>NC_051165.1:194152367-195474867 GCF_013339725.1 Rhipicephalus microplus
TCGGCGAACAGTAGTCGCCACTCGCACGCTCCCAGGATGGCCAAAGGCTGCCATAGACGTATACGCACCCTGCCAAAAGATGGCGTCAATGTTCATGAAAATTTACTTTCTTCTTTATCTTTTTGTATACAAATCAGCTATAGAGGCAAATAAGTAGTTAAGTCGTGCTAGACCAGTGTGTAGTAGGCAGAAAACAAGCCATGGCCTCCGAGATGGCGGGCCGTCCCAATCGCACGGAGAGCGCTTGCTTCCAGAGATGGGCGTGGCCCGCTCTTTTCTCCGCACCGCGCGCTCTGTCTTTCGGTTCAGTTTTTTATTCTAATTTCTAATGATAACAAAGGCAGGGTCATAAGACACAGGAAGGCATTTAGTCATGTTGATACAGGTAGCACGTAGTCATGTTGTTACATGGCACGCATGTCATGTTTATTATGTTTGCACCAGTATCATACCTTCATCATCCATTCACGTCCCGTAAAACCAAATTTGGTATATGTGACGCTAGTGAAACGGCCACGAGCGCATCATGAGCGTGGCATGTAGTCATATTATTACATGACACGCATGTCATGATTTTCATGTCAAGGTCTGTCGCTTGTGTTCGCCATGTAACCATGTCATACCACACTAGTTTTGCAACATGTCATGTGCAGTAACCACCGCAAGAGCTGCAGGCCCATGAAATGTAAATCATGAGAATAATGACATACATGTCACGATTTTCATGTTAGGACTAGTCAAATACGTTCCTCATACAGTTATGTTATGCCACACCAAGTTTGGCATTGCTACCATTATCGAAATGGCCAGGAGAGCTAGGATAGCCTAACTATCCTAGCCTATAGGCTAGGAGAAAGTATAGCCGTGATTCCATACAAACACCAGATATCACACAGGCTCAAAAAAATCAGGAAACGCGTTGGAGTTGGTGTCCTGTTCTCGGCGCCGTTCAAATTAATCAGCCTCACCAAAATCTACAAACCCCCTGAAAACGCAGTCATCAACGGAATGCAGAGTTCAACATAGAAACAGGTATGCGGCATGCTCCCGAGAAGTTGTCTATAAGACCCCCCTTTCATGCGGTGCTTGTTATGCCGGAACGACCGAAAGGTGTCTGAACGATCGGCTGAGAGAACACGCTAACAATGTTAGAAACGGGAAAGATGGTTTTCTTGCTCAGCACTGCACTGAGTACAATTGTGTGCCCCTTTTCAAGGACACAGCGACGCTGTACAAGCACAGAGATGAGCGCACCCGAGTCATTGTTGAAAACAAAAAGACAAAAGCACAGAAAAACGGCAAAGAAAAATCTATAAGAAAGTGAAACAGAAAAGTAAAGATAATATAACTACTTGCGCGCACCGGAACCTTCGAGGAACCTGAGTTCCTTCTCGGACAGGCACCTGTTCGCGTGCCATCTGCGCGGCCTCGACAATGAAGTGTGGCAGCTTGGGCTAGTTGGTATGGCATGACGATAGCTATAGCGCGAGAACAAAACGACGACACAGAGACAAGAAGGACACGAAAGACACGAGCGCTCGTGTCTCTCGTGGCCACGCAAACTTTAATGCAAAAGATTTTTGTGACTAGGCGGTAGAAGTGAAACCTGGAAAAATTTAACCACCAAGGTATGCATTGCTCTGCCATTGCGTTCCAGATTTGGCATCAATATATTATGAATCATTCTTTACAACATTTCAAAACAAATATTTTTGTTTTGGCCTCGAAATCGCGCAATATTGGTGTATGAAAGTAGCAGCACAGTATTAAGTTAGAAACACTTAACGTGCCGTCTGCTGCGATGTCATGTGCGTCTGATCAAGTGGTCTGCCCCCAACGCACCTCCCGCTTTGTTGGGAAGTCGAGTCAGAAGAGCGGGGCGGTGCGTCTACTTCGCGTCGCCGTCGTTTTGTAGTTGATTTCAACGAGTTTTAGCAAGGCGGACTAACAACAAGCGTGAACTATATGCAATATCTTGCACTGGCATGGGACGCTACATCTATGCGCAGCGGTAAGTAGAACACGCTTCACTTAAACTGCCAAACACGACTTCTTATACTGCTCCAGCGTTGCAGTAAATTCAGAGGCCTAGCAGTTTTCAGCTTTTTTGAACAACAAAGGCACAGCTTCAGTTCTTTGCACCCACCCCACTACCGAGTCTGCGCGGAGAACGAAACTGAAACTGCAGAAAAAGATCCGTAGACAGTTCGCTGGTTAACGCGATTCGATCCGAAGCCTGTACTTCCCAAAATTCCCATGAGGGGTATGAAACTCTATGGCTGGAGAGAAGCACGCTACGCGCCCGCAATCTCGGAGGCCATGACAACGCCCTCAGTGACAACACTGTTTCCATCGCCGTTAGCAACCGCCAATTTAGACCCTTCGCTTCGAGGCCGCTTATCGACGCTCGCTTATTCTCCTCCCCCAACGCGAGGAAAACAGTGTCGTCACCTCACGTAATGAGGACATCATCTCATGAGATGTTTCGGTTCCGCTGAATGATAAAGGAATTGAATTTGAACAAAATGTGAGATTACACCGTCTACGGTAAAGGTTTTATCAGTTTGTGTGAACGACTGAATGATGCCAATATCTTATGCGCAGTGTTCATAAGGTGCGGAAAAAGAGTATTTTGTGTTTTTTTAGTGGATAAAGATCAGTTGTTAGTGTGCGCTAGTCCGTGTGTTCCTTGCTAGTGTGTTTTCGTGTCGTCGTAGTGGAGTACTACAAGAAGTATTGTAAAGAGTGAGAAAAGGAGCCGCAGCTAAAGAACTGGTTTCGTCCAGTCACCGGAGACGATAGATAAGCTGCATTAAAATATTGCAAGTGCAATATTAGCATTTCCAGACGTATTCGCAGTATTTTTTTCTCTACTACACGCAATTTTCAAGAATATGAACATATGTTTAACTTCCGCCTACTTTGCGCTTATTCGGAGAAGCGCCGCCGCTTTTTAAAGGCTTGTTTTAAAGTGGCTTGTTTGCTCGGTGGCACCTGACAACTCTGCCGCACGTTCACACCGCGCGCGGGTCTAGAAAGCGCCGCAACGACGTAAAACCCCTGTGTCCGCATCGCGCCCGGACCAATTTTCTCCGCGCAGAAAAGTTGGCCGCAGCCAATCAGGCCTCGAGAAGTGCCGCAAGATGATGTCCGCCGGGGATTCGGCTGAAAAGGCAGAAGGCAACGTGAAGAGCTGCGCGTCCTCGCTGCTTCTCCGCTTTGACAATCCGCTTGCGCGTTAGGTGTCCTATAGTGGACGATCGTGCACAAAAATGGCCTGAACGAGAAAAATCGGTGTATCAAGCCCATCCTAATAATAGGACCGACCGGCAATGAAGACGAAGAAGAGCGCCACGTTGAGCAGAGCCGTGGCGGCGCCCAGCTCTTGACGTTCGTCTTCGGTCGGGTAGAGGCGGCCCGAGCGGGCCACCAAGTTGGCGACCCCGTTGACGAGAGCCAGCAGGCCGCCCAGTAGCAGCAACACCGGAACCATGGGCTGTCGCGGACACTCGTGGATAGTCAGTGCACCTGCGTCGTTAAATGCCTCAGTCACCTGGTGCGAGCGTTCAAAACCACTTGGCCCGTCGAAATGAAAATACGACAATCCCCCTCTCCTCAGGCGATTCATCGTCAAAAAACAGCGTGGTCATAAGAGAGAAGAACAGAGCGCTGTAGGGGAGGCTCGTACGGGGAACATATTCTCATTCCTTTCGGCCCCCTTCCACTTCAGAATAAACACACTTCCGCACATCTCTGATTAAGCCTCATGCTGTAACACACTCGATTTGTTCCGAGGCTATTACGCGTTCATCAGCAATACGTGTTTAACTAGCGAAGAATAAAAAGTACACCGCTGTCCATTTGTATTATGCGCGTCCGACTGCGACCGCTTTACTATGACGCAACAGTGACGATGAAAAAATGACAAATACAGCATGGCACCGTTCACGACAAGAGTATTCCATGCAAGTGTGGCAGTTTGGGCTAGTTGGTATCACATGACGATAGTTATAGTGCGAGAACAGAACGACGTGTCCTTCTTGTCTTTTTGTCGTCGTTCTGTTCTCGTGCTCTAACTATCGTCGAGAGCTTTTCAACTTTGAGTATTCTCTGACGAGAGGCGATGCCGCTGCACCGAGACGGGCAGGCAGCCATTCAGGTTTGCTGTGGTGTTTTCTTCGCTAAGCAGCTATTTCATCCATTTGCACTCGGCATCCTACTCGCCGTCCGTTATTCGATGCTGACGTTTTTGATTTTGCAGCGCTTAAAGTGCACCCAAGCGGCAGAGCTTCATCGTATTCCGTCGTTTCGGCAGCATGAAGCACCAACGTGGCGTCGATTTCTGCTTCACTCGGGTGCATCAAAAACATCGCCTGAGGGTGGCCTCCCTCGACGATTGTCGTCGGCATCATTTGTATACAGCAAGTTGAAGGTGAAGTCTGAATGTGCGCATTTGTGTTTTGTGGAATGTGTGCTTCTGTGACTTACCACCCGCCATGGCATCAGCGCAGTCGCATGTGCGTGTGTGAGTGTGTTGGGTGTCGAAACGTGTGAATCTTGGTTATATATTGCGACATGCGCTGTGCTGTGCGCCTTTATAAGTGATGTAAGTGCGGACGAGGCATGAGAAAAAAAAATGGCAGATCCCGTTCACGTACAGTGGGAATCGATGACATGCGAAGCACGAATAAGGAAGATTGACATGTCACTTTAAAATTAGCACAGTTACGAGTTGGAGGTAAATTATGCCGTACATGACATCCATGTCGTGATTATCATGTTTGGAAGTGTAATTTATCTTCGTCATCTATTCACGTCACCTGATACCGAATTTGGTGTGTGTGGACCTAGCGAAACGGCCGCGAGCGTGCTATGACCATAGTAGTCAAGTTTTACATGACGCGCATTCCATGATTATCATGTTTGGACGTGTCATTCACCGTCATCGTTTATTCATGCCACGTGATACCAAATTTGGTGGAGCTAGCTAAACGGACGTGAGCGCATCGTGAGTGTGGCATGAAGTCATGTTGTTACATGACACGCATGCCATGATTATCATATTTGCATTAGTCACGTACCTTCATCATTCATCCACGTCCCGTAATACCAAATGTGGTATATGCGAAGCTAGCGAAACAGCCGCGAGCGCATCATGAGCGTGGCATGTAGTCATATTGTTACGCGACACGCATCTCATGATTATTATGTTTGCATCAGTCACATACCTTTGTCATTAATTCTCGTCCTGTAATACCATATGTGGTATATGTGAAGCTAGCGAAACGGCCGTGAACGCATCATGAGTGTGGCATGCAGTCATGTTGTTACATGACATGAATGTCATGATTTTCAGGTTAGGGTCTGTCGCTTGTGTTCGCCATGCAGTCGTGTCATACCATACCAGTTCTGCAACATGTCATGAGAACTAGACCACCACAAGAGCAGCAAGACCATGATATGTAAATCATGACATACATGCCATAATTTTCATGTTATGATTTGTTACTTTTGCTCGTCATACAGTCATGTTATGCCGTATCAATTTCGGTATCGATACCATGAGCGAGACGGCCAGGAGAGCTAAAAGTCGTAGGCGGCTTGATAGATAGATATACCTACGCTCAAAGTCACCGAAGTTCGCTATGGGACGCTTCGCATTTAAAAGGAACCAACAGATCCTGCTTGCGCGACACAGTACGAAAGTAACAAACCAGGTGGGGAGAACATGCAGTGGTTTTATAAACCGAATCGTTGTCACCCTCTGCAATTATTTCGTCGCGTGTCTGTTGGCACAGCTGCGTCATCTGAGCAGAAATGATTTCCAGCAACTCATAATTATGTGCCAAGTTGAAGTGCCCGTTGCGTAGGCGCTCGCCTCACGCTCGATGCGCGAACGCCTTCACTCTTAGAAAAAAGGTAGTAGTACTTGCTAACTTTGAGGTAGTAATGGTTTGTCACATACGTTACAACCCTGGTAGTAAGCGCAGTTAGTAACGGCGAGGGTGGTAACAGTTACTACCAGCATTTAGTAACTGTCACTACCCTAGCCGTTACCACCAATGGGTATAACCTTTAAAGGCTTTAAGAAAAAGGTGGTAACCGATACTACTATGTTCATTCATTTTGGAGCATTATTTTCCTATTGCTAATGTTGGTCTATCAATGTTTCATTACTTCACAACTTCGGGTAATGTAGCGTGGTGTGCCATGATCGCGAAGATCCCATACACTCTAAGGCAAAAAGGTGTTTAAAGGGTGTACGGTTCGTCCTTTTGGAGCATGGAGGAAGGGAAACTGAGGAGAGGCCCTCGCTATCCAAGCGGCAAAGAAAAAAGTGTGGCGGAAGTCACGTGCTCTTTCGCAATGGTTGCTATGGCAACGTGGGCACGCCGTCGATGCCTCGTTATGGCCCCGTCACAGAACACCTACCAGTTTGGCCCCGTCGGCAAATCACACCTTTGATCGGCTTGTTGTCTGTGAATCTGCATTTCTATGAGGTCGTTGCGTTCGCGGATGACGTAAGGTTTTAGAAGTTCATCCTACAGTGAGTATGTCGTCACGGTTTCGTGCGCAGCATTCAGCGTGCCATCGCAAGGGTTTTTCGAAGTCCGCGACAGCTTCTCCGAGAAGACTTCGCTGTTTGCCTTCGACACCGTGCCGCTGCACTCCTCCGCGATGAAAGGATACATTTCCGAGAACAGAACGACACCTCCGGCAGCTCTTAACGTTGGAGACAGTGGTGACCCGTTTCCGTGCGTGACGGTGACGATTGGAAAGCATCGGCCCGGTGCTCTCACTGAAGGCTGCATTGTCAAGAGCAGAAAGACGCGCCTAACCAAATTGTGTTTGACACAAGAAGGCGATTTGCGAAGCTGTTTGATGTCTTCAGATTTCATTGCATTTTGTGTGAGGTTGTTTTATATGGGCCGAAGTTCTCTTCGAAGCGGTCGTACCCAAACGACCGCCCCGCTCCACTGTAGCTTGACTGAAGTGTTGCCACGTTGGTGCGGTTGTATGAAACTCTAAGGTGCAAATGTTATGACGCGCAGATGCAAGGGATAATGTGAAGGTGCAACATGCTTCTATGGAAGAAGGCCAATGCAGATGGCACTGTTAAATTATGTCGCGTACCCTTAACTTACCAGTTCACCTAAAAAAAAGTCCACGGTGATTACCCTGCCGAGTTGCACAGTTTGTTTCTTGCATTCAGCTCAATTGACTTGAAGCGCGTAACTGGAAGTTTATTCGAAAAACTCAATAGCAACGCTTGCACTCACTAAAGCTTTGTTCCATTTCCTGTACACTCGCCTGGGCAATATACCGACGTATCAGCATGCAGTCAATTTACATGTATATCCAATAAAGGTTGGGCATTTAAATCTGCAGCGCGCGCGTCGTTGCGGTTTCTCACGGCAGCAGGAACGGCACCCTCGCGAAGGCGAACTGCCACTGGCGCCGCCCAATTGAAGTGCTTAGGTGGGAAGTGTTTTAAGCACACAAAAGACCATTTCGTTGGTTCCCAGTCGTGTTGGCTCGATTCATAGCCTCTTTCGACGGGGATCTTTGGGAAACCTGCACTAAAGCAATTATAAATATACGCGAATTCGCGGACATTATTGACACAGAGACAACTATTCATGAATAAATTGAAACACAGTGATATCACGTCGCGGACAAAGCGAACGAAAAAAGAAACTTCGGTGCTAGCTGCCCCGTGTCGTCAGCGTTGTGGTTAATTGCGCTGCGTTTTATTGCGTTCAAGAACTGTCACCATGAGCCGTAAATATACCCCAGGAACACTACGCAGACGCATGAAGTATCGTGCATTACGTTCTGCGACGATACTCCCGATCATACCGTACGTCGAACATAAAGTTCAATACACTCACCTGTGGAAGCTGACACCTGTTTCCCATTTAATCGAGGGCATCGCAGCTCCTTAGCCGATGCAACAGATGTATCGCTTTCCGGCTCGGTCAGCTGGCGATGTCCCTGCGCTCTGGCCAGCGCAACGTGATATCGTCTCCTAGCAACCAGACGAGCGTGCCCACAAGTGCGAGGAGGAGCCCTCCTACTCTTCCCTACTTCCGGCTTCACAAAATGTGACGTAACGACCTCTCCTCAGTTTTTTCCTTCCTCCATGCTTTGGGCGCTAATGGGGCTGCCACAACCATTAATCCCTTTAAGGACGAACGGCACCGGGTCTCACAGTTAGTCCCCACAGACGAGCTCAAGGGACTAACACTCAGTCCTCACATATACACATTAGTTGGTAACCATTAGTCCCACAATTCACCTCAAAAGACTAACATTTCGTCCTCACACTTGCACCTTATAGGGCAACTGTTAATCTCCACATTTACACCTTACTGGGCAACCGTTAGTCCCTACAGTTGCACCTCGCCGGACGAACGGTTGATCCACTCAAATACTCCAATCGGATTAGCTTTTTGTCCCTAGTTCGAAGACTGTTTTTGTTTATTTTCCCCTAGGCCTAATACTTTTTTCGCCTGTTTTTCTACGCAGTGAGCAACAAATAGCGCAGAAAAAAACACGTAAAAAAAGTAGTTAGCCATCTATGTGTAACTGTTTTCGCAGTCACGGCAACAACTAAACACAAATGTTAGACATTGAAATCTTTTATTTTTCTACATACGCATGAGGTTCCTCCATTCTCTTAAGTGAATTCATGGTGAAGTGTACAAGTTCATTCTCGTTGTCGAATCTTTTTCACTCCTTGGGGAGCTCCTCCGACGGAAGCGATAGATGACAGGCATTGCAGACGTCAGCGCACGCAGCCTTCTGCCTATTGTGCTCTCGTGGCTGCACGTAAAATAAGATATTAAAAATAGTTGGACACACGTGACAGAAGATCAAGATGCACGCATATGACAAGTACGTGGAAGTTAATATAAAACATGCGTGTAACATATGAGACACAAATAACTTTACCTTCACATCTCGCACAGTCCTTCTGAAGCTTCTCTGTCGAAAGAGTTGGATGACAGGCATCGCACACGCCAGCACACACATCCTTCAGCACGGTGTGTGCCCACGGCTGAACAATAAGTATGTAAAATAGTGAGTCACACGTGACAGAGGATGAATACAAATGCATATGAGAAATACGTGCAAGGTGAAATGAAAATATGCGTGAGATATGACATGCTAATAATTTCACCGTGATGTCACACATCGTCAAAGACTCATTTCGATCCCCGTAGCGCAACAGCTTAGGAGCGGAGGCCGTAGCCACTACTCCGCGAACCAAGGTGCCGCTAACAAGCCGGCGAGTCCTAAGCGAGCAACGTCGTTCAGATCGAGCAGGCGAACGCGAGACCAAACACGACACCGAACGCGGAGTGTCTACCGCCAGCGAACTTCAGACAGGAGAGTGAGCTTACGCTTGGCCTCCGCCACGAACAGCGCCGAGCTGGTTTGGAGCTAGCGCCGAAGAAATCGACGGTAATGGGGCACTTTTCCACAAACTCGAGCGAGTGCAGCGCGCAAACGCGAGTCCGCCGCCGCGGCCAATGAACGGCGCCGAGTTGTTGCGACCGACTGACGGGAAATCCAACTGTAATGGCGACCGATTTTCACTCAGTTCCGACGTTAGTGAAGGCCCCGCCAGCCCGTGCTGCTGCCCTTACAGCGCGCGACATACGACAACCAAGCTCTTTAGGAGAACCCGCAACGTGTTTTCGACGACTCCCAACACAGCGACGAGGTCTCAGCCCAGTATCGCCAGCCCGGAGCTCATCGCGGCGGCGAAGACAGGCGAGCACTGTATGAGTGAGCGTACGGGAGGCCGACGGCAATGGCGGCCAATTTCCAGGCCGTCGCAAAGCACAGGCGAACTGCAAACGCCCAAGCTGACCTGCGTGGTGCATTTCGTGCGTGCGATATACAACACGACTGAGCCCGTTGCGGGCAAGCTCAATCCGTATCGCACAAGCGACAAGTAGAGTAGAATAAAGAATGATAACCTACTTGCGAAAGAATCCAGTGCTGATTTCTGCCCTGAGTTGGATTGAAGTATACATCCGATAGGCCTGCTGTCTTCCCGGCCGCCATATTGGCCTTCCCAACTGTTGCTGTCGTGTGTTGGTCGTGACTATCTTGAAGCCAAAGATATACAGCGCGGCGTGGTGACATGTCGAGACTTGCTCCAGACTTCATGGGTGCAGCGATACGTAAAAGCAGCAGCCCACGCTGATCCAAGCGTACACACGAGCACTACGTCGTAATTCCTTGATCGTCGAATCTAGGCGGCCGTGGTCGAGCACTCCGAGCGCGACACAACGCGAACCGTCGCCAGCAAAATACGGGGCAAGAGGGAGCCAGGAGAGGAGGAGGACGGATAGTGACCTCGGCAACGCTTTGCGTGCTGCCTGCATTCCTCGGGCGCTTCATCCCTTTGGAGCGTGTTTGAAGATTAAAGTCGTTTGCACGTGGCACACTTCCCTCTGTGGTTCCTCCTCAACGGTCTATCCGCTCATCACGCGCGCCTATTGGGCTCCGTTGCTCCTTTTTTTTTTTCGTACGTTTCCTACCCCATCTTTTCGCCATTTTATACACCCTCCGATATACCCCTCCCCTTTGTGCATTTTCTGTCAACAAAGAGCTAACCTAGACCATATCATGTGGGGATGTACTCGAAACCCACCACCCAATTCTCTACACATTAACAATAAGGAGCAGTGGGAGGCTGCTATGTGCAGCTCGGCGCCCGAGGTCCAGGACCAGATCTTGGATTGGGACAAGAGGGTAGCGGAGACCTATGCTGGGTAGGCTCCTCTGACACTCTACCACCGCACCTTTCCCTCTTGGCATGAATAAAGTTTTTCTCCTCCTCCTCCTTTTCGGGTAATTTTTGCCTTAGAGTGCAAACCTAACAAATTCACTATTTTTTACGCATACAGTACAAAGCAAGCGTGGGGTATATATATATAGCCCGTACTTTGCGGGTGAATTTCTTGCAAAGGGGAAAACTTGTGTTTCAGGATGAATTATAAGAAATGTGTACCTACAGCACTATATTATGCTGTCTGGTTACGTGTGTTTGGGACGTAGCACAAGACTTTTAATCAGGCTTACTTGTGAAAATTATATGTCTTATATATTCATTATAAAAGGGCCACAAAAAGACGTTATGTACAGTGGCCGAAACAAGGTACCGAACTCATTCTCAGTGCATTTCAATGCTTCACACAGCTAGTATATCAGCGATGAAAAGGTAATAATCGTTCTTAGAGTTTGTTGGGTTTCGATATGGCGAGCGCCACCACCACGCTCTTAGAGTGAACGGACACAGTAGACACGGTCGGATCATACCAAACGATACACACATTCATTTAACTAATTTAGAACGACGATTTCGTGAGCTGAGTAATTATAACATCAATCGTTATCAACACACTAGGATATGCTTACACAATATTACCATACGCTCCAAAACATGACAAACACAATAACACACCCAGGGCGGCGTTGCCAACGCTTGACTTGCCACGAGGGCCCCCAACGCGCAACCCGTGGTGCCACGCATCGGGGACCTACGCTAGAGACAACCGTTCGCGGTAACCGCCACGCTCAGAAGAGAGCTGCTTATTTCTTGCGCGCCGCCACCAAGGCTTGTCTGCCGCCAGGGGTCACTGCCGGTGCTACCGTTCTAACAACCGTGGTGATGATGATGATGATGATAGCGGTGATCACCGCTCACGTACACAACGCCAGCTATCGCTCAATAGCCGTGACCCCGAAGTATGGTTTGTGCGCGAGACATGTGTGCCACGCGGCGCAAACAACTTTACAAAAAATGCCAGTACCCCCCCCCCCCCCCCCCCCAAGTTTGACGTGGCAAAACAATGATAATATTTGGAGACACGCCACATTGGATTAATTATGTCCATCCTCGGGGCTGATTGTGACAGTCTGGTTATTTTGATCCGCCAGTCTTCTTAATTTGCGGTAACTTACTAAGTTTGTACTAATTGTCTATTACAACGTGTGTAGCACTTGCTTATAGTTCGTTAACTTGTACTTCTTCGTTTCGACAATATCAAAATGACGTTTAAACATTTCGGTTGCGTAATTTAAAAGAAAATGTATTTTCTTGATCTATGAATATTTTCTGCGTCTTTTTACTGTTTAATGATGATACGTCGAGACGATTCCTCGCATGAATTATCTGAATCGAAATCGCACCCTATTTTGAATAGGATAGTCAACAGCCTGGTAAAAAAAATGTAGTAACCGGGCAAGAGAGGTGGTAACGGCTGCAATTACTACCTTTTTCATTCCAGCTAGTAACTGTTTAATAACGCAGGTAGTAAGAAGGTCGCGAAAAGTCAGTTACAGTTGCAGCTAGTAACTGTTTTCTAACGTAAGTAGTGAACAAGTAGCGAAAGCCTAGTAACGGTCCAAGGAAGGTAGTAAACACTGTAGTTACTACCTATTCGATTGCAGTTGCTATCTCTTTACTAACTTCTTTTAAGAGTGTTTGGTGAAAAAAAAAAAACGTGTAGGTTTTTGAAAACGCAAAAAGACGTGCGCTGTGTAATGTCAGTGTATCAATCGTGATCAATAGAGCAATCATGATCAATCACGATCAGTTAATCGTGATTGTTACTAAAGCGACGCTGCTTAAACTATTGTTAAGCAAAAAATAAAGATTTTTTAAGACGTTGTATCATACTAATCGACATCTTGTTAGGAATTATGACGTGTTTTTTTTTTATTTCGCCTCTATTGCCTAGAAGTATTACGTATTGATAACTTGTTTATATTAGGTTAGAGCCCCGTGAAACAAAACATGAAGGATGCATTGCACTACCCTTTGAAAGCAAAATCTGGCACGCAATTCAGTCGCAAACACACGTATACAAACACCTGCAACTATTCTTTGTGTGTCTGTGCGTGCAAGATTTTTAAGTATTGTAACGAACAAGTACAATGCTGGTCACTAGAACAACTATTTATTTTGGGCGAACTTGTGCCCATCAACTAAAAATTGGCAGATCCCACGTACAGTGGGAATCGATGATATGCGAAGCATCAATGTGAAATGTTGATATGTCACTTTAAAATAAGCACAACATTATGAGGTGGAGGTAAATGATGCCGGTAAATGAGCGCTGCTACTCGCTAATCTGTGTGTTCGTGCGATTGCGCTACATTTGAAAATCAGCTGTCAGCGAAAATGAAAAATTTCTTAAAAAAAAAAAACACTTCAGGGGGCTTCGTTTATTATGATTTAGGAAGTAGCACAAAGATGGTGAAAGCAAGACGGGAAACAGCGCGAAACAACTTATAATAATCCCATGGCGTCTCATATACTCGCTGTTCTACGTAATTCTCATAAAAGGTGTTTGAAAAACCATGTGCTCTAGGAGGTTCTAACTCCTCTATATTAGTGTTCAACTAATCGTCAACAAGAAACACTTTATTTGGTAAGCCTTTTATTTTAGTTGGAGAGGGTAAAATTGAGCAAATAATCCTAGGATCCTAAGGTTATCTTGTGCAGAAATGTGACTCGCTGTTTTCGTAGCGTAAGCTACATTGGCCGAGGTTGAGAAGTTTCGCGTGGCAAGAAAAAGAACAAAAGACGCGCTCGCGCGACACTACATCAAGCCAGTGCCAAAGTAGCTACATCAGAAAGAAGGCCATTCTAGTTCACTGAAACGCTTCAAAGCGTTTGGTTGATGTCATGTTCAATCATTATTCCAAGGACGGGAGTGAGTCAGAGAGACAGAGTGCGCGGGCGGACACTTGTGTGTTGACACTACGACGCTGGTCTGCCAGCTGGCACGTTTCGTCGTGTAGCTGAAATGACGCCAACAGATTGTAGGTGAAAGACACCGTCCGCGTTAGCGCTTTTTGTCGGCCGATATCCGTCGCCTCGCGCGACATGCAAGAGCCTTGCGAGGCGACGCTAACTACGCAATTTCCTCGCTTTTTGCAAACGTGCATGGGAGGCATCGTCTGGTGTCTTTTTTCAAACTATTGGCAAAATGGAGATAGTGGAATCGTCATCTTATGGCCCCTATACATCCACGTGCCATATCATTGTTCACATCTCCTTCGTACTGAAATGGCGCTCTTTGGCAATGAATTGGCCCGTGCGCCTTTGAGCACCACACATCGTCATCATCATATACTCTCCTTCATTTTCCTGAGCCTCTTTTGAAATCTCATTTTGTTTTGAGCTTCGCTTACTTCAAAGCCTGTCCATTCCATGTACGTGGACGTTAGGCAGGGTTGGAGGGAGACGAGGAGGAAGAAGGTGTTAGAAATAAAGAAGATGGCTAACACTTGTTATTTCCTTGGCGCAGTGAACTGACTAATTCAAGGATGATGGAAGTTGTCATCACGAAATTTCGTTGCCGCGTTACCTCCCTCAATTTTTACTTGCATAGATTAGGCATATTGAATTCCCCTATGTGCATTTACTGTAATCAAGAGGAAACGATCAGTCATTTTTTATTACATTGTCGCCGTTTCGATTTATTCAGGCAAAGCATACTAGCACCACCTCTTCAAAGACTGCAGGGCTTGCAACTATCACAACCTGATCTTCTTTCATTTGGAGCCTCTACACTGGGTTTCAGCCACAGGGATGTTTTATTCGCCGTTCAAGAATACATCACTGCGACTAAACGATTTTCTTGCTAAATTACTGTCTCACTATTTTTCTTCTTTTTTTTCTGCAAACTTGATATCGGTATTTCAAATCAAAATTAAGTTACAAAAAATTTGTAGGAATGACGCATTGCTGAAAGTTTAGGGCAAATTCACCTTATAATCGGCCAATCCCCTTCTTTGGGTACGAGCCATTTGCACAGGGAAACAACAACAACAACAACAACAACAACAACGACACCCCAGCCTAGTACTGTGTACTATTACAAATTGACGCAGCCGCGTATCCTTTCTGTGCGGACATTTAGGATGTGGGTGGACTTCACCATTGGAGCAAATCAACGCGGTGGCATACGGATCTTGACCGCAACGCCTCAAGATGAAGAGGAACTAGCTCTCCCGGAAGCAGTGAGCACTGACGCATTTGTTTCCTATACGAGCACTAAAACGAAGCTCACTTCAAACCATTTACTTGCTAAAAGAACGGTAAGGATCAACATAAAACTTCAGGATTATGAGAATTTTGTGCTGACCGTTGCTTCGCCTGACAGTTCCGTCAAGCTGATCAACAAGTTTCTTGAATTGCACCAAAAACAGAATAGGCAGCAAAATGATTTAATGCGCTTGCTTGTAAACGCAACGGAAAGATTAAGCAGACCGAGTCGCGAACACGTGAAGCCAGACATGTTTAACGGAGAGTCTAGTAGTCCCGAGTCCTGGCCCACGCTTTACGAGTATGCATGCAATGAAAACTACTGGCACAGCGACGAAGATAAAGTGAAAAAAATTGCCCGCAGCTTCCCTCGGGGGAACACTGAGGAGGATGCGGAGCTCGACCGGCAATCAACGACTGCTTGCACGTAGCACACACGACGTAGTCGGCATAGTCGGTGCCCTTTCCAAACGTATCGCAAAGAACCGACAACGCTTTGGAGTTGTTCTGAATGTTGCCGATCCGAGTTAAGTTGTTATCGAACCAAAGACGATCACACACCTTGCAGGTGTGGCCGAAGCTTCGGTCGAGGAAGTCGCGCTTGAAGCGAGCGTTGGGCGTGGCATACTGCTTGGCGCGCCACGCCGCTACCTCGGCGCGCTTGCGCTCGCGGGCAGCATCGGGATCGGCCTCTCGTCGCCGACGCTTGCACTCGGCTTCCCGTTTTCGAAAGTCCGGGTCCTCTTGTCGACGCTTACGTTTCAAAGCGGCCGAATCCGGTGCAGCTGCTCGACGCTGACGTCTCTCAGCGGCTTCACGTTCTCTAAGTTGAGCATCTTCCGCTCGACGCCGACGTTTACGTTCGGCGTCGCGAGCTCTTCTCCGCGCTGCCTTGTCTTCGGACGACGACTTGGTTGCGGTTACGCCAACACTTTGGCCGGCGCTGGTCGAAGGGACGTCGATCATTGCGACCTCGGACGTCGACGCGCCGTACAAACCAACCGACGAGCGGCAACTGAGCGAGCGAGCACCGACCTTGAGTATATATACAGCGCGACGGCGCATGCACTGTCAGCTGTCGAATGTTCGAGAAGGGGGCGAAGCGCAACGGCGCATGCGCGCGCGTCAGCTGCCGATGTTCTCGAAGCGCGACGGCGCATGCGCGCGCGTCAGCTGCCGATGTTCTCGAAGCGTGACGGCGCATGCGCGCTACATTATACAGCTAGCGAATGTTCGTGAAGAGGAGAAGCGCACGCGGTGTGTAGAGGAGGAAGGGTGCACAGATGGTGGAAGAAGGAGGAGGAAGCTTGCGGACGGCGCCGCACTACAAGCCTCGAGTATTAGATGCTCCGCATCTAAAACATGCAACTATTCCTATCGGGCATAGCCAAGAGTTGGTACGAATGGCGTCTCAACGCTCACAGCAACAAACCATGGATAGAATGAAAAGCAAGCTCTCTTAGTTCCTTCAGCGAGAACAAGTTGTTGCTAAGGGACAAAGCAATCACGTTCAAATACAGGTCTGGATCTGCACTCAGCTATTTTTATGAGAAAGGGCGCTTGCTACAGCTGGCGGACTCATTTTTGCCTCAGACGTCTGTGGTTCCGCTTATCATCTATGGTTTAAGTTCGGACCTCCAGAAGCAAATACAAATGCGAAGACCGAAGACGGTCGAAGAACTTCTGCAGGGAATGCGAAACCTCTACTTCCAGGACCTAGGAACCCAGCGTCAACCCAAGACACCTGCTACAAGGAATACCGGGGCCACCCGAGCTGAGGAACGACGCCCGCTTGCAAGCTGGAGACCTACTGCAACACCCCTATTCTTTTCCGACCAGGGAGGCTCAGACCATGGTGAAGCGCTAGATGACGTAACAAAAAACTAAATAGAGAGGGCCTCGGCTTCCACCCGAAGAGCTCAAGAGAAGCTCAAGTTGCGTTACTTGGTGTACGGAGACTTGGCACGTACCTTGTCCTCGCACAAACTATAGATTTGAAACACTACGTTACCGCCTTCCAAGTGTGATGAACAAATGGAAACTAACAACTGATAATCTGCGTATATTGTCTAAAACTGAAATGATAAATCGGATGTGCTGATTGTGTTGTAAATGAATGTTGAGTGATTTCTGTAATGGTAATTCAGTTTTTATTCTTTCATACATTGCTTTGTTATGAATATGTTTGTATGTATTTCAGAGTTGTCATTATATTATTTGCTGTCATGGGCAATACGCGTGTTTCTTTTTGTATTGTCGCTTTCCGCTGCCTGTAATTATTGTAATTTTCGTAAATTTGTAGTTTAGATTTTCTGGGTTAAGGGGCCAGGCAAGCTCTGAAATGCAGCTTTTTTTTCCTTCGCACCAAACCACGTATACAGTGTATTTTCATGTACTTTTCACGTGGTTGAATAAACTCAAAATCAAACTGCAAAGTTTCAGGTACCATTCCAGCTCAGTGATACGACGGGGGTGAGAAAAAAGCCCCATAATATGTCGAGAGAGAAGAGAGTATGGCTTCAGAATGAGATTCAAAAGATATTGGATGCACAGATCACCAGTTCATTTACGTCTACGTTCGCTTCACCCATCACCATTGCACCAAAGGAAGATGGAAGTCTTCGACTCTGCACGGACTACAGACAAATAAATGAGCAGACTGAGCTTTTTCCGTTTCCTATGCCACGTATAGACTCTATCATAGAAGACACGGGTGGCTGCAGAGTTTTCTCGCGCATTGACCTATGTAAAGGATTTTGGCAAGTTCCGATTTCTGAAAAGTGCAAGAGCCTGAACGCTTTGGTGGTGGCACACACAAAGATGTAGAAGACTGGTTAGATCACTATGACCGTGTTGCGAAGATCAACCAGTGGTCTGCCCAGGAAAAGCTCGGCCGGGCCTACTTCTATCTTGATGACAGCACTCGTACTTGGTACGAGAACAGAGAAGGCAGCCTGTCCACATGGACCGACTTTCACCAGCAGATGGTTTAAACTTTTGTCAATGTCGACAGACGTGACCACGCCCACCAACTACTAGAGCTAAGGGTCCAAAACTCAATGAAACGGTCACCATGTTCGCCGAAGATATGACACATTTATTTCGGAGGGCTGACGCGCAGATGACCGAAGATAGGAAGTTGCGCGAAAAGACATACATTTCCACAGGCTTGTGTGGTGCGGGTTGGCCACGGCAAGACTTAGTGTAAGGACGTTTGGCAAGGACCAGTGAGGGAATGGGATTGCTCCCAGCCAACGTTACCCCTTGCTGTCCCCACTGACCTTCCCAAGGACGTCATGTGTATGATTTATCACGAAAAAGCTATTGTGTGGCTGTATTGGATTACTTGTCTTTTATTGCCGTGGCCACCGAAAGAAACTGAGCAACACGAGTTACGCGAAAAAAGGAAAAAAAACGAACAAACAAACAAGACACAAAAAGTTAATTAACCAACAAAAAAAAACGGCGTGAAAAAGCGCGGGGTGAAAGAGCAGCTGTTCACCGGACTTCTGCGCAACCCGCCAAGCACTGTAGAGAACTTCATCAAAGAAGCATAGGCTATCGAGCGGGAATTTCACCAACGCTGCCGACAATATGACCGCTTGTGCAGCAGCTCACAAATTCAGGCCGCCGCTGTGACGTTTGACAATCATAGCTTCTTGCGTGACATGATTAGAGAGATTGTTCGTGAAGAAGTGCAAAGGTTGCGGACTCCGGTAGTGGATACACCCACGGCATCTGTCGCTCAAGTCGTCCGCGACGAAATCCGCCAAGCATTCTCGACAGCTGATCCTGCCCCCGAGCAACGTCCCATGACGTACGCCACCGCCCTCCGGAGCTCCCCACCCGCTCCGCCTTCATACCACCCGCCACCTGCAACCGTTCCTTGGTCACCACCACAGGGGGAGACATCGTGGCGCCCACCCACCCAGTTCCCATACGACCAGTCGTCTTCTAGCCTACCATGGCCTTCGTCACGTGAGGAGTCGTCACGGCACCCACAGCGTCGCCGAACAGACACCTGGCGCATTGTCGACAGGCGTCCACTCTGTTTCAACTGCGGAGGTGTGGGCCACATAGCCCGCTATTGCTGGCATCGCACCGATCCGTTTTGCCCTCTCAGGCCACGGTTTGGCAGTCGACATGCCAACGACAACGTATCCCGCAGTGTCGATGTCGGTTCTCAAGGACCTCTGGTGACTCGACCCCCCTTTGACGGCCGCCGTAACAATGAGGACGAGATTACTGATTACCAGCCAGGCCTCCGACATCGACCACGCTCTCCTTCTCCTGCCCAGTCACCTTCGTTGCAGCGCCGCACTTTTCCGACACCAGAGGAGCGAGGTCACCCAGTCTTCACCGGGGAAACTGAAGGCGGTGACCTCAGGGGTAAGGTTGCAGACTGTCAAGACGAAGAAAAAAAGCCCCCATTATACTCCCACCTCAGGACGCTGTAAAGCCTACAAGACGTAATATCGACGAAACTGTGACCCCAGGCCTTACCGTTCTTGTGGACGGACAGCAAGTCGACACCGGGGCCGACTTCTCTATTTTAGTGATGACCTTGCCGTACGCCTCAAGAAAGTAAAGACAGCGCGGACGGGACCTCACCTAAGGACGGCAGGCGGCCAATTACTGATGCCTGTCGGAATGTGCGCAGCAAGGCTCGACATCGGCGACTCTACTTTCGTGGCGACGTTCGTCGTTCTCGCTTCATGCTGTAAAGACCTGATTATCGGAATGGATTTCTTGAGAAAACATGGCGCCGTCACCAATGCCCCTGAAAGTATCTATACGTTTCGCAACAACAGCCGTTCTTTAGTCGATTGTTCAGAGCCGAGACGTACGTCTTGTTCAGAGCCTTTACGTCTGACGGATGACGATGTGATCGTCCCGCCACGATCGTGTATACGCTTGTTTCGGTGGCAGGGGATGAGCCGTTTGACGGCGACGGTATTGCCGACCAAATAAGCTCGCTTATCTTTAGCCACGGTATTTCAGTTGCTCGAGGTCTTGTCACTGTCAGTGTGGGACGCACAAACTTGCTGTTCACTAACTTCAGTGCTGAGCGCTGACACCCCCCACAGGGTACAGCCGTCGCTTACTTTGACAATACTGCAGAAATACAAGGCAGTCTATCGGCAGTAGACGAAGCACCTCAAGAAGAATCAGTATCTTGACGTTGGTACTACGTTGTCAAGGGACGAGCGAACGAGACTTCTTGAGCTGCTAGCTGAATTCCAGGACAGCTTTTTATTGACATCACGGGTATGTCGAACGCCGCTAACAAAGCATCGAATAATACCCACGACGCAACAAGGCATATACAGCAGAATCTTTACCGTGTGGCTCCAAAGAAACGGGAAGTGATACAGCAACAAGTCGCTAAAATACTTGAAGATGATGTGATTCAGCCATCACAGAGCCCGTGGGCATCGCCTGTAGTACTAGTTAAGAAAAAGGACGGTACCCTGCGTTTTTGTGTGGACTGCACGAGGCTGAATCAAGTGACTAAGAAAAATGTGTACCCGCTTCCACGTATTGATGACTCCCTCGATAGGCTTCGAAACGCTCGCTACTTTTCTTTAATGAACCTCAGAAGCGGATATTGGCAGATCGAGGTAGACCCAAGAGATGAAAAAAAAAAAAACGCTTTTGTGACGCCGGATGGTTTATATGAATTTAAAGTTATGCCCTTTGGTTTGTGCTCAGCGCCCGCTACTTTTCAAAGGCTCATGGGCACTGTACTTTCAGGGTTAAAATGGAAGACCTGTTTAGTTTATCTAGACGACGTCATAGTGTTTTCCCCAACTTTTGACGAGCATCTCAAGAGACTAGCCCCCCTAATCACAAACGGTCCTCGACTCGACTTTCACCCTTCACTTGACAGAGTTGAGCACTGCGCCGCTGCTCGGCTGAAAATGACGCTGTGCTACTAAAAAATAGCAGCAAATCATCACTGATATGCAGTGACTTGCCCTGCCTAGAGATGGCGCTCCCATCGGCTTTCTCAAGTGAAGGTGGAGCGTTGAGTGAAGGGGCGTTCTAGAATACGGGGGTAAAAGTTGTTTTACGAGCCATACGCTCCGCAGGCCTCACATTGAAACCAGAGAAATGCCACTTTTGTTTTGCAGAACTGCTGTTTCTTGGTCATGTCGTCAGCTGCACCGGCGTTCGGCCTGATCCCGAAAAACTTGCGGCCGTGGCACAGTTCCCAGTATCGTGCGATAAGAAAGCTGTCAGGCGTTTTCTGGGCCTATGCGCCTACTATCGCCGGTTTAGAGCCGACTTCGCACGGATTGCGTGGCCGTTAACTCGCCTCACTAGAGACGACGCTACCTTTGAGCGGAACGATGAACAGCAAGCAGCGTTTAATGACCTCCGCCAACTTTTTCAAACACCTCCAGTGCTTGCCCACTTCAACGAGCAAGCGCCAACAATGCTTCACACTGACGCAAGCAATGTAGGCCTCGGAGCTGTGCTTGTACAGTGGCAAGGAGACACGGAACGAGTGATCGCCTACGCAAGCAGGACGCTAACACGCGCTGATGCCAATCATTCAACAACTGAGAAAGAATGCCTCGCCGTGGTCTGGGCAGTTATGAAATTTCGCCCGTATTCGTATGGCCACCCCTTCAAAGTTATTAGTGACTATCATTCACTCTGTTGGTTGACTAATTAAAGAGATCAAACCGACCAATTAGTGCGGTGGAGTCTGAAGTTACAAGAGTTCGATATGACGGTCATACACAAGTCTAGGAAGCGACATACGGACGCCGACTACCTGTCTCGATCACTAGTACAGTCAGCCTCTCTTTCTGATGATGACGATATGGCCTTCCTTGGTGTTCTTTACGCTTCCACGATTGCTCAACAACAACGAGGCGACCCTGAATTCGTCTTCCCTTCCCTTCCCACGGCCGGGAAGGGAAGACGAAAATAGTGTGATCGCTCTTTTGAGTCGAGAGATGTTCAAGAATACGAAAGTAGTAATATCAGAAAATGGGCCAGCGTTTCTTAGTCAGCGTTTGCAAGATTGGGCGAAGGAACGAGGAGTTGTATTGCGATGCTGTGCTCCGTACCATCCTGCAGGAAATGGCATGGCTGAAACAATCATTCGGGATTTGAAGCAGGTCACTTCAATGTATCCGGGTTTACAGGGTGGATGGAAGTGCTGCTTGGAGGCAGCAGTCGCTCATCACAATCGGTCGCACACTGCAAGCATCGACTGTAGCCCATATTTTGCAGCTATCGGAAAGGTACCAGGGATTCCTGCTGATCAAGAACTTTGCATTGCAGACCGCCTGAAATTGTGCGAAAAACGAAAAACTTTGGAATCCTACCAGCGATACCGGGGAAATATGAAAAGGAACTTTGACCGCCACAACAACACGTGGATACCTCACATACAACTGAACGATCTGGTGCTCATCAGAAAAGGCCTTCCCGGCACAAAGCAGGTGTACATGGGACCTTATCGCGTGGTGCAGGTCGCAGTGCAACATGACGTTCTCAAAAGGGTCGGTTACACCAACGATGATGGTATGCTAGAGTTTGCGACCATTGGAAACGTTTTCATGTATCACCCCAGGAGGGATGAGTCTTCAAAGAGGGGGAGTGTACGTGGACGTTAGGCAGGGTTGGAGGGAGACGAGGAGGAAGAAGGTGTTAGAAATAAAGAAGATGGCTGACACCCCAGCCTAGTACTGTGTACTATTACTTTCCATAACCCCCTTAACAGCCTAATTCGTCGTCTTCCCGTGAGCGGGAAGACGACAATGTCCCACAGCCATTCGATTTACATTCATTCCTGATCTACGGAATGAACATTTTCTTAGCGAACTTGGGTGACTTTTCGCGTATCTGTCTATCTAACTATCTAGCCACCTACGACTTTTAGCTCTCCTGGCCGTTTCGATTATGGTATCAATGCTGATATTTGTATGGCATAACATGATTGTACGACGAACATAAGTGACTATTCAAACATGAAAACCGTGACTTGTATGTCATAAATGTAATGATTTACATTTCATGATCTTGCTGCACTTGCGGTGGTTTCGTTCACATGACATATTGCTAAACTAGTATGGTATGACATGACTGCATGACGAACGTAAATGACAGACCCCAACGTGGAAGTCATGACGTTCACGTAAGTCATGAGTATACACGCCACGCTCATGGTGCGCTCGCGGTCGTTTCGCTAGCGTCACATATAGCGAATTTGGTATTACGGGACGTGAATGGATGACGAAGGTATATGACTGGAGCAAACATGATGATCATCTCATACGTGTCATGTGCGAACATGACAACATGTCACGCTCATGATGCGCTCGGGGCCTTTTCACTAGCTTCATATGTATCAAATTTGGTGTTACGTGACGTGAATAGACGAAGATTATAAATGACACGTCCAAACATTATAATCATGACATGCGTGTCATGTACAACATGAATGCATGCTACGCTGATGGCGTGCTCGTGGCCTTTTCGCTAGCTTCACATATACCACATTTGGTATTAGGTGACTTGAATGGACGGCGAGCACAAATGCCAGGCGCGAACATGATAATCATGACATGGAAGTCATGTACAGCGTAATTTACTTTCGCCTCATAACGTTGTGCTGATTTTGATGTGACAATTCAACCTTCCTCATTCGTGCTTCGCACATCATCGATTCCCACGGTACATGGGATCTACCAATATTTCCTTGTACCTCCATATATCTATCTCCCTCATTTACCCATAATCCGAGGTACTTGTACTCGCTTACCCTCAGTATTTCTTGGTTCTGTATTGAGAGCGCCTGGTTTTCATGACTGTTAAATTTGATCAATCACCATTTTTTTTTCACTAAATCCTAGTCGTCTTCCCTTCCGCATATATCTGCCGGCCGCTGTATATCGTCTTGGCTGTCCGCAAATGGAGCAATATCGTCTGCATAAAATAGAGCCTGGAAGCTTCTGCTCAACGATCGCGCCAGCCTGTTTGTGTGACAGATGAAACCCAATGTTGCTACCGTTTAGCGCACGTTGGCCGTGGCGCATCTGACGGCTAAAAGCAGAGTGCGAGACCGGGCCCCAGGTATTCTTGCAGCATGATACCTGCACGTTTAGCGCGCCCCTTGTGTTTAGCTGTAGCGCTCGTTCTCTTCGTGCGTTCCATCTTCTTGATCAGTGCGGTGCACGTTTCAATCTGGTTGCCGCTCTTCGCGTGGCATTCCAAGTTGTTGCTGCTACTTTTTCAGCACCATCCGCTGCTTCACCACTCAGCTCGTCTGAAGGTGAGATGTGTCGCAGCTGTTCAAGTGTTGGAATATACAATAAGCTTCGCTCGGGATCTGGCGACGTATTTAAAGGGACACTAAACTTAAACAGCAATTTACGTCAGAAAGAAAGCTCACTGTATGACAACGTATAAAACGACAATAATATCAACAAAATTAAGTGGAATACTTACCGAAAAATTAGGGTGAATGCACAAAAATACTTTCGCCACGAACATTTTCATAGTGATAACGGTGACGCCAAAAGAACCGCCTACAATTAATCACTACTAATAGATCTAGCTGCAATAAATAAAGAACCTTTCGTGCATCAAGAGACGCACTAAAATGCTGCTTGTTCGTTTCTGTTTGATTCGTAGAAAAAAAATTCCGCCATATCCACGAAGTGAATGATGATGAGTGGGCGAAGCTCCGGAGGTAAACCTGGTAAGCCATGAATCCTCTGTACATTTTGCCCACTCGATTTTATTACATCGCTCCCCCTAGCGTACGTCGCCGCACTAAATCGAACGATTGCCTTCAACCAATGACACGCGCCATATGTGACATCATTCCTATTTTATAAGATCTCGCGTCTTTCATCAACTACAAGTACCGCTTTCTAGTTTATAACATCTTGCATCTTTTCATCATCAGCTACAAGTACCACCATCTAGTAAACACTACAAGAACTAAACGAGAGGTGGCTACATACAGGAGACGGTACCGCCATCTAGTGAACACTGCAAGAACTAAACTAGAGGTGGCTACATACAGGGGACCGTACCGCTATCTAGTGAACACTGCAAGAACTAAACTAGAGGTGGCTACATACAGGCTACAGGGGATGCACAGCCCACGCCCTAAGGAGCTTCGCCCCTAAAAAGAACCACCGGACGTTACTATAGAGAATGCCGCGAAGGGTTCGAAAATTCAATTTTCGGGTGGTTAAACTGGACAGGTCATGTCATCTAACAGAGCCGAGTTGAACGAAAACACGCCTGCCATTTCGGAACCAACGGCAGGAAATCGATCAATGGCTCTTGTTGCTGCTGTGGCTCCCGCTGAACCCGTTCTGTCTACTAGTGTCGGGGACCGCGCGTGCAGTAAAGCCAGACAACGTTCTGTACGGCAACAACGGCCACAGTGTGGTGAGGCGATCCGCTCCTTGAGGCAGGTAATTTGAAGTGCTCTAATCCGATGCGGGCCACTAAAACGTAATCTTATTTCAAAATAATCCTGGCGCAAAAGTAACACTACGAGGTTTCTGGACCACTATTTCAACGATCAACGTTGACTTAATAGTTGCCTCTAAATATGAACACGTTGCAAACGTTTTTCAATCATCGACAGATCAGCGGAATCAGTTCACCCACCTATTACGATCGACGCAGCAGGAACGAGGAAGGTTGCCAAGACAATGAGTGCGAAGACACCTGAAAACAAAGAAGCAGTGAGTTTGAAGGAAGGACGCACTTGCAGCGTGCGCTCACCGTGGCTCAAGCAGAGGGTCCACACAGCAGCCGCCACCTCCTTGGGGTTCTCCTCACGTGCTTGCCGTAGGCGCTCGAGCACAGACTCGTCTGGGAGTGAAGTGATGCTTTTAGTGCAATTGAGGCGTTTCTATTCTAAAGGAGCCAAATGCAGAAACCGAAAGTGGGCTGAATTTCAGTGCGACGTAAAGCACGTATATGCAATTTCCAAAACAGTTATAATAAAAATTGGGCATCCACTTATTGAAACGTGAGATTGAAAAGGCAGTTTCTAATGAAAATAAGACAAGTACACCAACTGTTTCAATCAAAGTGAGCCACATTCAATTAATCAGCACTGCGCCAACAAACATGATCAAAACAACCAACATTGTTCCTCCCACAATGTTTCAATTCTGTTTTAGTAGCTTTGTTATCGTGTTTACGTTTCACAATTAGGTTTTCTAGCGCGAGTTGTTACTTACTGAATGACGTGGTGTCCAATGACAAAACTCGATTGTAAAGAGTAAGAGGCTAACTTGCCTACTTCTTTTTGCATGTTAGTGATTCTTTTCGACTAAACGCAACAGTATGTTGTCGTCAGTTCACTTCGACACGGTATATTTCAAATAAAATAGGCATGAAGTAAAGATACCGGGCGTCTATATATTCCCTAAAGAAGAAGGAATGGTAAGAAATGGCATGGCATGAAAACAACTGGAACACTTTCATGGCCTTCCGTTGATGCCAGGAACAACAAAACGCTGATGACAGTCCAGAATAGTGCCCCTTTTGCTAGGAAGGAACAGTTGCTCTTCAAGTTTAGTAATAGCCATTACGCCCATGCGTCGAATCACGGCAGCGACAGCGATGAGGGCACACCTATGATGTCAATTCTATCGCGAAATATTGCTATACTGTACATTCGAACCGTCTTACACCTATCGAACTACCTAATTCATGTCCAAATGAAATGTTTCAACCTATTTGAGCCAAATACAAACTTCCCTCCACAATACTGCCGCTGTTTGGCTATGTAGAGTTTAGCCAAGTTAGAAGTTTGTGGCATTTATAGGAGAGGAACATTGTGGCAAAAAGTTGTTTCAGCAGGACTAACCAGATTGTCAGTAGAAAAAAAGTGCATTTTTCTCAGTTTCAGTGCATTTGACTTCTTTAGAAAAAAAAAAACACTTTAATTCTTTTAAGCGCGTTCAGTTGGACTTGGGAAAAGAAGAACCGAGAAATTAAAGTTTTATTGGTGAATTCAGGGAGAATTGGGTACTCCGCTCAGGGCTGCACTGCCTTTCGTGATCCTGGACCGCCTGCTGCTGTTTCTGCCGGCGTCAACTGAGACTCCCAAGAGGATTAAGGCGTGGGGACGGAAGAATTGAATACAGAGAGCATTCGACACTCTGTCTTCTATAGACCACAATACACTCTTCTAACTTCACTACCTAAAGTACAATACCTATATCTGCTCCTGTTCAGTATATATAGCGAGCGAAGGCACCAAGGGGTAGGATCAGTATCATCATCATCCCCATCATCAGCCTAGCTACGACCACTGCAGGATAAATGCCTTTCCCATGTTCCACCAGTCAACTTGATCCTGTGCTTGCTGCTGCCACTTTATACCCGCAATCGTTTATTCTCATCCACCTATCTTACTTTCTGTCTCCCCATTAACCCGCTTGCCTTCTCTGGGAATCCAGTCAGTTATCCTTAATGACCATCGGTTATCCTGCCTACGCGCTACATACCCAGCCCATGTCTTCTTGATTTCAACTATGATATCCTTAACCCTGGTTTGTTTCCAGACACACTCTTCCATATTCTTGTCTTTTAAGGTTACACCTATCATTTTTCTTTCATCGCCCGCTGCGTCGTGCTAATTTCAAGCTGAACCCTCTTTGTAAGGCCCCAGGTTTCTGCACCGTAGGCAAATACCGGTAAGATGCGGCTGTTATATTCCTTTCTCTTGAGAGATAGTGGCAATCCACCATTCGATCATGATTCGAGAATTCTGGCAGAATGTGTTCCACCCCGTTATTATTCTTCTAGTTATTTTAATCTTGTGGTGCGGCTCCACGGTTACTACTTGTCCTAGGCAGACGCACTTTTTGCGACTTCAAGTTCCAACATGATTCGCTTTGTGGATGTGGCGGTGATTTTTTTCGTGTAGCAGCGCTCCGCCAGAGTGACACTTTGTGTGTACTCGCTCAAAATGCACTTATGTTGCCACGTGTGACGGGGGTATTGGGACCCCTGTCAATGGAGTATGGTGGTAGTATTAGGAGAAAAAGGGGGAGGGGCTGCTGGGACGTTCACGCCCCTCCTCCTCTTGGAAGTATAACAAATACCCGGTGGCATTTTTCGAAAGACCTTAGGACACCAGCTATTTACAGAAACCGTATGTGCCATATATGCCTAGTGTCCTAAGTGTAGGATGGCGAAACCTTTCAATGTAACTCGAATGTTTTTTTTTTCTGTAAAAAAGGTAACGCCACATAAGGTGTATTTATGATGCCCTGTCTTCGTCAGATGCAAGTCTAGGTGATCGCTGGGCTACAAATAGCCACGTGCTTGCAGTGGCTATTTCACGCGCGCGAAATCGAGTGCCATAGCGCAAAAAAATATTGTTCTAGAATTGTTCTAATTTGTTCTAAAATTTGCTCTAAATTTGTTCTAAAATTTGTTCTAAAATTTGTTCTAAAATTGTTCTAGATGCTGCTGATACACTTGTCGATTGTTCGTCGGTAATTGGGTGTGCAATAATTTACGTATGACAGTGATAGGCGATAATGGTTTTTGTTCATGGCGTGTCAAACATCCGTGTCCTACATATAGGACGGCTCTAAAACCGTTGTTCGAAACAGTGTCTTTTTTAAAATAAAAACCTTATTCTGTTTTATGAGGTCGTAGAAGCAATCATTTTGGGGAAATAAGTTAGTTTTGCTAATTTACCTAACTTTAGGCATATATGAGTCAATTGTTTTTTCAACGAACATGTGGTGACTTGCAGTGAAGACATCTTTCGCGCGAGAAACTTGATTAATGGCTGCTCTCAGGATGTTTTCCGTGTCTACATTGCATCAGCGTTTCCTGCGTGCACACAAATAACAATATTGCCACGTGACGCCTGCATTTGGTCACTGCAGACGCGCTATCATTTGTTGCATCTGTGAGTTTCGTTTCACGCATTGACATGGGCTCACTGTGTTTCATGATGCTACTGCCTGTTTTTCTGAGTAACTTTTTGTGTCACGTATGGATAAGAAGGGCCACATTGTTCATGTTTTGTTTAGAGCGGAACTCCGGTGCATTTTCGATGATGATTGATTGATATATGGGGTTTAACGTCCCCAAACCACCATATGATTACGAGAGACGCCGCAGTGGAGGGCTCCGGAAATTTCGACCACCTGGGGTTCTTTAACGTGCACCGAAATCTGAACACACGGGCCTACAACATTTCCGCCTCCATCGGAAATGCAGCCGCCGCAGCCGGGATTCAGGCCTGCGACTGCGGGTTAGCAGCCGAATACCTTAGCCAATAAACCACTGCAGCGGGGCTCCGGTGAATTTTCGACCATATTGAGATAACGCTGCTATCAAATAGTATTGACACTCCTGTAAAAGCTATATAGGGTGGTTCATTTTGCCGCCCGTTAAAAATTTGAATTAGGCAATTAATGGTGAGTCGAAACAGAAACCGAAACTGGGATCTGCTCCATCGCCCATGGTGGGTATCAGATGACGTCACGAGATCCATCACCGGTGATGTCACGAGATCCGATGCACCCCGCCACGGCTGGCTTCAGTGTAAACATAGCGCGAAAAGCAAGCTAGCAATGTCATCCGACCCGGAATAAAGCTGAGATAGCTCTTTTGAACTGATTAGTGACAAGTTCAGCGATGAGTGCAGGTGCTATCTAAGCGCGGAAGCATGGCTTTTTGCTTGCGGCCCACCGGTGCGTGAAGCACCTGACATGCCTCGAATCGATTTCCTCGTTGCTCAATGTTGTAAAACCCGACGTCAGCGATGACTAACACGCTGTATGCAGCTGACAAAACTCAATCGTGCTCGCGTTGTCATCGCCTCGCAGAAGAAAGCACGCGCTGCATCCGTCTCCTGGGAAAGGCGGGGTTTTTGAAAAAGAATAGGCCTTGACGTCACATACCCAGGGTGGCCCGCGTTTACAAGGGTAATTCGAAAATCAGCTACAAAACTTAAAACTTGTTTTCTAAAAAAAAAACTATGTGGCTTACGGTTGTATAATTTGGCTCATATCACTACGGCACCGACAAGAACAAGTTTTATTGAAATCGGAGAATATAGAAAAAACGCGGTGGATGTATTCCTCTTACGCCCACCAAGATTGCCGACGTTACCTCCGGAGATTGCGAGCACATGTCAGACAAAATAAAGTGGCTTTCTCCAAGAACGTCTTCTGGTTTCGAGACTACGTGGCAAAATTGACCGGCACTGTACACGTGTCTCGCTCCGAGTAAATTCGGCTCCGAAACACTGTGCCAGATCTTCTTCCAAACAAACTTTCTGCTGCTTCGAAAATCGCTGGACATCATAATCTGGCTAGACCAACACTGGCTTCAGGGAAACGCTATGGCCGCGGCGCTTTCACGAAACAAGCAGCGGCTCCAACTGTGGTAGGGAAGTGAATATATATATATATATATATATATATATATATATATATATATATATATTGTAACGACGGTAGTGGGCATGGAGCTCGAGGATAGAAAAAGAAGAAGACTTGCTGTGATCGCAGGCTTGCGTTCAGTTAGCCCTTGCGCTAAATAAAGCTCTCCTTCGCCGAGTTCGCCTGCTTGTTCAACAACCCGTTTCAAGTGGTGGAGGTGCTGGGCACATCTGGTCCTCACCCTGGAACTTCGCAGCCGCACACTCCAACGACCTCCTACAATGACTGATCCGGGGCCATCTCATGCTGCTACTCCAGATCTCGCACTGTGCCTGTCTTCTGCGCTGGCGCTCTCCGGCAGCGCGACCCCCCCATATTCGGTGGCACAGAGGACCAAGATGTGGACAACTGGATTGCCGAGTATGAACTGGTGAGCGCCGTCAATAAGTGGAACGCAGCCGATAAGCTCACAAATGTGAGTTTTTACCTGACCGACGTGGCAAAACTATGGTACAGAAATCATCAAAGTGATTTCAGTACCTGGTCGGAATTGGCGAAAACCCTCGCGGAAGTCTTTGGCCGTCCTGCTGTCCGCCGCCTTCGTGCTGAACAGCGCTTGCGGGGCAGAGTACAGAGAGCAGATGAAACTTTCACGAGCTACATCGAAGATGTGCTATTTCTCTGCAAGCTCGTCGATTCGACTCTGGACGAGGCAGGCAAGATCAAGAACATCATGAAAGGAATCGACGACGGTGCATTCCAAATGCTGGCTGCGAAGAGTCCCCAGACGGTCGCCGAGGTGATTCAGCTCTGCCAAAGCTATGATGAGCTGCGTAGGCAGCGCGCTTCCACACGTTGCGCTGCTCAAGACACCGCGGACATCTCATCCCTCGACTATCGCCATGACACCGCCGACCACTCTGCGTTGATGCCAGTCATAAAGCAATTCATACGCGAGGAGATCGCCCGGCAGCTATCTATAATCACAAGACCTACCGAGCCGATGGCACCCTTGTCGCCTTCGCTTCGCCAGGTCATTCGATCGCAAGTTGCCGAAGCATTGCCGCCAGCTCAGGCTCCCCCAACTGTTACCGCACCACTAACGTATGCAGCCGCAGTTGCTCAACCACGTGCGCCAGCGTCTCCGGCCATCTACGAAGCTACTCGCCACGTTTATTCGTCGACCCCACCTTCCCGCTCGCTGACCGTCCCGTCTCCGGCTGTATATGAAACAGGTCAGAACGTTTATATGACGCCGCCGCCTGCACGACCATTTACGGTACCTTATTCAGCGAACAGTGCCCCTATCGTCAGCCAATGGCGCACTCCAGATAATCGGCCGACATGTTTTTCATGTGGCATCCCAGGCCACGTAGCTCGTCACTGCCGTCGTCGCAGCTTCTCTTCTCACGACATTGCAGGGGCCTCACATTACATGCCCACCATGCCCACTCAGCCGCGATATCCCGTTCCTGCCAATCCACCTCTAGACGTACGTCCCGGTCGCCGACCATCCGGCGCAAGCCGTTCACCTTCTCCTCGTCGTCGATCTATTTCTCCGATGTTACGTCGCAACAGCCCACCGCGAGGGGAAAACTGACGGGCGCAGTTCCGGAGGCAAGAACTGCGTTGGCAGCGAAAATTTCAAGACCTAACTGCTGTCCCCCGAACGAAATCGAACTCTATATTGATGGCATTAAGGTGCACGGACTTGTTGACACTGGAGCTGCCGTATCTGTAATTAGCGAGAAACTGTGCCGAAACTTGAAGAAAGTGACCACACAACTTACCGACCTATCTTTGCAGACAGCTACGTCCCATCATATTCAGCCTTCAGCTTTGTGCACCGCACGAGTCGTCATTCAAGGTGTGATGTACGTCGTCACATTTGTAGTTTTATTCCGTTCTTCGCATGACGTTATCCTTGGGTGGGACTTTCTTTCGTCAAATTCTGCTTTGGTCGACTGTGCTCGTTCTGAACTCGCGTTGTCTGTGCCGTGCTATGACCCCGACGATGGTGCTTCGTGTAGAGTGTTTGCTGCTTCTGACGTTGACATTGCGCCTTTCTCAGCTGTTGTCTCGGTGTCGTGTGCCTCCCCTCCGAAATCGCCTGTGTTGTTTATGCCATCGGTCCCATCTGCGTGCCGTCGAAATATCATGCTTCCGTTTGCCGTCGTCATTTTTCGCAATGGTCACGCTGCCATTTATGTGTGCAATCCGTCGCACAGCCCGTCATCCCTACTACGTGGAGAATGCCTGGGAAGCTACGAACTTTACGAGTGCATTCTTCCGGCTACTATACCCGATTCTGCGGTTTCGCTCCCAATTGGTGCTGTCACTCCTACCAACGCGCCTAATGATGCTCTGGACGTATTCTCGGATGCCATCGACTCTGAGCTCGCACCAACTCAGCGCGAAGAGATTATAAATCTTCTTCTCCGCTTTCGTTCTTCATTCGGTCGTGACCAGTCAGGTTTAAGCCGAACCTCTGCGGTCGTTCACCGTATTGACACCGGTCAACAAGCCCCGCTAAGGCAGCGTCCGTACCGTGTGTCATCTGCCGAACGCCGTGTCATCGACGAACAAGTGGACGACATGTTGAAACGTGGCATCATCGAGCCCTCCAACAGTCCCTGGGCTTCACCGGTTGTTCTCGTCAGGAAAAAAGACGGATCCATCCGGTTCTGCGTTGACTACCGCCGACTCAACAAGATAACGCGCAAAGACGTATACCCTCTGCCGCGCATCGATGATGCTTTGGACTGCCTACAAGGAGCAGAGTTCTTTTCTTCGTTAGATTTACGCTCTGGCTACTGGCAGGTGCCCATGGCAGAGGGTGACCGCCCGAAGACAGCCTTTGTAACACCGGATGGACTAAATGAATTCACCGTTATGCCCTTTGGCCTCTGCAACGCGCCTGCCACTTTCGAAAGGATGATGGATACCGTCTTGCGAGGTCTGAAATGGAAAACGTGCCTCTGTTATTTGGATGACATTGTGGTATTTTCAAGCGACTTTGCGACCCACCTCAGCCGCCTCGAGCAAGTTCTTACGTGCCTTTCCACGGCGAGACTTCAACTTAACTTGAAGAAATGCCACTTCGGCGCTCGCAAGCTTGTAATTCTTGGCCATGTGGTTTCTAAGGACGGCATTCTCCCGGACCCTACGAAACTTAATGCAGTCGCGGCGTTCCCAAAGCCAACCGCCATCAAAGAGCTTCGAAGCTTCATCGGCCTATGTTCTTACTTCCGGCGCTACGTCCGCAATTTCGCCTCCATTATCGCCCCCTTGACCAATCTTCTTGCCAGAAGTTCTGACTTGTCAGCGTGGTCGCAGGCGTGTGATGATGCATTTCAGGAACTCCGACGGCTCCTCACCACGCCTCCCATACTCCGACATTTCGATCCGTCTGCTCCAACGGAGCTTCATACGAACGCTAGTGGTGTCGGGCTAGGGGCCATACTGGCCCAACGCAAGGAGGGCTTTGACGAGTACGTCGTTGCCTATGCCAGCCGCACCCTCAGTAAAGCCGAAAAGAATTACAGTGTAACTGAAAAGGAGTGCCTCGCCATTATTTGGGCAATCGGAAAATTTCGGCCTTATTTATATGGACGTCCGTTTGATATTGTAACAGACCACCATGCGCTTTGCTGGTTATCTTCACTAAAAGATCCTAATGGTCGGCTCGCTCGTTGGGCATTGCGGTTACAGGAGTTCGATATCCGTGTTATCTACCGTTCTGGCCGGAAACATTCCGACGCCGATGCCCTGTCACGTTCGCCATTGGCTTCAGAGCCTGTCGACTCGCCTATCTTCACTAGTGCTGCCTTGGCCATCAGCATCTCGGACATGCCTTCCGAGCAACGCAAAGATGCTTGGATTTCATCTCTTTTGGACTTTCTCTCAAACCGGACGCCCGCTCCAGTTTCCAGGACGCTTCGCCGTCAAGCAGGACACTTCGCTATTCGGGATAACCTGCTTTACCGCCGAAACTACAGCTCGATCGGCCGTAAGTGGTTGCTCGTCATTCCCCGACATCTGCGCTCTGACATCTGTGCCACGTTCCACGATGATCCGCAATGTGGCCACGCTGATGTGTTAAAAACATACACCCGCTTGCAGCTGCGGTACTACTGGCGCGGTATGTACCGTTTCGTTCGCCGTTACGTAAGGTCTTGCCTTACGTGCCAGCGACGCAAAATGCCCACTCAACATGCCACAGGTCCCTTGCAGCCGTTGCCATGTCCAGCACGAGCTTTCGATCGTGTCGGAATCGACCTTTACGGTCCGCTTCCCTATACTTCGAGTAGCAACCGCTGGGTCATTGTCGCTATCGACCACCTAACGCGGTACGCTGAAACAGCTGCGTTACCTTCTGCTACCGCAAAAGACGTTGCGTGTTTTATACTGCAAAACCTGGTTTTAAGGCATGGAGCACCTCGGGAGTTACTTAGCGACCGTGGCCGCGTTTTTCTCTCCGATGCCATCAAAGCGTTGTTGAGCGAGTGTCGCATCATACACCGCACTACCACAGCCTATCACCCGCAAACTAATGGGATGACAGAGCGTTTTAATCGTACACTTGGGGATATGCTGGCCAAGTACGCTTCATCCGACCAGTCAAATTGGGATAGCATACTCCCTTTTGTGACATATGCTTACAACACTGCAACGCAAAGCACCACTGGATTTTCGCCTTTCTTCCTGCTTTATGGACGCGAGCCATCATCAACAATGGATACCATTCTTCCTTATCGACCGGACCCTTCAGAGATGACTACCGTTTCTCGAGCAGCAGCACACGCTGAAGAATGTCGGAAGCTTGCTCGTGCGTTCACGTCACATGACCAGACGCGCCAAAAACATCGCCACGACGCGTCAACCACGCATATGAGCTTTGCTCCAAACTCACTGGTGTGGCTATGGATTCCTTCTACTACTCCAGGACTCTCCCACAAACTTTCGTCCAGGTACCAAGGCCCTTATCGAGTTGTGCGCCAAACATCCCCTGTCAACTACCTTGTCGAGCCGCTGGATGCATCTCCGGACAAGCGCCGTCGGGGAAAAGAAATCGTACACATCTCTCGGCTCAAGCCATACCATGACCCTTCTGTCTACACCTGTCCTTAGGTCGCCAGGATGGCTCCCTCATCGGCCGGGGGTGATTGTAACGACGGTAGTGGGCATGGAGCTCGAGGATAGAAAAAGAAGAAGACTTGCTGTGATCGCAGGCTTGCGTTCAGTTAGCCCTTGCGCTAAATAAAGCTCTCCTTCGCCGAGTTCGCCTGCTTGTTCAACAACCCGTTTCAATATATATATATATATATATATATATATATATATATATATATATATATATATATATATATATATATATATATATATATATATATTGCAACGAGCAAGGTTGCGTAAAAACACAGGTTATTATTCGAGAAACGTTAGCCGCAACAAGCTGGTACAGGCAGGAACCCGGCAAGCACGAGCCACACACGGACGTCAACGTCTTCTTTCACGCTGGCACAGAGCTGGCGCCACTATGCTTCGGTACAATTACTCCCCGCGCAGAAAGGAGCCAACCTGGCGACCTAGGGAAAGGACACGACAAGGGGGTCATAGCACGGTTTGAGGCGTGATACGTGTACTGTTTCACGCCCACGGCAGCGTTGGTCCGAGGGTGGATCAATGGGCTCCACTTCATAGTTGACAGGAGATGTTTGCCGCACCACACGGTAGGGGCCATGGTATTTCGACGAAAGCTTCGGGGAAAGACCGGGAGGGGTAGACGGGACCCAGAGCCAAACCAGCATTCCTGGGTTATAGTGTACAGTAGACGCAGAGGAATCGTGGTCAGTTTTCTGGCGCCATTGGTCTTGTGCGGTAAATGAGCGAGCGAGTTGACGACACTCTTCGGCATAAGCAGCTGCTTCGGAAACAGGCGTCGCTTCGGAAACATCAGGCCTGTAAGGGAGAATGGTGTCCATGGAGCATGATGGCTCACGTCCGTACAGAAGGAAGAAAGGAGAAAAGCCAGTGGTTGTTTGTGGCGCAGAGTTGTACGCGTACGTGACAAAAGGGAGCACTTGGTCCCAATTAGTGTGGTCGTCAGAGGCGTACATGGCAAGCATATCTCCAAGGGTACGGTTAAAGCGTTCCGTCATGCCATTGGTTTGGGGATGGTATGCCGAGGATTTCCTATGGACAGTGCGACATGCCTTGAGTAGCTCGTCGACGGCGTTCGAGAGAAACACGCGTCCACGGTCACTGAGTAATTCACGAGGTGCACCGTGTCGCAAAATGAGATGGTGAAGAAGAAAGGACGCAACGTCTTTCGCAGTGGTAGCAGGCAGCGCAGATGTTTCAGCGTAGCGTGTTAAATGATCCACGGCGACGATAATCCACCGGTTGCCTCGAAGAGAGTTGGGTAGAGGACCATAAATATCAATTCCGACGCGGTCGAATGGTCTCGCTGGCCAGGTTAAGGGTTGCAAAGGGCCAGCAGTGCTGTGAGAAGGCGTCTTGCGTCGTTGACACGTGGTGCATGACCGAACGTACTGGCGAACGTGCCGATACATGCCGCGCCAGTAGTATCTTAGACGAAGGCGAGAGTAAGTCTTAAATACTCCAGCGTGGCCACACTGGGGGTCATCGTGAAAGGCAGCGCAGATGTCCGAACGCAAATGACGAGGGATGACAAGGAGCCACCTACGGCCATCCGTCACGTAATTGCGGCGATACAACAAGCCTTCACGGACAGCAAAGTGTCTTGCTTGACGAGAGAGGGAGCATGAAGTCGTTTCTGACGAACTGTGAGAGAGGACGTCGAGCAAAGAATTGATCCAGGGATCCTTGCGCTGTTCGGATGGCATGTCAGTGATGCTCAACGATGACGAATCGCAAATGGCAGTTGATAAGCAGGCAAGGTCAGGAGGCAGTGGAGAACGGGATAGTGCATCGGCGTCTGAATGTCTGCGTCCTGAGCGATAAACAACACGGATATCGTATTCCTGAAGGCGTAAAGCCCAACGAGCGAGGCGGCCAGTAGGATCTTTCATGGTCGCTAACCAGCATAAGGCATGGTGATCTGTGACAACATCAAACTGGCGTCCGTAAAGGTAGGTGCGAAATTTTCCTATATCCCAAATGATAGCCAAGCACTCCTTTTCCGTGACGGAATAGTTGGACTCTGCCTTCGTTAGTGTACGGCTGGCATAGGCGACAACGTACTCGTCGCAGCCATCCTTGCGTTGAGCGAGAATGGCACCGAGGCCGACACCGCTTGCATCCGTGTGAATTTCAGTGGGTGCATTGGGATCGAAGTGGCGGAGAACTGGCGGAGAGATGAGTAGCCGGCGTAGCGCCGTGAATGCCTCATCGCAGTGGGAATTCCAGCCAGAGAGGTCCGTGCTACGGGAGAGAAGCTGAGTCAGAGGGGCAATTATAGAGGCAAAATTGCGAATGAAACGCCGAAAATAGGAACACAAGCCTATGAAACTACGAAGCTCCTTTAGTGTAGTAGGCTTGGGGTACTCGGCAACGGCACGCAGTTTGGCAGGATCTGGCGATATTCCTTCTTTTGAAACGACGTGGCCGAGAATTGTGAGTTTGCGGGCGCCAAAACGACATTTCTTGAAGTTAAGTTGCAACCCGGCTGCCGTAAGGCACTGGAGAACTTGTTCCAGACGGGAAAGATGAGTTTCGAAATTCGCCGAGAATACAACTATGTCGTCTAAATAGCAAAGACAGATGTGCCATTTAAGTCCCCTGAGGACACTGTCCATCATTCTTTCAAAAGTCGCAGGCGCATTGCAAAGACCGAAGGGCATTACATTAAATTCATATAAGCCGTCAGGGGTCACAAACGCCGTTTTTGGACGGTCTGGTTCAGCCATTGGTACTTGCCAATATCCAGAGCGCAGATCCAGTGAAGAGAAAAACTCCGCACCTTGAAGGCAATCCAAGGCGTCATCAATGCGTGGCAGAGGATAAACATCCTTGCGTGTGATGTTGTTTAGTCGACGATAATCCACGCAAAACCTGATGGAGCCATCCTTTTTTCGCACGAGGACCACTGGCGAAGCCCAAGGACTGTGTGAGTGCTGAATAACACCACGTTGCAGCATCTCGTCGACGTGTTGAGTGATGACGTCACGCTCGGCCTGCGAGACGCGGTAGGGGCGCTGACGAAGTGGAGTATGATGACCGGTGTCGATATGGTGAGCGACAACTGACGTGCGTCCCAAGGGAGGCTGTCCGTGGTCGAAGGAGGCGTGGAAACGTTCAAGTAGTTGAATGAGCTGATTGCGCTGGTCTTGCGTAAGGCCGGTGTCTACGCTGCGCAACAGAACGTCTTCGTCAGGTAGTGAGGGCGCGGTGCCAGCTGTGACAGCATCCACGGACATCGGTGTCGTATCAGAACGGGCATCGAAAGGAAAGATGTCATCATAAGTGTCAAGACTCCCAATGCATTCGCCATGCAATAAGGTAGCGGGACAAGGGAACGGATTGCACACGTACACGGCACTGGAGCCATCGGCAAGTGTTATGACGGCAAACGGGACGACAAGGTTCCGGCGACGAGCGCATTCTTGTGACGGCATAAATAGGGCAGTTGAATCGGAAACGGAGTTGCACAAAAGAGATACCGCGGTGACCGAAAAAGCAGAAATGACGACGTCAGCGGCGACGATCACCTTTTTGGGTGAGCGAGGGAGATCTATGAATGTCGTGCTGAATGGAAACAAAACGAGTTGAGCACGAGCGCAGTCGACAACCGCATGATTAGCGGAAAGAAAGTTCCATCCCAGGATGATTTCATGAGACGCATGCGGAAGGACGACAAATTCTACGATGTAAAGCACTCCTTGAATCACAACACGAGCAGTGCATGTGGCAGAAGGTTGGACGTGTTGTGAACTCGCCGTGCGTAAAGAAATTTCAACCAGTGGAGTCGTCACTTTGTTCAGTTTGCGGCATAACACTTCACTGATTATACAAATAGCGGCACCTGTGTCGACAAGAGCAGTTGTGGCGAAACCGTCCACAAACACGGCAATCTCGTTAGGGGGCGATAGATGAGGCCTTGGAAATTTCGTCGGTGGCGCAGCTCTTGCCTCAGGAACTGCGACTGTCAGTTTTCCTCCTGGGCGTGGTTGGAACGGCGAAGCATGGGGGAAGGAGACCGAAGACGGGGTGAAGGAGATCGACGTCGGCTGAAGTCTGGTCGACGTGAGCGGGGGTCATGCGAATCAGGTGTCACATGCGATTCTGATGGCCGAGGTATGTTGCCGGAATGCTGCACATCATTAAAATAGAATCCACGGCGACGACAGTAGCGCGCGACATGTCCTGGAATACCACAGTTGTAGCAGATGGGCCGGTTATCCGGAGTACGCCAAGAGTTGGCAGGTGCTCGAGGTGGTGGAATGGGCCGATTTACCGGATAAACTGAAACTGGTGACCTGTAGTAGTTGGTGGCTGGACTGTATGAAGGGAGCGGTGGTTGGGCAGAAGGTCGGCGGACGGCTTCTGCATAAGTCAGCGGTGCAGCCACTGATATTGGGGATGTGGGCGAAGGGAGAGCCTCGGCATCTTGCGTCTGAATAGCACGGCGAAGTGAGTGGTCCAGTGTTGTGGGGGTCTCGTTGATGGTGGCGACAAGAGAGAGCTGTCGAGCAACTTCCTCCCGGATGTACTGTTGAATTTGAGGCATTAACACGCTGTAGTCGGGGCCACGGCTTTTGCACTCCAAGGCCGAAATATCAGCTGTCTGCGTATTAGCGCGACGTGTAGAAACTCGTTGCTTACGCAGCTCATCGAAACTTTGACATAACTGAATCAAGGCCGTGACGGTCTGTGGGTCTTTGGCCACAAGCATATGAAAAGCGTCGTCATCAATGCCTTTCATTATGTTCTTTATTCTGTCAGCCTCCGTCATCCTGTCATCAACTCGCCTACAGAGGCTGATCACATCCTCAATGTAGCTTGTGAAGCTCTCACCATTTCGCTGAAATCGTCCCCGCAGTCCCAGTTCAGCGCGAAGCTTACGCATGGCTGGACGACCGAAAAACGAGGTGACGGCCTCTTTGAAAACCGACCAGGTGGGGATGTCGGCTTGGTGGTTGGTGAACCATAGGTTGGCCAAATCCGTCAAGTAGAAGATGACGTGAATCAGCTTCGCAGGGTCATCCCACTTGTTAATCGCGCTGGCATGCTCGTACTCTGCCAGCCAGTCCTCGACATCTTGATCTTCAGTGCCGTTGTATACTGGTGGGTCACGCAGACGAAGTACACCAGAACACATGACGGGTGGCAGCGTGGAAGAGCCTTGTGGGGGATCGACGCGCTCGGTCATCGTGGACTGAGAAGGTAGCTTACGGCTGCGGAGCTCCAGGACGTTACCCAGCACGTTTCCACCAAATGCAACGAGCAAGGTTGCGTAAAAACACAGGTTATTATTCGAGAAACGTTAGCCGCAACAAGCTGGTACAGGCAGGAATCCGGCAAGCACGAGCCACACACGGACGTCAACGTCTTCTTTCACGCTGGCACAGAGCTGGCGCCACTATGCTTCGGTACAATATATATATATATATATATATATATATATATATCCCACTTTACGCGGTAGATACCGAGTACAGAGTACAGTGGGAACCGGTGATATCCGAAGCACGAATGAGGAAGGTTGAATTGTCGCATCAAAAGCAGCACAACGTTACGACGCGAATGTAAATTATGCTGCGCATGATTTTCATGTCATAATTCATGATTATCGTACTCACGCCTGGCATTTGTGCTCGCCGTCCATTCACGTCACGTTATACCCAATTTGATGTATGTGAAATAGCGAAACGGCTGCGGCGCGCTATGAGAGTAGCATGCAGCCATGTCTTACGTGACACGGATGTCATGATTATCATGTTTCGACGTGTCATTTATCTTCGTCGTCTATTCACATCATGTAATACCAAATTTGGTATATGTGGAGCTAGCGAAATGACCGCGAAGAAGTCATGAGCGTAGTATGTAGTCACGTTCTTACATAACACGCTTGTCATGATTATAATGTTTTGACGTGTCGTATACCTTCGTCGTCCGTTCGCGTCACGTAACACCAAATTTGGTATATGTGAAGCTAGTGAAACAGCTGCGAGCTCATCATGAGTGCGGTAGTAGTCATTTTCTTACAAGACACACATGTCATGATTATTATATTTGCACCAGTCATACACCCCCGTCATCCATTTACACCACTTAATACCAAACGTGGCATATAATATGTGAAGCTAGCCAAATGACCGCGTGTGCACCATGAGCGTGGCTTGTAGCCATGACTTACATGACACGTATGTCATGATTTGGACACGGGTACCCCATCACTAATGTTCGCCCTGCAATCATGTTATACCATGCCAGTATTGAGATATGTCATGTGAACGAAACCACCACAGGAGCAGCAATACCGTGACATGTAAATCATGACATGCATGGTATACCTGTCATGATTTTCTTGTTATGACTATTGACTTATGTCTTCATACATTTATGTTAGGCCATGCGAATATCGGTATAGATGCCATTATCCAAACGGACAGAACTAAAAGTCGTACGCGGATAGATAGATAGATAGATAGATAGATAGATAGATAGATAGGTAGGTAGGTAGGTAGGTAGGTAGGTAGGTAGGTAGGTAGGTAGGTAGGTAGGTAGGTAGGTAGGTAGGTAGGTAGGTAGGTAGGTAGGTAGGTAGGTAGGTAGGTAGGTAGGTAGGTTAAAACTCGGAATTTTGCGAAGAAATGCTTCGCATTTAAAAGCGAGAAAAAAATCTCGAGTTTCTCGCACCATTGGTGACGGATGGCCGCGGCAGGAAAGCAAACGCTGTAGACTGTAGTTATATATAGTAACCATTAAGATATAGAGCAACATGCGTTTTTCGAATATATTTCAGGGAGAATGTAATAGCTGTAGAAGAGGGCCTTCATAAATTTTATTCGTATGGCGGATTCCACCGTACTGTATAATTTCGCAATGGTGGCATTTCAACAAGTCTCGGAGTCCCTCTGGTCCAATCAGGGTTGAACAATGGCAGAATTCGACAATGTCCCGAATTGTGCTCACCGTTGCCAAAGCAGAAGCGAGATGACGAATGGGTGCTGCCGTAGTGTACGGTCGACGACGACGCATTCATGTCGATGGTGTCGCTGCTGATCTTTTTCGCCTGCGTGTAAAAGGAGAAAGTGTTGTAACAATGGCGCGAGAAACTCGAGGTGCCCCCGAGCGCTAGGCCGGCTCTTTTGAAAAACTGGAGGGCACCTGCACTCGGAAACTCTTGCTTTCGGTGCTCTGTAAACCATGGTTGCACAGCTGGAACGCTGCTGCGATAATCAAGAAACTCTGCTTAATTTTTCCAGTGTCTACGACGGTACACCCGGAGAGTATATCGGCGCACGCGACAACTGTGAGCCCCGAAATGAGGCTACAGGATAATGCCACGTACGTTAACAAGATGCTGGTTTTCCTCGAGCTGTTATTTTGATTTAATTTGGGCACAAGCATGGACGCTGTTTTAGTGTTGGTATGTGGAAACCCGGGTTGCATACGGGGGCGGGAGGGGGTTGCTGCGGGTGTGTCTATACAGTCGGCCAGTCGCCACTCTTGCCCCTTGATGGGCATAAGTCTGGAACGGAAGGTCTGACCGGTTTCTTTCTTGCTTGCATGCTATCAAGCGTAGCCGCTCTCCAGCTTGAAGCCCGAATGTGTAGTGACGTGAGGACAAAATAAGGCATTGCCAAAGAAGGGGAAAAATACAAAAAAAGTGTGGCCGATGCCCCTATATAGGAGTCGGTGTAATACGAAAGTCAAACGTGTCTTTACAGCGGTAGTTGAGCGTTTATGGTGCATTGTTTCAGGAACAGAAACAAATCGCAAAGTCACGTTAAGAACAGCCAGCAACTCGAAACTTGCAGCGCACACCTCAAAAAGAAAGCACGCACGAAAATAGCATACACAGGACAAGCGCGGACTAGCAACTGTCACAGCTTGACACTTAAAGCGAGCCGTTTAAACAGAAAGACGCACGCGCACAAGAAGAGGAGAGAAGAGAGGAACAGAGAGCGATGAAATTCCGAAGTTTATTTGTTTGGAAATCCTTCGCTTTTATACAACTGCTGCAACATCCATGCGCGGAACACAATGATGTTTCAGAAATTCATCACCTTGGACAAACCTAAATACATCCTTTCTTTATTGGTGAAAGCGACCACGGGAGTACTCACGCAATCATTCTTTAAAGAAAAAAATCGACTTGCCTCGGTGATTTGGCGTGTGGTGCAGTCCCTGCATTTGACTGTATCATCATCATCATCACCATCATCATCATCATCATCATCATCATCATCATCACCACCACCATCACCATCATCATCATCATCATCAGCCTGACTACGTCCACTGCAGAACAAAGGCCTCTCCCATGTTCCGCCAGTTAACCCGGTCCTGTGCTTGCTGCTGCCAATTTATACCCGCAAACTTCTTAATCTCGTCTGCCCACTTAACCTTCTGTCTCCCCCTAACCCGCTTCCCTTCTCTGGGAATCCAGTTAGTTACTCTTAATGACCAGCGGTTATCCTGTCTACGCGCTACATGCCCGGCCCATGTCCATTTCCTCTTTTTTATTTCAACTATGATATCCTTAACCCCCGTTTGTCCCCTAATCCACTCTGCTCTCTTCTTGTCTCTTAAGGTTACACCTACCATTTTTATTTCCATTGCTCGCTGCGTCGTCCTCAATTTAAGCTGAACCCTCTTTGTAAGTCTCCAGGTTTCCGCTCCGTAGCTAAGTACCGGCAAGATACAGCTGTTATATACCTTCCTCTTGAGGGATAGTGGCAATCTACCTGTCATAATTTGAGAGTGCTTGCCGAATGTGCTCCACCCCATTCTTATTCTTCTAGTTACTTCAATCTTGTGGTTAGGCTCTGTGGTTATTACCTGCCCTAAGTAGACATAGTCTTTTACAACTTCAAGTGCACTATTACCTATCTCGAAGCGCTGCTCCTTTCCGAGGTTGTTGTACATTACTTTTGTTTTCTGCAGATTAATTTTAAGACCCACCTTTCTGCTCTCCTTGTCTAACTCCGTAATCATGGGTTGCAATTCGTCCCCTGAGTTACTCAGCAATGCAATGTCATCGGCAAAGCGCAGGTTACTAAGGTATTCTCCATTAACTCTTCTCCCTAACTGTTCCCATTCTAGGCTTCTGAAAACCTCCTGTAAGCACGCGGTAAATAGCATTGGGGAGATTGTGTCCCCCTGCCTTGCACCCTTCTTGATTGGTATTCTGTTGCTTTCTTTATGAAGCGCACTATGGTGGCAGTTGATCCCCTGTAGATTTCTTCCAAAATGTTTATATATACTTCATCTACGCCCTGATTCCGCAGTGTCTGCATGACGGCTGATATTTCTACTGAATCAAACGCCTTCTCGTAATCTATGAAGGCTATGTATAGTGATTGGTTATACTCTGAGCATTTCTCTATTACCTGATTGATAGTATGAATGTGGTCAATTGTTGAGTAGCCTGTTCTAAATGCTGCTTGTTCCTTTGGTTGATTGAATTCTAATGTTTTCTTTACTCTGTTAGCAATTACCTTTGTAAATAGCTTGTATACTACAGAAAGCAAGCTGATCGGCCTGTAATTCTTCAACTCCTTGTCATCTCCTTTCTTATGTATTGAGATGATGTTAGCGTTCTTCCAAGACTCTGGTAACCTCCTCGCCAGGAGACACCTCGTAAACAGGGTGGCTAGTTTTTCTAACACAATCTGTCCTCCATCTTTCAGCAGGTTTGATGTTACCTTATCCTCACCAGCAGCTTTGCCTTTTTGACTGTATACTATACTGCAATCCGAACCCACACGGGCTACAGCGAGCAGACTTTTACTCAACGTTACTAGATCCTGTCAGTTGTCAAACTGCGCCTGGGAGCGGTGCGGAAATGTGGCCCACTCCTATCATGAGGTGGCGCTGTCGCCTCCATCGGCGGCCCGGTTGCAGCCGCGCCGCCGTACGAATGTCGCTTCTCTCACTCATTTACGTCGCGCTGCTTTTTTAGCGCCAAGTATTCAAGGCGTATCCTTCTTACTTTTCGCGCTCTGTAAAAAGCAGCTAATGGGTGAATGAATACGACATTGAGGCTTTTAGTGCGAGTTATATTGTTTTATGTACGCGTACAGCGGGCCGCTGACATGAAAATACAGAAGCGCGCGTTTGGCAATATTCACGAAAGACGCATTTTTCGTTTGCTACAGCTACTTCTCTGAATGTTTTCTAGTCGAAAATTTGTATCCGTCACGCAAAACGCATCCGCGTAACAAGGGGGAAAAAACCCCTTCGTGTGCGAACGCGGGCATGTGGTCTGCGCAGCCAAGAAGAGGGAAGCAGCACCCCTCTAGATCATCCGAAATCTTCCAGCATATGTCTCTACACTTTTTATTTCTGTTTTGCACTCTTTCGCTCACTCTAGCGATGGTTAAGCTCGTCCAAGAGCAATGCAGAGCTTTCGATGGTAACCCTGTTGTCTGGGGAGCACACTCGCTCACCATGGTCAAAATCATTGGGCACTTAGTTTTCACTTTAAGCTCCGTTTCGATTCTTCCGGCGCTTAACGTGCAGGGCTGGCTCCACAGTGGGAAGCTTGCGCTTCTTTGAGGGATTTGATAAATATTTCGGACAACTGGGAAATAAATATACAGAGTCCTTATTTAGCGTTCATTTATCACGTGGTAGAGTGACCTCTTCACCATTGACGTTTCGGATGAAATATCCAACGAGATCTCCTGACTGCAAGTGCAGGTCACACACGACACAATAGCTGGTAAGTTCTCTGTCGAGTCTCAGAAATGGTGCATGAAGCAGTCTTCAGTTACAGTGCATAGAATGCTTGAAGTGTTATTACCGCCAAGCGGCGCGTAAGGAAACCCTTGAGGCCGCTTGGCGATGCATCCACTAGGTAGCGCGCTCTCCCGCATACACGTGGGAGTGGAATCTGGAATGAATGTAAATCAAAGGACTGTGAGACGCCTGGCGCTGGACGCAAACGGGAAGACGACGGATGAGGCTCTAAAGGGAGATGTGGGATCGACAGACTTTGAAGTAAGGGAGCTTATAAGCTTTATTTTCCTATAGGAAAATGAAAGAAAGTAGATAGGCAGGGAAGCTGTTCAGGTATTTGTATAACGTGGACAAAATCTTGAGAAAAAGAGCTAGGAAAATATACGGCTTGCAGTATGGGCGACATGGCGACAAGGAGCATTAAGCGAAAGTCAGAGAGGCGGAAAGAATTTATTGGATGACAGCGATGGAAAAGGTGCCAGCTTTGAGTAACTACCCAAAGGGCAAGAATAACATAAGGCGGGAGAGGTTTTATGATAATTCAAGGGGAAGCACTTTACTGTTCGAAGCGAGATCAGGCTGCCCCAGAACGCGCAGTCATAAACCGAGATTCAATAAAGAAAAGGAACAATGTACATGCTGTGGGGGAGCTAAGGAAACGATCGAACATGTTCTGCTTGAATGCGGGCATATCCACTCAAATATGCACGTGGTTACAAGCCTACATGAGGCTTTCGGTTTCAAAGACAAACATTGAAAGCGGAACACGTCCGCGATAGAAGCAAGTAAGAGATGGTCAGGGTATTGGCGGCAGAAAACTGTAGATAAGGGACAGAAATAGCGGGAAAATGAGCTCATTCTTCCTTAAGAGGCAGAAAGATGGAACATAAATTTACATTCTTCTTTGTTATAATAAGATCGATTTAATCGAAGTTCATAAAGCATTACGCCTACATAAAAAGAAAGTTTTCATTTCATATTTTTTTTCTTGCGAGCCTGGTGGCACACATGTCACCGCGCCGTTATTAAGGGGACGTTCGTAGCATCCATCCACTTCCCGAGAAAGGCATATCTTCTTGCACGCCAATATCTGTGTGGTCATGCTTACGCTGCACATTCACCTATGTGCAGTTAGTGAAGGCCGACCAAAGAAGCCAGCTATTTGCATATTCGACTGCGCGCGTCATGCCGGCTTCTCGTGATGTTTTTTTTGCTTTGTTCAAATCCTGCATGCTTTGAGGAGTGAAGATAACTCGACGACAAATTCACCGTATTGTGCCCGGTTGAAAGAGCGGGCATAAATCATGCAAGGTGTCCCTGCTGGGGTCAAAGGTGGCGCCGAGCCGGAAGACAGGCTCCTTCGTAACCCGTCCCTCAAAAAAGTGGTTTTTGTTCGTTGTGTCCAAGGAAGCGGATGTGTTTCAACAAAGACTGCGCAACAGTCCGAGGGCAGACAGGACATCTGAACTTACATCACAAATGTTTTAGCACCGCATCGTAAAAGCAATCTCGTCACAGCACGGACGCCTCAATTCAAGCAAGAAAAGAATAGTGATTGCCGCTCGAGTGACGGTCCACAATCGAACTGGCTACAAATACCCAAGAACTTGGCGTTACCATCTTGGGTGAGCGTTTCAGTTTCTCTGAATCTTTCTTATGGATTCTCTCAGAATTTGCATTTTCGGTTATACAGTCATGACGATTTCGCTAATAAATACCTTCCATTAAACTATGTATGTGGCTGTCTAACCCACCTCCGTAAGCAAAATCGTGCCACAAGATCTATTATGGATGCTTGTTCTACGAACGTGCCCCTAGTGCTGGAGCATATATTTTCGGTTATCTAATCACAATGTTTTCAATATTCCTCGGGTCTTACTTGTTTTTATTCATTGCACAGGCGAAAGCTTATTTCACGTTTCTACACTGAATCCGCTTTTCTTATTGAGTAGTACTTATTGAGAGAAAATAAAACTCTTATTGTATTTTTGTTAGCGTAAGGCCCTGTTTTACTGAAACGTGTGAGTATGAAGAAATTAACATAAAAGATAGAGCTTCATGATGCTCACACAGGCCTAAAAATATGTGCCTTTTAATATAGTCTAGAAAACTGGGGTTCCAAGCATTTTTTTTTTAAGTTTATTTTAGACACTTGACATCATACCTTAAACAGGGTGCAATATGTCAGTTAAAAAAAAAACTGTTCAAACTGCAACTTTGAAATAAATTTAATGTTTCACAGTCAATCACTAGTGCAATAAATGATTTAATAGCAGATGCTTGGTTTGCGATTACGGAAGCAAAACAGCCAAATAAACACCTCATCCAAATAAACATACAGAAAAACCTGCGATTAGAGTTGCAACCGCAATAGTTGCCGTAGCCACGCATGCTACGCAAGCCGTGGTTATTTGGAAAGAAACGCGATATCCCAAAGCGGTCGGTGGCTAGAAAAGTAACCATAAAGAAAAAAAACCCTTCACAATATATTTTAATTCACATGGCCAACACACACATAGTTGGCAAATAAAGATACTGTATACACGTGCAATTCACAGAAAAAAAAACGAAATTTGAACGCACGTCGGTACGCTCAGCCGATTCGAATTGCGGAGAGCAGACAACTAGCCGCGAGTAGACGTGGATGGATGGAGGGATGTATCCGGCTGCGCGCTTTGGATCTGGCGGTGCCTGACGCCACCTAGCCATAACGTCAAGTACTATCACTATGTGTTTCAGGATTGAATTTCACTCGTGCCTTGATTGTATACGCCAATCAGTTAGCCTCCTTCTGGTTATTTGTACCCGTTCAAAGTCTATTTTGCCTTCACTGTCCCTAAACCCCAAAGCTTTGAAAACTTCCGTGCCATTACCTTCGACCATAGGGTGAAGCCCTTTACAGAACATAAGGAAATGTTCAGCTGCTTCCTCCTCCTCTTCACACGCACTACATACCGTGTCTGTGCCTTCGTATTGGCTCGGTACGTCTTGGTCCGCAATACTTCCGTTCTGGCCTCGAACAGCAGAGAACTACCCCGAAAATTATCGTAGATTTTTTTCCTTGCAATTTCCTGCCTAAAAGTTCGGTAGGTCTCCAGTGATGAATTCGTAAGCATTTCAATCTTCCACATGTTCGTCTCTGTTTCCTTCACCTTCTTCTTAATTGATGCTTTCTTTTGGCTTGGTATTCTGCTGTTGTCTAAATACTTGCTTGACAATTTTCGAGTTCGCATCCTCCATCTAGTGTCAACATTCTTCATGTACAAGTAGCTGAAAACTTTCCTAGCCCAACGCTCTTTTCCCAATTTTATCAATCACTCCTCAAATTCTATCTTTCTGATAGCTTCCCTGCACTCAAACGATGTCCATCCCATGTCACCCTGTATACATCCTGATGTGGGGTATTCCCATGTGCTCCCAAAGCAAGTCTACCTATGCCACGTTGTTTAATTTCCAATCTTGCTTGAACCTCTGATTTCATGCACAAGACCGAATGCGGAACGTCAAACCCGGGACCATGGCACCTTTCCAAATCCCTCTAACAACATCATACCAATTGTAGTTACACAGTGCCCTATTTTTTATTACAGCTGCATTCCTGTTACCTTTATTCGTCACGTATATTTCGTGTTCCCTTAGGTACTCAGCGACGTTCTTTATCCATACGGCCAAAACTATTTATTAATTACGATTTTTCACTGCCGCTCTTCAAATTTAACTTATCTCCCTCATTACCACAGATGTCTATCAATCCCTGCAGATCTTCCCTGTTGTCAGCTATCGATACTATATCATCCGCATACATCATACTGGTAACGAGTGTTTAATGTGTTTTCCTTGATAGGCGAAAGAAAGGCCGAAGCCGAGTTGACTCCCCTGTAATTTGTTTTCTAGTCCATGGAAATACAGCATAAGTAACAAAGGTGACGAGGGGCATCCCTGTCGAAGCCCGCGTTGTATCTCTATAAGTTCAGATACCTGTTCTTCCCATTTTATAACAACCTTGTTACTTTTATAGATATCCTTTAGAAGATTGGTTATTCCATCTTTCACATATAGTGTGTCCAGTTCTCCCCACAAGTCTTCTTGAATCACACTATCGTAAGCTCCATTGATATCTAAAAAAGCCAGCCACAGGGGCCTGTCTTCTTTTTCCGCTATTTGAATGCACTGCATCAATGAAAACAGATTGTCCTCCAACCTCCTTCGTTTACGGAACTCATTTTGTAGTTCTCCCAGCACCCCCTCATTCTCCACCCATGTCTGTAGTCTTTCCTTTACTATCTGCATCACCAGCCTGTAAACTACTTATGCTACTGTTATAGGACGGTAGTTGTTTATATCAGCTTTGTATCCTTTTCCTTTGTAGATCATGCTCATCCTGCTTAGTTCCTACCAATTGAGAGCTGCACCATCCATTATTGCTTTGCCCACAGCCTCTCTTGATGTTTGCTTAAAGTTTGGTCCTAGTTTCTTTATTAACACAATTGGGATGCAGTCAGGGCCTGTTGATGTGCTATTGGGAACCCTTTTCTCTGCCTTTTCCCACTCTCGTTGTCCCAGTAGAGCCACTGCGCTAATTGCTCCATCCTCATCTGGTATGATGCAAGCCACGCTTTCTTTGGTGTTTAAAATTTTCTGTCACCATTGTTTTTATATATTCCATTGCCTCATTCCCTTCTTGTCTGGCCCCTTGAACTGTTTTTATAAATTTCTGTTCCATGCTTGTCTCATTACTCAGAGAATGGAAATGGTTGCAAAACTTTGCAGCTGTCTTTCTATCCTTTTTTGTTTACTTCCGCCATCCATTGGGCCCCCTTTCTTCTAATCTCGTCACTGATCAAATCGGACACTTCCCTTCTGCTGCTCAAAAAGTTATACCATTTTTTTTCAACGTCATCTTTCTGTTCACCTCTCTGTTTAGCATACCTGTGTTCCCTGGATTCCTCCTGACGTCTTACTACGACTTTCATAACTTCCCCATCCCATTAGATCTTGGATTTGTGTCTGCTTTTCCCGGTTTATTTTACTCGTACCTTAGCAAACTATAACTCAAACAATGGAGTTATATTTCTGTACGTACACTCTGTTCTAGTACCCTCGGTGATTATTTTCTCAATCTTTTAGTTGCTATTTCTATTTGCTTTTCTGAATAAATGTTAACATGTGGTTGCTCATAATGCCTCTTGGACCCATATTCATCTATGTTTATTACCCTTAGCCAATTATACATCCTATGTGACATTATTGCGTAATCTATCGTTGACTGCAGGCTTCCCACCTCCCATGTTATCTGCCCTTCGCATTTCTAGGTACTGTTGGAAATGATTAAACCACGTTTTTCGGACATATCCATTACTATACTGCCTTTGCGTCAGTATATCCATCCATATCTTGTATGGGCGAATTCGTATCTCCTAATATAATTACCTCGCACTCTTTTCCTAGTTCGTTAATGTGATTTCCTATGCACTGCACCATTTCTTGGTTTTCCTCTTGTGCTTTTTCTCCTGTCCACAAGCATACGAAACCCAAGAGCTTCATCTGCCTTGCCACTTTCCCTTTTAGCCATAAATGTTTCCTGCCCGTGCGAGCGGGTGTCAGCCCCTCCTGGTTCTCTCTCTCTCTCTCTTTCGGCGCATCGCGGAGCGGCCTCAGAGCTGGCGGCGCGGTCTGCCCACTTCCCTATTCTAGACACTGTATTTCAGTGGCCTGTAAAAGTACATCTTCTCGCTCGAAGATCGCACTGTATCGTAGCCATACCTGCAACACCAGGGGCGTAGCCAGGGGGTAGTACCCCGAGCCTTTGCTTCCCCCCACCCCCGAAAAGCATTTTCACCCTAGCATAAAGAGCGAAAAATGACCTCGTAGTACGTAACCACCAGTGGCATATACCCGAAATAGCGGTCCTTACGATTTTGACCTCCAAGGTGGTTCCGGTGAGAGATTTCTTCTGTGCGTTGTTGAACAATAAAAGATAGTGCTCAATGCACATGTTAATGGCTGCTAAGGGGGAATGAGAGACAGGAGCATTCAGCCTTTAGGTAACGCGCACGCTGCGATCCCCATTAGCAGCTATTGGCATGTACAATGTGCACGATCTGACAAGAAAGGGTTGCTACGTTATACTCGCTGGGTGTAACCTCTTTGGTTTTAGAAAGGTTTAGTGAGCGTTGGGCCGCATAGCCATGAATACAGTGAACTAGTATATACCATGAACTCGAGGTGGTTAAAGGTGGGAAGTAAACCCGAAGCGCAAGTCGTAAGAAAGTGTGCATGTGCCACCTCCCGTTTAGTCCTTGAAATGTCCGCTGGATGGCGGTGCTTCTATATGGAGAATATGATGAAAAGATGCGAGATGGTGGTACTTGGAGTGCTGAATAGATGGACGAACGCACACACAGACAGATGCATGGATGGACGCATGAACGGACACAGGCGCGGATGCATGGACGAACAGACGCACGCACGGATGGGTGGATGGACGAATGCTTTGCCCCACTCTCCATCATTCATTCTGTGGATATGCTGCCATTTTTTTTTCTGGAGGAGCTGCGTTAGAGTGCCTCCATGCATGCAGCGAAGGGTAGCCAAGGCAAATGAGCTCATCAAGGTACGTTACAGGCGAGACATGAGCGCTATCTGGCAGTTATCTGGGAAAATGGAGCGCGCGGCGTGCATGCCCGTCTCAGAGGCGATAAGGTGTAGAACTCAAGGCGATGGGCAGGTGCCACCACCGTCTCAGCAAAGTGTTGGAAACACTTGTCTTTTCGTGCATAGCGTTGCATTGTCAACGCAGCGTGATAAACGCTACAGTCCTTAGAAATACTTATGTATGCCTTTTCTAGTATAAACATACAAAATATTGATGTATTGTTATTGTGCCTCAGATATGTGCAATAATTGCTTTTTAATTGACAATCGAACAAGTGTGAACCCCGAAGCTTGAGCAATATTAGTGGGCACTGCGAATAGGGTTGAATTTTGGCCGTTTCAGGTATCGTTTCGGCGTATTAACAGACAAGTTCACTGACAGACAGAAATACCAAAATGTTTGCGTCTAAGGTCCCCAAGGGAGACAGTAGTCTTTAAAAAAGCGCGCGCTTCGGCGCCTCTTCCCGTTGCCTTTACCAGCGCTGCTCGCACCACTCGACCTCGGGCCGCGGACGTAACAGAAAGGGGTCGGGCGCTGCGGTGGAGTTTGACAACTGGAAGTACCTAGTAACGTTGCTCTTACTTTCATCAACCAACATTTACATTTGTTGTTTCAACTTTTCACGTTGGTCAAAGATGTCGTTGTTTAACTGAAGGGCAGAAGTGAAATGGTTTGTTTAAATGATAAATCGCCTTGTCAGCCACAAAATACACATCTCATTCGGTTACCTTTTTTTTACCCCTTACCACGTATAGAGCGGCTAAGAACGGAGACACACACTTTTGGTAAAACGGTGCGGAGTGGAATGCCGGCGGTGGTGGCCGCATTTTGATGTGTACGAAATGCCAGTGGCCTTTGTGCTTATACTATGGCGCGCGTTGAAAGAAAAACAAAAAAAAAACACCAGCTGGTCCGGAGCCCTCGACTACGGCGTCTCTCGAAATCATAACGTCGTTTCGGGACGGGCAGACCACAGTTATTGTTCCTTTACACAGTATTGCGAATATGTACTTGTTACACTCAGCTGACTCAGCCAAACACGCTCATCTACGCAGATTTAATTTGTGCCACGCACTTGAAGAGCACTCACATTGTGAAGCAGGTTGTCGTTGCTGCAGTACATGGCTCTTGTGGCAGGTGTTCGCGCAGCTAGAGTAGCACAGCTGTTTGCGCACCTGCTGCTTTCGCTGCTCGACGAGAGGCGGCGCTACTCCTGCACGAAGCTGGGGCCACCCTAGCCACATGTTAGATGTCACCGCGCTTTTTGAACGTGGGCGCCGCCGTATTGCTTAGCCGGTGGCGCCGTTCCTGGTCTGGCAACCCTTTGGAGCGTGTGAAGCTCCGCGTTTCTATGGAAGGTATTCGTACGGATGCAGTTGCAGTCGGTGCCTTCTTTTTAGGGACAAAGCTCCTTGTAGCGGCACCCGTTCGTCCCCCGTAGTATGTAACAAGTATAACATTTTGACCTCCAAGGTGGTGCCGGGGAGAGACTTCTGTGCGTTGTTGAACAATAAAAAATAGTGCTCAATGTACATGTCAATGGCTGCTAATGGGGAATGAGAGACAGGAGCATTCGGCTTTTAGTCAACGCGCAGGCTGCGATCACCATTAGCAGCCATTGGCATGTACACTGAGCACTATCTGACAAGAAAGGGTTGCTACGTTATACTCGCTGGGTGAAACCTCCTTAGCTTTAGAAAAGTTTAGCGAGCGTTGGGCCACAGTGCCATGAATACAATGAACTTGTATATACCATGAATGAACTCGAGGTGGTTAAAAAGGCGAAGTAGATATGAAGCGCAAGCCGTAAGAAAGTAAAAGCCGAATTCTCCGCCTCTCATTTCCCATTAGCAGCCATTGGCATGTACATTGAGCACTATCTGACTGAAAAAGTTTGCTACGTCATACTCGCTGGGCGTAACCTCCTTGGTTTTCGAAAGGTTTAGCGAGCGTTTGGCCGCAGTGCCATGAATGCCGTGAACTAGTATATACCATGAACTCGAGGTGGTTAAAGGTGGGAAGTGGACCCGAAGCGCAAGCTGTAAGAAAGTGTGCGTGTGCCACCTCTCGTTTAGTCCTTGGAATGTCAGCTGGATGGCGGTGCTTCTATATGGGGAATATATGATGAAAACATGCGAGATGGTGGTACTTGGAGTGTTGAATAGATGGACGAACGGACACGTAGACAGATGCATGGATGGACGCATGAATGGACGCAGGGGCGGCTGCATGGACGAACGCAGGGATGGACGCACGAACAGACGCACGCACGGACGGGCTGATGAACGCATGGGCGGTCACACTGACGGACGCATGGATGGACGGAAGCAAGAACGAATGGACGGAGGAATTCTTCGCCCCACTCTCCATCATTCACTCCGTGGATATGCTGCCATTTTTTTTTTCGTTCTGGCGTGCTGAATTCTGTCTGAAATGGTGCAGTATTGGTATAAAATGAGTGTGTGACGTCCTGAAATGTTTTGATCGGTTCGAGGTCAAATATGGTATTTGTCACGGCGCCAACGTGTTGCAAGTGGTTGGTGTCGTATGTTTTCAACTCTCTTTCTGTTGAAAAACCGTAAGGAGGTTTGGACCCGTTCAATTTCGCAATCAATTGCTGGTACCCTTTGAAAATACAATTAATTTTTTGAGGTTGTAGTATTTGTTTTCCCCTCGCGGTTTGTTAACTGGTTGCAGTGACTACCGCCCGTACATGCAATCGTGCGGGAGCGTGATGTTGCGATTTCTTGGCGATGATCCATGGCATTTGCTTGTTGCTCACAAACTGTTTAGCTTCTGCTCTATCTTTAATGCGAGTAATGAACCCTCGTTACTCGCTCGTGTGTTGCCCACCGGTGTGGACGAAAGCAGAACTGGTGGTGCTGGTACACTAAAAGCAATGATGAAGCTTACATGCCAACGCGCTTCTTTTTTTTTTTCTTTTTAGAGTCCTGACGTTTGATTGGATTGCAGTGGCGGTAAAGCGAAGGCAATGTTTCTCCTGCCGATGAGGTACCAAGCGCACACGACGGGCTCGAGCCTATATGATCAGCATAAGAGTGATCTCATGTTTATTTTTTAAAATAATTTTGTCTAGTAGTTGTACGGCTTTTTCGAAATCGTTGTCGTTCGCAAAGCTAAGCAGCGAAATTGACTGATGTAGAAACAACAGACAACAGCGACAACGTGGTTTAATTTTGCTAAATGACTCACGCTGGTTACCCCGATGTGAAGTGAGCGCTTTCTTGTCAGTGTTAATACAGCCACATCAACTACATTGATCACCATTTTGAGCCGATCTACGAGGCTAACTGTGTCGACCAAACCCAGACAACAGAAACCCATCTTCAGTGCGTTTTCAAAGCATTTTCATGAGGACGTTTGAACGTACCGAGAACATGCTCACTAGCCTGGCTGGAGTCCAAGAAAGGTCCCATTTTCCAGCCTCAGCACGTTTTTTGAAGATCCGCAAATGGTTCACCAGGGCACTCCTGGCACTATTTCATGTTTTATAGGGGACTGAAACATACTCAATTGGTCCACCAGGATATTTTGCATACCAACTGTGCTACTCAATAAGACATTTCTGGGACTAACTTTGCGTACCGAGTAGGCTACACATCAGGACATCTCTGAGACATTTTGTGTACAGATTACACTGCCCTCCAGGATTTGTTGAATGCGGAATTGCTGTATTTCAGATTTTATTTTTATGTGAAGATATCGCTAGAGCACGGTTGTTTATTAGTAGTATAGAAACACGTTAATGTCAATACAGACAATGCACATGCACGGTAACTAGTGGTGCCGCACGCAGAATCAAGCACAAAAACAACCAGTTTCGAGAAATACTTTATTCTGATGCGTCGGCCCGCAAAGCCAAGAATAAAATTCTTCAAATAATGAGTGGGACTAGGTACTAAGTAGTCTTAATTCGTTGGAATAATCAGAGTTTACTTCCAGTGATCCCAAAAGAAAGTGAAATTGCTTTCGCCAGGACAGTAGTTAGAAGAATGTACATGTTTCCCAAGCACAGCACGGAGCTACTCTAATGACCAGTGTGGCCGGTGTATATAAAAGTCAGGAAACAATCTCTTCCTGCAGTATATGCGCCCCCAGCTGCGCAACTTGTGCAGATATAAAGGCTCATCGTATATAGGGAAAATGTTTTGGCAGATGCATCAGAAACTATGCCGTGCAGCTTCACAGAAACTGACACACCATTAACAAAAAAATTCTCAGAAAGAAGTCACTTAGTTCCTTCAGCGAAGCTCTATAAAAGCGCAGTTGTATTTTGTAATTCAGTTCTGCGCAAAAAAAAAAAACACAACAGAATATTTTTTCCTTTTCCAAATTGCAGATGCCACCAAAGATTGCCCTCGGACTCTCGGCAAAACGTCAATGTTCAACCATTGGATGAGCTTGCTAGGCAAGCATGCACATTCCAACAGTTTGCCGCCACCTGGCCGCTAGGCCAAAATGGCGGAACTTAGCTCTTGCCAGCTCTCTATTGTCAAGGGGCATACCTAAAGTTTGCAAGAGTATATTCTAGCAGATGACGGGAGTGACAAGAAATAAGAGTGGCTCCTAAAAACTGACCACAGCGACGTGACCGTGGCATGCAATCCCCACGATTCTACCGCTTACGCTTGTAATGTTTGTCGGAAATTAGGCACACTGATTTTGCCATTGTGAGACACGATGCCTCAAATTAGACGGTCATGATGTACACATCACTGCTTAGTCGGCGCCGATCATGCTGCCACGAAAAGGCTGGTAGCGGCAAGTTTACATCGTCACCGTGTGAGCCACCACTGATCGGACCACTTACTGTATACATATGCAACACGCTGATATAACACGTGTGTATTATCATTAACAAGGCCGGCAGACTAAGCTCGGGGCCATCTGTTCATTGTGGAGAATCGCTTAACGTTGATGTTTACGGCGAAACCAGTGGAATTGGTTCCGGGCATTGAGCATACTACATTTCCGGGAGCTTGGTGTTTACGCTCACAAGCTGATCATGCGCATCGACACGCTCGCAGCGAAATAGCCATTCGTTGCTTTCTGCCATAACGACAACTTCAAGAAACTGCATGGAACTCACCAATGTCCATGTCTGGATGCGCCTTCACTCGTGCAGCCATGGAAGTGTAGAAAGGAAGCCGAAGACACAGCCACTAGAAGGCCACAATTTTTTTTAGCAAACCGCGTGAGTCACAGTATTTACAGCGGTCAGAAATTTACCTGTTGACGAGTTTTAATCTGCGAGGGTTACTGTCCTCCGAACTAGGTCGTTTTAAACAAGCGGAAGAACTTAAGCATTGCATAGGAAAGTCATATGTGTTGATTCAAAATAAGGTAAAACGTGTGCGATCGGCCCTCACAATTTTGTGGTGTTTCACTAGATGTATTTTTTGTAGTAAATCTGCAATCAAAAGTTGTTCATTGCACAAATGCTGTACTTTCCATTGATTAACAGCCGCGCTGGTTCCTGTACTAAACACGTCCTCATAAGAATATTTTAAGGATAATCCTGCAAACAGTGTTCTGCGAACATTTTCAGGATGCTGCAGCCAAGCGGGCGAGAATCATATGTTTTTTGCTTTTTTCTGCTTTAAACATTGTATCCAGGTTGATGTCCTTTGTCGCTGTGTAACCGCTTGCGCAAGTATGTAGGTATGCCACACAATTGGTCCCTCTACTAGCCAGTTAGGCTATGGGACCAAACAAGTGTTTGCGAAGTTTTTTGTTACATGGATGTGAAAGTTACAATAAAAAAAAGAACGTTTTTGCCTTTTGAGGACAAGCTGTCGGCTGTTGTCTGGAAACCCATCATACTTAAATATAATAATAAAACGAAGCGAAAACAACACAGGTGGCTACACGAGTGGTGCTTAGACGTTTTTGTTACGAACAGGGCTGTCTGTACTCAACCGCTTGTGTTCGGTCGTAAACCTAACCATTCCCGATTGTCATTTGGCTGAGTGCAACACTGGGCATTCCGGATATATCGCAACACTTGCCGATATAGAGCTCGCCTCGTAACACAAACGATGTGTACCATGAAGCAACTGCAAACGCTGCGCGTTTTGTGATGCGTGCTGCGTACAATTCAGACAGCTGTTTCCCTTTTTTTTCTGTATTTCTTGGAACAACCAAGGAAGCACAATGGCTTCCCGTAGACATTTCGCTGACTGACGTCGCCGTAAAAGAAAAAAAAAATCTGCAGTTCGACTTATGCCGTCGGCACGCTCGAGAAAGGAGAAAAGCGCTGGTTGCCAGTCGGGTCCTCCTCGCCCAATGGAACGGTAGATAACTGAATGAGCAATGGACATGGCCAGCAGGGTCGCCAGTCGTAGAGTAGTTATTCCTACTTGTGTAATTATTTGCAGACTTTTTCGGGCTGCGTGGGGTAGTAGGGCGGTGATACGATTTTCTTATCAGGTGATAGGGTAATTTTCACTTTACGCTCGTCATTGATCAGCGAGAGATGACGAGTGAAACCCTGAATTTCGTTGTTTACTGCCTGATTATATCTAAGCCACTTATGTTTTTTTTTCTTGGTTGGCTCTTCTTAAGTTGATTGTGATCCATAGCAATCAATGCTTTCTTATCGTGCTTACGACGCCCATGGTGCAAAGTAGTCTGCGTAACATTTTTGCCTTCTTTGTCTCGAGGGGTTTTCTCGTTCATTTCATGTTTATATGCTTCCGTGTGATCTTGTTACATCCTTCCGTGTAATCTTGTTAAGGTGGTGGAAGTCAACGAAAAATTTTATCGAACCGTCTTTTTTCCGCACCAGCATGACAGGAGAGGCCCAGAGACTGTTCGATTCCTGAATCACGCCACGTTGTGGCATGTCATCGACGTTGTCGCTAATAACGTGGCGTTCGGCTTGTGATACTCGGAAGGGACGCTGTCGCAGGGGAGCATGATGACCGGTGTCAATACGATGAACCACTGCCGACGTGCGCCCCAATAACGGCTGGCCAACGTCAAAAGAGGCACGAAAGCGTTCAAGCAGTTGAACAACCTTTGTGCGCTGGACTGGAGTAAGTGCATTATCGATGCTACGCAGGAGGATGTCTTGGACAGGGGAGGTGGTAGCCGCGGAGGAAGTGACAGCATTTATCGTCAACGGTGTCGTATCTCACGTTGCATCCAAAGGGAATATGGAGTCAAAACTGTATAAATGCCCAACACATTCGCCGCGTAACAGCGTTGCCGAGCAAGGAAAGGGGCTGCACGCGTAGAACACACCGGCACTAGTCACAAGGGTGACAACGGCAAACGGGAGTATGAGGTTTCGTCGGCGTGCACAGTCTTCAGACTGTGTAAACATAGTGATCAAATCACAGAGTCAGAGGAAACGGACACCAGGGTGGCAGAGAACGGAGAAATGATAGCGCCAGCAGCGACAACCAATTTAGGCACCGGGTGGGGGACGTCAACGACTGTGGTACTGAAAGGGGACAAAGTGAGTCGAGCTACAGCGCAGTCAATGACCACATCATGTGTAGAAAAGAAGCACCGACCAAGGATCCCGTCATGGGACGCATGTGGTTGGACAACGTATTCCACAACGTAGAGTGCGTCATTGATAAAAAGAAGGGCCGTGCACGCTGCCACAGGCTTAACGTGCGGCGAGATCGCCGTCCGTAATAAAAGATCAGAAACGGGTATCGCCACTTTCTGCAGTATGTGGCACAAAAGTCCACTTAAAACAGAAACGGCAGCTCCAGTGTCGACAGGAGCGTTCGTAGCGACACCATCAATAATAATCACGATTTTGTTCGGAGGCGAAAGATGAGGCCTTGAAATTTTCGAATAGGGCACAGTTCGTGCGTCAGGAACTGCGGCTCTTAGTTTTCTTTTTGCGTGGAGTTGGTACGGCGGAGCATAGGAGAAATGGAGCGGCGCCGGGGAGGAGGAGATCGACGTGAGGGGGAACTGGCACGGCGCGAATAAGCGCCCGATGAGTCGGCGGGCGCTGATTCGGGGGGGGGGGGGGGGGTTAAGAGACAAGAAGAGAGCAGAGTGGATTAGGGGACAAACGGGGGTTAAGGATATCACAGTTGAAATAAAGAAGAGGAAATGGACATGGGCCGGGCATGTAGCGCGTAGACAGGATAACCGCTGGTCATTAAGAGTAACTAACTGGATTCCTAGAGAAGGAAAGCGGGTTAGGGGGAGACAGAAGGTTAGGTGGGCAGATGAGAATAAGAAGTTTGCGGGTATAAATGGCAGCAGCAAGCACATGACCGGGTTAACTGGCGGAACATGGTAGAGGCCTTTGTCCTGCAGTGGACGTAGTCAGGCTGATGATGATGAGTCGGCGGGAGCAGGGTATCCTGGCTGCTGTGGCATGTAGTCGAGGTTGGGGTTGTAATCATTGCCATAAACACTGCGCTGACGACGACAGTGACGTGCAACATGGCCAGGAATGCCGCAGGCGTAGCAGATGGCCTGTTGTCTGGTGTGCGCCAAGGGTTGTGAGGTGGTCCGGGAAACGAGAGGGATTGCGCGAGAACCAGGGCGTGTTGGGTGAACAGGGCGTGGTGGCGAGTAGAAGTTGGTGACTGGGGCGGATGGTGTTGGCGTCGGTCGAGCATAGGAACGGGTAACGGCCTCAGAATAGGTGAGAGGCGCTTCAGGCTGCGTTGGTGGTACCGGAGGTGGAACCGCCTCAGCAACTTGAGCCTGAATGACACGACGGAGCGAGTGATCCAGTGCCGTGGGAATCTCGGTAAAAGTTGTGACAATAGAGAGCTGACGAGCTACTTCCTCACCAATGTATTGCTTAATTTGCGGCAGCAAGGTGAAATATTCAGTGCCTGTGCTTCTAGCTTCCAAAGATGAGTTCCTCTGTGGGAACTCTGGCACGACGGGTAGCAAGGCGCTCTTCGCGCAGCTCGTCAAAGCTTTGGCACAGTTGAATGACTTGCGCTACTTTCTGAGGGCACTTGGCTACCAGCATATAAAATGCATCGTCATCTATGCCTTTCAGTATGTGCCTTATTTTGTCAGACTCCGCCATAGATGCATTCACGCGCTTACACAGATCGATGACGTTCTTAATAAGACTCGTAAGCGTCTCACCGTTCCTTTGCGCTCTGCCACGGAGGCAATGTTCGGTGCGAAGCTTGCGCAAGCCAGGCTGACCGAAGAACGAAGCGATGATTTGCTTGAATGCCTACCAAGTGGTGAACTCGGCTTCATGGTTGTAGTACCATAGCTTCGCCACATCGGTCAGATACAAGCTGACGCGCCTCAACATAGAAGGGTCATCCCATTTGTTGGGACGCTCAAACTACCAGCCAGCTCGTCGGTGCCGCTGAACATCGGAGGGTCATGTTGACGAAGCGTCCCAGCACACATGACCGTAAGTGCGTCTTGGGAAGGAGCAGTGTCCTCTGCCATTTCGGGGACAGGTGGTAAAGTCTGTTGCGGAGCTCCAAGAAGAAAAGGGGAACTACCCAGCAGCGATCCACAAAATGTAAAAAGCGTGTTTTTTGGAGGAGTTTCAGCAAGAGTCTGGCCGGGGCAAGCAAGACAGCTGCAGCACAGAGAACAGGAGGCCGAGAGCACGACACACGAACGTCGTCCGTCTCTTCTCTCACTGGCACAGAGCTGACACCAATATACACTGGTACAATATATATATATATATATATATATATATATATATATATATATTGTCCCGGATTTTAATATACAGGGGTTTTATTTCAGTGGAACTCGTGGAGACGCTCTCAAAAGAAGGCTGCTAAGATGGTCGTCTTCTTCACTCACCTGCGCTGCGCCTCTCGAGCAAATCCGCGATCTTAGTTGTCGTCACTATACCGCAGCTAGACGCTGCTATGCACGCGGCATTGCCCTCCCGCCAGAGTGAGCGTCATCCCGATGCTCACCAGGTAGAGATGCGGCCAGCGGGTGTTTACATCACTCAGAGTGGTAAGGTTTCATGCAGACCACGTGCACTGTCTCAGGCAGATGCTGGCGACGTTTCGAACAGGAGGAGGCGTCGGGCACGACTTCGTACGTCGCGTCGCTAAGACGGCACAAAACCTTGTAGGGTCCAAAGTATCGGCATAGGAGTATCTCCGATAGACCTCGCCATCGTATAGGAAACCAAACCCAGACTCTATAGCCTGGTTGATAAGCGACGAATCGATGGCGAAGGTTGTACCGTTGGGCGTCAAGTTTCTGCTTGTTGATTATTCTGACGCGGGCAAACTGCCTTGCTTCCTCGGCGCGCTCAGTGAAGTCTGCGGCGTCGGTTTCTGAATCATTGCAATCGTAAAGCAGCATGGCATGAAGCATTGTAGTAACTTCTCTGCCATGAATTAGTGCGAACGGCGTCATTTTCGTTGTTTCTTGGCGCGCCGTATTATACGCGAATGCGATGTATGGCAATATTCGGTCCCAATTCTTCTGTTTCACGTCGACGTATACATGCAAAGCATGTCAGCGATTGTCTTGTTAAGTCGTTCTGTAAGCCCATTCGTTTGTGGGTTGTAAGCTGTCGTGTTCCTATGCGCTGTGTCACTGAGCGTAAGCACAGTGCGCAAAAGCTCGGCTGTGAACGCGGTACATTTGTCTGTTATGACGACTGCTGGAGCACCATGTCTCAGGACCATGTTCTCAATGAAAAACTGGGCCGCTTAAGCTGCAGTGACACTCGCAATTGCCTTGGTCTCCGCGTATCGGGTGAGGTAGTCCGTCGCCACTATAACCCATTTGTTGCCGCTGTCTGATGTTGGGAATGGGCCCAGCAGATTAATTCCGATTTGAGAAAACGGGGTTTTTGGCACGGGCACAGAATGAAATAGCGCAGCGGGTTGGACAGGGGGTACCTTGCGTTGCTGACAGTCAATGCATGTTCGGACGTAACATTTCACCACTGCTGCGATTCTTGGCCAGCAATATTTTTCTTTGACGCGTGTCAGTGTTCTTGTGAAACCGAGGTGGCCCGCAGTGGCTTTGTCTTGGCAGGCTTGTAAAATTTCGCTGCGGAGAGCTTCAGGAACTACTTCAGCAGATAGCTTCTACCTGTTGATCAGAATTTTTTTTTCTACAGAATTCTGTCCCGTAAACAGAATGACGATAAGTTCTTCGAAAACACTCTTGGTCATTGGCAGCTCGATTGTTCAAGAATTTTATAAGCGAATTGAGCTTCCGATCATCTTGTTGTTGCCAAGAAATGATAGCCACATCAACGACTCCGAAAAAAACCTGTGAATTCATCATCCTCTGTAGCCGGTGATTCAATTGGTGACCTTGACAAACAGTCGGCGTCTAAGTGTTGCCTTCCGGACTTGTAAACTACGGCCATGTCGTACACTTGGAGCCGTAAGCTCCATCGTGTTAAACGTCCAGATGGGTCTTTCATGTTGGTCAACCAACAAAAAGAATGATGGTCGCTTATGACTTGGAAAGCGCGGCCTTATAAGTACGGGCGGAACTTCGAAACTGCCCAAACGACAGCCAGACACTCCTACGTTCTTGAGTAGTTGGACTCGGCGCGTGCCAACGTTCTGCTAGCGTAGGCAAATACTCTCTCCACACCATCTTAGCATTAGACAAGAACAGCACATAGGCCCACACTGCTGGCGTCTGTATGGATGGCTGTTGGTGCATTCTCGTCGAAGTGAGAAAGGACGGGTGGAGTTTGTATACGCTGTCGCAGTTCGTTGAACGAAGCTTCTTGCTTTTCACCCCATACAAACGCAACGTTTTTCCTTGTAAGGCGAGTGAGTGAAAAGGCGATGTATGAAAAGTCTGCTATAAATATTCGGTAGTAGGCGAAGAAATCCAGAAAACGCCTGACCGCTTTCTTATCAACAGGCCTTGCGAACTTTGCGACGGCTGCAGTTTTATCCGGGTCAGGCTTCACACCTTCGCTCCTGACCGCGTGTCCCAGAAACTGGAGTTCTTCGACGCCGAAGTGGCATTTTTCCGGTTTTAGTGTGAGTCCAGCAGACTGTATGGCTTGAAGGACTGACAGTAGCCACTTTAGATGTTCTTCAAACGTGGCCGAAAAAAAAATCTCGTCGTCGAGGTACACAAGGCATGTTTTCCATTTCAGGCTGGGCAGAATGGTATTTATTAGTCTCTAAAACGTGGCTGGGGCTGAGCATAGACCGAAAGGTAGGAATTTGAATTCATAAAGCCCATTTGGCGTCACAAAGGCGGTGTTTCTCGGTCGCGCTCATCTAATTCTATTTGCTAGTACCCACTTTTAAGGTTCATTGACAATAAGTAGCACGCATGCCGTAGCTTGTCCAAAGAGTCATCTATCCGAGAAAACGGATACACGTGTTTTTTCGTAACGTGGTTCAGCTTACGATAATCGATGCAGAAACGCAAGCTGTCATCTTTCTTTTTCACGAGTACCACTGGCGATGATCAAGGACTGTTTAATGGTTGGATTACATCATCCTCTAGCATCTTCTTGACTTTCTGCTGGATTACCTCAGGTTCTTTCTGAGCGACGCGATATGGATTCTGTCGGATTGGTCTTGCTGTGTCTTTCGTAATGATGCGATGCTTAGTCAGAGGCGTTCGACGCACTCGTGATGTCGATGAGAAGCAGCCCTTGAACTGGCTGAGCAGCTCCATAAGAGGGCATCTTTCCGTCGGTGTTAGACTCGCACCGATATCAACTGGTGCTGTATGTGGAGGTGATTGAGCTGTGGCTTCCCCTTGAATTAGAAGGCAGTCGTGAGAGTAGTCGAGCTCTTCGAGGTACGCCACAGCCGTGCCTTTACCGATGTGCCGGCGCTCATTCGTGAAATTGGTCAAAAGCACCTCTGCGCGCCCATCCACTAAGCTGATGATGCCGCAAGCGATGGCAGTGCCTTGGCGAAAAAGAAGGGCAGTGATGCGTTCGGCTATGGCGCCTTCATTACAATGCACGCCGCAACACACGGAAACAAGACTACATGACAGTGGTGGTACGCAGACGTCGTCGTCGACCACACGTAACACCCTGGGTTCTTGGTCTGGATCATGTATCACAGGCTTGTCAGCGGCGAATGTAATCACACCATCACGTATGTTCACCACAGCACCGTACTCTCTTAAGAAGTTCATTCCCAGTATCATAGGTTTGCAGCACTCCGGTAGGATCGGAAATGTGGCTACAAAAGCCACATTCTCAAGCGTGAGTCTTGGTGTACATTTTCCCGTGGGTGTCATTATCTGTCCTCCAGCATTTCGGATAAAAGGGCCCATCCATTCCATCCTGACTTTCTTGAGTTCGTATGCCAATCGTTCACTCATTATGGAAAAGTCTGCACCCGTGTCGACTAAGGCCGTCGCTTCAACGCCATCAATCGTCAGAGCGAGGTCCGAGCAGTCACAGTTTTCTCGGCGGAGTCTTCATCGTCGTCTTTCGCGTGTTTTGGCAGCAGTGGGGGATTTTCGGTCATTCGACGGCTTGCAACCTTCCCCCCAAAGGTCGCTGCTTTCATTTTCCCCGCCGTGGGCTGGCAGACCGAGTTATGACGGCGTCAGCAAAACTATGGCGGCTTGGTGAACCTGAATGAGCTGGAGATGATGAGCGCGTCCGAAAAGTAGCAGACACTTCCCGCCGGTTAGCCTGGTCATCGTCGATGGGGGCATGGCTTTCGTCGAACTGTCGGCGCGTAGCGGTAGGTGCACTCCCGTGGTATTCCGCTCGGCGATGTGGGCAAAAATGGTAAATGTGCCCTGGCTCTCCACAGTTTTAGCATAGTGGTCGGTGATCCGCAGTGCACCATATGTCGGTCTTCCGCAGATAGGGTCGCCTGACAGAATCCTGCTTAGCCAAGGCTGCCACAGGATAAGGTTCGAGCTACTGCGGCGCTGGCATGAGCGTGGGTCGACGAACAGCGTCTGCATAGCTGTATCCGTTCGGCTGGTAGGATACTTCTGGAGCCAAAGGACGACGCATGGCGTCTGCGTAGGTATACGAGTTTTGATGGTACGGTGAAGCGGAATATTTCTGGGGAGAGTCAAAGGCTTGTCGAAGTTCATGGCGAACGACTTCAGCGATGGAGGCTACCATGGACTCCTGCTGCGGGAGTGCCTGTGACTGTAATGTGTACTTTGCGTTCTCCTTCGCAATCTCCTCACGCACGATCTGTCGAATCAGGTGGCGTATAGAAAACTCGTCATTTGCGGTAAGTGGGGCGGCGCCTGCAGCTGCGCCGGTGGCCGGGCGGTCAGACTGTCGGTACCGTTGCTGCAGCGCAGGCTCTATTGCGGTGGCCTCCCTGGTGAACGCGCCCACTGTTGTTGGCAGATTGTGCACAAGACCAACAAACAGCTGCTCTTTGACGCCCCTCATGAGATGGCTTAGCTTTTGAGCCTTGGGGTTAAAGGGCACAGCCGAATACATCCCTCCAACTTTCTCTCCCAGGGGGACATTATCGCGGCGCACACACGCGCTGGCCCGGAGTTTCCCCTCCTGTCTTTCTTTCCGTGGTGCAGTGTAACAGGGCGATAACAAAACTCGAAGAACGAACGTGGCAATATTGTCACGTGGTCATGACGTAGACGAAGGCAGCAGTGGGTGCCTTCAAGGCGAAACTCTTTATTCGACCGAACTTGTGGCCGCGAAACGAAAACTCGAATTAAGCAAGCGACGCACGCTGTCTACACTGTCATTCGGAAATTCGGATTGGAATTCGGATGAACGTAGAAATTGAAGAGCGTGCCAATATAGGAAACGTCAATGAACGAGAAAGCAAGTTCACAAAAATAAACAAAAACACAAAGAACGCTGTACGGTAAAGGAAAAGTTACGAATAACACGCAATAAATGGTTTCATGCGCAACGCATGAACAACGTCCGGCCTCAGTCGTGTCCTGCTCCGTGCATGGGGTGTTGAGTCCGGAACCACTTCGTAGTTTACGTCACTGACGCGGCGTAACACTTTATATGGGCCAAAGTACCGGCTCAGTCACTTTTCACTAAGGCCACGGTGGCAGACGGGCTTCCACACCCACACTTGATCTCCGGGGCTGTAAAACACTTCTCTGTGGCGGGTGTTATAGCGTCGTGCGTATGCCTGCTGTTGCTGGCCGATGTGCGTCGCGTGAGCTGCCGGGCTTCCTCAGCACGCTCTGCGAATTCTTCAGCGTCAGTTGCCAACTCGTCTTCGTCTTGACACGGTAGCATAGAGTCTAGCATGGTCTGCACTTCGCGGCCGTAGAGAAGCCGAAATGGCGTGAATCGCGTGGTATCTTGCACGGCGGTATTATACGCGAAGGTCACGTAAGGTAAGATCCGGTCCCATGTTTTGTGCTGTACGTCGATGTACTTTGAGATCATGTCTGCGAGAGTCTTATTCAGTCGTTCGGTAAGTCCGTTGGTTTGCGGGTGGAACGCAGTTGTACTTCGGTGTCTGGTGTTGCTCAGTTTGAAAACTTCGTCCGTAAGCTGCGCCGTGAATGCCGTCCCTCTGTCCGTTATTATACTGGAAGGAGCACCGTGTCGTATCACGACGTGGCGCATGAAAAATTGTGCTACCTCAGAAGTCGTGGCTCGTGGGATCGCCTGCGTCTCAGCGTAGCGTGTCAAATAGTCGGTCGCGACGATCACCCATTTGTTGCTTTCCGCAGACAGGGGAAATGGCCCGAGAATGTCCATGCCGACTTGGTCGAACGGCGTGCAGGGTGCTTCAATGGGCCGAAGCAAACCAGCTGGCTTAATAGATGGTTGCTTTTGGCGCTGACATTCCCGACAGCTCTTGACGTACTTCTTGACGCTTGCTGAAAGTCCTGGCCAATAGTATCTCTCGCTCACTCTGGCAAGTGTCCTTGAGTAGCCCAGATGACTGGATGTGGGTTCGTCATGGCAAGCGAAGAGGACGTCGTCTCGCATGTCTCGAGGAACCACCAGGAGGTAAGCACGGTTGTTCGAACGAGCGTTCTTCTTGTACAGCACACCGTCTCGCAGGCAGAACGACGTCAATGAGCGGGATAAATGACGTGGTATGATTGCGCCCTGGCCCTCTAAAGGATCAATGATTGGACGAATCTCTGCGTCATCTCGCTGCCGTTTGCTCAAGTCTGATGCGCTAACCGCGCCCAGGAAGCCTTCGTCTTCCTCTGCTTGCTGACTGACGACATGAAGGGATGCGCGTGACAGTGCGTCAGCGTCTTCATTCTTACGGCCGCACTTATGGACGATGGTGACATCAAATTCCTGCAACCGCAAGCTCCACCGTGCTAGCCGTCCTGAATGGTCGAGCAGACTTGCCAACCAACAGAGCGCGTGATGGTCTGTCACACTCTTGAAGGGACGACCATAAAGGTACGGGCGAAACTTGGTGATTGCCCACACGACTGCGAGGTACTCTTTCTCCGTAGTGGAGTAATTCGTCTCGGCACGGGATAGAGAGCGGCTGGCGAAGGCTATCACTCTTTCGATGTCCTCTTGACGCTCAACGAGCACTGCACCGAGCCCAATGTTACTAGCGTCGGTATGGACCTCCGTGTCAGCATCATCGTCGAAATGAGCGAGAATGGGCGCTGATTGCATGCGCTCTCGCTGTTCATCAAAATCTTCATGTTGTTCGTTTTCCCAGACAAATGGCGTGTCGTCCCTTGTGAAACGAGTCAGAGGTTCCGCTATCTGTGAAAAGCCTTCAATGAACCGGCGATAGTAGGCGCATAAACCAAGGAAGCGCTGGATGGCCTTCTTATCGACAGGAGCTGGTAATTCGGCAACAGCGGCAAGCTTGTCTGGTTCGGGTCGGATTCCTTCGGCGCTAACTACATGTCCAAAAAATTTTAGTTCTTTATAGCCGAAGTGGCACTTCTGTGGCTTTAGTGTGAGGTCCACCGATCGGATAGCCTCCAGCACGCTGTGCAGGCGGTGAAGGTGTTGCTCGAACGTGGTAGAGAAGGCCACCACATCATCAAGGTAGACAAGACAAGTCTGCCACTTGAGCCCTGTGAGGACAGTGTCCATCATTCGCTGGAAAGTTACCGAAGCTGAACTCAAGCCAAAAGGGAGCACTCGAAATTGGTATAGGCCGTCTGGAGTCACGAAGGCTGTCTTCTCGCGGTCTCGCTGATCTACCTCGATTCGCCAATGCCCGCTTTTGAGATCGAGAGAAGTGAAATAATGGGCATGACGAAGTCTATCCAGCGAATCGTCGATACGCGGCAGCGGATACACATCCTTTATGGTCATGTTGTTAAGCTTTCGGTAGTCGACGCAGAAGCGTAGCGACCCGTCCTTCTTTTTGACAAGGACGACTGGAGATGACCACGGGCTGTTAAATCGTTCAATAACGCCATCGTCAAGCATCTCGCGGACTTGCGTACGTATCGCTTCACGTTCTTTGGCCGACACGCGGTAGGGGTTCTGGTGTATTGGGTGTGCGTCCTCGTACGTGATGATCCTGTGTTGAGTGATGGACGTCTGGCGGATCTTAGAGCAACTTGCGAAGCAAGACCTAAACTCGAACAAGAGTGCTCGTTGCGCAGTCTGGTTATCGGTGGACAGATCAGGATTGATGTCAATATTACTCATTGACGTGTCGGTGGTATCCACTAGTTCCGACGTGAGACAGTTCGTGACGTTTGCTACTTCGTGGGCAGACGCTATCGAAGTGCCACGGAACAGATGTCGATGCTCGTTGCTAAAGTTGGTTACGAGCAATTCATATCGGCCATCACGAAAGTGTATTACACTTTTAGCTACACAAATGCCTTGCTGCAGGAGGTGTTCTAAATTTGTCTCAGCCACCACATCGCCATCGCCCAAACCACAGCATGTTACGTCGACTAGAACACTTGCCGGTTGCCGATGTTCGCACCGAAGCGCTGGTCATATTTGTCGACGTGGTGGGAGGAGTATCATCGACTTCTGGAAGCAATCCCCTGATTCTGCGGCTGGTCCGATGCACGGGAGTATTGACTGGCACTCGACTCGTATCACGGCTTCCTAGGGGGGGGGGGGGGGGGGTCTGCAGCATCCGTGAGACTACCCAGCACCTCCACCAGTTTGTCACGATGAGTCACAAGTACTGGGGGATTTATTAAACCACCAGGTAGCTAGCACTAGGACGATGCGTCAGTCGTGGCTGGCTCTCGAGCAGAGAAGAAGCACGCGATCTTCTTTTTTCCCTTCAGATTGAGAGCCGCTCTTGCTGTCAACTTACTACGTGCTGATGGCAATATATTCCCCATATAGAATCACCGCCATCCAGCGGACATTCCAATGACTAAACGAGAGGTGGCACACGCACACTTTCTTACGGCTTGCGCTTCGGGTCTACTTCCCACCTTTAACCACCTCGATTTCATGGTATATAATAGTTCACTGTATTCATGGCACTGCGGCCCAACGCTCGCTAAACCTTTCTAAAACCAAGGAGGTTACGCCCAGCGAGTATAACGTAGCAACCTTTTCCTGTTTGATAGTGCTCAATGTACATGTTAATGGCTGCTAAAGAGAAATGAGAGACAGGAGAATTTGGCTTTTGCTTTCTTACGGCTTGCGCTTCGTATCTACTTCCCACCTTTAACCACCTCGAGTTCATTCATGGTAAATACTGGTTCATTGTATTCATGGCACTGCGGCTCAACACTCGATAAACCTTTCTAAAGCTAAGGAGGTTACAGCCAGCCAGTATAACGTAGCAACACTTTCTTGTCAGATAGTGCTCAATGTACATGCCAATGGCTGGTAATGGGGATTGCAGCGTACGCGGTAACTAAAAGCCGAATGCTCCTGTCTTTCATTCCTTATTAGCAGCCATTGGCATGTACTATGAGCACTATTTTTATTGTTCAACAACGCACAGAAGAAATCTCTCACCAGCACCACCTTGGAGGTCAAAATTTTATACTTGTTACATACTACAACGGCTACGAGGGACGAACGGGTGCCGCTATAAGGAGCTTCGCCCCTAAAACACGACACGCGGCGTAGACCGGCGTTGCCACTGGCCAACAGGAAGCATTTTGGCCTCCGAGGCGGCGGTTGTACGGCATGTTTCTTTTCGGCCGCAACAATCGCACGGGGAGAGCGTGGTTAGAGTGCGCGTGAACTTCCAGTTTACTGTAGCGTGGTTTCAGAGATGGGCGTGGCCCGCTCTTTTCTCCGCACTGTGGCACTCCCGCAGAGGATCGAAAAGGCTGCCGCGCTGTCGGCGCAGCTGGAATGTGGCGAGAAAAAAAATATTTTGCACTTTTGTAAAACCTTGCGCTCATTCGGAAATGTCGGGTCAAGGTGTACGAGAGGCCAAGTCAATGCTGAGACATACATATTCTTAAATGGGCATTTTTCCTTGCTGTAGATTTGCACCGCCCTTATAAGTACGATGCCTCTGCAATAGATCCACACTATACTTGGAAGTTTGCGGAATGTGTAGTATGGATGGCGAAGAAGAAAAAAACGTGAGAGCCCGATCCGCGAGCGATGAGTTCTACGCTGACGGGTGACACTCGATCGATTAAATGGGTTTCTTTCCTTTCATGAAACTACCGCTGCTTTTCATTCAAGAATTCTTGCGGAAACACTGATATAATCACACCTGTGCAAAGTCACAGTGCTAATGGTCACCCATTCACGCTGGGGCATTTACGGTGTTGAGTTTATGTGTTGGGCAATGCTAGAACAAAAATCGAAATACTTTACTTGTTCAAAAGTAACGCAACACAGTTTGTTGTATCTCGTATAAAACACTGCGCGTTACATAGTAGTGAAAATTTTGCACTTTTTCTTTCTTCAGTAGTCTACCTCGACTAATACTTACTTTTCTGCAGAAAGATGCCGGTTCTGCCATATGTCCAACCTTTTAATGTGTATGCAGTCGAGAGTACAGTAAGCAAACACGATACTCATATTACCATTGGGCAACCAAAAGATAATCAAAACATAGACGACGGAAAAAGAGACGATGACAACTCAGGTACTTACTCTGAAAGACGTGGGGAGTAATAGTAGGTCGGCTAATTGAAGCCTTCCACAATATTCGGGCAAAATTACTTATCACATTATTTCAGTAACATGACCACCAGGGCACTTATTTTTGAAGAACGTAACTGGCTCGGTTGATCAGCTCACCTATATCCATACGTGATAAAGTAGTAAAACGATGCGTCACAATGCGGCAATGTGATTCAATGATCATGATTTGCCCAGTTTTCATCTATGCACGTCTCCAGAAAGGATGAATCCTAGAATATCTCTATATTTCTCAAATTGGCGTATTTAGCACCGAGACAAAATGAACCGTAATGAAAAAAAGTAATACTGCCATGACGAATTGATACCTCCTTACAACGATCTATATCAGGAAAATTCAGCAGTTGTCATGCTTTTCTTCGTAAATTTGACAAAATTAAATGCACTAACAAAAAAAATCACAGCATATCAACGGAGTGAATGATGATGAGTGGGGCGAAGCGTCCGTCAGCCCGTCCGTTCGTTCTTGCTTCGCTAAGTTCACTAAGAAATGCTTCGCATTTAAAACAACATGCGCACGCTACAATCACATGCCCTCTGCTTTCTGCCTTGGTCTCTGTCGCCGCCGGAATCTACACTGAATCCGCCATCTCGCGGTCGCCGGGCGCGCGAGGTGATACTCGTTGGTTTTTCTCAAGGAGGTTTGAATAAATCTTGCTGGAGTGTAGGCCGCCTATACATACCAATGGGGTGCAGCGAAGACGAGGTAGCCATCTTGCCATAGACAAGGTACGGTAGCCAAAGCGCGCCCGTCGCTTGGCTACGAATACAGTCGACTTGTTCTGTTCTTTAATCGTTTTATTTGCAAGCATGCACACGGACCCTTCGTCAAAGGTATGTAACGCTGGTTTTTAAAGAGCAGCATACTCGTGAGAGATGCATGAGTTCACTTTCTCAGCATTCATTTTCTTGTTTTTGTTATTTTCTTCGTCATGTGACAGAATCTTAAGCATAGGTAGATTTCGGCCACTTCCTTTGCGTTACATATGAAAGTGGGTGTCCCAAGCTTCACCTGTACAAAAGAATATGCTCATCGAAAAGAAGATGTATGTGCGAGACAAGGCTGCAGTGAGCTTCCCTCTCCCCCAACTCTCAGAAATGGGCTTTTGATTTTTTATCCTTTTTATTTTTGCTTGAAGATAAAGCCTCGCTCTTTTGGTTCACTACAATTTTTTTCTGTGGCATAATTTTACTGAGTACTTCCCTCCGTACGTGCTACTTTCGCACAACCCGGCAATATCCAAGTTCGTTTTTTCGCTTACAGCTGTGCCGCGCGTTCTCAAGTTGTATGCGGAGAAGATCACGATCGCAATTATTTCTACGACTTACAAACTGCCCGAAAACACCAGACGGACAACTTTCTTCATGAGCTGTTTATTTTTTCACAGGACACAATATACATTTTTTGGGGGTGTAAATAAATAGTTTTGCAGCGCTAGCACGTTCATACAAAAGCAATGACTGGCCCTTTTCTGCTTTGACGAAAAGCAGAAAAGCACAGCGAGTTGTGAGCACACATAGAACACATAAAATATCAGGATATGTGACCCAGCGATCGATTTGTGTATTTACACTGCAGTAAAGAACATCTCACATAAACTACGCTTTCTCACAGGAAGAACAATGGCACAAATAATCTGACGTATGCGAAGTCACAGAGGGCAGTGGAGAAGTGCGCTACACTACGCGTCGCGTTAGGCTTCTCGAAGGCACAAACACAGCGAGCCCCGCGTGTTGTCTTTACACCGGCGCAAGTTTCTTTTTGCACACGCAATGACGCATGTTTGTGCACGAACTGTATTTGTACAAGACTGTCATGGTACCTCCCTAGTGAGCGGTTATCAAATATGAAATATTTTTTTGGCATCTAAGCACTGTCGCCGATGCGACGTAAAGAAACGTGTAGGCCAGCACTCGGTCTAGTCGTGCCGACCACTTTCTCACTCTACCAATCACAGCTGCTCGGTGGTCGAGCTCCTGACACACGTCGGATGCTCGCCGATCCACTGCCGCTGCCGGCAGTAGAGGGCGCTCGCCTTGGCGTACTTGAGCGAATAGCCGAGCAGGCACTTGTAGCGAGCCAGCACGTAGTGGCTCTGCGCCGGTTTGCCGAGCACCTTGCGCTCGTACTTGTACACGTACGCGTGCTTCACCTTGGGCGCGCTGAGGAACGGCCGGCCCAGCTTGCGGTCCTGCAGGCAGCTCTGGTCGTACGTGGCCTTGGCAGACGACTCGGTCGACGTGTCCGACGACGTGTCTTCAGTGCTCGCCGTGGTGATCTCCAACGGCTCGTCGGCCACCATCATCTCGGCTGCGTGAGACATGGTAATTTCACGTGACGCTCATTAGGGTGTTGAGCCTAATTAATTGTCTAGTTTCTTTAATGCGGAGAATTTCTTAGTCGCACGATTTATCACATGGTGATGGTGGTAGTGATTAGGAGAGGAAAGAGGCACCTAATTTCTGCAGCCCGGCAGGGCGCAATCTCGAGCCGCATGCTCGCGTCTCGCCCAGGAAGACACCCGCAAAACTGTCACTCCCCTCTGTCGCTTCACAATGCAACAGCGTCTGCTAGCCAAAAAACTACTGCTTGCGCTGAACAACAATTCACTGGCCACCCCGTATATGTAGGAACTGGATTGCACGTTAGGAATACAGTCAAGGGCGTCTTTACTTGGCTTTCGCTTGACGTTGAACGTAATACTTCTCTTTCACTCAATAAACAAAAATAACAAAAATGAAATAACAATTAGGGATTCCCGAACCATACTCAACTACGCGAAATTCACGTGACAACCGCCCCCCCCCCGCCCCTCTTCGACGCATTCCCTCGAGTTGCCGGGTGGTGTTGCGAGCGCATATTTTAAATATTGACTATGAGGGTATTAAGAGGACCGTAATAACAGGATCTGAGGCTTAGCATCCCGAAAATAAGATATTATTATAAGACGCCGTAGTGGACGTAAAACAGCACATATTATTTTTGTTAGTGGTGGACATGTCGCAGCAGCGAGAGGGAAGCACGTCTCTTCCTGCGGTCTCAAGGACCTTTTATGGCTCTCATTAGTTTTAGCTGCTGCGAATTGGCACAGGAAAGAAAACGTGGGGCAACAAGAACTTAATTTGGGCGAGTTGGTTCATCGTGGTTGTGTTCTAGTATGTAAATTACGCATGCATTCGTCGTCGTGTCATGTGAACATACTTTTGAGTGGGCGGCCAGATTGCAGCAACATTAAGTACTCGGCTATCTCTCCGTGTGATTGCTTGTACACACAGCCCTAGTTATATGTACCGAAGAAAATAAAAAGCAGGTCTCGTTCAAATTCGTTAACCGACCTGCTTTTTTAAAACATCCTTCTTTTCGTAACACACGCCCATCAAGATTTACATCTACCGTTAGCTACATGTGGCACGTCTCATGGCTGATATGTGACCGAACAAGATATCATCTTATCCGACGTCTTTAAAAGCTGGTGCCAGCAGGATATTGTTGTTTTATCACTTTCCCGTATGTTTTTTTTTTTCGTTCACAAAAAAGCGTAATTTAAGTATTTCCAATCAAACCTACAATTCCACCATCAACAACATTTACGGATTTGCGCTAATATTCACTGCCAGTAATTTGTGCATTAATACATATGAACGTCGCATTTAAAGCTTTTTTTTTTCGTCCCAACCAATTCACCGCCGATACTAGTGTCTCATCGCTCGCATATTTGCAATACGAAATGTGCTGAATAGTCGAAGAACGTGATTACCGTGGCTGCTGCGATAACGGCTGAGGAATCTGTTGGCCCTCTCCGGGTCCGTCTCTTCCTTGATGCGCGCCTGGCGCAGGTCCCGGACGAAGCTGGCGCGCAGCTGTGGCGACAGCCGACTCATGAGCTCCAAGTCTTCTCGGCTCAGCCTCAGGGCTCCGCTGGTGCCTTGCTCGCCGTGCTGGTGCCGGTGTCGGTGCTCCTCGACCGGCCTGCCCCTCGCCTCCTCCTGGAGAGCGCCGCGCTGCGCCATGTCGTACTGCTGTCGCAGCAGCTCTGTCTGCTGTCCCGCCTTCTCGCCCGTGAGAACCTGCACGGGTCGGCCGAAGTGGTCGAACGGGGGCGAGCTCGCAGGTTGCACGGGTCTGCGATTGAACTCGACCGGTCTGCCCTCGGCGTAGTCCGGCTCACTGGGCCTGCTGCTGCTGAGACGCGCCTGGTACTCCTCGTACTGCCTTCGCAGCATTGCCTCGGCCTGGGCAGCCTTGGCACCCTCGAGGACCTGCACTGGCCTGCCGAAGTAATCCACGGGCCTCGACGTGACTCCCGGCAGCGGCTCCCTGTCTCCCCGGTATCGCACGTCGTCCTCGCTCACTCCCTGCCTGGGAAAGTAGTCGGTGTCGGGACGCTTGCGGGCTTCTTGCACCTGGTTGTCCTGCATCCTCTGCTGCACCATCTCGTACTGGCGTCGGAGGAGGGCCTCAGCCTGGGCTGCCTTCTCGCCCGTGTGCACCTGCACTGGCCTCCCGAAGTAATCGAGCGGCCGGGACGTCACGGGTGCGTGCGGCGGAGGTGGTTCGAATCGCACCTCCTCGCGAGCCCTGAACTCTTCGATCTTGGCGCGCCTGTGCTGCTGGGCCATCTCGTATTGGCGCCGCAACAGGGTGTCTTGCTGGTGCGCTTTCTCTCCGCTGAGAACTTGCACCGGACGACCGAAGTAGTCGACGGGGGAAGACCGCGAAGAACTCTGGAGGTCATACGGCTCGCGGTCGCCCTTGGGTCCCCTCTCGAACGTCACGGTACGCGGACTGCCGCCGGGCCCCTCTTCGTCGTCGAAGGGGCTGATGTCGCCCCTGCGCGTGGGCTGCGCATTGTCGTCGTCTTCGAGGTCATAGTCGTCGTCGGGGTAGCTTCTCTTGAACGCGCGGCTGACCGTCTTGTGACCCGTCGTCTCATTTCTATCAGCGCCGAGACTGTCCGCGCTGTGCTCTCCGTGGTGGCTCCTCCAGTAACGATGTATGTCTGACTGCGTCCGCAATGCTTCTCTGGGGGTAGTCAGTCCATCTTCGCCTTGCTGCGCTGAGCCGTGGCCCTTCTTCGAGTGCTGCGAGCTGTCGGCCGAATGAACGCCGTGGAGCGAGATAACTTGTTCAGCTGACGGCACCTCGTTGGCGGCACCCGAGTCGCCTTCCCAGGAGTCGCGACGGACGCCGTTCAGCCTCGTTGGTTGTTCATCGCCGACCAGTCTTTTCCTGTCGACAAGCGGCGAGCTCTCCGTCGACGAGCCCCACGGCTGCCGGTCCTCTGTTGGCCTAGCACCGCCACGTCGAGTAGCTGCGAATAAAACGGGCAGGCGTCAGAACACACACGTGCATCGCGAGAGCACTGTACGAGTAACTTCGTGACAGATGCGTAGCCGTACGATACATTTGATGTAAAGGAATAAAAGCTGCCTTGCACAGCTTGACTGGCCCCCTTCACACAGAAAGGAGCGAAATTAGAGAGAAAAACGCAACAGTGAGAATAAAAAACGCGCATGTTGCCCATCAGAGCGATTAATAAAATATAAAAAATAATTCCAAAGATCCTACGTCCAGAGAGTCAATGTAGAGAAGGTGACTGTTTTGTATTTTTTTACTGAGTGAAACGTAACGAAATGAAGCTAAAAAATTGGCAGATCTCACGTACACTGAAAATCAATGATATGCGAAGCAACGAATGATGAAGGTGGATATGTCACTTTAAAATCAACACAACGTTACGAGGCGAACGTAAATTATGTCGTATATGACTTCCATGTCATGATTATCATGGTTGCGCCTGGCATCCGTGTTCGTCTTTCTTTCACGCCGCGAAACATCCAATGTGCTATATATAAACGAACGAAACGGCCGCGAGCAGGCTATGAACGTAGCATGTAGTCATGTTTTACATGACACGCATATCGTGATTGTCATCTTGAAGTCATTTACCTTTGTCGTCCACTTGCGTCACGTAATATCAAATTTAGTATATATATGTAAAGGTAACAATACGGCCGCGAGCGCATCATGAGCGTTGTATGTAGTCATGTTCTTACATTACACGCATGCCATGATTATCGTGTTTGCGCCAGACATATACCTTCATAATCCATTCATATCACGTACGTAACACTGGAATTCGTATATATAAAGCTAGCGAGACGGCCGCGAGCACCCTATGAGCGTAACATGTAGTCATGTTTTAAATGTCGCGCATGTCATGATTATCATGTTTGGATGCGTCATTTACCTTCATAATCCATTCACGTCACGTGATAGCAAATTTAGTGTATGCTAACATAGCGAAACGGCTGCAAGTGCTAATTAGCGTGGTACTTATAGTCATTCTCTTACTTGACACGCACGTCATGTTTATCATGTTTGCACTAGTCACATACCTCATTTATTCACGTCACGTAACACCCAATTTAATATATGTGAAGCTTGCAAAACGGCCGCGGGCGCATATGAGCATAGTATGCAGTCATTTTTTACACGACACGCATGTCATAAATATCACGTTTGGACATGTCATTTACCTTCGTCGTCCATTCACGTCACGTAATACCAAATCTGATATATGTGAGGCTAGAGAAATGGGCGCCAGCGCATCATGAGCGTGGTATGTAGTCATGTTCTTACATGGGACATCGCTTTATAGATCACATAATACCGGTTTGGTATATTTGAAGCTAGCCAAACGACCGCGAGTGCAACATGAGCGTGGTGTGTAGTCAGGAGTTACATGACATAAATGTCATGATTTGCACATTACGGTCTGTCACTTATGTTCACCATGCAGTCATGCCATAACATATCAGTTTTGCAATACGTCATGTGAACGAATCCACCGCAAGAGCTGCAAGACCATGACATGTAAATCACGACATTCATGGCATACAGGTCATGATTTTCATTTTATGTGTACTCACTTATGCCCGTCTTGCAGTGATGTGATGTCATACCAATTTTCGTATAGATTCCATTATCGGAAAAACCAGGAAAGCTAAAAGTCTTAGGCGGCTAGAAAGATAGACACGGTCAAAGTTGATGAAGCTCGCCAAGAAGTGCTTCGCATTAAAAAAAATTAAAAAAAAAACGCTACGCCTGAGCGGAAGGCGCAGCACAGTCACAGCGAAAGGTATAGAAGACTGGCCTTTCAGAGCCTTTTCAAAGCACTCATTGGGTAACTACTGCAACCACACTAGCGTGATAGCCACCAGGGCATTTATAAAAATGTTTTTGGGTAGTAGGCTGGCATGCGCTATGCTATTTTTCGTCATTCTACCGAGAATCGTGGTATGCACTAAAGACTTGCAAGGAATTTCGTGCCAATTGTTCATGCAGTGGCTGACGACGATGAGCAATTATGGCTGAAGTGGGTATGCGCCACAGTTAATAGGGGAACGAGAACAAGCGTTTGTCATGGTTTGGAGCATTGGACGGCCCGCTCGTTACGCTATTCGCATTGTGCTACGACTGGTTGTTCGTTCACTGTTGTAAAACGCTTTATAACTCGTATAACCGCGATTGCTTTCCCAACATCCATCCTGCATAAGGCAAGTTTGCCAACAAGTCATAAGCACCGACGTAGCTCAGTTAGAGTGACCTAGTAAATGAGAGAGTGTCCAAAGCGCCCCGCCAATACATTGGAGGAGTGAAGACCTTTTGTTGTGAACTTCTGCGCCGCGGTGCTGTCGTGCCAGACCCGTGAGCTGTTCTCGCGATGGAAGCTGCGGCAAAGCGCGGGCGTCTACTACGCGCCTGATACTTTTGCGGCTGTCTGCCAACATTGCGATAATTTCGGCGGTATCGAATACTATGTCCTTGCAACGTAATACTGCATTGACTCACCGCGCTTAGAGCGTAATTGAGTGATGCTAAAGGGAAGTCTCGTTTGTTTACGTCTAGTTGGTATATCACCGCAACGATACACGCAGACACGACCATCTATGGAACGCGTTTCTGAACGCAGTCTATCATAAGCGAAGGGGGTCTAATTTAGTGACGTGAGGAATGACGAATGTACACCTGTTACAGATGATCATAAGCTAGAAATCGTATAAATAACCATTAGAACGTATCGGGTGTGTGCGCAGTAAGTGGCTAGCTCATGCTAATGCGTCTAAGACCTCTTTTGTTTTGTGCATTAGATTTATTTTTCAAGTCTTTGCCCTATCCTGCTTTCTCAGACAGTTGAAAGCCTTAAATAGCTCATCCGAAGCGGTATGTGCCCGCTGGTGTGGGCGTGGTACTGATAAAAAAAAACCCCTAGGTTATCAGGGGTGGGGATGTTTATGTTTAGAAGAAGGAAAAGAAATGAAAAGTGAGCCCCGCAACTGTCTGCATCAGGGTGTGACACCTCAGCAGTAGCTCACAAGGGATGGGGGTGAGGATGATTAAAAGGATAGGAATAAAGGTGTAGAGAGAGAGAAAGAGAGATGAGGTACGCCAGAGAGCGATGACATATCGAGGAGATAGGAGAGATAGGAAAAATGGAAACGTGGTCACAGGAGTCCGAGGACGGGGCACCACTTGCGAGAGCTCTCGTCGGCGTCAGGAGATGGCGTAGAGCAAGTCCAGTCGGTCAGAGCTACACTGTCGTCGGAAATCGCAAGGGCACAACCGGTCGGCACGGAATCCATGAGCGAGTCCTAGGTTATTGGCGTAAGTCTAGCGTCTCGTTCAATTCGTTTATGATGGGCAACATAGTATGACTAACATGACTAATCGGTGACACACGAGATCAATACCTGGACATGTCTACCTTTCACGCCACCAATAAACAATAGCAACTCACAAGATCCTTAATTGTGCTGTCTCCTAAGACAGCTCGATGGGTTTTCTTCCGTCGATAAATTTAGTTTACCCCCGCGAGGGTTTTCAGCATCGAACGCAGTTTTGCACTACCCGCTTTTAATTCAAGCACCTCACTTTGTTTTGCATTGCATCCTTGATCGGTTGGCTGATCACGCAGACGGTGTAAAGTGATGATGTCATAATGAGGCGATATGATGGCATCACAAACTTTGGCACCGTTTATGTTGGGGTCACGTCATCACGTGGTAATTTTTTTTCATCACTCGTACGCACAGGCGTGCTCGTGGAGGGGGGTGGGGGTGGCCGCCTTCTTAGTCTCCTAAGAGGTGTGGGGGGCGCAAAGTGATCACCCGCATATATTGACTGTATATAAAGTGGGTGCTGCGACACGTGGGTTGCGGGCTCAAGGTCAGCCCCAAACGTTGACATAATAGGTATGGGGGCTTCACGCCCTCCCCCTGACGGGGAACCGTGTAACCGTGTTTGTACGCCTATGCTCGTAGGTGCTGTCGCCGCCGAGGCGGGACACCGACCGTCAATTCGCGCGTTTCGTAAAGAACTAAGGCTTTTGTCTTAAAATCTGACTTGTGGTCTGATTTATCTCCACCGGACGGTGTAAACGTGGTCATCGCCTATCTCGTTTACAACTTACCCATAGATATTAAAGAAGTGAGCGCATTCGCAAAATTTGTACAAAAAAATATTAGGTTCCACAGAGAAACACGACAAATTAAATAAATGAACTTCATGTTACGAGCGAACGTCAGAAAAAAAGCGTACGTCGGACATTATAAGTACTGACGCGGCTTTTGCGGTGTGTTAGAAAAGCGTAACGCTCGTCGAATTTCAACGTGTAAGTAACCTTAAGGATTTATTTCGCATACTAGATGTTTCGGGCTTCGTGAATATACATTTATATCAATAATTAAATAGTTGGAGTTATGAAAAGAGATCACTACTAGCAAGGGAATATTCTTTTCATGTTTTACCTCGATCGAAAATTCTATGCTGATGCGATACCTCTAGATAAAGAGGATCCTGATGCATAAGTGATCCTAGATCACACCGAGACATACAGCTGCTATACGTGTTTAAAATATATGTTACCGCATAGATCATTGTTGTTAGGCTAGCGCATGTATAAAATACGTATTTTAAAAATTTCCTAAAGTGATGGAACATCTTTACATCTGTAGTAGCTCGACGTATTAAATGTGAAGCATTTCTTAGCAAACTTCGGCGACTTTGAGCGTATCTATCTATCTATCTATCTATCTATCTATCTATCTATCTATCTATCTATCTATCTATCTATCTATCTATCTATCTATCTATCTATCTATCTATCTATCTATCTATCTATCTATCTATCTATCTATCTATCTATCTATCTATCTATCTATCTATCTATCTATCTATCTATCTATCTATCTATCTATCTATCCGCTTACATTCGAGTGCTCTCGTGGTCATCCCTTTAACTTGGCGTTAACCAAAATCAGCATGGGAAGGTAAGATGGTTCGACGAATATGACGCGGTGATGAAGACATGAAGGCGCAGTTTGCGCTGAGCATTCCAGGCAGGCTTTATGGCCGAAAGTCAAATGAAACATAACTGTAAATAATAAACGCGCGGGCCAATATTATTACGAGAAAGATATTGCTTGACATATTGTTACAATATGTTAAACAGTCGCATATAGATTATACAACCGTTCGCTCACAGTTGTTTACAGTTGCATAACGATGCCAACAACAACTTGGGCATTAGCAATGCCAGAAGCGGTAGTGTTTTGGTATGTGTAGCGCTCGTGCTCGCGAGGAGAGCCCAACGTCCACGAATGACGCTGAACTGCAATTGACGCTAACCCGACGTGACGCAGCGTATGTGTAATGTTTTTTTTAAGGTTAAATAGCCAGCACTGCAACCACAATTGGCCTTTCAACAGCATAGCACCGTTTTCTAAAACTGTTCCGAGACCTGGCGTGACTCTGTGATACAATACTTGCTTAGGTTTGAATCGTACTGCGACCGTAATATTTATTAATGATGTTAACTTTTAGTCAATAGGCTTGACGGAGTACAGCTGGTGTTGCTCGCCAAAAAAGACACACAGCCGCCTTTTACAGCATCAGTCAGCAGTGTAAACACCAAACACATGCATCAAGGCCCGCCAAAAAATAAATATAACAACACTTTTAGCAGTGTAGCAACTGCAGACAACGATGAAAATTCAACATTGTGTATTCCGCACAGTTGGGTCTGTGTACAGTATAGGAAATCTATGCCCGCTTTCACATATTTATTAAGTAGTGTAGGTAGAATAACTTATTTTCGGAGTAGTTTGTTTTAGAGGTCTTTATTTTCCCGTTTTTTTATTTCGTGTAGCAGACATTGTAATATTTGGCTGTAGTTTTGAGAGGTCATGCAAAAAATGTCGACTTTCCTTAGCTTCACGCCTGATAGCCAATGCTTGCTTAAAACCATAGAGGCAATGCATGAGTAATATCCCAGCCTGCCGAAATAGTTCGCCAGTGTGAGTATCATACAGTAATATGAAAATGATTTCAATACACTTCTTTTGAATCAGGTACAGTTTTTGTAAGTTCGTGTTAGTTGTACTCCCCATACAAAAAAAATATAGGTAAATTGTAGATGGAAAAGTGACTTCGAATGTAAGAGCTTTACCCTGCACCGTTTTGCTATGGCACATCATATCCACTACGCGCGATAATTGACAATGTCAATATGTTCGTTCCAAAGCCAATTGCTTAAAAATGTGTGACTCCGAGAACTTTCACATCGTTAGATTATACTTTGCATTCGTCGGATCAACGCTGTCGATGTCATTTATTCTTAATGTCACCCTGCGACACTTTTGCGACAGCCTTATTTCATGATCACCCACGTACTAAGGTTTCTTGCTGGAAAAACGGGGGGCGCATGTGTACGCCGCGATGCTTCAACTTTATACTGTTCTGTTCCTTGGTGAACAAACGTGGGTGTTCTCCGCTGGCTTCAAGCCCGAGCATTGCAAATATGCCTTGGTCTTCTGAGATGCAGCAGCGACAGTCGTCAATGCGCGCGATTATCCAATCAACACGCATACATCCGCGTTTACGCTTTGGAAATGCATTTAAGGCATTTCGCTCGGATTCCATCTCATCACCTCGCCTCATTGGAACTCCCCACTGAGCGTTGAGCCATAGCCTCCTTTATTTTCTGTGCCTGCGCTTTGCCGCCGGGATCAAAGGGAGCCGACCGTCAGGCTGAGTTCCCGCAATCACCACCAGGCGGCGCTGCCTTCCCAGAACCGGCAGAGCCTGTTCACTGACTCCGGTGCTACCGCCGGCACTGACGGGTGGGTCCTTCGTTGCGCGTTTGTAAGCGCGGCAAGCTTAAAAACAAAAGTGTGATACCACTCCCGTGTGCCACTTAAATATTCAGGAGAGAACATATGCAAGAGAGAAAGAATAAGTACGCAAGATAGCACATTGAACAGAACACCATACCTTCAAGGAAACGGTAGAGAAACTTGTTTATTGCGTATTAATTCATTCGCAACCTGCGGAAACGAACAAGAGGGCGTCGATCGAAACGTTCCTCACACGCATACAGTCTGACGAGCTTTAGTACCCTCGTTGACACTGTTCACAGGCAGCAATCACAATTTTAGCAATCACAATTTTTTTTTCTGATCGCCACGTCACTCTTTGGGGCTTTTGTCGAAGGCTGCAAGTAGCGCGGAAATTCTTCGAATACGCTAGGCACCACACCTTTCATAAGCCTTCGTGTTTTACATCCTTGCTTAAAATCAGAAGCAGCGAAATGACGACTGCACACGGTTGAGTAGCAGGAAGTGGTGTTCGGCGTCCAATTGTCTCGTGAAATGACTTTTATCCAGTTTTGCCGCAACTCCTCGTCGCTTGCAATTTCGTGGAATGAAATTCCTACTTCCTTCTTTTTGCTTGAAGACTTGCAACCGGGCACGCAACAGTACGCCATCGCACCTGACGCGGGTCATCACAGCCGAATGAACCACGGAGACTTGTGTACGTAGGCCGCTGCACGAGACAGAAACGAGAGAAACCGTAAACTAACATTCCTGATTACTTAGCGAAATTCGCTTATAGGTGCGCGGAAAAGCCTCACGAGAAAGAAGCGCGAAAAATGATAGCAAAGCATGAAACCGGCCCTGCAAACACGAGGTGCAAACGACGTTGTTTGTTTACACGCACTCACTTATTGCCGCGTGTCATCTGTTCACGCAACACAATGAAGCAACAGTTAAATATCATACTTGCTGAAAGTACTACGCTGCGAAGTTAGGTGCGCGGAAGTATTGCCAGAAAGAAGCGCGAAAAATGATAGCCGCGCTTGACAACGGCCGTGCAAACGCGGGGTACAAACGATGTTGTTTGTTTATACGCACTCAGTTAATGCCGCGTGTCATCTGCTCACGCAACACAATGAAGCAACAGTTACAATTATACTTGCTGAAAGTACTACGTACCGTTTTGGTCATAAATAATTCGTGTTGCAAACGTATGCGACACGAACAAAGGTTTCCTGGAGATGCGTCGCCACGGCTGAATGCGCCGACTCGATTCTGGGATGCGAGCGCCCCTGGCGGACAGCAGACGCAAAAAGAGAGGAGGATGCGGGAGGCGGCCGAACGGGCCCGGCGGACTGACTGCGCGGGCACAGAAAATAAAGGAGGCTATGGTTGAGCGCAACTGCAGCTCAGCCTTGCTCAGTGCTTCCATCACGCTTCATGCATGCGGCACGGCCGCCATTGCGGTGCCTACCATTCCTGGCCTCTAGAAGAAGAAACAGTCGTCGCATCTAGCCCTGAAACCGGCCACACAACGGCTCCCGCTGGCGAAGCACAACGGACGCCTTCACATTTACGCGACGGTTCTGTTACTTCAGCAAGCTCCGCAGGGGCGGTAGCTATTGCCGGGAAGTCAGTCAATATTAAAATATAAACATCGCACTCGACGTCATCGATGGCTGCTGAACTCGCCGCCATACGTGCAGCACTTAAGTTTATCGTTGCAGAAACTTCGCAAGCTTGGTCCATCTTCTCGGACTCGAAGGCAGCTTTTCAATGTCTCATGTCCTCCTTTCGTCATGTACCTAATGAGCGGTAGCAGCCAATATAATGCTTCTTCACCACCAAGCGATCAAGCTTCGTTTGCAGGCGAAGTATTGTGTTCATTGGTCTGAAAATACGTCACTAAGAAACAGGAATGATTTCTTTCTGAGAAAGTGTAAAAAAGTTCTTGCTGTTTTTAGCATTCACTCGTATGGCCGAGCTACCACTATACGAATATTGCACGCTATTTGTCGCCTCAAGCCAATAAAAAACGAACGGTCCTTGTCATCCCGTCACATGACATCACGTCACTTCCCATAACAAAAATAGCCGATTAGTGTCACCGTAGTCTGAAAAACTCCAGTGAAATAAAATTATAAAAGCGTCGATTTCAGCGTTGCCGTTTTCGCAACGATATCAGCGCGTGCCATAACACCAGAAGAACTGATGAAAAATACTAGCTCAAATAGTGTCTGAGGGCGCCCCACCGCGGTGGTCTAGTGGCTAAGCTACTCGGTTGCTAACCCGCAGGCCGCGGGATCGAATCTCGGCTGCGGTGGCTGCATTTCCGATGGAGGCGCAAATGTTGTAGGCCCCTGTGCTAAGATTTGGGTGCACGTTAAAGAACCACATGTGGTCAAAATTTCCGGAGCCCTCCACTACGACGCCTCTCATAATCATATGGTGGCTTTGGGCCGTTAAACCCTACATAATAACCAAATCTAGTGTCTGAGGGCCTCTTTAAACAATCCGATCTATTCATCCTGCCATACTTCGGGGTGTTGGTTAGTGAGAAGGTTGCGAAAAACACATATCTAACACGCACGTCAACCAATCAAAACCACACCCCTATTGCTAAAGTGGTCTTGCTCCGGGTTCTCGGTTTGCACGTTCCCAGATATTGACTTTAAACATACGCCATTCAGACACTCGAGACCATAGTTTACAGCACCCTGCGAATTTTAGGACAAGTCTTCGATAAATATGGTTAATTCAGGGCCACGCACTCACTCTTAAAAAAAAGCATTCTCTTATCGAAATCGAGACCAACCATGGACCGACACATTTTCATTACGGACTCCATTTCCTCGGGGATAACTACGTTCCATTACCTCGACTGTTTCGTGTGCATACGCAAGTGGATGGCACGTCTATGCATGCGCATATACTGCTTCTTGCAGTTTATAAAAAGCGGGGGCAGGGTAATTAGCCGAATGTGGAAGCACCGGAGGAGCATTTGCAAGCGGTTCCTAATCAGTGTGAACGAGTAGCGGGCCGTTCTCATCGTTAAGCGAGCCGGTTTGTTTCGAGCGTATGTCGGCGGCCAGGTAAGAAAAGTCGTGATGACTGACAACGTGTCAGATAATTATAGCGACTTGGAGGCCCAGCACACAGAATCAAATATTTTCCTCGTAGCGGTGGTCAGAAAGGGCCAAGTAACTCGGCCCTCAAACGCGCCAACCTTATGTTCACAATGGAAATTGAACGCTACCGCACTAAGTGCTGTGAGCGCAGGTCATGGAGAGTGCAGCACTGTGTGGGATGCGCACAAGACTCGATCTTTGTGGCCAAAGGAGAGCGACGTACTGTGCTGAAGTAGTTCTTCTAGTACCGCCAGCAACGTGATGGACAAATTGAAGCAGTGCGACCTGCACTCATCAGAGCACCAGCGCTGACTCGTATGTAGTTCGCCGCCGCCAAACATGGCCACATTTGGGGACACTTCGGACAGCATCGGCAAGCCGACAGCAATGTCTTCAAAAAGGCTCCTTAAGCGCCGTAACACCAATGTTTGTAAGCAGATTCTAGTGAAAACACTTGTTGCTTGTGTTACAATAGCACTGTGCGAAAGCTGAGAACCTTCAGTTGAGCGGTAAATAATGTAATTTGCACATTTACTTTGTCCAGAGCGTTGGCTTGAATAATGGATGTTTTATCACTGGGCTGCCCAGACATAAAACACCTACCGTTCAGAGGACGCAAGTTCGCGGCGGCATGATGCAGCCAATAAATTGCTTATTTGCTGCACTTTAACAGTGCAAAGTACGAATAAGGTCACATTGATAACAAACTTGAGATTTGGTGCACTTGTAGTGTCCCTTTGTTGTGTGTGGTTTATATGGCTTTCTTGTGAATAGCTATCAGGAGGTGTGATAAGCATGATCTATTATATATATTGCAGGAAAAAATCCAATTCTGCATAATGATACTTAGTCACATTGCGGTATTTCATGTAATGCATGATGTAGAACAGGGACTGTTTTAGTAATGGAGCTTCGCAACACCCATCTTCAAATATTCTTGACTTGCATTCATTTGTTATCCTTTTCATCTGTTGTACCAAAGGACATGCCGTCTGGTATTATATGAAAATAACCAGTTGCAGGTTTCGTTGAGTTGTTCGAGCAGAGTGCACATGCCGGCTGAATACTGCAGCCGAAGGCGGGTATCGTAGCACGGTTTGTCATCATAGAGTCCATCATGAAATTCCCGGATAATTCTATTTATAGTAGACAAAAGTCGGTTCCTAATGATGGCAATATCACGCTGTTTCACTTCGTGCCGGTAAAGCGAAACAATTTGCGCTCTCTCTTCCGAATAAGCGCTCGGCATTTCCAGTTAAAGTGACGCATTCTCGGGTCGGTCTCTTTAAGAAGGGTGCAGGTGAAGCAGCGCTGACAAATGAGATGCGACGATTGTTTGAAAATTAACCGTAAACTGATTATTTTTCTCTTTTTGTTTTATTGTGCCAAGTCAGAGATCGCACTGCGACGCTGAAGTAAAAGCAAGGAATTGTGAGTGATACGATCGAAAGCGCTTGGCACGCCCACGATGGCCACCATTATCACCATACGAAAACTAGAGCAGAAACGGAGATAACACACTGTAGGGGGATCACGCAGTGCTGCCAAACCGGATGTGCACGCCTGTCAATGGTGATGACTGGACGGCCAACACTATACTGTTTATAATGCTTGAAACGCGCGCTCCACTGTTCGGGTTTCATTTGACGCCGATAGTACTTCGTGAAGCATGCACGTCGGCTACCACGCTGGCTGTGTCACAGGCTCCAGGTTGAATTGTAAAAGGTAGTCTTCATGCTTTGAGACGCACTGGTTGAATGTTGGGGTCAAGGCGCAGAGAGACTGGGGGACCCACGTTGTTCCGCAGGCCCTCTTCAAATACCTCACTTAGCTCGGAAAGCACAGAGCCGACCGGCAATTTTCTTACCTAAGAAATACCAGTAATAATATTGCCGAGTGGTCGAAACCAGTCAACTCCCAGCAGGCGGGTGAGGTTCCCCTTGCTACCAGTACAGTCCACACGCCCGCAAACTCCTTGTACTCCACATGCGCGCTGGAGTACCCCATAACATCCACTGGACTCAGCTGATAATCGACCACTGTCGAAGAGAAGTCAGCCAGTGTCAGCTCTTCATTGCACTGCCGGAGGCGGCGGAATGTCCCTTTGTTGAGGAAGAAGAAATCCGATCCAGAGTCCACCTCCATTTCTCAAGTCTTGCCCTCAATAGCAACCTTTGCTCGAAGCTTGCGAGACACCTGTGAGCCTTCTGCACCGACATGGTTGTTGTAGTAGCACTCATCATGAGGTAACCCGGTTACGCCGTACGCCTCTTCAGAATTCCGTGGCTGTCGAGGCGGCAGGTTTTGCTGCCGGCCACTCGAGCCGCCGCTGCGGCAGACTCTTTCGATGTGGCTGGTTTCCTTGCATGCTCTGCACTGCGCGTTCTTGAAACGGCATTCGGCGCGGAGGTGCGCCCCTCCACAACCGTAGCAGGGGCCGTTACTCGTAGCCGGACGGTCTGTCTGCTCGAGTGCGGCCGGTTCCTGGCGTTTCACTTGGTTTGTCGCGGCAACGGTCGCGTCAGGGTCATTTTCTTCAGACTGCCGGACAACGATCGTGCTTTCCGCAGTCGCTTCTGTCGCCAGAGCCTCCTCCTGGGCTACGGCAAAGGTCAGCTGCTTATTTGCGAACAATCTGTTCTGCAGGTGCTCATCTCAGAGGCCACAATCGAGGCGATCCTTAAGCATTTTTTTGAGGTTTGGGAAATCACAGTGCTGGGCCAGGCACCGGATCTCTGTGATGTAAGACGATACTGTCTCCTGTAGTGCTTGGTTCCGCTTGTAAAATGTATTTTTGCGCACCGCTTCTGATGGCTGCGGCGAAAAATGAGCCTTGAGCACCTCGAACCCTGCGGTAAGTGTTTTGGATTCCGGTTTCGCCGGGGCCATGAGGGATTTCAGTAATTCAAACGTGTCCGCGCTGCACACGCCGAAGAACACTGCCAAACGACGCTTCTCCCCTAACATCGCGTTTGCATCAAAGAAGAACTTGAACTTTGCTACGTACGAATCCCACTTGGCCGCCATTGACGCAACAAAAAGCTCGACCAGGCCTAGTGTGGAAGTCATTGTCACGATGAAATTGCGCGATGTTTCAACGTACGCACTATACGATACTATCCCATCTTCGCCGCCACTGCTGTGTACGACTCACACCGGTGGATAAATGGAACACGAGAGGATGTACTCGGAGAGCTGTAGGTTGATTCAAACTGGTTTATTATGACAGCCGCGCAGAAGGTGGCAGCCCGAACTGCCTCCTGCACTTAACATGGCTACTGCACATCCAGGTGGGAGGGTGGCTACAGAGACACCACCTCGGTACACAGCAGCTACCTTCAACGCTAGAACGCTATATAGTGAAGCTACACTCTAAAAAAATATCGAGTAAAAAGGGTGTATTTTTGTCCCACAACAATAATCATCAGGCTTGCGTGAGCTTCCTTTTTTGAAAACTCGGCGCTGGCCACTTGCCTATCGAGAATGCTATGTAACCCTGATAATCGGCATGTCGATCGTGACCGGAATGTACCTAGCGCGGGGCGATAGCGCAAAAATGGAACGCAATATAGATGACGATTATTGTTGTGGGACAAAAAGACACCCTTTTTACTCGCTTTTTTTTAGAGTGTAGTTTAGCTGTGCTATTCGAGGAATTACAGGGTGTCAAATGGGATGCAACATAGGGCTCAGCGAAGTTAGGACACGTGAGGCTCTTTCAGTGCTGAAGAACAAACACGTTTTATGCTACCGTGGATTAGGTGACAGAAAAGAACTAAGTGTGATGTTTAATTTACACAAAAATATCGCTGGCCACATATAGGAACACTATAGCATCAGTTAGATAGTGGTAAGTATCACAATTAAGTTTAAGAAAACAACCAGTACAAGGTGGTACAGGCCTACGCACCTACATCGCGCCATGATGATCATTTGGTTGAACGCTTCTATGGAGACGCACAGTCAGCCATTATTAAGTAAAAACACGGTATACTGTTCTGATGGGCGACTTCAATGCCAAAATGGGCAAGGAACAGGCCGGAGACCATGTAGTGGGGAAATATGGCATCGGCTCTAGAAATGCCAGAGGGGAGTTATTAGTAGAGTTTGCACAGCGTAATAATGTACAGATTTCGAACACCTTCTTCGGAAAACGGGCTAACTAAGGAGACGGGGTGAAGTCCTAATGGCTAAACTAAATCTGAAATAAACTACATTTTGGGTGCACACCTAGGCATTGCGTAGGATGTAGAAGTAGTTGGCAAAATCCGATGCAACGACCATAAAATAGTAAGAGCTCGTATTCACTGCGATGTTACAAAAAAAGCTAATACGCAAAATGCCAATTAAGGAGCTAGCGGTGAGAGGGAAAATACAAGAATTCTAAGTTTCTCTTCAGAATAGATTCGAGACACTAAACTAGGTAACCGACGTTAGCGTTGACACAATGAACGATAATCTTACTCTATCATTAAAAAGTGTGAAATAGAAGGCGGAGGTACAGTCACTATACATGACACTGGCAAGCTACTATCTCAGGAGACGAAAAATTCTATTAGGAGACGACAAATGATGAAAGCCTCGAATGCAACCAATAAAATGGAGCTAGTGGCCGGAGAAATCAAAGTTAATCAATAGGCTTAAGGTAGTCGACATCAGAAGGTATCACATGGAGAGCATTGAGCAGGCTCTAAACTGCGGCGATAGCTTCAAAGCAGTGAAGGCAGACTTGTGCATGGGCAAAAATTGAATGTGTGCATTAGAGAACAGGGAAGACATTATCATAACCAATATGGATTGGATAGTCGAGGGGGCGGAGGATTTCTACAGAGAGCTGTACAGAAGCCAAAACAACCAGGATGGTATCATGAGAAAGAATAATAGTGCAGAGGAATTCGACATCCTACCAGTAATGACAGGGGAAGAAGGAAAGCCCTAGAAGGAATGCAGGCAAAGCCGCTGCCTCTTTCCTAAAAGAGGCAAAGCCGCTGGTGAGGATAAGGTAACAAGAGACCTTTTGAAAGATGCTGGAGAGATTGTGTTAGAAAAACTGACCACCTTGTATTCGAAGTGTCTCTTGAAGGGAAGGCTACTAGAATCTTGAAAGAACGCCATCATCATCTCAATACATAAGAACGGAGACGTCAAGGACTTGAAAAACTACAGACCGATCAGCTTACTAGCTCTTCGTTCTGTGCAAACTATATTCACAAAAATAATAGCTAAAAGAATTAATGCAATATTACAGTTCAATCAACCAAACGAACAAGCAGAATTTTTACAGGCTACTTCATTATAGACCGTATTCATACTTTAAATCAGGTAATAGAGAGAAATGCGCGGAATACAACCAACCCCTATACATAGCCTTCATAGATTACGAGAAAGCGTTTGACTCAGTCGACACATCAGCAGTAATGCAGGCACTACGTAATCAGGGCATCGAAAAACCGTGAAAGAAGATGCTGCAAGAAATCTAGAGTGGATTCATAGCCACTATAGCTCTCCATAAAAAACAAAAGCGGTAGAATGCCAATAAATAAAGGTGTAAGGCAGGGAGACACCATCTCCCCAATGTTGTTCTCCGCGTGTTTACAGAAGGTTTTCAGAAGCTAAATTTGGAAGAGTTAGGAATAAGATTTAATGAAGAGTATCTTAGTAACCTTCGATTCACTGATGGCATTGCCTTGATGAGTAACTGCGGGGATGAATCACAGCTCATGATTACTGAAATGGGCACGGAAAGTAGAAAAGTGGGTCTGAAAATAATATGCGTGAAACTGAAGTAATATGCAACAGTCTCGACAGCAAAACAGCAATTTACGGTTGGTGTAAAGACGCTGGAAGTTGCGACTGAACATTTCTACTTGGGACAGTTAGTAACCGCAGAGCCGAACCAAGAGAGTGAAATATCTAGAAGAATAAGGATGGGGTGGATCACATTCGGCAAGCGTTCTCAAATCATCAATGTTAATCTGCCACTAATTCTCAAGAGGAACGTTTATAACAGCTGCATCTTGCGAGTACTTACCTATGGAGCAGATACCTGGAGGCCTACAAAGAAAGTTCAACTTAAATGGAACACGATACAGCGAGCGATGGAAAGGAAAATGATAGGCGTAACCTTAAGAGACAAAAAGAGAGCAGAGTGGGTGAAGGAAAAAAACGGGGTTAAGGATATCATAGTTGAAATCAAGAAGAGGAAATGGAAATGGGCCGGGCACGTAGCAGGTAGGCAGGATAACCACTGGTCATTAAGAGTAACTGACTAGATTCTCACAGAAGGCAATCGCACGAAGGGGAGACAGAAAGTTGGGTGGGCCGATGAGATTATGAAGCTCGCAGGTATAATGTGGCGACGGAAGGCCGGGTTGATTGGCGGATAATGGGGGTGATTTTTTTCCCTGCAGTGGGCGTAGTCAGGCTCATCATGATGACCTCCATTTCCGGTTACGGGAATGGATTTGCTCGAGCCAGAACCGAAAAGGGTACCATTTTTCGGGAGGCACAGGGGAGCGGGCCTGTTCCAGGTGTTGTGGTGGCAGAGCGCCTGGCCGTGACCACGCAGCGTGAATCCAGAGTGACAGCGGTAGTGTACCAGGCGACCCCTGTTGAAGATGAAGGCCAGGCCGTTCTCGGGCGAACGGGGCGCCGGGCATCCCAGGTCCCCAGGCGACGGGCTCGCGTTCACCACTGCTGCGAGGAACATGAACGACTCCTTGAGCATCGGCACAGCTATGCAACTGCACGTACGGTTGGTGCAGTTACCACATAAATAAATCGCGCATGAGGTGCGGTTGGAAAGGAGGGAAAAAGCTACATATTGCCGCTTTGAATATGCAGCACCCAGAGAACAACGGAGAACACGCGCAGCGAGAGAGAAAGACAAGGTTCTCATCCAGTCAGTTTGCCAGTATTCTGGTACAATTAAAGTGAGTTGTCCGGTATTCAACTGCTGCTGTTTCTGCATTGTGACAAAATGTATAGTTTGACTGGCACCACCACCCAATGGCCAGAAATAGATAATTTAGTAGAAGTAAACGACTTACACAAAGACCGTTTCAGTTGCTACGCAAGGTTGTTCCATTTTGGCAAAATGAAATAAAAAAGGCATGCTGACGCAAATAACATCAGTTTCACTTCAAGGTCGGAGCAAAGAATGTGATTTTAACAAACTTTAATAAAAAGGTAAGGCTAGTAGCTAGCTAACTCTGTTGGATCTGACATAGTGTAATAACTGCCGGAAACGCTGGTGTAAAAACCTTGCCGCACGTCTGCGAAGCTGCGCGTGGCTCTACGACGCGCACCGCACCCTCTCCCTGTGGAGAAAGAGATCGCACAGGGAGAGAGAGGGTGCGCCATCTCTCTAGCTGCAGGAAGAGAGCGCGTGTGGCCGAAATACCACTTCTACTACCAATCTTCTTTTTTTCTTTCCTGTTGGTATAGTTAAGGGGAAAATGGAAGTTTGCGATGACTGCAGTGATGAGCGTAATGAGTAATTTTACTTTCTAATGTCTTTTGAACCTCGGCTAAGGAATGCAGACATCAAAGCTCGTCATACTTTGCAAATATCAAGCCATGAGAACTTTAAAGGCGCGCTGCAACACTTCTCGAGCATGGTAAGAAAACGCTGCCGATCGGTAGTAGAGTCTCCTGACAACACGCGAGCCCAATATTAAAGCGCAGCACGCGGCATGGAATTCACAATAAATATTTAAGTCAACTAAAATTGCTTTCTCTTCTATCAACAGATGGCGGAAGACGCTAAAAAAGTAATCGTAGAGAACCCATATATCAGCCAATGGCTGATTTGAACAAGGCGCTCTCTTCGTTATAGAGATCGCCGCGGGAGGTCACTTGTCCACGCGTGCGCGCGCGATCACACTGAGACAGCCACGCATTTGAAGAAAAAAAAAAGCGCTCAAGGTCACGAGGCGCTGGTGACGTATAGTCTATGACAAGCTAAGATTAAAAAGTACAGTGTACCACTGTCAGCCGATGTCCATTTGTAATATTCGCTTCCAACTGAAGCCGCTTTTTTGTATGACCCGTAAGACGTAACAGTCATCATGAACCAATGACGAATTTAACATGGCGCCGTTCGCGTGGAGAGGCGATGCGCCGCGGCACTATGGTCCCTAGAATAGGGACCGCAGCTGTGACTCGCTCTGTGGATTTCATGCCGACCAGTTGTGCCCCCGTGATCTCCAGCGACAGCGCAGCTCTGGCCGATTAGGCTCGCCTTACGCCATCTCCGGGCGCCGACAAGAGCTCTCGCCGAGTGGTGCCCGTCCTCGGACTCCTGCAACCTTGTACATCATTCCTATTTTCTTCTTACTTCCAGATGTCGCTTCCCCGTAGCCGCGTTCTCTCCTTTCCTCTCTCTCTGTCTCTATACCTTTTAATCCTATCCTTTTGCATCGTCATTTTAAAGGAATCGGAAAAAACAACTTGCCATGAGCAGCAATCGAACCTACGACCTTCGAATTACGCGTTCGAGAGCATCGAACGCGTGATTCGGAGGTCGTAGGTTCGATTCCTGCTCACGGCAAGTTATTTTTTCACCCACTTTTCTTGCTTCTTCTTTACATTACATTGGTTCTATAGCTTCCCCTATACATTCCTTGGCATTATTGTCTGTTAGATCTCATTTAAATTGCGTCAAAACACGGGAAAATGAGCCCTTAGGTTTACGCTTCTTTCCTGTACTATATATATATATATATATATATATATATATATATATATATATATATATATATATATATATATATATATATATATATATATATATATATATATAACGCTTAACAATTGCCACATAGGTACTTAAATGACCAGTTAGCAGATTACCTAGCTCACATAGAGATAAGCAATATTGTCACGGGGTCGTGACGTGGCCGAACACAGGAGACTTTGCGTTGGAATTTAACTGTTTATTTGGGCGCACCTGTGCCCGGTAAACGGAAAGTCCGATTACAGTAGCAGTCTCGGACTGATAGCGGCGAACGGAGCGTCGGCCGTCGATCAACTACTGTAAAGCGGCGAAGTGCGTCGGCATTTATACTCTTGCCATCGAATGTTCTAGCATTATGGCTGGCGGTGGCGTAGGTTCCAGAATAATCTGTACAGTTCGCAGAGTAGGCGTGATCTTATCGAAATGATCTACTACAGTCCGGAAGCTTCTCGAAAAATGCAGGCGCGGTTTGCGCTGAGAATTGTGTAGTGTTTTGGGGCGATAACAAAACTTGAGAAATGGAACGTGGCAATATCATTGCTACTTATGCAACCCTAACATTTTCTTCCAAAGAAAATGATGAGTTTGGCATCTTCTCTCCTTCTTTTTGGCTGGTCCTTTTCGATTCGACTCCCAAATTGATTGATTGATATGTTGATGATTGATGATTGACTGACAGAAAGACAGACGCATGGACAAACAGACGCACGGACAGGCGGACGGACAGACTGACAGACAGACGGACAAACAGATGGACGGACAGGTGGACAGAGAGAACGAACGGACACATGGACGGACACACAGACGGACAGACAGACAGACAGACAGACGAATAGACAGATCGACGAACAAACGGACAAATGCTTCGCCCCTCTCATGAGAAATTTACTCTGTGAATATGCTGTGATGTTTTTTTTTAAGCTCCGCCTTTTTAGTGTTAACTGGCAGGTCAACAAAATTGTTGATCTCCTCTATCTTTTTTTTCATGAAACATCATGAAATTGTTGTGATGGTTCTATGGTGGTTCTAGAGAAGAAGTAGAACAGCAGAAAAAAGTTTGCACTGTTTTTTCTCATCTTGCCAGTTAAAGGGTTAAGAACCTCAGGTGGTCGAAATCTCCAGAGTCTTCCACTACGGCGTCTGTCATAATCATATGGTACCCCCCATATCAATCAATCTGTCAATCAGCCTTCTAAACGTAGGTAATAAAAAGGCAGCAAGGAGTTAGTAATGGTCCCAGAAAGTTAGTAACAGCTGCTGCTATAGCGGTCGGCTCCTATTTTCAAGCTTTTTCCTAACGTTAAGAGTGTATAATCACAAATCGAGGTGACCAGGGGCGTCAAAGACGGCCGGCTACTCCGTCTTGTTTCTGTCGGTGCTAGCAGAACAACCGAGGTGTACGCCCTCACGCGCCGATTCGCTGCTACTGTTCGCTGCGAAGAGCCAGTAAGCAATCGAGACCGGATGTCGACGAACGGAACAGAGCCGGGCGGTGCCGGACGCGTGAGTGCGCTGCGGAGCGATAAAGGGCGCTGCGCTTTAATCAACCCCTTTGCTGCTTCCTCGTTTCGACGTCTTTGGTCGGACAGTGATTAAAATGGAATAATTGCCGTGGTTTTACGCGCCAAAGCCGGCTACGAGGCAGTCTCTGGAAATTTCGCCCATAGCACCTGCAGGAACTCACCTCTAATAAGAACGAGCGCGCCATTCTCCCGGCGCGATTCCTGACGCCATCTGTTTATGCATACGTGACGTCAGGTTGAAATAAGCTCTCTATTGGTGTAGATGTGCGAGAGACAACTGTTGCCCACCCTGCTTTGCCACGCAGTCGCATGCCAGGCCTGCCTTATGTCGCATAATGCACTGTCGTGCGGGATAAACTGATTTCACTTGAGTTTTCTGTGTTTGCGACTGGATAAGCGAACGCGCGAAGTGCTCACTGACTCAACGATTAGTGCTGCCATCTCACTTCTGAGGAAACTGTTTGAACTAGACGCGGTTTAGGGGAGGGGAAACTTATTTTTATCATAATGCAGCAAATTGCTCGTACATATGCCAATATCGCCGCGATTGCCCGGAGGAAACGCGCAACGAGAAAATGTGGTGTATGTTTCGACGGCATCTGTGGTGTCGTATGTTTCGACAGCATCTAGTCTATCACGATGGTGGAAGTACATTGTGCTCTGAGATAGGACGTTCATAATTTTTTTTTCATCGTATTTGTCGCCAAAGTACAAAAAAATACGCTTTGAAGTCCGGGACGTCAGGTGCGGCGATTTCGGAGTGAAACTTGAAAATGGAAAGCTTTACGTCGATTGTGCTGAAACTGACGGCATTACCAATCTCAGCCGATTCTCGGTTACACGTTATTGTCCTTTTAAAGTGCACTTATAGATATAAATACCTTCAGCAGTTCGCCTCTGTTAAAATAGTGGCCTGGATAGAAGCTCATTCGAGCACCGTCACTGTGTGTGCAGCGGGAGTAAACGGGCAAGAAGTGCACAGCCGCTTCTCCGCGTGCAGCAGCCGCAGCAGGCACGAATGTGAGTGACCTCAATATCTTCAAATCTAGCGCTGACGTAGTTTGACACAAGGCGCGGCCTCTGTCACGGCTGGCAAGGCTCTCCGCAGGAACGTCGAACAGCAATGCCGCTGCGCAGCTTCCCCCGCTTATCGCGCCGGACATGGAGCACAATGGACGGAGCATTTTAATGAAGAATCTCTTCTTGGGCCAGCGCCGCCGAGAACGGAGTATATGGCATTGCTGGCGCTTTCGTTATTCCCTGCTTCTCTGGCATTTGGTAGTTCTGCACGCAATGACTGCGGGATCGTAGAGAGCTACAAACATGACATTTTCAACGGCGAAACTCGTCGGAAATTGGAGGACGCTCTGCCTTCAAGAGCAGATCACGATAGCAACTAATCAGTGCAAACAGGGCCGTTAGGAAACTGTGCACTCTTAACTAACTTTGGGGTTTGTCACAACAAGTGCAGTTAGTAACGGCGAGGGTGGTAACAGTTACTACCTTTGAAGTCAACAACAGCTTTAATAACTTTTACTAGCCTAGCCCTTACTAACCCTAGGTAGCAACTTTGAAGGTTTTAACAAAAAGAAAAGTAGTGCTCACTCTGCCACATTTTTTCGCGCTTGCTAATAATGGTAATGTCACGCAACTTCGGGTAATCTATACTCGGGGACTACTTTCTGTGGCAATGAAAGGAAAGCTACGTGGGCGGAGCTACTGCTCTTGTACTCCTACGCGAAGTAGTCCGGTTCGCGTTTGGACTGACGGCCGTGTCCAAGTAATTCCAATGCACGCTTTTTGACGCGTTCGCTTACACGGCCATTTGAGAGTGAAATTCGACACAAGCTTCTTTCGGCGAATCGTCGGATTAGCTGGAGGGCGACGCGTGCTCAGACCAAGACGCCATTTAAGCTGTGAGGTGCACGTAAAATGTGCGACGTTTTCAGACGCACGAAAACGCGAAAATGCGCTTCACAAAGCAACAACAAATAATGACCATCTCCTCGGTGCGTGCAGCGTCTCTTTCAAACAGTGCACGGCTGAAAATAATGTTGTTTTTTATTATTACTATGCGGAAAACACAGACGCTATTTGTTGCACTAAATTCTACAGCAGTAGCACATGCCAACTTTGGCTCCGTAGCCTTCCCTTCACTGCCACACAAAGTTGTCCCCGTGTATGGCTTGGTATGTTGTGAACGCGAAAAGTACATAGCCGTGACAAGCACACTACAATACTGTAATGAGTAAATGACTCGCGCAGTATGTGTAGCCGCTACTTTAAAATGCATGTCGAGCACATGTGAGCACTTGTGTTTGAAGATGAATTATAAAAAAAAAAGGAGCCTAGAGCACTACACCACACTGCCCGATTAGGAGTGTTTGGGGACGCCGCACAAGGCCTTCAATCAACCGTGCTTATCAAAAAGGACATCTGATATCCATTATTACAAATGTGTCACAAGAAGGCATTATTTACAGCTGATAAAACAAGGTAGCGAAGTCATTAACATAGTTTCAGTGCAATTGAATATTTGGCTGTGCCAATATATCTGCGGTTAGAAGGTATTGTAATGTTCTGGGGTTTCATGTGCCAAAATCACAATACTATCATGAGACACGAGGTAATTAGGGACTTCGGTGTAATTTTCACCATCTGGTTAACTTTGATCCACCTGTATTGTCAGTTTGCTCTAATCTACTAAGTTTGTTGTAATTACATATTACAACATGTGCAACACTAACTTGTGGTCCGTTAACTTCTCCGTTTTCATAATAGGAGAGTGACGCTTGCTTATCGCGGTTGCGTAATTTAACATAAATGTTTTTTTATCCGTAGATATCTAATGCATCACATTTCCGTTTAAAGTGATGAAAAGACATCGAAAAGACTTCTCTCATAAATTATTAGAGTATACACTACTTACTACTTTAGTTTAGACAGTTCATGGCCGGGTAGCAAAAAGGTATCCAGTAACGGTGCAAGAAAGTTCGTAAAGGCTTCAGTTACTACGTGCTTCATTCCTGCTACTAGCTGTTTACTAACGTAGGCAGTAAACAGTTAGTTTACCGTTAACAGGTAAACCTGTAGTAAACTCTTTGTAAACCTGTTTACTAACGTAGGTAGTAAACAGGTAGCGAAATGTTAGTAATGGTAGCAGGTAGTAACTCCTTACTAACGTAGGTGGTCAACAAGATTCAAAAGGTTAGTAACGGTCGAGTAAGGTAGTAAGCGTTGCAGTCACTACCTGTTTACTTGCAGCTAGTATGCCTCTTTGCTAACTTTTTTTAAAGTTTCAAAGTTGTTAAGTGCTCTCTACGCGTTTTGCGAATCAGCGAAGGGCCCACTACACGCAGCTGTTGTTTGTGCTGCTGATATGTCTGAGCGTTACATAATGGGTGCACCTTCAAAACATCCAATCATGGCTCAAAGCATAGTTTTCTAAAATTACCAAGAGGGGGCTCTGCAGCTCTGCGATCTTTCAGCGATCATGGGAATGATGGATTTGCCTAGTCTTCGTGTTTGCGGACTCCGAGCGCACTTCTGGCTGCAATTATTGCTGTGTTTTGATTTCGTTTCGAATGAAAGAACTGGCGATTATAAACTTAATGAGCCGATTTGAAATGGTGAGCCTAAAATGTGCATAATATTAGTTTTCAACCTCTCCAAACCACCATATGACGTTGTAGTGGAGGGCCCACCCGAGGTTCTTTAACGTGCACCTGAATCTAAGCATTCGGGCCTCAAGCATTTTCACCTGCATCGAAAATGCAGCCACCGCGGCTGGGATTCCATACCGCGACCTGCGGGTCAGCAGCCACTAGACAAGTAGTGGAGTGTAACTGCTGAATGTTGTGATTTCGTGACAAAGCAACTTCAAACCACACGAAGTCAACCGGAGCTGAAAATTAGACGAATACGTGTACTGCCCACCCATCAGTCCCATGCTCGCTGAAGCACCGTGCCTGGCCGCTCCCATAGCGCCAGAGTTCCCTCTAGTGTACTTATGGAAAACTCTATGGCTCAAGCCGCATATTTTGACGCTTGGCGCGATTGCTCGCTTCTGCCACGCGATGCGTTATGGGAGGCTCTTACCACTACATGACATTCATGCGGTGTTTTACAGCTGTTATGAGATTAGAATAGAAGCCACGTGCGGCGCCATACTTGTCCGCCGCCGCCGGTGTCCGTAGCCAAGCAAAGACAACCCACGTCCCCTGCATGGCAGCCCAGTATTTTACCGCTGAGCTACGCCACAGTTTTTTTCTTTATTGTCTTGCATATCAAGACTGTTCACCTTCCACATATTTACATATTGGTCAAAATACAAGTGCGTTACAAAACGCAGTCACAAAATTAATTGGACTACCGTCAGCTCTGAGCTGACTATTGATCAATATTTTGGCATTCATAACAATGCTTCAATGCGCACAATGCAGTCTGATACATCATATTTGCCTTCCAGCACTTCAAGAAAATGGCACACTGATTCGCAAAAATATTGGCGCACAGATAGCACTTCTACATCCACGTTTTCAAAGGCACATGGGGTTTCCCATATACTGTGCAGGCCCAGAAGTATTATTAGATCATAAGATACGCCTGCCTCGTTTTCAACTTAAAGAAAACGGATGCCGTGTGGGTAATTCTTTTTTTCAAGGTTCTCTGCAATAGGTTCCAGACAAAGACCCCGTTCCAGCGATCTATAAACACATGTTCAATTGTTTCCAGTTTACTACATAAGTGGCAATGTGTGCTCCATAAGGCAAATAATCCCATATCCTGCAACCACGTTTCAACTGATAAGGTACCAGTATGTAATTCAAAGGAAAAGTTTTGACCCCTGGCGCTACATTCTTTTAACACGTTTAAGAACATCCTGTCCTGGGACTGCACAGTATGGCTGGCGGTACAATAGTAAAGGCAGTCAAACATCGACAAGGTCGTCATACAATTGTTTACGTGATAGTTCAGTCAGATACTCTAACGAAAATCTCACTGATAGAAAGTGGAAAGACGAAACAGCTTCCTGTAAATACTGATGTATTTGTTCTTGCACATTTGATGACGATACGAGAAATCTTGGCAGTACTGCAGACTACCTTGTATGTATAACAGTTCTCAAAAAATGGTCATACTTCACGCAGAAAAATGAAACGATGGACAAGTTGTCTTATGCACAAATGAACTAATCTGAGCCCGCCATCTCGAACTTTTCTGAAGAAGTTTGTGCGGCTCGTTCTTTCCCAGACAGAGCTCCAAATGAAAAGTGGAAATAGTCTGTGTATTGTCCGTACACTTATTCTACTACGATGCAAAACCTGCATTACGTACCACACCTTGCTCTCCACAAACAAGTTGCACGTTGTGGCCCTCGTGAATATCGAAATAACCCAACCTTTCCATTTTTCTATATCATTGCGCTACGCCTGTGTTTCTTTTTTGCTATAGGGTTCAGTGTCGCGATAGAAATCCAGTGGCACTCACTTCCATGGTGTTTCATGCCATTTAATGTTTAAAAATATTCCTGGTGTGACATCCCACTTTCCGTGTTAGAAATCAAGGCACTTATCCCAGTTGACGGCACACCACTCACCTGGCATAAAAGTTTTCACAGCATTCACAGCATGCATCACACTCCCATAATTTCAACAGAAAAGTGCAATGTCGTCTGCGTATGCAAGGAGACTAACTCCAGCTTCATGCAATTTAAAGCCGCGTATTGCACTGCTATTCGTTACACGTAAACAGAAAGGTTCAATAATAAATTGGTCCCGTATCTGCATGTTACGCTGCAAATGTTGTCGAAAACTATGGTCTTGCGTCTGGAGAGAGTGAACAAAACGTTTATTTGATGTTCTGCGCAAGAAAATCGGTGAATGGTATACTGGAGGTACTACGTTGCCTCGAGCATGCAGCGGAGGCGAATGAGCGCATCAAGTCACGTCACACATGAGACATGAGCGCTATCTGGCAGTTATATTGGGAAACGATGCGCGCGCACCCAGCGCGCCCGTCTCGGAGGTGATAAGGTGTAGAACGCAAGACGACGGGTAGGTGCCACCACCGTGTCGGTTTAGCAAAGCCTTGGAAACACTAGCCTTTTTCGTGCAAGCGTTGTCTGACCAGCGCAACGTGATCGATGCTAGGGTCCTTATAATTACATATGCATACTTTTTTTAGTAAGAGGCACACATACAGTATTTTAATGTGTTGTTATCGTGCATCAGATATGAGCAATAATTACTTTTTCATTGACAACCACACAAGTATGAACGCTGAATCTTGAGCAATATTGGTGGGCGCTGCGGATGGTGTCGGCCGTTTGAAGTATCGTTTGGCCACTTTGGTGCCGTTTAGGGTACCGTTAAGGGGGGACAAACAAACAAATGTACAAACAGGCAGACCAAAAATATTTGCGTCGAAGGTCTCCAAGAAAGACTATCGTATTTAAAATTTGATTTTATAAAGCTTACATATCTATTCTTTTGATAAAGCCGTCACGCCGGGTTAACCATCTCGGCCCTGGTGTCCTCAGGAAAAACTTTTGCTGCAAAATGTGACATAATGAATTGAGAAATTGAAAAAGGTGTCCAAACTATCCTCAGTACACCTGCGCAAGCGTAGGTAGTAATTGTTTTGTTGTCATATTCTTTGGAACTCTGCAAATTAGAAAACAAAATGGCGAAATGCGATAACGGTGACAGCCATATAGTAAGTGGCACCTTACTGGTTAACTATTAGATCGGTATCTGTCGTATTTTTCAAGTTGTTTCTAAGATGTTTAACTTGCTATATACAAAGTGGGTATTCCTTAACACTAACGTATCACCCGCAGCACTGGACAATCTTCAGAGCTCAGCAGTTTCAGACCTCGGAACGCATTCAGGCTAGTCAAGATGTGTAGCTCTTGTAAAAGCTCCAAATTTTTTTTTATTCTGTCGAGAAATCTGCCCACATCACTTAGATAATATGTAAGGGGTGTCTAATAGCGAGATAGTATGTAATGAATTCGAATTCGTTTCATGAAGTATAATAATGGTGCGTGATAGAGTTAGAAGAAGACGATGCTAAAGTGTCGTTCGATCAGCTTGCCCTGCAAGCTGATTTTTTTTTTTTTGAACATTACCCACAGCGCCATCTTGCGGGGGGCACAGTGCCTGATAGAATGAATTCGCAGTCTTGCGGCCAACTAAATCAGCTGGTAACATATTCCATTCGACAATGGCTTGCGGAAAAAAAGAATGCTTAAACAGATCCGTTCTGGGGTTGTATGGCCGTACTTTAAATTTGTGGTCATTATGAGAGGATCGATAATGCGCTGGTTTTAAATATTCTGAAGGATTATAAAATGTCTGTTTTCTTGTTATAGATTGAATAAAATAGTTTCAATCTTAAATTACGTCTGCGATCTTGTAAGTATTGTCAATTAACTTCTCTTTTCATACTTTGGGAGCTTTCAGTTTGGTCATATTTCCTCAGAACAAATCTTGCTGCTATCAACTGAATGCGCTCTATTACATGAATGTGTACATTGTGAAACGAATCCCACACATGACAGGCGTATTCCAATATTAATCTGACATAGGGGTAATATGCAGCCTGTTTAAACTCCTCGGTTACATGTATAAGATTTCTTTGTAAAAAGCCTAGGGCTTTTCCAGCTTTGCTGAAAACACTGGCAATGTGTTCAGACCATCCCCCATCCTCAGAGAACGTGACGCTCAAATACTTGTATTTGTGTTCTTTCCTAATAACTTCATTCTATTACATGTACCGATTTGTAAACCTATTGACCATTTTAGTGAAACTGACGGGAACGTATTATTAGTATTTAGTGCCATGTAATTATTTTTACACCATACACTACCATTTTACACCACCATTGAATCAGTATTTGGCCATTGTTTTATGATGTTGGATCTTCTGGAGTGTTCAATAAGTATATAGGTCGTGGTCATTCCAGTGCATTAAGAAGTTGTGTGTCACGAGCGCAAATACTTTTTATTCGACATTTTAGGCACCGCAACTAATACGTGGTTGCTGTATGTTATTTTCACAACAGTAACTTGCACTAACAGGGTTAAATATCTGCCGGTTGAAAAAATTCAGGGCTTAAAGGTTTAAAGGCCGATCCGGGGATCATCCTAGCTTAATGGATCTCAATGAAATTTACTGGGTATACGTTCATTTGCACGTTTGCGCCAGTCATGCCAAATTGCACGCTTGACAGTTTCGCATATTCTTTTTTTCAAATGAACTTTACAACTTACCTCGAACCGCTCCCCTCGCTGGCCAGAATTAATGGCAACATTTTGCGTGTGATGTTGAGTTTTGCCTGGCGGAAGTGACGGAACTGTTGTGCACCGTCTGCTATGGATTGTGTGGGTTTGGCCGGCGTTTCCTATAGGTTGATCGTGCGATTCCTTTTTCCGTGTTGGTGGGCGTGCGATATGTAACAAATGGTGTTGCGTTGTTAGCCACACGCCATTCGCCATATATTCACCATAACAGTATACTGCCTAGAATGGCAGTACACTGTCAGTATACGCTAGTGTGCTGAGCGCAGGGGTATACAATGGGAGAAAATGGCAGGGCCGGTGATGCCTTCCAACTTTGGCTGGCGGACGGCGCCACTTGTCGCTAAGTTGAAGTCAGAAAACGCCTGTGCCGTCAGCGCAGCCCGTTCGTATGCGTGTTGCCGGTGTTGCTTCTGCAGCACTGCAAGTTCTCCGAGCCTCGTGTTGTTAGAAGCTGTATTAGTGACGTGTGTGCTGTTTTTAGCGTGTTAGCGCTGTTCTTTGTGCCGCTTGGAACCGCAAAGGCATGATACAAAGGGAGGGGCATCAGGGCAGGCAGAAAACGTGTTTTGTGCCAACATGGCTATCGCACAATCCCGGAGGAGGTGTCTGTGTTTCCTTTGCCGTAGGACATGACGTGCGGAGTGGGAGCGGCTCAAGCTGACCCAGACATTTGTGTTTTACGCGAAGCATTTATAGGCCATCTATTTTAAAGAACTTTTAATGCTAAATCGGGCGTTCTCGTCGACGAGATCGCCAGAGAGAGACCGCGCCTGAACCTCGATGCACTACCAACGGTATTTGACAACTACCCTAAACACCTTCAGCCTAAAAAGGAACCAAAAAGGGAAGTGTGAAATATTTGGGGCCATACCACCGATAAACGGCAAATTGCAGTGCCGTTACAGGTGTCACCAGTGGGTCATCGAGCACACACTTCAGAGCCTGCGTTGCAGCGTTCAGTCCACCGTACTTCAAGCTCAGCACCCGCTCTGCAAGTTTTCAATCCCTGCGACATGGTCTATATATGTTGACCGAAGCACAAACTCGCTCGATTGCCTACGCGCGCTATTGCGCAGAAAACAACAATGTGGCTGCGCTATTTATTGAAATAATGGTGACGTTTGGAGCTGTGATGCCCTACGTGGTTCAGTACTGACTACAGCACATTTTCGTGGAAAGGAAAGTGGCTAGCATGTTCAAGAAATTGATCAAGAAATCTACATCGCAGATTCTGTGTGGCAAATGTGGCCTAACCGGATTCGAGAAATTTGCCGAATTCAGGGAACTGTATTTTTACGAGAAATGTCACCTTAGTGTTGATAGCTGCGCGCAGAGCAAGTATTTACGAAGCCTCGTGCAAAACAGATCGCGCAAGAAAAAGTGCACAACACGCTGTCAGTCTTGCTCTAAACAATCAGTCAAAGTATTCTGTGCGAAAAGAAAAATGGCCACTGTGCAGCAGCAAGTGGCTCGCATGAAAGTACAAAATGGGGCACTGAATAAATCAGCAGTGCAAAAAGGAGTAGCAACCCCCCTCGAAAGCAGCAACGTGCTGTGAAGATCTGCTTTTTTGCTGCCCAACGACAATCTCTGAAAGGCGTGCCGTACGATGAGAAATGGATAGTCGAGTGTCTTTTTATGCGAATGCGCAGCCCGAGACTCCATGAGCAACTGTGCAAGGAAAAGATATTTGTTTTGCCGGGGCGAGCTTGCTTGCAAAAATACGTGCAGTGGTCTAAATTAGGTTTAATTCAAATATATCTTCTGCCTTGAAAAACCAGACCAGGGATATGGATTCTTTGAGCCATTACGGGGGCCTTGTCATTGACCAGCCCCTGGCAAACTATCTGTTCGCAATTGACAATTATAGTACCGCATGATCCGACTATCTCGGCACATAGAGGATACACTTAGCATGATGCTGCGCCATCCCGAGTGTGATAAGTCGCTAACAAAATAAAATATCACGACGACTGATCGAGCGGTGTGAATAGCAGTTGACCAGGTCGAGGTCGAGTAAAATTACTGCGTTGGAAACAAAGCGAAATGGTCGGGATGAAGACTTAAAAAAAAGCAAGCGCTGTTCTTCAGTTCCATGTGGCGCGGTTTTTAAAGCAGTAAGATGTACCAAGTGGCAGCCAGCTGCGAGAACACCGTTAATCGGGAAAATTTGAGTGCGAACGCTCTTGTGTAGCTGCGAAAAATAGGGAGTTTTATTGTTCGCGATCGAAATTGCCGTGAGCCAATCTTACGACACGATTTCTCGCATCTATAAATGTACCAGCCTTAGCTTATTATTTTCAAATCACAGATTTTGTAAGCCGTAGAACATTCAATGTGGCTCCTCGTATTTGTCCTTGGTCGTCATAAGCACGGAATCGCGAAAACAAGCAGACGACTTGAGGTACGCGCGTGTAAAACGCTTCATCGTTTTGTCGTTCCGAACCAGCGGAGGATTATCTTGGGGCAGTTATTTGGCAGTAAGATCTTTTTCCGTCTGGTCAAGTCTCTTGCTAAGTGTGCTAAAAGCAACGAAGAAGACTGAATTCGCTGCAGACAGTGCTACGCTACTCATAGCCCAGGAGCCGCCCGACGCGCGGTGGACCTTAGTAGAGATATGCTCCCCACGGGAGCAGAGTTGCGCATAGGTCCGCCATTATGTTCAACGGCTGTGCAGTGCATCCACTCGTCGCGCGCGCAGGAGAAAATTACGGCGCGATGTTCCGGCGCGGGCGGCGTGCCGTAGACTTATTCGCGCGCTGAGCAGGATTGCACTGTTGCAGTGTTGTGGTCTCGTGTGTTTATATTTAGGTGAGCGTTAAGAGCACCAAGCGGTCGGCATTTCTGGAGACCTCTAGTACGGCGTCTCCAATTATGATATGCTGGCTTTGGGACATTAAACTCAACAATAATTAAATGAGGTGAAAATGATTGAAAACTCATTCAAAATAACGCCACTGCGCCGTTTTTACACCAAACGTACCATTCACAATGTTTCTGCAATAACAATTTTGTGATTGCCTGGTTCATTTCAACCCTGCTTGATGGCGCCACTTATCCAGTCTGTCGGGGGCTACCACGTTTGCGGCTTCGATGTTCTGGTTATTCTCGCTTTGGTGATCCGGCTAAAACAATGCAATCGCTATTGGTACTCGCACGTCTGTTTATTTTGACTGGAAGTCTCCGCAGTGCGGATATCGCGGGTTCCTACGAACAAAGGTGGATTCGCGAGATAGCGCCGCGAAGGTAAAGCATATATCGGGCAAGTAGTTAACGTTACGTAAAGGTTTACCTTCTGTAAAGACCCGCACATGATAGATTCTATCCAATAAAACGGTAACGTAAAGAAGTATACGTACAAGCTAAGAGCCCCTAATAGCGGTCACAGCGACACCGAAGTGGGCGCGGGCAAAGAACGCGTGGGCGCCGCGCCACCGTGCACATAAAGTTGGCTTCGCCACATAAATTTGAACATTCGGCGTCACTTTGCATCGTGTGACAGCGCTCGCCGAATAGCGGCGGAAAGAAAAGGTATGCGCAACTCTGCTACCTAAAGGCACAGAGTTTCCTACAATACTTACTAGAGGGAACTCTGGCGCTAGTGTTATGGGAGCTGCAACGCGGGCGCTTCAGCGAGCATGGGAATGATTGGTAGTACACACATTTGTCTATTCTTCGTACTTCTGGCCTCCTTTCGGAAACCAGAAGTACGAAGATTAGACATCATTTACGAAGATTAGACCATCATTCTCATGGTTGCTGAACGATCGCAGCGACAAAATCCCCTCTAGTTAATTTTAGGAAACTATGCCTAAAGGTAGCACATACAGTAACTCTAGACGATGGACGGATGGATGGATTGATGGCTGTGGCTGTACCCTTTAGACCGGGCGGCGGCTAACGCCACCTAGCCATAATATTTAGTAAACTAACCACTAGATTTATCTTTGTTTCCGTTAAATAGTAAAGTTAAGCACTGGTACTTTGCAGTGAAGGGTTTAATTTTCATTCGTGCCTTGACTTTAGCCACCAATCAGACAACCTTCTCCTAGTTAATTCTACCCGCTTAAAGTCTATTTTGCCCTCCCTGTCCCTAAAACCCAGTGCTTTGAAAAACTCTGTGCCATCATCGTGAACTATAGGGTGAAGCCGTTTACAGAACATTATAAAGTTACAGAACATTATAAAGAGAGCGGCAGCACCATCATGCGGTGACTGTGAGAAGGCATCAGGGCGGCGGCCACGCGAGAGCGCGCGCTCAGCACACTAGCCACTATATTCTAGGCACTATGATAACAGCTTAAGCGTTTTAGCCGATCGCGGAGAGAGAGAGAATACAACATTTATTTGCGACGGAGGAAGGAGTGTCGATGAGTGGGCTCTTTAGTCCGGGATCCCATTGGCACGGGCCGCTGTCCTCGCTCGTCTCACGAGAGTCCCTTGGGTCCTCGGATCCGAGCTGGACAGAGCTGCCTCCCACCATACAGTGTTGTGCTGTGCTCTGGGTTGTAGAGGTGGATTGTGTGGGCCTTCCCATACCATGTGGTACAGGTGGCTGTTTTAGTGACGCAGAACTTGCACTGTGGTGCTTATGTGTCGGGATCTATCTTGAACAGTATGTATGCATTGGGGTAAGACAAGGTCTACAGGCGACGCCACGCTACCTGAGATTCTTTACTGAGCTTTGGCCCCGGGTGTGGAAGTTTCCGTCTTTCGAGTCTTGGTTCTAGAATATCTGTGTATGTTAGGAACGGGTCCATACGCATAGCCGAGGGTGGGTGCGATATGCCGGGGTCGGAGGTCCGGAAGAGTAATTCTCGGGCCGAGGCATGGGCCAGCTCATTGCCTCTTAACTCCGCAGTGGCCGGGTATCCATATCAGCTGTTTCCATTCGCCCTCTGAGCGTGAGGACGAGAGTTATGTAAGAAGTCAATGCGCAATGGGGCCAATGTAGCTTTTACGAAAATTTTGGTGGGCTGCTTTTGAATCTGTTAGAACGAAAGTGGACCTTGGACTTCGTAGGGCGAGGGCGATTCCTGCATCTTCCATACTTGTGTCCGTGTCCTGGGATGACATACAATCAACCTGTTTTCCACAATGAATGACGCTTGCTGTATATTTGCCGTTCACTGGTCCAGCTGCATGGACAAAGAAGGCGCCCTCAGTATCTGAATAGTTGTGAACTTTTGCCCGTGCCCGACATCGATGTTCGTGGAACTGAGGATGCATGTTGCGTGGAAGTGGTTTGATGAAGTCCTGCCACCATTCATGTGGGATGCGTTGTTTTCCCCTTCTCTCATTGGGGGCTTCGATGCCAAGTTCTGATAGTGTTTTCCGTCCCGTTTTAGTGATGGCGAGGCGCATTACTTGATTCGTGTGGTGTGCATAGAATAGTTTTGATACAGCATTGTGGAGCCCCATTTGAAGCAGACGTTCCGTGAGGGTCCACGGGGAAAGCTTCAGAGCCTTCTTGAGAGTCACACGTATCACTACGTCTATTTTGTGCTCGTCTGCTTTCAAGACCCTCAGGTAATGAATGCTATAGGTTATGCGGCTGATACCAAATGCCTGAATAAGTCGCATTATGCTGTGTTCTTTCATCCCTCGTCCTCGGTTAGCCACCTGACTAATCATGCGAGAGATTTGTAGGCAGGACGTCTTTAGTTTATGTAAAGCAAATGAGTTGTTGCCCCGATTATTGAAGTGGGCCCCCAGAATTCGGATGGTTTCAACCTCTTTAATTTGTGTTCCATTGAGTTGTACGTTGAGGTATGTATTGCCAGAAGCCTTATTTCTATATACTAGGATTTCTGATTTGGCGGGGGAGCACTCCAGACCACTCTTGCGTCCTATATTTTCTGCGATGGAGGCGGCCTGTTGGAAGGCTTCTTATATCTGACCCACGTTACCAAACCGGCTCCGTATTGTGACGTCATCAGCATATATGGCGTGGCGTACTTGCGAAATTTCATTTAGGGCCTCTGGCCCAGCACCTTAGAGGGCCCAAAGTACTGGCTTAGCAACTTTTCCGAGAGGCCATGGCGACGAACAGGGTTCCACACCCAAGCTTGGTCTCCTGCACTGTAGGGCACGTCTTGATGACAGGTATTGCAGCGTCGTGCATCTGCCTGTTGTTGCAGACCGATGTGCAGCCGCGCGAGCTGGCGAGCTCCCTCGGCGCGTACAGTGAACTCTCCAGCGTCAGCTGTTACTGGTCAGCGTCTTGACAGGGAAGCATATACCGTCCAACATAGTTTGAACTTCGTGGCCGGATAGAAGGCGAAATGACGTGCGCGTTGTTTTCTGAATGGCGGTGTTGTAAGCAAACGTCCAATGGGGTAATATCTGATCCCAAGTTTCGTGTTGGACGTAGATGTAGATGGAGATCGTATTGGTGACTGTCTTATTTATTCGCTCGGTAAGTCCGTTGCTCTCGTCTTCCGATGCCTTGTGTTGCTTAGCCAAAAAACCCGGTCCGTAAGTTGTGCAGTGAACGCTGTCCCTCGGTCTCTTATTACTGTGCTCCATGACGCAATACGATGTGGCACATAAATAACTGCGCAACTTCGGCAGCCGTGTTCCAGCACAGCGTGTCAAATAGTCGGTTGTGACTATCACCCATTCATTGCCATTGGTAGACAAAAGAAAAGGGCCGAGAAGGTTCATGCCGACTTGATCAAATGGCTTGTGATGCGGGTTAATTGTTTGAAGTAATCCAGCCGGCTTCCTTGATGATGACTTGCTACGATGACATTTACGACAGCCTTTTACGTACTGCGCTTGATGGTTGCCCAAAGGTCCGGTCAATAGGACGCCTCGGCTGGCGAGTGTTTGTGAGCAGCCTATCGTCATGGCACGCGAAAGGGACGTGGTCCCGCATGTCCTTCGGAACCACGAGGAGGCAAGCGCGGCTCGTAAAAAGGGTGTTTTTTCTCATACAAGACGTTGTCCCGAAGACTAAATCATGTCGGCACACGGGATAGGCGGCGTGGTATGACTGCGGTACGTCCTTCTATAATCCTTTTATAATCGATGACCGGCCAAATCTCGTCGTCGTCTCGCTGCCGTCGATTGGCTCAAGTCCGATGAGCTGAGGGCGCCTAGGAAGCTGTCATGGTCTTCTACTTCCCGACTGACGGGAGGAATTTGTGCACGTGACAGTGTGTCCGCGTATTTGTGCTTCCGGCCAGACTTATAGACGATGGTTACTCATGTAGGCGCAAGCTCCGCCAGGCTAGTCGTCCTGAGCATGGCCTCCGAGATGACGGGCGCGCGGCGGGTTTTTCTCCGGCTGCCCCAATGCAACGTAGAGAGCGTGTTTCCAGAGGTGGGCGTGGTCCACTCTTCTCTCCGCACCGCAGCGCCGCTTCGTATGGTAGAAAAGGCTGTCGCCCTGTTGGCGAAGCTTGCATTTGGCGAGGAAAAAAAAAATGGTGTCGCACTATGACTTCGCACTCATTTGGGAATGTCGGGCCAAGGTGTACGAGAGGCAAAGTCAATGCTTGGGCGTATATATTCTCAAATGGACTTTTTTATGCTGTGGACTTGCGCCAGCATATTCTGAAATGGACTTTTTGCAGTAGACTTGAGACCTTATAATTGCGATGTCTCTGCCAGAGATCCGCGTGTGCTGGAGACTTTCTGCACTTCGAAGTTTGCAGGCTTTATAGTATGGAGGCCACTGGCGAAGAAAAAAAATCACAGCCCGATCAACAAGAGAAGCCAGACGGGTGCCGCATTCTACGCTCACGTGTTGCACTCGATTAAAAGGGTTGCTTTTCTCATAGAACTAGCGCTGCTTTTCATTGTAACGTCGTTTCGAGAATCCTGCCGTCGAGCTGCAGAAGCAGGATACAGGGAGGAGGCGCCGGCAACGAAGGCGGGTTTGCGAGACAGGAGCGAAAACGTAACGCCTATCCGGTGAGTTGTTTACGTTTTGTTAAGACCCGCGCATGCGCAGATTCCCTTCCGTACCTGGTAACACAGTAACGTAAAGAAGTATAGTACAAGCTGTACGTACAAAAAGAAGCGCCCAAGTTTTCCACCTGGTTAGTTTTTCGCACTCTGGATTAATATTGTGCAACACATGGACCAACTGGCATCACCACTATAGGTGAGATACTGAGAGACTCTGCCGCTGTGTTTGATGAAACAATGGCGTGTGACAAGGGACCGTCGACTGTGCGTTTTATGTTTAACCCTGAAGTTCTGCCAATAAGCGTGAAAGCAAGGAGGGTTCCTTTTGCACTTGAACCAAAAATCAACTCCGAACTGAACAAACTGGTATAAAAACTGCTGGAGCCAATTGATCACGCTCGTTGTGAAATTCCCATTGTTACACCACTGAAGGCAAACGGAGACGTCCGCATGTGTGCAGACTATAGCTGCACAATCAATAAAACCCTGAAGCAGCACTTGTGCCAGCGGCCAGCGGGCATGGCTCTCTGGTGCAGGTGTTTTTGCAAAGCGAGATTTGGCACAGGCCTTCAGGCCTGTGCCAAATCTCGCTTTGCAAAATCTCTGTGCCAAGTAGATGCCTGTGCATCTACAGACGCACAAACAATTGTGACTGATCATGGTGCTTTTCGTGTTCACCGATTACTTTACGGTGTCACTGTCGCGCGTGGCACTCTCCAGAGATTAATGCACTCAACGCAATATCCACCTGAGCAGTACAGATCTTGTGTCTTCATTCAGTGGTATCCATGAATCATTCGTGCGATAGGCATAGCTAACGGGTTTAACGGGGATGCCCATGCGGAGCATCAGCATTCCCTAAGTTGATAAAATAATTTGGTATTTGTATTTTTGTACCCGTGTTTTTGTATCTGTATTCCGGAACATTTTTTCGTCTTTTCTGCAAAAATATTTCGGAAACATCCCGTTATAACAAACTCAAATGTATCTCATCACGTCTGTATTTTAGACTTCCTGCGCAAGCATATTCCCGAATATTTTCTGACGAACGAGGACAACCTCATGGTTGTTGTGAAGCTTCCTTCCGTCTCGCGCGTCACAAGAGCAGTTTCGTTATCGCCCAACAGCAAACGAGAGAACAGCGTGTTGGCCGATGTGTACGGCTTTTCAGTGGAGGGAACGCTGGAAGTGCCTCGACAGCGCATAACAAAAACAGCCATCTAGGATAACAAAACCACGTTATTCGATCCTTCGGTCTTTCTCGATGGCTCGTCCCTATAACTGGAATGCAAAAAAAAAAAAACGGGTTCAAGGATTCAACTAGACATAATTCTTCTATTGTGAAATCGAAAGCAGAAAAAGAAAACGAACGCAGCAAGAAGAAAACGTGTCTGAAGTTCTTCGAAGGTCGCAGGTTCGGTTCCCAGCAAGCTATCTTTTCATTTCTTTCGTCACATCTACTACTAATAACATCTCTTATACTTTCCTTTTCATCATTTTGTGTTATTTCGCATTATTATTGCGTCGACCAAAGAAAAACGAGACCTTCATTTTTCACTTTGATTCAATCGTAACTTATGACAGCCATAGAGAGAGATGTTTTAATCACAAGCTGAAGATGTTGACCAGCCGACATGGCATATAAGAAGTGTTATATGTGTTTGATAGTCCTCTCAATGGTATGATTAATCGCGTGAAAGTGATCCACAGTAGAGGGCCCTTTTCTAAAGCCGGATGGGTTGGCTATAATCCTGTTCTGAATCATGTTTAGGAGTACATGGCTGATAGTACTTCTTCAAGTCTTTCACGTCCCTCTTTGTGTTTGTCAGGAGAATATTGGCGTTTTTCAAACTCTCTGATACATGCGATATTGAAGGCATTATTTTCTTAGAACAACAAACTTTTTGAGCGTAAGATATCCTTAATCTTTACCCATATGGGCAGTTATGCCGTCTTCCACAGCCTTGCGAAATAATGTAAGATTTATGTACAAATTAGCAATTTCTCGGAAAATTCCTGACACATACCTACGTACATGAGTCCACCGCGGTGAGGTGCTTGCCCGAAGGTTCTATTTTGGCCGTGGCATTTCGGTGCAGTGTTAGTAATAGTTCCTTATTGACAATACTCACAATACTGAGCTCACTGCAAGGACAAGGGCAAACAGCCTCTGACAAAGGCCCCTCTACAGGCCCAAATTTCCGGAGTCCTCCACTACGGCGTCTCTTATAATCATACGATGATTTCGGGACGTAACGCCCGAGATAATATTAAAGGTTCATAAAATACCTTGCAACCACTACGTAAGCTTCCCCTACGACTGAATCAACAGTTGGTTCTCGTAAATAGCGCGGTCGGAAGACGAAGAGTGGTATTTTGCCATCGCGAAACCAACGACAAGAGTGAGGAGCAACTGACACTCTAGCAGGGTTTCACCACAGGGTTGATTTATCAGGCTAACCAATGCGCTGCCTTTAGCGATCAGCGCCAATAGCACGCACAAAAGCCCTCGCCCCTTAGTTGTGACGACTCAACTGTCAGTCAACGCAAGAACAATGTCCCGAAGGTACGGGGGTGTTTTTAGAGAACGCCGAGAACGGCGTGGGCCTGGCAGCTTTACATTCAGGAAGACATGCAGGCTGGGCGAGTTGATGGCGTTCCTTGGTAAATATAAGAAGTGACACACACAGCGCTCTACTTCCAACTGGTTTATTGAAAAACACGTACATTTTTTGCAGGCGAGCGCGCATGCTCAAAGATGATTCTGTCAAAACATCACGCACAGCCTCGTGTGAGCTTCCTAGCCAGCCCCGTTTAAGAAGCCCATTCCTTTCGATGATATCGCCAGGGAAAGTTGGCTAACGCAATCACTCACTTTTCGAGTTAGCCTCAGCCACGGGACCATTATGCACAAACAAGTCATCTGTGTCAACAACAACAACAACAACAACAAAAAACGGCACACACTCACATTCAAAGCAACAAGCTCGTTGACTTATTTTCTAATGAATTCTTCTGCTGCTTCACTTATAAATTACACTGGCCTGTTTGTCCTATATATGTACGGACAAAGGTATGTGGTACAAGACTGCCATATCACATGAAACAAACTTGGTTACATGTTTTGTTTAGCAGTCTGTGATACTTCCCGATTCCTTCCTCTGAACTGCGGCTCCCAGCTTGCTCACCTCATCAGGAGCACACATGTGAACGCCGTACATACTTTCCGAAACTTGTGCGCAAGAGAATGCGCAATACCGCTACCTTTCGATCACTCGTGTTGCTAGGTGATCGAAAGTAGAGGCCAGGTATGGCGCTCATATCTCTGCTCCTAACGAAGTGAGCGGTGCAGTCGAGATGCGCGCTGAAGGTGATCGCTGTTTCCCGCGCAAACATTGAATGACGTCCATTCCTTGCCAAAAAAGAACGGGACAGCTCGCCAAAGAGTGAACGTAACTATGTGCACGAAACTACCTTAGTAATTACGTTTGTGGAGCTTATTAATTAACGGTAGGGTATTACTGAGAATTCTGACAGACTTTCAGTGGGCAGGAGCAGTCCCGGCCCAAGGAAAGTCATCTTTTCTTTCTTCACAATTACGATACAGTTACTTGCAGTGATCTATAACATTGCACCTAACTAAGAAAACCAGCATTCAACGGCAGGGGTTTAGCGTCATTACTTCGGAGAAAAATAGTGAAATCACCAAATGCATCCTTGATGTGCGTATTCACGTAAACGGGCAGCATACATCGAGATATTTTTTTCAACTCAGACTTTTTTTTTTTTTTTTTTCATTTTCTGGTCAATTTAAGAGGAGTAGCCCAGCTGAATTCTGGCCAAAAGTATCTGGGTAAAGCGTGGTTTGCTGATATTCACTCGCTTGAAGTGACGCACTGCATGGCAGCTGCTAAGCTTCAAAAATTCTGCCGGGCAACGCAAGGGCGGAAGGAAAACAAACAAGCCGCCGCCGGGGCGCGGCCCGATGAGCGAGCCCCTCTCCTCCTCAATAGGAGGCGCCCACGTGCAGCGACCTCCGCGAGCGAGCTTTGGAATGCCGCCGCCCGTGGTGCTCGATGGTCGTCAACACCGATGCGTTCCAGCACTAAACGCTACCGTAACACGCCCCTGCAGGAACACGGTATCCGACAATTAATTCAACGAGTCCGTTCAACACTGATAATGGAAATGAGCAACCGAGTGAACGGCAAGCTCAGCGTCAACCAAACATCTTGACGGGAATGAACGCTAGCTTTCGAATAACGCGGGCAGATATCCTCGTCATACGGCGCAAGTATGAAGGTGAGCTGGAACGCGTATAAACAAACTCTCTCTTCGCGTCATCTGCTCTATTTGGGTGATTGCATCCACAGCCACACCTGTTGTGACGCGGTTTCTAACGCGCTTATTTTTTTCTCTCCTGCCTCATATGATAAGCGATTCAGTAAAGGAAGCACGTAATTCTTGAGATACTCGAGAAGAAGAGTTGGGCGTCACTCCTGAGGTGGCAGGCAGCCTTCTCAACTGCAGAAGACACTCACCTCCGAGGAGCGCACAGAGTAGCCACGGCCATGCTGAGGCGGTCATGCTTAAAAATCGGACGTCGTCGTCAGGGCAGCGGCGTCGACGCTTCAACCGCAGTCAACGCGCACACTCACGGCCCGTACTTACAACGCCCTAGTGATCCATTTGCTCCGTCGGTGCGTTTATAAGCGACCGGCTCCCCGTTTTTCTTCCCGGGCGGAAAGGGCGCCCTCTACGCGCCCGCCAGTCTTGGATGTGACGTGGCGTGACGTCGAAGAGAGGCCACCGTTCCGAAACCAGACGAGGACCAGTTCCGGCTGCGCCCGCTCGTCGCCGCCGCCGGTGCGCGTACTTGCTCCGACGCGGATCTTGCAATGCGCAGCGGACGCCAAAGGATGTCGTCGTGGGCGGCCTCTTGGGATTTGCGTAACGACGCGCTGGCTCGTGTCGACACGCTGTTACGCACCATCCTCCCAGCGGTTCGAACCTGCGGATGCGAGGGCGTCGCTTTAGGAGTTGCGCCCGTGAGTGTGTCTCCTCCTTGGTGCCTCTTCTCGGCAAACCGTCCGTGCTCGCGTATAATGAATGCAATTCAGTGACCATCTATACTCGCGTCAAATGTTTGCGAGTATATCAGCTGCCCCTGTTCCTTCTCTTAAAAGGGCACGACATCGCGAAAGAGTCATGTTTGTTTTGTTTTATGCAGTTTAAACGCTCTCCACACACCGGAATCAGACATCACGTATAACGAAATATTTTGCTTTGTGAAGAAACCCCCAACACCCGTTCGCTGGGCCGGTTGTTCTATTTGTCCTCTTCGTATTTTTTGTCTTCGCCCTAGCCCAGCACGCGCCCGAGTGGCGTTGTCATCCGCCTCTCAATTCATAACACCTCTCAACGAGACCTACCTCCTTGTAGACCGAACCTTAGCTACGCAAGTACCCTACTCGTACACCACGGACATGGTCCTTCCTCTGCGCACGACCGACCACCCGGTGAATTTACTCAATGTTTATTGTAAGCCACATTCGATGACATTTTCAGCAAGGCACTGAAGCTCGCAGGGCATGACCCCCGTTTAGTAGTGTGGCGAATTCAACGCCCCTAGCAGGCTTCGGGGCAAGAAGGAGGTGCGGGAAGGAATCTGTAACTTGGGTATTACTCTGCGCAACCAAGTCGTGTAGGTAACTCTGTCAGCCCTGCCTCGACCTAACCTTCACGATAAACGTTAGGCACGCACACTGGCTCAATACCGCGGAAATCCTCGGTAGCGGCCACTGTGTTCTCAACACTGCACATGACCCCTGCAATGCCCCACCGCACAGGCACAACGCGGAAGACTTCCGGCAGTTCGCACCTGCCGCTCCTGATCGTTTTTTCCCAGTGGGCCGACTCTATGCTCCAAACATTAAGACAGCATGAGACCACGATACAAATCACGAACACTGATATGAATGTACATAAACATCTCCTCCGTCTTTTGGAGGCCCGTCGCGGCCTCCCGAAGAGATGGCGTCGGCAAAACACAACCGCGAACTCCGCATGTGGATACTGCAGATCTCACCAAGAAGGCGGCTGTGTACGCCGACTCAAATAGAGCGTATCACTCTAATACTGCCATAACGCAAATGTCTAGCCACAATAAAGTTTTCCGTAGTCTCATTCACCTCTTCAAACAAACACAAAAACACCGAGCCTTTCATAAAGTCTCGTCTCCGCAGCCCTTTGAGTATGGGGCCGATATCTTTGCACTCAGTAGGACCCGTGGGGCTTCGCTATACAGGTTGGCAGAATTCGGCACTTGATGCTCACTTCCAGTTACACAACCATCGCGCCGCTCTTGAGGCAGGATACGGCTCCCGGGCGAGACCAACTCACCGTCAAATCATAGCGAATCTATACCCGACGCAGGACAGTCACTGCTCGACTATATTGATGCGATCTGGTTCACCCCTCCCTTTTGATTAGAAAACGTCTCTTTATATCAGGGCAAACCCATCAACACTGGCGATCTCTTTTCTCATCTTGTACGGGGATCGTCTTTCTACATTTTCGCTCACTCTGTTTGGCTTCAGACCCGATAAATCGTCGCAGGACAGCACACTCTTACAACTACGCCACGAAGTACTTAATCCCGTAGAACGCCCTCTTAATGACAAGTTCATTCTCACGCTTGACCCTAAAGGAGTTAATGTGAAGCACCAAGTCATCCTATAGCTGACCTGAGTGCCATTAAGATCGACGAGCGCGCCTTCAGCTACATCCAAAATTTACTCTCTGACCGAGCTGCGTACATTCGCATATAAGATCAGGAATGCAGCCCCTTTGCACGTGATGCAGGGCGCTGTTTTATCACCTATGCTTTTCAACTCAACTATATGGCGCAGCTCCCGGCCTGTTTGGCTGCTGCAAGAATGCACTTTATGTCGACATCACCTTACGGGCCACAGAGGGAAGCCTGGACAGCTTGAAGGACAGCCTGCGAACTGCAGCCCATATATAGTGGACGATTATGCGGCCTACTATGTTCTCCACAGAAGTCTGAATTCACATTCTGGCTGCGCAAAAATGTATACCTCGTCCGTTAACCTTTTTTGCGCAGTGTACCTATTAACAAGGCACAGGAGATCAGGCTTTTTGCTCTGCATATTCACAAACACCGCAGGGTCGAGACAACACTTCACAAGATCTGTAAGGTTGAAGAACAGGTCAGCCACATGAGGTCTCCAACAATCGTGGGGAAGACGGGGGTCTCAAAAGTGCTTCGTCTCGCACTTGCTCGTGTCGCATCTTGTACGCGACTCCTTACTTGCTCTTACGGAAGCATGGTGAACATTCTTTGGAGGTCACCCCGTAGAGTAATATAAAGAAAGAGGTGACACTCCTATAGGACACTGTGGCTCATTTTGGTCCGCAGCGCACCAAACGGGCGTGGAGAAACTTTCGGCCTCGGAGATGGGCACCGCAGAAACGGTGATCTTCAAGACCGTTTTCTAGCGATTAGAAAAATTGCACAGCCTCCAAGACCACTTCTGTGAGTGGTCTTGTGTCTGAGGCAATACATGAATTTGATTAGTTTCGTGTAAGCTGCACCATCAGAGCGGCAAGCGCACGATGCCACTGTGTGTCTATGCACACATTTAAAATGGATCATGTTAATCGCTGGAAGAGCGTTCCGTGTTCAAGACATATTCTTGGTAAGCACATCTCCACTTTCTTTCTCAATGCTTGATGAACGCGGGCACGAAGAGAGAGGTTCATTGCACTGCAGGGTGCGGCAACACAGCTGCCATATCATGAGTGTAGATTGCACTGAAGAAATAAACATATAGGCGATGTTATGAAGAGAACAACAAAACAGTAAGACTGCAGTAAACGCACAACTCTACACATACAGTGCACAACGCAACACGGCTGTAGTTGCCACCGCACGTGACTCCGGACGACATGAATTTAAAAAGAAAAGAAAAAAGTTGGAAACATTTTTTGCCCGCCTTCGCGCAAATTTTCTTCTTCGCACTTTGCATCGCTCTTTCACGAAAAACAATCAGTTGCCGCAGCTAAAACAAAGCAATTTTAGGGGCCATGTGAACTGTAGGAATGTTCATTCAGAAGATCACGTCGTAGCTTTAGCTAACAAACATTGTTCTACATTCGCCACTTCTCTTTTATTGAACTGGTTACAAGAGCTTCAAGCAATCTCCTAACGCAACCGGTAACGACACTAAGCACAACTGCACTTTTCACACAATATCACACGCACTGAATTGGAATACATGTAACGGCACAAATAAAATCTAACAACGCGAGCGGCGACTCACTTTCTTCAACCAAGAAACGATTTTCTCGTAAACGTTCATGCTGCGCAGCATTCCGAACAGATTTTTTTTTCTTTTCCTGCGAAGCAATCCACGAAAATCATACCCGAAGTGAAGAGCACAAAAAAAAGCTCTCCGCCGCACAGCATAATGCGACAATAGTTAGCTTAAGGCTTCAAAGACGTATGCAATATGCACTTTACCTTGTAATCACGGCTTTAGTAGCTAGTAGTAGCCAAGCTGACAGTGGTGTAGCCAAGAGAGGGGGGGTAAGTACTTGGGGGGTTGAACCTCTCGCCCTGACATTTTTTGAACGAGCCCCTTCCCCCCGTGCCACTTACCCACCTTTTTTCTCGTCACTGACATGGTTTACAACTAAGCGGTGCTACTTTAACAATGCGATTACTGGGTGCTTTTACAGTAAAAAAAATTGGTTCCAAATCTGCATGTTACACCGCAAATGTCGTCGAAAGATGATAGTCTTTCGTCTGGAGAGAGTGAACAAAACGTTTATTTGATGTTCTGCGCAAGAAAATCAGTGAATGGTATTCTGGAGGCACTGCGTTAGAGTGCCTCGAGCGTGAAGCGGAGGTGAACGAGCGCATCGAGGCACGTTAGACACAAGCGCCATCTGGCAGTTATCTTCGAAAACGAAGGCGCGCGCGACCGCGGAGAAAGATGCGCGCCAGTCTCGGAGATGATAAGGTGTAGAACGCAAAGCGGCGGGCAGGTGCCACCACCGTGACGTCGTAGCAAAGCGTTGGAAACACCTTTCTCAGCATCGCGTTGCACTGTCAGCGCAGCGCGAGAAACGATACATTCCTTAGAGCTACTTGTGTGTGCCTGTTCTAGTATAAAGGCAGACATACAAGACATCGAAGCGTTGCTGTGGTGCCTCAGATATGCGCAATAATTGCTTTTTTAATTTACAATTACACAGTTATGAACGCTAAACCTTGAGCAAACTTAAATAGCGTGATAATAAATGCAGTGTGAACAGCTATAGTGAGCAAAAGTTTTATTCTTCAGCAGTGTGCTCACACACACACACACACACACACACACACACACACACACACACACACACACACACACATATATATATATATATATATATATATATATATATATATATATATATATATATATATATATATATATATATATATATATATATATATATTGTTAAGGCGTTTACTAGCCGTCAACGAGCGAGAATATGTAATGGCGACAGTCACAGCCAAGCACGGGCTCCCAGCGCGAGCGGCGTCCTTGTTGGGTAGCCCCACTAGAAGGTACTCAAGAGTTTGACCCATTTCATAGTTCGGAGGCTTCGCTACAATTACCCCGGGGTCGAAGAGGGAGCCGCCTGGCGACCTAACAGCTTGTCACTACGAGCGGGTCATAGTAAGCCTTCAGGCGCTCCACGTTGACGATGTCTCGCCCACGGCGGCGCATGTCCGAAGATTGTTCAACGGGTTCGATGAGATAGTTGACGGGTGAGGTGCGCTCGATGACACGGTAGGGGCCTTCGTATTTGGGACGTAGCTTGGAAGAGGGGCCAGCTGCAGATGTCGGGATCGAGAGCCATACAAGCGCACCAGGAAGGAACGTGGGCTCAGAAGTGGTGGAGCCATCACGAATACTCTTCTGCCGCTCTTGCTCTTGCGTTGTAAAACTCTTGGCAAGCTCGCGACACTCTTGAGCAAGCCTGGCTGTCTCGGAAATCGGTGTACACTCAGATGGATCCGGCGTGTACGGGAGTATCGTGTCCATGGTGTGCGACGGGTGCCTTCCGTACAGCAAGTAGAAAGGTGAAAAACCAGTCGTGCTCTGAGGGGCGGTGTTGTAGGCGTAGGTGACGAAGGGCAGTATATTATCCCAATTAGTGTGGTTGGCAGCGACGTACATAGAAAGCATGTCGCCGAGGGTGCGGTTAAAGCGTTCGGTGAGGCCATTCGTCTGTGGGTGGTAAGCAGCAGTTTTGCGGTGGACAGAATGGCACTCCGTCAGAATGGCTTCGACGACTTCCGACAAGAAGACACGGCCTCGATCGCTGAGAAGCTCTTGGGGTGGTCCGTGGCGCAGTATAAATCGATGCAGCAGGAAGGACGCAAAATCGCGCGCAGTAGCCGCAGGGAGAGCGGCGGTTTCGGCGTATCGCGTTAAATGATCAACGGCAACGATGGCCCAGCGGTTACCAGCCGACGTCAGAGGAAGTGGTCCGTACAAATCGATACCTACGCGCCCAAAGGGACGGTCAGGGCAAGGTAACGGTTGCAGACCGGCGTGCGACATGTGGGCTGACGGTTTACGGCGTTGGCAAGTGAGGCAAGAGCGAACGAACTGCTGCACATAGCGGTACATGCCGCGCCAAAAGTAGCGTTGTCGAATGCGATGGTAGGTCTTGAATACCCCAGAGTGCGCGCATTGCGGATCTGAATGGAAGGATTCACATATTTCTGACCGCAGACTGCGGGGTATCACGAGTAACCACTGCCGGCCGTCGGCGTCGTAATTGCGTCGGTGTAGAAGGCCGTCACGGATGGTGAAATGGCGAGCTTGACGACGCAAGGCACGCGTGGATGGCGTTGCGGATGGATCAGAGAGCATGTCGATGAGCGTGCCGATCCAATTATCCTTTCGCTGTTCGGTAGCGATGATGTCAACATCAATGGCAGAAACAGCAGCCGTGGATACTGAGCAGAGCACATCACCTTCAGGCAGAGGGGAGCGCGAGAGGGCGTCGGCGTCAGCATGCTGGCGTCCGTTGCGGTACAGCACGCGGATGTCGTAGTCTTGTAAGCGAAGAGCCCAACGGGCGAGACGGCCTGAGGGATCCTTCAATGAAGAAAGCCAGCATAGTGCATGATGGTCGGTGACGACATCGAATGGGCGACCATACAAATAAGGTCGAAACTTTGTAAGAGCCCAGACGATCGCCAGGCACTCTTTCTCCGTGACGGTGTAGTTTTTCTCGGCTCTCGTGAGCGTACGGCTTGCATATGCTACGACATATTCAGGGAATCCGGGTTTTCGCTGCGCCAGGACAGCGCCGAGGCCTACGCCGCTGGCGTCTGTGTGCACCTCCGTTGGGGCTGTAGGGTCGTAGTGGCGTAGAATGGGAGGCGACGTCAACAAATGGCGGAGCTTCGCGAACGCGTCGTCGCACTCGGATGACCATGAATTGAAGGGCCCGTTACTTCCAAGGAGCTTCGTCAGCGGTGATATGATCGTGGCAAAATTTCGTATGAAGCGTCGGAAGTAGGAGCACAGGCCCACGAAACTACGCAGTTCTTTGACAGATGCAGGTTTGGGGAATTCGGCCACGGCCTGAAGCTTGGCAGGATCAGGAAGAATGCCGTCTTTGGACACGACGTACCCCAGTATGGTGAGTTGCCGTGCTGCAAAGCGGCACTTTTTCAGATTTAGTTGCAAGCCGGCATTGCTCACACGTGCGAAAACTTCTTTCAGACGTTGGAGATGCGTGGAGAAATCCGGAGCAAAGACAATGACATCGTCGAGGTAACACAAGCACGTGTACCATTTCAAGTTGCGCAGAACGGTGTCCATCATGCGCTCAAAGGTCGCAGGTGCATTACATAGACCAAACGGCATGACGTTGAACTCGTACAAGCCGTCTGGCGTGATGAAGGCGGTCTTTGGTCGAGCGTCGTCAGCCAAGGGTACTTGCCAGTACCCCGAGCGCAGATCAAGAGAAGAAAAAAAATCGGCTCCATGAAGGCTGTCAATCGCGTCATCGATGCGTGGCAGTGGATAAACATTCTTGCGAGTGATCTTATTGAGCCGTCTGTAGTCCACACAGAACCGCACAGAACCGTCTTTCTTCGCAACAAGAACAACAGGAGACGCCCATGGACTGTCCGAGGGCCGAATAACATCGCGTCGGAGCATATCGTCAACCTGATCATTAATTACTCGACGTTCAGCAGGCGACACGCGATATGGACGTTGCCGTAAAGGTGGATGGGCACCAGTGTCGATGCGATGCGTAACAACGGACGTGCGACCGAGAGAACTTCGCCCGACATCGAAAGAAGAACGATATTCTTGCAACAGGTCCAGAAGTTGGGAACGCTGTACGGCCGTAAGGTTGTCAGCGATGGAGGGGCCAAATACATCAGCAGATGACGAATCAGAAGTGGAAACAGCATTGATGGTACACGACCTGGGACCGCGCGTGTCATCGGGTACGTCCAGGACTTGTGCGTCGTCGACTGGTTCCACTCTGCCGAGACATTCCCCTCGAAGCAAGGTAACAGCATACGGGGACGGGTTGGTTACAAAAATAGCAGTGTTGCCCTGGTTGACCTGCACGGTCGCGAAAGGTACTAGCAACCCTCTCCTGCTGCAAGCGCGGTCAGATGGCGAAACAAGTCCAATGGTGTCGGAGAGACCAGCGCAGTAGACAGACACAGCCGTCGTCGAGTTTGGAGGCACTGTTGTATCGTCTTTCGTTAGAATCTTGCTCAGTGTCGGGGGACTGTCTTCTGGCGTCAAATGCGAGAAGGGTGAGAGCTCAATTTCGGCGGCGGCACAATGGATGACGGCGTCATGGCGGGAGAGAAAGTCCCACCCCAGGATGACGTCATGAGAGCATGCCTGAATGACGATGAACTGGGCGACATACAGAACGTCCTGGATGACAACGCGAGCTGTGCACCCTGCTGTAGGATAAATGCGGTGCAAACTTGCAGTACGGAGGGATAACCCAGAAAGTGGCGTCGTCACTTTTCGAAGTAAGCGGCAGAGTTTTTCGTCCATAACTGATACGGCAGCTCCAGTGTCAATAAGCGCCGATGCACAAACACCGTCCACAAACACGTCAATGACATTCGAGGGGCTGCTCTGAGGGCTTTCACATTGCGATAGCGTCGCAGTCCTTGCCTCGGGGACTGCGACGACTAGTTTTCCCGCTCATGAGCTGCCACACTTGGCCGCATGGGGGACAGGGAACGACGTCGTGGAGACGGCGATCGTCGAGATGGACCTGGGCGAGATCGAGGTAGCATAGACGGCGGTTCTTCGCGATAAGGACGGCTGAGTTGGCCAGCAACAGGTGAAGAAATTGGAGCCGGCTGTACGCGATGGCAATAACGGGCCACGTGACCGGCGTAACCGCACGCAAAGCAGATGGGCCGGTTGTCGGGTGTGCGCCATCTGTTCACCGGGGTAGGTGTCACCCACGTCGCAAGGGCTGATGGACGGAACGGTGGCTGCATGGTGGACTGAAGCTGAGGCTGAGGGGTTACGTCAACATACGTAGCGGGAACACCCGCTGCAAAGGACGGAGGTCGAGCGGCAGCTTCGGCGTAAGTCAGAGGGGCGGTTGCTGGAACGACTTGGGGCGGCCTGGCGACCACTTGCGCGTAACTCAGGGGCGCAGGAGCCGGAGGCTGTGGGGGGTGGTACGCAGGCATTACCTCCGCTATTTCCTGTTCAATCGCTCGACGGATGGGAGGGAGAAGGGTAGTAGGCGATTGTTGAACAGTCGGTTGGTGGGCGAAGGGCAGGAGCGAGAACTGACGTGCGATTTCCTCACGGATGAAGGACTTTAGTTCTGCCATCAACGCCACTTGGTCACAACTGGCCTCCAAGCCAGCAAGCGTTGCAGCTCGTGGTGGGGAGCGTCGGGTCATCGAACGCTGCCGGCGGAGCTCCTCGTAGCTCTGGCACAGTGTGATGACCTCAGCCACTGTGCCGGGGTTTTTGGCGAGCAGCATCGTGAAGGCATCATCGTCAATGCCTTTCATGATGTTCCGGATCTTTTCAGACTCGGACATGGTGGGATTAGATTTGTTGGATAGGTCCAGGACGTCTTCAATATAGCTCGTGAATGACTCACCAGCCTCCTGAGCACGTTCACGCAAGCGCTGCTCGGCTTGCAGCTTGCGAACAGCAGGGCGGCCGAAGACGTTGATGATTGCGGTCTTGAAATCGGACCAAGTGGCAAAATCGGACGCGTGGTTGTTATACCACAAACTGGCAACACCCGTAAGGTAGAATACCAAGTTGGTCAGCTTGCCGTCCTCGTCCCATTTGTTGGGGACGCTCACGCGCTCGTAAATAGCGAGCCAGTCCTCCACGTCAGTGCCATCAGCGCCAGTGAAGATGGGTGGATCGCGGATTCTGGGGACACCGGGACAAGGGGGTGGCATTGGAGGAGGCGTTTGCTGAGAAGCGTCGTGGTACATAGTAGATGGCAGGGTACGTGATCGTAGCTCCAAAGGCATAGACAGGGATCGCAGCACTCTCCACCAAATTGTTAAGGCGTTTACTAGCCGTCAACGAGCGAGAATATGTAATGGCGACAGTCACAGCCAAGCACGGGCTCCCAGCGCGAGCGGCGTCCTTGTTGGGTAGCCCCACTAGAAGGTACTCAAGAGTTCGACCCATTTCAGCGTTCGGAGGCTTCGCTACAATTTATATATATATATATATATATATATATATATATGTGTGTGTGTGTGTGTGTGTGTGTGTGTGTGTGTGTGTGTGTGTGTGTGTGTGTGTGTGTGTGTGTGTGTGTGTGTGTGTGTGTGTGTGTGTATTGCCACGCCCGCGAGCGCCAACATTCTCGTGAAAAGGGACACTGAAGAAGACGACGTGCTTTTGCTCATGTCTTTTCCTCTTGGCTCCTGCATAAAAACACACGCCGTCCGTTCGCGGACTTGACGTCTCGGTGATCTGCTTACGTTGAACCGCGACTTTGAACGTTGAACCGGTACTGGACTGCAAGCCTGCCGATGCTCAACACCCCATCTGGGAGCAGTTCATCAAGTCCCGACACACAGCCACCTTTTACGACACCAGTGCACCGCTTCAGTCGGCGGTTGCTAGGCCTCTTTTCTGAGCTGACTTCCTTGGACGAACATTCTACCAGGCATTTTGTACCTTTGCCAATGGCCTCCGCCAGCCAGCCACAGGTGGTCCAAGGGATACAAGGCAGCTCCGTTCCCAATCCAGCCCAGGTAACACTTCTTCAGCCAATCGTACCTGATCGCTTCAGTGGTGCCCCACATGAAAATATTCAAGACTGGCTTGAGCATTACGAACGCGTTGCCGACATCAACCAGTGGAATGCTCAACAGAAGCTCGCCCGCACGTACTTCACTCTCGATGACGGCGCTCACACGTGGCTTGAGAATCGAGAAGGCTTTATATCGACATGGGATGAGTTTCGTCAGCAGCTGAATGACACCTTTGCTAGCGTCGACCGTCAAGAGCGGGCTCAGCAGTTGCTCGAGTTAAGACTTCAAAAACCTAACGCCACTGTGGCAATGTTTGCTGAAGACGTGACGCACCTCTGTCGTCGGGCTGATCCCAACATGTCCGAGGAGAAGAAGTTGCGCTACCTTATGCGTGGGGTGAAAGAACAACTGTTCGCTGGACTTGTGCGCAATGCCCCAACTAACGTGGCCGATTTTATAAGAGAAGCCACTGCCATTGAGCGTGCTCTGCACCAAAGATTGAGGCAATATGATCACTCGTCCACTACCACTCCAATCAATGCCACTTCAGTGACTCTGGAAAATCAGGGCTTCCTACGTGACCTGATCAGAGATATTATTTGAGAAGAAATTAAGAAGCTTTTGACTCCTATTTTTCATAATAAGTCACAAGCTGGCCGATCATCTTAGAAAAGTAAAAACGCCGTGGACAGGACCACATATAAGAACAGCGGATGGTCAATTGCGGCTCCCTATACTGAAAGATGCACAGCAAGAATCAGCATAGGAGATTCCTCTTTCGTCACGACTTTCATCATTCTCCCAGAGTGCTGGAAAGATTTAATTATAGGAATGGACTTTTTGAGGGGGCATGGCGCAATATTCAAAATCCCGGACCGCGTGGTTTCGTTTTACGAGAGTGCTCGTCTGACTGATTCTTCATCACCAGGGCACAAATTCTTTCGTCTCAAAGACCACAATGTAGTCGTGCCGCCTCGATCATGTATCCTCGTTTCTGTAGCATGTGACGTACCGTTCGACGGTGAAGGAGTCGCCGACCAACTAACCTCGCTGCTTTTCACTCACGTGATTTCAGTAGCACGAAAAATAGTCAATGTCACTGACGGCCGAACAAACTTGCTGTTGACCAATTTCACCTACGAGTGACGGCACCTTCCAAAAGGCACAACTTTGGCATATTTTGACGAGATAACAGATGTTCGTGACTGCTTTCAGCACTCGAAGCAACGCCTTCACAAGACCCGCATGACCTAGCACGTAACCTTGACGTCAGCCCTGCTTTAACTCAGCAACAGCGGGAACGCTTGCTTGGGCTGCTAGCCGAGTCTCAAGACTCTTTTGCGTCGACCTCGAAAGTATACGCAGGGCGGCCTTGACCAACCACCGTATCATCTCAGAGGAAACGGCTAGACCAATCCATCAAAATCCGAACCGTGTGGCTTCAAAATAATGAGAAGCGATAGAACAAACAGCAGGTTACAAAAATGCTTGAAGACGACGTGATTCAATTGTCGAAAAGCCCTTGGGCGTCACCTGTTGTTCTAGTCAAGAAGAAAGACGGCAGCCTATGTTTCTGTGTGGACTATCGGACGCTAAATCAGGTTACAAATAAAGACGTGTACCCACTTCCCCGCATAGATGATTGGATCGACAGGCTTCGAAATGAACTTTGTTAAGGCACGTTGCCGGGCTAGTTGGTTGAGATTCATCATTTTCACTGGTATAGCGCACCACGACAAGGACACACACAAAGGAGAGATGCACACAAGACAGCGCTAACTTGCAACTAATGTTTTATTTGCGACCACACACGCTGTTTATACAACAGTAGACCGATAAAGCCTGGATAATGTCACGTCAAGAATACAGCACAGCCCATGCACGTGTCATCACCGATAGCGACAATCTACACTAGCCCGTCAAAGTGAAGATTCCAGATACTTCTTTTCTTTAGATGATAATGCTATGGAAGCCACACTCACACATTTTTCTTTCATTTTGTCTATTTCAAAAGCTTCAACAATTTCACGTGTGGTTCTGTCACGGGCCTTAAAGAGTATACGGGTGTTTTGGAACATGACGACGCAACCGCACCTCTGACAGTGAAGGGCCAAATGACCACATACAGCTCTTCCTACATTGTACTTGTGCTCCTTTAGTCTTTCATTCACACACCTTCCAGATTGGCCCATGTATTCGCAACCGCAAGTCAAAGGAGTGCTATAGACAACACCACAACAACAATTCACAAATTTCTCCCGGTGCTTAATCTTACAATCCTGTTTCCCGCTACTTTCTGCATTGACCTTTTTGCACATTCAATGCAGAAAGTAGCGGGAAACAGGATTGTAAGATTAAGCACCGGGAGAAATTTGTGAATTGTTGTTGTGGTGTTGTCTATAGCACTCCTTTGGCTTGCGGTTGCGAATACATGGGCCAATCTGGAAGGTGTGTGAATGAAAGACTAAAGGAGCACAAGTACAATGTAGAAAGAGCTGTATGTGGTCATTTGGCCTTTCACTGTCAGAGGTGCGGTTGCGTCGCTATGTTCCAAAACACCCGTATACTCTTTAAGGCCCGTGACAGAACCACACGTGAAATTGTTGAAGCTTTTGAAATAGACAAAATGAAAGAAAAATGTGTGAGTGTGGCTTCCATAGCATTATCATCTAAAGAAAAGAAGTATCTGGAATTTTCACTTTGACGGGCTAGTGTAGATTGTCGCTATCGGTGATGACACGTGCATGGGCTGTGCTGTATTCTTGACGTGACATTATCCAGGCTTTATCGGTCTACTGTTGTATAAACAGCGTGTGTGGTCGCAAATAAAACATTAGTTGCAAGTTAGCGCTGTGTTGTGTGCATCTCTCCTTTGTGTGTGTCCTTGTCGTGGTACGCTATACCAGTGAAAATGATGAGGCTTCGAAACACACGCCACTTCTCTTCCATAAAAGAGTGGATATTGGCAAACTGAAGTCGACATGGATCGTGAGAAAAACCGCTTTCGTGACGCCGGACGGACTGTACGAATTTAAGGTCTTACCATTTGGCTTGTGCTCCGCGCCTGCTATTTTCCAGCGTCTCATGGATACCACGGGCTCTCTGGGCTTGAATGGAGAACCTACCTGTTATACCTTGACATCATTGTATTTTATACAACGTTTGATGAACACCTTGAACGACTGCAAGTGGTCTTGCAGGCCATACGGGCCGCAGGCCAGACGCTCAAACCGGAGAAATGTCACTTCTGCTTTGAGGAACTACAGTTCCTTGGTCATGTCGTCAGTTATGCGGCGGCTGCATTTCCGATGGAGGCGGAAATGTTGTAGGCCCGTGTGCTCAGATTTGGGTGCACGTTAAAAAACCCCAGGAGGTCTAAATTCTCGGAGCCCTCCACTACGGCGTCTCTCATAATCATAGAGTGGTTTTGGGACGTTAAACCCCACATATCAATCAATCAATCATGTCGTCAGTTACGCAGGAGTTCGTCCAGATCCTGAGAAAGTTGCCGCCGTCACAGTTTCCAACATCACCAGATAAAAAGGCAGTCAGGCGTTTGTGCATATTATCAGCGGTTTATTCCAGACTTTGCGCGCATTGAGTCGCCTTTAACTCGTCTCACGAGGGATGACGTTGCATTTCTTTGGGGTGACGAACAGGAAGATGCTTTCAATGACTTGCGGCAACGTCTACAGACGACCCCCGTGCTTGCCCATTTTGATGACACAGTCCCTACAGTGCTCCATACTGACGCCGGCAATGTTGGCCTCGGAGCTGTGCTTGTGCAGCGCCAGTACGACGAGGAAAGAGTGATCGCTTACGCAAGCAGAACTCCGTCACGTACAGAAGCAAATTACTCGACCACTGAAAAGAAATGCCTCGCCGTGGTATGGGCAGTTATGAAATTTCGCCCATACTTGTACGGCCGCCCATTCAAGGTTATCAGTGACCACCATTCGTTGTGTTGGTTCACAAGTCTGAAAGATCCTTTCGGGCGATTGGCACGCTGAAGCCTTAGACTGCATGAATTCGATATAACGATGGTGTACAAGTCGGGAAAACGACACACGGACGCCGACTGCCTGTCTCGATCATCGATACAGTCGGCTGCTTCCCTTGATGAAGAGACAGCATCCCTCGAAACCCTCGACATGTAAACCATCGCAGATCACCAGCATGACAATTCTGAGCTACTTGGCTTGATTATTTATTTAGAAGGACGAAGCTAGAATGCGCCCAAGGCCTTTGCAAGATAACTATCGTCGTTCTGTTTGCGAAACAATGTCCTTTACAAAATGAACTTCTCGTCAGACGGGTCCACCTACCTGCTTGTCGTCCCTACCACTCTTCGTTCTGAGGTATTGCAGGCGTGCCACAACGAGATCACGTCTGGACATTTAGACTACACGCGCACTCTGGGCAGCGTTCGATAGAGGTATTACTGCCCTGTAGACTTACCTCTGCCGTGAAGCATCATGTTCGGACCTGCCTCAATTGCCACTGGCGCAACTTACCTCCGACGAAACCAGCCGGTTTGCTACACTCTGTATAGACCCCGGCAACGCCATTTGACCAGATCGGAATAGACGTTTTCGGCCCACTTTATTTATTTATTTATTTGTACATACTGCAGGCCCTAATCGGGCCCATGCAGGAGTGAATACGTAGAGGTAACATGAGGCATAATAACGCTCCACAAAAAGAAGAGAAAGAAAATATTGATGCACATAGGATACTTCATGATTCACTTGTATACAATTTCAGAAAAATCAATCTCTTCTAGACAGTGGACAAAAGATTCCAGCGTAGAACACTTCACAGCATTGACTGGCAGCCCATTCCAAAAACTAATGGCCATTCGGAAGAAATAATACTTATGTGTATTGACACGGCTAGCAGGTTGAAAGATGACCTTATTGTGGTTTGCCCTGGGTGAGTGTTTAAATGGGTTCTGTAAGTACAGATTGCGTGGTATCTTGAAATGACCGTGACAGAGTATGTACAGGAACTTTAACCTAGAGATTATTTTTCGTTTGAAAAGTGACTGAAGATTCGCTCTATTAATTAGGTCGGTGACGCTTAAATGCCGCGAATAATTAGAGTAGATGAACCGTGCAGCTAATTTCTGAATGCGAGGTCACACCTAATAGACAATTTTATCTTTTAAGTGTTGTTGGTGGGGACTCCATATTATGTCGGCATAATCTAAGGCAGGGCGAATAAGAGTATTGTATGCATTTAATTTGACTTGGGCCCGAGCATTTCGCAACCTTTTTCTAAGAAAGGATAGCTTCCCTACCGCTTTTTTGCAGACGGTGTTGATATGAGGTTCCCAAATAAGTTTGCTGAAAGTGTGACACCGAGGTATTTCACCTGATCACTTTTAGGAAGTTCAATATTTTCTAAAGTGTACGAAAAATTAAGCGGATTCTTCTTATTAGTGAATGTGAGATATTTAGTTTTAGATGTGTTCAGTCTCATGCCCCATTTCTGGCACCAAGCGCAAATATTTTTTAGAGAGTTATTCAAGCCGATTTACTCCTCTGAATGTCTTACAACCGTACACACGACACAATCATCTGCGAAAAGCCGCATCTGGATTGGTGACAGGATACAAAATTAGATATCATTGATATAAAAAAAATAGTGGAGAAATAAGTGGAAATAGTGGAGGCGCAAAGACTGAACCCTGCGGTATTCCCGAGTACACATGGAGGCTATCGGACATATCCGTGTTTACGTCTACACGATGTGTTCTGTTCATTAGGAAGCTGGAAGTCCACGACATTAAGGTGTCATCAATACCAAAAGCATGTATTTTTGTGATTGAATCTTCATGTGGGACCACGCCAAACGCCTTCGAAAAGTCTAAGAATATGACATCAACCTTACTGTTGGTATTAACAGCGTTGGCAAGGTCATTAGTTATTTCGGCCAGCTGTGTTAGTGTTGAAAACCCAGATCTGAATCCATGTTGTTGGTTATAAATAAGGCTATTCCTTTCTAGATGGCTGATAATATATTTACAAATTATGTGTTCCATCACTTTACAACACGTGCTTGTTAATGATACAGGTCTGTAGTTGCTTGGTTCAAATTTAGAGCCAGATTTTAGTATTGTAATTATTTTTGCCGTGCGCCAGTCATCAGGAATATTCGAGGTATCCAAAGACACTTTAAATATTATAAGTAAATATTTTGAAATCCAGGCAGCATATCGCTTCAACAATGCATTAGAGATAGAGTCGATACCAGTGGACTTCCTTAGGTCAAGGTTATTCAATAAATGTAATATTCCTTCTTCACTTATAAATAATGTTTCCATAGGCTGCTCAACAGGATAGTCCGCCAGTGGCTCTTGTGAAGCAGTTTGTGAGAAAACTGACTGGAAATAGTTGTTAAGCTGATTCGCAATGTCTTTAGGTTCAGTCAGTGTTCTATTCCCAGCTTTTATTTGAGCAATGGTCCGTCTATCTTCTGTCCTCGGCTGCGGCGGCTGCATTTCCGATGGAGGCGGAAATGTTGTAGGCCCGTGTGCTCAGATTTGGGTGCACGTTAAAGAACCCCAGTTGGTCGAAATTTCCGGAGCACTCCACTACGGCGTCTCTCATAATCATATGGTGGTTTTGAACGTTAAACCCCAAATATCAATCGATATCTATCTTCTGTCAATTAGCGCCAAAGTTTTTGAGGGTCATCTTTCATAAAACTTGGCAAAGTTACACCGTAAAATCGTGATTTCGCTTCTGGTACTTTATCACGCATAGTGCCAACGATACCAACGATTTCGTTTTTATCTCCCTTTGTGTGACGTCGCCGTTTCAGTTTTCGTTTCAACTGAATTATCTCGCGTGTTAGCCATGGGTAATCTTTGTTGACCCGTTTCTTTCTTTGGGGAATGAAGTTGTTTTCGCAAAGATATATTATTTCTTTAAAACGCGTCCACAATTCCGGAACACTGTTCAGGGCGCTGAATTCGTCGAATTTGCGTTCTAATATATCTGATATTTTGTCATCGTCTGCGCGCGCAAAATCTTTTACGTAAAGGCATGGTCGTTTGGTAGATGAGCGAATAACTGTGATAGGGCAAGTCAGGACAAGCAACTTATGATCTGAAATACCTTCTTCTACGCTAACTGTGCTGTTTTGAAGCGTATTTCCAACGAACATCAAGTCGATAAGAGAGGACGACGCCCCTATTCTCGTATGGTCGGACACTAGTTGGTTCAGCGAAAAGCTGAACGCAGTGAAAAGCAACGATTCCGCACTTCTGGCATCTCTGCTGTCGTAACACATGTCAGTCCAGTTTATCCCCGGCAGATTAAAATCCCCTGTTATTTTTATGTTTGACCTTAAGTTTGTGTGATGCGAAAGATAGTCGTGAACAGCTTCCAGATACTGGGGTGCAGCATTGGGTGGGCGGTATATGCCAGCAAGTAATATCGTCTTGCCAGGATAAAATAATTTGCTCCATAAGCTTTCGTGTTCGGGAATTCCATCAAGAACAGAAAACTTGATGTTTTTAATGACTATCGCTACGCCTCCACCTCTGGAAGTCCTGTCGTTACGGAGTAGTTTATACGATGCCGGAACTACTTCACAACACACCAGCATGCAGCCAAGTTTCGGTAATTACCAGCACGTGCGGGTGATGACACAGAATTGAATTTTCGATTTCGCTGAGCTTGTTTACTACGCTGCGGGCATTGAAGGACAAGATTCTCAAGTTTTTGGTCTTCCCCTGTCAATCCTCCTTCTGAACGTCAGGTCTTGCCCTTGTAGCTACTTTGGGTCGAGAGTACTCTGCAGCAGCTTCTATTCTGGCGTTCTCTACGGGGTCCCAGACAAACATTTTTCCATCGACTTTTAGATTGTCAAACACGAGGGACACCTTCGCTCCCTGTGCTTTCTCGTCTGCGGCAGAGTGCCACAACTGACTGCGCATATCTCTCCCTCTTTTCGAAAAATCCTCCGAAATCGAAATTTCTGTGCCTTTTAATTTGGCACAGCAAGAGAGAATTTGAGAATTTTAGACTTCTCAGAGAAATCGAAAAGTCGTAGAACAATTGGTCGTGGGCGTTTGCTACGAGGATTGCCTACTCTGTGGATCCTTTCAACAGATTTTACGGCAATACCAAGTATATTAGTAAAAAATAGTTCGTTGAACCTTTTCTTTCAGTGATTTTGAATCTTCATCAGGCTCTTCAGCCACCCCAAATATTACGAGATTGTTGCAACGACTTCTGTTTTCCAGATCGTCAACCTTAGCTGTCAGTTCTAGTAGTTGCTGAGTCATGCCTAGGCAGTTTTTTCGTACTCTGCTAGTTTTTTCTTACATTGCTTTAGCTGACCGATTACATTTTCCATGGCAGTAATTTTGCCCCCGGTAGTAGATACCACACCCTCAATTTGTCTCAAATTAGCTGTAAGTTCTTCAAGCCTTTTGGTTGTTTTCGTTTGTTCTTTAAGGATTTTCTTCAACATAGCGTTGGTTGACGTGGATTCAGACTCTGAGTCAGAAGTTGGCCCTGGGTTCTGTTCCACGTCCCCAGATGTTAGTAATAACAGTCTAATAACATGGTAACAATCAAACATAGTGACAATAAGACACTGTGCGCTTGGCAGCACCGTAAGGGTTACATCATCGTCTCGAATTGATTACATTACATTTTTCTCACTAACCTGCGTTACAAAAAAGAACCGCATGAGCGTGTGTCCCAAATCGGTGCCACCAAGACCACTGAAGTGCCTGGCTGGTTGTCTCCAAGTTTTATCCTGGCGCCGTGGCAGTTCTGTTGACGTCACCCTTGCCGGAAGATGATATCGAAGATACCCGTCTGGTTGCGTATCTTGCTTCGTCCACGAATTCCCAGGGAAGGGCGGCTGGGCAGCCGGGAATGCTGATCCGATGTCTTCTGACGGAGCATGCGTGGTTGTTCCGGTAACGAAGGCTACCGGCCACAAAGCGATCTGCGTTACAAAAAAGAACCACATGAGCGTGTGTCCCAGGTCGGTGCCACCAAGCCCACTTCCCACCTCTAGTGTTGGTAACCGTTGGGTTATAGTGGCGACCGACTACCTTACTCGCTACGCCGATACAAAGGCCATTCAGAAAGACACAGCCGAAGAGGTGGCCCTATTCTTCATAGAGAACATAGTGCTGAGACACGGTGCGCTGTCGATCGTTATAAGAGATCGCGGAACCGCATTCACGGCCGCGCTTTTAGATCATGTGTTGGTGCTCAATGGTACTATTCATTGTAAGTCGACAGCCTACCATCCACAAACCAATGGGTTGACCGAGCGGCTCAACAAAACTCTGGAAGACATGCTTTCAATGTATGTGGACATCGAAGACAAAAACTAGGACGAGATTCTCCCTTACATAAAGTTTGCATACAATACTGCTAACAAGAAACCACACGGATGACCCCATTCAGCCTTGTTCACGGACGAGAAGGACGATGTTGGACGCGAAGCTACCACACAAATGCGATGACAACGAAACGAGTGCTGACGCGTCCACTCAACGCGCAGAGGGATTAGACTGTAACCTCCCAAGACGTATCGACACACTCATTCATCGCCTACGACTCGGAACTGCTTACACAAAGCACTTCCTACTTCGTATTCATCGTGCAACGTCGTCAGCATGTTCATGCGGCCACGACGACGAGGATATCTGTCACCTCTTGCTCGACTGTCCGAAACACGACACACACCGAAGGCGACGAGAACAAGAACTGCATAGTTTAGATCCTGAGCGACCATTCGAGTTGAATAAAATACTAGGTCCATGGCCATACAAAACAAACGGCAAATCAGTAAAGGTTCTGCAACAGTTTTTCGAAGAAACGAAGATTTGTGACTAATACTGAGAGACAAAAGTTAAAAGTGTTCGTGTTGTCTACGTGTTTGTTCTGCCCATATGTGAGAACTTTTGCTCTCACCCATGTAGGACTGTATATATGTATATATGCTATTGTTTTTTTTTCATATTGTTATTTGTACCAATTAAGTGAAAAGGGGTAACCGTCGCCAAGTAACGGTGACAAAAACTCCTTCGTTTATTTTCTATTTAAATAAAAAAGCCAGGCAGTTTGCAGGTCTCCGAATATACCAACAGCAAGAGTACGACGCAGGTCGCTATAACCTACGTCATACACCTGTAACGTACGAAGCCGGGGACAAGGTATGGGTGTGGACGCCTGTACAAATACGGGGACTATACGAAAAGTTGCTCAGAAGATACTTCGGACCTTATCGGGTGCTGCGACGACTGAGTGACGTTACCTACGAAGTCACCCCGCATAGCCCAAACTGTACAAGGCGCCGCCAGCACCGACCTGAACTTGTGCACGTAGTGCGCATTAAGCCACACGTCAGCGAGTGACTCTGCGAAGCACCGCGTCGCTTGTACAAAGTGACTTTATGCGCGAATGACTGGCTCAGCTATATAGCATCCGGGTGATGCTCTTTTAAGGGGAGACCAATGCCGCGCTCGAGATAGAGAGCAAAGACGATGTGATATATATATATATATATATATATATATATATATATATATATATATATATATATATATATATATATATATATATATATATATATATATATATATATACATACATTTGGTTCGCTTCATCTTTTCGTCCCTTCACATTGACATGACTAGAAGGGCACACCGAGCGATTTCTGCGACTAGCGACATAGCGCACAAGAAGAAATGCATGGAATGAAAAAAGCATGGCCGGACGTGTTGTCATAAAATTAAGAACAATATACACAGTGACCATAATTTTTTGCAAGGAATGAAATAAACTGTGCAAATAGCGTTTCACGTAGCAAAGAGGCCTTATGAAATACTGGAATAGTGGTGATTATTTTTTTTTCATTGACACGAAGACTGGCGCGTGTATAGAGCAGTAGTCTTGTGGTAGTCACATTCGTTATGGCTTCTTAAACGTTCGAACGCGTTCTTCCAACACGTAAATGGAAAGAGGACCAAGGCACCAAAAACTTGGCGAGTCCCCTTGCTTGAAATTTCTTTTCCAAAAAGAGCAAATCGGTCCCTCCTGATATTTGGAATACACCAGCCAGGCAAACATTTCTAGCCAGAGAGGTGGAAACTTCAGTTAGCGCTTACTAACTGAGGGAAAGGTGTAGCGCCTGGTTTTTTGGCGTCGTTAGCAAACGTAGTCTTGTTGTCCTGCAACTGCTAGCGTATAGGCCCGTTGCACGTAAAGGCCAATGTGGTTGTCACGAATGGCGCCTTCCATGCATGAATCATGCTCTGATCGGTTTCGAGGAGTTCTTTCGGCACACCAGTCGTATTCAGGCAGTGCAGACTACAGCTTGGAACCATTTCTTCGGCTGCCCTTTCGCCACTTGTCGAGTGTGCACCAAGTCAAGCGTCACTTTTCGAGAAATAATCATCAAACGTTACCTTACAGTGTTTCGGCGCGGCCATTGAGTCTCATAGAAGGGCGCTGATTGACACAAAATACGAACTACCCTCCAATCTGCAGCGTACTTAAAGGGGGTGAATTCGCATTGCTAGGAAGCAACGCGCTCAGCAAAGTTCAAGCTGTGCCACTCAATGCGAGAACCGAGGACTTCAGCGACGATACATGTTGGCTGGTAATGCTCTACCTTAAACACTAGCACTCGTTTCTGCCCGTGTGGAAAGATTCGCGAGTATAATTTTCCCCTTTTTCCCTTCAGGTACAGTTAAGGTCGCGCTCCTCCAGTATCTGACTCTTTGCACGAAACGTCTCGCGTTTGTGGTTGCGCCCCTTCAGAAGCCTGGTAGGTTCTGTTGCGTTGTGATGCCATACCACAAACGTGAATGAACGCGAAGCTGCTGATGCCACCAGTGAGGTTCCACCGACTCGCATCAGAGTGCCTGAAGTAGACAACCTACAGGCACGGATGGTGCACAGTAGAGCGTAACTGAACTCGTGTTGCATGCGCTGGCAGTTCTCGTCGGAGTTCACGCATTCTGAGAAATCGATTATGGTTCACTATGCTCTGAGGAAGACCAGAGTCAATTCCTTCATCACCAGTGAACTAATCGCTCGAGATTTTGTGCGGTACGAGGCTGCCCCTGTTCGCGCTGGCGTAAGTGCTGCAAACATGAATGCACGTACTAGTTGGAATCGTGTATACATGGCGCATCTATATGCTACGTGGTGAAATATTCTGTGCTGTACTGAATCTGTTCACGTAAAAGAAAATGACGATTGCACGCTTGCAAACAACGGAGGACACCTTGCCGCAGCGCAATTGTTTCAAGGAGCAGACCGACGAAATATACGAAAAGAAAAAAAAACGCGAACGATAGGCGCTTTTGCGCGTATTTAAATTCTCTAGCACTTATACGTAGTGAACAAGCTATTTCTATGTCAGCAGGTATGGTCTAGTCCGAGGTGCGTTTTGGAAGGAGACCAACATAACATTTCTTAACAACATTACCTTGCCCTTGCAGATTTCGCGATAAAACCTCTACGATTGCGGTACTTCATTGCTATCAAAACTCACAGAGTGACTGTAATGTTAACTAAGGTTGCGAGAAAGGCTGCTTGAAAAACAGCGCGTGCGAAATTGTGTTGCCAACGTTCAGCATAACTTACAAAATAATACTTCTTGCGTATCGCAATCATGCTTGGATGCGTGCAGTAAACTAAAGAAAATGTTGACCACTGCGTCAGGGCTGCTTGACATAAAAATTATTCCCATGGGCACATAGTCACAATCATGGACAGTCAGAAATCATTCTCTCAGCAAAGTAAGCAAAAGTGAAGTGTAATTATGAATGTACAAAAAGATGCCACGTATACCTCTCATTTCCCGTTTTATGCGGAGCCGTCCTTGACTTGTGAAACGCAGTTCGCCACGACGAGAACTACGTCATCTACGCTTAACAGAGATTAACGATTGAGGATCCGATCGGGTTCGTCATCGCAATGATGCGTTTTCGAAGACTAGTCCATTCGAAGGTGCGGCGAGAGGCCGTTGCTCCAAACAGTCACTCCCCCTGCCGTTTACACCCGCCGCGGTTGTCTAATGGCTAAGGTACTCTGCTGCTAACCTGCTGGTCGCGGGATCAAATCCCGACAAGTACTGCAAACTGGGCGGGCTGGTGCATGATAAAACGATATTGCTTTAGCGCAACTCAGTTTGAGCGTGAAGGAAAGATACTATGCCGTCGCCTACACATCGGGCAGGAATTTCACACAGAAACCAAGGAAGTGTCTGAACGTTGGAGATACCGTGATCCATGTTCGACCCCTTCCAACCAATATGAGTCACTCGCTGGCCGTTGAGAGGCTTTCCGGCGCCAATACGGCTCTAAACAAAACCTAATATACACGGACTTCACTGGCCCATATCGAGGGGTTTGGTATACGGCCACCGTACTCCACCAAGACAGGCAGGTGGATGGTATCTCTCTCATTCCGCGCAGCCGATGTTACCCATGCTAAAAAGGTGGCCACATTGCCCTATAGCTATCTCACATGAGACTCATTGCCAAACTCCAGAGGAACCTGCCGAAACGTTCAACAGAGACGGATCGCACCTATAGGTGCCAAAGTTATAAGAGCCTAGCCATCAGGCCCTCGCAGGCAAGGACGTTGCCGCCCTCCATTCCCGGGCCATGGCCTCTCCCGCCGATGACCCCCTGTGATTCTGAAGAGGACGTTCCTATCCTGACTTTTAGAAAGACACGTTACCGGGACTCCCACCGCCGCTTTTCTGCGCCCTGCAAATGACTCAGGCAGGCGGACAACAGAACTCTTCTCCGCCTGTTGACCAATACGCTACTGTTCCCGGCTATGCTTAAGCATTTGGACTCTTCCGGCCTCGGCGAGTACTGTGCCGAGGTGGCTGACACCTAGCACTAAATTTGGCATGCCATCTCAATTCTTCTTAACCCTTAACCTCAATCCAACCAGAGAGGAGATGGCCGTATACCAGGACCTTCCTGCCCGACAAGCTTGGCGTGCTAGGACAGCGGCCATGACCCTGACTAGGACTCCACTGTAAGGGAGCTGTAAGGGAGCTGCTTTTTCTTCCTACCTTTCCGTTAGGGTAATAATAAATGTTTACCACAACAGTTTTTAAACTTTTCGTCGCCGGGAATCTGCCAGCCAACTCCACTGCAATGGAAATTATCCCGACAAATCGAGGCAGTTGAGTCTGCGAATATCCTACATGCAGCCCAAATCACAAAAATCCACGTCAGGGTCCACAACTCGCTCATCTTTGGCTACATGCATTGTACGCCGTGAGTTGCGCTCTCTCCGTGATGTCACACTGCTGTGACACGTCACTGACAAGCAGAGCCATCGATATCAAAAGTGAGAGTGTCTTTGCTCGTCTTAAGTTTCTCGACCACATTTAAAGCAACAATCCAGATTTTTTTTTAATTTTTGTCAGTACTTTAAGCCATATTTTTTCATTCTATCGCACTCTCATCATCGCCCGCCTGTCCAAACTAATGCAGTCTGTCCTGCACGAGCTGTTTTCATTTTATTCTCGTCGCTTGAACGGATTCTTTCATCTATTGGTAGCCATCACTACTTTCCAACTGACCATCCTGCCCAGGTCCATTCTTGAAGGTGCGCAAAAGTACAACAGTGAGTCGGCTTAGATAAAAAGTTGTACTCTGAGAACTTGAATGTCAATAATTTTGCTATCGTATATTTATCATTAACACAAAAAATCAAATCTAAAATATCAGTTTTAAATTTCGCGCCGACATCTCCGTACGTGACGTCACAGATTTCAATGTGTATTTTTTGCATTATGTCTTGTATTTTAAGTCTATGGCCCCGTTCGATGACACTGTATTTGATTTTTGTATCATCAGAGTCATTCAAAGCTTTGAAGGACTCTGGTATGACCTAGTTAAAGTCGTCTCAATCCATGACGTCACGATGCTTGTTGCGGGAACATTAAGATGGCGTCGCTACCCACATCATCTTTTCGTGCCTTTTCTCGCTTGCCGAGCGTCTTCTGGCGACAAGGTAGTGGTATTGAGAAACTTTAATTTAAGAATGGTAAGCGAAAAGTACCATTAGTAAGTTCGCGTACAGACAATGATGCCGAGAAGAATGTTGGGGATGTTATTAGAAGTAATTGTAATGTAAGTGTGAAGAATTAGGTGTAGGAGGATGACTACGATTTAAAGACTGTTTTGTTCCTTAGAGTCACGCATGTCTCCTGGAAATAGATTTGGCTACAGCATTTAATCTGCGCGATGAAACACACAACGCCAAACAAGCGCTGAGTCTGTAATACCCCTGTCACACGGGCACCCGCGAAGACCGTTTAACTCCCTCGTCCTTACGACAACGAAGATGCGGTCCGTGTCACACGGCCACCCTTACGCAAACGAAGGTAAACGGAGCATTTCGCAAAGGACGTTCAACGATCTCCCTTCGCAGCGAAACGAGATACTCTCGTCCCCAGCAGTCTAGAGGTCAGAGAAAAATTTCGATACATTTTGGCAATATTAAAAGTTCTTTTACTGTAACACTAATTTACAACGCGTGTTTGTTTACATATATTTACGCCCGCTAGAGTTCACTTACTCTCAACACCGTCCCTCGCAAGTCGGGCCGGCCGGTGCCAGCTGACCAACGTCATTACCCGCGCAATATCGTACCACTTCCTCACGTCGTCCGCTGTGTCACTCATGGCTGAAGAAGACAAAATATGCACTAACGAGGCAAGGAAGCATAAGAATTTTCGTACCCAGCATGTGTACCGGCAAGAAAACAACTAAAAGCAGAATGTGGCCAGCGTGACTAGCAGCATCGCTACATTTAGCAAATGCGTTTTTATTTGAAATTATTTTTCATGGTTTGTTAGTCGCATACTTACTTAATAGTGCTTTTTTGTAAAAACCGCATAACAAGGATTCACAAAAAAAATCACTAGAGATGAAATTAGAATGCTTTTCCGAAAATCAAACAGCGCCAGCTGAGCCCCCTCGCGGCAACTGTTGCAACCTTGTCATTGCCGCATGACACTGCCATAACTCCTTCTCCGTTGAACCCCCTAGGGGAGATTTACGTTGACGGTGTTCAACGGAGTTTGGTGGTGGCCGTGTGACAGGGGTATAAGGTTTGTGTGAGTGCTTCGAGGGATTTATAAGTTGCACTCGATTGACCTACAATATGATGATTTACGAGCTAGCCGAACAACCCGTCTTAATATGCTTCATCACGGCACGACAGAGAAAAAGCACAACATATGGCATATCAGCGGATACCGGGCCATTGCAGATGGAGCAGCCCGATGATGCTGCCCACTGTGCAGCTACACCGTTATCAAAAATGGACGCCACTACAATGTCACTTGCACGTAAACTGACGCTCACACGGTGGAATACTCGATGGAATTTACCGACGCTATTCTTCACAACTTGGATCAGAATCAACAGCTCCATCATCCGTCGAGATTAACTAGAGCTGAGGAGACGCTCCTGTGCCGCCTGTGGTTCGGGGTGGTCTTGAATGCCTACTCATTTCCGACCGGAATGGCCAGCAGCCAGACATGCGACAACTGTGTCTACGAGGAGACAATTGACCATCTGCTCTGTGAGTGTACTCGCTTCAGTGCGTCAAGAGAAGAACTTTCTGAAGTGCCGATAGACTTGAATATCTCCCATTGACGGAAGAAATGCTACTGGCCAAAACCGTCCTCGACACGCAAGGAATTGAGAGCGTAGTTGCATTTTTCGCGGACAACTATAGACATGCTTCAAGCAGCATCGTTTGGCCTTATTATTGTTTTCTTTCTTACTTCCGTTTGCCCAGCCGCTCTGAGAAGCTTCCTACGTGGTTCTGTCTATTTTCTGCCTCCTCGGCTGCGGCAGCCCGAAAGTCGCGGTTTTCATAACGGCTGCATTCCGATAAAGGCCCGTGTGGCCACAAGTATATGCTACACAATTTCGCACGTTCATTTGGGACTACATTGCAGGTAGTATTTCACTCGTTGTTTGGCGCAGCCGTGGACTAAGTTGCCGACCACTGGCACGCGTATGCTCGCGCCTACGCATCAAAAGCGTCCAATGCGCCTCGGCGTCGGTGGGGCATACGCGACGACGGATCAAGCCAGGCTTGATATTTTCGTCCACGTCACCACTCGCACGGCGGCGCGAACCAACCACACACCACGATGCATGTGAATGCTATGCCTGAAGGCTGCCGTTTCGAACATAGAGTTTCCCACAATACTAACTAGAGGGAACTCTGGCGCTAGTGTCTATGGGAGTTAAAACACACGGCGCTTCAGCGAGCATGGGAATGATGGGTAGTACACACATTTGTCTAATTTTCGTACTTCTGGCCTGCTTCTGGCTCCGTGTGTGTTCATGTGGCTTGGAGCTGTTTTTTCACGAAAACATAAATTAGCAAATGTTCACCGTTTGCGCTTCAAAACCTTATTTTTTTAAACTTTCTATTTCGAATCAAGTCCCTAAGTTTAAAAGGGTTTGTTCTTTCTCTCAAAACAAAATCGTAATCATTAATAAACAAAGCCGCAAGTACGATTCGCCGCCCACAGGTACGAAGACTAGGCAAATGTGTGTACTACCCATCATTCCCATGGTCGCTGAACGATCGCAGCGCCAGAGTGCCCTCTAGTTAATTTTGGGAAACTCTATGGTTTCGAAGGCACAGTTAGAAAACTACTCGTAACATTGCTCAATGACTGCTTCGTCATCTAGAACGATGCGACGAATGACTATGAGTATCCTACCAGCGTGACACGGTTTTAGGCCGAGTTCTAGAAACACCGACAAATCCAGCGAATGCCTACCGGCTGCATTAGCGCCGGTCCTGAGTGTGATCACCGGCCGCGCGGGAACATCGTACAGACTACTGGAGCATGTCAGTGTTCCAGTGCTTTGATCTGGGATTTTCTGTGCTAAATACGAGTGTAAACAGGTTTCGGAGGTTCGAAGCCTTCAGCGTGAGCCCTCGCCTACCGCGGAGGCAATTCAAAGCGGTGTCGTCTGCACTCAGCGTAGGCCTCTACCGTAGAGCTCGTGTATGAACCAGCTCATGCGAGGAACATCGGCTGAAAAAAAATTTACAGTAGCTTCCGTCGCAACGTAGACACTATATACGACGCCTGAAATACGGAGGAGTTTTTATCTCCACTGTGCTTGTTTTCAACATCCGTATTCATCATCGCTGAAAGCGAACCTCGCACTATAGTCAACACATATTCGGTGATGTGAAAACGTACGTGCTTACGTAAGTGCATTCGCAGATTGTACGACGTGAAACAATCGTCGGCTTTGGTGCAAATCGTTTTCGTGTGTTTTCAAGTTAACAACAAGCGTGCGCTGATCGGTAGCAGTGTGATGTGATTTCGTGCCGGGTATCAGCGACGCTGACAAATTCAGCCGTCGGCGGTCGCGTCTCCATCCATTTGAAAGACAGAAACTCGAACGTGCGTTGCTGTGGAGATCGAAAAAGAAAGTTGCATGATGAAGTGCTTCTCGTGTTGCCTACTATTTCACTTATTGATTCTTGTTCTGCTTCTCTGCGACGCTCGGTAGCACATACGTTGTTTAGCAGCATTCTAACACACACATCCCTTCTAGTCCATTCTGATACTCATACCTAGGCAAACCAATGGCGCTTCTCCGTCAGTTTACAGTTTAATATAATATAACACGCGTTTTATTTACAGCCGGACACATAATTAGCCGAAAACGTTGTGAGAAACACCTGATTTCAAATCAGCGGCACGATGACACGATAGTCGGAAGAGAAGAGCGTGTCACCACATGTATGTACAGAATGATTAAAAGTGCTACTGTATTGCACTTTGTTTAGAAGAAATGGAAACAGTGCCTCATCGGACTCATGAGAACATTCAGAACTGTGCATGTATTTATTGATTCCTCCAGACTGATATGAGCTGAAGAAATTGTTAGATGGTTTCGAACATGAAATCTTTGTAGGTGTTTGCGAAGACTGTTTCATTTCTGTTCAGTGTTTTTTTTTTTTTTGCATATGCATTAACTTGGACTATGCATGCACTTAAGTATATTTGAAATATCAAGATATTCAGTTTAGCTATGTTATAAAACTTGCCAAAAACTTATACACGGTGCTCTGGTGCAGCGCTATGACCGATATATGTCGCATCGTAAAATTTTGGGCACGCTTTATTACGTTACAGGGTATTTTCACTACTGACTACATATGTGAGGGCCTTCCATGCAGTGCTTGGCTGCAATCTCAAAACCAATATATGTCGCGTGAAGAAGTTCACTTTGTAGATTTTAAAGCATAAAGGAACTGCCAACGAAGTGCAAAAGCCTTCAACATAGCACTGATTTTCAATCACAATATAACTTAGAGCCAATTTTTGTGCTATTCAACGTGCTCAATTAATGCTTTTTTTTTTGCTAAAATTATCAAACAGCGGCATGGTCTACCTGGTTTGGTTCGTGAAACCAGTGTGCAACTTTTTGGAGGCACTTGTGTGATATTCCTTTTCTTTATCTCTCATTTTTGACTGAGCTGCACTCAGGAGTTAGCGATATTTGTTTTTGTTGGCGCACTTATTGTGATATTACTGCTTGAATGCTTTCATTTAGTACCGATGTACACCACTCCTTCAGTGAGACCCCACATTGGGCTGCAGTATTTGAAAATAAAGACATCATCTGAACGCCTTCTACGCAAGGCTCAATTGCAGTCTTGTGATCTAAATCTGTCACATAATCAAGTGTAGGATGTGGGTTGCATTGGACAACATTTCGGCTGCAGACAACGTTCAAAATCCTTCCATACAGGGTTCAGTGGCAATCTTATAAACGATATATGTAGCTTCATGAAGTTTAGGTGCGGTTGGTCGGTTCCGAGAACATTTTGACTACAAACAACAGGCAGAAGTCTTCCATACAGGACTCAGTAGCAGTCTTATGAGCAATATCTGTCACATCATGAAGTGTCAGGCACAGTTGGTTGCGTTAGAATGTATTTCGACAGCGGAAAATTCCATAATGCATTCTACACGATGCTTGGTTTCAATCTTGTGTCAATATCTGCTGAATCATTAACAGCCAGGTGCGCTTTCTTGCATTAGAGGATATTTCGACCACAGACATCATCCGAAATATCTCTACACAGGGCTCAATTGTAGTCTTATGGCCTAAATCTGTCACATCATTAAGTTTCAGTCCTGATTATTAGGTAATGAGTGCTGTAAAATATGAAGTGTAAACATACTGAATGTACCAACATGTTCACGTTAATATTATTGAATTAGGTAGTGAAGGTATATGAACCTGGTGGTTTATAAACTTTGGTGATTTGTAAGCCTGACTAGCGAGGGGGACGGCCGCCCCCCCATTTGTCACTGAAGTGGGAGGCGCCGCAATTTCAACTCCATAGATTACTATAATAAGGAGGGCGGCAACAAGTCAGCCCCTACAGTGACCTAATAAGGAGGGGGACACTGCGATGAAGCTTCGCCACCTCCCCCCCCCCCCCTAAGGAGAGCCCTGCGCACGCCTATGATAGACGTACAGTATCCTATCGCGAATTTTTATTCGCGGTAGCAGCGCACGCAGCGATGTTGATTTCTTGTGCATACCGCTGTAGTTACATTGCTCACTGTGGTGTCAATTACTTCTAAAGTAGTCAAAACTGGCGGGTGAAGCGCAGTAAATATTTTAATGTGCTCTAATTCTCATATCTTCGAAAACGTACGAACCCGCTCCGGATGAGAACGCGCCGTTCTGTGCTGAACTTGGACAGTTTTAAACTAAAAGATCAAGCAACACTGTGCGTCAGACGCGTGCCAGTGGCGCGACTAGACGCTCTTGACGCATAGGCGCGTGCGTACCAGTGGTTGGTGCTTGAAGGTGGATTCACACGAGGAAACGGAGCAAGAATTTTCGCAGCGGACGGCGCATCACGTGACGTGCGCGTCATCGAAACGTGCCATCCTCGCTTCATCCGCTCTCCTCCGCTCGCGGCATGAATGGAAATGTCGTTTGACGGTCGTCTGCTCTCGATCGAGAGGATTCAGCGTCAAATCGGTCAACATTGGTTGGATTGGCGTGGCTAGGAAGCAGGCAGCTGGCTTAAAAGCCACCTGTTTTATACTGGGTGTTTTCCAATACTCACCATAGACGGCTCAATAGACAGCTAAATTGACGGCGGCCATCTTAGGTTCATTCCGATTCTCACGTAGCCGGCAAAATAGACAGCTCCGAGAAGACCGCATCGACGACAAATGCCATGCAGGCTACTTTGCTGTCTAAACAAGATGGCGACTCAGTGAATCACTCAGATAGATCAGATCTCGCCGGAATGGTCGTCTGCACACAAACTACGTCGCATCGCTCGTCGCTTTCGCGTGCATTTTCGCGTTATGAGGTTTGGGCTTTAAACTAATCACGTGACTGTTTGGTCCGTGTAGCAGCGAGATTTCGCCCTCGCGTGTGAATCTAGCTGGAGGGGTCGAAAAACCACCGGGCGTACGTCTGATAGCGGTGTTTAGCTTTTTTGTACAGCGATTTTGAAAATCTCTCATATATCGCGTACATTGTGGATGGCGAACTTCCTGCTAGAGAAACAGCTACGATCCCGGGGCGTACATTGCACAGAAAGGGAGCAACCGCTGCGCAACGTGGTTAAAACAAGCCGCGGCTGTGCGCGACCCAAATACGTTGCCGTGTGTATACGGGGACTCGATGTTTATGTGTCGGAATTTTACGACGAACCGATCTGCGCCCGGTCCAAACCACACCTGGAGAGTTGCCAAGGCGGCGCGCAAATGCATCTGAAGGCCTCGCTGTGTAGACCTTCTCGCGGGTGAGCACAAAGCCTGACGTCACAGCCAGTGCATTTTTGGAAGGTGACGCCTGTTTAGTGCAGCCCGGAGAAGGATTCCGGCGGTTCCTAGGCAGTGGCAAAATCCCGTCAAACTCTACCGAGGTACGTCACAGCGTGACGTCACCGGTGCAAGTGCAAGGCGGTGGTTGGCAAAACACTCCCGCCGGTGGCTGAGTGGGGTGCAGTAGCTCGGTGCTTGGGGCAAGTTTTTTTTTTTCTTTTTGAAAGCTTAATCTTCATCTCACAGTGGCAACATTAGCTGTAGTATGTGTAAGAGAGGTATGTGAAAGTGCGTGATGAAATATTTCCCACGCTGGCTGGCTGTTTATCTCGGAGAAGTGAAAACACATGGTGGCCTGTGCGAGGAACAGCGGCATCACCTTCGAAAATGCGCAGTGTTGATTTTGGCGTGTAGTGTGCGTTGAAAGGCATCGACAGTATTGGTTCACCTTTACGGACGGTGAAACTGGGAATATTGTGCGTGGTGTGTGCAGTGTGAATAACGTAATGCGTCCTGTTTACGAAAACACTGGTATTCGTTGTGGGCCGGTTGCAGTAACCGCTTGTCGATTGAACCTTACGATCTGACATTTTATTCAAGGTAAGAATGCATTTGACGCAAACATCTGTGAGTGGGTACACCTCAGCGTATGCACGGCGTGCAGAAAAACAAAAGTCTGTGATCTCCGGGTGATACATACGACTGCGCATGAGGCATAAACATGTTGTAGCGTTGCCGAATCTAGATATACGCTTCACCACGGCTATAACTCACATTATCGGATACCTGATACGTGTTAATGGAAATAGTGGAGATTTTCGTTTCTTCTCTACTTTGTACTTTTACCACTCGATCCTTATGAAGTGACAATGCGCATAGGAAGTTTTTGTATCAAGCCTAAAGGGGCAATATAGGTCCGAAAACACGTTATAGGTATCAAATGCAGCAAGGTAAGTGTGCCAGACAATAATTAAGTGGTCGGGTTTTTTTACATCACATTAATTTTCACTCGGTTATTAAGAGACGCAGTGGCAGAAATTCACTTTAATTTTCACGAGGACATATTTCTCAACCTAACGCATGGCAAGAAGTGTTTTTTTTTTATTCGTCTCCGATCAGACTTTTTCGCAGTGATTGAGAATCTTATCCATGACGTTGCGCACGTCAGCTCAAAACCATGCTGCCGCCAATGCTGTTCATCATTGAAAACTGCATTGCACATGCCACGATGGAAATTGAATAAGTTTACATCCTTGCCATGCAAATATTTCTCGAAGTGCCAGTCACCGTATACATTCAATATGTTGGCTTTCGAAAAAGATCAGATTTTTTTTTATGGCTACCATTTACGCGGGTGAAGCCCACTGCGTGCTAGTCGCGTCTCTCAGTACTCTAAATAAAGTTTCTCCATCCATCCATATACCACGAGCGAATTTCCACACTATGAGCAGTGGCCCTTCCGCAACCCCTTTCTTTCAAAAGCTGCAACTTCAGAACATAGCAATGTAGAAATTTCTGCTGAAGGAATGCAGACACGCAGCTCTCTATGCAGAAAGTTGCCACCGGCGGAACTTTCTGGCCAACCAGCAGCTGCTCCGAGAAAGCGTATGGTGGGCGGGGTGCCCGCAGTGACGTCACACTGTTTACAAACAGGGAGAAGTCTATTAGGAGAGAAGCACCGACAACGAGCAAAAATATCGGCCTTCATTATTTTGTCCTCCTTTACCGCCAGCTGTCCCTCAGTGCCGGGCCGGGCAGTATCGAGGATACATGTATCTGAGATGCTGTCCTAGATACTGTTTGGGTATTCCATACCTGTATCGTTATGCGACTGGCAAAACGACCATCTGCGTTTTCGTTACATTCGATGTTGCATCGTGTATTTTAAGATACTGCGGGCGCAACGCTGTGCCGTGCGAAACATTAATCGCTCACTGAACTCCACTGCCGAGGCCGCTACTGGTGCCCCTAAAGCACGTGATTAAAACTAAGGGCAGTGACGTCATTTTGTCACCTCCACCAGTCAAGGCAGGCGATGAGGCATACGCGTCACTTTCGGGGTATCAGACGACACTCCAGAGCTCGTGCAGTCTACGCTGGCGGGCCTTTTCAAGATTTCTTCTTTTTTTACTTGTGTCACAGCCATGGCCCTTAGCCCCTTGCAAGTGCCGCGTATCACAGTGCATGAGGCGATGAGCGCACAAATTCTGATGTCACTCTCCTGCATGGAATTACGTGCACCGCCAGTACTGATGCTGTGTCTAATACTCGCTTATCAGACGACATCTTGATGTACCATGCCGCTTTTAAATGCGAAGCATTTCTTAGCGAACATCGGCGACTTTGAGCCTATCTATCTATCTATCTATCTATCTATCTATCTATCTATCTATCTACTATCTCTATCTATCTATCTATCTATCTATCTATCTATCTATCTATCCTATCTATCTATCTATCTATCTATCTATCTATCTATCTATCTATCTATCTATCTATCTATCTATCTATCTATCTATCTATCTATCTATCTATCTATCTATCTATCTATCTATCTATCTATCTCTACGCCTACGACATTTAGCTCTCCTGGCCGTTTGAATAGCGGTATGGTTGCCAAACTTGGTATGGCGTAACATGACTCTATGACGAGCTTGGCTAGTCATAACATGAAAATCATCATGACATGTATGACATGATATACATATTATGGTCTTGCTGCTCTTGCGGTGGTCTCATTCACATGACGTGTTGCGAAACTGGTATAGTATGGCATGGTTGCATGGTGAACACAAGCGACAGACCCTAACATGAAAATCATGACATGCGTGTCACGTAACAACATGACTACATGCCACATTCGATGCGTTTGTGGCCGTTTCGCTAACTTCACATATGCAAATTCGGTATTACAGTACGTGAATGGATGACGAAGGTATGTGACTAGTACAAACATGATAATCATGAGTTGCGTGTCATGTAACAACATGACTACATGCCACGCTCATGATGCGCTCGTGGCCGTTTCGCTAACTTCACATGTACTAAATTCAGTTTTACGTGACGCAAACGGATGACATATCTATAGGTCGTTCGCGCCACGACCTATTCGAATGCATCCAAGCATCTTAAGATACAATTGGTAAATATTGTATCAGACACAATTTTTGCGGCAATATCTTGTATCTGTATTCCAAATATGTTTCGTATGAGTATCAAGTAGAGTTTGAGTCGTAGAGTTCAAAGTATATTTACCCATCCCTGCTTCAGTGATAATCGTGATTGCCTTTAAAGATAACACAAAATTAGCGCAGCTTGCAGAAAGGCTGGGTCACAGCAGAGCTGGTCCCTGGCTTGGCTCAGCACCCTGCCTTTCTCCCACTTCTTGCTTATCTATGTTTGTAAGCAGTGGTAGGTGCCATCGGCATACTATACGCACCGCGACCAGCGCCTCAGTATACGGACGGCGGCAACCGCTGTTTACAAATGTGGAATACATCTATACGACGCGTGGCTATGCATGCCAGGCTTTTTTCCGTATCTATTTCTCTATATTTCCGCCAGAATCACGGCATCCTTCGCTGAATAATCGGTGTATACCTGTTCTGCAGGGAGCTGAAGAAGCAGAGGATGAATGATGTAATACGCCACACTGCAGCGCTATACTGTACTGCCATAGCAATGCTTTCTCTTTCGATCTCTCTGTCCAGTTTCATTCTTTCTTTGTTTCCCTATCTCTTTCATTGTGTAGTATCTCTCTCAGCTTGCTATCTTTTTAACATGAAAGGGTTTTATGCCAGGGTCCACCAGTGGCACCGCTGACATTTTTTTCGCGACGAATATGACGTTCTAAATATATACTTACAAATTAAGAAGAAAAGTACGACAACGCGAAGGCCCCGAATGGAGCGTCGAACAGGCGACCTCTCGCTCCTGAACGCGCGACGCGAACCACTAGGATAACTAGGTCACACAGCCCGCGTTGCTAAGCTTGCTAGCGGTGAGCCATTTATACACACTATGTATCGTTGGCCAGCTTCAGAGCTCAACAGCTTCAGCGCGTTTTCGTCATCAGTAAGGAGATGGCGCGAGGAGCGCGCGTTCGGCGCACTTGCGAAAGGTCCGCGCGTTGCTATGCGCGCGCGCCTCCACACGGCGTAGGTGAAGTTCCCTGGCGTGGTCGCTCACTCGTGAGCGCACTCATATCGGGATTCGGGCGTGTGTTGTATCGCAGAAAGCGAGAGCTGGTGCACTGCCACCTAGAAAAATATTTTCAGGCCTGCTCACTGCCGCCGGGACGTAACTCGTATAGACTGAGCGAGCACGCTTACAAAAGGCTGTGAATAAATTGCACACTCGTCTCCGGTTAAAATATAAAGCGTTCGCGGCGAGTTTTACACGCGTAATAACTCATTCTGCCTTTTGCGACTGTAAATGAGCTGGTTTGAGTAATGTATTGCGCTTCACTCTTAAAAAAAAGGAGCGAGATTGGAGAAACAGGCTCCGTTTCTCCTTCGGCGCAGTGACTTTCTCCTTTTCGGGCGCCTCACTCGTAGTGACCTCTCGCGACAAAAACCAAAGGAGCAACGTTTCTCCTTCAGCGTTCAAGTTTCTCCTCAACCACGGGGGGGGGGGGGGGGGGGTCTTGCCCGCGCGCATGCGCACGCCGAGCCTAGCCAGCCGCGGCCAGTCGCGAGCGATCACTTATACCTAAGATTGATGGAAGCAATGCAGGAGTGACGTTTATTCTTTTGCTTTATAGGTGTAGAGTAAAAGCCTCTCTTTTTTTTTTATCGCCAGGCACTCGCACGATGCTTCGCACACTTCCGTGTGTGTCTCGTGTTGTTTCAATCTACAATTTCGTCACGAATACAAGGAGCTCTGCTTCTCTAAACAGTCTTGCTTTATCGATTGCCTTAGACTATACACAAATAATGCATTTTTGCGGTATCGACATACTTGGTAGGCATGCGCGTTTTTAGTTTCGCACGGCACCAATATCACCCATCAATTCAACGAGGCGCATAAAAAAGCCCCACAGTTAACCTTTCAACATCCTAGAAAACGTGATACCACTTTACAGTCTATGCGTGAAAGTACGATCATGTACAATTGCTGGAGTTATACGTGCCGCTACCACCATATGATTATCAGGCACGCCGTGATGGGAATATGTGGTTGAATTTCGTCCAATTGAAATTTTTTGCCGTGAATCTAAACATAAGCACATGGGTGTTCTTTGCACCCCCCCCCCCTCCCCTATCAAAATACGGCCGCCGTGGCCAGGAGTCGAACCTGCGCCCTCCAGCGTAGTCACACGACACCCAATGAAGCTATATATGCTACCACGGCAGGTGAAAGCACAAAGGGAAACGGGCTGCAAAGTCTCACCGAGCGTTTATTTGCCAGACAGGGTTACAATCATCATAAACGTTTTAAGCATAATCATGACTACACTTTTCTGAAAAGTAAACTAATGGCTTCTGTCAATTAAACCAAATTCTCGATCGCATGTGTTTTGAATTGTCTATGCCAGCACTGAGAGTTGGGATGGAATTATGCACGCGAACAGTATGCCTCTCTCGTCCACATCATTCTGCATTGTCGTCCGAAACTCAACACAATATGCACTTCTACTAACAGCTGTGTACAGCAGGTAAGTACTAACACACTCACTCACCTTTGCGAAAAAGAGTATTCCAAATCCGGAGTAATAGTAACCACCACAGCCACGCGCTAACAACACAATTGTGGCACGCACAATGACAGCCAGTTGACAAGCGAGGTGATTCGCGAGACGCATCTGAAGCAGCGAAGTACGTAGGCACAGCATACTGTAATGTTATAGCATATTCGCGCACTGTAGCGCCGGTTCCTCTCTCAAGTAATCGAGGCGCCGCGACGCCAACAACCATGGCCATCGCTCACGAAAGGACACCGTTGCGACAGTCGTTCATCATCATCATCATCATCATCATCAGCCTGACTACGTCCACTGCAGGACAAAGGCCTCTCCCATGTTCCGCCAGTTAACCCGGTCCTGTGCTTGCTGCTGCCAATTTATACCCGCAAACTTCTTAATCTCATCTGCCCACCTAACCTTCTGTCTCCCCCTAACCCGCTTCCCTTCTCTGGGAATCCAGTCAGTTACCCTTAATGACCAGCGGTTATCCTGTCTACGCGCTACATGCCCTGCCCATGTCCATTTCTTCATCTTGATTTCAGCTATGATATCCTTAACCCCCGTTTGTTCCCTAATCCACTCTGCTCTCTTCTTGTCTCTTAAGGTTACACCTACCATTTTTCTTTCCATTGCTCGCTGCGTCGTCCTCAATTTAAGCTGAACCCTCTTTGTAAGTCTCCAGGTTTCTGCTCCGTAGCTAAGTACCGGCAAGATACAGCTGTTATATACCTTCCTCTTGAGGGATAGTGGCAATCTACCTGTCATAATTTGAGAGTGCTTGCCGAATGTGCTCCACCCCATTCTTATTCGACAGTCGTTACCGCGTCAAAAACATTGTCATTGAAGAACTAGCGGTGTACTGTATCCATGGCTAACGGTCGCACATGTGGTAAGCAAGTAAATAGAATATAAGCAAACGTGAACACAAAACAACTAAACGAAGTCTGCGCGACGAAAGAGACCAAGTCTGGCCTGCATGCTGCGCCCTCTCCGAGTACCAAGGGGGAAAAAAAATACGTGACCTCTGAAACGGCAAGCGCGTGGCAAGTGTTTGCCTTCTCAAAAACTTCAAGAAAAAAAAATTGTCTGTGGTAGTGGTCGAGAGATGGCGCAGCCTTCGGAATGCCGTTGGCATTCTATGCATGGTTTGGGGTCATCGTTTTCGCGGAAACCTGACAGGCTCTAGTAATTACTCCGTTCATCATTGTGAAACCATTGATAAACTACCGATTGTCTAAGAATCAGATACAATATACTTATGTGTTCCCATGTTGTGGTACGGCCACGAAAAGTCAAAAAGTTGACCAAAGCTTACATGTCACTTGTGCCACTATGGCCCGTCAAAATTCCTTGCTATATAAGCTTGTGCGTTTCATGGTTGAGTGTGAGGAAACACGTGGAATTTTGTGTGTTGCTGTGGCGAATTATTGATTGTTCTCTTATTCATGCGTTCACTCTATATGTATGTATGTATTTGTACTATGTGTTCTTAGATGTATGTGTAGCTATATGCATTGCATCAGCATACAATAGGTGGCGGTGTCAGTGAGTAATAAATGAATGGAGTGACTCACCCATTATCCGCTAGGAAGCCTGCGGGTGTGTCAACATGTGTCGCCTCAGGCAACATTTTTAGTATCATTCAGTCCCTCTAGATGGCGCCAGCTACCTCCTACTTCACGGCTGGTGACGCTCTCACACCTTCAGCTACTTATATAACATTGAACATCTATGAAAACTGCACTGCTGAGACAGTAAGCTTTCGCTGCGATCAAGTCTACGGTTTGGAGGCACATCACGTGACCTGCGGCCCCGTAAACGCGCGGATAACGTCGCTACACTATGAGAATCTGCGAGAAATAAATAGAGCAAGCCTAGCAGGCACCCACCGGGTGAGAACTCCGCAGTATCCGTGTCTTTCAAAGTGAACGTCGTCAAGCTGGCCGAACGAAACCTACTAGCTCTGTCGTTCTGTTTCGCCGAGCTTCATCACCACAGGTTCGTCTGCTTGCTTTTGTAATCATTTCGTTTGCTATCAAGCTTATCGGGACGTTTTTTTTTTTTTGTAATTTTCAGTGCCAGTGTACTCATTATGAGTCGAGAATCGATGCATTCGCTAGGCCTACTCGCTTCGCTAACCGGGAGTCAGCCATCATGATTCTCATGGAGAGAAACATGTTTCTCCGTGGCAAAGGAAGCAACGTTTCTTCATTTAAAGACGAACATTGGGGTCATCGCCGTTTCTCCCCGGGTGTTTGAAGTCACGGGCGAATCATCTTTTAGGAATTTATTATTCCATAACCAATTCAGAAGTGATTGTGCGTTATTGAACGTGTGGTGAAAGATCAAAATTTGAAGGCTCAATAAAATGACAAAATAGGGAAATTTCGGTCAATCTTTATGTACATACAAGCCCAGGCTCACACAAACACACACTAACACACACACGAATATCTAGATGCACGGAAGCTGTTCTCACTGACCAGCTAAGTTTCTGCAGTTTTCTGAGTTAGCAGTATTACACTCTCTAGAACATCTGTCATCGTGAAGACGTAGTTTCTGAGGAGAGTGTTCGCTTCTGCCACAAGTATGTTATTAAGCGCAATGCCAGGGTGAGGACCATTGCAACACACAACGAAATCTTCTGTTTCAGCACACAAAAAAAAATCTCTTGTGGCAAACACAAAAAGCGGCATTTCGCTCTTTTGCATGGTCGTTCTCCCACTGGTGCGTAATCGCTCACACAACTTGGGGCAATTGAAAAAAATGTGGGCACTGCGTCTAGAGCAAGCCAGTGTAGCCGCCATGGCAGCTACTATCCTGCTGGTTCTTACCCCCGTATTCTAGAACCTCCCTTCACTCAACGATTCACCTTCACTTGAGAAAGCCGATGGGAGCGCCGTCTCTAGGGCACGGCAAGTCACTGCATATCAGTGATAGTCTGCTTCGATTCTTCAGTAGCGCAGCGTTATTTTCAGCCGAGTGGTGGTGCAGTGCTCAACTCTGTCAAGTGAAGGGTGAAAGTTGAGTCGAGGAGTGTTTGTGAATACGTTGGTTAGACGGGTATATTTGGTAGTGGTTCTTTAATTCTTTGGTTTGAAGTGGAGCTTACGCAGCCTAAAATCTATTAAAAGCGCTTTGCGTAGGCGTCTACAGGTATCTAAATACGGCTGAAGGTATGTATAGCAGCGCATATAGCAGCACCAAGGCAGCAAACTGTTCAGATGAAACTGTCGATTCGGCCGAACTAGTGGCCAGGAAACTGAAGGTCACATTACAGCAACGCACGGGCTCTGATAACGGCGAAGAGAGCGTCAGCCGGCGATCAACTGACAAGCGGGGAAGCGCGTCGGCATTCACACACGTGCCTTCGAATACTCTAGCGTATTCGCTAGCGATCACGTAGGTTCCAGAATAATCAGTAATGTTTGCGAAATGGGCAGAATCTTAACAGAGTGATCTACTGCAGTCCCGAAGATTGTCGAACACTGCAGGCGGGGTTTGCGCTGCGAATTACGTCCAGTGTAACAGGGCGATAACAAAGCTTTAGGAAGGAACGTAGCATTGCTCACCTCTGTAAAGGGCATCGCCCCGATGCTTTAACAAAAGATGAAAGCATTTAGTGGGGAATTCGCAAGGCAGTGACTAGTGGGACCATCTCTGAGTGCGAAGCGGGAGCGTGTGCACGAGCTTTGACTGATTGATTTGTGGGGTTTAACGTCCCAAAACCACATTTGATTATGAGAGACGCCATCGTGTGCACGAGCTGTAGACACTGGAATGTTCGACTATTTTTGTCCGTACCGGCTGCCTGCCTGCTACCTGGCGTTGCTATTAAACTCCCTTGAAGAGTAGGGGAGGTGCTGGGTACGCAAATCTGGGAGTTCGAAGCCGGAAGCTTCCCACTGCATCAGCAATTCCTGATCAGACCACCGACAAGGCGCCACCCAGCAAAGCGCGACGCAATCTCAACTGGTCATCGTTCCTACCACCCTGCGCCAACGGGATCCCCCCTTCTTCAGCGGCACCGAGGACCAAGATGTGGAAGACAGGCTACATCTGTTTGAAAAGGTGAGTGTCGCCAACAAGTGGGACGACCCCTCGAAATTGGAGTGTGTCCCATTTTATCTCAAAGACGTCGCCAGCCTGCGGTTCACAAACCACCGTGCTGAATTTGCCACTTGGGCCGCTTTCAAGACCACCCTTGCAGCTGTGTTTGATCGCCCTGCAGTGCGCAAGCTGCGTACTGAACAGCGCCCATGCGGACGTGCGCAAAGGCAGGGCGAAAGCTTCACAAGCTATATTGAAGATGTTATCTATTTATGCCGACGCTTTTAACCCTGAGATGACCGAACAAGACAATATTAGAGACTTCTTGAAACGCATAGACGATGATGCCTTTCAAATGTTGCTGGCGAAGGACCCATGTATCGTATCCGAATTTGTGACCTTGTGCGAGAGCTTGGAAGAGGTTCACAAACAACGTGCATCAGTTCGGAGGTCGACGACAGCAGACGACTCTCTCGCTGCCCTGGCCGTCGGTGGTGACAGCATCCTGCTGGAGCAGATAAAAGATTATGTACGTGTAGTTTCTCCTAACACTGTGAGCGCCCAACAATTTAGCCCATTGCGTCATGTACAGCAAAAGTGGTAATTTGAGACGTGTTGTACACCATTGAATTCCACGTGTTGGCTTCATGTTCCCACGATGTCATCCTAAAATGGGATTTCTTATCACGTCATTACGCCGTCGTGGACTGCGTTCGGGCCGAAGTGGAGCTGCTACCCTTTCGTTACGTGCCTTCTGTTGATGCGGCCGTATCTAGTGTGGTTAACCCTGTCGTCGCGACGGACATTGACATTCCTCCTTTCAGCGCCCAGTTTGTCCCTGCCTACTGTGCTTCATTTTCTGGCGCTACCGCCCTATTCACGCCATCCAACATCTTCGGTAGCCGCCACCACACATCGCTGTCATTCGCCGTTCTTGCGCTTTGTGAAGACTCTACCGGAATATTCATTTCCAACCCCAACTCGTGCCCCCTGAGTTTGTGCCGCAACGCGACGCTCGGCCACGTTCAGTCTATCGATTAAGGTATTATGGTGGCTGCCGATTTCTTCGGCACCAAACCAAATATGGAGCTGAACGCGTGGGTTCCTCACCTTGCCTCGGACAGCCTGTCTTCCTACGCATTTCACCGTTCTATCGGACAGCCATCTCGCCCCTGCTCAACGAGAGCAGCTTGTTACCCTGTTGCACGAATTCAGGCATTCGTTTGACTTCCCCCAAGCGGTGCTATAGGAAGAACGAACACCGTTGTTCACGCAATTGACATGGAGAAGAGTACTCCTTTGCGCCAGCTCCCCTATCGTGTGTCGCCGGCGGCGCGTCGCGTGATTGCACAACAAGTAGAAGACATGATACAGCGTGGAGTCATAAAGCCTTCTTGTAGTGCTTGGTCTTCCCCTGTTTAGTCGTCAAAAAAAAAATGATGGTTCTATCCGGTTCTGCGTAGACTACAGGCGTCTAAACTACATTATGAGGAAAGTGTTTTACCTTCTTCCCCGCATAGACGACGCTCTCGATTGTCTCCAGGGTGAAGAATTCTTTTCCTCGCTTGACCTCCACTCATGTTATCGGCAGGTCCCAATGGCTGAGTCTGATCGTCCGAAAACAGCGTTCGTCACACCAGATGACCTCTATGAATTTACCGTAATGCCATTCGGACTGTACAATGCGCCCGCCAAATCCGAGCGAATGATGGACAGCATTTTACGCGGTCTCGAATGTAACATATGCCTGTGCTATCTCGACGACGTTGTGGTCTTTTCACCCGATTTCACTTCGCATCTCACTCGTCTGCGTAAGATTTACAGTGCCTTACAAACTCCAGGCTTCAGCTTAACCTGAAAAAATGTCCCTTCGGGGCTAAACAACTCACCATACTTTGTCATGTCGTCTAGAAAGCCGGCATCCTTCCCGACCATGACAAGCTTCGTGCTGTTGCCAAATTTTCTAAGCCGACTACAGTTAAAGAATTACGGAGCTTTGTGGGCCTGTGCTCCTATTTTCGTCGGTTTGTCCGGAACTTTGCTTCAATCATCGCTCCGCTCACCAAACTCCTTGCTGGCCCTGCATATCTTTCGAATTAGACAACTGCCTGAGACGAATCCTTCGCAGGCCCCGCCGCGGTGGTCTAGTGGCTAATTAAGGTACTCTGCTGCTGACCCGCAGGTTGCGGGTTCGAATCCCAGCTGTGGCGGCTGCATTTCCGATGGAGGTTGTAGGCCTGTGTGCTCTGATTTGGGTGCATGTTAATGAACCCCAGGTGGTCGAAATTTCCTGGAGCCCTCCACTGCGGCGTTTACTCATTATCATATGGTGTTTTGGGACGTTAAACCCCACATATCAATCAATCAAATCCTTCGCAACACTGCGCCAAATCCTTACCTCACCACCCGTGCTGCGCCATTACGACCCTACTGCACCGACCGAAGTACACATGGATGCAAGTGGCGTCGGTCGTTGGTGCAGTACTCGCGCAGCGCAAACCAGGTTTTACGGAGTATGTGGTCGCCTATGCCAGCCGCGCCCTCACTAAGGTAGAAGCCATCTACTCTGTTACCGAAAAAGAGTGCCTCGCGATTGTTTGGGCGTTAAACAAGTTTTGCCCTATTTGTACGGTCAAACATTTGATATGCTAACTGACCATCACGCACTCTTTTGGTTGGCTTCACTGAAAGATCTTTCTGGTCACCTCGGAAGTTGGGCACTACGCCTCCATGAATTCGACATACGCGTCATCTACCGATCAGGCCGAAAGCAATCAGACGCAGATGCGCTTTCACGATGACCTGTGAAATTTGATGAATCAGAAATATCAGCCCTTGACCTTCCCCTCTCTTCGGTCAGCGTCACAGACATGCCATCTGAACAGCGGAAGGACCCTTGGATTGTCTCGCTCTTGAATGTGCTCTGTTATACATCAGCTTCCGGTTACCCGCGTGCTCTTCGCCGCCAAGCGACACGTTTCGCCCTACGGGATGGCCTGTTATACCAACGCAACTATCAAGTGGCGGGTCGCAAATGTCTGCTAGTCATACCCAGCCGTATGCGGTCTGATATCTGCAAATATTTTCAAGATGAACCGCAACACGCACACGCCGGTGCGCTAAAGACGTATGAGTGGATCTGCCAACGTTACTACTGGCGAGGTACGTGCACGTTTGTACGCAAACACATTCGCCCATGTACCTTGTGTCAGCAGCGCAAGACATTTCCTCATTCACCCGGTCAACTACAGCCTTTACCATGTCCTGCACGCCCAATTGACCGTGTGGCGATTGACCTACACGGCCCGCTACCGTGCTCTGTTGATGGTAATCGATGGGTTATTGTGGCTGCCGAACATCTGGCAAGGTACGCTGAAACGGCAGCGCTACCTTCGGCTGGTGCTCGTGACGTTGCAACCTTCATCTTGCGTCGGTTCGTTCTCCGTAATGGTGCACCACGGGAGCTACTGAGTGACAGAGGTCGCGTATTTTTTTCCGAAGTTCTGCAGCAGCTTCTACATTAATGCCGTACGGTGCACCGCAAATCAACGGCCTACCACCCTCAGACGGACGGCCTAACGGAACGTTTCAATAGAACCTTGGGAGACATGCTCGCTATGTATATTAATTCCGACCACTCCAATTGGGACGTCGTTTTGCCTATTCGTGACGTACGTTTACAATACGGCGACTCAATCAACAACAGGCTTTTCTCAATTTTCTATATGGTCGTGACCCATGCAGCCACACTTAACACAATTCCGTCATACAATCCTGATGCCTCCGAGTTCAGCCCAGTTTCTGAAATGGCCGAACATGACAAAGAGTGCCATCAGCTTGCATGGTCCTTCAACGCCGACAATCAAGCCGTCGAAAAAAATCACAATGACTGTGATCTTGTTCAGGACACTTTCCCCGTCGGTACTCTCGTGCGGCTCCGACTGCCTTTCCACTCTCCTAGACTGACTCCCAAGTTTGCACCGAAGTATACTGGCCCTTACCACGTCGTACAGCGCCCTTCTTCTGTCACCTATGTGATTGGCCCGCTCAAGCCGTCCACGGACAAGCGCTACCTTGGTCGTGAGACGGTCCACGTCAGTCGCCCCAAGCCCTGCTACGACCCTCCTGTTCTCTAGTCACCTTGAGTCGCCAGGTTGGCTTGTCTTCATCGCCCAGGTATTGTAGTGGGGAATTCGCAAGGCAATGACCAGTGGGACCATCTCCGAGTGCGAAGCGCGAGCGGTGTGCACGAGCTGTAGACGCTGAAGTGCTCGAGTATTTTTTCCCGTACCGGCTGTTTGCCTACTACCTGGCGTCGCTATTTGAAGGGTCGTGAAATGGTCACTTTACAACGACAATGCGGCACCATCGGCAGCCACATGCGCTAACTGTGTCATCATCCCGAGTGGACCTGCATAGAAGCTTTGTCCATCGAGGAACGCGGAACTCTTTGGCATAGCAAGCACGCGCAAGAGGTGGTGGTGGTGGCGAAAGCGTATATATTTATTTATTTGCAGGAAATTTTCTGCGGAGAAGATCCGAGTAGTCGGAGATGCTTGGCTTGCGGTGGGGGGCCCTTAGTCCAGGGCTCCGCTTGCAGCAGCCACTCTGCGGGCCCGGTTGATCAGACTCAACTGATCTTCCAGGTTCTCGCTGTCCAGAAGCTCCTCCCATCGCACCGCTGTCGGATTTTGTACTGGTTGTAAGGCTGTAATGACCTGACACTCCTACGTGACGTGGTACAGAGTGGCTTTAGCTGAACACCATGGGCAGAGAGGAGAGTATGCCGAGGGGTTCATTTTACTCAGGTTGTGCAAATTTGGAAACGTGCCGGTTTGAATTTGCGTCCAGCTGACCGATTCCTCTTTATTTAGGGTTCGGCGTGGTAGCGAATAAGCTTTCCTAAGTCCTCTGTAATCGTTTAGGATGGCCGAATAGTCGCAAGGGACCGGAACGAGTTCCTCAGGGGCGGAGTTGGAAGTCGCTCGGCTCGCACACCCTCGAGCTACCCTATCCGCTGCCTGATTCCCCTCCAGTCCCATGTAACCCGGAGTCCATATAATCCGATGCCAAATTCTGAGTAGATGTGTAATTGAACGCTCGCCAGCGTCTGTAGCGCTCAGGATGACGTTGAGAGCGGGTTGGCTGATGCGCCCCTGTAGGTAGTTGCGGCAAGCTGCTTGAGAGTCCGTGAGAACTGTCAGCGACCTTCGTTGTCTGTAGCCGAGGGCGAGAGCGAGCGCGATGCCAATTTCTTCAGCCTCTGTGATGATGTGGCACCTCACGGAAGCGCTGGTACGTTCTGTGAGTGTGTGGCCCACGACTGTGGCTACAGCCTCATCGTTTGCATGGTCGTAGTCTGCGGCGTCAACATAGTACGTAGTGTTCTTGTGTGCATAAGTTCGCTCGAGGGCTTCCACTCTTGCTTCCCGCCGTCCCTGATGTAGTCGAGGATCCATATTGCGGGGGATGGGAGTGACCTTATAATTGGCACGAAGTTGGTCCGGAATGGGCTTGCGACGAGCTGCGTCGTGGAACTGGCTGATGTAGCCAAGGTGTAGGAGCAGGTCACGGCCTGTAGGTGTTTGCGTGAGCCGCTGCAGTTGTGTGGCGAGTTGCGCTTCACAAAGTTCTTCAAAGGTGTTGTGTAGGCCCAATGCGAGGAGCTTGCTAAAAGAAGTGCCCGGTGGTAGCTTGAGTGCCGCTTTGTAGGCCTTGTTCGGAGCATTGCGTCTACTTGGCCCTGTTCGCTTTTGGTGACGGGTTGGTAGAGCAAACTGTATGTCACCCTACTGACCACGAGGCTAAGTATGAGTTTCAGGGTATCCTCCTCGCGCATGCCATGGCGACGAGTGGCTACCCGAGATATCATTCGGGCCACTTGCAGTGTAGTGGTGCGGAGAAGGGAAAGTGTGATTCACATGGCGGTTCGACTGTACCTCCTTGCCTAATATTCGAATGGTGGATTTCTCTGAGATTTATTTGCCAGCAAGGACGACCTGGAGGCGGGAGCCTTGGTTGTTCTGCGCCAATGGATGGGAACTTGCGTCGATAAATTCGTAGAAACTCAGATTTTTCTGTTGCACAGGCCAGGCCTCGTGCCTGCGCGTATTATTCGACACATGTGGCTGCCTGCTGCAGGTTATATTCTTTTTCTCCAAGGGACCCCCGCGTGGCCCAGACGGTGATATCGTCCGCATACATTGCGTGATGGATGCCATCGATGCGGTGGAGTTCATGTGCCAGGCCAACCATAGCTACATTAAAGAGTAGCGGGGAAATCACTGAGCCCTGCGGGGTGCCCTTGTTCGGAACCCTGATAACATGTGATCGGATGGAGCCGAGACCAACTGTGGCAGTGCGGTCCGACAAGAAGGCCAGAGCATAACTGTAGACGCGCTGCCCACAATGAAGAGCCTCGAGACCCTCAAGTATGGCCTGGTGGCTAACGTTATCAAATGCGCCCTTAATGTCTAAAGTCAAGATGTTTTCTCCTTGCTGGGGGGCGTTATCGATGACTTCTTTTAATTGTAGCAGTACATCCTGCGTTGAAAGATGTGCCCGGAACCCGTACATTGAGTGTGGGAAAAAGGTCATTGTCTTCGAGATAATCTTGCACGCGATTAGTGATGACTGCGCTCGAAGAGTTTACCAAGGCAGGAAGTGAGGGATATTGGTCGGAGGTTTTCGATCTGAAGTTTTTTTGCCCGGCTTCGGTATTGTTATGACCTCCGCGTGCTTCCATTCAGGAGGAAGCGTGCCACGTTGCTACTGATCATTGAAAAACGCCGTGATTTTTTGTACGGCGCTGTCTTTGAGGTTCCTGATAAGGGAGTACGTGATTCCGTCTGCCCCAGCGTGCCCCAGTGTTGCGGTTACTGCTGCGAATGGCTGCGTAAACTTCGTCCACCGTTATTGGTCGGTCGAGAGTGTCATTGACACGTCCACGATACGCAGCCTGAGATGCGGGTGGGTAGAAATCGCCAAAGCATTTTCGCCGGACTTGATCCAGCAGCTCATCGTCTGTACCCTCAAAGGCGTATATGAGGCGCATGACTGACTTATTCGTCTCATTTTTTGTTCGAGTGGGGTCCATCAAAGCGCGCAAAATGTGCCACGTGCGGGCCGTGCCCAATGAGCCTCGAAGAGAGTCGCTAAACTGGGCCCAATATACTCGCGCCAGTTCTGTAGCGTACTGCTCTGCCTGAGTGGTGAGTGCAGCGATCCTTAGCTTGAGGCGTCTGTTATGTTTTTGCGTCCTCCATCAGCGGATGAGGCTCCTTCGGGCTTCCCACAGATGTAGCAGATGGCCGTCCACTTCCGGCAGTGCAGGTGTTCTGTTAATGATGGTGGTCCAACGCTCTCGAATTTCTTTAAGTTGGGTGCACCAGTTGGTGAGGCTTGTGAGGCTGTCGAGTGAATGTTCGCTCTCACGACGAAAGGCGTCCCAGTTTGTGATGCGTGTTTCTCCAATAGACACTGCGCTCTCTGTAACCTTTGTGCGGAGAATGAAGTGGTCGCTGCCCAAGGATTCCTGCAGGTTGTCACAGTTATAGTTTGCATGGCCACGGGCGAAGGTGAGATCGGGGCAAGTGTCCCTGCACACGCTGTTGCCGATCCGGGTAGGGAACGCGGGATCCGTAAGCAGTTGAAGCTAAAATTTTTCAGTGGCAGCCGCAAGCTGTTTGCCTTTGACATCCGAACGGTTGTAACCTCAGCGTTCGTCGAGAGCGTTGAAGTCGCCGAGCAGTAAGAGTTCTTTTCCCTGGGCCAATCTGCAGGCACCTTGGACGAGGGCATGGAAATCAGTGGCTTTTTGCTTTGGGACGCTATATACGTTTACAATGATGACACTTCGCTTTTATCCTTTCTTTTTTTTTGCCTGAGAACTAGCTCCACAATCACCAACAACATAGACCATGTGATGTTGGTGTCTGGGATGTTGTCTAAGCCAACTGCGGTTAGCGCTTTGTCAATCAGGATGGCCGCTTTGCCGTCTGTTTGACTATTACAGGACTCATAACCTGAAAATATGGGTGGCGTTCCGGGCTCCTGAAGCGCTATGACATCTGGTCGAGCAAGGTGTGTGTTAATGTACTGTTGGAGGAGGCTCCGCTTTCTGCGGAAGCCGCGGCAGTTCCATTGCCAGACTTCTAACTGTTCGCCAATGAGTGGGGCTGTGCTGCCCATGGTTAATTCGTTGAGTGGAAAGGCGTGGGTATCGGAATCTCGGCTTGTGACACCGATGTTGGAGTGAGGGTGAGGGCACTGGGTGTCGATGCGGGGGTAGCGAGGATTTCGGATGCATGTGGTGGTGGTGGTGGTAAAAAACATTTATTTCAGAAAAAGTCTACTGGAGAGTGCCGACGCGGATGCATGTGATTCCAATCCTATAGTCAATGGTAACCTTGATCTGTCGTGGCGTGCGAGCTACGAGTGGCCCTCTTCATGCGTGTATTTTCGCCTGTTTCAGCAATTCGCACCCCGAAGCGTGGTCGAGGCGTTCTTCGAACTGTGTGAATACGGCACTGAATTGTTGCGATAACTGCTGCGCGAGCGTTGAGAGCATTTCGCGTGACTCTTCGCGTGTGACTGTGGTGCCCGACGCAGTAGGAATCGATAGCACCGTTTTAGGGATTTTCTGTCTCTCTGGGGAGGTTGGGGTTTTTTTTTTAGGGGGAGTCAGGCAGCGATCCAAGACGCGCCATTAGGGCATTAAGTTGAGAACTCTCCTTGGCTTGACGTGCCCTAACGGCTGCCAGCTCCTGTTTGAGTTTTATGTTTTCTGCGAGAAGGTGTTCGTATGCGGTGGACAGGGTATTGAGTGGAGCGATGGGAGGATCTATATGTGCTGACCAGCTCACCTTATTGTCGGCACCGGCTGATGGAGTGGGACTGGGCTACTAAATATGTTTGCTGGAGGCGTGCTGGGACTGTTGACGGGCGGGTTGTTGTTTGCTGCTGCTGCAGCTGCTGCCGCCACCGCCGCCGCCGCCGCTGCCGCCGCCGCCGCCGCCGCCGCTGCTGCTGCTGCTGCTGCTGCTGCCCAAGTTCCACAGAAGGGGGGGACGCGGGAAGGACTGTGACCTCGAGCGGGAGCGGGAGCGGCTCGTTTTCCTTGCTGAACCACCTGCGTTTGGGAGTGGGTGGGTTACGATGGGGTTTCGGCCCCTGGCTGGTGCTGCTGGTGGGGGAGGTGGCCGTGGGCGCGGGGCCCTCAGTCTCTGAGAGCCCTCTTTGGCACCCGTTAAGTGGGCATCTCCACACAAGTGACCTTTGGGTGCACAGGGGTGACCGTCAACGGGGTCGATGATCAACTGCCGACACACGGGAGCGTTTGGCGTGGGGCATGCGTCTGAGCGGTGCCCCCGTTTGTAAGCAGACTTGGCAGGATTGTCGCGTCGGCTTGTACGGGTGGCAGGTCACCTCCCCACCGTAATACAGTACATATCGAGGCCGAAGGGGGCCCTCAAAAGTGATCACGGCAGATTTAGTAGAACCAAGCATTCGTGCACTGTGCACTGTCACTCCCTGCGTGCACACGCGGAGGTTGGCGGTGAGTTCTTCCGGAGTTGTGCCGGGGTCTATCCCATGAATAACTCCCCGCAAGGTGCCCTCAGGGGCCGCCACATAGGTATTGAATTCGTAGGTCTTCCTCTCAACCGTGAGGGTGGTGATTTGCCGGAGAATTTCGGCCAGTCTCAACATGTGGCGTGCTGGCAATAATGATGTTCGACCCGGGGCGAGTACGTATAATGAAATGATCACCAGTACAATGTTGTCGAGAATTGCCCGTCACTGCTACGGCTCGAGAGATTTGATGCGTAGTGAAGTTCCGAATGGCCAGGTCCTATTTCGGGCGCATGATGATCTTTATGTCCGAGCGTGGAAGCAGGCGGCGGCTTTCGTCGAAGCTGGTGCGGCTTCGTTACGGGTGGTGGTGTTCGCGCCGGTGCGATGCCGGCCGCGTCTGCCTTGCGCAGCAGCAGCGCTCGCAGCCGCAGCAGCCCCGGCGTTGACGTGGCTGGGCGGAGTGCTTGCAGGACCGGCTGGCTGCATCAATTCCGATCGAGCTTTGTCGAATTTTTTCTAGGCGTTGACGCTGGCGACGGGAAATCGCCAGTTTCCAGTTGGCGTCGGTGTCGCTCGCCGGTCCCAGCGATGCAGACGATGTGGGATGGTGCACGGGAACTTCATCTTCGCTTGCCGAAGTGAGCTCGTGGAGGTCGAGAGAGTCCGTGTTAACATGGGCGTCGTTGGGGCTGAATGCAGGCTGAACGCATCCGGTAGTGGTCACGTCAGCAGTTGGCGTAGTGCTAGCGTCCATATTGTTGTGGAAGGGGTCGCGCCGTTAGGCCAAGTCACCCGTACTCGCACAGGCGAGCTGAGTCGACGCTTAGGCCCAGCGGCCCAGCGCTCACATGGGTTCTTCTGAAGGCGATAGAGAATATAGGAGATGCTCTACAGCCTCGGGAAGGGTGTGCGGTTCTCCGGACAGTTAACACTTGATGATCCGACACAGTGCCAGCGACGATATCGGAGTAATCCGGTCAACGAGAGCTCACGTTCGGCGGAGCGCATGCGACGCACGTCCACTCGCTCCGGCGTCCACGCGCGTCTACCGCGCAAGAGGCGTTCATCGGCGTCTGCCATACGCGATCCGCTTCCCACAAGGACGCTGCTTAATATGACGTCAGAGTTCAAGTTAGCGCTGATTGCGTATGACAAAGACGCTGACGAGTGTCCCAGTTGCACGCACGCAATTTCATTTCATTTTCATTTCATTTTATTTCCTTAAAGACCCCTTGCGGGGCATTACATAAGGGGTGGGTACATAAAAATTGAGCAGAAAACAATTGTTTGTCCTAAAGTGAAAGATGATTAGTGATACTGGTGGTGAAGGTAGAAGTACAAGTAATGGCAGTAATGTCGCCTGAAAGGCCATTCCAGGCAACTGCCGTGCGAGGAAAAAATGATGTTGAAAAAGTAACAGTGCGTGCACGTGGGCGTCCGACTTGAAGTGGATGATTAGTTCGTTGAGAGATGTACGCTGGGGGAACAAAATAAGGTGGCATGCGCATCGAGCTGTGAAAAAACTTATGAAATAACGAAAGACTGGCGATACGGCGGCGGAGGGAAAGGAGGGGCAGTTGAAATTCTGCCTTAAGTGAAGATACGCTGACGTCACTGGAGTAAGAATTATTGATAAACCTAGCGGCACGGTTTTGAATACACTCAAGGGCGTCTTCAAGATAGGCCTGATGCGGGCTCCAGATTGGGGAAGCATATTCAAGTTTAGTTCTAACAAGGCTTTTGTAAGCTAATAATTTTACATTTCTAGGTGCGTTACGTAGATGATGTCGCAAGAATCCCAATGTTTTGTTTGCCGATGATATGACTTTCGTGATATGCAAACCCCATGAAAGATCGTTGCAGAGTGTGACCCCCAGATATTTAAAGGAATTAACAGTTTCAACTGGAATATTACTGATGGAATATGAAAAAACAAGTGGAGAACGCCGGCGGGTGAAGGATAAGGCTTTGCATTTGTGATGGTTAAGTTCCATTAGCCAATCATCGCACCATTGTTTTACATTGTTAAGATCACTCTGTAGAGCTAATTGATCAGAAGCGTTACAAACAGTGTGGTAAATAATACAATCATCGGCAAGTACTAGCAAGCAAGTACTAAATAGTTCCGCGTTCCTCGATAGGCGAAGAATTACTCATGATGACGTCACCTAGTTAGTGCGTGGGGACGCCGGTGGCTTCGCATTGTCGCTTTAGAGCGAACGTTTCACGACCCCTTTAAACTCTCTTGCAAGCACAATAATAATAAAAAAGTACAATGAATAAATTATGATGCAGCAATACCAAAACAACAAAATACACTCTTTATGTTCGTTAACGCGCGTGAAATGGCTTGAGGGCGCGACATGAACGCCTTCGGGTCTAGATCGGTGCCATTGAGAGCTCGTAATGCCGTCGGAGACTACCTCGTAATGTAGTGGGTCAATACGTTGAACAATCCTGTCTGGTCCAAAGTACTGTCGCAGAAGTTTTAAATGAGAATGCATTTCTTAGTCGGGCTATGTCAGGCATCCAGCGTTGTCCGCGGCGGTGTCCGCGCGCCGGCAGGTGTTACCTCTCCGCTCTCACTCTCTCTCTCATAGCAAAATGTGCGGGCGCGCGCGTTTACCCTCGCCCCTATAAACTGAAGCATGCGGTGTGAGAGAGTGTAGGTGCAGTGCTTCGTCGCTCCTTCTCCCGCTATTTGCTCTCTCTCTTCCCTGCACTCCACTCTCCCGTCCGCTCGCGACTCACTCTCGACCATTTGCTGGCTAGGCGCCTCTCAAGGTCACAGCAGCAGTCGGTGAATGCGATTGTCTGACGGCAACAGTACCCTCTCTCGGCGCAATAATTGCATTCGAATTTGCTCACAATTCCTTCGGGGAGGTCGAGGAATTTGTTTTCACTGAGTCAACGTCGGCGTATCGGCGTCCATACCCAAGCACTTTTACTGGGCTGGTATTCTACGAAACGTCATGGAAGACTGTAACGGCAGCTGTTGGTCGTCTGTTGGTGCTTGATACGGAGACGGGCGAGTTGTCGGGCTTCTTCGGTGTGCTGAAGGTACTCACTCACGTCGAGGTTTTTTTCGTTGGTGACGTTGGGTTACATGGCATCGAGCGCTGCTGCCGAGGTTCTTCCGTAGATCAACCTGTAGAGCATCATCTGCACTGTTTTTTGTACCGTGGTATTGTATGCGAAGGTCATGTACGGAAGGATGACATCCCACGTCTTGTGTTCGACGTCGACGTACATGGCCTGCATGACTGGCGATTGTCTTGATCAGACACTCGGTGAGGCCATTGGTCTGTGGGAGATGTGCTGTCGTACGGCAGTGGCTTGTCTGGCTGTATACCAAAATCGCTTGGGTTAGTTCAGCAGTAAATGCCGTACCTCTGTCGGTGATGAGGACCTCCAGGACACCGTGACGCAGTTTTCGACGAAGAATTCGGCTACCTCATATGCGCTACTTTGGGCGGGGCTTTTGTCTCAGCGTAGCGGGTAAGTATCGTCGGCTATCTACGAGGATCCATTTTTTTCCGACAGCCGACGTCGAGAACGGCCCACGTGAGGTCATACTGATTTGCTGAATGGTCGGCGAGGTGGTTCGATGGGCTGTAGTTGTAATGTTGTACACCGCTGGCCCTGTCAGTGGTGTCTTGCATCGCTCGCAGTTTCGGCATGTCCTCACGTAATGAGCGACGACAAGGCATGGTAAGTAGTATTTGTTTTGTATTCTCGCGAGCGTGTGGGAAAAACCGAGGTCGCCAGCCATTTAAGTCGTGCAGGCCTTGCATAATTTCTGGTCGCATTGCCGAAGGCACGACGATAAGTTAGCTGTCTCGGGTTGGAGAGAAGTTCTTCTTTACGAGGGCGTTGTTTTTCAAGAAAAGTGACACTAGTCCTCAGCCTGAAGACTTTTGAGGCGACACTGGTCCGGCCCTCCAGGTACTCCACTAGCCCTCTCAGTTCCGGGTCGGCTCGCTGTCGCTCGGCAAAGTCGTCGGCACTTATGTTTCTCACAAAGTACTCATCATCCTGGTCGTCCTGCGGTGGTGGATCGACGGAGGCGCGAGACATGCAGTCGGCGTCGGAATGTTTTCTTCCAGACTTGTACACGTACGCTAATGTCAAATTCTTGAAGTCAGACTTCCACCGTGCGAGGTGACCTGAAGGGTCCTTAAAGTTAGCTAGCCAACACAGGGCATGGTGGACGCTCACAACATTGAAAGGTCTGCCGTAGAGATAAGGGCGAAATTTCGACACTTCCAGGTGATGGCAAGGCATTCCTTTTTCGTAGTGGAATACTTGGCCTCGGCCTTGGATAGTGACTGTCTAGCATAACCGATATTCCTTTTGCAGTTCATCGGTTTTTTTTTTCACCGGGACGGCGCCGAGTCCTACACTGCTTGCATCGGTGTGTATTTCTGTTTCGGTGTATTCGTCAAAATGCGCTAGTAGCGGTGGTGTCTGCCGGCCTGGTTTAAGTTTCAGAAATGCTTCATTTTTCGCCGTTTCTCACTTGAAATCGACGTCAGTCTTCGTGAGCTTCTTCGTACTGGCTCGGCGATCTGTGAAAAGTCTTTGACGAAGTATCTGTAATAGGTGCACAAGCCTAGAAATTGGCGCACGGCTTTCTTGTCGTACGGCTTTCTTGTTGGCGGGAAGGCGGTGATGGCAGCTGTTTTCTGTGAATCGCGTTATTTTCTCAGACATTAGGTCGACGACGGCGCCGTATTGACTTAAGAAGTTCATCCCAAGTATCATATCCTCAGAGCAGTGCTGTAAAATTAGAAATTTGGCAGGATAAGCCCAGTTATCGATGGTGACTCTTGCTGTACAAACGCCGGCTGGTGTTATTAGATGACCCCCAGCGGTCTGGATTTCAAGGCATTGCCAAGCAGTCTTCACTTTCTTTAACTTCGTCGCTAAAAGCACACTGACAGCGGAATAGTCGGCCCCAGTGTCGACGAGAGTGGTGATGGTGTGACCGTCGAATATTACGTCGAGGTCGCTAGTTCGTCGTCGTGCGTTGCAGTTTTGTCTTGACGTCGGGTCACGGCTGCGTCAGTTTGCTCCACTGCTTCCATGCGGCGTTGGCAGGTCTCCTTCTGGCCGGGAGGTTTCTACTTAAAAAGCTCTGTCCAGCTTGCGGCGTGTTGACGTTTCGTCGCGACGTCATCGGTGGCGGAGGGTTATTGGTAGTTCGTCGTACCGCAACCGCACCTCCATCGGTAGCTGCATGTCCTTAGTTTTTCGAATATGGGCTCACAGCCAGAGACGTCGAGGTTCTAACCCCTCCCAACTTCGACAATTTTCAAAATTGCTTACGTATATATACACGAACATATGCAAATGCACGCACAAGCACACATAAAACAGGGTTAGCCCCCCCTCCCCCGAAAAAATTTTTGACTACACCCTTGTCGCTTACCGCTACAACTGTTGCGTCGCGCGCCGTGACACAAGAGTCCCACTTGCCATTTCCCTGCTTCGTATCCCCTGAGTTGCCCTCTCAGCCCTTTGGAGTATACGCCGGTGATAAAAGTAACACCGTAACCAAAATAGATTACAAGATATTACGCCAACAAATTTGTGGCATTAAATACAATGAAATACACAATGAGGACATAGGCATTGAAACTGATAACCTAATCAAATACCTACAAAGCGCTATAGAAAAGAGTAATAGCAAGTTAAAGAAAAGCCGCCATGATAAACCTATGTGCCCTTGGATGACTGAAAAGATACTTCAAACACTCAAGGCCAAAAAATACTGACACGACAAATGGCGCCATAACGAAGACAATCCCTACTACTTACAGCAATTTAAAGCTCAGCGGAATAAGTCTGTCGCTATGATTCGATCGCGCAAAAGGCAATATTATACTCAAATAATTAGACAGACCGCTGGCAACACGAAAAAACTGTGGGAAATTATAAACGAAATCATAGGTAAACAACGTAAGCAAACTGTGCTTCCCGAAATCTTTGATGAAGATGTAGAAAATTTCAACGCATATCTCGCAGGTATCACTGGCGAAAAAACTTAATGACTCGGACAACGTTTCTATATCGCAGAGCCCTCTGCCCAACACCTTCGTTATGTATACCATTGAGCCTGAAGACGTGATACCAGCAATTAATAAAATGTCTACCTTTAAAGCTTCTAGACTAGACGGCATTCCTATTCGTATGATAAAAAAATATAGATGTATTAGGAGCAGTATTATACCACTTGTTCAATCACTCCGTCAGCTCCTCCAGATATCCATCTCAGCTGAATATTGCTAAGGTTGTCCCTATCTACAAAGACGGAGACTGCAGTGACCCTTTTAATTACAGGCCAATATCCTTGCTCAGTATCATTAATATTATATTTGAAAAAATTCTTATCAGCCGGTTCAATAAATTCGTTCAAAAATATCAGGATATGTGCCCGCAGCAACATGGTTTCCGCCCAAATCACTGTACTTCATCAGCAGTGTTAACGCTAACTCAAAAAATTAATGTATCTTTGCAAAGTAATATACTTGTGTATGTCATATTTTTGGACCTGAAAAAAAGCTTTCGATATGGTTGACCACAACATGCTTTTACATATAAACTAAAGCATTATGGTTATCACGGTAACCCGTTAGATCTTCTCACTAGCTACCTTCATGAGCGAGTGCGGTTAGCTAGAATGAACGATATTACGTCATTACCAAAATATATGCGCAGTGGAGTCCCTCAGGAATCCGTCCTAGGGCCACTTTTATTTTCATTATATATTAATGACCTCCCACAAATTTTAGACACTAGTGAAGTTATTATGTACGTTGATGACACTTGTATTGTTATAACAGCAGACAACATTCAAGATCTGCAAACTAAAGCAAACAAAGTTAATAAAAGCAAGTGAATGGTTCGTGAAGAACAAACTTACTATAAACGTCAAAAAAAAAACTAAATATGTAGTGTTTCGACCACCCAACAATATCATGCCTCCTATATCACTAGATTTGCGAATAAACGAATTTCAACTTGATGAAGCCAGCTCATACAAATATCTTCATGTGATATTTAATAGAAATCTGCGCTGGCAAGAGCAAATAAACGCAGTTTGTACAAATCTCTCCTCGGGATGCTACGCACTTTCACAAGCACGTCATCATCTTGATACCAGTACTCTGCGTACTTTACATTTTTCACTCATTCACAGCCACATCTCATACTGCAATGAATCATGGGGTACGACATATAAAACGTTTCTTGAACCTGTTCGCGAACTTCAAAAACGAGCCCTGATAATAATCACCCAATCTTTCTGCAATAAGCCGAGTCTGTCTTTGTTTATGAATATGAATATTTTGCCTTATAATAAGGTACATGAATTACAAATTGCCACGTGTGTTTTCAATGTTGTCAAAAACAACCTGCGTTTTTATGTTTCTTTATTTTGCACATCCTCTCGTGTAACCAGAAATCAAATATACGAAAATTTCAATCTTCCTCCAACTAAGAATACTTACGGACAACGCCGTTTGCTGCAGTTCTCAGAGCCGAAAAATTTGGAATAAACTACCAGCAGAAATGAACCAGTATAATAGTTTTTCATCAGTGCTCAAGAAATACTTACTTACACAGAACAATGTTTATCAATGAAAACAATTATGATGTCATTTGTGTGTGCGTGTGCATGCATGTGTGTCTGCCAGAAACTTGGGAAATCGTTTAAAAATACCTTTGTCACCCAGTGATTTGGTTTTTGTTTTCGGTATTAGCCATGCATATTTTAACCTTCATAATAATGCAACAATCTGCTTTGTCGACTTGTGTTTTCGTAAGTTATAACTGTTAAAAACAATCATGTATTTACCGACACTTTCGCTCTCCCTTTGTTTCGCTAGGTGCAACTTAAGGATGCACGATAACTATCTGTATGCGTGTGAATATCTTTTTTGTAAATGGAACCCGTATATATTTATTTTTTGGACCCCCAACTAGCCTTCGGCTATGGGTCCAACCAGTGGTGATGTTTCTGTATGTTTTAGAGTTTGCAAATAAAGAATTGAATTGAATTAAATTGAATTCACGCGCTTCTCATTTCTCCTGCTAGCAAAAGATAGATGATTGTTGTCATCGATTACACGCGAAGCAGAGACTGCGCCTACGCCATCTGCATCCGCTAGCAAAGTTGCCGCTCATTTCACACCACGTCATTCTACAGCACGGCGCAATACGGTAGCCTCTCACTCATTAAAGAACGTGTATTTTCGTCTGACGTCGTCAAGCAATTCTAGATACATGCAAGGTTCTCACCGGACCACCACATGTTACCAGCATGAAACGAATGGTTTAGCAGAAATATCTAATCGAACATCATGCGATATGCTGACAATGTACGTCAATACCGGTTACTAAGACTGAGACCGTGTGATTCTCTTCATGATGCGTACGCCCAAAACAGTGGTGCGCAGACCACAAGGACTCGAGCCCTGCAGTATGCCTTATGATCAGTACCTCCTTTCCACGCTTATGTAAGTTAGTCCATGGCAGTATCCAACTTGCTAAGCATTGAAGAAGGTCGCCAGACGCCACTTCTGGAGATGTCTCGAAGCCTTTTGGCATCGTGTGCCCGTGGCTGAGTTACATGGCTCCTTGAGCTAGCCCAGGTCATCAAGCCACTTGAGCTTTCTTCTAATGAAGTAATCAAGAATTTCAAGACATGCGAGTGACCATATGAAACTGCTAAAACATTACTATCATGCACTGCGCCATGGTGTTCTGCGAGTAATTCTCCGAGATGACACTGTTTCGCAAAAGAAAAGCGCTTTCCAAAGCAGGGAACGCTGCTCGCGTAGAAAACAAAAGACTGATTCGGTCAACACAAGCTATGCGCTGGTTCTGCCATTGCTGATCAGTCTCCAATAGTATAATGCATATTTAAAACGCATAATTATAATTTAAATAGCTTCCATCGTGCTTTCATTCAATTCAAGAGATGTTGCTTTACTGATCCTGCAGTTAACTAAATAAGCCCCTGGTTCCTCTTGCTCTCTTGCATAAATAATGGGTAGGGTAATAAGAAATAAATGACGAAACAAGGGAAATCCACTTACTCCATTTCCGGAAACGAACCTGGCACTGCAGCAAAAATTCAAAATTCTGGGTGTAACACTATAGCGAAAAAACAAGCAACTAAATGTTCAGCAATCACGCACAATAGTTGCTGGAGCATTACGTGTCAAAATGAGCACGTGCCGTAGAAGAGGACTGGAAAAGTTATGCCGCGCGTCTCCCATTCTCTGTTGTGGCAGAGTAGGGTGCCTGATCATCTGGGGTTATTTAACGTCAATCTACACAGTGATTGATTGATTGATTGATTGATTGATTGATTGATTGATTGATTGATTGATTGATATGTGGGGTTTAACGTCCCAAAACCACCATTTGATTATGAGAGACGCCGTAGTGGAGGGCTCCGGAAATTTCGACCACCTGGGGTTCTTTAACGTGCACCCAAATCTGAGCACATGGGCCTACAACATTTCCGCCTCCATCGGAAAGGCAGCCGCCGCAGCCGGGATTTGAACCCGCGACCTGCGGGTCAATCTACACAGTGGCGCAACTAGATAGGAGCGCGCCCATGGCAAATATTTTACGCGTCACTCATGATCAGTGATTCTTTTTCTTGTACTTATTATTGTTTTATTCGCAAAAAAATACATCTGGCTGTTTTGAGCAAGCGAATGAGCGATTCTTGATTGATTGATTGATTAATTGATTGATTGATTGATTGATTGATTGATTGATCATTACAGCTAACTAAGCTACCTTGGACGTCCACGCATAGTACGACACACCAAAAGCCCACAAGGTTTGAAAAAATTCGACAGAAGAAATGGACCTAGTCAGCCACTTGTCTCACTTTACATGAAAGATGACAAATTCGTAAATTACATACATCTGAACGAAAGAAAACAATAAGGTAGGCAAGTAAATGCTTGTTATTTTTTATTGGATACATTAGCACAAAAATAATTTTTCGAAATTACTTATATGTAAATCAAATCTGCATACTATGGCTACTTTTTTAATCAATGCTAACGATGCGTCCAAAAGCTTGCTTCGCCAAATTCTGTTGTCGCAGATATTATGTATTTTGTGACACCAGTGCAAATTTCGGCAGGGAACAATGGGTGTAAAGAAAACACGTTCTTTATATTAGACGTATATATATGATGGCGGAGGTGCATTGCGAAAGGAGCTGTCACTCTCGGGTCACGCATTTCTGCCCTCGGCTGCCGACCAGGGTCTCAAACACGCGGCCCGCCGACCGCGCGCCAAGGCAACATGACGGCCTCCACAGTTTCCTTCGTTTGTTTTTTTCCTTAATAGCTGCGGTCATGAGCTACACAGCTACGACTCGTCTAGAGCATTTTTTTTTCTTGGGGGGACGGCTGCAGTCAACATGTGTTGATACATAAACGCAAAACAAAACTGTATATTTCAGAAACATCGTCCAGATATTAGACAGGTAAAGTTTACCAGGCTTAGCGGTATAGCGGACTTACCGGAATCGCGGGATCGAAGTTCGCATGCGCAGTCATGTACGTGACCCGTATCTCACTGTGCGCACGCTGTTTTTTTTTTTTTTCAGATTTAACGTTACCGTGTTAGCGTTGTTTACGTAGTGTGCGTAGAATCATGGCGGTGGTTTCGGACGGACGCTTCGAAGTAATTTTGATAGTTATGAAAAGATCGACTTCATTCGCAGCAAAAGTTTGTTTCGAATGGCTTTCGCTCACGTTCAGTTAGCTTCGATGAGCGAGCATTACGCATACGTTAGCGTAATTTTTTAGATAGCCTCACAATGCGAACGTCTCTGGGCCTAACGACAAGATCGATGTGAACAAATCAGCAACATAAATGTTGTCACGTTTTGTGCGTGGTTCACATTTATTTACTTTTATTATTACTAAATACTTCTAGCTCTGCTTGGCGCCGTGACACAGACACACATACTCGTTTTATTTTCCCTTTCACTGTTCTTCAACTTATTCACCATCCGATAGGTGGGGCTACCGTCAAAGCTGAAGTACGTAAACGATATATTCCGCTAAACTACAACGCGCTCTCCGCAACGAACATTTGCGGCACCATAACGCTATTTCCGTTAATCCCCACTATCACGTTAACGGTAAATGATAACTGTATATTAGTCCTTTTGGAGGTATATATTGGAATTCTGGTGCCAAATCGCCTTCAGAAATGATGCATATGTAAGATAGGGAACCGTATTTCAAAAGGCAATGTTAGAAATTTGATAAATAGCCTTTTTTGCGTGTGTTTTGGGCCCTATCCATAGTCTATATATCGACCAGATGACGCGGATACCATCTCACGTAGCCAGCCACCATACCCCGTTAAGTGAGACATCCAACAAAAAACCTTGAACTGTATTAGCAGAAAATAAAATGTCTTGATAGCTTGCCCCTTCACTGAAGCCGACAGTGAAGTCGCTGTTCGTGACCTCCTTGACATGAGCGTATAGATCTTTTCTGGTGTAACTCTCCTGGTTGGGTATCCGATATGCCCAGTCAGTTAAGGCGCGTTTACACTAGAGCGACACGACACTGGCATGACCTCGACAAAAACACAAGGCAGAAAAAACCATCGGCCGACGAGGCGTCCACCGACGAAGGCGCCAGACCCGCTGGTCACACTATGGCGACGGCGACGGCGACGGCGACGACACCTGGAAAGACAGCATGTCGTCGTAGTGTAACATGATGAGAGACCGAAAACCACAGCAAAACGCATCCGCAGACCTGTCGTCGGCAGGTCGGCGGCTGAGCGAAAATTCGCCCCATGTCTTTGCTTCAAACGATCACGAAAGGGGTAATCTTGGGGAAGTTAACAATGCCCTCGCCGAGGTTTCCGCGGGGTCTGAATAGGCATTTCGAGCAGCCAACTGAAGTCTTTTGTTCGCTTTCCTATTGTGGCCATCGGCCCCGTCCCTCGTTACCATGAATTATAGGCGCGGTGTGGAGCAGGGAGCGTGCCTTTTTCTCCGCCCACCTTTTTTGTGCTCTCCCGTGCCTGAGGGGTGGCGGGAGAGCCGCCGCGTACCCCTAGATAGACAATTCCACAGGTAGGGTAGAAGGGCGAAAAAAAAAAGAAGAAAAACATGGTTTCCAGTTGGCAGTGAGCCATAAAAGATGGATCTTCACAACGAAGTAAAAGTGGATCTTCATAGAATAACGCGCATCATTTTCTATTTACACCGATTACTTGTCATACATAGCTTCCGCGAACATCTTTACATGCGTATGGCTGCATCTTACATCGCAATATAGCTCATCTCTCGGATATTTTTATCCATTCTGGAGGATCTCACTATTAGGCTTTGATAAGCACGGACTGCTGGGTGAGTTGGTAATTCATCTTAACTGAGTTGCGCGAAAATAATTTAAGTACGAAGGGAAGAAATAATTATTGGAGAAAACAGACTTATATATTTGGTTACGAGAACATGTGCAGTGAAAGCAAATATTAGATGAGCAGTCAGATTGTATTTATGGTGCACCTCCTAAAAACCTACCTCAGCGGCAAGTAACACAACGGGGGGCTTCGCGATACACGAATCACCAGCTTTGTGTTGATGAAATACGCCTCTTCTATTTCTCGCACTACCTTTTTCCTGAATCTTGTTTGGACTACGGTATCACCAAACAAAGTGGTGCAGCTGCACTCTCTACAATCCAATGATAGGTCAGAGCATGGTTGTGCGTTTTTTTCGCGCAACTCAGTTAAGAAGGTCAATTTTTGATGTCGTACGTGGCACTAAAATGTAAAACAGAAATAACCTCTCAACTTATCACCCGATTGTGTATCGTCATACCGATACTTGGAAGAACGTCACTTGTAACTCACTAAAGCTCTTTCTATATACGAGTTGCAGTAACATAACGTGGTGTAGTACCCCGAGAATGAGTCTCATATACTTCGCAGAGACAAATAAAAATCACTCCGCCCGTTTAGCCTACCTACTTCGACCACTTTAGGTTTCATCTTTGTTTAATCACCGCCATACACACATCCCACTGCTTAAAGGCACACATTCGACATTGTGACAGCATGGGCTTTTCTTAAATTTTCCCCCAAACGAGCAGAGCTAAGCATAACTTACCCAAAATGAACGCAACACTGATAACTTTAAAACCGCACTTTCAGAAGTCGGCCGAAACGACGCGGGCCTGTTGACAGCCGTCCCAAGTATGAGCCAATTCATCACAGCCAGCGCCTCCTCTATTTTTAGATGCCTGCTGCGTGGTCTCCGGCGAGCCCGCCAAACCCTCTCCGGTTTTCTCGCTTTCACGCGCTTGGCTCTCGCAGGGTGGCGCAACCTTTTGAGCCGCCAACGCACCGGCGGCAGTGCTAGTAAAGTACAGGTGTTCTATGGAAGTGCGTTGCTTCTCTCCTCGGCGTGTCTGTCGGTGTACAAGTTCTGGTGTGCTGCTTTGTGCTTTACTGCACGCCGTGTGGTTACGAAACAGTGCGTTATTGCTGCGTGCCCTTCTGTGCACCGAGCCAACGTAAGAAACAACCCGGCGTGTCGTTTCACGAGATCCCTGCGGTGACAACGCCCAGGGCTCAAAGTGATATCGAGGAAAAACTGGCTGCCAAATTCAACGTCCCTCTATTCTGCTGTCTGCAGTTTCCACTTTCTTGAAAGCGACTTCCGAGGAGACACCAAGAGGCGCATGTTGAAGCAAGGTAGCGTGCCCAGCGTGTTTTACCCTATCCGTCGTACCTCCGGCCAATACCACCTAGGCCGTGGAGGGACACGAACATCGCCAAACGCAAGCGCGAACCATCGCCGGCAAAGACAGCTTCACCTAGAGCGTATACTCGCGCTCCTGGTGTAGACCTCTGTACAGGACCAAGTGTTGTGGACAGTGCGACTGTGGATTGCTTGGATGCCTCTGCACCTAAAACAGTAGCAGCGGATGGAGTGACTGCGCGATGCGGCGTTTCCGGCGTCTCAAGTGAGTTCTTGGAGGATCGTCAACTGCCTGAAGCCAGCAATGTGCCACTTCTCGTGCCTACGGCGGGTGCTATGAGGTCTTTTGGCACACAAACGAACGAATCAAACTCGTCAGCTGGCTGCTTGCAACAAAAGAAGTGGCGCGAGAAAGAAAAGTGTTTGAAGACACAAAATAAAAGGTTGCGACTCACTGTAGATAGATATAAGAAAGTGTTTGGTCGCCTGAAAGACGAGTGTCATGTAAGCAAGTTTCTGCAAGTTGTTGAAGCGGGGCACCCATCCACCGCTGTCACAGCCGGATGGGTGCCCCGCTTCACCTTTAGCTTCTTCGCCCTTCTCCTTATCTCTACCACCCCACCACCGCGCAAGTCTGGTCAGTGTCACCGCATGTGCTTCTCGTGTGACCAGAGTATCGGCAGACAGCAGGCCGCGAGCACAAAAAGACGTCCGACCAGGCATGCCTGCTGACAATCGGCAAGCTGTTGGCGTCATTTTAGTGTGAATGGAACGACGACACGACAAAAGACTCTCTCGCAGACAGTCGGAAGGCCAAAATTGGCTGCCGTGTCTCACTCGAGCCCCCAACGGAAGTCTTTTATTCGCTACCCTATTGTGTATCCCCAACCCCGTCCCTCGTTATTATGGATTATGGTGGGGGCTACGCCGAGTAGCCGGAAAGGGCTGAAAATGAGGAGCAGGTGTACAAGTTTAGCGGGTGTCACTGCGTGTTCCCCCAATGTGACTGCAGAATTGGCCAACGAATGGCTGTGAGCATGACAAGACCCGGGCAGGGTCTTCGGGAGACTTAACAGTACGTTATGTTGGGCTAGTTGCCACATAATAAGTTGAAATACGTGGCGCAAGGTTGTCAATGAGAAGAACGAGAAGAGACAGAAAGAGCGCAACTCTCTCTGCCACCACCAAGGCTTGCCTGCCTCCAGGGGTCACCGCCGGCGCTACTGCTCTAACAACCACGATGATGACAGCAGTGATCTACGCTCGCGAACACACCGCCACCCACCGCACAACACTTATGACCCCGAAATACGGCTCCTGCGCGAGACATGTATCTTTCTGTCTCTTCTCGTTCTTCTCATTGGCAACCTTGCGCCACGTATTCCAACTTCGGGCGACCACTGGTGGACTGCTTGTGTCTTTTCAATGTACATAGGCCGACGACAAGAGAAAGGACACTCCTATGGACAGCCAACAGACCAAAATCGGTGTCGTGTCTCTCTAGTGTAAACGCGTCTTCAGGGACCTTAAAGGCATGCTAACGAGAAATGTCAACTTTACGTGGAATTACCCAGGGCATTGGAGAATGCATGCCGTTTTGGTAGGATGTGAAAGGATACGTTAACAAAGGAAATAAACCGGTGGTCGAATATCTTCTACTAAACGTATCTCACCCTCAGGCTCCATGCTGAATGAATGTCGTCACGAATCTGATGGTTCATGACGAATAAGGAAGTGCCATCACACGTCACCACGCGTGCAATTCACCGCTGCTTGGCCGTGATGCAGTGAGGTCATGGACTCATGGCGTTCATGATTGACACGATGGTTGTAGTTGCAGACTTTTAACTTCGCAGCAAAGGTCTGAACATGGACGCAGGATTGCATTTCAGCGAGCCTGCATTGATCCCCCATGCACCCGCGGCGGCAGCAGCTCTTTTTACAAATGAAGCCTGGATTCGTCGTTTTCGTCGACGGCTTACGCGAGGCGTTCGGACCGTCGAATACTGTTTATGTACACCCATACATAATTTTTTGTTTTTAGTAATGACGTTTTCCTTTTGTAGAACTCGATCGGAAGCGCCCTGCTGTGAAGAGAATAGTGGCGAAGAAGTGAAGGCCGAGTCATGGAATGCTGCACGCATCCGAAGAGCAGGTCGGAGGGTCGCCAGTGAGAAGAAATGTAACATGAGATCAAAACCATGAGAACCTCATAATTCGCTGTGGCACAGCGGTAGAACACGCATGAAATTCGACGTAGAAGTGCTGCGGGGCTGGCTCATATATACGATGTCCCCATCACTGGAGTCAGACTACACCTGGTTGCTGTTACTACCGACGTGCACACCATCAGAAGTCAGAAAACAAAACAAAATAATGTGCAAGATATAAAGATGACTAACTCTATAGCAAAGCATGGATAGACTGCGTTTGTGATCACTACGAGAAACGTGAAGAGATGTTGGTACTATCGGCATGAAATGTAACGCAAACAGCGCAAACATTAGCCATTGTCTAGAGTGCCCCGTGCTGTCATCGCTGTGGAGATGTGCAGAGATGCAAAATAGGAGTGATTCGTGCCTATCAATGGTGGTGACTGGAGGGTGCGCAGTATATGATTTTTAATACTTACCGCTATTCAAACTTTTTCTGACGCCGAACGTTAAATAACCTTTAGTTTATCGCAATGTTCTCTCTTGTTAAATGTCAGATCACAGAAATAATGGCATGGATTTGATGACACTAGGATATCATTCCATTGCAATTGTGGGGGTTCTGACACCTCCTGTAAAGTTGTCCGCGCCGCGTGGTGCACATGTGTCGCGCACAAGCCGTATTTCGGGGTCACAAGTGTTGCGCGGTAGGTGGCGGTGTGTTCGCGAGCGTAGATCGCCGCTATCATCATCATCATCATGGTTGTTAGAGCAGTAGCGCCGGCGGTGACCCCTGGAGGCAGGCAAGCCTTGGTGGTGGACAGAGAGAGTTGCGCGCAGTGTGAGTCTCTTTCTCTGGTGGCGTTTGGCACGTACGGTTGGCTCTCGCGGGGAGGCCACTGCCGTGCCAGGGTCCCTTGTGGTGAGTCAAGCATTGGCGACGCCGCCTTGAGTGTGTTGATGTGCTTGTAATGTTTCTGAAGTGTATGGTAATATTGTGTAAGGATGTCTTAGCGTGTTGATCACGATTGATGTTATATATTTTGGCTGACGATATCGTCGACCAAAAAGTAGTTAAATAGATGGCTGGTGTTTGGTTCAGTCCGACCATGTCAACTGTGTCCGTTCCCTCCAAGAGCTATGGCGTGGTGCTGGCCATTACGAGGCCCCACGCAGTATCACTTCCTGAATCTCTTTAGTGCTATTATGCGCGAAGCCCGCCACTGGCGGCATGGGCGTGACAGTCGACATAAGCTGCTACATAATGACCACGTGACGCAAGCATTTCCGAGAAGGCGACTATGTCGACGGACTACGAACGCAAATGTCAATTTTGGGAGCGAGTTCACACGTTACGTCTACTTCTCTACGGTAAGACCCAAACACCTCGAAGCCATCTCAAAAATTACTCGGTTACACCATCTCATATTGAACCCCATCCAACGCATGCTGATCAAAAAAAATTACGTGGGGAAAGTACCGGTACACAGACAAAAGTAGAAAAGAATAGTACATACGAAATGCCCACAATATATATATATATATATATATATATATATATATATATATATATATATATATATATATATATATATATATATATAAATATATATATATATATATATATATATATATATATATATATATATATATATATATATATTGTCACGTCGCTCCAGGGGGTGTCGACAAAGTTTATTGATGTCCGAGCAACAGGGCTCTAACCAAGCGCGAACAGGGCTCTAACCAAGCGCGTCGGTTGGGCTTGTTTGCCAGAGCGGGGGGGGGGTCCACGCGCACTTCTTTCTTCTCTGTGGTGTGAGCCTTCACCTTGGCATACGACCCACTACTAGAAGTAGGTGGCAATATTCCTCCTCAAAAAAGAAAAAGAAAGAGCATCGTCCCGATGCTGTAAAGTTTATTAAAAAAAAAACCAAAACAAAGTAGGTTAAACAATGAAAAGGGGCACCAATAATCAAATGTTAGACGCGATAAGTTCACCAATGATGAGGCAATTGTCAGAGCACAAATAAAAAAAAAACACAGGAAAAGTGGTCTTTTAGAAACGCGCAAAATAGGGCTTCATGCGCACCACGTGAACTATGTCAGAGGTCGGTTGTTTTCGTTGTGCCCATCGTGACGACGTAGCGTCCGGAACCACTTCGTAGTTTACGTCGCTCACGCGGCGTAATACTTTATACGGACCGAAGTATCTGCTGAGCAACTTTTCGGAGAGGCCACGGCGTCGAAGAGGGGTACAAATCCAAACTTGGTCTCCCGGACTGTAAGATACGTCATTGTGACGCATATTGTAACGTCGTGCATCAACCTGTTGCTGCTGACCAATGTGTAGCCAGGCGAGCTGGCGAGTTTCCTCGGCACGCTCTGCAAATTCTTCTGCGTCAGTTGTTAATTGATCGGCGCCTTCATAAGGAAGCATCGCATCCAGCATCGTCTGAACTTCGCGGCCGTAGAGAAGGCGGAACGGTGTAAATCGGGTTGTTTCTTGAACGGCGGTGTTATAAGCGAACGTCACAATATATATATATATATATATATATATATATATATATATATATATATATATATATATATATATATATATATATATATATATATATATATACGTTTCTTTCGGCGCAGAACGAAATTCTAGTTTCATCACAGTCTGTTCATAATCCATAATCACTGTACACGCAGATTTTACTACACGTTTTCGGTGCAGTGAATTTCTTGACTTTGTGGTGTTGATTCGGTTTGTGCCCCATGAAATTTTTAGTAACGCATCTTGTTCCATTCGAACGTTTTCTGCTATACTTTTTTGTGTTTTGTGCGTGTGATTTGCTGTATAAATTTGATAGCTTTATTTTTCTATTCTATTTTATTTATTCTGTTTTATTTATTTTATTTTCACCAAAACAGATACATAGGCGAAAATGGGAGACGGTAAAAAAGCTGCATTTATTGCAGCTTGACTGAGCACCGTCCACCCTACGTCAGCAAGGACTGGGTAAAAACGAAATACAATAAAATGAAAAAAAAAACAAATATTATAAAGCAAGTAACAATACAAGCAGAAGGCAAAGTAAATGACAGACCAAGGCATACAAACAAAAAGGAATATTTCATATTGCCGTAGTTTCCAAGCTGCTATTCATGGGATCTACTTGATGTAAACACCACTCATGCATTGTCATAATTTTACTTTGCCACTGCTTTAAAACTCTCTGCTCACCATTTATTACTCGCCACATCGCAGTACATGGTGTATGATAGTGATGGTTCACGTGTCAGGGTTCCCTGATATACCATGCATTTTTGTATCGTATTTTCCTTTATGAAGGCCGGTCCCCGGCTGAAACGTAGGGAAAATAAAAAAGTTGCCGTTTTGCCCGTCCTCTACTTCTTGGTGTATATATATATATATATATATATATATATATATATATATATATATATATATATATATATATATATATATATATATATATATATATATATATATATATATAATATATATATATATATATATATATAAATATATATATATATATATATATATATATATATATATATATATATATATATATATATATATATATATATATATATATATATATATATATATATATATATATATATATATATATATATATATATATATATATAATATGTCTGTGCGTGTGTGTATGTTGTCTCCACAGCAGGTGGGAGCTTTAAAGCGCTGAGCTCTCAACACGATATAACGATGCCGGAAGTGTACCTGGAGCGGCCGTCCACATATACATGTTAACTGCCACCAGCGGCGACACACGACGTATGGGCTTTGGTAGTGCATGCGTTGCCCACGCGAGGCGCTTCTCATCAACGCCGTCACTACGCACGAGCCTTGTTGTGGTCATATACTGTGGCCGCGCCGCAGAAAACTTGGTTACTTAGCAAGCGCATGTTTACTGCAAGAAATATTACTCATAAAATAACTAGCCCTGCTTCTTAAAACATTCGAACATGTTGCTGTCCCATTGATTGCTCCACCCTTCTGACGAAACTGTGACTTTTTGTAAACCACTCCCGCTTGAAAATGTAAGTACTGAGCCATGCTTAAATGATAGGTTGAGAAAGCTGAACGATGGTGACCTACGCAACACCCCATGCTCTCACGTCATTGAACAAATAGGATTTGCTAACCTATTCATTTTTTTTAATGATGGGGTGGCATAGTAGAAAATATGGCAGGGAGGCCAACCTGATCATTGCCGGCGTAGAGTTTTAGCAAAAAGGTTTGATGAAGCAGGATATTGTAGTACGAGTATACGGCACTGGTATTCGCCACGACAGAGATCGCGAATGCACGCCGATGGTACCGAAACCATCCTAACGCCTGGAAAGGTAAAGATCACAACGTTCTAGAAGCAGGCACCGTGTTGCATTAGCTCGTTCAACTCTTTGCAGCAGCTATCGTTCCTTTCCAAACTCGGCTAACACGTGCAACACCTTTGTATCTGCTTCGACCCACTAACGACCGGGATCGGTACCACCTGTCGGCCATCAATAGGTTAAAGTTCAAACCACGACACACTTGGAAAGGCGGGGCTGTGAGTGCATTATGTAGTTGATATGTATGATAGAACCGTGGTGTTCCAACTGTTGCACCAATAGACGAGCAAATTTCTTGCAGGGAAGTAGCCTTAATAACAGCACCGACGCATATCCTGCAGGATGAGGAACCGACGAGCTTCGGCATACGCATTCCGACCTTCTGCATGCACGCGTCGCATTGCGTGCCATATATGTCGCCTACACGTGCAGGCAATATCCCCTCGACGGCTTTCCGATGCTTGCGCAACTGCTCCTCCAGAGGACATTTGTTTTCGCTTCTACGGGAAGCGCCATTCTTGGCGGTACAAACTCCAGGAAGCGAATGTACGTGGCTTCCTATTCATGGCGTTGGCCTCATCGGCAGCAGCGAGATAGGGCTCCATTTCGAAGGACGTGTTCGGAACATCGATGTTGTTGAGTCTGGCAGCCGCGAAGGCAGCAGCCTTGAACCTCTGCAGTACACGCGCACACTTTCGTCACGACTCCTTTCCAGGCTGTGACACATCGGCTGCTTCTGTGGCGCGCTTTTGTTGAGACCTTGACGAGCTCATCAACAAGCCGTGCCCTTCTCGACGGGCCATCAGCGAGCTCGTTTTTTTTTTTTTTGGCTCTGCATTCTTCCATTCCCGGCTGTGGTGACATTAGTTGCGTCGTTCGTGGTGCTTGTTCGAGTGGCGAGACGATCGCACGATGTCATATTTTGTCATTTTATCTCTACTGCGCATGCGCTTTCGATGCGTCACTCTCACCGACCGCATAAGGTGCAGCGAAATAAAAGCGTCGTAGTGCCCCTTAATCTGCATAACTTCACCGAATTAAATAATACCTCAAGCGCCTAGACGTAGGCCGCATAGGCGTCCCATTTGTCGCAGCACCCTCTCCTTTATTAAGCCAATGTATGGGGCACTCAGAGGCCGGTGCTCGCCTATGGTCGCAAGAGCAGGGACTACTATGGATTTTTACTATGTTAGCAATATTGGACATGATCACTAAAAATCAATAAGATAAGTACGACTGAATTCTCTAGTTGAATAAACACTGGACATGTTTAATTATGAGTATAAAGAAGGGGCTTTGGTAAAAACTTGCCTGTTTCGTTACAGTTCTACTTGCATGCATCTAGTAAACCTTAGATATTCAGGAAGTCTATTCAGGCTTTAAAGTGGTGTTTGTATTTATTTATACTTTAACGAAATGTGGCTTATTTACGCCAACAAAAAAACGATGGCTGGAATCGAGGTTGACTTAATAGGGCATGTAATGAACCAGGTTAACACGTGTACAGTGTCACGTCGCAACAGTAAGACAACAGGATAACACAACAAGCGCCACGTCATCTTGTCCATTGTCTTGCGCTGGCGTTCAGTACCATCACTAGCATAACTGAGATAAATTCAAAAGAAAATGCGTTGTCATAAAGATGCTGAAAAAGATAATTGACTGCGATATTTGTCTTGAATAAAAGTGGCCACAGTAAAAAAGGCTATATATCATGCTTTTTTTTTATTATCTGACATCATGGTCAGAATAATTGCGCAACACGTAAAAATTGAAAGCAAGAAACGAGCAAAAGCTCGAGGTTTAATCGGGGCTGACGTATATTGTTTTCATACGTAAGCACGTATGACGTAGCTACAGTATGTGCAAGTGTAATCGCGAAAGTGCTCTACGTACACTCGTCAAGTCACTTGTGATATCGAAGAAAGAATCCTTAAACAGTGCTTCGATGAGAAGACTTGTTTTCTTCAAGGCCAGAACTAGAACAGTACCACAGTCTTGAAGTACACGCACACCTTGGCAACGATGGCTCGAGCACACAACTTCTGTTTACTGATTGCGGCGTCGGCAACCCCACTGCGCATGCTCGCGCCCGACGTCTCGGGCTGCATTCGAGCGTCTCGTGTCTTTCCTCGCGACGCACGCAGCGTCTGATCTCGCTGCACAACCGTTCACAGGCCACCCCGTACATGTGGGCACTGGATCACACATCAGCCATTGAGTTTCTCACAAAATTACCTAGAAAAAAAAAACCTGGTGCTAGTAAACTTCTGCATGCAAGGGATATACGAGCTTCGAACTTGACTTGGATTTGTGTACCTCGAAGACGCGTCTGGCTTCACGTTAGAAAGGTTGATTTCTAAATAAAAAAGCACGTAATAAGCTATTTATGTTTGTAATTGCACATAAACGTGTTTTATTTAACACTAGAACTTTCTGCGTCGACGAACAATTTTACGAAGCGTAAGAAGTGATCAATGGCCGTTAAACTTGGCAGTTCTCTCTGCGACTTTATGTCGTCTGTTTCTTCCGCCATTTAGTTGTGCCGTCGAAGGGAATGGACTTTTATTTTACAATACGCGTGCTTGATATCCGCTTATAAAGTTTTATTTTAGAGAAGCTTTATTTACGTAGTTGCATTCATTTTTGAGCCGAAGCCTCGCTCAACACCAACCAACACAAGCGTCGCATGCACATGTATCGTCATTCCCAGCACTCCAACGGGGCCCTTAAGAAATTGGCATAGACGGTGGCGCCCCATTTTCCTCTAGGTGTTTTTGCGAAAAATTCTATGACATCAGCGTCCCACCACTCTTCGATAAAGACGTTTCTCTTTCATTATTAGGTAAGAATAATAAAGACCAAATAACAATTAAGCATTCCCAAAGTAGTGCCCCAACCATATCTAATTACGCAACATTAACGCTATACTCCCACTAGTATGAGACGCATTTACTCGAGTTCTCTCTGTGGGAAGATGTGGGCGACTTTTTTAAATGAAAATGTCTTTCTTATTCAGGCCTATGTCAGGCATCCGGCGTTGTCCGCGGTGGTGTCCGTGCGCCGGCAGTTGTTATTTCTCCGCGCTCACCCTTCTCCCATAGCAACAGCTGCGGGCGCGCGCGCACGTATTTTCGCCGCTATACTTGGCGACTTTTCTTGGCACTGAAGGGAAAGCTATGGAGGCGGAGCTTCTGCACATGTAGCACTACGTGAAGTAATCCGCTTTCGCGCGTGTCTCGTAACGCTGTGGAAAGTGACGGGGGCGCGCCATAAGCGTTTCATGTAGACGCAGACGCCGCTCAGCGTTTGAGGTGCACGTAAAAAAGAGGGACGTTTTCACGCGTTCAAAAACAGGAAGTCACAACAGATTAATTTAAAAAATGCGAATATATTACAGGTGGGAGCAGGCGTCCTGTCCGAAATAGCTCCACGTACAAAAAAAAAAGAGGAATATTTATATTTCACGGTGAAAATACGGGCACTACTTTGGAACTACCTTCACTGGCTGGTAGGATGCACGTGATTTGGCTCTGTAGCTTTCCCTTCATTGCTAAGAAAAGTTGTCGCCTAGTATCGCAACCAGAGCATGTGTTGCGAGAGGGTCTTGGCGAGGTCTGGTGCAGTGCTTCGCCGCTCCTTCTTTGGCCGTTTGCTATCTTTCCTTCCTGTGCCCCATTTTCCCGTTCCCTCACTTTCGACCGTTCGCTGGCTGGGTGCCTCTCAAGAACATCCGGAAATCTGTGCTCGAGACGCCGCTGTGAAACGCCAGCACCGAGCTGAGGACGCTGTTTGTTTTGTTCACTTCATAGTGTTTTTTAACCGAGCACGATAGCTAATAGAGCTGGAAACGCATACCGCGTTTTCTCGCGACAAAAAAAAAAAAGTCCCTTGCCGTGAACGGCGCTATTCGCTGCATGGTTTAAGAAATTATTCTTCGAACACTGGCCTCCTCACTTGTGTGAGTAATTTTTTTAATGAAAAGAAGAGAAAAGTGAGCCCCGTAACTGTCTCTCAAGGGGAGGACACTTCAACAGTAGCTCACAAGGGGGGGGGGGGTAAAGGAGGGATTAAAAGGATAGGATTAAAAGGTAAAGAGATAGATATAGAGAGGAAAGATAGAGGGAAGTGCAGGAACACCGAACGAAAGAAAACGATAGAAGTAAAGAGGAGATAGGAACGATGGACACGGTCGCAAGAGTCCGAGGACGGGGCACCACTCGGCAAGAGCTCTTGTCGGCGTCAGGAGATGGCGTAGGGCGAGCCAGTCGGTCAGAGCTGCGCTGTCGTCGGAGATCGCGGAGGCACAACTGGTCGGCACGAAATTCAGAGAGCGAGTCCGTTCTCACTTGCGATGAGAGCGAGTCCGTTCTCACTTGGTAATGTAACTTTTCGTTTGGTAATGGTAACTATTGCTAGCGTCGTTCATTCAGAACATTTTTGCGTCAGTTCGAAACGGCTACCTAAATGCCGTAAGAAACTAGCGTCGTACAGCGGGCCAGCGGCTTAGACTATGTGCGCTCAAGCTGTCGTGACGCTGAACGTGCATGAAAAAGGGACCTCACGAGCGGTGAGCAATGAAATGTTGTGAGTGCTTTGAGTGTGTCTTCCTGAGAAAAAAAATCATTCCTGGCCTAAGCAGCCAGAACTGTGACTCGTCATTCTCATGTCCGATCCTTAACTCCGTATTTTGCGCGGACAGATTTATTTAAGTTTTCCTTTTTTCCGAGAACTGTAACAGAATGGAATAACTTGCCTTCTGATTTCCTCCAAACCTTCGATCTTGATGAACCCAATGTTTAATTCTGTGAATCTTGACCCCCCCCCCCCTCCCAATATTGCTTGATTTTTTTATGTTTCTCTTCTACTCGCTCTTCTCCTACACAGATGTATTTTAGTCAAGCTGTGTTACTTATGTACTGATCGCGTGCTTTCTTTGTTTTGATGTTTTTCTTCTACTTGCTCTCCTCTTACACAGATGTATTTTAGTGAAGCTGTGTCACTCATGTACTGATATTGTGTTTGTGTTTGTGCCCCTCCTGCTTGGGCCTTTTTGGCCTGCAGTATTTCACAAATAAAAAACAAATAAAAAAAAGGCCGTTATGGGCGCTACGCAATGCATTCGCATTTCCTCACAATTTCCTCCGGGGACGGGGGGAGGGGGGGCATTTTCTGTCTTCGCAAGCTTAAGCTGTCATCTCCACCTTCTTGCCATTGTTATCAAAGCCGCTCATGTATGACCTCTCGTTGCGCTGCGGATGACGAGACTACAGGGCAGGTGGTGCTCATTACACTTTGACATGCACTGAAATGGTAGAGGCGAAGCTTGTCGCGGGCACACAGCGCAGATTTTAAACTTGTTCTGCTCACGGGTGGAGTAATGTTCCCGAAAAACTTGAAATGCGTTGCGCCGTTGTCCTTGTGAAAGAATCACTGTGATGCGAGCGCCACTGCAGCAGCTTCATGTATGATCTGGAAAGTGACCGTCCTTCCTGTGTTCGTTGGCGGCTCACGATGCACCCTGCACGTTGTGTCCCGGCTGCTGATAAAACGTCGCCTCGGACAACTCGCGGAATCTGAGTAGAGAGATGCCAACCGAGCCATGGTGTCATCCGGCGACGCGCAGCTGGAACTCTAACAATACATTTCATGCAGCGTGATCTCGCTGAAAACGTGAAGGGCCCCAGACAGTGAAAGCTCCGTTTGCGACTTTTATTACTGTCATTTGTAGCTTTTCGTTTGGTAATGTAACTTTTCGTTTGGTAATGGCAACTATTGCCAGCGTCGTTCATTCAGAACATTTTTGCGTCAGTTCGAAACGGCTACCTAAATGCCGTAAGAAACTAGCGTCGTACAGCGGGCCAGCGGCTTAGACTATGTGCGCTCAAGCTGTCGTGACGCTGAACGTGCATGAAAAAGGGACCTCACGAGCGGTGAGCAATGAAATGTTGTGAGTGCTTTGAGTGTGTCTTCCTGAGAAAAAAAATCATTCCTGGCCTAAGCAGCCAGAACTGTGACATTATTTCACGTGACGTCATTTGCGGCTTTTGAAGTGAGCGAGTACCTTAGCAGCATTGGGTCGTGTTCTTGGTGCAAACATTGGGTCGTTCTGCGCATGCAGTTTTTCGGCGTAATTCGATTTATTCTATGCGACATGGCGTAAGAAAAAACGTGCACGGGCTTTCACTGCTGTACAGGTGCCCCAAAAAAAAAACGGAGCGCGCGAGCGGTGGTCAAGCTTCGCGAGAGCGAATGCCAGCGCTCACAGAAGTGGTTCTTCATTTTTATGTGGAAATGATGGCCCTCACTTCTGGCACGTTTCCGTATAAAGAACCGCTTCTCTGATGTAGACATTCACTTTAGCGTAGCTTGGCCGCAGCACGCGCTCTACGTTTTACTTTTGGGGCACCTGTACTTTGAAGAACTGCGCACTCGGGTACGTTGCTGGCATCGGCCTTTACGATCTGCGCACCGGCTGCAGCGAACGTCGATCTTGCCGTGACACATGGTGACAATGTGAATTATTGAGTGCTTTCAACCAGTCACGTCACGGCAAACCGCTGGGACGGCCACCTCACCTTGAGCAGCGGAGAGCTTCAAATCAGCGTGTCGTCGTTCCAAGCGACGCTGTTTCAGATTGCAGCCGAAGCTTGTTTTTCCTCGCCTAGGAGAAGCATGGTCAAAGTAAAACTTGGTTCAGACATCGACGAGGTCTTCTCTTGGTGCGAACCTACGTTGCATCGCGTGGGGCGGACTGTTATAATTTAGAATTCCAGTGTTAGTGTTGTTTTAACCCGCAGGTCGCGGGTTCAAATCCCGGCTGTGGCGGCTGCATTTCCGATGGAGGCGGAAATGTTGTAGGCCCGTGTACTCAGATTTGGGTGCACGTTAAAGAACCCCAGGTGGTCAAAATTTCCGGAGCCCTCCACTACGGCGTCTCTCATAATCAAATAGTGGTTTTGGGACGTTAAACCCCACAAATCAATCAATCAATTAGTGTTGTTTAGAAATGCCCCATCCTGTTCCAGGCTCCGGCTTGCCCGCTACTCCAGTTCGCTCCTTCGTAGCTTTTTTTACAGCGGTGAAAATGCGCAGTGGCTGCGGAAGTAGCCAGGTCATAACGGTCACGGCGCAGCATTTGCCTAGATGCCCAGTCTGAGTTCACGTCGTTCATCAAATTCATAGTGTTTCCTCGAAGGAGCATCTTCACAAAAGTTACATTGTTAAGCCCAACTGAGCAACTCGAGACGCGTTTATTCCAGGGGAAAAAATCAGCTGTACGTCGCTGTGGATATCTGGAGAGCATTCTGTAGAAGAGACGTAATCACACCACTAATTATACGTGTTGAACCTAAGCACATCTCGAAAATACCCTTACCTGTGAAAGACCACGCAAATGAATGTGTTTCAGTAATGCACGCCAGTCAAGAGCGTTTCTCGTGCGTCATTGTTTTCGCGTTATGGTCAATTATAACTGCGGGCGAGCTAAACATTTCAATGCGTGGATGTAACTTGCCTTTCGAAGCAGAAGTATACTTCATTCAGAAATAGCGCAAATAGGTAAGCTGAAGTCGGTGCCGCGTCCACAGAATACACCTCGCCGCTGCAAAGCTCTCGACTGCATGCACGACCCCAAGTGTTCTTAAACATGGCGGCTCTCCGTCGTCTCCTTCTCGGACGTCACGTCCGCGCAACAAGAAAGTGCTCAAGGTCACGAGGCGCGCATGACGTACTTTCTTTATCCGCGTGCCATCCCTCCCTGCTTAGCTTACAACGCTTTCGCCTGGTCGGGAGAATGCGAATGGTGAACTCCACTCGTACTGGACGGATTCTAAAAAATTTGCGATGGTGAATTCGTGAGGCAAGAAGCTCTTTTAGTGAATTCATTACATGGATACTTAAAAAGTGTTATTTTAGGGCAGTTGTCTCAAGTTCACATTATGGGCAGAAAGAGCGCACAAACCCACGGGACGAAGAGAAGAGACACAAACAAGCGCTGACACTCAACTGAAGCATTTATTGAAATATACAAGTTATCTGAACACATAAGATAAAAACGCACTGAACATGCACAGAGGGCCGGCGAAGGATCGTGTCGACGTCGTTAACAATTTTGTGCTACCGGTAACTGCGCAGGCGCGGCATATTCCATTCAAACAAACATGCTACTGATTAAAATTTCTTCTTTTTCATGTAAAAATATTGATGTCTGACTGACACATGACTCCCCTTCTTTTTTGATGAAGAACGCTTCCACTAGTTCTCTTGTGATCTCATCGCTATGTTTGAAGAGCACTGTCGTTTCATTGAACAAGGGCCTGCATCCACACGTGTGGCAGTACGAAGGTAAATTCTCGTACGTGCTGGTCTTGAAGGTTCCGGAGTGTTCTTTTAATCGTACGATTAAAAGAGCACGTACGAGAATTTACCTTCGTACTGCCACACGTGTGGATGCAGGCCCTTGTTCAATGAAACGACAGTGCTCTTCAAACATAGCGATGAGATCACAAGAGAACTAGTGGAAGCGTTCTTCATCAAAAAAGAAGGGGAGTCATGTGTCAGTCAGACATCAATATTTTTACATGAAAAAGAAGAAATTTTAATCAGTAGCATGTTTGTTTGAATGGAATATGCCGCGCCTGCGCAGTTACCGGTAGCACAAAATTGTTAACGACGTCGACACGATCCTTCGCCGGCCCTCTGTGCATGTTCAGTGCGTTTTTATCTTATGTGTTCAGATAACTTGTATATTTCAATAAATGCTTCAGTTGAGTGTCAGCGCTTGTTTGTGTCTCTTCTCTTCGTCCCGTGAGTTTGTGCGCTCTTTCTGACCATAATGTATCACCAACTAGCCCAACTTTCAGTCTTGCTTCAGAAAGCATTTCTCATAATTACCGGTCATTTCCAACGGAGACTTGGCTTTACCAAAATATCGATACCGATCCCCTTACAATCTGGACGTCTATATATAGTTTTTGTTTCAACACACATGACACATGGGGTGCCTCATGTTTTATATCTTTGCAGCTTATGAGAAAAAAATAGCTTTTAAAAATTTTGCGATTTCTGTGCATGCCACAAAAGAGAGGCTCGCGTGTTTGAGAGCCCCAGTTTAAGGAGTATTCAGGTACAGTCCATGTCTTGCTGTTCTTAAGAACGCTGGTGTTGAGTAACTTATTAAGCACAGTATGTTCGAACTAATTTTTTGATAATGATACCTTGAAACAACACTTTCGATATCGAAGGCGTGGCTTCTCAGTGACTTGTCACCGCAGCGTGATGTCACAGGGTAGGGACACAGTGACTGGTGGCGTAATATAGCGGCAGATTTTTCATCTGCTCATGGTGCACGTAAACAACGTCATCATCATCAGCCTGGCTACGTCCACTGCAGGACAAAGGCCTCATCCATGTTCCGCCAGTCAACTCGGTCCTGTGCTTGCTGCTGCTACTTTATACCCGCAAACTTCTTAATCTCATCTGCCCACCTAACTTTCTGTCTCCCCCTAGCTATCTTGCTTTCTCTGGGAATCCGGTCTGTTACCCTTAATGACCAGAAGTTATCCTGCCTACGCACTATATGCCCGGCCCATGTCCATTTCCGCTTCTTGATTTCAACTACGATATCCTTAACTCCAGTTTGTTCCCTGATCAACTCTGCTCTCTTTTTGTCTCTTAAGGTTACACCTATCATTTTACTTTCCATAGCTCGCTACGTCGTGTTAAATTCAAGCTGAACCTTCTTTGTAAGTCTCCAAGTTCATGCTCCATAGGCAAGTACCGGCAAGATGCAGCTGTTATAAACCTTCCTCTTGAAAGATGGTGGCAATCTACCAGTCATGATTTGAAAGTGCTTGCCAAATGGGCTCCACCCCATTCTTATTCTTTTACTTACTTCGATCTCGTGATTCGGCTCAGCTGTTACTACCTGTCCTAAGTAGACGTAGTTTTTTCAACTTCAAGAGCACTATTACATATATGGAAGCGTTGTTCTCTTCCGAGGTTGTTGTGCATTACTTTCGTTTTCTGCAGATTATATTAAGACCTACCTTTCTGCTCTCCTTGTGTAACTCCGTAATCATGAGTTGCAATTCGTCCCCTGAATTACTCAGCAATGCATTGTCATCGGCGAAGCGCAGTTTACTGACGTACTCTCTATTAACTCTTATTGCTAACTCTTTCCATTCTAGGCCTCTGAAAACATTCTGAAGGCCCGCGGTAAATAGCATTGGGGAGATTATATCCCCATGTCTTTCCCCCTTCTTGAGTGGTATTCTATCGCTTTCTTTATGGAGCTCTGTGGTGGCTGTTGATCCTCTGTATAATTCCTCCAGCATGTTTATATATGCTTTGTGACTATATGCATCACTGCTGATATTTATGCTGAATGAAACGCTTTCTTGTAATAAATGAATGCATGTACATTGGTTGGCTGTATTCTGAGCAATTCTCTATAACCTGATTGCAAGTATATATTTTTTGTTTATTGATTTAATTATTTATTTGTTTTTTTGTTTATTTATTTATTCATTTAGGAATACTGCAGGCCTTGAAAAGGCCCAGGCAGGAGGGGAAAGGTACAAACAGTAAAAAGTGTGCAGGTATCAAAGATAATATACTGACAACAAAATGGATCTACCAACAAAGAAACAAGCACTGAAAATGTGAAACAATGAAATAGAATGTACAGAATGGAAGGATCATGAATACATAACTATTTAATCAATAGACAAGGGTATCTTTGCAAGACTAGGTTTAAGATGTAATGGATGCGATAGAGTAGGTGTTGCTGAGTGCACTAAGAGGTAGGCTGTTCCAGTCTGCCACTGTCCGAGGGAAAAAGGAATACTTAAATATGTTGGTTTTGGCAATGTAAGGCGTTAATGTGGCAAAGTGGTGATGTCTTGTTCGGCGAGCAGTGAGAGGCTTAACATAAGGTTCAGCACAAAAAGACGACTTATTATTATACAGCAGGAACAGAAATTTAAGCCTGTGAATTTTTCTTCTTAGTTGTAAGGACTGAATGTTGTGTTGGGCCATTAAAATACTTGGAGAGTCACTGGTACAATATTTTGAAAAGATAAACCTTACTGCTTTACGTTGGATCCTTTCTTGCGCATCGATGTTAGCTTTAGTGTAAGGATCCCACACGATAGCTGCGTATTCTAGCTTAGGACGGACACAAGAAGCATAGGCAGTTAGACAGGTCTCGGCAGGAGCGTGTTTTAGTTTGTGACTGAGGCAGCAGAGTTTTTTGACAGCTGAGTTGGAAAGGTGAGAGATGTGGGAGCTCCAACTGAGATTATCACTTATTATGACACATAAGTACTTATGTTCATTGACCTCTTTAAGTGGCATGGATGCAAGATTATAAGCAAATGAAAGTTTATTAATTTTTTGGTGATTTTCATAAATACTGTTTTCTCAATATTAAGCTGCATATCCCAGCATTTGCACCATGTTAAAATATTTTGAAGGCTGGAGTTTAAGGCGACTTGATCTTGTTGGCAGGTGATTTCGTCAAAGAGTAAGCAGTCATCTGCGAATGACTTTATCTCAACAGGTTTAGAAATACAGTCCACAATGTCGTTACTATATATTTTAAATAATAAAGGTCCAAACACACTTCCCTGTGGAACACCAGAAGTGACCCGAAGGTTACTCGAAGAGCAATTATCCATTGAAACGAATTGCCTACGGTTAGTGAGGTAAGCAGAAATCCAATTTGCTAGGTATGAGGGAACGCCCAAATGAATAAGTTTATCGATTAGCTTTGCGTGTGGCACGAATGTAGTCAATTGTTGAGTAGCCTGTTCGAAATCCTGCTTGTTCATTTGGTTGATTTAACTCTAGTGTTGCCTTCAGCCTTATATAAAATACCTTTGTAAATAACCTATATACGACAGAGAGCAAGCTGAACGGCCTGTAATTCTTCAAGTCCTTGTCATCTCCTTTCTTGTGTATTAAGGTGATGTTAGCATTCTTTCAAGATTTGGTATTCCTCCCGCCAGAAAACAATTTGTAAACAGGGTGCCTAGTTTTTTTAACACGACCTGTTCCCCGTTTTTCAGCAAATCTGATGTTACCCGGTCCTCACCAGCAGCCTTGTCTCTTTGCATTTCCTCCACGACTTTTCTGAGTTCTTCTGTTATTACTGGTGGGATGCCATCTGGGTTACTGCTAGTTCTTATATTAAGACCGTGGTTGTCACGGCTACTGTACAGATCTCTGTAAAACTCCTCCGCTATTTTAACAATCCTATTCATATTGGTAGTTATCTTGCTTTCCTATCCATCAGTGCATACATCTGATTTTCGCCTATCGAAAGTTTCCTCTTCACTGCTATAGATATGACGCTAACTACGTTCTTCAAAGCGTGTTCTATTTTCTAAGTGTTACTTCCTTACATCGGATACCTTACGCTTTAATAATCAATTTAAAAAGATCTGGCAATTCTATTTCGTTTATTGTATTCGAGGCTTTAATCCTTTGACGTTTCATCCTTTGACGGAGTTTTATGCTTGAAACTCCGGGCCGGCGCCAGCGCGAGCATGCGCCGCGATAATGTCACCCAGGGTAAGGAAGTAGGATGGATGGAGGGATGTATTCGGCTGTGGCCTTTAGATCTGGCGGTGGCGCACACCACCTAGCCATAAAGTTAAGTACTATCACTATGTGTTTAAGGATTGAATTTCACTCGCGCCTTCATTGTAGCCACCAATCAGTTAGCCTCCTCCCAGTTATTTCTACCCGTCTAAAGTATAGTTTGCCTTCACTGTCCCTAAACCCCAATGCTTTGAAAAATTCGGCGCCATTATCTTCGACTATAAGACGGAGCCTTTTACAGAAAATTATCAAATGTTCAGCTGTTTCCTCCTTTTCTCCACACGCACTACATACCGTGTCTGTGCCTTCATATTTTGCTCGGTACGTCTTGATCCGCAATACTCCCGTTTTAGCTTCGAAGAGCAGAGAACAACCCCAAAAATTATCGTAGATCTTTTCTCATGCAAATTCCTGCTTAAAAGTTCACCAAGTCTCCAGCATTCCCATCTTCCACATGTCCCTCTCTGTTTCCTTCACCTTCTTCTTAACCAATGTTTTTTTTTTTTTTGGCTTGGTATTCTGATGTTGTCTAAATACTTGCTTGACAATTTTCAAGTTCGCTGCTCCATTTAGTGTCAATATTCTTCATGTACAAGTAGCTGAAAACTTTCCTAGCCCAACGCTCATCTCCTATATTTCTCAATCACTCCTCAATTTCTATCTTGCTGCTAGCTTCCCTGCACTCATGCGATGTCCATCTCATATCACCTTGTACACGCTGATGGGGGGTATTCCCGTGCGCTCCCAAAGCAAGTCTTACCTATGCAACGTTGTTTAATTTCCAATCTTGCTTGAAGTTCTGATTTCATGCACAAGACCACATTGCCGAACATAAAACCTGGGACCATGGCACCTTTACAAATCCCTCTCACAACGTCATAACTATGGTAGTTCCACAGTAACCTTTTTTTTTCATTACAACTGCATTTCTGGTGCCCTTAGTCATTACGTATCTTTCGTGCTCCCTTAGATACTCAGTCCCATTATTTAACCATACGCCCAAATATTTGCATTCATCCACTATTTCTAGCGAAACTTCCTGTATCTTATGCTTACTGCAATTGTCATTATTAAAAATCAATATTGCCAATTTTTCCTTGCTGAACTTCAAATTTAACCTATCTTCCTCATTACCACAAAATTCCTATCAACCCCTGCACATCTTCCTTGTTGTCGGCTATTAATACTAAATCATGTGCATACAATAATGCTGGTAATGACTGTTTAATGTGTTTTTAGTGCTTGGCAAAAGACAGGCTGAAGCCGAATCCGACTCCCCTCTAATTTGGCTTCTATTCCCTGGACATACAGCATAAATAACAAAGGTACCAAGGCGCATCCCTGTCGAAGCCCGCGTTGTATCTCTATAAGTTCAGATACCTGTTCGTCCCATTTTATAGCAACCTTGTTACTTTTATAGATATCCTTTAGAAGATTGGTTATTCCATCTTTCACATATAGTGTGTCCAGTTCTCCCCACAAGTATTCTTGAATCACACTATCGTAAGCTCCATTGATATCTAAAAAAGCCAGCCACAGGGGCCTGTCTTCTTTTTCCGCTATTTGAATGCACTGCATCAATGAAAACAGATTGTCCTCCAACCTCCTTCGTTTACGAAACTCATTTTGTAGTTCTCCCAGCACCCCCTCATTCTCCACCCATGTCTGTTGTCTTTCCTTTACTATCTGCATCACCAGCCTGTAAACTACTTATGCTACTGTTATAGGACGGTAGTTGTTGATATCAGCTTTGTGCCCTTTTCCTTTGTAGATCATGCTCATCCTGCTTAGTTTCTACCAATTGGGAGCTGCACCATCCATTATTGCTTTGCTCGCTGCCTCTCTTGATGTTTGCTTAAAGTTTGGTCCTAGTTTCTTTATTAACACAATTGGGATGCAGTCAGAGCCTGTTGATGTGCTATTGGGAACCCTTTTTTCTGCCTTTTCCCACTCTCGTTGTCCCAGTAGAGCCACTGCACTAATTGCTCCATCCTCATCTGGTATGATGCAAGAAGCGCTTTCTTTGGTGTTTAAAATTTTCTGTCATCATTATTTTTATATATTTCATTGCCTCATTCCCTTCTTGTCTGGCCCCTTGAACTGTTTTTATAAACTTCTGTTCCATGCTTGTCTCATTACTCAGAGAATGGAAATGGTTCCAAAACTTTGCAGCTGTCTTTCTATCCTTTTTTGTTTACTTCCGCCATCCATTGGGCCCCCTTTCTTCTAATCTCGTCACTGATCAAATCGGACACTTCCCTTCTGCTGCTCAAAAAGTTATACCATTTTTTTTTTCAACGTCATCTTTCTGTTCACCTCTCTGTTTAGCATACCTGTGTTCCCTGGATTCTTCCTGACGTCTTACTACGACTTTCATAACTTCCTCATCCCACTAGATCTTGGGTTTGTGTCTGCTTTTCCCGGTTGATTTGACTCGTACTTTAGGAAGCTCTAGCTCAAACAATCGTGTTGAATTTGTGTACATCCACTCTGTTTTGTATCCTCGGTGATTATTTTCTCAATCTCTCAAGTTGCTATTTCTATTTGCCTTTCTAATTAAATATTAACATGTGGTTGCTCATAACGCCTCCTTTACAATTTCATTTATCTTCTAAAACTCAGCTTGATACGTTTGTGATCACTACCTAAAGGGGTACTGACGCAAAAACTTTGGTCTTGCGTTTTTCTGCTGCAATGCGCTGCTGGGTGCCCGTTAGTCATGACACAACACATCGTTTGCTGCAACACGCAACAGGTAATTAATTACAAGACCATCATTATTAATCAGTTTCAGCTTCGGTTTCGGAGGGTTCCAAAAACTGGGTGCAACTGTCGTCACCTAGCATGTGCAGCTCTTGACCACGTCGCCACACAGAACTGTGACGCACTTCCGCATGGTCCAAATGAAGATATACTTTCAAATAGGAAACGGGACTGGAATGTCGCCAAACACAAAACTTTCTAAGCGGCCACGCACTCACAACCAGCCGCCGAGAAATAGACTTCGGGAACTAACGCAAAAAAATGGCGGCTATGACGTCATCATAACTTGTTTTGTTGACCGCAGCGTGGTGACGCGAGGGAAGTAGGAATCTCCTCGGGGTCCCCTCCGAGGGTGTTTATAGCGCTATGGAGTCGGTCGCTCACGCAAACTTCAAATTTAATTTAAAATACCTTCTAAGCTATATTCTCTGTTGGTATTTTGCAGATGATATCGAATGTTCACCAGAATTGACTCCGCAGGCTATCTCGACCCCGAAATTTTGTGCCAGATACCCCTGTCAGCTTCTGTTCCCATATTCATCTATGTGCATTACCCTTAGCAGATCATGCATCCTACGTGAAATTATTGCGTAATCTATCGTCGACCTCAGCCTTCTCACCTTCCATGTTATCTGCCATTCACATTTCTCGGTAGTGTTGCAAATGATTTAATCATGCCCTTCACATATATCCATTAGTAGTCTGCCTGTTGGGTCAGTATATCCATCGAAATCTTCTATGTGTACATTCATATCTCCTAATACAATGACCTCGCACTCTTCTCCTAGTTTGTCAATGTCATTTTTTATGCACTGTGTCGTTTTTTTTTTCCTCTCTGCCTTTTGCCCCTGTCCACAAGTATACAAAACCTAGGAGCGTCATTTGCCCTGCCACTTTTCTTTTTAGCCATAAATGTTTCCTGCATTTCTGCTTGACCCTTTGCCAGTCTGTACTTTCATGAATGAATGCCCCACTACCACCCCCCTTTCTGCTGCCTTCTGTTCTATTACAATATTCTCATGCGTAGTCCGGATTGTTATGTGTTTGTTCATGTCTCTAAGATGTGTTTCTACAAACCTATATACCATCAGCCTCTCCTCCCTTAGCTGCTCTTTCATCTCTCCCTACTTCAGCCTATTCCTGCCATCCTGCATGCTAATATAGCCTACGTCTAAATTGACTCGGCCCTCGTGGCTACGTCAATTTCTGTCTGGACTTTACGTGTCTTAGATACTGGTGCCACTTTGGAATCGTATCTGCCTATACCACCTGTCAAGGAGTCCCCCTGGTTGTTTTACTCGTTACTTGATATCTTGGACCACGGCTGGGATAGACTGCACCTGCGCGCGCTTCTTTCTTTACGGTCTTTTTACCCGTGGCGAATACAATGGGAAAGTTTCTGAGTATGTTTCGCCACCCATCGGCTGTAGGGGCGCAGCGACCTTGACACTGCATCTTCTGCGCCGCGCACATGGCACAAGGGAGTTTGTCGACGTAAAACTGTGGAATAAGGGTTCTTGACGAAGAGGGGGAGGGGGATTATTAATGAAGACGAGGATAGAGGGAAGATCGTCTACTAAAAGAAAACTAATTTACCAGACGGCTTGCCGCTTAATGTAGGTGTGGATGTGCTCGTGGATAATACAAGCTGAAACTCGGTAAAAATGCGGAAGAATCCTCTAATGAAAGGCATAATTCAGATGGCATGAAGCACTGGCAACGACCAGAGAGATGGGAGAAGAATGTTGCACCTGTTCGGCAATCAGAGAGCACTAAAAACCTTTTGCCCTTGGTCTCGCTAGACAACGACGTCGCAATTAGGAGAGGTCGCTCACGGAATGACGAGCGTGGTTTTCCTTTTCTAACTATTTTCTATTTTCATTTTTTAAATACATTTGGAGTGTTTTCAGGGCTAATAGCTACTGTCTGCAGCCTGACAACTCTTTTAAACACGCACGTGTGCTGTATATCTAATGGCTAAAAAAGTGCGTATAACAAGAAAGGAAGTAAAAAAGGCAGAGATAGAGAGAGGGCCCTTGCTGCTGAATAACGTTTTAGGATGGCGCGCACAGACAGTGGTGGTGTACTTGGTACACCACCACTGTCTGACCCCCGAAAAATCCGTACAATAAAATAAGTGCTACAGGGATTTTAACTGCTGCCCTATAATTATAAAGACAAGCTCAAACCTTGCAAAAAAAAAACTTATCTGCGCAGTTGATCCGGAGCGCTCAAAAAACACGTCCATTCAACGTGACAGTCCGAACCGACAGTGTTTGCGAGCGTAAGCAGCTGCGTACTTTGTTCGTATTCTTCATGGACGTTGCCAGTGCTTTATGCCATCTGAATTATGCCTCTCATTAGCGGATTCTTCCAAGCAGTCCAAGGGCGGGGTGCCACAATGCGAGAGCTTCTCGGCGTCAGGAGACCGCAGAGGGCGAACCACTCGGCTGGAGCTACGGTGTCGTCGGAGATCGCGAGAACTAGACTATCCAGCTTGAAATGATCCGAGCGAATCCGCAATTCACAACAACCTGCTTGTAGTAATAAGCCACAAGAAAATTTATACAGATTTTTTCAGAAATACAGCTGCTTGCTTGCCAAAAAGTTGTGATGTTGTCAATTTCTATTTCTAAACTTGTTGTTCTACGAAGTAGAAAGATAGCGCAGAACTCATTTGCAGTTTTAGCTCCGAAGCAAGCGGTTCGTGAGCGTAAGCAGCTGCGTACTTCGTTCGTATTCTTCATGGACGTGGCTTGCAGTACAAAGGAATGCAAAAGGGCTTGAGGTCTCCGGAATCAATATTTCCATATGGTGTTTTTCCAGATTGTACCAGATGATGTATTATTTCCAGATTGTACTAACTTACTCCTCATCAGCGCCACGAATCAACAACATACTTTCCCGCCATTTCAACATAATCAGGCAAAGCAAACGACTAACTTCTATTTTCGCGAAGCCACCTCACGTGGTGTACCGCAGGGATAAAAATCTGAAGGACATTCTTGTCAGAGCAAAAACAAACACCCCCAAAATTCAATCAGGGTGCCATCCCTGCGGAAAATCTCGATGCAAGGTATGCCCACAGATGGTCACAACACATGAATCTAAAGCGAACTTGTCGGATTTCAAATTCTGCATAACTGAAAGCCTTAATTGTGACTCCAGTAACGTAATATACATGCTACATTGCAACATCTGCGGACAAGAATATATCGGCCAAACAGACACGCCATTTCGGCTGCGGTTCAATAATCACCGGTACCACGCCACTTCGCTGCCGAAGCTACCTTTATCTAGACATCTGCGCCTGCCAAACCACAGTTTTGAAAATATAAGCGTAACTCTTTTGCAGTCCGGTTTCTCAAACAGACGCGAGCGCGAACAAGCGTGAGGCATATTTTATTTTCAAATTTCGAACATTAGTAGCTGGCATCAACGAGGAACCTGGAAAACTCAACTGCCTTCCGAGAAGTAAGCCAGGAGGAAATCTGGTGACAAAGATTGATAGCTGGAGACCATGCTTGTTTTTTCTGACTGACTCGTACGTGTGCACTGTCCTTTCTTATTTTTTTTCTTCTTTTTTCTTTTTTTTCTTTTTTTCACATGCACATACATAGTGGTTCTGTTCGCCTACCACTTGATGACCATTGAGAGGAAACGGGCGAAGATGAAAGAGAGCCGACCGACCCATTAAGGGGAAACCCTTTCCTTACGCACGCCGTCACGGACCCTCCCGGCACCGCGGCGACAATCTTGGGTGGCCCGACACACGTCGAGAACTGACCAGCACGGGATAAGAACCGGATGTGGACGTGCACGGACATGTGGTTTTGTTCTCAGTGTTGACAGTGGTTCTTTTTTCTCCTTTTTTACTTTCTTTTTTTTCTTTTTTTCCCTTTTATTCTTTTTGTCTTTTTTCTTCTCTTTTTTCTTTTTTTCTTTTCTTTCTTTTTTTAGTTCTCTCTCACTCTCGCAAACATCTTCCAAAGCGAGAGGGACGCGGCAGCAACGAAGTTTGGAAGTTCATGTTAGTATAACTCATCCCCTGATGAAGGGAGGACCCCTCCCGAAACTGTTCGGAAATAAATATATTTATCCTTGTTGACAACGCTCCCGTTGTGCCATATATATATATATATATATATATATATATATATATATATATATATATATATATATATATATATATATATATATATATATGCGTGTGTGGTGCGTGCGTGCGTGTGTGTGTGTGTGTGTGTGTAACGGATGAGACATGACGTCAGTCAGAACACCAGTTTATTCTGCCTCTTCGTCCTCCTCACCTTCTCTTTCCACATTCACTAGTGAAGCGTCACACGTTTCCCCCTCCCCCCGAGAAAGCGTCAACTTATTGGGACAATAGTAGCGACACAGTTTGTTGACGTGCACAATGTCAGTAGTTCTGCTTAACGGAGCTACGCATCGGTCGATCTCATAGTTCACAGGAGAGACTCTGCGAAAAATTGTGTAAGGTCCTTCCATGACTGAACTAAGCTTTCCTTTGTTCGGATGCCAAGGTGTTTCGTAGAGGACCAATTGACCAAGTTGCAGATCTTGTGGTAGGAATTTTTCGTCGTAGATTATCTTGTTTTTCTCGTGATAAGCAACCGTGTTCTTGATTGCACTTTTCCTTGCTTCTTGCACACTCTCCATTGGTGCGTCTAAGATTATGTTGTACAAATGAAAGAATTCCATACATGAGGTACGATGGTGGATATCGTGTTACTTCATGTGGGGTTCTGCTTGTAGTCATCGACGACATCCGAAAGATGTTTGACCCAAGACTTCTGTGGCTGCTCATTCATTTTGCACTTTAGCCGGGTTACAATAGTCTGATTCGTACGTTCGTTCATGCCATTACATTGAGGGGGTTGGGAGGATGCGAACAGCTGGTGGACACCCTTGCGTTTTAGAAACTGCTTGAATTTTCCAGCTGTGAAAGCTGGTCCACGATCAGATAAGAACTTCTTGGGTTTTCCTGTAGCAAAGATGGCGGTGATGTACGAAATGTATGCGTCACAAGTTTCGTTCTAGTGGAGAAACGCCCAGACATCTTCAGTTAAGACATCGTGTAGGCCACCCACAATAATCGCGAAGTTTAGGTCACCAGCTTTAAGTTTTGAGTTTAGCGCTCGCTTGCCTCGTGAGTGCTTCCAGCTTACGTCCTCGGTACGTCCCTACTGAAACCCTCTTGCCACCTCTTACCCTTTCTTTGATTGCTTCGGCGCATCGACTTAAATTTGAGTCCCCGGCGATTATCACGCACTGTGACTTTTCAGCTGGAGTGTCCTGCACCTGGGAATTACTTACACCTGTGACGGCGGCTGCTTTGACTCCTCCCAACCCCACCGCTACTTCGCTGAAGCTGGGTCTTACGACCATTGAGCCAGCTGAACCTTTAGTTGTTTTTTTTTTCGAACTTGTTTGCTCTTTTTTTTTTCTCCGCCGTTCTGGGTGCCGGTCCATATAACGCACTCTCTGTCGGCCGCTTCTGTGTTCACCTTCGCTAGTGCCTTCTCGGCGGACCTGAGCCTTCTCCCACAGGCCTCGTTTTATATTCAAAGCATTTCTTAGCGAACTTCGGCGACTTTGAGCATATCTATCTATCTATCTATCTATCTATCTATCTATCTATCCTATCTATCTATCTATCTATCTATCTATCTATCTATCTATCTATCTATCTATCTATCTATCTATCTATCTATCTATCTATCTATCTATCTATCTATCTATCTATCTATCTATCTATCTATCTATCTATCTATCTATCTTAGCCACCTACGACTTTTAGCTCTCCTGGCCCTTTTAATAATGGTATCGATAACAAACTTCGTATGGCATAACATGACTGTATGAAGGCCATATATGACTAGTCATGACATGAAAATATGACATGTATGTCATGAATGTCATGATTTACATTGCATAGTCCTGCGGCTCTAGCGGTGATTTCGTTCACATGACATGTTGCAAAACTGGTATGGTATGGCATGATTGCATGGCGAACACAAGCGACAGACCCTGACATGAAAAACACGACATTCGTGTCATGTTACAACATGACTACGTGCCAAACTTATGATGCGCTCGCGGCCGTTTCGCTAGCATCATATATACCAAATTTGGTGTTACGGTACGTGAATGCATGACGAAGAATGTTCCACTATGGCTCCAATTTCCACTGCCACTGAATGTGACACTGCCAGTACAGTTGACGTGAATTACCAGCTATCCTCTGCGCAGCAGCAGCAGATGCGCATGATTTTACGTACGTATAGCGACTGCTTTGTGCCCACCTCCAAAATCAAGCAGACCGCAACCGTGAAGCACCGCATTATAACGCACTCTACCGAACGACCTGTACGACAGCACGCTTGCCGCGTGTCGCAAAAAGAACAAGAGGCAATACGTAATTCAGGTGAAACAGATGCTCGATGACGCCGTCATCCAACCCTCGAACAGTCCATGGGCGTCACCCTTCGGACTTGTTAAAAAGAAAGACGGCACTCTTCGATTTTGCATTCATTACCGGAAGCTCAACAAAGTGACGAAAAAAGACGTCTACTCTCTCCCACGCATAGATGACTCACTGGATCAACTTCGACATGTCCGATTATTTTCATCGATGGATTTACACAGCGGCTACTGGCAGATGGAGGTCGATGAGCACGACAAGGAAAAACAGCGTTCATAACTCTCGATGGCCTCTACGAATTCAAAGTGCTACCGTTTGGATTGTGCTCTGCACTGGCAATGTTCCAAAGGATGATGGACACCGTCCGGTCCAGTCTGAAGTGGGAATCCTGCCTCGTCTAATTAGATGGCGTCGTTGTTGTTGTTTTTTTTTTCAAAACATTTGAACAACATTTACAACAACTTCAGTCCGTCTTCGTCACCGGTCGATCCGCAGGCCTATCGCTAAAACCGGAGAAGTCTCATTTCAGCTACGAGGAGCTAAGGTTCCTCGGCCACCTTGTCAGTCACGATGGCATTCGACAAGATCCAGAAAAGACCGTGGCCGTTGCTGCATTTCCTCCACCTTCAAACAAACCGGACTTGCGCCGATTTTCGGGTCTGTGCGCCTACTACAAGGCGCTTTGTGCAGAACTTTGCTAATATCGCTGAACCCCTTACCCACTTAACGAAGAAGGACACTCCTTTTGTATGGGGTCCAGAGCAGAGGCCGCTTTTTCTAAGCTTCAACGGCACCTTCAGAGGGAACCCTAACTAGGGCACGTTGATGAAGATGCCGCCACCGAGTTTCACACTGACGCAAGCAACATCGGTCTTGGTGCAGTGCTCGTCCAGTAGCAAGACGGCGCCGAGCGTCCCATCGCTTATGCTAGTCGCATTCTGTCATCTGCGGAAACTAACTATTCGACCACGGGGAGGAAATGCCTTGCTGTTATTTGGGTAATTATCAAAGTTCCGACCGTATCTCTATGGCCGTCCATTTAGAGTAGTTACGGACCATCATGCCCTCTGTTTGCTGGCCAATCTCAAGGACCCTTCAGGGCGCCTCGCGAGGTGGAGCTTGCGCCTTCAAGAATTTGAGGTTACAGTCGTCTACAAGTCTGGCCTCAGGCACCCTGATGCTGATTGCCTTTCGCGCGCTCCCCTCGCAACGACATCGAGCGATTATTATACCGAAGGCCATTTTCTTTGCGCACTCAGTGTATCTGACTTGGCCCAACAACAGTGGAATGATTCAGAGCTCCGACAACTAATCAAATACCTTCAAGGTCACAGCTCGAGTCCGCCACCGGCATTCGCACGTTAAGGCTCATTTTGTCTCCGCAACGACATCCTATACAAAAAGAACTTCAAACCTTATGTGACTGAATACTTCCTCGTCGTTCCGCCAGCGCTACATGCTGACATTTTATCTGCCTGACACGACGAGCCTTCCTCCGGCCACCTAGGATTCGCACGTACCCTTTCCCGGATTCGGGCTCACTACTACTGGCCAAAGCTCACCCAGAATGTCAAGCACTACGTTAACACGTGTAATCATTACCAACGCCGTAAAGCCCCACCTGCGCGCTCTGCTGGTTTATTGCAGCCTGTTTGTTGCACCACCGTCACAACCGTTTGAACGAATCGGCATGGACTTGCTTGGGCCCTTTCCGAAGGCACATGATGGCAACCGCTGGATCGTAGTCGCTACTGACTATTTAACAAGGTACTGCCAAACAAAAGCCCTGCAGCGAGGCACCTCCAATGAGATTGCGTATTTTTTAATCAACAACATCGTCCTCCGCCATGGAGCGCCACCAGTTCTTATCACTGACCATGGAACAGCATTTACAGCCCAATTGATGCAAGACGTCATGAGACTTAGTGGAACAGCTCATCGCAAAACGACCACATGCCATCCGCAAACCAATGGTCGGACGGAGAGATTAAACAAGACACTCGCTGACATGCTATACATGTACGTCGACCGTGATCACAAAAACTGGGATCAAATTTTGTCATTCGTAACGTTCAGTTGCAACACTGCGGTTCAAGAGACCACAGGTTCCATTCCTTTCCGGTTGCTTCATGGCCGAGAAGCAATTACGATGCTTGATGCCATGCTCTTGCCTGACATGACCGATATTCCTACAGATGCGAACGACTTTATCCGGCTCGCCGGCGTGGCCCGCCAGCTTGCACTCGAGCAGATCCGAAAACAACAACGCATCTACTCCCAGAGTTATACAACTCCCGTCATCGTCACGTTATTTACCAACCCGGTGATCTGGTGTGGCTGTGGATCCCCGTTCGTCAAAGTGGCCGCTCGGAAAAGTTACTTCACCGCTACTTCAGTCCCTATAGAGTACTACGGCGCCTCACAGATGTCAACTACGAGGCCCTGCTTGAAGACACAGCTCGGTGATCTCGATGTTCCCACCAGGCGGACATTGTCTATCTGTCACGAATGAAGCCACACAACCCCCGAGCGACCTGACACTGCTTCATCATGCGTCCTTGTGCGTGTACGCGATTACTTTAACTTTTAACTTTTAATTGGCATTGAGCTTCAGGGAGGTACTTGGGGGGGGGGAGGGGGTAATACCACGAGCAAGGAACGAGATTGAGCCATGCCAATGCTAGTATGTGCCATTTTGTGAAAAAAGAAGACTGGTTGTTGTCTTGTGTTTTAACGTTCGGTTCGGCTCGACGTCCAGTACTGCTGCTCCTGTGAACAGACGCTGTGGTCTTTCCGTAATCACGGGACAATATGCTAGTCAAAACGTTCTGTTTCCCAAATGATGACGATAGAAAGAACGCCTGCATTGTAGCGACCACGCGAGAAAACTGGATTCCCAGAAAGAGCGCGTAGGTTCATTCTGCGCTTCATCAAAGGCAATGCAAAGCTCAGTGCAGACTGATGGCACAGAGGTGATGCTCAGACGTTAGAAGTCGACGGCGCCCGGTTACTGGGAACGCATCATGCAGTCACTGTCGTGTTCCACCCTTGGCACTTAAGTGTACTGACGCCTGAAATGGGCAGCAAAACGTGAAAGCTAACACTCAAAATCCATCGCAAAGGTGTTTATTTCCCACTTTGAGCTATATCAATGATGCGTACTGTTGGAAACAACAGGGGACACAAAGTAGCCGCACTCAACATTAATCGCCACACAGTGTACGTCATGGTGTCCACGTTTTGTTCTCGTTGCATTTGATCTTTTTTTTGAAAGCGACGTCGGCGAGTGGGCTCTAATCTGTGCGAAGAAATGACTCATCGCCTGCTTTCTGCCCCTAATTAATATTGCTGCATTCTAGCTCATTTATCTTTCAGTGTGAACATGGCTTAGGTGGGTTCGACATGAAAGTTTGGGTGAGGAATAGCTTACTCGTGAGTAAAATATAATAGTTCGCGTGACCCTGCAGCTGCAGTCATCACATCAGTAAACTTTATAATTTCTCACTCACACGAACACTTCGCATCGCGAGCGATTTCGATCGCCGCTGATCTCTTTAATAAGTGCCGTGGTGTGACACAGGTGCAGAAATAATCGTTTTATCCTTGAGGTTGCGTGCCTAGACAAAAATACAAATGTGTTCGGGGTTCAACAGGAGGAAGGTTTTCAGTTCTAGTCGAAAATCTGAGTTGAACAACTTCACTTTTACGTCTGCACATCGATGATGTGGGTGCGGTTTGAAATGTGGACAGGGAAAAGACAGGTGTGCGCTGTCCATTCTCGGTCCGCGTCTTGAAAGCGCATCCACATCATCCACATGCAGAACCAGCTGGCCCAGTCAAGTTCGCTGACAAACGTGTCCTGGAATTTATGCGTCTTTCTGTTTGTATAGGCACGAGCACTATCAGAGGTAAAACGGAGTAGGGGGCCACGCTCATCGGAACGCGACGATGGATATTTTGCGCGGCGCCCATCGACCACGCGAGCAGTGAGTCCCTTCATGTAGCCGCTAGAAGTTGCTGCAAACACATCCTAAGGAATGCGCCAGAAATAACAGAGCAGAAAACTGAAACACGCCACGAAAACACCACCGGAACCATTGAAAAAGCATTGCCGGAAGTGCCGCACCGGACGTCTGCTGGGGTAGGCCGTTCGGCGCGGGCCGGTTTGTTTACAAACACCGAAACCGTCCATAGCTTCGCGCTCGTTTGGGAATGTCGGGTCAAGGAGTACGAAAGGCAAAGTCAATGCTGGGGCGTTTTATTTTCAGTTTTTTTTTTGCTGCATATTGGCGCCTCCCGTATTAGAGCAGTTATCATTGCGATGCCTCTGCAAGAGATCCGCATGTGCTCGAAACTATACTTCGAAGTTCGCGGGATGTATACTAAGGGGGGGGGGGGGGGGGACCAGAGAAGAATAAAGAAAAATGGCAGCCCGATCCGCAAGCGAGGTCAGACGACTGCAGCGTTCTACGGCCATGGATTACTTTTTACACTGGATTGAATGGATTCTTCTTGATCTCATTAAACTGGCAATGCTTTTCATTGTAACGCTGTTTCAAAAATTCTTGCAAAAACGCCCTAATATGGTGACAGATGCACCATGACGTGGTTTTATTGCTTCTTAGAAGCGTTCTTCGCTTCTTAGGCTAACACGCCAGCCGTCCAGCCGTGCTCGCCACAGCTGGTCTTCCCTATATATGAGGCACGTTCAGTGGGACTTGCCAACGACAAGAAAAACGCTGTTCAGCAGGCGAGGGACAAACAAAACTACAGCATATGCATGGAGTGAATGATTAGTGGTGTGAAGCTTCCATCCATCCGTTTGTCCGTCAGTGCGTTCATCCATGCGTCCGTCCACTCCTATCCCACTACAGCACGCATCGGAGGGACGAACGCTTCGCCTCACTCATCATATCATTCCCTCCATGGATATGCTGGCTACGGCGGATAGAAGGACGACTGACCAAGTGATGCTAGAAAAAGCCTCGTTCTTAAAAGCTACAAAACCACGCCGCGCTACGCGTCGCAGCTGTGATTACGTCAGCGCGCCTGTAATAATTTTCTAAATAGCATGAATTTTAAATCATGGGTAGTTCCACAAAAGGAACAAGAAAGCGACCCATTTATTTGCGTGTAACCCGTGAGCACAGAAGGTGGCATTCCGATTTGAGGCAACGACAGCGCGAGATGACGTCACGAGATCCACTACGCTCTGCCACGGCTGGCCAGGGTGTAAACATAGCTCACGTGCCTCATCTGACGCGCGAAAAGCAAGTTGAGTATGTCATCCGACACGGAATCAAGCTGTGCCAGCGTGTGTGAACTCACCGGTGACCAATTCACTTATGATTATCTGAGCGCGAAAGCATCGCTTTTTAGGGGCGAAGCTCCTTAGGGCGTGGGCTGTGCGTCCCCTGTAGCCTGTATGTAGCCACCTCTAGTTTAGTTCTTGCAGTGTTCACTAGATGGCGGTACCGTCCCCTGTATGTAGGCAATGTGAGGTCGAGGAAAAAATGGAGAAAACGATGGTTGCCCAGAGTGAACTGCTGATGAGAATCGCCCAACTCGAGACTGCGTTGGCGACAGAGCAAGAAAAAACGAGGGCAATGGGAGAAAGACTGAAGTCCGCCGAGGAAGTGCTAGCGAAGCGGAACAAAAAAGCAACCTACCGAGAGAACAGTAGGGAACCGGCAACCAGAACGGTGGAGAAGGAAAAGCAAGCAAGCTTGGAAAAAACAGGTTTAGCCGGTTCAACTGTCGCAAGGCCCAGCTTCAGCGAGGTAGTGGTGGGGCAGGAAGGGAACAAAAGAGCCGGCGTCACAGGTGCAAGTAGTCCCCAGGTGCAGAACGCTCCAGCGGAAAAGTCACAGCATGTGATAATCACCGGGGACTCAAATTTAAATCGATGCACAGAAGCCATCAAAGAGAGGGTAAGAGATGACAAGAGGGTTGCAGTAGGGGCGTTCCCAGGACGCAAGCTGGAAGCAGTCATGAAGCAAGCGAGCGAAAAGCTCAAAACGACAGCTGATAAACGCAACCTCGTGATAATTTCAGGCGGTTTAAACGATGTCCTAAATGAAGATGCAGCAGGACTAGCAGCCACACTGGCGAAAGGCGTCGATGACATGCGCGCCACTTCTCCTAAGGTGCAGGTAGTGATATGCACGATACCGGAGGTACCGGTGCGTGATAGCAACCTGCAAAGAGCGGTGGTCAACGCAAACCAAGAGATATGGCGGATGAGTCGCGAGAAAGGCTTTGAGGTGGTGGAAATAAACAGAGAGGTGCATAGGTGGGGGGGGGGGGGGTTTCAACGAGACAGAATTCACTTCGATGGGCGGCTAGGTCATGAGGTGGGTTGGCGACTTGCAGGACGCGCAGTAGCTTTTTTGGGGGGCAAGAGAGCCCTTCGGGGTGCAGGATAGCTAGTAACGAGAAAAACAACCAGGGAGACTATTCGACAGGTGGTATGGACAGATACGATTCCAAAGTGGCACCAATATCTAAGATACGTAGAGTCCGGGGCATAAATAGACGTAGCCACGAGCGCCGAGCCACTTCAGACATAGGGTATATTAACATGCAGGGTGGTAGGAACAGGCTGAAGTGGGAAGAGATAGAAGAACAGCTAAGGGAAGAGAGGCCGATGGTATACGGTTTTGTAGAAACACATCTCAGGGACATGGAACAACCTCCGAACAATCCGGACTACGCGTGGGAGTATTGTAATAGAACAGAAGACAGCAGAAAAGGGGGTGGTATTGGGGCATTCATTCATAAAAGTACAGACTGGCAAAGGGTCAAGCAGGAGTGCAAGGAACATTTATGGCTAAAATGGAAAGTGGCAGGTCAAATGACACTCCTTGGTTTCGTGTACTTGTGGACGGGAGCAAAGGCCAGAGAGGAAAACCAGGCAATGGTAGAGTGTATATCAAAGGACATTCAGGAGTTAGGAAGAGAGTGCGAGATAATTATACTAGGAGACATGAATGCGCACATAGAAGATATAGATGGGTATACCAACCCGACAGGCAAAATGATCATGGATATGTGTGAAAGGCTTGATTTGATCATTTGCAACAGTACCGAGAAGTGTGAAGGGCAAATAACATGGGAGGTAGGAAGGCTTCAGTCGACGATAGATTATGCACTGATGTCACTTAGGATATATGATAAGCTCAGGGAAATGCACATAGATGAAGGTGGCTCCAGAAGTCTGGGTAGCGATCACAAACGTATCAAGCTAAGTTTTGGAAGAGCAGTGAAAGTGGGAAGGAGACAAGATCAGCAACTACAGGAAAATTTTTACCCATAAAGGCGAATTGAAATAGCCACTAAACAAATTGAGAAAGTAATCACGGAGGATAATAAGACAGTGTGGACATACACTAATCTAATTAGACTCTTTGAGATAGAGCTTGCTAAGACGCGTGACAAGTCACCCCGGAAAAGAAGACACAAACCCAAAAGTTGGTGGGATGAGGAAGTTAAGAGAGCCATAGCAAAACGTCAGGAAGCGTCTAGGGAACACAGACGTGCTAAGCAGCGGGGTGAACCGACAGATGATGTGGAAAGAAAATGGGCAACCTTTCTAAGCTGTAGAAGGAATGCATCCCTTCTGATCAATGAAAAGATTAGAAGGAAGGGAGCTCAGTGGCTGGCAGAAGTACATAAAAAAGATAGAAAGGCAGCTGCGAAATTTTGGAACCATCTAAACTCCCTAAGAAATGAGACGAGCCTAGAGCAGAACTTTATAACTACAGCCCAAGGTGCTAGGCTAGAAGGGGACGAAGCTATTGAATATATAAGAACAAGGGTGACAGAAAAATTTCAACGAAGAAGTACTTTATGCACCACAATAGACAAAGACAAATCAAGTGGTGCAATGGCTCCATTTTCACAACAAGAGTGGGAAAGGGCTGAGAAAAGGGTACCTAGTAGTACATCAACAGGCCCAGATGGCATTCCAATTAGGCTGATAAAAACATTAGGTCCGAAGTCTAAGCAGGCTCTGAGAGAGGCAGTGAGTACAATAATAATCGATGGTGAAGTTCCCGATGGATGGAAACTTAGCAGGATGAGCATGATCTATAAAGGAAAGGGGGACAAAGCTGACATAAACAACTACCGTCCTATAACAGTGACATCAGTGGTCTACAGGCTGGCGATGCAGATTATAAAGGAAAGACTGCAGGCGTGGATAGAGGATGAGGGGGTGCTGGGAGAACTGCAGAATGGATTTCGGAAACACAGGAGGTTGGAAGACAATCTGTTCTCACTGACGCAGTGCATCGAAATAGCAGAAAAAGAACACAGGCCCCTGTGGCTAGCATTTTTGGATATCAAGGGAGCGTACGATAGCGTGGTTCAAGAGGAATTGTGGGCAATACTGGACACACTAGGCGTGGAACATGTAGTCACTAATCTTTTAAAGGGTGTCTATAAAGGTAACAAGGTAGTTATAAAGTGGGAAAAACAGGTATCCAAGCCTGCAGAGGTAAAACGGGGGCTTAGGCAGGGGTGCCCCCTGTCACCTTTATTATTCATGATGTACCTACAAGGATTAGAGGCAAAATTAGAGGGAAGTGGACTGGGCTTCAACCTCTCTTTAGTCAAACAAGGAAAACTTATTGATCAGGCACTACCAGCATTAATGTACGCAGATGATATAGTGCTAATGGCCAACAACAAGGAAGATTTGCAGAGATTAATGGACATCTGCGGTAATGAGGGAGATAGGTTAGATTTTAGATTCAGTAGGGAAAAATCAGCAGTCATGATTTTCAATAACAACGAAGGTAGTGAGCTTAGAATACAGGAGGTCACGCTAGAGATAACAGATAAATACAAATATCTGGGCGTATGGATAAGCAATGGGACCGAGTATCTGAGGGAACACGAAATATACGTGACGACTAAAGGTAACAGGAATGCAGCAGTCATGAAATATAGGGCACTGTGGAATTACAATAGGTATGATGTTGTGAGAGGAATATGGAAAGGGGTCATGGTTCCTGGGCTGACGTTCAGCAATGCGATCTTGTGCATGAGATCAGAAGTTCAAGCAAGATTAGAAATTAAGCAACGTGGAATAGGTAGGCTTGCTTTAGGAGCTCACGGGAATACACCAAATCAGGGAGTGCAAGGTTATATGGGATGGACATCATTTGAGGGCAGGGAAGCTAGCAGCAAGATAAAATTTGAGAAGCGATTGAGAGAAATGGGGGAAGAGCGTTGGGCTAGGAAGGTTTTCAGCTACTTGTACATGAAGAATGTCGATACAAAATGGAGGAAGCGAACCAGGAAGTTGACTGGTAAATACTTAGAAAACAGCAGGTGGCCAAACCAAAAGGAACTATCGGTTAAGAAAAAAGTGAAGGAAACGGAGACTGACATGTGGAGAATGGGCATGATTAAGAAGTCCGCACTAGAGATCTGTCGAACTTTTAAGCAGGAAATCGCCAAGGAAAGGATCTATGATAATACTCGGGGTAGTTCTCTACTGTTTGAGGCCAGGACGGGAGTACTGCGAACCAAGACATATCGGGCCAAATACGAAGGGGTCGACACAGTATGCAGTGCGTGTGGAGAGGAAGAAGAAACTGCCGAACACTTGATAATGTTCTGTAAAGGGCTTCACCCTATAGTTCAGGATGATGGCACAGAGTTTTTCAAAGCACTGGGATTTAGGGACAGCGAGGGCAAAATAGACTTTAAGCGGGTAGACTTAACTAGAAGGAGGTTATCTGATTGGTGGCTAAAGTCAAGGCACGAGTGAAAATTAAACCCTTCACTGCGAAGTACGAATCCTCAACTTCATTATTTAAAGGAAAAAAAAGATAAATGTAATAATTAGTTCACTAAATATCACGGCTAGGTGGCGTTAGCCACCGCCCGATCTAAAGGGTACAGCCACATCCATCCATCCATCCATGTAGCCACCTCTAGTTTAGTTCTTGCAGTGTTCACTAGATGGCGGTACCGTCTCCTGTATGTAGCCACCTCTCGTTTAGTTCTTGTAGTGTTTACTAGATGGTGGTACTTGTAGCTGATGATGAAAAGATGCAAGATGTTATAAACTAGAAAGCGGTACTTGTAGTTGATGAAAGACGCGAGATCTTATAAAATAGGAATGATGTCACATATGGCGCGTGTCATTGGTTGAAGGCAATCGTTCGATTTAGTGCGGCGACGTACGCTAGGGGGAGCGTTGTAATAAAATCCGTTGTAATAAAACACGTTGTAATAAAACACGTCCGACCTCGCCTTCGTCGAGGTCGGACGTGTTTTTGGAGAGCTCCGGAATGGCAGCTACAGATAAGTGTTTTTGCATGTTTCCAGCTTGCCTCTGTATGTAGCGTTATGAGAACGTAAGGCGCTAGCGTAAAGCTTGATTAGGTCTAGTACGGTGTACGTTTTTTTTTTTAGTATTCTGTACTGTGTCTTTTTTTTTCTCCAGCCACCACGTGGCTGAGGCCTGCGCGTAGACCGACCACGTGCATGCGCAGGTGCTGTGAAGTGTAGCGTATTTATTTATTATTGTGGTTCTTTTTGGCTTAGACCAGTGTATTTTAGTACAGTTTTCTAACACGTGGGCATCGGTAAACTGAGCTAGCCATGGTCAAAAAAGACCGTAAAGTGTTCAGAGTGCGGGATAGGGAGGAAGGTGGAAATTAGTGCGGAAGAGAAAGCGGAAGATGACGCCAAGTGTAGACAGTGCGAGTTTGAGGAGAAAATGAAAAATATGATGGCGGTCCAGAGTGGGCTCATGGAGAAAATCGCAGAGCTGGAGAATGCATTGGCGAAGGAGCGAGAGAAAACGTCATCCATGGAGGAAAGGCTCCGGGCAGCCGAGAAGGGCCTATCGAAGGTCGTGAAGGGGAACGAAGACGCAGGTGACGGCGGAAGCATTATGGCGACGACCCCCCGTGCGGGAGAGATGAGGGAAACAGGCATGACAAAGGCAGATACATTGGCCACAGCGCCCAGCTACCGGGAAGTAGTTTTGAGGGAGGGAGGGAGCAAACCAGCAGCCGTGACTCACGCTAGTCACCTAGTCAGCAGCCAGGTGCAGGTTTCAGAAGGAATGTCTGAACAGGTCATCATCGCCGGTGACTCAAATTTAGTCCGATGCGCAGCGGCAATCAAAGAAAGGGTGAAAGGCGACAAGAGAGTTGCGATAGGGACGTTCCCAGGACAAACGCTGGGGACAGTAATGAGTCAAGCGGGTGAACAACTCGCAGCTAAAGCTAACAATCGTAACCTCGTTGTAATTGCGGGAGGGTTAAATGACGTCCTGAAAAAAGAATCGTCAGGACTAGCGACGACCTTGGCGAAAGGGGTGGATGACATGCGCACCGTGTCCCCCCAGGTGCAAATTGTAGTATGCACAGTACCGGAAGTACCAGTACGCAACGTCAACCTGCAAAGAGCGGTAGTCGACGCAAACAAAGAGATATGGCGAATTAGTCGAGAGAAGGGTTTCGAGGTAGTGGATTTAAACAGGGAAGTGCACAGGTGGGGTGGATTCCAAAGAGACAAGATTCATTTCGATAAGAGGCTTGGACACGAGGTGGGCTGGCGACTGGCAGGACGCGCAGTAGCTTTTTTGGGGGGCTCACGGGCCCTTCGGAGTCCGGGGTAGTTCGTAACAGGGAAAACAACCAGGAGGACGCTTTGACAGGTAGAATTGCGAAAAACCAGAAAAAAGGTAAAAGAAAAAGGAAAAAGGCGCGTGTTGCAATTGGTTACATAAACATGCAGGGTGGCAGAAAGAAGGCAAAATGGTTAGAGATTGAGGAGCAGTTAAACAAAGAACAGATAGGCGTGTATGCGGTTACAGAAACACACCTTAGAGACTTGGAAGAGCCACCACATATTAAAAATTATGTTTGGGAAGGGTGTAACAGGACCATATCGGAAAGGAAAGGTGGGGGTGTAGGAATGCTAATTCACCGCGGAGCCAAATGGGTTAGAGTGAAACAGACGTGTTCAGAGCACCTCTGGGTTCTGGGCACAGTAGGTGGAAAGGAAACGTGGCTAGGGGTAGCCTACTTGTGGACGGGGAATAACTGCAGAGAAAAGAATCAGGAGATAGTGGATTGCATGAGTGCGGATATTAAGGAATTTGGTAATGGGGCCGAAATCATCCTTCTAGGGGACATGAATGCCCACATACATGACCTTGACGGATATTCAGACACCAATGGGAAGTTATTACTACATCTTTGCGAGCAACATAGTCTGGAGATAGTTAACACGGGGCCTAAATGTGACGGCCAGATCACATGGGAAGTCGGAAACAAGCAATCAAGTATTGATTATTGTCTCATGACTGAAGGAATTTACCACAAACTGACAGAAATGAGGATAGACGAGGAAGGCATTAACAGCTTGGGTAGTGATCATAAACGAATAACATTACAAATGGGATACGAAACTAAAAATATGAGCATGGAATCAAAGTCTGGCAGCTCGTATTTAAATTACAAACAAATAATAAATATAGCCGCAAGAGTCGAGGAAGAAGTAGGCGAAATACCAGGCAAGGACTGGGAGTATAGGGAGCTGTTACATCTAATGACGAAGGAGATAGGGAAAGAGAAGAAAACCGTTTGCTGGAAGGGAAAAAGGAAGCCAAAAAGTTGGTGGAACAAGGAAATCCGGGAGGCGATCGAGAAGCGACGCGAAGCATCACGGGAGCATAGAAAGGCAAAAAAGGAGAAGCGGCCGCAGGACGAAGTCAAAAAAATATGGGAAATATATTTGGAGAAAAAATCCCTTGTACAGAAATTGGTAGAGGCAAAAATTAAAGGTGAAAGTGAACGCTGGATGACAGAGATACACGAAAAAAAGGAGGCCGCGCCTAGGATTTTTTGGAGCCACATAAAGGCGCTAGGTAGGAAGTCTGTCACAACGCAACAACATATTCTAGATGAAGGAGGAAATCAATTGGAAGGGTACGAAGCGCTAGGTTACATCCAAAAGGTAACAGCCGATTCGTTTCAAAAGAGCGTCCAGGGGATCTCCCCGGTGAGTAAAAGTGTGGCGGAGAAAGCAACAGAGGAAGAGCTAGTACTAGATAATTTCAACTGGAAAAAGGCCGAAGGAAAAATTCCAAAGCGCACTGCCGCGGGTTTAGATGGGATTCCCGTTAGCCTCATTAACGAACTAGGACATAACACTAAAGAAGCATTGTTAAAAGCAGTAGAAAAAAGCTTAAAGGACGGACAAATACCGGACAGTTGGCGACAAAGTAGAATGAACTTAATCTATAAAGGCAAGGGAGAAAAGGACAAGATTCGCTCGTATAGACCACTAACCATTACATCGGTACTATACAGGTTGGCGATGCAAGCAGTAAAAATGAAAATAGAAACATGGGCCGAACATAACGATATTTTGGGAGAACTTCAGAACGGATTTCGAGTCGACAGGCGGTTAGACGATAACCTGTTTGTTCTCACTCAGTGTATAGAAATATCTAAAATAGAGAATAGGCCCTTGTACGTGGCTTTTCTAGACATCACTGGGGCATACGACAACGTTAATCAGGAAATTTTGTGGGATATATTGAAAGGAATGGGCATGGGCGACGACTGTATACAGCTTTTGAGGGAGATATACCGAGAAAATACAGTTTGCATAGAGTGGGAAGGAATGCGTAGCAAAGAGAACGTTGAGGTTAGCAGGGGTCTGAGACAGGGATGTCCTTTGTCCCCGCTGTTATTCATGCTGTACATGGTGAGTATGGAAAAAGCGCTAGAAGGTAGCAACATTGGTTTTAATCTGTCACACAAACAGGGCGGCATGATGATTGAGCAGAAGCTTCCAGGTTTATTTTATGCGGACGATATCGTCTTATTTGCGGACAGCCGAGATGATATACAGCAGCTGGCGAATATATGCGGAAGGGAAGGTGAAGCTCTTGGACTAGGATTCAGTGTAACGAAGTGTGGTTTGATGGTATTCAATGATCCCTGTGATCAGACGGTGTCCATACAAGGCCAAGAAATACCGAGGGTAAGTGAATACAAGTACCTTGGAGTATGGGTAAATGAGAGTGATAGATACATGGAGGTACAGGAAAAAGCCTCGGCAGCAAAAGGAAAGAGGAATGCGGCAATAATGAAGCACAGAGCGTTGTGGGGATACAATAGGTATGAGGTGCTTCGAGGTCTGTGGAAGAGTGTAATGGTTCCAGGGCTTACTTTTGGGAACTCAGTGGTGTGCATGAGGGCAGAGGTGCAATCGGGAATGGATGTAAATCAAAGGACTGTGGGACGCCTCGCGTTGGGTGCTCACGGGAAGACGACAAACGAGGCTGTAAAGGGCGATATGGGGTGGGCAGGTTTTGAGGCGAGGGAAGCGCAGAGCAAAATAAGGTTCGAAGAAAGGCTAAGAAATATGAAGGAGAGTAGATGGGCAGAGAAGGTGTTCCGTTATTTGTATAGGAAGAGCGTGGACACACAGTGGAGAAAAAGAACTAGAAGACTCACTAGTAAATATACGGCTGGTATTGTGAGCCATATGTCAACAAAGAGCGTTAAGGGAAAAGTCAGGGAGGCGGAGAGGATTTACTGGATGGCAGCTATGGAGAAAAAACCGGCTTTGAGTAACTACCGAAAGGGCAAAAATGAAATAAGGAGGGAGGCATTTTACGATAATTCAAGGGGAAGCGCTTTACTGTTTGAAGCGAGATCGGGTTGCCTTAGAACGCGTAGTTATAAAGCAAGATTCAGTAAAGAAGAAGAACAATGCACATGCTGCGGGAAAGATAAGGAAACGGCGGAGCATGTTCTGATTGAATGTGGAGATATCCACCCAGGTGTACGTTTGGGCACGAGCCTACAGGAAGCCTTGGGTTTTAGGGACAACAATGGAAAGCTGAACACACCCGCGATTGAAATAAGTAAGAGACGGTTAGAGTATTGGTGGCAGAAAATTAGAGAGAAAGGACAAAAATAAATATTGGAAAAATAAAATATGGACAGTGTGCCGTAAATGGCAGAGAACTTAAGCTGAAAATTTACCTTTTTTCCATTACGATAGAATTTATCGAAGTAGAGGCATTAGGCCAACATAAAAAAAAGAAAAAAGGGTTTTTTTTTTTTTCGAGCCTGGTGGCATACTTGCCACCACCCCGTTATAAAGGGGACGCTCATAGCATCCATCCATCCATCGTTCGCTGTTGACGCGCGCTCGGAGTCGCCGGATGGATAAGACTGCACAGCGGAGAGAGCGCAAGGCGGCAGCAGCGCGCGCTCGCAGACAGAATCCCGATGTGCGAGCGCGCGAGGCAAGGAACATCGCAAGCCATCCATCGTCTAAGAACAAATAAAAGTTGATTTGTGTATATACACACACAGCGTTTCTCTCGTCTTTACATGATGATCGACTGGGCGAATTACACGGAAGATTCACAGTTTACCGATGAATCCCTCCGGAGCTTCGCCCATTCATCATCATTCACCCCGTGAATATGCCGTAAATTTTTTATTTCGACCCGCCGCCGTGTGAAGCATGCCTCGAATCGGTTTCCTCCTTGCTCAATACTGTAAGACCCGACGTCAACGACGACTAACACTCTGTATGCAGCTGGCAAAACTGAACTGTGCTCGCGTTGTTGTCGCCTCGTAAAAGAAAGCGCCCGCTGCATCCGTCTGCGGGGAAAGGTGGGGTTTCTGAAAAAAAGAAAAAGAAAAAAAGAGTGGGCCGTGATGTCATATAAACAGGGTGGCCAGCGCTTACATATGTGATTCTGGTATCGGGCTACCTGTTTTAAATTTTGTTTTCTAAAAAAAAATTATATGACTTACGGTGGCACGATTTGGCACGTATCACCACAGTACCGACTAGAACACATGTTCAAAGTTTTATTGAAATCGGTGAATATCGAAAAAACACCGGAGTTTTCCTCCTCTTTCTGGACATCACAATGATGAAACCGAAGTTCATAGCTTTATTGCCGCCCAAAATGCGGCCATGTATATATAAAATTGTAAAGTTGGGGAGTTCTGCAAATAAACACCTCCATTGCTGTCCAATTTAGTCTCTTCCTACAGTTGTCGCACTGTCACTGCAATACTACTTCCCTTCCATGTTCTGTCTGTCAATGAGTGGCATGCAGGGTGTCATATTTTTTGGCTCCAAGCTGTAATATTATGAATCCCGGTGTGGAGATTGTTTGGTGGGATCTATAGATGCATGTTTAATACAGTAAAAAAACAGCTGGTGCTTGAAACGAGAGAAGATCCGTGGCTGTGGGAACAAGCATGGCCTTTCAAGAGCCACTAATATACGCGAACAAGGAACGGTATCAGCAAGCACAGCTCCTGGAAAAAGGGTGTAATGACACCGTTCAACAAGGGTTTGACCCTTCATATAAGGGTGTAATAGCACCCGTTATTAAGGATATTTGGCTATTGGAACACCCTTCAGAGAAAAAAGTGTTTGACACACCAAAACAGTTATGACATGGTGTTTCGGTTTGTCCAAAAACCTTTACCGTACGGGCACGAGCACGCCTATCTCGCACCCAGGTGCCTTCGGCAGTAAACACGTCACCGTAGCATTTTAAAATCTTGTTATGGCTGGCACTTTTGCACCGTGTGTGAGTTTCGAGTGCCCGGCCGGACTGGCAATTGATACACATGCGGTGCATGAGCATAAATTAGAGCCGGATTCTAGCACTACGTTGACACCGGCTTACAGCACAAATTCTGGCTTGTCACAGCCAAGGCACGTCGCAGTTACGCTTTCCACTGTTCGCGTTTCTTTCTGTCGGATAATACTTACCTGATGAAGTTGCTTCCGCAGTCTGCATTGCCCGTGCTGCAGACATTCCAGACTGTCGAGGAAGGTCTTTTCGACGTTTCACACGCAACCCGCACAAAATTCCAGCAAAGGAACAGCGCGAAACATGCTTACAGCCACACTGGGGTTGTCAAGTTTCGCGCTTGATTTGCAGAGCGTCTGCTCGCGTGGCAGTTTAGGGTGTTGCTTTGCCGCGCTTGCAACAGATGGCGCCACGCGCTTTTCAATATGGCAGCTAGCAGTGAGCTCGCTGTGTTCTGGTGTATAGGAACCAGCGCTGGAATTTCCACGACCACCCTGGCGGCGACAGCGCGCACTTCTCAGTTGCTCTCGCAGACAGAATCCCGATGTGCGAGCGCGCGAGGCAAGGAACATCGCAAGCCATCCATCGTCTAAGAACAAATAAAAGTTGATTTGTGTATATACACACACAGCGTTTCTCTCGTCTTTACATGATGATCGACTGGGCGAATTACACGGAAGATTCACAGTTTACCGATGAATCCCTCCGGAGCTTCGCCCATTCATCATCATTCACCCCGTGAATATGCCGTAATTTTTTATTTCGACCCGCCGCCGTGTGAAGCATGCCTCGAATCGGTTTCCTCCTTGCTCAATACTGTAAGACCCACGTCAACGACGACTAACACTCTGTATGCAGCTGGCAAAACTGAACTGTGCTCGCGTTATTGTCGCCTCGTAAAAGAAAGCGCCCGCTGCATCCATCTGCGGGGAAAGGTGGGGTTTCTGAAAAAAAGAAAAAAAAAAAGAGTGGGCCGTGATGTCATATAAACACGGTGGCCAGCGCTTACATATGTGATTCTGGTATCGGCTACCAGTTTTAAAATATGTTTTCTAAAAAAAATTATATGACTTACGGTGGCACGATTCGGCACGTATCACCACAGTACCGACTAGAACACATGTTCAAAGTTTTATTGAAATCGGTGAATATCGAAAAAACACCGGAGTTTTCCTCCTCTTTCTGGACATCACAATGATGAAACCGAAGTTCATAGCTTTATTGCCGCCCAAAATGCGGCCATGTATATATAAAATTTGTAAAGTTGGGAGTTCTGCAAATAAACACCTCCATTGCTGTCCAATTTAGTCTCTTCCTACAGTTGTCGCACTGTCACTGCAATACTACTCCCTTCCATGTTCTGTCTGTCAATGAGTGGCATGCAGGGTGTCATATTTTTTGGCTCCAAGCTGTAATATTATGAATCCCGGTGTGGAGATTGTTTGGTGGGATCTATAGATGCATGTTTAATACAGTAAAAAACAGCTGGTGCTTGAAACGAGAGAAGATCCGTGGCTGTGGAACAAGCATGGCCTTTCAAGAGCCACTAATATACGCGAACAAGGAACGGTATCAGCAAGCACAGCTCCTGGAAAAAGGGTGTAATGACACCGTTCAACAAGGGTTTGACCCTTCATATAAGGGTGTAATAGCACCCTTTATTAAGGATATTTGGCTATTGGAACACCCTTCAGAGAAAAAAAGTGTTTTGACACACCAAAACAGTTATGACATGGTGTTTCGGTTTGTCCAAAAACCTTTACCGTACGGGCACGAGCACGCCTATCTCGCACCCAGGTGCCTTCGGCAGTAAACACGTCACCGTAGCATTTTAAAATCTTGTTATGGCTGGCACTTTTGCACCGTGTGTGAGTTTCGAGTGCCCGGCCGGACTGGCAATTGATACACATGCGGTGCATGAGCATAAATTAGAGCCGGATTCTAGCACTACGTTGACACCGGCTTACAGCACAAATTCTGGCTTGTCACAGCCAAGGCACGTCGCAGTTACGCTTTCCACTGTTCGCGTTTCTTTCTGTCGGATAATACTTACCTGATGAAGTTGCTTCCGCAGTCTGCATTGCCCGTGCTGCAGACATTCCAGACTGTCGAGGAAGGTCTTTTCGACGTTTCACACGCAACCCGCACAAAATTCCAGCAAAGGAACAGCGCGAAACATGCTTACAGCCACACTGGGGTTGTCAAGTTTCGCGCTTGATTTGCAGAGCGTCTGCTCGCGTGGCAGTTTAGGGTGTTGCTTTGCCGCGCTTGCAACAGATGGCGCCACGCGCTTTTCAATATGGCAGCTAGCAGTGAGCTCGCTGTGTTCTGGTGTATAGGGAACCAGCGCTGGAATTTCCACGACCACCCTGGCGGCGACAGCGCGCACTTCTCAGTTGCTCTCGCAGACGAGAGTGGCGGCTTGGAGAGCAGCAATATATAGAAAGAGGGAGGACGTATAGATGTGAGGACATAGAAAGAGGAGGCGGCGTGACATCCAAGTCAGGCGAGCGAAATTCTGCTCTCGCTCTCTAGTGCTGTTGGGCTTAAAACCCCTTGATCCTGGGAAAGTAACGACACTCCTCCACGCGCGCGTTTCCTCCTCGATTCTCCTCGCCCGCTTGCCCTAGGCGCGGCGCCATTTTTCGCCGACACTCCCGCGGGCGCGCCGCAGAATTCAATGGAAGTGGGTCATTTCCGGCAGCTTCCATGCCACAGTAGCGCTGAATTTTTTTAATTGTTATAATAAAATTAGGAACACAAAGCAACCGTTTATTGACGGATTAGCTTCTTCCAAAGGTCGTATAAGTGGGGCACGCTAATAAAATAAAAACTTTTATGTGGAGTTCTACGATGCGGATGCGTTTCTGCCGCATGATAACAAGCGGTACGTTTGCATCTGATGTATTTCCACTTGTGGCATGTACGACATGTCATTTAGGCGCTGAATTTCTCATTAGGTTCATTTGCAAAACTACGCATATTAGTAGTGTCACAAACGTGAATCTGTGCAAGCAAAACAGGAAAACACAAGCACTGCGCGGAAAAAAGTGATCTCTGAGGTAAGTCGTCATGTAGCAGAAAAGGCTGTAATGAATATCGGCATCATACTTTTTATCACGATAAGACCCGTTCCTGATCAGGCTCCATTCGGATGTGGTGCTGCTACACAGTCGCTTGTAATCGCGATCACACCCCATCGAGATCAAGGTCATCATAATCTGCGCGTCGATAGCGACCAAATAATCCTATCCGGACTGACTGATCCCGGTGAGAAGTACCCATGTGACACTGATATAAAAGATAATCTAGCTTATTTTAGGTTAATGGAAAACATGCTAATGCAGGCGTGACAAAACAAAGTAATTGCGGCCACGGTCTCTTGGAAAATGGTTCACTTTCGGCATTACTGTGCTACAGCTTTTTTTTTCGTTGCGCCTCTGTATCTCTTTTCTTTTTTTGATGGACCGCATCTATTTCATGATTTTCGTGTGTTAATCCGCCCCTCAAAAAAACAAAAATATTAATTCCCTCATGAAACGAGCGCTAATTAGTGTCATCACCACTCATGCATTCGTTTGTTCTCTCCAACAAATGTTCCTGTAAACAAATTCCTGCCCGCAGGGGCGCCTGCGCAAGTAGGCGTTTGGTGTGTAGCGACACCACGGACCCGAGCTAACGGGGGAGTTTATACTCCCTCCCACGCCTAGCCGTGCGTGGCTTTGCCGTGTCCGGGGAAAAGGGGATCCGGGGGGTTGAGCCGACGCTGGGTGATTGGACCTTTAAGGCCCCCCGGCAGAGGCAACACACCCCTTTGGCCCCGGCTTCACGTAGACGGCACCCCTGGGCTGACCCACCCAGGGGAAATCGGCAGTCGCCTTTTCCTATCTCTCTCTCCCTACATCTTCGTCTTTATCTCTCACTTTTTATCTGTCCTGTCTTTTCCTCTCTTCTGTTTACTTCCAAACTTCCTGGCGGCTAGGGTTAACCCTGTGCAATGCGCCTTGGTCTAGGCGCATTGGGTTATAGTAGCGTTGTACGGCTGGCGTCTGCAGGTTTTAGCATCCGCAAACTTGTAGCGTCCCCTCGTTGGGCTCCGTGGTGGGTGGCCGCCAACGCTTCTGAAGAAAATAAACTGGCATGCATAGAGCATTTCCATTATTAAGTGATCGTGCCGTCTTAAAGCGCGTACGCAACGAAGACTTAGGATTTTTCAACCGATCAACTGAGAACTTCCCCCATTTTCATGTTATACATAGTGAGATAAGCAGCAAGCAAGCCAGAACTGTATCCCCCTTTGTAGTAGCCAGATGTCTCACAGAAACTCTAGGAGCCGGGTACAAAGTTACCAAAATGGCCAGCGGAGACCTCCTCCTTGAAGTTCGAGAAAGAGAACAGTTTGAAAAGCTACAGAATCTTTCAACTTTTGGTGACACTCCCATCACTGTAACGCCACACAGATCCATGAACACAACCCGTGGAATAGTATCTGATGCTGATTTGCTCGGCTTGACTGAAGACGAACTTCTGGAGGGGTGGAAGAGTCAGAATGTGACCAATATATGTACAAAGGATCACCATTAGAAGAGACAACAAGGTAACACCAACAAAACACCTAATACTCACGTTCGCTTCCAGTAATCTGCCAGAAAGTATTCAAACAGGGTACACTAAGACGTCGATCAGACCATACATACCTAACCCACGTCGTTGTTTCAAATGCCAGAAGTATGGCCACGGCTCACAAAGCTGTCGTGGTCACCAAACTTGAGCGCAATGTGGAGTGTCAGGCCACAACTCTGACAATTGCGAAGAACCATCACACTGTGTGAACTGTGGCGGAAATCATGCCGCATACTCACGGTCTTGCTCATTTTGGAAAAAAGAAAAAGAAATTATCACATTGAAAATTAAAGAAAATATCACATTCAAGGAAGCAAGACGAAGAGTGTCGCCATTTTATGGCGCTACATATGCTGATGCGGCGCGTCAGGGGGCAACGCCGCACCAGCCCTCGTCACTCCTTCGGCCAGCGCAGAGCGAGCCGACGGCTGTGGCACCTGCCCCCAAGGCGGCAGTAGTTCAGTCTACTCCGCCGCCTAGCAAATTCAGGCCGGAGACTCCAGGGTCCTCTGGTCTCAAGGCTTCCCCTCACCAGGCGAGGCCTAAAATCCGAACCACCAGCTCGCATGTGCGGGCAACCAGTGCCTCTGGGGAGGCAATGGATACAACGGTACCCTTGGTACCAAAAGAGCGGCGCGCCTCCTTGGAGCGCGTAAAGAAAAATAAAAAACCAATAACGGGGCCGGACGACCGTCCTGCCACCTGAATTAACGAGCTCACTCCAACACAGGATACTCTTTGTACACACAGCAGTATCTCTCTTGTTTAAATATGCAGACAGAAATATTACAGTGGAACATCCGAGGCCTTCTTCGAAACCTCGATGACTTACATGAACTCCTCCATGAACACAATCCAAGAGTGCTGTGTGTACAGGAGACACACTTAAAACGAACTAACACAAACTTTTTACGTAACTACATAATCTTCCGAAAGGATAGAGATGATGCCATGCTACCATCCGGTGGTGTAGCGGTTATTGTAAGTCAAGGTATAGCATGCACACAATTACCCCTTCAAACTTCCCTCGAGGCGGTGGCTGTCCGAGCAGTTATTCTAAACAAACTTGTCACTGTTTGCTCTTTGTACATGCCTCCGCACCACCGTCTCGAAAAACTTCAATTCCAGTCTTTAATCGACGAACTACCTGAACCTTATCTGGTCCTTGGGGACCTGAACGCACATAATGGTCTGTGGGGTGACCCTCGCTGTGATGCCCGAGGTCGCCTCATTGAACAATTCCTCATTTCATCAGGTGCTTGTCTGTTGAATAGGAAAGAGGCAACATACTATAACCTTGCCAACAAAACTTACTCTTCCATAGACCTCAGTATCGCATCTCCTTCACTTGTACCATTACATCAGTGGAAAGTCATAAATAATCCATACGGAAGTGACCATTTCCCTTTAGTTTTGAGTAGACCAATAATAAATGAATGTCCTCCACATGTTCCCAAATGGCTGGTAAAGAAAGCCAACTGGGAACGATTTCAAAAGCTTACTCACCTAAATTGGACTGACATATGCGGGTTAGGCATAGATGAAGCTGTGCAGTACTTCACGGCTTTTCTTACTGACGCAGCAACCAAGTGCATTTCACAAACATCTGGACTGCCCGGCAAACGACACGTTTCGTGGTGGAACACTGAGTGCCAGAATGCGCGAAAGGAACAGAACAGGGCATGGAGGTTGCTGCGGAACTCGCCGACAGCGGAAAACCTTGAGAGCTTTAGGAAAATAAAATCTCGAGGCAGGAGAACGCGTCGGCAGGCCAGAAAAGAAAGCTGGCACAAGTTTTTATCAGGGATAAATTCATATACACAAGAGGCTAAAGTCTGGAACATGGTTCGTAGGGTAGCAGGAAGACAAGTACACTCACTCCCACTCGTAAACACACAGGGTGATAGCCTGGAAGATCAAGCGAACTTCCTCGGTGCACACTACGAGCAGGTGTCTAGCTCGTCACACTACACTGAAGCTTTCCAAAGACACAAAGCAAAGATAGAAAAGCAGAAACTAGAATCCAAGTGCACAAATTACGAGGAATACAACCAACCTTTCAACTTAGCTGAGCTACAAACATCACTAAACTCTTGCAATAATTCCGCTCCAGGCTACGACCGTGTCACATATGAAATGTTGAAAAACTTGCCGCTCGAAACGCGAAAAACTTTACTCTCTCTATACAATGCTATCTGGCTTTCAGGCCCCATCCCTGCTTCCTGGAAAGAGGCTATTGTTATCCCTATTTTGAAACAGGGCAAGGACCCTTCCTCAGTTTCAAGTTATAGGCCCATTGCACTAACCAGCTGCGTTTGTAAACTTTTTGAAAAAATTATAAACCGCCGACTTTTACATTTCCTTGAAACACACAATCTGCTCGACCAATTTAAGTGTGGGTTTCGGGAGGGTAGATCCACCACCGACCATCTGGTGCGTATCGAGGCACAGATACGAGACGCTTTTGTCCACAAACAATACTTCCTCTCAGTGTTTCTCGATATCGAGAAGGCTTACGACACAACATGGCGTTTTGGGATATTAAGAGACTTGTCTCACCTGGGTGTGCGCGGTAGAATGCTTTCCGTAATCGAGAGTTACTTGTCCAATCGGAAATTCCGCGTCCGTGTGGGCAGTACTCTCTCCCAAATATTTGTGCAAGAAACGGGAGTACCGCAAGGTGGTGTACTTAGTTGTACACTTTTTATTATAAAAATGAATTCCTTGCACCTGTCCATCCCCCGCAACATGTTCTATTCCACATATGTCGATGACGTCCAGCTTGGCTTTAAGTCATGCAACCTAGCAATGTGTGAGCGACAGGTTCAGTTAGGTTTAAACAAGGTCTCCAAATGGGCAGAGGAAAACGGATTCCGGCTGAACCCAGGAAAAAGCACGTGTGTCTTGTTCTCCCGAAAGAGAGGCATGCACTCATAACCCGACATTGAACTGAACGCCCTACGTCTGTCTGTGAATGCGGAGCATAAATTCCTAGGCTTAATCTTGGACAACAAGTTGACCTTCGTACCACACATAAAGTATTTAAAAACAAAATGTTTAAAAGCCATGAATGTTATAAAATTGTTGTCACGTACTACGTGGGGTAGTGATAGGCAATGCCTCATGAACCTCTATAGAAGCCTTATTCGTACCCGCTAAGATTATGGGGCCGTTGTCTATCAGTCTGCCACTCAAAGTGCCTTGAAAATGCTGGACCCCGTGCACCATTTGGGCATCCGCCTTTCTACGGGTGCTTTTCGCACCAGCCGCGTAGAAAGCCTTTACGTTGAGTCAAATGAGTGGTCGCTTCATCTGCAAAGAACCTACATGTCCTTTGTATATTTCCTTAAGGTGAAAGCAGACAAGAGGCACCCCTCATACTCTACTATTAATGACTTGGCGAGCTCCATTCTTTTCCAAAACAGGCCTTCAATGAGGCAGCCCTTCTCAGTTCGCCTGAAGGGTTTAGCTGAGGACACTGAAGTGTCACTTGAACACAGTTTAATGGCTCCTGTAGCATACCCGCCACCGTGGCAGTGGCAGACTATAGACTGCGATGTGTCTTTCCTAGAGGTTACAAAACATGCACCTATTGCCCATATCCGAACATACTTTCTGGAACTTCAACACAAATACACACGTCCTGAGTTCTTCACACATGCCTCCAAGACTAACTCCTCTGTGTCCTACGCTGCTGTCGGCCCATCCTTTTCGGATGCTGGCCCTCTACATCCACGCACAAGTATCTTCACAGCGGAAGCTTACGCAATACTGGTGGCAGCTAAACACATCAAACAATTACAAATACAAAAAGCAGTAATTTATACAGACTCCCTCAGTGTGGTAACGGCTCTGCACAGTCTTAAAAAACAAAAAAACCCAGTCCTTGTCTCACTTTACTCCATTTTGTGCACACTCTACACACACAAACAACATGTTGTAGTGTGCTGGGTGCCAGGGCACCGTGAGATCCAAGGCAACGTGAGGGCGGATCAGCTCGCTGCATCCGTCCATGAGAGCAGCGCCATTACATCTATATCAATCCCGGCCCTTGATCTTAAGCCGTCAGTCAAACGAAACCTCAGGGACTACTGGCAGAGCAAGTGGGATACACACACACAAAACAAACTACACGTTATCAAGCCACACCTTGGCCATTGGCCACCAGTATCAAAATCACGTCTAACAGAGGTAACACTAACAAGACTCAGGATAGGACACACATACACGACACACACACGTCTTTTATCCGGTGGTGATCCACCATTGTGTGATAAATGTGGTGAGACATTAACAGTTCTTCACGTTTTAATTCAATGTGAACATTTAGACAATCTAAGAAGACACCACTTCCCACTATCCTACCGACAACATATACCTTTACACCCTGCAATGTTCGTCGGTAGGGAACCGCTTTTTAGTCACAAATCATTGTTAGCGTTTTTAAAGGAAATTCATAATTTTCATATCATATACCCGGGCATACCGTAGCACGACCTCTCTAGAGAGGTTTTTACTGCGGCGGCTACACAGGAAAGCACTTGCCTCACGGCCCTTGGACGCAAGGGTATTAACGAGTGAGGCACTTGTGCTAATGCCATACATATCCACCATCGTCTTATTATCACCAACTTTTGTCATCATTCACACTACACACATCTTTCACGGCATGGTCATCATTTTATTACTTGTATGTTCTTACCCGCCCTACCGCGAGGAATTTTATGGCCCTTATACAGCCGCTTATCACAATCACTGTCCATATTTTTAGTAAGATGAAATGGTGCTCTTTGGCCAACAAATGGCCCTTGCACCAAAAAACACCATATATCATCATCATTAAACAAATTCCTATAGTCACACAAAGCGCGACTGAGAAGCTGCATCATTCCACATAATTGTTTGTAGCGAAAGCAGGCTACACTTGTGCATTTTTGACGATTGCCGCGGTGCGAGCGAGGTGATGAAATGTGAGCTGAATAATTTCATATATTTTTATTTATTTATTTAGTCGACCTCACACAGCCATTAAATATTTATTTAAACATACTACAGACCAGCATTTTGGTCCAGGCAGGAGGTACATAAGAAACATCGAGTGACTTGCACCAGCAAAAAAAGAAGCATCTGTCTATATGCTAACAGAGGTCACGTGGCCGTGGAACAGCATCAAAATTTACAACACATTTGAACGCTCTAATCACCAAGCAGATAAGTTTCTAGTGATATAGCAAAATTATCAGCCGAAAAAGTCTCATGAGGCAGTGAATTCCAGTCAACTGTTCTGGTTGGCGACTGCGTCAGTCATGTTGTACGGTGGTCTTTCGGCCTACTTGCGAGAGCGGAGCTCCAGGTCTGCTTAGGGATCTCAGCACCTCCACCAAATGCGATGATGTTCATTCGAACAGAGGAGTCGCGACGGAAAAATGGGCGAACGGCAAGTCTGGCAAAGGTGGCACAGGTTCTCGCGCAATCAGAGCACGGGGTTCTTTTCTCTTTTGAAGGCGCATACGCGTTAGTGCGTATGCTCCACTACACTGTATTTATAAGCATTATTTCGTGCAAATATGGGTGCAGAGGATCGATCAAGTTTACGGCGGGTATTTCTAGTAGTAGCTGGCTGAACGCAACAAGGTACATTTAAGGCAACTTTCACTACCATAATTTTGTATAAAAATGTTAAACGAATAAACTTTATTTTTGTTTCTAACAAGTAATTCAGCATATTGATGACAACTTCTGCTTGAAGCATCGCACAAATAGCCAATAAAAAATCACAGCATGTCCCCTAAGTGAATGATGACGAGTGGGGCAAAGCGTGCGGACGAACGCACGGACGGACTGATGGACGCTTCATCCCACTCATCATTCACTCCGTAGTGATGAAGTGACACCGCTTTTATTAACATCCAATGCGATGCAACTGGCTACTACGACGACACGGGACATATGACCCCCGGCATAAGGAGTTTCGCCCCTAAGGAACACTTATGTTGATGAGCAGGCCGAAACAATATTTCAAATGCAGCATTTGGCGATGCTTTGATACGATCAATAAGAAAGGTGCCTTACCTCGCAAACAACGTGGTTCTTCGTTGGAACGAAGTTTTTTCGGCCGATGTTGTGGAGCCACTGCTGCTTGCGCAAGCCATCGCGTTTACCTTGGGGTATCATAAAAAGTGCGTAACCTTTTCCGCTGTGGTTGTTGCAGTTATAGGCGCCACAGCACGGCATGGCGCCCGCACAAAGCACAGATAGAGCGCGCGCTACGGTTGTTACGCGGAGCGTCGGCGAAAAATGGCGCGAGCGAAAAGGAAAACACAAGCAAAGCGCAAGATCCATATCCATAAAGGCAACCGTGCCCATGCCCTTATGGATATGGATCTTGCGCTTTGCTTGTGTTTTCCTTTTTCGATCCATAAGGGCAACCGCGAAGGAGGCCAATCACCGAGCAGAAAAAGTGTCGGAGACCGGGAGGGCGCGAAGGGGGGCGAGGAGGGAGAGAGGAGGTCGAGCGCGCTGCTGCTGAAAAACATTTATTTACAGATGTTATTTACAAGGAGGGTGGGAACGGTCCTTAAGGGGCCGCCCCGTACAAACACTAGGTGAGCTCCCTCTTACGGGAGCCCATTGGCGTTGACCGCGGCCCGGGCACGCTCGACCAGGGCCCGTTGGGCCGTCAGGTCAGAGCAGCCGAGCAGGGCTGCCTCCCAGTCCTCCCGCGAAGGGTTGGGTAGTGGGGTAAGGTTTGGGGTTTTTTGGCATGCCCACACCATGTGGAAAATGTCAGAGGAATTTTCCTCACAATGCGGGCACTTCCCCGTGCAAGCGGGGTCAAAGTGTTTTATGATTGCCGGGCACAATAGAGTTTTAGTATAAAGGCGAAGGAGGATTCGCTCCTCCGCCTTCGTGAGGCCCTTACAGGGTTTCGGATAGACGTTATGGCCGGATTGATAAAATTGTGGGACCTCCTTAAAGGTGTAGGCGGGATTGGGTTCGAGTTCCGGATCGGTAGGGGACGAGGATGGTGCCCGGAAAGTGAGCGCGCGGGCAGCGGCATCGGCCGTCTCATTACCATCGAGGCCCGTGTGAGCCGGAGCCCATATGATCGTTCGGTGCGCGGGGGCACCTAGGTAGCTGCTGTTCTGCAAAATTTTATAAGCCCGGTACGGAATGTATCCCTGTTCAATATTGCGACAGGCACCCCTTGAGTCGGTGATGATGACCCTCGAGTCCTGATCTGCGGCGGCTAGTGCGATGGCGATCTCCTCCGCGTGCGTAATGTTATGTGCACGGAATGTGAGTCCGTTTACAACGGTGTTTTAGTGGACGACCGCAGCCGTGTACCAACCACCGTGGTGCGGGCCGGAGGCGTCCACGTAGAATACTCCGAATTTGGGGCCGTAGTGTCGAGCCAAGGCTTCCGCCCGCGCGAGGCGTCGGCCACTATAGTCATCTCGGGTCATGTTAGCCGGAAGAGGGCGCACGTGCAAGGAGTATCGCCAAACTTCTGGAATCCGTACGCGCTCTTCCGTGTGTATTGAATGATTGATGTGTAGCCGGGCAAGGAGGCGGCGACCCGACGGTGTTTTAGAGAGTATAGTATATTGGTTTGTCAAGTGCGCCTCTCTCAGCTCCTTGAAGGTGTTCACCATTCCCAATCCAAAAAGGCGCTGGTTAGAGGTGCTGACAGGAAGGTCGAGGGCGCGCTTGTAGATTTTGCGGAGAATGACTTCGAGTGCATTCTCGTCGGATTTGCGTAGGTGGAGGTATGGAGCCGAGTACAGGACTCGGCTGGTTACGAATGCATGCGCCAGCCGCAAGGCATCTTTGCATCGTAACCCCCCGCGCTTGTTGGAAATCCGGTGGACCATCCGGCCCACCTGGTCCCCCACCTTACGCAATTTGGCCAATGTTGTGTCTGCTCTGCGATTTTTGTGTATAAAAAGCCCCAGTACTCTAATCTCATCGCGTTCGGGTATTGGTCCGCTGTGAAGGGAGAGGTCGATTTTTGTGGTGCACTTTGGTGAGGGGCGTATGTGCACGAATTCCGATTTGGACGGGGAGCACTGAAGGCCGCAGTGACGGGCATAGTCATCCACGATGTCCACCGCTTGCTGCAGGCTTGCCTCCATGTCTCCTGCCGAGCCGTGTGACGCCCATATGGTGATGTCGTCGGCGTACAGCGCATGCTGTATACCTTCGACTTTCGCCAGCTGAGCGGGGAGTCTCATCATTGCCACATTGAATAGGAGGGGCGAGAGGACCGCTCCCTGCGGAGTCCCTCTCGTGCCTGATTGGTAAGGGCCGTGTTCAATGTCCTGAATCCGAATGTATGATTGTCGGTCAGTGAGGAATTGTTTAATATAGTTGAAAGTGTTTTGGCCGCAATGCACCTGTGAGAGATGTGTTAGATAATTTCGTGGGTCACGTTATCAAAGGCTCCCCTCAGATCCAAAACGAGCACAACTTTGTCATTCAGGGGATACTCGACTGGATCGAGGATCTCATGGTCGAGCTGAAGCAAGACATCTTGCGCGGACCGGTGTGGGCGGAACCCGAACATGGTGTCTGCAAATGCATTTTTGGTCTCCAGGAACGCGGACAACCTGTCGCGCACCATCATCCCCTATAATTTTCCCACACAAGAAGTAAGGGAGATGGAGCGGAGGTTGTCCGTGTTAATGGCTTTGCCCGCTTTGGGTATGAAGGTGACCAGGGCGGTCTTCCACTCAATTGGTAGGCTTGTTTTCCCGATCCAAATGGATTGATGTAGGCAAGGATCATGGTGTAGGCCGAGTCAGGAAGATTGGCAAGTAATTTGACGGTAATTTTATCTCTTCCCGGCGCCGTTCCTCGCCTCATTTTTGCTAGGGCTGCCTTCAGGCCGTGTAACTGGAACAGTTGATCCAGCTCCGCGTTCTCGGTGCCTGCATACGAGTACGCCGGCCCTCGGGAGTCCTGCTGTGTGCATAGATATTGGTCTCGGAGTTTACATGCCAATTTGGCTGTGTCTCCGTCGAAGCTGTGAAATGCTTGTTGCAGATTTTTTTGTGTCTCTGTTCGAGTTTGGGTCGGATCAATCAAGGCACGGAAGAGGCGCCAGGTACTCCGGCTGGACATTCATCGAGCGGCCGTGTTGGAACGGTCCACCCAGTTAGAGTCCGCGAGCTGGGCTGCGTACTCTGCTGCTCGCTGGGTGAGCTCAGCGATGCGAATTGTGAGCTTTCGGTTGTGTTTTTGCCGGCGCCATCGGCGGACGAGGCTGCGCCGGGCCTCCCAGAGGTGAAGGAGATGGTTATCCACCGCCGGAGTCGCCTCGGAGAGTTTAATTTGTGTTTCTGTGGAGCGTAATGAGGAAACCAGTTGCTGGGACCAAGCATGGTATCCTTGCTCCTCAATGGGTATCGAATTGGCGTATATTTGCCGAAACTTCGTGTAATCGGGTAATTTTGCCTCTCCGTAGGGTCTTGCCAAAGGATAGGTGCGAATGGTGGTGTTGAGTATGCAGTGGTCGCTGCCGAGGGTCTCTTCAGTGTTGACCCAATCCGCATACTGGATGTTTTTTATGAGGGTAAGGTCCAGACATGTGTCCCGGGTCACGGAGTTACCCACGCGAGTTGGGTAGGCAGGGTCGGTGTGAAGAGTTAGGCCCAGCGTGGACATAAGTTCCGCCAATTTACGTCCACGTTTCTCTTCACGTGCGTACCCCCAGAGTGTGCTGGGGGCATTAAAATCACCCACGATCACCAGAGGGTCCCTGCCTGCAGCCTTTAAGGCGCGGCTAAAAAGGTCTGCGAATGTAATGTTGCTTAGTTTCGGTGAACAATAAATGTTTAGCACGTGCAGTGGCGGGTCCTGTTTACGCAGCGAAAGTAGTGTCACCATCACGTACGAGAAAGCTGGCTTAAGCTCGAGATAAACTAGGTTGGCCATATAATTTTTGTGCACGCAGATACAAGATGAAGGGTCCTGCTGAAACGTAGTATAGTTTGTGAGTGTGGCAGCACTCCCTGGCTCCTGGAGGGCTACCACAGCAGGAAGGTTTTGAAATGCTGCGAGGAAAAGCCGGAGGTTGGCGCGCTTAGTGTGAGCCTTAAAGCCTCGACAATTCCACTGGGTGATTTGGATGGGAGTGGCCGTATTGGATGTCGAGCGCGCGGCGGCGAGTACAGTGGATGGCGGTACTTTCTCAAGATCATGGGGCCTTAGTAGGGTTATTATTTATAAACTGAATGGCGCGTGTCTGCTATATTTATTCGATAGTGAACACAGCCACCAGTGGAAACCAGGGTCATACAGTCTAGCTTAAACGGCGTTGTGCCGGAAATATAACAAGCGTATCATGCAAAATACGGCCCACGTAATCTTTTTTTTTTTAATCTAGCCCACTGAGCGTCGAGTCGTGCACTTGAGGAATAACAACGCTTTTATGCGTCCATCTATCTGGCCACCACCACCGAAACTCCATCTGATACCGCCACGTGAAGCGAATGATACGTTAGGCGGGTAGTCTTTTTTTAACAGTTGCGTGTAAAGGAGAGCTTCTTTGCCCACGTTCACCTACGCCTCCGAGCTGTTATCAAAGACACTCTCGCGGTGAACACTTTATGCAGAGATGCCTCTGTTTAACTTAATTTGTGCAAAAGACAACGTTCTTGTTAACGAACAGAGCAGTGGGCTACTTGAAGCTTAGCTTTCTGAAGTCAGCCGATGCGGTAAGCGTTTTTCTCACTGGCTGCTGTGGTTAAGTAACATCGGAATTTATGCCTTGCTAGAGAAGTATCAAATGTCTTCGATTTTCACTCGTTGTTTAGTTCGCCTAACAACGCAGTTTCAGTTTTTCCGCTTGTCTGTGTCGGCCGAAAATGAAGGTACATATTCAACATCAATAATTGCTAGGCTTTCATGTGCCAAACAAGGATATAATTTTGAGATACGCTGTAGTGTGCGTATCAAGACTGTCACCGCTTGCGGGTTCTGCAATCATATATCTTGGTCCACGGGTGTTCTTTCTATATTTCAGCCCCATCGAAGTGTGGCTGCCGTGGTCGCTAATCTATCCGCGCCCTCAAGAATAGCAGCACGACAGCCACACGTGCAATGCTGCCACGGTGGTTTGCTTGACCAACGCCCCCATGCATACATACTGCGGACAGGGCGTATAAACGATACCATTAAAAAAGACGCAGCTACCACTTACTCTGCTTGTTTGTTTTTTTTTTACTGCTGATGCTGGCAGGGTGGTATAGTCGCAGCAAGGACTCATTAGCAAGCAGGGCATGTCAACCAGTACTAGCATTAGCCCGAAACTCAGCACGCAACCAGAAAATGAGGACGAGAGAGCTGCCATCACGGCACAGCACTGCCGCTTCGATACTATTTGCATAGACGCAGTCCACTTAGGCAGGGCCTTTTTCCGGTTTTTCAGCGCTTTTTATGTGACAGTAGCTTTCGCACAAAGTTATTTTTCTACACCACAGTGGAGTATTACTGGCGCAACGGCTCTTCGAGCTGTTCGTTCCAAAATGGAAGCACGGCAGCGGCACACGCGCGCGCTCTCGGAGTGGTACACTGCAGCCGGTCGTCTGGGCGCGAGCAGCTGAGTTATGTCGCGACTCTTCACCAGGGGCTTTTTTTCGGCGCGCCACCTATCCAGCGCTGGTCTCCCATAGAGTGTAAAGGTGTTATAGACTACGAAATAATGGTGTACTTGAGGAGTAGTTCTGCCACGCAACAATAATCGTCATCTGACTTGCTCGCGTTTCCTTTTTCGCCAACCCAGTGCTGGCCACTTTCCTGTGGAGAATGCTATGAGACACTGATAACTCGCAAGCCGTTCGCGACCGCGAACTACCGGAGCCGTGGCGATAACGTGAGGAAAGTACGCTAAGTAGATGCCGACTATTGCTGCGTGACAAAAACTACTCCCCGAATAATCAGTTTTTCTTAGAGTGTAGACACGGCAAAAAAAAAAAAACCCTTAAAGATGCAAATTATTGCTAGGTTGACGTTCGCGGCCTGCAAGCAGAAGCGTAGTGAAGAAGTGCGTGTCTCGGCTTCGCTGCCTTGTCTCTGCTGCCACAGAAAGTTGTCGCGAGGTTAGGTTGTTGCTATGATCTCGAGAAGTCAGCAACATAAATCACGAGGGGGTCACTGAGCTCCTGACCCCCCTTCTGCTGGGAGGGAGAGTCCCTTCTCCTTCAAACATCATAATTCTTAAGGGCTTGACAGTTGAATACAGCACCTTCAACTTTTTTAATGCCTGTTTTATTGTTTGATTTGATTGATATGTGGGGTTTAACGTCCCAAAACCATCATATGATTATTAGAGACGCCACAGTGGAGGTCTCCGGAAATTTCGACCACCTGGGGTTCTTTAACGTGCACCCAAATCTGAGCACATGGGCCTACAACATTTCCGCCTCAATCGGAAATGCAGCCGCCGCAGCCGGGATTTGATCCCGCGACCTGCAGGTCTGTTTTAATGTTGTTTTTTGCTCTTTTTTGTAGCGTGTTCCGGGGTTCAATTCCCGTCACCTGTGTAAAACTGCTGAAGTTGCAGCTGCCCCTCGATCGCTTTCAGAAAAGACTGAGCAGAACAATGGATGCATTTACGAGTGTCGGGAAACCATAAAGCGACAACATTTATGAAAACGAAATGGCCGCCATAGGAAGATGTGTCTTGTGAATTTTCTGCATTCACGCCAGGGAGCAAGGCCCTGTAAAAAAAGCCACGTGACATACTACGAGCGGTGAGGGCACAGAGGAAGTCCAAAGACGCCAGCAGAAGTTTTCGCAAGGGGGTGCATCCGCATGAAGGAAGGGCACCTAGAACAGCCAGCCTTTCTTTTACTGCCGTGGCCGGACCAGCAAGATAAGCCATATCATAGTGTGCGCCGGGGAAAAGTTGCTCGCAATCGACAAACTTAAGTTTGCAAATTTTGCGTTGTTGTACGTTGAAAAAATTGAACCCAAATTACGCCGGGGGCCTTCCCTTCGGACGCCCATGATAACATCACATGTCGATCGGTCAAAGATTGTGGAGAGGGGAGAAATATCGGCTAATAGTGCGAATGTAATTTGTGCGTGTCATTGTGGATGATTATGTCTCGCAAAATGTGTGGTACCCCGATTGTGTGGTACCCCGAGCAAAATGCATTGTCAAGGTCGTCAAATGTGACCGATAGTGCAACATGCTGCCAATGTTTTTTAGGAGCGAAGCTCCTTGAAGCGTGGGTCTACGTTGTTGTCGTACGTTATGGCCTCTTATCTCTCGCGTGGAGCCCCTCGCTTCCTGTCCAGTACAATGTAAAAACTGCTGGAGATTCTTCCATATAGTGCGGGAGGATGCAAGTCGAATCTTCGTTGTCGCGTCTGTGGCGAAAGCCACTCCTTAAGCGAATGCTCAGCAACTTCAGAAAAGTGCTGCCTTTGTGGAGGGAGTCACTCCGCAGACCATTCTGAATGCTCTGCTCACTATCAGGAAATACAAATCCTAGAGATTAGAGACCACTGCCGCTGTTCGCACAGGGAAGCTATTGATATAGTTAAAAGACAGGGCCTTTGGCTATTCTGGTGCAGCAGTACGACACATGTCTAGTCTAGACTCTAACCTTTCACAAGCCGTTGAATTTGCCATCGAAAAGGCAATGGCTAAGGCAATGCATAACTTAATATTTAACCTTCGTGACTGTTTAACGCAAATTATTTCAACTCAGATGATGCAAGGAGAGCAAGCTCAGGCTCCAACAGTTTCTCAACAATCATACATCATTGACGCCGCTCAACCACATAGCATGGTGCTGGATAAATTGTCTGAATGTGTTCATAATGCTGAGCAACCTGTTCCACAAGTGCAGCCAGACCCTTGTACGCCTCAGCAAAGCACAAGTAATGCTACAGATATAGAAATTGAGATCTGAGCTAAGAAATGTACCTGATCGCCTATCTCTGCAGACTTGAAGTCAAAAACTAAAAAGAATGAGTTGTTGATTGCCAGAAAAGATACCAAGAAGAACAAGGCATGCGTCTATGCTGTGCCCTCAGCACCATGGGTCAACTAAAGGTACTTCAGTGGAACTGCCGTTCTATATTCTCAGCCTCAACCGACTTACATTACCTATCTAACCAAGTTAACCCCGATAATATAATTCTACAAGGAACTTTGCTTACAGCTAATAGAAATTATTATTTTACAAGATTTTGTTCTTTTCGATTAGATTGCCAAACACGTGGTGGTGGTTTAATGATACTAGTATCAAGTAGATTTCGTCATAAAGCGAAGATTGCTTTCAGAATGTTGGACTATGATTGTGAAATAATAGCATTAGATTTGTACCTCCCAGGATACCACCCTTTTTCAGTTATAAATTGTTATTTCCCCACTGGTGTACAAAGTACAAGTCACCTTAACAGCGCTTTGGCTGCCTGTAAAAAGGAAGTGGTGATCACAGGTGACTTTAATTCTCATCATTTGTTTTGAGGCAGAAAGACGGACCTGTGTGGTAGATGGCTGTGGGAGTGGACCATTGACCGAAATTTCTCGTGTATAAATAAAGGACAGGTAACATTTGTTCGAGGTCAGACTCAATCAGTTTTAGATTTGACTTTTTGTACCAGTGCGATTAATGTTTTGTCGTGGTCAGTGGTTGACTCTGCAACTAACAGCGACTATCTTCCTTTGACATTGTATGTCCAATGACAACTTCTGCGCAACAACCTCGAGTATACGTCAACCATAAGAAATTTCAAACCTGTCTGCGTTCAGCCATTGCAAAACTTCAGAATGACAATGATCAGGAAATTACATCCAAGATCGTCTCCATGTCGGAAAAATTCAGAGTTCGTTATTCCGTTCAGTGAACAACCATCCTCACGTTGGTGGACCGGTGAATGTACGCGCGATTACACAAGACGGAAAGCTCCTTGGAAGAAGCTTCTGCATAATCAATACCCTACAAATTGGAAAGATTATCAGTTTTTGCCGGCGTACTTAAGCACACTGTTAAACATGCAAAAGAAGAATATGACAATTGACATTTCGATTATCTTTCTAAATCAAGCAATAAGCCTGCTCTTTTTGCGTATCTGCGGTCAAGGAAGGTACTGCCAACACCTTTAACTGTAGAATCATGTATCTTGACGCCGCAAGAGATGACCACATCTCTGGAAGAGATAGCTAAAAAGTTTAGAATGTCGCTTTACGACAGGTCTCTCGACCATTCGCAACATGCGGGCATCTATGCACGAATTTACTGAAATTTCTGTATCTGAATTGACTGAAACTGTACTTTGTTTTCCAGTTACTGCCCCTGGACCGGATGGAATTACAAATGTCATGTTAAAAGTTTTGCTTGAAGAATTGCCTAATGTTCTTTTAGATATTGTGAACCATTCGTTGAAGAACTCATGGATACCGCAAGAATGGAAACTAGCTAAAATTATACTGTAGCTGAAGAACTATGACGGCAGGTACATATTGGACAACATAAGGCCAATCGCCTTGACATCAAATCTGCTGAAATTTATAGAAAAAATTGTCTATACTCGAATCAATAGATTTATTGACAAAAGGTCAATCCTAAGCCCCTGTCAAATTGGGTTCAGGGCTGAGTGTCCCATATGAAATGCTCATGTTTATTTAGAAAGCCGTATACAGTTAGCCCGACAGGACAACAAATATGCAGCTTTAGTTACTTTGGATGTCACTAAAGCATACAATACTGTAGAGCATGGTATTGTGATAGATCGGCTGGAATATCCCTCAATTTCCCGGCATACATGGTAAAAAAGATTGACAAATTCCTTTTGGACAGGAACTTATATTGCTTCAAAGGCGGCTTTTCATCAACTATGCACGTACAAACGAGAGGAGTACCGCAGGGCTCAGTGCTGTCCCTGGCGTTTTTAATGTGTTAATGAGCACCATTCCAAGTAACCAGGACATAACAACTTTTGTTCATGCAGACGATATCGCCTTCTTTGCCACGGCAGACACCATTCAGACGTTATACTACAACCGCCTGCAGTCTTATCTTGACACACTGAACAACTGGTTTGATGGCAATCACTTTTTGCTAAATCCGAGTAAATGTGCTCTTCTTGTCTTCCCCTTGAAAGATCCCGGGCACATCTCGTTACGTTATCATTCTGAGGACATTCCACAGGTGGAATCAATTAAATATCTTGGGGTAATTTATAATGCATCTCTAAACTGCCGCCAACACATTGAATACATAGCTGAAAAGGGTGCCCGAACTGTCGGCATGTTACGTAGGATAATCAACCACAGAAGAAGACTGAGAAGAGATACACTAGTAATGATATAACGAATGTATGTTTGTCCTATTCTGGAATTTGGATGCGTGCTTTTCTCTGCTGCTTCAGCCTACAAAATCCGGCCTCTCATATTTTTAGAAAGAGATTCGTTACGCTTTTGCCTTGGTCTTCCTAAAACAGTTTCCAACTGCGTTTTATATGTAGAATTGAGAGTTTCTTCTCTTTCGTGCAAGTTTCCTATCTTGAACGTGTGTATATATATGTGTGTATATATGTGTATGTAGGTGTATATATGTGTGTATATATGTGTGTGTATGTGTGTGTGTATGTATATATATGTGTGTATGTATATATGTGTGTATGTGTATATATATGTGTATGTATATATGTATGTATATATATATGTATATATATATGGATGTATGTGTATGTATCTATGTATACTATTGCATTCCATGCGTTTGATTGAGCTTGATTGTGTGCTGATATCAATACTCCTTTTGTTATCTTATGCCTCTGTCTATTAAAAAAAAAAAAAAATAGCACAGTAACTATGTGGACGTACGAATGCGAAAGACTTTGTATTCCTAACGCATTGTATATCAAATGTGTAACGATTTTTTTTATATTTTTGTTTACTGCCAATGAACTACTATTATGCCATGTAATATGATGTTGTAACATGTTACGGGTACCGGGGCCCCTGTCAGGCGTTGTTCGCCTTTAGCTCCTGTACCTTTCTTGAAGTTGTCAAGATCAAATAAATCTTATTCTTATTCTTATTCTTAAACGTTCAGACGTTTTTAAGAATTTATGAGTCACCACTCCAGCCATCGCAGACAGTATTCATATCCTCTCCGGAATTATTTTTTGGTGTTAGATGGCCACGGTTTCACACCCCACAAATTATATTTGTACAACGTTTACTGGACCCGCTGAATGTACGTACCGGCGAGATAAGGCCGACTAGCATTAATTCACACCATGTGGATATTCAATTTGACGACATTTTCTCTAATGATGCAAAGTTGCTCCCCCATCACACTCTAGATGGTTTATTACAAGAACACTTGCAGAGCATCAAAACAAGTGTAAGTACTGCAATAGATGCATCGCAGAGTGACGAAAAGTCAGCTGTTGGTATATTCAGCCCGAACTTAAATTGGTCCTATTCGCCCCGACTGCCTGATTTCATATCCATTTTCGTGGCCGAGTTTCTCAGTAGTGCTCACCTTACGAAAGTTAACTTGGGCAATTTCATCGGCTGTTATAATTACAGATTCTCTGTCTCTTTGCGCTGCACTTTCTATTGTTGCTGAATGGCACATAATAAAGGCGTTTCGTGCATTATACCCCACCATTTGAGAAAAGTTAGATTAGTTTTGGTGCTGGGCCGTAAAGGGTTGCTCTTAAATGAAATGGCCGATTCCTCAGCGAAGTCAGCAATAAGTGGACCGACTTTACCGTGTTTTCCGCCATCCGCTTATGTAACGGCTGCGCGATTTCACAGGCGTACCATTATGGAAAGCTCCACAGGTACATCACTCACAAATTTGACTGAATATCGGCACTTATTATATCCCTGGCGCCGATCCTCTTGTGACACACGTAAGCTAAACTTGCAATTACGAGGCTGCGCTGTAGGGTGCCCAAACTAAATTTCTACCAGCACAGGTCTGATCAGCCTCCTTCTCCAATGTGCGCTTTCTGTGGTGAGCCAGAAACTATGGATCATCACTTCTTGACATGTAGATGATTTACTACAGCTCGTAGATACAAGTTAGAAAATTCTTTACGTGCTATTGGAATGAATTTTTCTATGCCCGTGATTCTGTCCTTTGGAGCTTCTATTTTTGGGTTTTCCAGTGCGAAAGTTTGCGAGGCAGTGCAGGATTATCTGATTAAACGAAGACTAACAAGCCAATATTATTCTTTTGTGCCGACATACTCATAACTTCTCCCCTTTTTTATTTTTTTAAGTTAGGTTTTGATCCAGGTTATTATCTATCACTAATACAAAAACTTTAAAGTAAGTACAGATCAGTGACCATTAAAATTTCATTCTTAAATTTGTAACATTTTCAATTTGTAAGTTTTTTTACTCTAAAGTAGAATAATACTGTATAAGACCACTCAATTATTGGCCGATCCCTCCAAGTGAGTATGAGCCACAAGTGAAGGGCAACAAGAACTAGAACAAAACAGCACTGCGGCCCGCACCGAACTGACTGGCTTCAAACGATAAAAAGGTGGATGTATTAACTGTCAATCCCAGGATACCAATCGGTCTCTCAAGAATTATTCGGCGGAGTGAGGCAAAACGGCGGCATGTGAGAAAATGTGATCTATTTTATTGTTTCTGGCTGATTGCAAACTGCACATAGGTAAGTTAATGAAAATCCTGATTTGTGAAGATAATAATTTAACCAAGGAACTCTACAGCGAAAGCTTGTGAGGGTCACCTCACGTTGATATGAAAGGCATTTTGCGGTGTTCCATATGAATTGCAAGTGCCGAAATTTGTCAGATTGAAGGAGCGGTGTTTCGTTGTTTTTTTAAGACTAACAGGCATTTAAAACGTTCGGCAGTAATAAAATAAAACTGAGAAGCTACTAGTATTTATGGGAAATTTAAAGATGCCGAAGCGAGCGAGTCATCAGTTTCATTTAGTGCAATTCCAGCATGCGCGGAATTGCACTAAAGAAACCCAAAAAACGGAACTTCTGATAGGCTACGTGGTATGAGAGACCAAAATATCCCGAGAAGAGGAGACTGCTGTGCGGACGTTAAATGCATACAAACAGACACGAAATCCGAAATAATAATAGCTTTTGATTGTAGAGAACTTAGTTTTTGAAGAGCCAGTGTAAATGCCAGGAATTCTGCGAGACAAATTGGCGTTAAGTCAGGCAATCGGAGCACAAAAGACCAATCAAGCTGATGAAAAAAAATGCCTACTCCCACCTTCTGAAGATGTTGCGTTGCATCCATCGAAATTACCACGTAAGTAGGAAAATGACTGAGATGGTCTTGAAAGAGGCCCTCCAGAAAATGCTTTGGAAGTGACTTAGCATTTTTTAGAAAAATGTCATCGAAAACTAAGTCAACTGGCATCGAGCATAGGGTTTGGGGAGTTAAACGCTGAAGGGGAACGTGAAGGTTCGATAACAGAGACTTGACGAAAATGAGTTGGGATAACGACGCCGCGGGCACTTAAAGAAAGAATCTGTATATTTGATGAAAACTGCCTGTGAACGGGTGAGGGGCACATCGTAGAGTTTTAAAAATGTTTGTATGGTAAGCTGTCGAAATCTTGCATCAAGTGGAATGATTCGAGCTTCCAAATAAAGCACGCTATTCGCAACACACCTAGATAGCCCGAGACACGTACAGCTGCAGAGTTTGCCTTCCTAGCAGTATAAAAGGTCTTAATTTGTGCTCAGCAGTTCCAAAAAACAGAACGCAACCAAACTCCTGAATTAGGCATACGTCAAGTTTGTATATCAAAAGTAACACATCTCTGTGCATCCCTAAATTGTTATTGCAAAACCGGCGTAACAATTCTAAGGCGCTTTCTGCTTTACGGGTGTTTGATTCTGTTTGTTACTACCAATTTAAATTGTCCACGTAAACAATGTGTAGATATTTTAGTGTCAATACTTGTGAAAAGCGATCATTTCAATATTGCAGCGAAAGAAATACAGTACCGGAATAGAGGAAATACAAGTAGAGCACATTTGCAAACATTAAGCGAAAAAAAAAAAAAAACAGTCCGCCAAGCCATACCTCAAGCTCACTCACGTACGATTGTAAGATTTACTACAAAGTATTGATATCTCGGGAAGATGAGAAAAAGGCAATATCATCGCATAGACGTAAAGAGGAACATTTTTGTGAACTAGAATTGATGATAATAAGATATTGAATAACAAAGGTGACAGAACTGATCCTTGTGGAACACCTCTTGTTTGCTTATATGAGGCAGAAATAATTCTCTCGTGGCAACAAAAGAATTGTCTCTCAAAAAGAAACTCCTGAACCCAAGATATAATGTAATTGGGCACATCACAGTCCTCTGTTCTAAAAATTAATATACTATGTTCAACACTATCGTAGGCTCTTTTGCAATATCTAATGGGACTAATGCAGAAAACTCACCAGGTACATTTGCAAGGCAAATTCGGCTTTCCAAATCAAGATGAGCCGACCATATAGAGCACCCCTGTCTAAATCCTACTTGCCTTGGCGAAATAATACCTTGACGAGTGATGAATTCACTAGGCCTGCTATTAAGAATTTTTTTCAAATATTTCAACTAAGTTCGAAGTAAGCAAAATTGGCCGAATGTTATCCAGGACATATTCGAGGCTTTGATTTTTTCGCAGCAACACAACTTTAGCAATTTTCCATGCGCTTGGAATCCATGTGTGCTGTACGGAGCAGCTAACAATATTCAAAGGCTTATCGGGATGGGAATTGAACATCAATTTAATCATAGAGCTTGTAATCTGATCCGAACCGGGAGCCGCTTGATTTGCAGTTAGAATGACATCTGCCAGTTCTGCCATAGTGACCTCTTGAAAGTTTAAGGTTGAGCTTTTAAATGTCATAAGTCTCAAGCACGACACAGCGAAATGCGCTTCAAGTCCTTTCGCGAAGCCCTCTTACAAATCGGTCGCCTCTTAAGGAGACAGTACTATACTGAATGCGAATACGCTGGTACCTGTGAAGATTTTTTGTTCTGTAAAAATCTGTACAGAGCAGATCTTTTATCAGGTTTCCCTAAACGTGAATGTAAATCAAATTTGTGTTTATCTTTAGCTATAGCGACTGTAGGCTTAAACAGTGCTGCGCAGAATTTACAGTCAACCCAATTTTTCAGAATATGGTTGTGGCACAGACGTTTACAAGCAGCCTTATGTCGCCTATACGCAAGCATACAATCTTCAGTCCATCAAGCCGAACTTGACGGTATGCTGCCGGACTTAACAGAATACTCTGCTGGCAGAACAGTCACTTAGACAAGCTACTACTGAAGCAGCTCTTTGCTGTTCGTCGCGTCCTCTCAATGACGAAAGCGCAGAATTTAAAACAGTTTTATATACTTTATAGTTGATGAACCATTGTTGCCGGATACCAGAGTTGTGGTGTGGTAGTATTATCTCATAGGTAACTAGTACATGATCACTACTTGTCCCATTATCAAACGTTTCCCACGATAAAATAATAAACTGGCCACATGAAAAGGTCAGATCTAATGTTAATGAGCTTATTCGGCGTAGAAAGGTAACTTGACCACAGTTATGACAGCGAAAATTATTATCCTGCAACCAATTCCACAATCGTTTGCCACAGCCATCTGTTTTAAACCCCCAAGAAGTGTGATTCGAGTTAAAATCCCCTGCCAATAAAATTGAATTTGAAGAAGAATTCTTGACACAATCTAGGTGATCTGTGCTTTTTTACTCCATTTGGAAAGTACGCATTGATCACTGTAATCCTGTAGGAATCAGGTAACAAACAATCTATACCTAACAGTTCACAATTCGGACAAATATGTTCAAAAGTTACAGTAACATGATAATATATATTTGAAGAGATTAGGGCCATTAATCCACCTCCTCTAACTGGCCGATCAAGTCCAAATGTTTGAAAATTATTTATAGCAAATTTTTGGTTTACTGAAAGCCAAGACTCTTGAAATAAAATTATATTAGAATTTGTTTGCTGTATGAGATAAAGAAGATCTGTATAAGCGGGAGATACGGAACGGTAATACCACTGGAGAACTTTCACATGCACTATGGTGGACTTAATATAGTTGACTCAACCGCAGAACGCAAGACGTTCTGCTCGTTGTTGCCATTAGTAGTACCTCTTTTAGGTTTCGACATTGGTGAATTGTTTGGAGCCAACAGAGCACTGCGTCGCTTACGAATGATATTACCAAGCCTCATGTCACCAAATGACCCACTGAGCCCCGCAAGGGTCTGCGCCTGAGAACTGACAAGCTCTTCAGGGGGAACATCTTGACACCTACTGTTTTGTTCAGCGTCGACGTGCCCAGCTTCCCCCTGAACTGTGACAGTGTGTGCAAGGAGGAAATAAGGCTGTTTAAACTGGCAGCAAGCATCTCGGTCAAATCTTCAGCAAAGGTAATGAAAAACGGTTCCATAATAATCATTGGCATAGTTTTATCTGTCACTGCCGACACTGAGGAAGCAACCGTAGCTTCGATGGACCCACACTGGCATAATGTAGCAGCCACATCCCCGACTTCGCGCTCTTTAATGAAGAATGTTGCCTCAGATCGAGAACAACGGCGTTTCTCCACAATATCCAGAATTTGTGTTTCACGTTCACGAGTAGGGCAGTTATTGTTTGTGGTTAACGTAGCTAACGTGGTTGCTTGGGCGAGTTGGTACGACATGATTCACTTAAAAAACAGCGCCAATAACGAGGGACAAGAGAAAGAAGGAGACAGACAGCGGCACTAACTTACAACAAGAATTTATTTGCTAGAACCGCACAATATATACTTGGGCAGCATCTGACAAAAAAGAGAAATAGAAAACAAACAAAACAGAATCCACCTAACAACCACGTAGTCATCTACACAACGCACCATGAACAACACGTGTGCTAACGTTCCGAAGGAAATCTATTTCTTTTAGTGATAGCGCAATCGAAGGCCTGCTGACACATGCACTGCCCAGCCTTTCTATTTCTGAAGCCTCGTAAATTTCACGTATCCTCTGGTCCCGATGACGCCTAATGACAGTACAAAGCTGAAAATCAGGGACACAACCGCAGTCCCGGCAATGAATGCCGAGATGGCCCGAAACTGTAGAGGAGCCGTTGTAAGCGTGCTCTTTCAGCCGCTCATTTAAACACCTGCCTGTTTGGCCGATGTATACTTCCGCAGGACAGGGGTAGGGAGTACACCACCCTTTCAATACATGGAACGTACTTCTTCCGATGCTTGATATTGCAGCCTCGCTCACCCCTCGAACCAGGATTCACGGCCCTGCACAACCTAGCCAGTTTTTCTGGGGCAGAAAAAACCAGGTCAACGTCGCACCTGCTGGCCACTTTTTTGAGATTGTGGGTGACGCCGTGGATATAGGGAATAACGACGAAGTTTCATTTCTCCCGTCCCTTATCCTTTGTACGGGTTTGAGCATTATTTTCTGGGCTCGTTCTGATTTCTCGGAGTAGACACTCAGCCACGGCGGTCAAAACGTACATCGGGAAACCAGCTTCTGTAAGGCGTTTAGTTTGATGTTTTCGGACATCTTTCTTGTGTTCTCCACCGATCCATTGGACTTTCCTAAACCAGTTTTGTGCAAGCTATCTCACGACATCGTTCTCGTTGGGGTGAGTGAACTTTTCGGCGAGTTTTTGAACTTCAAGTGTGCGAAGCGAGGGACGCGTCTCTAGGACTAACCACTCGGCTACGAGCACGGAGCTAGGGTTCACTTCGAGGCAGCGCCGGGCCTCGTCAGGCCCCTGCCGCACCTGACTAGGCAGCGAGGATGCCCGAGATGGTGACAGTTGAAGGCATGGATATCACTCCGGAAGATTTCGACGGAGCGGGGTGGACCACCGCCCTTGGCGCCCGGCGGAAACGAGATCCGGCAAGGAACGCAGCGTCTGCTACCGCTGCAAAGTCTACGGCAAACACAGCAAAGAAGCATGGTTTCAACGCTCGCTCCCTCTCAACAGTGCAGAAGGTTGTAGCCGCTTCGCGACTCCCTCGGCTGCCGAGAGACCAGATAAAGGTCATTGTACGGCCCCGCGGAGGGCTTGACGTTTCGAAGACGGACATGGTACTGCTGTCGAGAGCTCTGACTATGGCAGCTGGGCTCACTGACCAAGAAGCATCGGAAGATACAGTCTGCCCCAACAAGGTACAGAATATTCTTGTTATTTCGACTCCGGTCAGATCCAACGCAGTCGCATACGCTGGAATTCAGAAACTTCACACGAAAGTCGGCGCATTTGATGTTTCTGCCTACTTAGCCGCCCCGGAAAACACTTGTAAAGGCGTCATCAGGAATGTTGACCCCTCGATAGAAGAGCACACCCTCAGAGGCATGATTGTCAACCAACGAAACCCGACCGCCATTGAAGTCAAGAGAATCAAAAACACGCACGTTGTTGTGATACTCTTTGATGGGCTTCGAGTTCCCAAAAACGTCATGTGCGGAACGGCCTTAGTGCCGTGTTCCCTTTACAAACGCCAAGTCGATGTTTGTCACGCCTGCGGCCGAGTCGGGCACCGGGCCGACGTATGCCACCAGAGCAAGGCAGAGAAAAGTAAATGCCACAACTGCGGAGACGCACTCTCAAACGATGCTGCAGAAGCCCACCGTTGCACTCCGAAATGCAAGCTCTGTGAAGGTGATCACCCAACAGGTGACCGTTGCTGCAGCAAAAGATACCACATCCCATATGTCGTGCGACGACGCCGAAGACAAAGACGCCACCGCTCCGAGAAAGAAGCCAACGCTGACGAGGTTAACGACCTCGCGGACATGCAACCGGAGATGGCAGATGGTTCCACTCCCAAGCGGCGCTCCAGCTCCAGAGGGCGTTCCCGTTCCAGAGGACGCTCCCGTTCCAGAGGACGCTCCCGTTCCAGACGGCGCACCCGTTCCAGACGGCGCTCCCGTTCCACAGCGCACTCTCAATCCAGCGGGCGCTCTTGCTCCAGGGGCCGATCCTGGTCGAGATGTCCTGGCAAGAAAACGACCTGGGCCGACATGGTTCGCGACAGCGGCTCTGCACCGACAACACCGACAACTTCAAAGCAAGGTAAGGTACAGCCAGAGCATGTGGCAGATCCACGAATACACACATTAGAACGGGAAAACAAAGCACTCAAACAGGAACTAGCTGAACTGAAGGCAACTCTCGCCAGGCTAGAAGGACGTATCCTAAAAGACACACCGCCACCCATCCCTCAATCATCAGGATCTGTGGTCGCATCATGTAGCCCAAATAAACGCAGAGCCGTAAACACCGAGACAGATGACGACACATCAGACGTAGACGACTTTATGTCCGACGTCAGCGAAGCTCCTTCTAACGCCTTAGCTAGTGACAACAAAGCCAAAAAGCACCGCAAGACGAAGAGTAAGTTCAGTAAATTCCAATCAGCAATTGCCGACATTAAAGAGGCACTCATACAAATTTGCGGTAGACTCGATCGTCTGGAAAGACCAATTGCTCAACCCAGAGCCACGAGAAGAATTCCCACGCCGGACCCGGGGTCCATGTCTTCCCAGGGACCCCAACCTGCGCTGCCGACATCCCCTCAGCCACCAGGTCCAATAGGTGAAGCGAACACACAGGGGGTCATGCCAAGTCAGCACCATGGATAGCACACCACAATTTTTCAAGATCTGGCAATGGAACTGTAATTCATTCAACAAAAAGAAAGCTAACCTAACGCAATTAGTACGATCATGTAAAGAAAAACCACATGTCATCATTTTACAGGAGTGCGGGGCGGAAAAGTACATTCAAAACATGTCCTTTTCGGGGTACAGGGTTTCCAGGCCAACCCTGGACCCCGACTTCAAACAAGCCAGGGGCATTGCCACCCTCATCCGTAAGGACATCAGCTTTATGGAAAGGGACACCCCGACATACAAGAAAGGCCTGGAATCCATGATAACAGAAATCATTCCGAGTCGAACTCTTAAAGCTCACCTTTACATACTGAACGTATACAGTTCTCCGACCGACCGACTCAGGAACTTTACCAAACTCCTGTCATCGGCGGTGTCGCAAGCCAAGGACCGGCCGTTGATCGTTGCCGGCGACTTCAATGCGCACAACAACGTTTGGGGCTACAGTACCAATGACAGGAAAGGTCTTAACCTTGCGGAGTGTGCAAACAACCTCAACTTGAAGTTAATCACGGACTCAAGGTTTCCGACACGCAGAGGCAATTCTGTTCAGCGAGACACCACCCCCGACCTGACGTTCCTCGGAAACGCGGAAGGGTCATGGGACAATCTGCAAGAGGACCTTGGCAGCGACCATTTCATCTTAGAAATCAACGTCCGTATCACACCCGCTCCACCTAAGACGTACAGATACGTCGACTGGGACCTTTTCCGAAGAATAAGGGGTAGCGAGGACAGCCAAGGGGAAACCTTTGAAGAGCTTCTGGAAAATCTGAAAAGTACGGTGGCAAAAGCCACTAAAGAAATAACCTTGGACCTGGAGGTTCCAGTCATGGACTCCAGACTCGCACACCTCCTGGAGGCGAAGAATGCGCTAAGACGACGATGGGAAAAGCAGAAGCTAAACAGGAGGCTGCGATCTAAACTAAGGGAAATAAACAAAAAAATCGAAGAACATTCCAGAGAGCTGAGTGCGCAACAATGGGATGAGGTTTGTAATGAGGCGGATGGTAAAATGAGACGGGGAAGCCAGTGGAGCCTCCTCAAAAACCTATTCGCCGACAGCAACAAACCGACCAAGAGCAATGCTCGAATAATGCTCGACAGACTCGTCCACCTGCACACGATTGAAGGCACTAGTCCTCAGGACTTTGCTAACACCCTGGCAGACATATACCTGCCGACAGAAAGCAAATCAGTCCCCTGGGACGACCCGGCATGCGAGTACAAGGGGACACCTCAACGCTCACTGGATCGTCCATTCGAGGTCTCAGAGATTGTGCACGCCCTTCATGGCCTTAACGGCCGCTCGGCCCCTGGTCCAGACGGATTAACTAACAAACTTCTCAGAAACTTAGATAACCAAGCCATACAAATCATTACAAAGAAAATAAACGAGGTATGGACGGCGGGCCGCGTACCGGATGAATGGCGAACTGCCAATATAATTCTCATCCCCAAACCCGGAAAACCGCTCCATGCCGAGAACTTGAGACCAATATCCCTTACTTCGTGCCTCGGAAAGGTCGCCGAACATGCCATTCACAATAGAATTGCAGAGCACATCGAAGCAAACAGCCTTTTTCGCCACAATCTCATAGGATTCCGAAAATCACTATCAACACAAGATGCCATGCTCCTTATCAGGAGTGCTGTGATAGACAATAAATCACGGGACGTAAAGGGCATCCTGGCGCTCGACATAACGAAGGCCTTCGATACGGTCAGGCACGAACATATCCTCAACGAAATCTCCAGTTTACATCTCGGAGAAAAATTTCACAACTATGTCAGATCGTTTTTGGCGGACCGTACGGCTACCATAAACATCGGACAAATGAGAAGCCGTAAGCACAAGCTGGGAAACGTCGGCACCCCCCAAGGGTCAGTGCTTTCGCCACTTCTTTTCAACATCGCAATGCACGATCTGGCGAACCGACTCTCGAAAGTTCATGGGGTAGGACACGTGATTTACGCAGATGACATTACCATCTGGTCCACAAGTGGCCCACTAGGCTCCCTGGAGCAGAACCTACAACATGCCCTAGACACCACACAAGCTTTCCTACAAAATACGGGGCTGAAGCTATCTACGAGCAAATCAGAGCTCCTTCTGTGTAAACACGGCCCCAGAAAGGGACAGCTCCTTAGCTCCCTCCCCGTTCACCTACACACCAAGGACGGAGGTAGTATCCCAATATGTAACACAATCAAGGTCCTGGGCATGGTAGTTGGTGCATACAGCGGTGACAACGCGGAGGCCCTCAAACGTATAGAGAAAAGTGTCTTCAACTTCACCAGGGTATTATCAAGGGTCAACAGTAGAAGGGCTGGTCTGAAAGAGGACAACCTCATGAAAGCATTTCACGCCTTTCTCATCAGCCACGTGACTTACGCCGCCCCCTTCCTCAACTGGAAGAAGACAGAGCTCAACAAAATTGATACATTAATTCGAACAGGATTGAAAAGGGTCCTGAGCCTCCCTCGCAATACTAGTACGGAACGACTCTTACAATTGGGCCTGCATAATACAGCTACCGAACTCTTTGAGGCACAGCGGCATGCACAGATTAGTCGGCTCTCACTCTCAAAGGCGGGCAACGAGATATTGTTTGAAGCCGGTCTTCAGCCTTTCTTCATGCCGCCAGAAAAGTCCCAACTTTGCACACAAGCCATGAAAGCGATAACAGTTGACCCGATTCCCAGAAACATACACCCAACCCACAATGAAGGACGAAGAAAAGCGAGAGCCAAGGCAATACTCGCCAAGATCATGTGCAACGATACGCAGGTCCTCTTCGTTGATGCCGCAAAATATTGGAATCGAGGTGCCTATGCAGTCTCTGTGGTGGACGCCCACGGCTCGCTCGTCAACGCAGCCACGGTAGTTACCAACTTCACCCATGAAGCAGAGGAAATGGCCATTGCGCTAGCCCTTCGAAGCTGCACTGAAGCCTCTGTCATTTACTCGGACTCTAGAACAGCTATAAGAACTTTTTCGGCGGCCCTAGTCTCTTCGAAGGCAGCTGCGGTCGTTAACAGGCTTTTCAACCACGAGACGAAGGAGGAAAACTTTCGGTCTACACACATCGCATGGTTCCCAGCCCACATGGGAAACATTTCCGGCTTTGCTGGCAACCCAAACGAGCGGGCACACACACTGGCGCGAGAGCTCACTTTCCGCGTCAGTGGTTCGCCCCCTCGCTTAAATGCAGCCTGCAGGAACCTCGATTACAAAGACCCACTTGTATCATATCACGAACTCACCTCACATCATAGATTAGAACGTCGAACTTTTCCTCCTCCTCACAGAGATCTGAACAGAGCACAAGCAATCACTTACAGACAATTGCAGACACGTACGTACATCACACCAACGACACTAAGCAGGATTAATCCGGACTTTTCCACTGCATGTCCACACTGTGGAAACGAGTATAACAATTTCGACCACATGCTCTGGTTGTGCCCTGCCAACGTGGGTACAGAATTTTCTGACCAGTCCTCCTGGGACTCCGCCCTTCGAAGCACAGAGCTCATCGCCCAGCTCAAGGCTGTCCAGAGGGCCCGGGCCGTCGCCGAGAGACTCTGTCTACCGGTCCCGACCTGGGTGGAGCCGCCGGATTGATGGCGGGGCTTTCGGCACCGCTTTCTTTCCTCTCAGGACCTTAATAAAGTTCATACTCACTTACTCACTGCTGATTAAAGCTGGACTGAATTGTGTGACAGCAGGACTTTCGCAGTGCGTTTGTGTAGCTAGTCTTAGCAATAGCGCGCTTCACCACTTTCGAATGCGCTGAACCAAAAGGGAGGATTGGCTTGTTAGTGCGTGGCTCATAGGCCTAACACACGTGGGAAGGACTCAATGTTAACATCAAATCTAGGAACCTGATGGCTCCTCTGTCCGGAACTTCATGTGTTATAACAAGCGGAGAAAGGCACTTACTGAAAATTTCTAAAATACTAGTCAAAGGCGAACCGTTCGACGAGGTTCCAGCTTGAAACAACACAAGGAAATCGTCAACATAGCGGAATACTCTCTTAACAAATGTGGATCCCAAGCAGTTCTGAATGGCACGATCACGGCTGGCTAAAAATAAATCACTCAAAATGGGCGCAAGGCATGATCCTATGCACACCCCTTGACGTTGCAAGTAAATATGATTGTGTCACTCTGCAAATGTCGACCTCAGGTAATACTCTAGGAGTTCCATAAAACCTTCAACAGATATGCCTACTGCATTCTGATAATTCGCAACGCCAAAATTGTCAATGCACCCGCGAATGCAAGCTAGAAGCTCACTGTGTGGCAATGAGTAGTACAGATATTTAATATCTATTGAGCATGCCTGGTAGCCATAAAATTTGTTATCTTTCAGCGCGGAAATCACATCATCGGAACTTTTAGCTAGGAATGGATCGTCTATGCTTAATAACATCAGTTTACCCTGAAGAAATTGTGCCAGTATTTTTTGCCACGAGTTGGCCTCTGATACTATAACACGAAAAGGACAGTTAACTTTGTGCGTTTTCGCGTTAAAGAAAATTTCCATGCTAAGGTTTTTCTCGCCATCCATCTTCTTTGCCAAACCATCAAGATTCAATCTTTTACAGAGACTTGTTGCATAGGTTTTAACCTTCGGAAGCGACACATTAGCTTGGGGCTGAAAAACAGACAAAAGCGCTTCACCTGCTTTTTTCTTATAAATTTCATTCGGAATAATAACAAAACTTCCCTCCTTATCTGCTGCTACCAAGGACAATGACTTATCCTTCAGGAAGGATTTTACCTTCTTTACAGGAACCCTGGTCAAGCCTGCTCTATGGTTACAAAGAATGTCACAACCCTCAGAAACACACCTCTCGGCACAGTCAGCAGGTGCCTTCCTAGAAATGCTGTGGACCAGGCCCAGAAGTTCTGCCCTTGACTTTCTTGGTTCAACAGCATACTTGGGGCCGCGGCTAAGCACACTTCGTATGTTCTCAGGCACAGGCACATTCCCCAAAGAATGCAGTCCTTCCTTGCACGGGGAGCGCTTTTTTTGGCAGCGAAGCTCGTAGTTCCGTCAGCATCTGCCGCCAACGAAATTCCGCCGCCGCATTAGCTAGGTCACGGTGATCGAGCCACTCCTTGCCTCTATTGTAGTTCGTAGTCCCTTGGAGCGAGAGAAACAAACACTGCTTGTAGAAACGAGCTTGTCGGTGCCACTCAGAACTAAGGATCTTGAGGAGCCGAATAGTTTGTGGCTATGTGTGCTCCATCACATAGGCAACACCTGCAGTTGTCTACCTGACATTTGATGTGGCATGTGACCCACCGCATTTCGGACATCTCAATGAGGACCTGCAAGCATTAGCGTCATGTCTAAATCGCCAGCAGTTAAGGCACTGCAGTGGGCGAGGTGTCAATGCCTCTACACGGAATACGTAAGGCCAGGCCTTCAGCTCCGAGGGGCTTGTGAGACCGGCAAAGGTAACGGTGACGCTTTCAGTAGGTACCCACGTATCACGTACAGGTCTGGTGCAGCTGTGGACAGGTACCACGCCTGCCGGAGAAACCATCTTTAAGAGGCTTCAGGATTAATATTAGTAGGAACACCGCGAACAATGCCGTTCATGTAAGCAAGATGAGGGGGGACAAAAGCGCGAACAGCAATGAACGCAAATCTCGTGGAGGCCAGTAAGTCCTTTAAGCATTGAATATTTGAAGACCTGCATAGTATGCCAGTCTTGCCGAAGCGTCTCACCTCAGAGATGTCCAGAAAATGCCCAGTTATGTTGCGAAGCTCTTCTTGAAACGCCTCCTTTTAACCGAATGGCTCCACCATTTAACCGAATGGCTCCACAAGCACGACGGGCAAATTGCTTACGCCGTTTTTAAGGAAACACTCCAGTGGTACCGATTCAGCCGGGCGACTGGCCGATCAGAGCGCGCCCTTGCCGGGACCGGAGACCACCATTGATGGCGCCTGAAAAAATCAGCAAAGAAAAATTCTGCTGCAGATAAAGGACCAAAGGCGATAAATGTGGCCAATCCCCTCTCAGCAGCACCGACGGCGTCAACGTTCCACCCGATTACCGAGTCACACCAACCTTCTTCTCGTGGCTCTTGCAGAAAATTGGCCGAGTGTTAGGTACATAAGTGTTTCTTCGCAATACTTCTCGTATAAGCTAGGGATAGGTAATAACTTAATTATGAAATTTAGCTCAATAATATTTTAGTCTGACTGGCGAATTCCTCTATGGCGTAGTAAACGTCGTTGTGACTGCAGGCCATCGTACAGGCGCCAAAAGAAAGACCAACTGATTCGAATATTTCAAGACTGAAGTTTCGAAGAGGTGGTACTATGAATCTTCTCCTCAATGACGTGTAACGGCGACAGGATATAAAGTAATGACTAATTGTTTCCTCCTCCTTACAGAAGAGACAAAGAGGAGACAGCCCTTGACTTGCTTTATGTAGGTAAAAGTTGAGGGAGGTAACCCAGCAGCGAAGTTTGGCTATAGCCTTTCCCATTACTCTCGACCGCGATAACTCACTGTTCCAGGGAAATAATAGGTGCGTATATTCTGGAGAAGCTGTCAGGACAGGATCTGATAAATGTGGAATGGTGCAGTTAATTATAATGTAACCAGATGTAGAGAGTGAAGAACACACAGATAATGAGTCAGTGATAATTGCTACTACTGTATGTAAACTGTGTAACTTTTGGAGAGCCAAGATTATGGCCATAACTTCAGCTATAAAAACTGAGATAAAATCCGCAGGCGTATGAAAAATACCACTCCAGTTCAGAGTAGAATATTTCTATGCAAACTTTTTCCTTGGTTTGCGATGCATGTGTTGCAATAACCACATTCGTTGGTAGATTATTTAGATGTTCTTGTAACAGTCCATATAAATTCCATGAGGTAATAATTTCGCGTGGTTCGGGAGAATATTGTGGTAGACAATGTCTGTTAATTCAGATTGCATGGTCAAAAGACGCACATCACGAATTCGTACATTCAGGGAGTAATCTCCAGCGGGACTCTCCCTTTTTAGTGCATGCAGTGGCTCCGAGTTCTGTCTGGAAGTTTCTCGAGCATTTCTTCTTCATTCGCCAGTGTGTGCCGCACCCGCGCTCAGTAGCTTACCTTCATCATTGTGCCGCGCCAACTTTGAAAATCACCTCACTCACGCACTTCACTCACAACAATGGTATAATTGATACGGCACTTTAATCAGAAAAAAATTTGTTAAGAGTTGCACCTTGGATATAATTTAAACTATGTACATTTCTACTATAAGCCACTCATTTCTGTCGGACTTCATGATTTGGTACCTAGGCCGATGCCCAAATTTTATTTTTTTTTTCAAATCTTGTTTTTGTTCTTTTTATGTAATAATGTAATATTTTTTTTCAGGATGAAATCAAGAAAAAATGAACATGAGCCGGGCACGTAGCACGTAGACAAGATAACCGCTTGTCACTAAGGATAACTGACTGGATTCCCAGAGAAGGCAAATGCTTGAAGGGGAGACGGAAAGTTAGGTGGGCCGATAGGATTAGGAAGTCCACAGGTATAACGTGGCAACTAAAAGCACAAGACCTTGTTGGTTTGCGAATCATGAGAGAGGCCTTTGCCCTGCAGTGAACGTAGTCAGGCTGATGATGATGTAATAAAATTAAAACCTATATTTATAAAATAACTGCCATGACGTGTGTCACCCTTGAGGTTTCTACACCACTGTACAACCAATAATTTTAGAGGCAACTGGGAGATACTACTCAAGTTTTCTTTTTCCGTTTATTATTGATTTATTCCCTATTGGAAAAATTGCCATGGTGGATACTGGAAAACATGGTGGGCGTAGTGGAAATAATAGTGGGCATGGTGGAAATAATAGTGGGCATGGTGGAAATTATGATGGCTATGGTGGGACGTAGTGGAAAATATGGTGGTTATGCCGGGACATACTGGGTGGTATGGTGTACAGATGATGGGTAAAGTGGAAATGATGGTGGAAAGCAGAGGCTAGACAGTGGGCAATAATGGGACACTCTGCCCACCATTGCGATAATGCTGGGAAGCCCTAAGCATATGGTGGGTGGTGCTTATTATGGTGGGCTACATGGTGTACCAAGCTGAGAAACTCTTCCCACCATTGCGATAATGCTGGGAAGCACTATGCAGATGATGGGTGCTGCTTGTTATGGTGGGCCACATGGTGTACCAAGCTGAGAAGCTCTGCCCACCATCGCGATAATGCTGGGAAGCAGTAAGTAGATGATGGGTGGGTTTATAATGGCGGGCAAATTATATAGTGTACCAAGCTGGGATCTGTACACTACATGTTCTACCATCATGATTTCCACCAAAGGTTAGGCCTACTGACCGAGCCCGTACAATTGTGTTATCCGTGCTTCCGGGTTTCAGAATACACGATTACGACGATTAAGTATGACAATACAGCGCAGCCATATGGCATCAATTAACCTAAATGAAGCATTTTTCATTGTGTATGCTGTTCGCTCAAGAAGCAACAAACATCAATGCGACGCGATTAAAGCACTCCCAGAGAACGTAATTTAGTGTCTTCTCACCGACAGCCGCCGGTCGCACTCGCCGGCACTTCTCTAGCTTTTGTACGACAACTCAGACGTGGCAATTCGTGTGCTTGGTGAACCATTAGGATAGCGTAATGTTTCCGGTACACTGCATTCGTTTTGGCCAAGCCGTTATGTAGTTGTTGCTTTAGCGAAAGAGCAACAGCATTGCGCTGGCGCGACCGCCCTCTACATTGCGCGAAAAGCATCCCAATACTCACTCAAATAAATTAGGCGGGCATATCTATGAAATGAGCCTAGAAGCGTCATAAAGCGTGAGCAGATGTCGCCCTTTAGAACGAGCGCGAAACGGATATTAAACTTGGCAGACCCCGCCGGTAAACTGTTGCTGCTCCCCAGTCCACTTGGTTTTTTTTTTCCCTTCAAGTTGTGAATTGTAAAAAAAAATAGCACTAGTGCCAATAATATAGTGGCAATCGTTACAGGGCGCAGTTGCTTGTGTTTAATAAATGTGCAATTTTTAGTAGCAGGTGTAGATCTTGTCTATGTTGTGTACACGACAAGTAAACTTAAGTTGAACCTTAAGTTTGTACGCCAACTAAGTATTTAACACGCAACCACCGTCATGTTGGTGTGGCGCAGTTATGTAAACAGGCAATAAAGAAAAAAAAATTGGTGTGGCGCAGTGGTTAGCGTCTTCAAATGGGAATCCGCAGGTTGCACGTTCGATTTTTTTTTTTTTTTACGGGACGGGTGTTTTTTCATACCGTTTTTATAGAATTCTTTTTTATTTTTTGTGGCAGCTCGTCACGGTGATTCTGACGTCATTTTGCGCTCAAGTGTTGCCGGCACTGCAGCACCCACCATACCCACCATGCGCCATGGTGGGTGTTTCCCACCATTCACCCACTACATTAATCCACTATAATGGTGGGTGGTGGTTTCCACCATGCCCACCATTCGTTTTTTTTTTTTCCGATAGGGTTGTTTTTTCGAGATTACACATTTCTTTTTTGTTTTCACTTGCCTTCAAAAGTTCAGTTTCTCTACTTTCATGACAAAAAAAATCAAGCTTGTCATTAAACTCAAGGTTTGTTTAAATGCTTTTAAAGAGCACAAAGTGGCTTATAAAAATTTTAAAGAGGTGATTGTCTAGTCCCAACTGAAAATTGTAACCTGGCTGCTTGCTATTGCTTTATGCATGAAGAGTTAATGAAAGCCACATGCTCGATATAATCATGATTCCCATACTCAGATTTGTTTATTTATTTTAGCCAATACTGCCTACTTCTAAAGCAAGTCGCAGATAGGAGTGGATTACACATATATACATTTGATATTACATTTTTCAATGCAAGAAAAAAATGGAAAGAATTTGTAACAAAAATGATGTGTAATAAGTTGATGATGACATAATCATCTAAAAAGCTCATCTTTGCCACATAGATGAGCGTTCATCGCAATGTTTTAAACGCATTGTTCTCAAGATGCACTGTGGACAACTCATTGTGATAGGACATCACGCTTTTGGTACTTCCGATTGGCCGCATGGACTTATTGTTGTGTGCGAGAGTGGGTGCCCAGAGTTGTCAGAGTCTAGCAATTCAAGCTGACGCTTTAATTGTGGTGAGTGATGCGAACACGACATTGTTTTTGTATGAACTTTTTTTTTGTTTTTGCCTTTTGCCACTTTCTAGAACTAGAAATAATTCGCTCCTTACCTTCCCTCCTTTATTTCACCTTATTAGGCTAACCGTTGATGTAGTTATCAATACGTATAGCTGACTCCCATCTGAGGGCCACTGTCTCTTTATATGTCTATTTACCAGAGTGTTTTTTCTATTTACTACCCCAAAACGTCAGCAAAATAGGATACAGCCTTAAAGACAGCACCTGTCTATTCTTTGGCAGCTAGAAACTTGTAGCATTTATTTTCATGGACTCCAACCACCCGCGACGTATACGCTCAACGTAAGAATCACCTGGAAGTAGCCATTTAGTCGAAAAACAGGTGCACGCAACTCGTCAGTTTGTATGAAACGTCAACATTGACACTCTGAAAGTCAATATCGAGCGCGACAGGAAGAAGTTAGCAGATAACAAATGCGTGGAAAGAAGGGTCATTCAAGGCACTAATCCAGCATAAGCTCGCAAGGTCAGAAGTTTGAAATCACACAGGATGCTTTTTTTTTTCTTTTTTTAAATAGGAAAAGAAGGTAAAGCGAGCTACGAGCTTGGTGAAGTTTGGAGCTTATAGGCGGTAAGGTGGTTTTTTACAACGCTAATAAAGCGCAACAGACCATCTACTTAGAGATACTGCAGCAGCCAAGCATGTCATGACAAAATTCGGTTCGAATAGAGATGTAGAACCATTCCCACTTGTATATCTACTTGAAATGCGCGAGAAAGGAATAGTTAAAAAAGAAGTAAAAAAAAAGAGGTCTGGTTGCGGCCTCACTGGCGACCATCTGCACTCTTTCAACAGAGCAGGATCGCCCACCATGGTGCAGTTCCTGGCCACAACCTCCCATGAACACAGCAATTGCCCCTTGGCCGTCTGTCTTCAGCAGCTGCAAAGCAACTGTCCAAGGCGGCGGTCAGACTTGTGATGCAGCGGAGGGTGTTAAGAAACCCTGGGTACAGTCTGTACAGACAGGCCGTCATTGTAATCTGAACTTGGCTACCTTTAACACTAGAATGCTATCTAGTGAGGCTGGTCTAGCTGGGTTATTTGAGGAATAAGGGGGTGTTAAATGGGATGTAATAGGACTCAGCTAAGTTAGGAAGACACGTGAGGCTTATACAGTGCTGAAGAGTGGACACCTCCTATGCTACCATGGAGTAGTTGACAGAAAAGAACTAGGAGTGGATTTTCTCATACACAAGAATATCGCTGGCAACATAGAGGAATACTATACCATCAGTGAGAGGGTGGCAAGTAACATAATTAAGTTTAACGAAAGGTACAAGATGACGGCGGTACAGGCCTACACGCCTATATCGAGCCATGATGATTATAAGATTGAACACTTTTATGAAGACAGCCATTAATAAAGTAAAGACACAGTATACTATTTTTATGGGGGAGACTAATGCCAAAGTAGGCAAGAAACAAGCCGGAAACCATGCAGTGGGGGAATATGACATTGGTTCTAGAAATGTCAGAGGGTAGTTAGTAGTAGAGTTCGTGGAACGTAATAATTTACGGATTATGAATACCTTCTTCAGAAAATGGGCTAACCCTAAGTGGACGTGGAGAAGTCCTAATGGCAAAAATAAAAATGAAATTAACTTCATTCTGTGTGCACGACCAGACATTGTACAGGATGTAGAAGTAGTTGGCAAGATTGAATCCAGTGACCATAGAATGGTAAGAGCTCATATTCACCTAGATTTAAAAAAGCAAAGATGAAAACTGATACGCAAGCCAATTCATGAACTGGCGGTGAGAAGAAAAATACAGAGATTCAGATTTTTGCTTCAGAACCGATAGATAAACAACGTTAGCGTTGACACAATGAACGATAAACTTACTGGTATCATCAAAGAGTGTGCAATTAAATTTGGAGGCTCAGTCACTAGACGAGAAACTGGCAAATTATCTCAGGAGACAAAAAATCTTATTCAAAAACAACAAATGATGAAAGCCTCAAATGCAACTGACAAAATAGATCTAGCGGAACTTTCCAAGTTAGTCAACAGGCGTAAAATAGCCAACATGAGGAGGTATAACGTGGAAAGAATTGAGCAGGCTGTAAGAAGCGGTAGAAGCCTAGAAGCTGCGAAGGCAGACTTGTGCATAAGCAATGATTGGATGTATGCATTGAAAAACAAGGAAGGCAATGTCATAACCGATATGGATAGGGTAGTCGAGATGGCTGCGCAGTTCAACAGAGAGCTGTACAGAAGCCAAAAGAACCAGAATAATATTGTGAGAAACTATAATAGCCCAGGAAAATTTGATATCCTACCAGTAACGATAGGGGAAGTAAAGAAAGCCCTAGAAGGAATGCAAAAATCAAAGCGGCTGGTGAGGATAAAGTAAAAATGGGCCATCTGAAATATGGAGAAATTGTGTTAGAAAAATTAGCCACCTTATATACAAAGTGTCTCTTAACGAGAAGGGTATCAGAATCTTTAAAGAACGCCAACATCATCTTAATCCATAAGGAGACATCAAGGGCATTAAAAATTATAGGCCAATAAGCTTACTCTCTGTTCTCTACAAACTATTTATAAAAATAATAGCTGATAAAATTAGGACGATATTAAGAGTTCAATCAGCCAAAAGACCAAGCAGGGTTTCGTACCGGCTACTCCACCATAGACCCGATTCATACTATCAATCCGGTAATAGAGAAATGCGCTGTATACAACCAACCCCTATACATAGCTTTCATAGATTACGAGAAGGCGTTTGGATCAGTCGAGACATCAGCAGTAATGCAGGCACTATGGAATCAGGGCATCGAGAAACCATACATAAACATACTGGAAGAAATCTACAGAGGATCCACAGCCACCATAGTTTTCCATAAAGAAAGCGACAGAATCCCATTAAAGAAGAATTTAAGGCAGGGAGATACGATCTCTCCAATGCTATTCACCACGTGTTTACAGGAGGTATTCAGGACCCTAGACTGGGAAGAGTTAAGGATAAGAGTTAATGGGAGTACCTTAGCAACCTGCAATTCGCTGATGACCTTGACTTGATGAGTAACTCAGGGGACAAATTACAGTTCTTGATTACTGAACTGGACACAGAAAGCAGAAAAGAAGGTGTGAAAATTAATATGCACAAAACTAAAGTAATGTGCAACAATCTTGGCAGAAAACAGCACTTTGCGATACGTGGAGAGATGCTAGAAGCTGTAAAGGAATACGTCTACTTAAGACAGGTAGTAACCGCAGGGCCGAACAATGAGAATGAAATAACTAGGACAATTAGAATTGGGGCATCACATTCGGCAAGCATGCTCAAATCAAGAATACCCTCAAAAAGAAGGTATATAACAGCTGCATCTTGCCTGTGCTTACCTACAGAGCAGAAAACTGGAGGCTTACACAGAGGGTCGCGCTTAAATTAAGGACAACGTAGCAAGTGATGGAAAGGAAAATGATAGGTGTAACCTTAACAGACAAGAAGAGAGCAGAGTGGGTCAGGGAGCAAACCGGAGTTAAGGATATCATAGTTGAAATCAATAAAAAGAAATGGACACGGGCCGGACACGTAGCACGTAGGCAGAATAACTGGTGGTCATTAAACACAACTGACTGGATTCCCAGAGAAGGCAAATGCACGAAGGGGAGACAGAATGTCAGGTGGGCCGATGAGATTAAAAAGTTTGCGCCTATAACGTGGCAATGGAAAGCACAAGACCAGGTTGATTGGCAGCTGATGGGAGAGGCCTTTAACCTGCAGTGAGCGCAGTCATGCCGGCAGATGGTGATGATTGCCAAATCCACATGAAATTTCCCACACAATTTACAACAATTGAACATGTGCAGAGAAAAATTGCCTCGTTTAAAACCTGATGTCACTTGTATGATCATTTCAAGACTTCTCACATTAAACGTTTCTTTTTCATAAAATGTCTTAAACTCACTTTCTTGTTAGATATTTGTATTCTATAGTTAGAGCAATATGAATCATTAATGATTCATTACCACAAAAGTCTAGTGGTGGAAAAAGTGTGTAAAAAAGTCATGTTTTTCACATTGTGATGTTATATTATGAAAATGTGCAAGTTACAATGAAACAGCTAGCACATTTTAAATTGGCACGAAAACCTATCTTAAGAGAAAATATTCATTGCTCATGGCTACATATTTAAAAAAAAAACTTCTTTTTTGTGTAACATCCTTCCTTATTAAGCAGCAATTACGCTTAAGAGATTTACAAATGCTAGTCCTAGCTGGTTGTGTCATTCTCCATCTAATTTATAATTACAGAGAGATTGGAAAGAAAGTTGCAAAAACAAAAGCCATGCTAGTGTTACTCCCAAGTGCAGCTCTGATAAGTTTTGCCAGTATAGTCTCAATGCAGATGGAAGTTGCTTCTCGATCGATGCACCGCTACATCCCTTCACACTCCCGCCATGACCAGCAAAAAACGAGCGAGACTCTGCTTGAAGGGCTTGGCCCTACAAGATGCACCCTCCATGCGACAAAAACAGTTTCACATCTACTTATGTGCTATACAATACTGATCATGACGGCAACCCATTAGGAGTGTCTATATAGTCATGTTAAAAATATGCAAAACCGTAGAACCAAGCTCGCCCTTTTTTGTGGAGAGCTGCATCACCTCCATTGTGAAGAGAATTCTTCCGTCGGGACAATCAAATAATTCAGTGCTTCGTCTTGTTTGTTTACTGATCTACACAAGTAAACTTTGAGCAAATAAAGTGTATAAATGCACTCATTTATTTATTTAATCTATGCATAGTGTAGCAGGCCCAAGAATATACTATCCAAGGAGTTGGGATGTCCTTCTTTAATGCTAGAGGACTTCACACACAATACTCGTGAGACTTCTGGGGGAGAGAAAGATGCGACAACTTCGTGAGAGGATGCATTTTACGTCCAGATTCCCCATTTGAATTAGAAGACAAACAGCTGTGCGTTGTAACTATTGCACGGCATCAGTGGAGCGATGATTACCCCAAGCACTTCGGCAGCGGCCCACGGCGATGAGAGCAAAACAGGCGGCGAAATCTACGAGGAGGCTTTTCACATGCTTGAAACACATGGTATGCCTCTTTAATAATAAACACACGGTATGCCTCTTTCTCCACTGTACAGTGGTTGCTTCTATCCACAATTGGCATTATTTGTAGCAATATAATAGCACTTTCAATGGAAAAATGCACTTGCCAAGCGTGTGGGTATAACTATACTTGAACATACTTTAAGTCGGCCCATGACTACGGGAACACAAGAGAACAAGGGACAAACCAAAGCGCTGACTTGCAACTGAAGTTTTACTTTGGAAAAGATGAATGAAAAAGGAACACTTTAACCTTCACACCCATGTGACCGCATCAAAGAACTAAGCTTTATGAGCAAATCTGCATCTGCCGAAGTATGCCATCCCTACAACATGGGGGTATGCAGGAAGCGTTGATCCGCAATGGGGCACTACCATCGCCACGCCATTTTGATGGTCCGTCCGTACGCACCTTTCTGCTGTCCGTGCCACAGGTATAATCAGAAATGTTTTTCGGGAGGGGTTCAACTGACCCGACTGGTAAGGGGGGGACACAAGCATCAGCTTTTCCCAGTGACGTGACTGTTAGAGGTCGTTTGAGCAGATTGTGTACATGTATATCTAGTAAGAGAGTAAGTAAAAGTAATGTAATCACAGTAAAGTACAGGTAATTATTTGATTGATATGTGGGGTATAACGTCCCAAAACAACTTTATGATTAAAAGAGATGGCGTTGAGGAGGGCTCCGGAAATTTTGGCCACTTGGGGTTTTTTAACGTGCACCCAAATCTGAGCACACGGGCCTACAGCATTTTCGCCTCCATCGAAAATGCAACCGCAGCCGGGATTCGATCCCCCGACCTGCAGGTTAGCAGCAGAGTACCTTAGCCACTGGACCACCGCGGCAGGTGTAAACGACAAGAATAGCAACTGTTTGCAGCAACGGCCTCTCGTCGCATCATCGAATGAACTAGTCTTCGAAAATGCATCGTTGCGATGACCCGTCCGATCGAAGAAGACATTGTTAATCGTTAATCTTTCTTAAGCATAAATGATATAGTCCTCGTCGTGGCAAGGTGCATTTCACAAATCAAGGACGGCTCCGCTTACGAGGAATGAGAGGTATACGCAGCATGTTTTTGTACATATAATTACATTTCATTTTTGCTTACTTTGCTGAGCAAATAATTTCTTAGTGTCGAAGTTTGTGATTACATGCCTATGGGAATGATTTTTGTGTTAAGCTCTTTATGTCGAGCAGCCCTGACGCAGTGATAGCTTTTAGTCAACAATTTTTGCTTTACTGCATGCATCAAGCACGCTTGCGATGCACAATAAGTAATTTTTTTTTTTTTTGTAAGTTATGCTGCACATTAGCAACATGATTTTGCGGGCGTTATTTTTCGGGCAACCTTTTTCACAACCTTGGTTGACATTACAGCTGCAGTGTGACTTTTGATAGCAATGAAGTACTCCAATTGTAGAGGTTTTATCGTGCGAGGTTGCAAGGGGAAATTAATCATTGTTGAGAAATGATCAGTTGATCTCAATTGAAAATAAACCTGGGGTGAGAGTACAGCTACACACATGGAAATGTCTTGTTCACTAGGTATATGCACTAGAAAACTTGAATATGTGCAAAGACGCGTAATGTCCTCGTTTTACTTTTTTTTTGTAGGTTTCGTCACTCTGCCCCCTGAAATGACAGCCTTGCGGCAAGGTGCCTTTCGTTGTTTCCAAGCGTGCAGCCGTCATTTCCTTTTACGTCAACAGATTCAGAACTGTACATAATATTTCACCGCACAGCAGATATGCCACTGTTCTAACTATTACCTGGAATCGTGTTTACAGCCCTTACGCTGGCATGAACAGGAGCAGCCTCGTACTACACAAAATCACGAGTGATCAATTCACTAGTGATGAAGGAATTAACTCCGGCCTTCTTCAGGGCATAGTGCAGCATAATCAATTTCTCAGAACCCATGAACTCTGACAAGAACTGCCAGAGTGTGCAACAGGAGTTTACTTACGCTGTACTGAGCATCATCCGTGCCTGAGGGTTGTTGGTTTCAGGCATTCTGATGTGAGTCGCTGGATTTCCAGAGCTTGCATCAACACCTTCATGTTAATTCACACTTGTGGTATGGCATCACAACGCAACAGAACCTACCAGCCTTTTCTAGGGGGCGCAACCACAAATGCGATCGCGTGCCGAGTAAGATACTGGGCAAGCACGATTTTACCAGCACCTGAACGGAAGCGGAGGAAATGTACACCCGCGAATCTTTTTCCCAGGGGAGAAACGAGCACTACTGTTTAAGGCAGAACATTACCAACCAACATGTATTGTCTCTAAAGGTTCTCGTTTCTCGCATTCAGTGTCACCACCCGAACTTTGCTGAGCGCATTGCTTCCTAGCAATGTGAAGTTACCCCCTTGAAATACGCTTTCTAAATACATCTCTAAATATCCAAGTTATTGTACGGATCTCGCACAAGGTGGGTGAATCAAGGTTTTTGAACGTGCGACGAGTGTGAGGACCACCAAAATGATGACCCCGACGGTAGTGATCCTCGCGGATGACGTCAAGCGCATACCTTGTCACCCAAGGTGTGTAAGTTTTTTTTGCTTTTCTTTCCCCAAAAAAAAGTACTAAGGTTTAGTTCTCTGGCATGACCCTGCAGGAGCATGTGGTATTTGTGTGACTGTGGTGGAGATATACATACATGTGGTGGAGATATACAGCATGTGGTGGAGATATACACGCAGCTGACTGAGCCTGTCCTGCAGCCAAAGGCGGGCAATCTTTCACTGAAATGTGGCACTTAAAGGGGCCCTGCATCACTTTTTGAGCGTATAGTCAGAAAACGCAGCCGATCAGTAGTAGAGGCTCCCAACAACACGTGAGCCAAATATTACAGTAGAGCAAGCAGCCTGCATTTCGCAATAAATTATCAGTCAGCTAAAAATTCCTTTCTCTTCTCTCGACAAATGACGAATGGCGCTCAAGAATCACTCGTAGAAAGCTTATCTATCAGCCATTGTATCAGGCCGCGACTTGTCCACGCATGCGCACCCGATCACACTGAAAAAGTTGAGCACTCGAAGAAAAAAAAAAGTGCTCAAGGTCACGAGGTGCTGGCAACGTATTTTCTTCGCGCCTTCCATCCCTCCCTGCTTAGCTTCCAGCGCTTTCGTCAGGACGAGAGAAGAAGGAATGCAATTGCAGCATATGCGACGAATCTTTGTAACTCCACTCGCACTGGACGGATTCTTAAAATTTTTGCGGCGTTGAACTTATAAGGCAATAAGCTCTTCCAGCGAGTTTATTTCATGGTTACTTGAAAAAGTGTTTCAGGGCCCCTTTAACACACAGTACCAGTTGTCACAAATGATTCATGTGCATGCTCTAATATTCGAGATGAGTGCTTCCCACATTATGCACAACTAGTGTGACTTTATTGCAGCATTCACAGCAAATATATGCCAAGCTATCTAGTCGGTTTTTAGAAGGTGTGATCTCAGTAAACACTCATTTGAGCTAATGTTTATGAGATGCAGAATACGAAAAAAAAGTGAGGCTTGATGAACAGGGGCAAAAGAACTGGGAGTCTGTGCTCAGCTCTCCACACTAAAATCAGTGTCCTACCATTCTTTTGCTAGAAACATGCCTAGCGTACTGTTATCAAAATGACTAGAGATGTGTGGGCCTTTTGACTGCAGTCTTGCAGGTTGCTCCATATGAGCCTTGCGTCACGAATGAGGCTGCAGCTCTGGGGCAAACTCCAGCAAGAATGCTTCCAACAAGTCCTGAAAAGAAAGAAAAAGCACACACATATTGAAATTGAGGGCTAGTTACTAGCATCTACGCGTCATGTCTTGTTGCCCTAATCCGAGCCAATATTACTTTCAGTGGCCAGATCTTCAATGGCACAACGCGGCTATCACGAGCCATTTCTCATGGCAGGTGTGACATTAAAAAAATCAGGGCCAAGCTTGCACTAGTGGCTCAAGGCCAAAGGCATAACTGATTCTTAGCTGGCCCTGGCCACTCAAAGCAATGCCAAGTAATTCCAAGTTCCTGTCGATTTCCAGCAGAATTGCCTCCCGCCATTTAAGCTACACTATGTGGTGCACTACATTAAACAAGCCGAGACTCAATTTGTAGTGGTGCGATTCCTGGTAAGTGGCTTCCTAATTGGCAGCACAAACCTTCTTCAGTCTCCCAATGACTGCGTCTGGCGCCACGTGCTGGTTTTATAGAGCATATGCTCACTTGGCCATGACATCACAGCCGGTGTGACCAAGCGTGAGCGTTTGTGTGCAAAGCTCAGGCTGTTGGCAGAGCAAGGTACTATACGTATGGATGGTTTTTGAAGGAAAAGAGTTAATGTCTGCCTAATGTGTCAACATGACTAAGCTCCTTGTAGAGGATGGGAGAAGTGTGATAAAAAGAATACTAAAAAGATAAAGAAAACTGAGCATTCGCTGCACAGGAGCGACAAGAAGAAGAGATCGGAAAGATGGGAGACAGGGTCGAAAGAGTTAAAAGACGGGCAATGATCGGTGAGAGCTACGCTGGCATCGCAGATCGCGGACAACACAACCGTTCAGTTTGAAATACACCGAGCAAGTCCTGCAGTGTGTGAGCTACACTCAGCGACAAATTTTCTTGACAGCAGGGTGTAAGCTACAGAATTGAAGCACATGCTTGCTACTGCATCACAAAATGGGAGACCCGCAGTGGATAGTTGGCGATCCAGTTGGCGCACTGTAAAATAGCGAGTTACGACACAACTACGTCGCTTGCACCCAGTTGACCAGCCGCAGTATAACACGACGAGAACACGCATGTTCCTTATCCCGTTCTTTATTTTAGCACAAAGAGCTCAAGAAGCCATTTCGCCAGTAATAGTGCACCATGGTTTAGAAAAAAATAGCTTTCCCCGAAGGTTACTCTCAAACAATATTATTGGAAAACGGTGAGAAGCTCTGCAAAGCGGACTACCCTATATGGCATGGAAAAGACAGTGTCGAGTCATGATTGCGATTCCCTCGTCAAAATATTGTCATATAGGGTCGGGACCCAGATGAAGGGACCAGACTGGATGGTCAGAGGGAACTGTTTGTTGGGCCGAACTTGTGAACACGTAAAAGGAAAATCAGTTTACAGCAAGACACTGGCACTGATAGCGGCGAACAGAGCATCGGCCGTCGATCAACTGACAATCAGCGAAGCGCATCGGCATTTATGCACGTGCCGTCGACAAACTTGGAACATCTCCCCGTAGAAAACCCTGATGGGATGCGAAGCAGCAGCGTTGCGCATGGGTGGCGTCACAGGTTTCACGGCACTCATACACGAGTCGATCGGAGCCTGGAGCAGATTTATTACAGCAACTTCGCGATGTCGGTAGTTCTTCTAAACGAAAGGGTTCACTTTATGCCTCGTGTTTTGTAGATTTCCACTCTAGCTTCTGTTTTTCTATTTTTAATTTGTATCGTTGGAAGGCTTCAGAATAGTGCGACGAGCTGGACACCTGTTTGAAGTAGGCACCTAGGAAGTTCGCCTGGCTTTCCAAGCTGTCGCATTGTGTGTTTACTAGAGGGAGTGACTGTAGGTGTTTTCCTGATAGCCTAATAACCATGCGCCAGACTTTGCCCTCATGTGTATACGAATCGATGCCTGATAAAAACTGGTGCCAACTTTCTCTCCTGGCCTGCCGTCGCGTTCTCCTGCCTTGAGACTATCTTCTTGAAGATTCTCAGCGGTCGGTGATTCCCGAAGCAGCCTCCACGCTTTGTTTTAAGTGTGAATACACTTTATAAGCGACCCCAAACCATCCACCGCCGTCGGCGGCGTCCGCAGTCTTCTCTCTATCTTTAAAAGAAAGAGGACTTGGCGGGCCGCAGCGCGACGCTCTACCGAATAAGCCACGGACGCGACGCTGATATCGGTGTCAGTAACGCGCCTTATACCCCCTCCCCCTTCGCTCGCTCCTCCGCTCTCCTCGCTCGCTGCAGCTGTGCGCGCACCTCTCTCTCTCGCGCGCCCGTCTTCTCTCTCAGTCTCCCGACGAGAGCGGGTCGTGAGGGGGAGTAAAGTTAAAATCCGTTGGCATTCGCCAGTGAATTAACGTAAACTCCCCCGTGTGATCAAATTGCGATTCCCAAGAACCATTACACCATAAAGGCACCATAGTGGGATTAATAAATATAATAGTGCGAATTAATAAATACCCCTCATAGCATCACCCCGTGTATTCGCACTTAACCATGTTCACCCTCGGGGAAATGCTTGGGAGTTTTTTGCTGTCTGCACGCATTCTGGCACTCAGAGTTCCACAATGGCACCTGTCGTTTTCCATGGTATCTATTCATTTGTGGGATGCATTTTGTTGTAGCATCAATCAAAAAAGCTGTGAAATAGTTGAAAGCGGCATCAATGCTTAAAGTACATATGTCAGTTCAATTTAAACTAGTAATGGTATAAAACTTTTCCCAGTTGGCTTTGCTTATGAGACCATTGGGAACCTGTGGCGAACATTCAGTTGATGTAGGGGAGCTCAAAACTAAGGAAAAATGGTCACTTCCGAAGAGATTAGTGATGACTTTCCAGTGGAGTAGATGCCCAAGCAATGAAGATACTATGCTTAGGTCTATGAAGAAGTAGGTATTGTTAGCGAGGTTATAATAGGTTGGTTCTTTTCGATTCAGGGAACACGTGCCGGAAGAGAGAACAAACTGTTCAATCAGTCGACCTTGCGCGTCGCAATGAGAGTCACCTCATAGCCTACTATGCGCATTCAAGTCTGCAAGAAGAACATAAGGTTCCGGAAGTTCATCTATTAAGGACTGGAAATCACGTTTTTTTATGTGATAGCTCGGAGGTACGTAAAGAGTATAAATTGTTGTCAATTTGTCGAAAGGCCCTGCTCGAACAGCCATTGCCAGAGATGTCTGGGGTTGAAAGTGTATGCATGCAATTCGTTGATTCACTATAATGACAACACCTCCGGATGATGTCATGGCATCATCACGGTTCTTTTGGAAAATAATGTAGTTACGTATAAAGTTGGTGTGTTTTGTGTATAAGTGTGTTTCTTGTACACACAGCACTTTTGGTGAGTGTTCATGTAAAAGTTCTTGTACATCAACACAGTTTCCAAGAAGACCCCTGACGTTCCACTGTATAACTTGTATGTTCACAATGAAAGTAATGTAGTGCTGTGTGTACAAAAAGTAACAGGTCCGTCACGGGCCTCGTAATTTGCTTTTCGGTTTTCTTAGTGTGCTCCCAGAAGCCACGCCGCTCTTCCGGCACCAGGGGTGCCGCCCTGTTCATTGTCCCCTCCGATGCCCCGAATGCCCGCACATGTGAGCTGATTTTCGAAATTTAGACCTCGCGTCATGAGGCGAGACCTTGAAACCTGAGGACCCTGGGGTCTCCGATTTCTGTTTGTGAGTAGGCGGAGAAGACTGAACTACTGCCACCTTAAGGGTAGGAGCCATAGCCAATGGCTCGCTCTAAGTAGGCCGAAAGAGTGGCGAGGGCTGGTGCGCCGCTGCCCCCCGACGCACGGCATCAGCATAGGTCGGGCCATAAAATGGCGAGACTCTTCTTCTTTCTTCTTTGTATAAGATATTCTCCTTCACCTTCAACATGATGATCTGATGATCTCTTTCTTTTTTCCAGAATAAACACGACCGTGAATATGCGGCATGATTTCCATCACAGTTTATGCAGTGCATCAGTTCTTTGCAGGTGTCAGAGATGTGGCTCGAAACTCCACATTGTGCACAAGTTTGCTGGCCACAACAGTTTTGCGCACCATGGCCGAATCTCTGACTTTGGAAGTACCGTCGGAGATTAGGTAAGCATGGTCGTACACGGAGCTTTGTGCACCCAGTTGCAAGTGTCTCAGGAATAATGCTGAAGCCAAAGGTAATGATTATATGTTTTGTTGGAACATTTTTGCTATTTCACTTTATCTTAGTTCTCTTGACATTGATTAGATTCTCTTCTTTCCAGTCATCAAGAAGTTTGGCATCTATCAGGTCAACTAGGTCATCCTCTGACACAACTCTTCAGACAGGTTCAACGAACGATGTGCTGATACAGTGATGGGGACATCACCAAAAGTCTTCAAGCTGGATAGTTTTTCACATTGCTCCTTGTCTCGGACTTCAGTGAGGAGGTCTCTACAGACCATTTTCGTTGCTTTGTAACCTATTCCAAGTGTGTCCATAAGGCACCTTGAAACAAGGAATAGGGAGTTTTTTAACTGGTTTTGCTGGTGTGTCACTGTGTATAACATGATGGCGTGAGAAGTTGTCTTCGTTCAGTTAGAAAAGTTGAAAGCTTGCTTCAGTGCGCACTCTTTTCAGGGAGTGATCAACGGAAAGTTGAAAGTTTTTAGCCAAAAAACATGGATTGTGCTTAATAGCGGTGGCAGCCACCCACCGCCGAGCCCTACAGGGAGGACGCTGGAGGACATGACGAAATAGCTTGCATACGCCAGCTGTGCACCGCCACTATAACCTGATGTGACAAATCCCAAGGTGGTGTGAACACACGAGGTTAACCCTTGCCACCAAGAAGAACCGGTAGTAAACAGAAGAGAAAAGTAGACAGGACAGACAAAAAGTGAAAGAAAAAAACAAAGATGTATGGAGAGAGAGATAGGAAAAGGCGACTGCCAATTACCCCCTGGGTGGGTCAGTCCAGGGGCGCCGCAATGTAAAGCCGGGGCCAAAGGGGTGTATTACCTCTGCTGAGAGGGCCTTGACCTTCGAATGCAGAGATGTTACTTTACGCGTACTTGACTTAAGCCAGTTTGAAAACACCCTTATCGCTGTCAAGTTTCAAGTCTGCTGCGGGGCTAGCTTGAAACAGACTTGGTACATTATTCCAACATGGTCACCTCTCGAATGAACGTCGCGCAGGGGTTGTCCACTTTTGAGTTCGCATGCCACACCATGGATGTTGTGTTTTCGGATGCACATAACCTGCCGAAGATTCCAAGACCCGCCCTACATGACCTAGGAAATCCTTTGGAGCTGTACGACAACGAAATATTTAACACTTGCTACCGGTTCACGAAGCACACCATGCGGCAGTTTCTGTCTATGCTCCAAGAAAGCCGGGACAATCGAGGTCAGCTTGTGCCTTTTATGCTGCAGCTGCTGACAGTGTTAGGAGATTTCAAACAGTGACTGGGCATCTCGTCCCCATTATGCAGTCTACAGTGGGCCGTGCAGTCGGCAAAGTTACCATGCTGATCGCAAAGCACTTGTGCTCCATGCTAGTGCGCTTCTTGCAGCCAGCGGAATTTCAGCAAGTTATGCAGGACTTCTAAAAAGTGGCCGAATTCCCTGACGTGACGGAATGCGCAGACTGCACGCACGTGCAGATTAAAAGCCCCAGCGGTGAAGACGCCGAAGTGCTCCGCAATCGCAAAAGCTATTTCTCCTTCCATGTGCAGGTAAGCAATGAAATTAGTTCTTCATGTTTTTTCTATAAATGCACGGGTCGTAAACTTCTTTCCATGCTATAATCAACGTGTTTGTGTTTGTGTTTATGATATGATTATGATGTTTGTGTTTATGTTTGTGTTTATGATTGTCGTGCACTAGCGAAACAAATAAAGCGAAAGAATAATGCAACCAGTTATTCGAGGAGCCCAGCACTTGCGCCTTCGTGGCGGGTTTTGCTCAACTCTAGGTCAGTCTTTTTTTTTTTTTAACTGAAAAGTTGCTCTGAAATGAACCTTTATTTCTTTTTTACAAAGCACACTACAATGGCATTTTATTAAGCTTTTCTTGCTGCTTGCTCCGGAAGGCAGGTTTCGTGAAGGTTTTCGAAGGAACAGTACTGTGCATTTTGTCATAAAAATGCACTCCGATTGACCGTGACTCAGTGCAACACAAATTTGTGCTGCGCTGGTAGTTTATACCGAACCCGCAAAGTGAAAGGTGTTGTACAATGCTCTGTTTCAGATTATTGGTCTGCTGCTTTGCTGCAGGCTGTGGCTGTTTCACAGCTCCAGTTTTTCGACATTATTGCTGGCTGGCCTGGCTCTGTTCATGCTATCAAAATGTTTGACAACTCCTGCTTACTGGCGGTGTACGAAGAAAACCGGGTGCCCAGAATGCTGTTTGGCGACGCTGGATACGCATTCCAGACACATCTATTCACACCGTTTTCAGAACCAGGCCTCGCAGGCACACCCAAGGGAAGGTTATTTCCTATGTCAGTGGCTACAAAAAGTTGCAGCACGTTTTTGTGGTGTGGCATTGAATCCAGTTGCTTGTGGAATGATGCATAATATTCTTTCATTTGCCCAGGTGCCAAAAAGCCCAAATAAAAACTCACATCACTGACAGGACTTTCAGCGTGTGGAAGAGGCATTTCCCTTTCCTGGACATAGGAATGCAGCACAAGGCCAGAAACATCGTGCTGAAAATCGCTGCTTGTGCAGCACTCCACGACCTGGCCTGCTTATTAAAGGAACCTGAGCTCAAAGGGTTCCACAGCCTTCCCCAATCAGTACAGTGGCAACGAGAACAGTGCATTTGCCACCTGTTGATCGCTTCACCGACAGCCGTTCAGGAAATCAAGCACGGAAGCTGCTCATAAGCACGAGCTTCACATATCTCAGCACTCGGCCATACATGCTCTTTTTAGGGCTGCTGCGCAGGCCCATCTGCTTATCACAATACATGCATGAAAATGTACACTCACATGGTTTCATCGTTTATGAGAGATCCCATCGTTTATTTATAAATAAGGTGCATTACATTGCAGTGTGCGGTATTTCAATCTCAAGTTCTTACTTTTCTATCTCATTCTTGTGCTTTCAAAGCTCGAGCTCTCACACTTGATTGTCTAACTCTCTTTTGTCTACCCGTTTGAGCATCATGTCTCGTAGTCCTCCTGCAAAAGCCGGACATGGACTGCGTGCTAAAGAGCTCTGCTCGAATTACATTTTCAGCGGCCAGCGTCGTCTCCACAAAAGCCATCCGGCCCCTAGGTATCCTGCATGCTTCAGCAGCAACAGTTGCTGCAGAAGTACTACTGCCAGCAGTTCTGGCGGCTTGGTGGCAGTTTACACAACTTTTTGCAGCAGTGTTTGCTTCGGCATCATGCTGTGCTATAGAAGTAGGTCTGCTGTCCTCGTTGGCACCTGTGCCTGTTGGCAGCTGTGACTGCTCTACAGTAGTGGTACCTAGCCACAGATAGTCTGCAATAAACAAGAGATGGCACGATGTTACTAACAAAGCAATGTCTATGACTAAAACACCTGTACACGACTGCACGCAGAGAAGAGACATTTCTGGGAAATAGACACCGTGAAACTTCTTTAGGACAACATCATTACGTCTTGAAATGCAACACACCATACCTTGCCAATCGAAGTATCGAAGTCCACTTCATTTCGACCATCAATCATGGGCTGCAGCAGCCTCGCGACAGGCAGACTTGCAATGGGGGGCTGGTACTTTGCGGCGTCCGAAACAAAGGCGTTTCTCACTCTTGTCGCCATGTGAGCAGCAATCGAACCCACCAATTGGTACATAGGAGCCATGGTGGAAGGCGCCGGTTCTTCTCTTAATCAGCAGTAACGTTTCATTGCAGAATGAAGCACCATTTCATAAACGCCTTCTAAAAAAAAAGAAAAAACTATGCGGTTCCACTATTCCTTTCTCTTAAGTTGAGTGTAATGCAGTTTACCTGATTCAACTCAAAGAAAAATAGCAAAAAATTAAGCAGAACAAGCATGAGCCTGCTTATATGCCGTTTTTTTAAAAACCCAAATACAGTGAAATCTCGGTAGAACGAACCCCATATTAACGAACTTTCCAGATTAATAATTTTTTCGAAAATCCCGCATCGACTGCTAATAGTTTCAATGTAAAGCTATTTGACTACAACGTACTTCAGAATACCAAACTTTTCAGAATAACGAGCATTATTTAGTTCCGCATTATATTAACTACGAACCCATGCTCTGAAATCCGGCGCGACCACCAGAGCGATACGCAAGCAGACGACAAAGGGAATGGACGCCTTGCTGCTCGAAAGACGTGCGACGGTGTAAAGAAAAAAAAACTAAAAAGCTACTTTTTTCTTTCTTTTTGTTGAAATGCCGCTGTTGCAGGTTTACATGCGCAGAGGTGAGGGCAACATAGTGAGGGCAACATAGTGAGGGCAACAGCGAGGTCGAGTGGGAGTTGCGGAGCAGGAACCATGGGCACGGAAAGCCTGAGACAGCAAGGGGGCAGAAAACGAGACACAAAAAATTTTCTTTTTTAGCACTTTTTTTTTTCTTCGGAAGAGGCGATGACCAGAGTTATGAATAACTCTGGCGATGACAGTCGCGAGGTTTCGGTTTTTGCTTTGTCACTTCTTTTCTAGCACTTTTTTTTTTCTTCGGAAGAAGCGATGACCAGAGTTATGAATAACTCTGGCGATGACAGTCGCGAGGCTTCGGTTTTTGCTTTGTCACTTCTACATGTGCTCTAGGAGGCCTTGTTTTACCCGTGCCACACGGGCATGTCGTACTCATCTCTTTTTGGTGGTTACTTGTCGCATCCGCAAACGAAGTCGGCGATCACGCTGCGGCACTACTACAAATGAGTTCATCTCTGCTTGCGACGAAGAAGCGGAAGCAGTTTTCGCTAAGCGAGAAAGTGGATATTCTTTGGCAACTGGAAAGCAAAAGGCAGGCTGTTGTGACCAAAGAACCGAATCGCACCACAGGAATGTGAATGAGCTGGAAAATTTTGCGCTGCAAAATTCGTGCTGCGCTTGTAAAAAAAAAAAAAAAAAAAATCAGCCGACTTTAAAGCAAACGTGCATTTCTTGGTGTTCACTTGTGATTTCTTTTTTTCTCGTGAAGAACGTGTTCAAGGACCAACCGTTGTAAATGTAAGTCATTTTGGATGTTGAAAATAAGTATTCATGGTTAGTTTTTGGGCTTTCACTATAACGAGCTTTTAAAAATAACGAACAAATTGATGCAGCCCCCCCCCCCCGAAGTTCGTTATATCGAGATTTCACTGTATGTCATTTGTCCAAAACTTTATCTGAACAGGCATCTCGAGAACTGTTTGCACTGATCACGCATGCTACATGGCAACTTCAAAGCAGTTCTTTGTGGAAAATGTAATTTTTAGTGGTTCTTTCTTCATTCTTACACCATGCAGTGCAAAACCTAATGGTCATGGCTATTTGCACTCAGCGCTAACATCTCTCCCGAATACAAAACATGTGGAAGATCAAAAGTGAGCCAGTCATGCATAACATGTACCGCTTACCAGTTTTATGGCGCTCTCGCTTTTCTCTTGCAGTTTCCTCTTTCCATTTCTACTTGAGGTCATTACAGCATTTACTTAGCTGCAGGTAGTTATGCTGAATGATTTCATTGTTGGCATTGTAGCACTTGGCAATTTCTTCCCATGTTTATTTTTTTTTCGCTATCGATGCAACATCAGTTTTCTAGCACTCGATGATGAGCTTGAACTGCCTCACGAGAGCGATAAGCACAGTCTTTTCGTCTTTGGTGAACTGCAGTGCTGCTTTGCATTGAGGTGTCTCTTGACACGATAGGGCACTTTGCTGCGACATCTTGGTCCGAACGGTCTTTTCTCCTTGACCATTTTGCTCAAAAAAGTGACGCAGTAGGTTTTGCTTTCCCCAAAACTCCTTTACTAGTAGAGATTTCCCATGATTTTTGCCTCATTTGGTGCAGCTGTGTGGGGCTGAAAAAAATGCCAGACATCCATCTGCAACACAAAGCTACAAAAATAAAAAGAAGTTGCTCCTACTCGGGGATTCCTTCACCGACTAGAACGAGCTTTTCGGTAGAAATGCGAAGGTTTTCTATGGGTCTTCTTATAGCTATGCATTACGAAAAAGTTAACGAACCCTTCGTTCACCTCGCAGGCCTGTGCTCTTTTCATTGTTCTCCACAAATCTTCCAGCAGAGAACATCATGAGGCTGACCACAATCGTGCCCTCCCCCCTGCCCCTCACCAACATGCAAAACAAATTTGTACCCCCGTCCTCCGATGTCCACCACGGTGAATCCCAGCAGCGGCGGTCGCATTTCGGTGGAGGCAAAGTGATCATGGCATTATACTGTCTAATAAAGTGCAAAATAAAGAGTACCAGGTGGTCGAAATTTCCCGGGTCCTCCCGTATGGCGTACTTCACATTTTGGCGTCATCATAATTTTGCGAGGTAAAAGTCTGGATTTATGACGCACATACCATCTGCTGTAATGCCTGCTAATGACAATGCAGATACCAAATAAAAAAAGTGAATAAATATTAGTATGACAACTCCTCTCCATTGAAGTCCCATAGAAGCCCGGGTACTTCACCCGCACTTTTTCTCTTCTCAATTTTCGTAGACAAACCGTTAGCATCTGCGATTCGATTTAGCTTTATTGTCCGGTTGGGACACCCACATGGGTGTGCACGGGAGCTTTATACACCGAGTTTCTAGTACTTGTTGCTTTCATTTTGTATTCACGTATAACTACAACATAGCCCACTACAGGCATGTCCATAGGCGATTCGAAAGGCAAGTATGACGAGAAATCGCTATGCTTTGTTATAACTTGCGACCCAGATATCTGCATATACACCCCTCTGCGTTCTATAGCAAAATACGATAAATGAACACCAGGAAAAATGTGCTCCTTTTGGGCGACCACTGAAACGAGCTGAAAAAGGACGCTTTCCTCAAGCGACAATGCGTGTCTCGGCGCAGCGGCCATCACGTGGACGTCATGTGGCACTCGGTGGAAGTAAAATTGCAAAATTATACTTGTAGCACTTTGAGTCAATAGTTTGAAATATGCAAACTTTTTTGCACTAGCACATACCTTACACCAAGAACTTTATTATTAACCTCGACAACAGGCGAGCAACGGGCTTCTGCATTCAAGGTCGTTCTTGGTTTGACGAAGCAAGACAGCCTGAGCTTCTGTGAATAGCAAAGGCTGACTTGAATGTTTTCAAGACCGCTTCCTGCTTTGGGCCAATTTGCTCAAGTAGAGTCGAAGAACAAGCCAAGTAACATCTCTGCATTCGGCGGTTCATCGGCTCAAAGAAAAGGTTCATCGGCTCAACCCCCAGAATCCCCTTTTTCTAAAGACACGGCAAAGCCGCGCACTGCTAGGCCTGTTAGGGAGTGAAAACCCCCTCATTAGCTCGAGTCCATGGTATCGCTACGCACCAAACTCCTGCTTGCGAAGACAACCCCGCAGGGTAATATACAAAAGGAGGTCTCATAGACTATATTCACTTCAATGTCACAACAAGTGGTCGTCAAGTGTAGCGAAATAGGCATGGTTGCTAGGCAACACGAGGTGCTATTATCACAGCGCGGAGTTTTTCATTCGTGTTAGATTACCACCCACTTAGATAGCTCTACTTTAAAAAAACGTGGCATCGTGCTTCAGTCAGTGAGTACACTGCACTTGCAGTTCGCAAGAAGAGTCGACTCAAGTTATATCATGAATAACCGCCAAACCCTATGGGACACGAAAAGAGACAACACAAGGCAGCTGCAGGGGCTGCTCTCCAAGGCTCAGACGGAGATTAGTATCAGCAGGAAAAACTAGACGCACATTGCAGAGGCAGTGGCCACATTAAGGATGGTGATTGCATTTGTTCACCACCCAGAATGAACTTTTGTTCGTTTCCACTTGAGTGCTCGGCTCCTCTGTTGTCTTCTGGCATTTACTGAACACCACCTTTGTTGAAGGTTATCTGGCATTTTTATTTATTGTCTTATTTTGTTAATTAGGCCCCTAACTTCTACACTTTGCCATGGATTCATTATGGAATTTCTTTCTCAACATCACAGTCATGCAAGCAAACAAAGCAACCTGGAGTTTTCACCAAAACAAGTATGTTCATCTGCACATAGGTCTCATGCCATATATTACATTGTAACATGCCATGCAAACATTTTTTTTATTGCTTTCCTATTGCTCCAAAGGCACATTTTTGTATTACTTTGGTGTGATTGCTAAGTGTGTTACTTAGCTGTTTTCTTAATATTCATAAGCGATGTGCCATTTTTTTTTTCAGAATTAACTGCAATTTTTGTTTGTTTCCTGACAATCCTTAATATGTCCTTTCACTTTAGCTTTATCTGTAGCACAGTTTTTCAAACACATAATTATTGGAAATATTTTTGGCTGTCAGGTTTTCATCATTTGATCTACATTTAGCTCAATGCTTCCTTGAATAAAAGTTTAATGAATAAAAGTGATGAAAGTTTAAAAAGTCCAAGTGCCAAAGATACATCCATACTCACGTAAAATAGCTGCTTGTTTAAACGTACATTCTGGAAGACATCAAATGCTTTGGCAGCACCCTTGCGCGCATTTTGTTGCCCGACTACATCAAGGATGCCTGCAATTTAGAAAAGACACTACAGATAAAGCATATAGATAAAACTTTCTTACCATTACTAAAACCAGTTTTTGGCACATCGCACACACCCGCATGTACGACTCCTTCGGACCCCACCATCAACCAAGCATCCAATGCCCCGGCTAGCTATGTTAGGTAAACAAAATAATTGCGGCATTGTTGTGCCCAAGGATTTCCCCACTTGTTTATGTCTGGTTCACTTCTAAACGTCAAGAACAAAATTAGGCCACCGATTGCCAGGACATAGGTAGGACATCCTCCACAAACCTCGTGCATGGAATTACAAAAACAGCATAATGCCATTGCGAGACATTTTGCTACATTGGTATGAAGCACAATGTGCATGGCATGCATGCCAAGTGGGAAGGAAAAACACGTAACACATGCATGTCATGTTTGTCATGCAATCAATTATTGAACTACATAATGCCACTGTGGTCAGTTGTATTGCTACGGATGACATTCATGTAGAATCAATATGGCAACCACTTGAGTTTTTATTGATACATATGCAGTTTTTTTTCTTAAAGGAGCCAAATCCACAAACCGTAAGTGGGCTAAATCTCACAGGAGACCTCAGAGAATTTCTTTCACTTTTAAAACAATTATAAAAAACAATTATAATCAAAATGTGTAAAATGGGCTTCAAAAGGCAGTTTCAAATCTTAAATGAGTCTAAACTAGCACCAAATTGAATCAAACCAACGCTGTGTCAACCAAAACAGCCAACGTGTCCACATCTAATCAGTTTCATTTGTGTCCTAGTTATTTGGCTATCGTGCTTTCTTTCCACAATTAGGTTTCCTTGGACTAGCTTACTAAAGGACATGATGAAAAATATGTGAACAGGGGTTTACATATTTTTCATCGCAGGCTTTCATTTTTTCTTTTCTACCGTTTTTTAAAGGACATAGAGCAAAACTCCTTTCTGCCTTTCACGACCGAGTTTCACTCAACAATATCACGCCCCTTCCCTTTAAGACAGTATAACTGAAATAGAAGACAAGACGGTGCATCTATCCATTCCTGGAGAAAGAAGAATGACCCCAAATGGTGTGGCATAAAACGAGCTCAAAAAAAGAGCTGAAGCATTTTTCGAAGGCCATCAATAGATGCCGAGAACTAGAAAATGATGCCCATAACAGTGTGTCTTCTGTTTCACAGCACACTCACTCAACAAGTTTAGTAATGGCCATTATGCTCGTGGAACAAATGACTGAACTGACAATGGCTTTGATGTTGAAAAATATTGCCACTTCGTTCATTTCCTGTGATTTCCTCTGGGAACTAATTTAGGCCCCCCCAAAAAATATTCCATTCTAACAGTAGCGTGCTGAATAGATTTTAGCTCCAACACAGACTTAAGGTATTCGGACAAAATGAGCACACTGGCTAAAAATTGTAGGAGTAGGCCCGACCTTCCTGCCAGAAACAAAAAAAAAAAAGCAGCCTTCCCAGTTCCTTTTAAAGAAGACTCGGCTGTTTTAGAATGCAAATGCTGCATATGCATCCATCACAATGCACGCAATGTGAACATAATAATGTAAATGAACAAAAAGAATTTTCAGGGCTCATTTCTTTTTATGTCAATCAAGTTGTGACTAGCTACATTAAAATGCTGTGCCACTGAGCCAAACGCCTTAGAAAAGTGTTTTCCAGCTTTCCAAAGCACCAATGTGGACTGCCTCAATAGAAATTTTAAGGACATGTTAGTACATGCTAAAGTAAACCTGCATTCTACTGCCAGGAATGCAACAGTCGAAATAGAATTTGGAGCAAATTTTTGAGCAGCAAAATTTTACTCTTGGAGCACTAAAATGCAAATTCGGAGCAGGTCCGGGGAATAAAAAAATTTATTGATTTTTTGAAGATAACAAAAAATAAGAACAGCACAACTTATTACTAGTTACAGCATTACTACAGTAGCAAGAAACAAGAACAGGAAAGGGCAGACAGGAAACGGCGCTCTTAACCGTCCTTGTTTCTTGCTTCCATAGTTACGCGGTAACTACAAATAGGTAGCGCTGTTCGTATTTTCAGTTACGTCCTACCAACTTGCCGAAGTTTCTAAGCTTCATATATTACTTTTTTGCACGAAAAACCAAATTTTGAGCAGTATAAAAAGAGTGAGGTTTACATTTAGAAAAAAAAAATTATGTACAAACCATCCAACACCACCTGAATCGTTCAGAGTAAACATCAGCACTGCTTTTTCAATGAATGTAGTATTTTCAACTATCCCACAGAGCAAACAATAATAAAGTCCGCATTAGTATTTGCCACATCTTTCAAATACTTTAACAGACTCTGCAAATTCAAATGTGGATCTGCCAAGCTGGCGACCTCGAAAATCAGGGGATTAGTGAAACTAAGGAGCAGGGGTGGCAAAAAAAAAACTAGCACACAGCTTTTTTTTTAAGGCACCAGAAACGTCATACACTGCTCCAAATATCTGCTCGTAATATTTTTGGAAGTCTGCAATCATACGAGTACTCACAGCTATGCGGTGTTTACACGCATTAGTAATTCAACAAAATGAGGTGTGGCTAGTGCTAGACCTAATGGGAATATAGTGGTTTACGGTCAGGGTCTGTGCGCTTAAATTGATTGATTGACTCAAACAGCAGGCGACCAACATGGCCTCTATTTGTCGCTGAAATCGGCGCAACTGAAAAAATTTAAAGCTGGTCGTGCATTTTGGCACAGTGTGGCGCAATTTCAGCAAATGTCATGGTTTTGGGGCACTTTTTGCACCCCTGTACTACCCTCACCACACCTTGCTCTCATCCAAGACTTGCAAATGCCTTCAAGATCATGTTAAAAGTGCCAAAAGTGATTAAGTCCATCATGTAAAATCTAGTTTTACCTTCACTAGTTATCTACATGACCGAAAAGTTCTTATTGTCCAAACGGTACATGAGCAAAACGAGATTAAACAGACATTGTGCGGACACGTCAATGAAATTATCGAAAGCACTGGCACAGCACTTTAATGTAGCAGGTCACAATTTCAGTGACCTCAAACTTTACAGATTTCAGTCATAGTTCTGGCCCCAAGAGACTGTTTAAAACATAAAAAATATGCAGAGCCATACTTTATTCCCAAGTTCATAGTACTCCAGCCAGCAAGTATAAACATTTCTAAGGGGGATCTTCAATTCATTCGATATGGTTCGTACACAACAAAAAACCAATTTCCTTCTGTCAATTTCTAACCTGTCGTTAGGTGGTGCTTTCGCTGATAACCCTCCCCTCTCCACTTCTTTCTTTTCTTCTCATTCACGGAATAGTTTTCCTCTTTTTACTCACAAAATTAGTCGCGGTGCCCCTCTCTCTCCTCCCACTACCCTGCATTCCCAGTTGCCCTCTGCCCCTCCATTGTTTGAATTGGAGGAGAGGGTACAAAGCATAGACACGCCAGGGCCAAGAAAATCAGTTCTCGCTTCAAAAAAGACAAGTCCACTCGTCGAAATGACGACTCAGGCACACAACCCCTGTTTACGGGTTTTTTCATAACATTAAAAACATGACACGTGTATTACAAAAACAAATGCCATTGTATGCCAACACATGCCATCATCAATAGTGGAACATGTCAAACAACATGAATAGCATGTCATTGCATGGGATGAGTATAGAATGCATATCGTAAGATGAATGGCATAAATTACACAACCTCATATATTAAACAACCACATGTTTATACTGATATCCAGCTAAGTAGGCCTAAATATTTCGTACTTTATTTCCACCTTAGCCCTCAATCATCAATGCTTCATTTTGGGCATGTTGTATTTATATGAAACCTACCACTTACTCCAATTTCCAGTTTTTTTGTTTTCTTTGGTGGGGGTGCTAACAGAAATATAGTAGTAGTAGTAGTAGTAGTAGTAGTAGTAGTAGTAGTAGTAGTAGTAGTAGTAGTAGTAGTAATAACATCTGGCCTTTAACGTCCCAAAACCACGATATAATTATGAGAGACAGCTCTAACACATGTGAAGAGAACGAAAAGGGTTAATAGAAGGTGGCTATAAAAGTGGTTTGTGAATAGTGGCCTCATTTGTTTTCGAAGCGTGTTAAGGGCATAAAAACAATACGAAAGGCAGAAGACAAGCTTGGTTTGCAATTACGTGACTGCCGAGGCACCTACTGGCACATCAACATAGGTGACTGGTCAGCTGCCTTCCTCAATTCAATATAAGTCCATAATAATATATATTTGAAAAAAACCACAAGTCTGACATCCAACACAATTTTTCTTCAAATGGGTTCACGAAATCCATTCTTTTTTTTTTCCCGCACCGTTCTTAATAGGATGCCTGTGACATGCTGATTACTGTATAATTTTCTCGGTTTATGAAAATCTTGCCCAGACAAAGGCACATGAAGTATTTGATGTTCTGAAAACTATGTACTGTGCTGGAAAAATAATTGTAAATTTCAAACGAGCAAAATATATATCAGGTCAGCAATCTTGAACAAAATTAGTGAAGATTAAAACAAACAAACTTTAACATCAGTCTTCCTCATTAATGCAGACTAGACCATAGGCTATCCCAGCTCACTTCTGAGTTGGTTCGAGATTATTGAGAAAGCCTTTTGTTCTGCAGTGAACAAACAATAGGTTGACGACAAAGATGATAGCACATACAAATATAGAAAAAAAGTTACAGCTTTGCCGGAAAGGTGCAGCAATGAACGCGATAGCAACAAATTGGAAGGTCACATGCAGAATGGCAAGCAGATCGAAACGCGCCCGCATTTCTCACGCACAAATGACACTCAAAACGTACTCACAGGTACAGATGAATGCAAATAAGCATCTCTGTTACTTTGCTGTGTCGGAACAACGCGCTCTTTTCGCAAACGGAGACTGCAGCGAGCGCAGTGACCTTTGTTCGCCCGGGTAACTACAACATAATCGTTCAGGTGAGAGCCCTAGGCATACGATTCTCCCCACCCGAGATAAGCGCGCAGCGCCCCCCCCCCCCCCCCTCCTCCCCGGCCCTCCCATGCGTGGGAGGTGAGCGCGCGCCGCCGCCGCATCACGATGATCTAGGGACGCTACATCAAGGAGCTTTAAGGGACACGTGCTCATTGCGCAATCTCGCTGATAATGCTGAAAATACGAGGTGGCCATCGCCAGCACTAAGTGGTAGATATAAATAGCTTGCATTTTGATGGTGGGGGAGGTGCTCCTTCGTGGCCCGGCTCAGTGGCTAATGCCTCGCACTCACAAGCAAGAGGTCGGACATTCGATTACGCGTGCCGGATTACACGTGCCTTTTTTTTTTTAATTTTCTGGATTATGTTTTTTTTCTTGCATTCTAATATATAGACATAGATACGTATACATATATGGTGAATCACGGCCATGCCGGTGGCAAAATTCAGCCAAGAGTGTCCATATAATTGCTATCGAAATAAAAATTGTAATGTCATACGAAGTAAGGCTGGCAGCCAACTCTTTTGGATCCGACATCGCGGAACCCCTTCTAAATGTTTTATGTGAGCAAATACGGCCGCTCCAGGAAGAAGTGATCTTTTCACACAGTCCCTTTGCCTTGAAAGAGCACAGCTGATACTTGCCGAGATAGCACGCACGCCAGCGATTGCAACCGCCTTCAATATCAAAAAGTTCACAGTAGCTACTCAAGTGAGCCTACACCCCCCCCCCCCCCCCCCCCGCCTCCCGTTTTTTCATGCTAGTTAAAGACGGGTGGTTTCCTTTCTGTTTGAGCATTCACGGCAGTTATAACACGCCGGGGATGTTATCTTATGCGCCTTCCTGCCGATAGAGATGGGCCAGCCCACTTGATCGGAGCTTCAGCAGCGCTCGCACCCTTTTACCCGCTCAAGAGAGTTACGATGTGCGGGGGCATGTTATCAATTAAGATCGACTTGTTACGGAACATGGGAGCCACAGCAACTGCCTGCAAAATCCGCTGAAAGTGTACATACAATTGCTATTGCAATAATAACACAGTTTTTCACCGCTAAATCAGTGTTTTTGGTTAACTCTGCCTTCAGTCCCCCTTTTCGTTTAATTTGCGCGTTCATTTTGCTAGTTTTTGTACCGAACCTCCATATAACAAAATCCTCTTTAGAGCAAATTTTTTCACGAATTTATTCATTTTGTTATATACAGGTTTCAGGGGGGACGAGGGTCTTAAAACAGCACAAAGTTCTAATAAGTGCCGACTTTCGAAAATTGCAGTTTGAGATATTTATAGTCGAAAGTATGTGTGGAAAAATTTTATAGTATAGCAGAATACTACTTATTTTTGTTAAAAGCTTAATATATGAAATCACAAATGTTTTTAAATCTGAAAACATAATTTTCTTGGCATTGTTAATTTTGTGAAGTGAATGTGCCTTACGGAAATTTTGAGAAAGTTTCTGTGAAGATATCTAAACAAACTTGGTACCATTCTTTTTCGAGGCACTTGAAATACACACTGAAGCTTTTATTTTTCTCTCAACCTTGATAGAAATGTAACTATATGACAAATACCAGCTAATTACTGGAAGCTCACTTTTACCTTCCAAGTTTAAACATTATTTCTGATCAAAATCTACTTTGCTTTAGCCTGTGGGATGACCTCTTTAGAAGAAACAGGTAGTTGTGAAAACTAATATTTTTTATTGTGAGTTAGCATAAAGACCCGTAAAAAGTTACCTCCTTATAATGTGGAAATTTGTCATTACTTTTTTTCTAAATGAAATATCTGAAATCTGTTGGCAGATTTCAAATCTCTATTCAATGGTACACATGCATGCTAATTTTCATGAGAGTAGGATAATACACAAAAACATTTTAAGACCCTCGTCCCCCCTTGACTGTACTAGTAGAAAACCTCAGTACTGTTTTTCTAGAGCATTTTCGTAAGTAAGTCAACTTCTTTGAGACTTATACAGATCTTTTAGCCTGTTTTTCGTCTAGGCAAGACCGCTCTAGTTAAAATAATAGCGGTTGTCGCAAAAACTATGCTGAATTTGCTCATTCACCTAGAACCCAACGTATTTTGAAGTTAAACGCAATGCAGACAGCTGAAATATAGGCAGAACATCGATTCTCAGTCAACTTGCGATGGGAAATGCATCCAGGCCAATCTATACAGATGACTTTGTGCGTATCCACATAAGCAGTCCACAAATGCGGCATGAGAATGTCTGCTGGAAGCACGATGAATGGTCAAGTTTGATAATAGTAGAACAATAAAGCCGCCATGCGCAAGAGCGCGGCGGACCGCCGCAGTACGCCGCCGTAGCAGACGATACGCCGAGAGAAGTGCAAGATCTGACTGCTGTGCTGCTAGTTCTTTCGACTGCCGTTCGGCTCATTTTTCTCCGCTTGCTAGTGGACATATGAAGCTCTGAAACTAAGTTTATTCTAGTAATGTTGGTTCTCCAGTCATTCGGGAGTTGGCCTTCTTCTAATGAACATAAAAACACAATGGAATAATTTAAAAGATTATTTAGATCAGGAATACAGAAAGAGTGCATCCTGCCTGCCCTTCCTGAAAAAAATCATTGCATGGCCCCTTCATTGATCAGATGCATTTCTCGCCGACCCTGTAGATTGGTGCACAGATTCTACAATCTTAACCTGAATGCTCTTGCAGTGCCTAGTCTATTTAACGCCGCCTCCTGCATACTAATCTTCAATTATACTTTGTTACTTGCCCTCTTGAGATTCTCGATCCTTTGAAGTAGCCACATTGTTGAACCAAAGCATAATCATGCACTCTCTTTCGAACCAGAGTGTCAGTGAAAGTTTCAGACACATTTAACTGATTCACCCTTAATGACCAAGAAAGGGCTCTGAGCGAACACTAACGTGGCAAGTTTTCCAGCAGCAACAATTTGGCCTGCTTGCGAGCAGCCAGCTGTTCCTGCTCCGAGCGTTGCAACCATTCGGGGGCAAGCTGACCTTCGGGCCATATCGACTCCCGCAGCAAGTCCAGCATGTACACTTGCATGGGCTCCGAGAACACCCACGACACCCACTCACGGAGTTGCCTGAAAAACAAGATGACAAAATAACAATGCATATTGCAATGGCTAGGAAAGAGAAATAAGCTAATATGATTTAGTCAGAATGATTTGAAGCAGATCCAACGCACCCCATCATCACTTACGAGGCTGTTGTACTACAACAGCGAAATACAAGTCATGGTACCCCATTTGTGCGACCACTGCTTGCCAGGGTCGAAACGAGCTGCCAGGTCGTGCTTTCCCTCAAAAGCTGAACAATGAGACAAGCGTTTCGAAAAACTACGGCAAGTTCTCTGCCTGCCAGCTTGACAGAGCATGTAACAGGGGGCCTGCACAGCCTTAAACAATTCCGCTCACTGTTTTCAGTCTCCTTCACAACGGTCGGGACAAGGTCCACATCATCTTCCCCCTCTTCTCCTACATTGACCGTAAGCTAACACGGCACAACTAAAGACAGTCCAGCTCACGAGAGACTGAAGCATAAGGGTCCACCTGCGTGGACGAGGCATTGACCGCTTGTCCTAGGCTGGCAGGTTTTGTTTGAAGAAGAAACGGGACTGCAGATTAACGGTGTCGGTGGGGGAAATAAGCGTACGCCAAAAGTCTGGAGACTGATAGGACGAAGGGCTGCACGAGGGCCGCAAAAGTGGCACAACATAAAACTGTGAGGTCTCGCAATGAGGCATGCTCTCAGAACAAATGGACACAGCAGATACGGTCATGCAAACCGAAACACAGTACATTTATTCAATTACTTTCACATCAACAATATTGTCAGTTGAATCAAATATGTCGCTAGTGACACACTAAAACCACCTTATATAATATTCCAATACACTTAATCAACATAAAAACAAACACAAGGTAACTCTAAGGCATTGTCACTCATGTTCGACTGACTGCAAGGGTTCCACAAGACACAACCTGCAGTTGCTGTATTCCCCGGGACCCTCTCAGGAGACGACCATTCACGCCAGCCGCCACACGCCAAAGAGGGCTACTCATGTCTCATGTGACACTAGCCATCTTCGCTGCCAGGCATCACTGCCAGTGCTACCGTGCTAATCTGCTCGAGCAAAGTACCACCTACTGCGGCCTATCCACGTGACACGTGTGCGCCACGAGGTGCAAATGACATTACAAGGGGTGATGCACCCCCACATGCACGAACCTTCGTTCTAAAGCTCATTCTATCACTCTGTCAAGTTTCATTTAGCCCCAATGTTGTCGCAGAGTGTAATGCAACAGTAGAAACAGCTGACTTTTCTCGAAATGAAAGCCCACAACCTGAACACCTGGACACAGTAGACATGGTCGAGCAAATAAAACATTGTGTTCATCTATCCAACTACAGTCGAATCTCGATAATTCGAACTCGAAGGGGCCCGAAAATTTGATCGAATTAAAAGAAGTTCGAATTAATAAAAGCTAAATAAACGGAGGGCTCTCCGTGAAGTGGCGCATGTGCATTGAGCTAACACATGAGGGGGAAGTTTCAGAAGACTTACATTTATTCACATATCACAGGACATTGGTTATTATTGAAGTAATCGGTGATGCGCGTCTGCACGCGTTTGCCTTGCAGCAAGTCAATCAATCTGCAAGCTGTGTGCGGCTTCAGCATTCTCCTGGCAAAACAAGTTGCGCGCGGAAATGTGCCGTAGTCAGATAGGAAGGAGATGCGGCGCAAAGCGCTTTGTCCCAGAGTCTCACGTAACTCATCCACCCATCATCATTGATACGTCTGTCCCAACACTTTCTTTCCCCCCCCCTCACCCCCGGCACCGACACTTTCCAATGACGGCAACAACAACGACTGCGTAGCGGAGAGCCGCAGCATGGCCAGCACGTGACGAGACAGGAGGAGCGTTTCCACGCGGAGAGAAGCAGATCGGCATTTTAAAAGAAAACCAACATTCCACAACAGCTTTTTTCTTTCTTTCTTTGCTCTCTTTGCGCACGTCGTTGAAAGGAGAAGGGTTACGTGGCAGGGACCAGAAAGGGGGAAGCGTGGCACTGCGTGTGAGAGACCCCCCACCCGCTCAAGGCACAGATCCATGCTCCCGCACAAGGGCTGCCGAAGATAGTGCCATTTTCCTTTCCTTCAATCACACACTCATTCAACCCAGCGACAGCTTTCCTTTTTTCCTCTCTCTCTTCGCGCACGGCATTGGAAGAAGGGGCTTTACGTAATGGGGACGGAAAAAGGAGATGCGTGACACGGGCGTGTCGCAGATCGGCATTTGAGATTGAGCAAGCGTTCCACCGCAGCCTTTTCTTTCTTTTAATTCCCTTCGCGCGAAGCGTTGAGGTGTCGCAGATGCCGCCGCGGAATTGGGCGGGGTGCTCAGAGCATTTTCGGAGCGCTATATATTTGAATTAACCGTCGCAAGTGCAAGCGAGTTCGAATTACCGGGCGTTTTCGCCCATACAAATACACATAGCTTTGACGGGACCTCATTGTGAGTTCGAATTAACCGGAAGTTCAAATTAAGCGTGTTCGAATTAATGAGATTCCACTGTACTTTTACATCGACGATATTGCCAGCCAAATCAAAGATGTCACTAGAGACACGCTATAACATCCTTATACAATATTCCAATGTACTCACTCAACATAACTAATACAACGTGATACGAAGGCGGCGGCGCCAAGGTTCAACTCACCATGAGGAGCCAATGGGAGATGAGCACTGCCCCAGCTGCCACACGCCAAAAGTGCACCCTAGGCCAACCTAGTACGGTCCCCATTTGTGAGTGGGCCACTTTTGGGATATATCAGACGTGGTGTACCAGTGTTGAGCTCACTTGCATCGTAGTCACTGCGTGTCTTTTGTTTGAGCACAGCCGACTCTACCAGGCCGATGAGATAAAGATTCAGCCGCACTAGGGCGACACTCCTCCCCGGATGGTTACCAAGTATCATAGATGTGGTACTAGCTTGTTGTGCTGATATTCCATATTAATTATGTGAAGAAAGTTTATTGAAGGAACTGAGCAAGCGGGTGGTAGCTCGAAAACAACGCAGGCGGACCCAGATGACGGTGCTCAATCGCCAATCTCGTGCCTTTTTTTTTTTGTGTTGATGATAATTGAGCCAGTGGTATCAACGTCTTCCTTATTCACTGTAATTCCTCCCGGCGAAAAAGTTGAAGCCATCCTGGCAATCTAATGCGTGGTGACAAGCGGGTTGAAGCAGAGCTTGAGACGGTTTACGTGAACGATATCACGTCCACGCCCACGACGGTCGCTCGGTTGCGTGAGGGGTACGCTCGATCACGCGGTAGGGACCATGATAATTAGAGAGTAGCTTGGGTGATACACCAGGGGCGCAGGGCAATACATGCAGCCGTACAAGTGCTCCAGGAACGAACGTTGGCGCAGAACGACGCTCGTCGTCACGGGTCTCCTTCTGGCTCTGTTGGTCGGCTGTAGTAAGCCGCTTGGCTACCTTGCAGCACTCTTCTGCGTAACGAGCGGCTTCAGAGACAGGCGTGCATTAGGAGGGATCTGGCGAGTATGGCAGTAAAGTGTCGGTGGTGTGCGGTGATTGGTTACCGTACAGGAGAAAAAATTGGGAAAACCCGGTAGTGACTTGCGTAGTGGTGTTATACGTGTATGTCACAAATGAGGGAACTCTCGTTCTCCCATTTGTGACATACATGTATAGATCCCAGTTAGTCTGATCAGAAGCGACATGCGTCGCGAGCATGTCCCCCAGAGTACGATTAAACCGCTCAGTCAAGCCGTTCTTCTGTGGGTGGTAGGCTGTACTCTTGCGGTGTACAATATGGCACTGTTGAAGAAGTGCTTGGATTACATCAGAGAGGAAAACACGCCCTCGTTCACTGAAGAGTTCGCGAGGAGGACCATGACAAAGCACAAAACGACTGAGTATGAAAGTTGTGACATCTTGTGCTGCAGCAGTGGGGAGAGCAGCAGTTTCAGGGTACCGAGTAAGATGATCCACAGCCACGATAGCCTATCGGTTGCCTGCCGTTGTCAATGGTATTAGTCCGTAGAGGTCAATTCCTACATGGTCGAATGGGCGGTCTGGGCATGAAAGTGGCTGCAATGAACCTGTTGCAGGATGTGGCGGGTTTTTCTGCCGCTGACATTCGTGGCAGCCGTGAATGAACTGGCGGACGAAGATAAACATTCCATGCTAGTAATACCTTTTTCGTAGGCGCTCGTCGGTCTTGAAAACACCGGCGTGAGCACATTGCGGATCGGAATGAAACGACAGGCAGATAGTAGAGCGTAGCGTTCGGGGAATGACTAGTAGCCATTTCCTATCATCTGCTGAATAGATGCTCCGGTACAAAAGGCCATCCCGAATACTGAAGTGCGGAGCCTGGCGGCGCAGGGCTTGAGTGGTTGGAAGTGTCGGTGCCTCGGATAACGTGTAGCGAAGCGATCTATGGATCATTGCGTTGTGCAGAAGAGATGGTGTCCTCATCAAGAGCTGACAATGTGTTGTCCGAGAAAACACGTACACGAAACGCGTACTGAACAGGAAGTGTTTCTGCGCAGCAGCAAAACGATGCAGAACGAACGCGAAATCGTGGAGTGTCATCAGGGGAAAGTAGAGTGTAGATATTAAAACTGACCACGTGGCTTTTGTTTTGTTTTTCATTTACTTCTTAAAAGGCGCTTCACTAGGCCAAAAGAGAAATTTTACTTATACCCTGCAAGTTGTTGTGTGCCCAACGAAAAGCTTTGCACCAGTATATTTTTTTAATTGATTGATTAGAAGCCACGAAAGCATGATAAAAGGAAGTGAGCTTGAAACTTATGCCGCTCGCCAGGGGTAGATTTCGCTTGTGTAATTCCTTCCTTGCCCTCTTCGGTATTGGAGCAATTTGGAGCCAGAAGTTCACACGACGAAGACGCATTAACATGTCAAGCGCACGTAAGGTTACATTCACATGACATGCTCGTGCTAGGGCGTTCACGCAAGCAGTGTTACGCCGTTTTGATGTTCCCTGTACCGTACTGCATGTTTCTGGGGGATGAATCTCTTCATGCACACATGTTTGCATAGGCTAGCATTGATCCTGTATCCTTACCCCGATACACAGCATCGCAACGCTGCAACCTATCTAAGTGACAGTGTACCGAAAACACGCGAATGTTGGCACCTGCATGATACGAGAATGGTGAGAAAACCAACATAAAAAGAAATAAAGGCAGCTTAGTCCTGCACTTCCTCCATTGTCTCGCATCACGCCCAATACAAAGTAAAAAAAGTAACGCGCATAAAGTTCGATCGTCTGTGTTAATATCTTTGTCAATCTTCAAACTTCTATTTTGCAACAAATAGCACAAACTACACATATTTCCTCGAATATTTCTCGCAGAGTCACGAACTGCGTTCGTCCGTGTCTCCGCCCATCCGTACCCTGTGTATACATCACCTCCAACATGCTGGGCGCGCGCCCGTGAGTTTAGGTCAAGTGGCGTTCAGTCTGACATTCACCTCTCTGCGGGGGCGTGTAGCATTGTAAATCTTTGCAGATGAGATCGTGAAACCCAGTGCATGCAGAGAGAGAGAAACAACATTTTTCGTGCATCCGGCGTGCGGGAAGTCATCGGCCGCAGGACCGAGTTAGCAGTGCAGAGGTTAAAAATAATAAGGGAGGTCCCTCGCCCTGCCTCCTTTCTTTTCTACTTTGTCATCTGGTCATGCTTGAGACTTAATGCTTTTTAGAATTAGCTGCGAAGAACACAAGCAAGCATAATTTCTTATCACCTTAAGTTTCCTATCACCTAGGCATTTTTGTTTCTTGCAGCGTTGTGTGCACACGAAATTTATTTTACCAAAGAATGCGTCATAAGAGCTGTGCTGCCTCGTGAATTGTCGAGCATGGCAGCGGTGTTTTATATCCGCTCGGGGAAGCATGATGTTCACCTGAGACACCCGTGGTTGCTATGTAGTCTATTGCAAGTTCAAAAGTGATGGTTGATTAAAGAGCGCCCCCCTCCCCTAAACACTCAAGCAATAGAGTGGAGGGGGGGGGGGTGTTCTGCAACCAGACAGTGGTCATATGTTGTAGATATTTCCTATGCACAACCTTTACCAAGTAATGGTCTTCAAAGTTTTCCTATATAACCAGCAAGCAGGGATTTAGACAGAGCCGCAATGCCAGAATCGAAAAAATGAACCATTACTTCTTCGGAGTCTTTGCATAATAAGAAAGTATCGTACCATACAAATATTTCATGGTACGTTGTTTACATTATAATGAAAGCATACTATAACATACCCATGTGTCAGCTTCATACCGGTTATTTGTCTTCAGCACATTAAACAATAGTTCAAACAGGAACCACTTTTGCATTGCGTTTTGGACCATATACCTGCAGAAATCCTCGTCAGGCTGCTCTATGCATGTGTCCATCTGCTGGATCCCCTCCTTCCCTTCACAGGATGCATAGTCTTGGGTGAGTAAAATGTTTTTACCACAGACTGCAGAACTGTGAGCCGACTTCAAGACTATGCACATTATGCAACGAACAACCTCTTAGAAGCATGTATATTGGTTGACGAAATTTATAATCTGTTTCTATCAGGGGAATCCAGCAGGAGGCTTAAACTTTTTTGAACAAAATAACGAAGTCTGTTATTTTTTCTCGCCCTTGGGGGGCCTTTACAACTAGAGGGGCAAGTTCACTTGAACCCTTTGAACCCTGTATAATCGGTTCCTGAGTGCATGTACTCTTCTTGCCTGCTCGAAATTCTCAAATCTATATAGCCCTTATAGTGCTCACAGACAAAAGAAAAAATTTATTCTGTGCTTGTTGGACCAAGTTAAAATGAAGCAAGAAGATCTTCTGGCCTGGTAGCCCTTTGACTATTTGCTCCTGCGTTGCCCTTCTTGGCCGAAAAGGAAGAGACCCAAGAGCGTGCTTTTACTCGATGGTGGACCCTCAACTTGCCACTCTGGACGAAAAAAAAAAGGGGACCATATTCTGCAATCCCCGCAGGAAAAAAAAAAGTTGTGACTATGATAAAGCATTGGCGCCTTTGTACCACCATAAACTAAAACATTGTTTGCTTTCCTGTCATATACACAGATCTCGCACGTATTTCTTCGAAAATTATCATTTTGTCAAAGTTTATTGTGCCTATAATTATAATTTAGAGGGCCTAAAAAAGTGTTCAGCTTGCCTGTGTTTGGCACCTAAAACCCGATTTTTCAGTGCTTATAAATTCAGCTTCTACTCGTAACATACCAGTTTTGCAATATGTCACGTGAACGAAATCGCCACTGGAGCAGCAAGACCATGAAATGTAAATCATGACATTCATAACATATGTGATGATTTTCATGATACGACTAGTCAATTATGCTAGTCATACAGTCATGTTATGCCGTACCAATAATGGTATAACTACTATTATCGAAACTGCCATGAGAACTGAAAGTTGTAGGCAGCTAGATCATGGTGTCTACCAATATAATTTTTCGAAATTCCCCGACTTTTCCAGGTTTTCCATGACGGTGTGAAGCAAATTCCATGACGTTACATCTGCTTGGAAAACTCTGCGCACTAGAAACGGACCCACAAGTGGTAAAAAAAAATCAGGCAATCCTACAGAATAAGTTAATAAATGTATCGCACGTGCTTCGAATGTCTGAGCATGTGCAGTAAATAAAAAAAAATATCTGTATATTTGGCCAAAATCACACCTCCGAGCCAGAGAGTCGGCAAGTTGGCTGTTTGGCAGGATGCAAACAAACGAGTCGAAATTAATCGCAGCTGAAAGTTTGAAGGAGACCACGATAGTCCAACAAGGCAATCAAAGCTGCTAGGAAATGTAGAGGTGGCACCATTTCGTGACATCTGTGTAAAAAGAGGAAGCCTGAGCCCAGCTTGCTCCGCCACTGGAGTATATTCTACTTCACTATAATCGTTACAGGCCGGGCCACTTAAGAGGTGGATTGGAACATATTAGATAGACCTGTATTATCTGACTTTACTATTTAGGATGCTAACTGAACTAGATTTGATGCAACGTAGATTATTGAATTTAGTATTGGTTTGCATCTCCATCTAAACCATACACCTATAATATATACTTTTCAGCAAAAAAAAAAAATAATTACATACTGCTTGTGTATTCTGCGCACGATGCGTTGACAAGGACTAACAACTTTGCAAGAACGGAGCCACAACGCATACTTTCTTTCTTTCTTTTTTTTTTTTACGACGAGCACAAGCGTGTCAGTTTGTTATTTCTCTGGGCTGTGTCCTCAGATGCCTGCAACGAAAGCTAGGAGTGGCGTTTAAAGCGATGGCGCTCAAATATGTGCTGGCAAGAAGGAATCTGTCTGGTTGCAACAGCTTCCTCGATTCCACAGATTTATCACAGATGCAGGTGGGTTACCTTCGTTTGTGTACTCTTCTATGGACATAACGCTAAAGACTAATCACAGATTTAATAATACCATCTTAGGAAACTGAAACAAAAAATTTAGATGAAGTTACCCAACTGTACCCTTGAAGCGCAAGCTATCAGAAATAAATGCATAACTGAGGAGGTTTGCTATTGCATCACCAATAATAATAATGATAGTAATAACAATAATAAAAGGTATCCCATAGCCCGTCAAGTCTCTGCTATTAGCAGTTCTATCCGAACCAGAAGGCCTTCAAGCTGAGCCGAAATTATGGTCAAGACAAACATGCACAAATTTACCAACAAGTATAATGTAGTGGTTGGAAAGTCAGGTATGCTGTGGGATATGTGGAAGCAACAGACATCAAAATAGTGAATGTACCAACATGGAAGTGTGATAACCGGATAGTCCTGGGCCATGCCGGTCGCTGGACCGAATCACACACACGTACGTTGGCGGGTTCTACACTGACTGGCTGGTCATGTGCGCCGTATTTATTTCCTTGCAACATCGACGCCCCCGGGCGCCGGACCGGCAAACTAATCTTATCACATCAGGAAGCTAAGGTATGCTTTAGACAACATAAAGGACAAGTCCTCGAGTGAAACTGTCCACGGCCTTTTTATTTTTATGCTTCAGGTTGCCACAATTGTGACAACTATCACATTGGTGAGACCACTGATTTCACGAAAAGAGTTAAACAATACGAATATAATGCCAGGCAACAACGCATGACTTCATATGTCCTCGCTAAACATGTGTATTCTACAAGCGACCAAACTAACTGGTCAGATGCGTGTTCTGGCAAAAAAAAAAAAAGGTTTCATCTGCCTGCACCTGGAATACCAGCACATAGACAACTGCACTTACGCTGAACAGGAGTGATAGGACGCGTCTAACAATGTAAAGTTGGTGCTTGTGTCACATAATTAGGTGTACTTAAATACACTGTGCGTTTCTCGTGGCTATTATTGTGAACAAGGCTCCCATAGCAGGTTTGGAAACACCAGTACACTTTATATTCTTTTCGTAGGTGTATTCTTTCACGTCTATATTACAAAACAGCTACGCACTGCTTTTAATTTTTTTCATGCATCCTTTTGCTGCTCACTGTAGTTGCAGCTGAAAGAGAGGCTTTTTTAGCTTAGATCAATGGTAATGTCTATGTTTGTGACGATTGCACAGACTGCCGTCAGTTTTCATGACCAGGCCCGATTTTTCAAAATTTCCCGACTTTTCCAGAAGGGTACCAATTCCCCGACTTTTCCAGGTTGGTAGACACCCTGATGGACGGACGGTTGGATGAATAAAAAAACACAGTCAAAGTCGCTGAAGTTCGCCAAAAAATGCTTCCTATTTAGAAAGTAAGCTCAACACAGAGTCGTTTACTATTGAGCAATCTAAGATGGGTTCACATGTACAGAGGGCTAACACAAACATCTGGCGTTTTGTCGACAGTGTGCTGGTGTGCTACTGGCTCACTGCTTTTTCACCTGTTGCACATTTTTGCCTCTGTTGTTGTTTTTTTATACACTTGCTATTGTTTTATAGCTTTGCTGCAAGTAGTACCTCCATATCCATAAACGCTTATTGAATTGAACCTGACTTGCCACTGCCTCAAGCAGCGTGGTTGAAACACATTTATGCTGTCTTGACACCACCTAAAGACAGTGCGAGTTTAAAATGCACTTGTGCTGCACTGAAGGTGGTAAGAAGTCAAGTTAAAGTGAAGAAGTGTTTCTTAATACAGATGTTAGGCTCTGCTCAAGGTTTGAGGGTCTCGGGGAGTTTTTTGTATTTCGGATTGTGCCACTGATGCAGTTATATTTGCAGGCAAGTTTTCAGGTAACTCATGCTGATTAGAACAGTGGTGTCACTGAAGGGCCTTGTCTTGTGTCGGTGCAAAGGGGATGTTTTATGCATACATGAGGTTTTTGTGCGTGTGTAAAGGTTGGCCGATTTTCGCATGCATGTGGCTGCTTTTTTTTTCCCCCTTCTGTCACTAGCATAACAGCGTTCACAGAGCCTGGGTTTGTGTACGTGGGTGGCGCTTGTGTTGTGTATGCATACACAAGGTGTTCCAAACACCACACTGTGTGATTAAAAAAAAGAGTAACATCATTACGCAAAGCACACTAACTGCGTGTTCCTGGTATACTGCATTAATAACTACTAATATTTTATTTAATAAGATTTAGTTAATTTATTTTAAATGCATCTTCAACTCGACAAATCCTCACCTATATTTACGATGTCAATGAGATATATGTCAAACATCTAACTGTGCTATTTTTAACATTTTAACTACACATTCTTGGCTAATAAAAAAAGCCCGAAAAACCTTAAAAATGGCACATGACTAGACTGCAGCGTGCATAAGCCCCGCCGGGGTGGTCTAGTGGCTAAGGTACTCTGCTAGCTGCTGACTCGCAGGTTTACGGGAGCAAATCCTGGCTGCGGTGGCTGCATTTTCGATGTAGGTGGAAATGCTGTATGCCTGTGGGCTCAGGTTTGGGTGCACGTTAAAGAAACCAAGGTGGTCAAAATTCACGGAGCTTTTCACTACGGCGTCTCTCATAATCATATGGTGGTTTTGGGACGTTAAACCCCACATATCAATCAACAACAGGGTGCATCAGAAAGCAGCACCCTCAAACAGGATCACTGAGGTGGCAAGTCAAGAAGACTACCTGCTAGCGTGTTGCTTTCTTCCTTCTTCATCTTCGTGCACATGTGCATCGTATTAAACAACTTGCCAACATCTCATCTGTTCTACTATATACTCCCACCTTTTGCAAGTGGGAGCATAGCCACATGTTATTTTTCGTATTTCAGGAGCTTTCTTTATCAGCCAGGGAAAATGGGCACGAACCTAGTACATGTTATTTTAGCGTGCCTACATATGCTTCATCAATACCTTAATGATTAGATGAGCACTTCTGGAGTTAAAAACATAATCAGGACTAATTGACTAAACTCATTGATACAAAATTAGCAGTGGCTACCATAGTAATGATTTATATGTGAAGTTTAACGTCCCAAAACCACCATATGATTATGAGAGACGCCGTAATGAAAGGCTCCGAAAATTCGGACCACGTGGGGTTCATTAACGTGCACCCAAATCTGAGCACACGGACTTACAACATTTTCACCTCCACTGAAAATGCAGCCGCAGCAGCCGAGATTCGATCCCGCGACCTGCGGGTCAGCAGCCGAGTACCTTAGCCATTAGACCACCGCGGCGGGCCTGGCTACCATAGTATGAGAACAATATGCACTAGGTGCGCTTCGTGTAATGACGTTCCTCCTTTTCTATATCGTGCTGCATGACATTTGGAACACCTTGCATATGCCCCATATACGAGGTCTGCTAGAAAAGTATCTGACCTTAGGTGGAAGAAAAAAAGACTGGCATAACTGGAGCATTGGAAACCTAGTCCCCTTGTATGTAGTCCCCTTGGGTCTCCACGCGCTTCTACCAGTGGTGCTGCCATTGTTAGAAGCACTTTGAGAAGGCCTCTTTCGGAATAGCTCAGCTGTCGTTGCACCCATAATGTCCTCCCTTGTCTGAAATCTCTCTCATTTCAATGTCTTCTTGAGTTTGGGAAACAGCCAGAAGTCGCAAAGGGCCATATCAGGAGAGCAGTGATGCTACCGAGGTATTCTGATTTGGATCAATATTAAGAGCAGCAATATTTTCATTTTGGAGCACTTAGGATCAGCAAAGTTTTCCATTTTAAAGCAATTCGGAGCAGCTAACTTCAAATCCTAGAGGAGAAGCAAGTTGCATTTCCTTTCAAGGGCATGAATAATTATTCTGGGGCTCTTGTGAAAACGTAGAAATATTTCTGTTCATTGCAAATTTCAAAGAGTCAATGATCTTGGGAGCTAGCACTCTCTATTTCAGTTGATGCAAAAATATTGGCATCATTATGCTGAGTATTCTGTAAAAAACATTTTCAGTGATTATTTTCGTGGCAAATTAACAGAATACTGGTTGAATAAAGCTGCACTTCATGAAATAAAATTCTAGATACACCTGTGTGGTTATTAGTAGATATAATAGACAAACACTGTCACGTACAATGCTAGACTCTCACATGTCCTAACTGCATTTCTCTAAGACGACCCTAAGAATAAAGAAAGGTTCTTCACAACTGATTAGACTGCTGGGCGTAACATGACGTCATTTCGCAGTCTCATAAAGCCAACCTTCACCAGTACTCATCTTTCTGTTCTGAAACTACACAACTTATAAGCTTCGTTTTCTTTTTGCAGCGATGTTTTATGTGGCTAGGGCGTTCTGTCTACACTCCAAAATCCCCCACTAGTGTCCTCTAGAAATCAGTGCATGAAAAAATAAACCCGACAGGGTCCCTTATGCATACGCCTAAGACGACTCGAAAGCAAAAGCCATTTTTTTTTATTGCAATAACAATTATATAGACATTCTCGACCAGCATTTGCTATCACCAGGGGCGCAGGCAGAATTCTTTTTTTTTTTTTTTTTGAGGGGGGGGGGGGGCATGCACCTTGATTTAAATGGGGAGGGAGGGGCAGGCAAATGATAATTTTGAGCAATATATACAAGGTGTTTCAGGAAACTTGTCCAATGGTGTTTAATTATCAGCAAAAAAAAACTATTTTCTCACTGTTTTCACAGTTGCTTTTTCAGTAACAGGTATTTTAGTAGGGTTGAAGACACCATTCGGAACAGTAATTAGGAAAGTTAAATTAACTTTTTAGCCATGGGTCGTATGTCCCGTGTTGTCGTTTAGTCCTTAGAATGTATGCTGAATGGTGGAAGTTGTATATGATGAATATATGATGAAAAGATGTGAGATGACGGTACTTGGAGTGTTCACTCGATGGATAGACAAACGGACACGCACACGAACAGATGCACGGAAGGACCGATGGATGCACAGACGGACGGACATACACTTTGCCCCACTCATCATCATTCACTCCATGTATATGCTATTTTTTTTTTTAATCGTGAGCTATAGACCCTAGAAAGCGAAAGGCGGACATGTAACAAGGCGTAGCCGCTTCACAGTGGGCCTTTCGACACCAAAGCCGCCAACAACAGCCTCTTTATTGAAATCTGCACAAATTAAAGCTGATTTGCAGCTGCTCCAACCAGGAAACATGCTTTTCTTAATGAGATTACACTTAAAAAAAGAGGGCAAGTGAAAATTTTAAGTTCGAACCCTAGCAATCTCGAGTTCGAAACGGCAGCATGTTCATCTCAATAGCGATTACAAACGCAGATGTGCTGCTGGAAGGAATCACGAAAATGAACATCTGAATGATGATTCATGAATTTGGTATAATAAAAGAAAAGTGTTCATGCATTCCCACCGTTGACGTGTTCTTCTTCAGATGCGAAGCGCGGAAAATTAGACCGCGATGTAAAGAAGTAGACGTGACAGACATTCTAGCAGCATGCATGAAGTTATTAGTAAAAATTGCTTTCATTACGTGCTGCGCTACACTTCAAACCAGCTATCAGCAGCATTCCTGAGACAATGTCTACCCCCAAATCGCCGCCACAATTTCACCCACCGATTGCACTAGACGTCACGAGTCCCTGCAGTGAGGGCATTCCGCCATTAGGCAAAGCGGGTTTGTACAACAGAAGTTGCGTCGGCACCTAACAACATCATAGATTACTTAGGATGCAAGCGCGACCACTATTTTTTCAGCGGAATAATTCCAGGTATATGATTGTGATTTTGATGGCCCCGAGAACAAGATGAACATAATTTGATTCACAGGCGGGACAATTGCCAGTGATAGACGAGGCTAAATCTGACTTTGGCACAATTTTTGTTTATATTATCAAGATGGCGCAGTAAATCTGATTTGGCACACTTTGGCGCAGTTGGCACAGGAGTGGGATCACTGGGAGAGCAAAGAGCCTGTTGAACTACAGGAGTCTGACTTTTTACCAAAAAAGTCTGAACCAAGTGTCAGGAATGTGCAGGAGCATTGTGATGAATGCGCCAGTTTCCTGTTGACCACAACTCAGGTTTTTTGCGTCGCACAGCATCACGTAGACGACTGAAGACTTCCGTATAGTACTCAAAGGCGATCGTTTAAATCTGTGGTGCGTACTCGTGATGTACCACACAGTTAGAGTCAAAGAAAGCACTCAGCATCACTTTGATGTTCCTGCGTACTTGGCGTGGTCTTGATGATGTGGAATGTTTCCACTGTGACGACTGGGATTTGGTTTCTGGGTCGCACCCGTACGCCCAAGACTTGTCACCAGTGATAATGGTGCTCATAAAGTTAGGCTCACTGCTTGTGAAATCCACCATGTCCCGTGAGATTTCGACACGAAGTTGCTTTTGCTCCACAGTGAGCCATGTCGGAACAAACTTTGCCTTCATGGCGAAATCTTCGTTCATAATTAAATGTGCAGAGAAAGTGCTGATGCCCACCTCTTTCGCCATTTCCCAGATAGTCACACAACGGTCCCGCATCCCCACAGCGTTCACTTCGGCAATGACTTGGTCATTTCGGCATGTTGATGGCCAACTGGAGCATGGCTCGCCCTCTACCGATGTGCGGCTGTCTTTGAGCGTTGTACCACTCCTTAATCTGTGTGCGGCTCATAGTGTCGTCACCGAAAGCTGTTTTGATGTTCCAAATGGTTTCCACTTAGCTGTCACCCGTTTTCTCGCAAAATTTGATGCAGTAGCGCTGCTCCAGTCGCTCCATAATTTTTCTTGCAATTTGAAACCGCCGAGAGCACTGCACACTACCTCACTCAAACCCCGAGTCCCAGCGACTGACGCTATTGTCAGGCGGGAAAAAATTCAGCATGTGCACGAAGGTTCAAGTTCGGTTGATGCAAGTGCGCTTGTTTCACAAATCCATCAGGTGCTTGCAAAAAGAATAAGGTTGGATACTTTTCTAACAAACCTCGCACTGAAAGTGCTAGGCTTGTACTACCTGTTTAATGATATGAACGAAGTGACATCCAAAAAGGCTTTTTTTTTTTTGCTTGAATGTTGAATCGACTGACTACACAGTGCTTTCATCAAACAGCACCTTGAAATCATCACACGGCCTGAAAAGCTGTACAAGGTAGCAGGCGTGCTTTGTTTTTAGCTTTGCAACATAATGTACAGCACTGGCCACCATGCTACATGGAACTTCCATCAGTGCTGACCACATGCAATTCTGACTAGGAAGGCATGCATTTCCAAGCTTGATGGTGATCATACACGGCAGCGTGAAATTCAAAGAGGCTTGCAAACAGACTGCTCCTCTAACTTTTTTTTTCTCTGCCCTTCTCAGGAGTTGTGCCGAAAATAACATGTTTGGCAACTGCTTAGACAATTCAAACACTCCCTTTGAAATTTCTTATAATGTGCAATGCAGTGACAGCCACTTTCCAATACTAAGACATTTTCTGATGAAGACTGAACACAACTCACTCATAACTGCTCCAACTCACTTCCACCAGTGTTTGATTATCACAACCCAATGATTTAGATCAGGAGTATCTTGACTGATCCCTTTTTTCTGGCTGGTTAAGTCATACAAGTGAAATTAAGCAAACCTAAATTTGTAAGACAAAGTCAGCAAAATCAGCACCTTGTGTACTTTATACATCGTAAGAGATCATGATGATAGACAAGGAAAGAAAAAGCACACACATAACCACACGCCTTTTTCAGTTCTTGTCTCTTGTGTTGATCCCCCATGACAAGTTCGATTGATTGATTGACTGATTGATATGTGGGGTTTATTGTTTCAAAACCAACATATGATTATGAGAGACGCCGTAGTGGAGGGCCCTGGAAATTTCGACCAGCTGGGGTTCTTTAACGTGCACCCAAATTTCAGCACACAAGCCTACAGCATTTTCGCCTCCATCGAAAATGCAGTCGCCGCAGTCGGAATATGATCTCTAGACCTGCAGGTCAGCAGCTGAGTACCTTAGCCACTAGACCACCGTGACGGGGCCCCACGATATGTTCAACTAAGTGGCTGACACCCTGCGTTATGCAGAAGTTTTCCTGATTAACACTTAACATTTTATTCAAAATACAGTCATAGGAGTTAATTTTTTCACAGAAGGGACTGTAAAAGAAATGTCTGTATAGGGGGCACTCCAAGAAAAGAAATCAAGTTGAATTTTAAAGCTGACAAGCAGATCTAGGATTTAAATAATCCTTTCCACAGCATTTCCACTTAAGGCACAGCATAAAATACAGGTTTAATGTGCAGTGTTGATTTCCCTTCCACTCAGTCACCACAACTGGTCTACATTGCCCCAGGTATTGCCCTTACCAGCAAAGCAGAACCACAATATCACTAATACAAAATCAAAACACCTGCCACACACTGAAAAATAAATAAATAAAGAAGTGCAGCTTCACTTTAAATTCATGTGCATGAGGCAACACTCTCAATTTGAGCAAGTTCGATCACGGACATTTGTTTTATGCCATCCACGACTTTCAATGACTATAGGGGCACCACAAGAAAACCAAAATGACTCTTATTGCGCTGATCTTCCGCATGCATGGAGCCTTTTTCGCAGGTGTTGTCATTGCGTGGTTGTCGCCGCTTGAGGCTAGGATAATTTTTGATGGCATTGAAATTTCCATGAAGGAAGCAGCTCATGCTTAATTGAATATAGTGTGGAACACACGGTGCAATCATTCAACGGATTCAACGTCCGATGTGCTTGGGCAGCAGCTGGTTTGGTGACATTCCGTCGCACTGCATTGCCAGATCGGGCATCCAGCGTGCGTCAAACTCAACAGATATTTGTCGTTCGCTCCATCCAGTGATCGTGCAGCCGTATATTAACAACAGTAAACAACACAGGAAACAGGTGACGTAGAGCCGCTTGAGATACCAGTCGTTTCTTCACCACTACATTCATTTTGACCGAGAATGCCACTTTAATTCCAGTTTCATGCCAGTGCAATCGCTGACATGAAAAAGATGGGTTTCGCAACTAATTTCTAATCAAATAAACAGGTGCTCCAGTGTGGAACTTATTTATAACAGCACCGACTTACGGGTTACGAGCGAGATCGGGAACCATAATGCTTGGGCATTTTGCAGGTAAAACATGCGACACTGTTGGCCATCTCGCTCAATTGCCTTACATTGCTTCAATCTCCATATCGATGTTAAAGAGAAAACTGCTCGCGTATCTCGACGCAGGCATAAGATTAGAAGTATCAATCATTTAGCTAAAACTTGAGCACCCTAGACAAGCTTACGCTGGATCGCGGGCGGCGGCTGCGTCTTCCCAGCTTCTGGTCGCGCGTCTCAATTGCGGCAAGCTGTTTGCAGGGCTCGTACAGCTATCCAAAGCGATAATTCAAGAATATTCAAGGACTTTCCAGGACCTGCCACAGGTTTTTCAAGGACGAAACAGCATGTAAAGTTGGCATTATTTTACTCTAAAATTTCCAAAAACGACTAGTTTTATTGCACTGAAAGAAATAAATACCATAATTACAACAAAAATGTCTTCACAACTTCTCAAGAACATAAAGCACAACAAACAATCGCAAAAACGGCTGAGATTTCTCCAGTACAAGCTTGGTGAAGTTCACCAAGGGTGTTCTAAACATTCAGTATCATGTTAGTTCCCTTTATTTATAAAGATATCAAAATGTACAGGAGGTATGCACTTGAGATCATCCGTGAGGAGCACTAGCAGCGAGGTCACCGTCTTGCAGGCCCGCGCACTCGCATAGAACTTGCTGCATGCGCTGTGACCTAAAAGACACCTCCTGCATGCCGGTGCAAGGACGGCACGTGCAAATGGGCCTACAAAATGGTGCAGTAATGGTATTGCCACCTTGCAGATTAAAGCAGAGTGCACACTGCCTGTATCACAATTATAATAATAAACACTAGCTTTGATCACCTCGCAGGTCCACAAGAGTACACAGAAACGTTAACACACAATGAACACTCCTATTGGCTGCTCTGACTCACATTGTATAATCTAAGCACGTTCATCAAACATCTCCAAAACATTCAGCACACTCTTACTACACTGCCATTAAATGATTGTATGTTGCAATTATGTAAAACATATCTAATCTTTATCGCTTCTCAAGCACGATATATTAAAATATCACACAATGACCACAAATACCAGCTGGTCGGACATCTCAAGATGTCCGAGCAGCTGGTATTTGCGGAGGGTGTGAGTGGAGCAGCGTAGTGCTATTCCACTCACACACTACATAATATCACGAATAAATAAGTACCACAATTATATTTTTTTCAAATGTCCAGTCCTCATCACTTCTGAACACTGAAAAGTTCACAACACCCAAGAAGAACTGGTGACAGTTACCGTATTACCTGGGTGATATTCCTTAAGCATTTCTTAAATACCCTGCATAGTTTGATTGCACTCCTCAAGTCAGTAGTAATGAGGGAAAAACAGTTCCCAACAAATGGTCACAACTGTTGCTAGAACTTAGCTCAGTACTGCAGTCCCAAACACATTACAAATCTTCAGCACTTAACACTTTCATAGTCCTAACAAAATACAATTGTTCACAACAAGCAATAGCAAGTTCACAACAGCTGCTGGGACTTCTCTTGTACTGTTTGATGTTTAACAGCTCTACCGCTTTAGTTTTTGCAGTCCACAAGCTGATGGACTTGAATAAACATGTGATGTCATTTGATTTTTCCGCTTTTTATGAATAGTGATCAGCTGCAACAGTCAAATCAGCAATGACAGCTTCCAGTTTTTTTTTCTTCATGTTTTCAATCTCATCATTGATCAGTAGCATTTTTGACAGCATAGTGCCACGAAGTTTCTCTTGCTTATGAGCCTCGATGCGCACATTGTAGTGATTCCTTGCTGCTGACACTGATATCCATAGTTCCTTCTGAATGGGAACATTCAGGGTACCGCCAGCTTTCTCTACAGTGTCACATACGATGCGTTGTGTCACATAGGACAAGTCTGCGAGGTTCTCTACTGCAACCTGATCATCATCAGCCTGACTACGTCCACTGCAGGACAAAGGCCTCTCCCATGTTCCGCCAGTCAACTCGGTCCTGTGCTTGTTGCTGCCAATTTATACCCGCAACCTGATGATTTACACTAAACCCACGCTTGCCTGTTGCTTGTCCGTGGATGAGAATTAGTAGTGATTTGACAACACTTCAAAGGTCACCATATGAGCAATTTAGGCCAACAAACTAATAGAAGAACTGATCCAGCCAATTCAAACCTTTTCGGAAGAGATTTTTTTTGTTTCTGCAGCAACAACTCCGTATATTCAGGTAACACAGAGTTTCGTTGTTTTTTGTCAAATCTTAGAGCTGCGGCGAGAGCATTAAGCATTTTTCTTGGGCCTGAGAGACATTCATCTGGCTTGCTGCACATAGGCAGGACAGGCCTCTAACTAGTATTGACTTTAAAGGGCTCTTCTATCAAAAACTTGTTGCATTCCATTTTGAACATCTTTTGCACTTGCTCTGCAGTCTCTGCTCACATGTGTAGCATAAGTTTCACTTTTTCCAGTACTTCCTCACGTCTACAATATCAAGCCTCAAAAGGCCACTGATCTCTGCTTCTGACAGAATTGAGTATTTTATAAACTTCATGAGCAGCTTTCTTACAACTGTCTCTAGGTCCCTTGCTAAAAAGAAAACTATAGGCTTGTCTACTTGGTATTCAACCAAGAAGGATCTGATGGCCATGGCAATAATTAAAGCAATGTTTGGCTTTGCTAGGACAAGAGGGTCATGAAAAAATTGACACAAGTTCTCAAAAGATGCGCAACTCAGTAGGGTAATTTTCTTGTTGCTTCCATGTATCATCTTATGTCACTCCAGAGGAGCAGAGCCCTTTCTATCACTTGGACATTTTCCACCCAGTGACATGCTACAAACTTCAGCGGAAATGTGCTCTGCCCAGTTGTGGCTGTAAAATCTTCTCTTTGTGCTGGGTCAAAGAGCGTTCTAGTAGGACATCAAGTCCTCATGTACTAGCCACAATACCCGCCCTATAGGCATTGTGGACTGTGTGCAGGCCTCATGTGCCAATATCAACACACTGCACTTGGTAGTCCTCATGCAAGTCTGCTTGTAGGGACCTAAATGACTTCAAGTTGACATTAGATCCGTCTATGGAAATTCGAATTACCTTTCCAAATGGCAAAGGTTCAAGGGCATTTCACAACTTTTCCTGAATATCATCGGCTGTTGCATGTCCCATGAAGACTGATGGAAGATATCTTGTTGCGACGCTGTGTGAAGAATTCCAGCACCTCACATATACGTCCATTTGTTTCTGCTGAAAAAACTCGTTGGCAGATTCATCAAAAAGCATGACGAAGCAGTCCGAGTTTCCAACCTTGCCCTGCACGGCTGATTTAAAAAAGGTCTAAGCCCGTGGCACGTGATGTAGGAGCATTTATTCTCTCCGCAGGAAAAAGCTTTTGTGAGCTGACTGTCAGGGAACATGCGCCTTAAGAGATCTGCAGCTTGTGCCAAAGACCTGTATGAATAGTCGCGAGTCCACAAGGTTTCAGCATCTGTGACCATGTCATAGGACTTACACGCGCCGTCCAAATCCATCGCCTGAAACGAAACCGCGCGGGTGGGTGCATTGTTGTTACATCATTGGGACAAGATAGTTGAGAACTGTGCTTCCTGCTGCTGCCTTCATTGCGTCACTGTGCTCGCACGTGGCTCTTGAGTGCCGACTCGTCCATTGTCGCGATGGTGAGGATCGATTGTGCACGGCGCAATCCACTTGTTGTAGCTGTCATAGCTAAGCCACCCAGCTTGAAATTTACATTTCCCCAGCATTATGCCAGTGTTCTTGAATAGATTTCGCTGACGTGGAAAGATGGAAGTTCACCTTAAGAAACCCGTTGTACACAGGCACCCGTCACGATCCACAACACAATGCACGTGAGCCGCAATCATGGTGTAAGGCCAGACACCAAACAAAAAAAGTCATGCATTAATACAGCCTTGCATTAATACTGCAGTGTAGCCACAACAGAATACAAAGTGACATTGTGTCAACGTTACTAACAGCTAAATGAGAACCAGCTATCTATGAGTTGCTAATGCTTATGCAAAAAAAAAATAAATATATACCCTGGAAGCCAATCATTAAGCATTGAATGGTGTCTTAAAAATACCGTAGTATTTTTTTCTGTCTGGCAGTAAAAGTCAGCGTTTTTTTATTTTTTTTTATTTATTTTTTTGTTTAGCTGTGACGGCAGAGCACCAACAGCGTGCATTTCACGGCAAGCGACTTTAATAAAGGCGCTAACCATGAGTGGTATAGTTGCTCCACTATGCCCTACATTAGCTTCGCCGCTTGTGCACTTGAGCAAGACAGACAGATAGCGAGAGGTGAAAACACGAATGAGAAGAAAGAAAGAGCAAGGAAAGCAGTGTGAAAACTGGCAAGAAGCCAGCACCGAAAGTCTGAAAGAGTCTCTCCCTTCGTTCGCTCACTGTTTGACACAGTAAATATTTTTTTCCCGTGCAGTTCTGGGAATCGGGACCATCGGTACCATGAGTGATCACGCCGAATAGCTTTGTTTGGAATGGGGAGTTCGTCATGCCGACGCCGATCTACCACACTAATGAGGTCGCGATGTCGATATGAGAGTGCTCTGCTCAATCTTGAAATTCTAGTATTTTCAAGGAAGGAAATAAATTCCAGGACTTTCGAAGGCCTTAAAAACGTAACGTAATCTCTAAATTCTAAAGTTTTCAGGGATTTCAAGGAACTGTGCTGTGTCGTCACGTGTTTTCCATTCACAAAAGCATGGTTGTATTTAGCGTGTTTCTGTAACCCCCACGCCCCCCCCCCCAAAAAAAAAGAAGAAAAAAGAACTACTCGCCTGTTGTGCCTCAAGATTACCCACTATGCTAGATGCTAACACTGCACACTAGGTGCTGTACTGCTGAGTTCGGTGGCATGGGTTCGATTGCCGGCCTCGGCGGTGTAATTCCAACAGGGCTAAATGCAAAAAAACAACCATGAGTTAAAATTTAAGAGCCCTTTAAAGAACCCCAATTGGTCGAAATTAATCCCGAGGTCTTCACTACGGCGTATCATCATATCACGGTTGTTATAAATAAAATCTAAGCAATGATTCTATTGCGTTCCAGAAGTCAGCCGACTTCCAGTGCACGATAATAACCTCATTGTTATTGTGACAAATTTCACGATGTGCAAATTGATAGCTCATTGCTTTTTCCGTCATCATCTAAAAAGAAAACCAAGCACACTTATATAGCACCTTTGACAGTGGGGTTTGAGCATTGCAGCCCGCAGCACATGCGATCACTCTTATAGTATTTGCCCATCATTGAAGCTGAAAGGTTCCACATCCTTGCCCCAACAAAATCTATGGTACTCCAATTCCCGCACGTGCAAGAAGTTGTGGGACACAATGACGGCCAAGCATGGCAGGCACGTAGTTGCCAGGCAAGTTATCGTTATATCACCGCATCACGGCTTTCACAAGTTGTCGTGTGGCGCCACCATAGCTGAAAGTTGTGGATAGCGCATGATGTCTAGAAAATTGAGCAACACTTGATAGAAAATAATAAATGATACTTCTAATATTCTACCAACATGCCTGTCAAGCAACAATAATCAGCATAAATATAATGAATTATCTGAAATGACAAAAATAATGAGGAATAGCATTGCCATTGAAACAGTGTTATAGACATGCATATAGAAAGAATTATCAAATATAGCAAAGCTGTCAGATATACTTTGCTGTAAAAAGTTTCACTGTCTTATCATGAGTATGCAACATGCTTTCATAAAAAACAGGCTCCACAAAAGTTCACTCAAGTACTCCTAGAGCGCTATTATCTCAATGTCAAAGCTTAGGCATGTAGGCAACACAGCATGAAAGAAGACACTCCCCCTGAATATCTTTCAATTTTGCTTGCACACATACGAACTTGTGTACAAACACACATAAAGTATGACTGAACCCCTGCCAAAAGAAAAATTTTTAGCTACGCTTCTGGTCACCTCTAGTAGTTATTCTTGCTGTGACAAGTGTAATCGAATGTGTCGAGTTGCTTTTGCAGAGAATTTGTTCTTTCGTTCTTTGATTAGTTGAACAAGTTATTTGGATCCTGCAATAAGCTTAACTTTCCTTATTAGCCTTGAGCTCAAATGAGAGAGCAATGCGCTGCCTTCTCACCCATTACTGGTCTGTATACACTGATAATAGTTTAGCATTTTAGCCAGAATTCCGAAAAAAAAAAAACCATCTGCATGCTAATAGACGTACTCGAACCTCAATATAACGAACACAGATGTAACAAAATATAGATTATAACAAAGTAAGTAAAAAATAGTCTAGCAATAACTTTTATAACAAATTTTTGAATAAAACAAACTTATTTTCTTGCAAGATGCAACTGATTGATTGATTGATATGGGAGGTTTAATGTTCCAGAACCACCATATGATTATTAGAGATGCCGAAATTGAGGGCGTCGAAAATTTCGATCCCCTGGTGTTCTTTAACGTGCACCCAAATCTGAGCACACGGGCCTACAGCATCTCCGCCTCCATCGAAAATGCAGCCGGAATTCGATCCCGCGACCTGCGGGTCAACAGCTGAGTACCTTAGCCGATAAACCACCGCGGCAAGGCAAGATGCAATTGTTGTAATGAAGTTTGAGTGTATATCCAAGTGTTTCCATTGGCCTTGCCTGTTAATTGGTTTTCCATAATAGGTCTGCACAAATGAGATCAGAGCCCGGCGAAGCAGGTTGAAAACGCCTTGAAGCTCGAATAGTTCATCAGCAAGTGCATACAGTGGCACAGCTATGTCGTCTTTTTTATCCTCTCGCCTGGAAAAACAAAACAATGCACGCTATTAAAACTGAACATGCCAAATCCCCTCCCTTCCAAAACACACAAATAAAGAGGTTGAAGCAAGGCCTGCCTTTTCAGCCCTGGCAGCTGAGCTTTGACTGGATCACTAAAGAATGAAGTGCTAGGAAACTGCAAAGGACATCTGCAAAATAATATTCACTGCTTCAATTCCCAGAATTTACTCAAATAGTCAATACTGTTCTTGTGAATTTGCAGGCATTGTTACAACATTTTTATTCGTGCACTTAAATTTGTTACACTCAATTACGGTAACATTTTGCCATTCATTTCATCAAATCATCACTCCGTTCATCTAACATGTGAAATACGTCTGAACTTTAGAATGTCGTGGAACAGCTGCAGATCACTTGGCTTTCTGCATAAACGTTGGTTGATCGAAAATGTGCAGAATGGCATTACTGTTGAAAGCAGTACATACACAAATAAAAATTGCATTTTTTTTTTTTGCTCTTGTGCCCTCCCGTTCTCCTTATGAGTAGAGACTGCCACCCACAGCATGGCTACTTGAGTGCAAGAGGCACTGGGTCAGGGGTGTTTTAGCCGTGGCAAACATTACGATACCGCTCATCAGCAAGATGTGCAATGTGGTCTGCTGGCCTGCTGCACAAAAATGCCCCCTGGTTGGCTTGCACAACTGTGGTCTTTGTTTCATGAAGGCAAAGGCCTAATTGTGGTTCTCGATACTTCACTTTCCCCAACTCTTTTGTCTTCTCATGGATTCATCATATCATGTTCTGTGCTTCCTGAATTACTGACAGATGAGACTGTTTCACCATTCCCCTTAAGTATGGCATAAACAAGGTAAAAGATATAGCAAAGTTACTTTGACGACCTCTTCATCAACTCCATGGTGATGACCTTCAATGATGACTGTCAAATCCTGAGCAAGTTTTTCCCTACCCTGAGCCAGTGGAAATGTTTGTATAGCACAGTAAGCAGGCCAAATCGGTAAGTTAACATTTCTGGTTAAACGTGTAGCGCAGCACAGACGACATGCAAAGAAACAGTCGACACGAGCACTGACTCTCAACTGAAAAAATGTCTCTTAGCTGAAAACATGTCGGCGTATATCTCGAGAGTGCTTTTCTGAAACCGCACCCGAATTCAAGATGGCAGCAAGATTGTTTTTCAGTCACAAAAAACAACAACTAAGCACTAAGTGAAAATGGGCTTCCACAGAACATTTTGCGGAACTCGTTTAGAGCATGGAGCATAACAATGATGACTCGCAAACGCAACATACACGAAGGCAACATCATCTAAATGCAGGTAGCATCATAGAATGCAGGAACCACCTCCATTGATGAGGCAACACAATCGCTCTGACATTAGCTAACAGCATGGGCCAAAAATACACTCAAACCTCGTTATAACGTAACGCGATATAATGAAATAATGGATGTAACAAAGTAAATAAAATTTTCCTTGAGAACTCCATTGAGAACCATGCATTTTAAACCTCGTTGTAAGGAAGTAAAATTGACCAGTAAATGAATATAACGAACTAATTTAGTCTATCATATAGTCTATCATAAAAAAACCAACTGTTAAGTATGTCGTTTTTTTTGCGGAGTTTGACGCTCATTCGGCGCAGCTCTTTCAAAACTCCCGCGCCGATCTTACAGCCACGCCCCGCGCGGCCGAGCGAGCCATTCTCCTCACACAGCCAGCGGAGAGAATTGAGGAAGCACTCAGCAGGTCACATGACCGAGAAGCGGCGCCACGGTGCAAAGCTATTTCCTTCTCAAGACGGCAACAACTGCGTCTACTCTGCTACTTAGAAGTGTGGCATCTTGGGCTAGTTGGTATGGCATGACGATAGTTATAGCGCGAAAACAAAACGACGACACAGAGACAAGAAGGACACGAAAGAGACGAGCGCTAACTTCAAACTGGGTTTATTGCGCAGAGCACGAAAGTATATAGAGGAGACATTAACCATGTGATAAAAACCATATGACAGAAAGAGCAGAACATGAGTAAGATAAAAACAAAGACAAAAACATAGAAAAACCCACAAAAAAACGGCAAAAAAATCTATAAGAAAACGAAACAGAAAAGTAAAGATACTATAACTACTTGCGCGCACCGAAACCTTCGAGGTTTCGGTGCACCTCGTTTTTCTGTAATTTTTTTTTTTCTTTGTTTTTCTCTTACTCATATGATTTTTATCACATGGTTACTGTCTCCTCTATATATTTTTGTACTCTGCGCAATAAACTCAGTTAGAAGTTAGCGCTCGCGTCTTTCGTGTCCTTCTTGTCTCTGTGTCCTCGTTTTGTTCTCGCGCTCTAACTATCGTCCTCTGCTACCCTCTGCACTAAGAAAGTAGAACTCTCCGCGACAGCTTTCTTCTTTTCTTTTTTTTCCCTCTCTCTCCACTTGTGGCCTTGAAAGGCGAAGGGTTTCTACATCCAGAGATGAAAAATGGAGAAGAAGGGTGGCACAGGCACGTCACAGATCGGCATTTGAGAGAGAGCAAACAATCCACCACAGTCTTTTCTTTCCTTTCCTTTTTTTTTTCCTTCTTCAGCGTTGGAAGATGCCGCTGCGGCATTGGGCATGGTGCTGAGAGCATTTTTGAAGCGCGGTATCTTCGAATTAACCATCGCAAGTGCTTGCGCATTCGAATTACAGGGCGTTTTCGCCAATTGGAATACACATAGCTTTGACGGGACCTCAGCGTGAGTTCGAATTAGCCAAAAGTTCGAATTAATGAGATTCGACAGAGTCTATTTTCCGTGACATGCGTGGTCACGTAGCGGTACATCAGGCCACAAGGTGGTTTTCTTCTTTGCATGCTTATAGGTGTGCGTCCATCTGAGCATACATAGCCACAAATTGTTATAATCAATATAACCTAAATAATAAATATAATGAAATAATTGTGGCTCCCCTTCAGCTTTGTTATAACGAGGTTTGACTGTACACCATGGGTATTATCTTCAAATTGCAAATAGAAGCAAAAGCTTCGAAGGCAAAGCTTTTGCTCATGGGAACCTGAAGGGTGTAGTGTGTCAAGTTTGAGGTGTGGTCCTTGTGTGGGAAAGCTGAAAAAAAAAAAAAAAACTAATTCACATTCCAGTGTTGCCTCAATGCAGTGCATGATCATGATGTGCAGCAGAGGCAGTAGGGAGTTGCTGGAACATCTTCAGTAGGTATAGTGCGTGAAGAAGACAGCATAAAATAAAAGCACAAGTCAATGCCCAGCAGTGCCCTACTTCTGTATGGCTTTATTTTGTTTGTGCACTACAAAGAAACCTACTGAAGATGTGCTACCAACAAGCCTGCATTATATCTTTTGTGACTTTTATTCCTGGAGCCGAGCAGAAACTTGAAATTAGCAGTGAAATATATTAGAGGGAAAGGCACTTGCTTAAGTGCTCGCTTGGAATTTCCAGATACTAGACTCATGCTATAACATTCACAATTAAAAATCGCATGTAGGCGGTTACATCGATACTTGTACTGCTCAACATACTTAAAATGTATTCACAGCCAAATACGGCACATACTTAAAAAGCTATTGCACAAAATAAAACTTACAGGTCCTTATCACATAAATAAAGCTCATCTTCTTCCTCGTTGCTGTCCTGCAGGATGGGGCCAGACAAACTGTGAAATGGCAAAAAAAAGAAGAAGACAGAGATGTACATGAAAAAGCCATCATTTCGCACTGGTGACTGCAGCTTTCAACAACTTGAAAGCTGCTGTCACTAGAGTTGTTCAATTATACGAGGAGTAAAATACGATAGAAAAATCCAGGGATACCCATGACAAATTCGTATACAAGAGCAGACTAACGTGCCACCTGTTATGATAGAAAACTCACTGCATTGCCACGGCAAGAATTGGGAGGAGTACTTAGAGTAAACATGGAAGAGTTTTGGGGCCATTGTATCACCTACGAAATGTAAGCCATAGGCATAAACACACTAACTTCATCAATGTGCCACAGCATACAATACAATGTGCAAAATGGAATTTAATAGCTCATTTTTCTGAGCATACGATGATCAAAAGACCTCTATGATTATGGCCAATAGTGTCCAGAGTTTATACAAAAAACACAGCGGGAGTTTTTCCGCTAGCATTACATAAGAACTCTGGCAATCACAACCTACCTGGGAAAGCGTATTCGAACTGTCAATTTTAGCTTTCACTAATTGAGGAGCTACAAGAAATTATTGGCACTGGTCTGCCAGCTTGATCCAATCGCGCTGTGCTGAAAGAGACTTCTACAAAATACCACACCAAATATTCTGAAGTATTAATGCATCAATTAACTCCCGGCCCTTATTCCCCAGCGGCTGCGAAGCAACTGACCACGATGGCGGTCAGATCTGCAATGCAGCAGAGGGTGCTAAGAATCTCTGGGTCAATAAATGAGAAATTTGATGGCAAATAAAATGTCCTCAATGACAACATGAACGGTTTGCATGCTTCGAAGGGGTGAATATGTGGACTATAGTGAATGAGACATTGTTCACGCCTGGTGCAGTACCTGGCCACTACCTCCCACATGCATACTTAAATTAACTCACGTCCCTCAGCCCCCAGCGCCTTCGAAGCAACTAACCATGGCGGCGGTCAGATCTGCAATGCAGCAGAAGGTGCTAAGAATCTCTGGATCCGGACAGGCCGCCATTGGAACCTGAACTTAGCAACAGTTAATGTAAATGTGGTTGTAACAGTGCACTCATAGCGTGCTGGCATGGTTACGTGTTTGTTTGTTCTGTTTTACCACCATGTGTGCTTCCGATTATAAATATTACAAGTGCCTCCTTTTGTTTGAACGTTTGTGCTCAGGGTGTTGTTTCAAATTCAATATTAACTTTACAACAATGCCAGCCACGAATATGGGTGCTTTTCAGTGGCACGTGACCCTTGAAACACTGAAAAACGAGTAGCTTATTACTCACTTGCGAAAAAACTGCAGCAAGGGAAAAGAAAGATTCTTCTTGGCAATGGGCAGCTCCTCTTTCAGAGGATCCGGGCTCTGGCTGAGAAAGCTGTACAGGGCCTCGCTCTGGCTGAGGCGTTCTTCGTTCATCACAAACTGAAACCCAGATCACATACACTTCCCAATAACATGTTGAGCCACGGCATTAACTCTTTAGGTGAGCACACTTCAAAAATAATAATAATAATTGAACCTTGCCTCGGACCCCATACTGTGATGCACACCGATCATGGCAACACTCCCACAGAGTTATCATAGTTGATTGTGAGTGGTTTTTAGAGTTCTGTGCCACTTGGTGTCGTGTAGTGTCAGAATATGGCAGCACATGCACACGCTCTTCCTTGTAAAAAAAAAAAAAAAAGTGAGCTTAGATTTGCATGCAAATTTTTTTCTCTACGCACCCAACCACTCGCTTACGATCCCTCCACGCACACACATATTGTAATTAACCGAGACAGAAACAACACCAGTTCGTAGGGCAAGCTGTTGTATTGTCTACTATTTCCTTCACTTTGCTGTCAGTGCCCTCATGCATCTGAGCCCAAGCTCGAGTGCCACCGCTATTAGTCATCTCAATACGCATGTCTATTACATGTACAGTCGAGCCCGCTTATAACGAACCTAAGCGTGACGCGGCATCTGTTTGCTGTATCCCGAAATTGGTAGTAAATGAAACACAGCTTTAAAAAAAAGTTGCGAGTGAAAACAGAAACTTTTTTTGCCCCAAAAAGTCCGTAATGCACGTGTTTCGAAGAGCAGAAACGCTAAGGACGGTCTCGAGTTCATTTAAAACGGCAGGCTGCTCGTTCGCCGAGGCCCGTGGCATAAGCTGCATGAGGCGCTGGCTCCAAAGATTCGTCGTTCTCGCAATTCGATTCCTCCAAATCGCTCTCGCCACGTACTTCATTTACAATGCCCCAATCTGTACACGGTTCCGCAGTGTTGGCATCATCATTGGCCGTAATTAAATCATCGCAACAGATGTCCTACCCGCTCTCCCAGGTCGGAATCGACGACGCGCTGCCACAAATCGCCGCCACAGTGGTGCTGTTTGGAAGCTTCAGGCTCGGCATCGGGCCCGACGATCAACGAAGTCATTTTCGCGAAAATAGTTTCACGCACATGTAGCCGTCACCAGCACCCACGAAATATTCACCATCTCCACAGCTGAATACCGGGATGCCCGAAGCAGCGAGTTGGCTGCCAGGTGGTCAACAGCTACGAGCAAGTGCTCCGTAACGCGGCACCTAACACGCGGATTACGCTCAAGCCAAGCGATCGTACTTCCGGCCTTTTTTTTTTTTTTTTTTTTGAGCAGCGAACGGAGTCAGCGAACGGGAGGACTAGCACGAAAAAGCGTGCTAGTCCTCCCGTTCGCTGACTCCGTTCACTGTAACCGATCAGCGGCCCTTGGAGACGTTCGTTGTAAGTGCGATTCTGTGCCATCGAACCAATGTATATTTTGACGGTCACGCCGATATTGTTCGTTTTAAGCGAAAGTTCGTCCTTAGTGGGGCCGTTATATGTGGGCTCGACTGTATATCTTTTTCGAGAATATGAGGGAGGAGCATGCTCAGAACTGAGGGGCGGTTAGGAGTGTGAAAACAATCCCTGCTAATTCTAGATATTATATTCGACTTCAACCGTAAATGCTGCGAGCGTTTTGTGAATACTGTACTCGTTCCTTTCCTGTTTGGCCTCCATTCGAGGTAAGCTTTCTTCTTTGTTGACAGCTTTAGACTTTAGAGGGTTGGCACAGATACAAGTAAATATGGCAATTACCTTCAAAGAATATCTGCTTCTTCAGTAGCCCTCCAAAGTCTATAAGTGCTACGGCACTGCTGCCATATCTGTGCCTCCTGGGAGGTGAACTTTCAAAGCACTTCATATGATGCTACTCAATTGGCTGTAATCAGCTCCAATGCTGATTACAGCCAATTGGCTTCCACCACACATTGAACCCATCCAAGGGAGACGCACATTAAACAATTTCTGGTAAAGGCAGCTGCAAAACTGAAGAGCCCTCACATCAAGGAACCACTGCAACATTGGCTGGGTCTTGTCCAAAAAGGCTTGGTCATAGCTGCGGAAGCGAGGTTTGCTAGCAGATGGTAAGCTCACTTGCTTGAGCCCAGGGCACAGCTGCAGTGGTAACAGTTGCATCAGCAAACTCTGGCATAACAGGTCATTTGGGAAATGAAAAGCCTGTACTTGCCGGCAGCAGCCTTTGGCAGAGGCATTGGAAATCGCCGATGGTCTTGGTAACTACCCAGCCAGAATGGTCGTTATCCGGTCTGCTCACCAATATGGTAAAGTATGGCACTGGTTTAGGAGTAAAATCCTTAACAATCTAGAAGTGTGAAAAAAATAAGCATTTATGTTCTCACCTGCCACGAGAAGCTTGCATTCAGTACATGCCCCCCATCCCAGGCGTTTCAAGAGCTCAGGTTGGTTCCCCAACTTTTGGTGTACTCTCTGGCAGCCGTTTCACAGAAATCTCTTTATTCCCATTTATTTCACTTTTCAGGCCTTTAAAATTTGGATCTTGAGCCAGTGACCGGTCAAACATTCAGCGGGGAATGCCCCTCAAACAGATTTATACGTGCAGGAGATGTTGCCTAGATAAACAAGTGAAGTGCCTACTTCTGACATAGTGTCATGACAGCTGTGGCAACGAATTTCTGCCTTGATGTAGAGCTTTTGCACAAAAATAACAGGAGTCTTACCATCGTAGGGCTTTACTGAAAAATAAGTATTGTCTAAAGAAAAAGAAACTCTTGCATAACTAAAGCCTCCCATGCCAGAATTACCTCACTTTCGTCTGCCCGGTGCATGTTTTAATAAGTTGAACAAAGCATGACAACAGAAATTACCTAAGACAAACAGTAGAACCACAAACACAACAATAACAAAGGGGCACTGCTTTGAAACGCCATACTGTGCACATGAAACCATTAACCCAAGGATGACAATAAATCTGGAATATCCCACTAGAGCGCTTGACAATGAGATGGTGGTGACAAGTCAAACACACTAAAAATTTCCAAATACACTACAATGAAATCTGGAGCCAGTGCCCACTCCCGTATGGTGAAAGATAACAGGGCAAGATTGGGGGGAGGGGGAGGCTTGCTTGGTTGCGGATGGCAGTGGGGAAACCTCTAAGAAGAATGCACACCTGTGCTTTTGACGAAACGCTATATTGACTACACAAGCATTTAATCAACCAGACAAAAAACTCTTAAATTTTATGTGTTAGGACAGGGGGGGGGGAAGATGTTTTTTAAATGTTACAACATTAAGTGACAACTCAGAATGAAACCCATAGGTAGCACCTAGTCGAAGTGGTAAAAATTCGTGCAAAAATTGAAAGACTCTCCAAAATTGGGTTCCCGAGAATCACTGCTGCATAATTCGGAAACGGAGTACAGGATTAAAAAAAAATTATCGGAGGGAAAGAAGGGTGATGCTTGCTCAGAATTTCAGGCAAATAATTTATAAACATTATCAAAATATACGTATACTCTCTGCCTAATGTTGCTTCCCCCACCCCGTTCCACCACTTTACTGAACATACAAACTCAAACTTAAGTTACATATCATTTCGAGCTGGGAAGCATTCACTGAGAATTCTCAGCAATGGATCGTTTTTTGCTCCAGAGACACTGCTCTATGTGCAGACAAAGCCCAACGGGTGAGTCCTCTTGTGTACACGGTTTCAACCAGACGACGAGCGCAGCTTGTGTTCTTGCAGGGTGGCACTTGCTGGGTGTGAGGCGCACTATCATATAGCTTACGTCACTCAATGGGCCAATATAGAGAACCTTATGCATAAACTGCCCTTTTGTAATGGGGTTTAGAAACACACAGAGCCACCAGGGACATAGCTCACAGAACTGTGCTTGCGTCTGGCCTTTGACGAGCCTCTTCAGCCCAACAGTCTTAGCGGTCATCAAAGGGAGGATAGTGTTCAAAGTATAATGAGGTGGGCACATGCCATTTTGCGTCTTATCGTGTTGAAGGCGCATGTTATAAACAGCAAAATCTCGACCCGGTTTTTATGATTGGACGCCATATACATTGAATGCACGTTAGTAAGTGTCCGGTTTACACTCTTAGAAAGTCTGTTTACAGTTTGGAGATGGCAGGGTGTTGAAAAGTAGACTCACACAAGCACCACAATTCCTGCACAATAGCTGCAGTGAACGGGCGTTCACAGTCCCTAATCATCACTCGGGGCGTCTCGTGCCGGTGAACGGCAGAATGCAGCAAAAAAAGAGACGGTAATAGTATAGAGTAATGGAGGCTTAAAGTAGAGCAGTAAAGTAAGCTTAAGGTATAGCAGTAAAGGGCCAGTTTCAGTGTAGCTCTTCTTATATAGTACACTCAATCCCGGATATATCAAACGCAGATATATCGAATTATTGGCTATATCGAACAGTTGAGAAATCCCCTCGAATTTCCTATGCAAAAGTATGAGACAGGTGCACCCATACATTAAACTCCCGCACAGAGGAACATTCGCTATTGTGACCTAGCCAAGAACGATGCGGTAAACCAGTTTTATTAGAGCGAACTTGTGCTCGGCAATAAGTGCAAAATGAGAAGGAATACAGGTGGCGAAGATACCGCCCACCGATCGACGTCGGCGGAAAAACGAATGTCATTGTGCTTCTAGTGTGAGCATTATATATCTTGTCGTAATCTCCACCAACATTGACTTACACAGGTAACACCTGTCTAATGGTGCCAGGGTGAAACGCTCTCCCTATTAAATGAGATAGTCCAAGGAAGGAGGAAAACATGCACTTTGCTTGCAGCACAGTATGAGCGCGACTCACAACATATAGCATGATCGAACGCAGCCAGATGTGAGCCACGAAACGTAAACGAGAAGGCATAGTTAGCGGCTTTGCCCTCCATTTTAAAAAGCATTAGCCTGATGCTACTAATGAAAAAAATAGTCAAGAAAAAGTTGGTCATCTGGCGTAGTAATGCTTAAGCCTAACTACGTGGACAACTTTGAGACGTGCACATCATCATGACATGCCGTGGTCGCCATCGGGAACAACCTCGTAGATGAGTGGGCCTAAACGTCGCTGCTGAATTTTATAGGGCTTGAAGTACTGACACAAAAGCTTTGTCACTGAGTACGCGACGTAAAATATGGGTTCAAACCCACACGAGATCACCTGGGTCATAATCAGCGTCGCGGCGTCCGAGGTTGTAGCGTTCGGCATCCACGAGGTGTTTGTGTGTTGTACGCACTTGAGCAAGCTGGCGGGCTATTTACGTGACTTGTAGGTACCTTTGGACGTTGGTGTTGAGGTCATCATCTTCTACATGTGGAAGCATGGCGTCGAGCATTGTCGTTGGCTGTCGCCCATAGGCAAGCTCGAACGGGGGGGGCACTTGAGTAGTTTCTTGCATAGCTGTGTTGTACGCGAACGTGACAAAGGGAGTACGTCAACCCACATCTTATGTTCACCGTCGAAGTACATATATAGCATACCTGCGATCGTTTTTATTCAGGTGTTCAGTTAAACCGTTCGTCTGGGGATATGCCATTGTCTTCCAGTGATCCGTGTGGCTGTAGTCCAAGACCCATTGCATAAGCTCTGCAGTGAATGCCGTACAGGGGTCCGTGATCAGTACTTCAGAAACTCCACGTCGCAGCACCACCCAGCGTATGAAAAAATTGGTGACCTCTTTTTCAGTTCCCGTTGGGAGCGCTGCGGTCTCTGCCTTGCACATCAAGTAGTCGGTGGCTATTACCATCAACTTGTTCCCGGCCTGTGACGTGGGGAACGGTCCAAGAAGGTCCATGCCATTCTGTTGGAAGGTCCTCGATAATACTGCAACCGTCTGTAAGAAGCCAGCGGGTCTGGTAGGCTGCGTTTTTCAGCGCTAGCAGTCGCGGCAGCTCCTGACATAGTAGGTGATGTTGGATGTGAGACGCTGCTAGTAGTACTTCGCCTTGATCTTTCCCAGCGTGTGGGCCGTGCCGAGGTGCCCAGATGTCGGCTCGTCTTGACACGCTGCCAAGATCTCGTCGCGGAGACCAGCGGGGATGATAAAAAGGTACTTTGTACTCATTGTAAGGTCAAAGTTCTTCTTCACGAGCACCGAACTTTTCAGATAAATATGTAGGGTTTAACGTCCCAAAACCACCATATGATTATGACAGACGCCGTAGTGGAGGGCTCCGGAAATTTTGACCACCTGAGGTTCTTTAACGTGCACTCAAATCTGAGCACACGGGCCTACAACATTTCCGCCTCCATCGGAAATGCAGCCGCCGTAGCCGGGACTCGATCCCACGACCTGCGGGTCCGCGACCTGCGGATCAGCAGTTGAGTACCTTAGCCACTAGACCACCGCAATGGGGCGAACACCCAACTTTTAAAACCAATGGCGGCAGTGTTGCACTTAAAGACCCTTGGCACTGCGGCATTGTGTCCTTCGAGATGTTCGATCAGGGCGCGCAGCTCGGAATCGGCATGCCGCTGAGTGGCAAGGTCGTCTGTCACGATACCAAAAAACTGGACGTCATCCTCAAGGTCCTGTGGCGGCCCGTCGACGGGAGCGGGTGATGGGCAGTCGGTGTCCGAATGTTTCCTGCGGATTTGTAAACGATGGAGGCGTCGTATTCCTGCAGGAACAGGTTCCATCGCCCCTGGCGGCCTGAGGGGTCCTTCAAGTTTGCGAGCCAGCACAGCGCATGGTGGTCGGTCTGCCGTAGACCTGCAGCCTGCCGTAGACGTATGGACGAAACTTTGAAATGCCCCATATTATTGCAAGGCACTCTTTTTTGGAGGCCGAATAGTTCCTTTTTTTTTGGAAAGGCCACGGCTGGCGTAAGGGATTACTTTTTCACAGCTGTTCTGCTTTTGTACGAGGACAGCTTCCAAGATTACGTCGTTTGCGTTGGTGTGCACTTCTGTCTCTGCAGAATCATTGAAATGTGCAAGCACAGGCAGGCACTGTAGGGAATTTCGCAGTTCACCGTACGCATTCTGCTGTGCTTTTTCCCAGCAAAACTGAGCATTGTCTTTCGTCAGACATGCGAGCGGTTCGATTTCCGCGAAGTTTTCCACAAAGCGCCTGCAGTACGCGCACAGACCGAGGAATCGTCCCACGCCTTTTTTGTCTTTCGGCCTCAAAAAGCTTGCTATGGCTGACGTTTTTGGGGGGTCACGTAGGACAACCTGTGGCTGGAGAACTGTGGCTGGAGCAATTTCAATTTTCTAAACTTTTCTACCCAGCCAGACAGATTGCTGTCAAAATGTTTACGTTTAGGACAACCTCGGCATTGACGATGTGGCCAAGAAACTTCAGTTGGTCGTATGCGAAATGGCATTTCTCAGATTTCAGCGATGATCCCGAGCCACGAATGGCTTCGAGTGCAGACTCTAGCCTCACCAGGTGTTCGTCGAAATTCTGTGCAAATGCGACGTCGTCAAGATAGACGAGGCAGGTGGGCCATTTCAGACAGGCTTGTATGTTGTGCATGACTCTTATGTGGCCGGTTCTGTGCATAGTCCAAAACGCATGACCTTCAACTCGTATAGTCCACGCGTTATAAATGCTCTCTTCTTCTCTTGGTCCCTTTTGTCTACTTCAATTTGCCAATACCCGTTTTTCAGATCCATTGAAGAGAAGTACTTGGCATGGCAAAGATGGTTGAGGGTGTCGTCACTTCGAGGGAGGGGGTATACGTCTTTTTTCATGATTTCGTTCAATCACCGGTAGTTGACGCATAATCTCAGAGTGCCATTTTTTTTCTTCACAAGCACAACTGGGGCAGCCCAAGGACTTTTAGACGGTCTAGGCAACTTTTGCCAAGACCGTCCTTTTGTCAAGACTTTTGTCAAGACCGGAAAGTGGCAACTTTTCTCAGCTTCGACGCAATGGTCTGCTCATCACTGAATAGTCGGCGCCTGTGTCAATTAGTGCGACTACGTCGAGGCCGTCGATGCCACAGTTGTAGAGCAGAAGTCAAGTGGGCGTCCTCTCACGGCTTGTTCGCATTGATGGTTGGTACAAAGGCATCGTCGTCTTGGTAACTGCAGACTTGGTTGTGTCGGAGAGGGGGCAGTGCCATGTGGCTGCCGTCGCGCTGGGGGATCATGTCGGGAATAAAACGGAGTGTCGGGCTGTTAGAGCATCGTAAATCTTCATCTATTGCGCGTCGGTGCGTCGCTGGAGGGTTTTTACTTTGCGCCGTGGTGCAACTTCACCTCCCGAAGTTGCTGCTTTTAGATTCCCCTTGCTGGGCTAGGAGACTTTTCGCGTGTGAAGTTAGCGTTGCTACTGCGGCTTGTTAATCTGTAGGGGTGGAGCGACGGCGACCAGCTAAAGAGAGCTGGTTCCTGGCTAGTGTGAGAATGTTACTCGTCGATTTCACTTGGTCGTTGGCTGGGCAAGATGCGTGGCGCGTCGACTGAAAAACTTGGAAAGCCGAGTTCTCTATAGGGGCAGCGACGATAGACATGGTCGGCTTTTCCGCAGTTGTAACACAGTGGACGACGGTGGGGGGCTCACGATACAACAGTCTTCCTTAGCGTCGGGTGCTGAGCCATAGGTGGTTGGGCGGGCGACAAATAGTGGCAGTTTGGCAGCTCTTGGTGACGAGTTGAGAGCGGGGGACGGGGGTCAATAGCAGTGGCATAGGATATCGCTTGCAGCTCACGTGGTGCTTCCAGAAGCGTAAAGGTTCCTAGGGCTTGTTGGACCTCCTCACAGACGACGTCGCTTAGAGAAGCTACTTGCGGTTACGGCCCCGCTGGAAAAAGTTTTCGTAGCTTCTCCCTCACTACGGCGCTAATAGTCTCGCATAGTGTACACGTCAGAATACGTGTCCCATTGACGCAGTTCGAACTGCCCATGTCGACAAACTGGTGGTTACTCTGCTTAGCACACATCTTGAGGGCCTTCTCAATTGTGCTAGCTTTGGCGACGAATTCGGCGAGGGTTTTGGGTTCTCCATCTCCATCTCCCGACCTTACGATCGTATTCCTGGCCAGCGGCGCTGACGATGTGCAAAAGACAGCCAGCCGTGGATTACAATACTCCCGCTGCGTTCATTTCAAAACACTCGACAGAAACCATGGACAAGGGCCTAGAGAAGGGAGCTTCGGGCTTTTCGCCCACGTTATATGATGGTCAGTATGGCTAGCTAATACATCGGCGGCGGCCGAGATGCCCAGCTGCAAAAAAAAAAAAAAAGAAAGGTCGCTTTTCCTAATTCATGCATCGCAAGATAAAAATAAGGTGAGGGAAGCAGAATGCAACACCTCGACACCACGATCAACCTAGTTGTGCCACGTGCGACAGGCGGCTGCGCGGAGCCTTAGGCCTAATGAGTCGCTCGGCAACAACTGGCATCCACCCAGAACCCAGCTTAGCCGTAGAAGAGGCAGCCGCGAGGTAACATCCACTCTTTGAGGTGGCCCTATCGGTCGCCACACACAGCAGCTTACCGAGTGATCGACATCAACTGCCCAAACGGTGTTATGACGCCCCGGCGTCGAGCCGAAATACCAGACAGCAACAATGCCTGGCTCTCTGAGCCCAAAGAGATAGAAGCTATTTACAGAAAATTGGACCACCCACGAGGCTTCCGTACTCACTCACTTTGGGCCTGGCCTACAAACCACGTGCTCTAAGCCTTGCTCACCCGAGGATGCAGACCGCATGGCTCTCGTCCTGGTTCAACAAGGTTTTTGAAAACTAACAACAAACACTTGCGAGCAGAAAAAAACAAATAAGAACTCAACCTGCAGACAAACTCAAACACGTCACAAAACCGATCTCCTCACTTCTCAACAAAGCACACTGCCGACGCTAGCAAAGAAGTCCCCCCCAGGCCTACTCTACCCCGGCTCTAACAAAAGCTTGTCCGAACCGCGAAAACTGTGCAAAGTAAAAAAAAAAACACGCTTGGTTGCATCTTATTGGTCAACTTCGACTTTTTTCCCCACTTAAGGGGAGACGAGGGTCCAAAAGTAGCGGTCTTCCGGAATTTTTCGCTTTTTTTTCTGGTTGTATTGGCAGCCTTGCACTATAAACTTTTACTTCTGAAAGTATCAAGCTGAAATTCGCACGAAAAATTATTTAAAATTTCTTCCAAGTGGGGAGCGAAGACATGACAAATGCGCGAAAGTAAACAAAAATGGCGTACTTCACGTTGTCTTGACGCGAAACAACACGTTGGCCGCCATTGTGGATCGTGCACACATGCTGCGAAGGCCTTCCCCTTCACATACCACTAGTAGCCAGTCTCGTATCTTCACGAAGAATAAACATAATACAAGAAAAACAATGCATACGCCACGCGTTTTGAATATCGCGGCAAGTAGTGCAAGGCCACCATTGGTCAGTGGTGAGCTCCGCCTCCTCCCCCTCCTATTTTTCCGCCAAAAGAGCGAAGCCTCGGACGTCACAATCAATTGTTGTGGAAATCGAGAGCACCCTCCTACCTGGCGCCTCAATCCCCAGCTGCCGCGCGCACGCCGACGGCGTAGCCCGGGCACGCATAAGCACCGGTATCGCCAATATGGCTGCCAGGGCGCCTCTTGGCCTGGGCCAGTCAACCGTCGGCTCCTTCCCGCGCTGGCATGTCCGGGCACGCTACGCTGGCGCGCTGCGTGGGCCTACGTCACAACGCAGCGCCATTTCCCTTTGGGCCATGCGTGACATCCTCCTCTCCTACGAGCTATGTTGTGCCCGACGATTCACTCGTAGCAGCAGATGCTCTCAGGCCTCCACGAGAGGTTGACGCGCTGTTTAGCAGGCGGCTTCTCGTTCGTGCGTACGACTTCGGCCCTTGTGCAAGAGTCGTCGCGCCCTAGGCAAGTGTACTTGCTCGGTCTTGCGGAGTACTCTATATGGCCTGCAAGCCCATGAGTGTCGCACTGTGCTGCATCTTGGGTTAATAAACCCGTTGTTGTTATCCTGCCTCGTGCGTGGTTTCTGCGCCGTGCCGGAGAAACGGACGAACCTGGCCGCAGCGTCTTCACACGCAGCGGCAATGGAGGACGTCGCATCCCTACAGGGTTGCACTTAGTAGGTAAGCCTAGTGCAAACCTATCTCCACATTGTTCAGCGTTTCTCTGTAGTTTTGCGTCACGGCAAGCTCCAAGAAGCGCAGTCTAGATAATCTAAAGTTCAGAACTCGCCCCAAGTATCGAGGAAAACAGCGTCGGACGCTTCCCAAAGCAATAGCGAATGCCGATGTCACCGCCAGCCAACGCCCCAACGCTCCGACTTCGGATAGGCCTAACACTGACACCGAACCCCGCGGCGACAGTGGTTGTGAAATAGCCGCTGCGGTGGAATTCGTCAGTGCATCTCAAATAAAGAGCGGATTCTTCGAGAGTGAATGTAGACCAGTAGGTGCTGCTACTGCCAACACGTTGCTTTGTGAAATCGATGTGCTGACTGCCCTTGTAGCGAGTGCGCAATGCCCAACCTGCCGCGAACGAAAACTTGGCGTCCGAGAGGTAGCTTGAAACCACAAAAGGCTTTTGGCATTCCTCGAACTCTGCTGTGAAAATATGTATTGCCCTGAATCTACACTTTCATTCGCACACGCGTCGAAACGTACTACTTCCGCCCGGGACCAAGGGACGAGCGCTCGTTTCAACAGTGGCAGCTCGCAAGATAGCTTTGCTGTAAACATGAAGGAAGTTCTGGCAGCACGCGCTATAGGCGCAGCGCAGGCCATGACCAACTTTCACGATTCTGTGCGATTCTCGGTCTTTCGAGCATGCAGTGCAAGCTGCTTTTCATTGTGCCCCAATTTGATGCAAAAAAAATGGTTTCCTAATAAATGCCAACTTTACAAACTTTCAAACTTGTTTTGCCCATTTTCATTTTTTTTACAATTTCACGTTTTCCAAGCAGCCTCTTAGACACTTATTGTATAGTAATGAAACTTGGCACGCAGATTCTTCAATACATGCAGAATGGAAATATCTACTTGAAATTGCAATGCCTACCAAAATTAGTTGTGAAAATATTAGATTATTGTTTCAAGGAAGACTGAAAATAATTAGTCATTAAATACTATTTTTTTTTCTTGGTTTTAATACTTCGTGACATATCTGGATAGATATTTGCACTTCACAATCTAGCAGGAGTCAAGTAAGATCAGACACAATGCTTTTACTGAAAGTTCTGTACATAGAAGAGTACCCGCAAAACATGTAACTTTTTCCTATTCTGCATGGCATAACTCAACAACTATAGCAGCTACACAAAAAATGATTGCATATTTGGAATCTCCATGAAAAACTATATTATTAACAAAATTTTCAATTATCTATGACTAGAAATAAAAAAGAGTTCTTTCAAGGAGCATCTCTTCTTAAGCTGATATTGCATCGTAATTCTAGCTTTTGAGGCTGTTCTCGAGAAGTTCGGCGCAATTTTCACAATTTTTATGCTTTTGGAGCAGCTTGACGCAAAAAAATGGAAATGTATCGAAAACCTGCAATATGCGCAGCTGTCTCATTCCTGGTTATCCCTGTCTTGTGTTACAGTCGAGTCCACTTATGACGGTATCGTTTCTAACACTATATAACGATGATGGCACTATCTACTTTTGTATGGCAAAATAAACCACTCAGTACGATTCTACAGTGCCGCGATATCGGATGTAGCGACTGAATGCGTCCAAGAATGGATCGCCGGCATGGACCTTGCACACTCCATCCACAAACTCGGGAAACTGTGACTTTTATATAGAAGCAAGATCTTTCCGATGCCAGCAGAGGCAGAAAGCATTGTGGTCGATGCTTAACGAAGATGCGTCGCATCTGGACTACTCATTTCATTGCAGAAACATCAGTGATGAGGCAATCATTGCGCAGTGCCAATATCCCAATGCTTGGAATATCAAAATAAACGAGTTTGCAGGTAATCCCCTATAAAAGTGCTTTCACTGTGGTAGACGAATGCTAAGCTGCAAAAGCACCTAAGTGTACATAAATTTGCATGTAACCTCCTGTAAAAGTAATTTCATGAAAGGGCTCAGCTGTCAAAATGTCTATTCAGACGATATCCACACTGCCGCAAAGCCTCACTTCAAGGTTAAATGAACATATTACCCTTACATTGATAGATCAGTTTTTGAGTTTAAAAGCTTGTTATGCCAGCTTATTTGTTCCAAGTATAGTAAATTATAAAATGCAACCTATTTTTTAGGTTATCACTTGTATTCTGCTTAATGTAAATTCTGCTACTATTCAAGATTTTTCCCACTTACTTTGAACAAAATAAAATGGCTTTTGCACAGACCTTGTTTCAATACTTTAAAAAGTATTGTGCAGGTTAATTAAGTCATAAAAAATACACCCATTTTTATTCATAATATATGATATATACTAGTATTCGGATTGGATTGAATTCCCAATTCTTCACACAAGGCTAGCTGTGCATGTACATGTTGCGTACAGCAGACTCTGGCAACGTGATCGAGCAGCCTATCCAGCTACTCTCATCGCAGGAGGCCCCATAGATGATGGCACAGTACCTGCCGCTCAGCTACACGGAGCCCCTTGATACTCTTGAGAAAAGCCAATCAAAGCTGACAGATTATGGCTTTTCTACAAGCAGGTACTCAGCTGCACTACCTTACACAAAGAAAATGTTTCTGCTGCTGTTCTGTTCTTTTCTCAACTCCCTTTATTAGAACTGTGCAAATATGGAAGTGCGAGTGTGAATAGAATATTTTTATGATATTTCTAAAGTACTTTTAACACTTACAGAAAAAAATAATGGAGAGGAGTCCTAGGAGCATTCTTACGAGATTTCTTCTGGCCAAATTGATAAAACACCAGTGCAGAAGTTTCTCATCAAGTGTTAGCAGAGGCCGAATCGTATATGATTTCGTGTAACCAAAGTGTTGCCGAACACTTTACTCGTTCAAGGCTATTTCCTCAGCCTCTCTTCTCCTTTAAACTTCTGTGGAAGCCCAAGTGATGTGGCCTACAAAGGTATGCTCCCTTTGAGTCTGTAGTGCCAAGTCTGCAGGCGTTAATATATGAGAGAATCTGCAATTTCGGGTGCTAAAAATCTTCAGTCTAGTTTTGGCACTTCCTGCCCTAATTTCAGGTCCAAAGCAGCATTAATTGATCCCCCACCTCTCTCACATCTATCATCTTCATGTTAGAACCAGCATTTACTCATGTTGAATGATTGATTGATTTGTGGGATTTAACGTCCCAAAACCGTCATATGATTATGAGAGACGCCGTAGTGGAGAGCTACGGAAATTTCGACCACCGGGTGTTCTTTAACATGCACCCAACTCTGAGCACATGGGCCAACAACGTTTCCACCTCCATCGAAAATGCAGCCGGAATTCGATGCCGCGACTTGCGGGTCACCAGCACCTTAGCCACTAGACCACCGCGGCGGGGCCATTTGTTCATGTCAAATACATTTGCGACTGTAATAGAGTTTGAAAAGCCATTTTGCTGCAATACTAGTTTGTGGTGGCTTTTTATTTCATTTTTATTTTATTTTCACATATTGCAGCTCGGTTACAGGGCTATTGCAGGAGTGAATACAGAGCCAAAAAATACAAGAAAGAAACTGAGAATAATTGAAATAAAGATAATGACAAATGAAATAATTACGAAAAATGCTCTAAAGGTAATTATACAAACATTGCAAGGATAGACGTAAGGATTAGTGTATGCCGTCTTTTAGTGCCTTCAAATATTCATCTTTTTCTAATGAGCGAATGTCACCTGGTATGGTATTCCATATTTCAATATATCGGGGGAAAAAGTGTATATGAAGAAGTCTGTACGATCATGAAAGACAGATACGTTGAGTGTATGGCTGTTTCTAGTGAATGTTGTTTTTGCAGGGGTTATGTAGTTGTTGTGCGATGATTATTGTGGTGAATTTTTCTGAAAAAGAAGTGGAAAAGTTTAGATGCGTCATTTAGAAAGTGAAGTTAAACCTTGCTAAAGATTGTATAATTGATTTAAGGTGACGGTACCACCGTCGCCATCTTGCGAGTAGTTTCTGCTTGAGCCACCAGAAGACGCCACTAAGTCACGTTTGGAAAAAAGGGAGGAAAATGCACTCTCCGCCGTCGTAGCATGCAGTGGCGAAGAACCTGTTCCTGCTGGAACTAATCCATTCTTTTCGGGGGTGCTGCTGCTCCCATATCTCCTTTGAAACGTTTCAAATGTGCGTGACGCCCTCCCCGCCCCCCCCCCGCTCCCCAATAACAACAACAGCAACAAAAAAAGGCACGGACCCGTGAGCCTTTGTACTCCCATGCAACTGTGGGGAAAAGAGGTGCCTCTCTCTCTCCCCTGGTAACGTATAACTATTTACAATAGAGCGCTGAACCGCGCTGCCGCAAGGGTTGCTGGAAATAATGGTTTGGTTTCTGAACCGACTCTTTCTCTTCCTCGCTAAAGAAGAGTAGAAAGAAAAAGAGTAGAAAAAGAGTAGTTCTCCAGGAAGTTCTTCAGTGGCCCTGAATACCAGCAGTGTTGGGTCGCGTGGAACAACGCCGACCTTGTGCACGTGCATAGTAATTATAGATTTCTCCACTGTCAGCAGCTTTGGTTCGACTGTGACTTTGGTTCGACTGTGACAGAAGGGCTTTGCCTTTTTGCTAGCGAGAACACTATGAGCCTCATGCATCCCAAAACAGATGTATGGGCCGCAGCTGTAAACAGATGTATGGGGCGCAGGTGGCTATCAGTGGCGCCTCTATAGGCGGTGCACAAGGCGTATACACGAATGCGCTGCTCAGCAGTGCAAGCTTTATTCCTGTGTTTCCAAACTTCAGTAGGCGTCGGGACGCGTTACGTTTGTTTTGCTACGCGCGGCTGGGAACGCGAGAGTTCACGCAGCCATCCGCACTTTTCGCTGCAGTCGGGGAAATATGGCTCGCTAACTAACGGCTTGCAAAAGAGTTACTGCGCATATGCGAGTAAGCTTGTTTTCCACACGAAAGCCTCAACCACAGACTAGCAGACGAATAATTTTTTTCCCATTTACCACTAATCCCTGTCTTTCCTTTCTTTCGTTTTCTCCTTTCTCTCAGTGGAAGAGGAAACTTACAATGAGGCGTAACATTCCTGAAGTACGTTTTGAGAAGTCTTGGTGCTGATCCTGCCCCTTCGTATGAATGTGGAGTGGTGAACACGTTTAGAGCGAGAAAAGCAGTCAGGGAAGCAGAAGTTTTACAGGTGTTTGCAAAGTGGGCGCTAGGTGCAACACCCTCTACGACGGAGTTGCCTTGTCGGCGCTTTCGGGAAACGGGAGACAGCATGAACGAATGGATTCGCAGCGCGCCGTTGAGTACACAACGAGCGCGTAGCAATGGGCATTTCTGAGAATGCGGCATCCGCTCCCGTCGTAGTGTGATGACGTCAAGAGGCCTCAGCTAGTCTAGAGGGTATTGGCCAGGGGTCGCTCACTATTTTGCAAAGGTCAACATAAAAAAAAAGAAAAAATGAAAGATTTTTTTGTTGAGCCAGGTGGCACACTTGTCACCACCCCATTATAACGGGGACGCTCATATCATCCATCCATCCAACAAGGCTGTTGCAGTGGTGGCGCGCGACGCAGAGGTAGTGATTTACGTGTACAAAAATTGAAGGCGTAAAGACTAACTATACGAACTGGTACGGGGTGTGTACGCCTGTGGAGTGTTTTAGTTTATTTACTTGATAGGTGTTTTTTTTTTTTTGTTCTCTGGTTAGGGCGAATTAATCTTGCCCGCCCGATACAAAGGGATCAGCCTCAAATCATCAGAGTCAATGGGCCTTTTTCAGGTCCGAACAGCGCCTCCAGTGGAGATTCGAAACTGGGAGTCCGTGGCCTCCGAAGTTATCCGCCACGGCCCGGTAGAAAAATCTCGTAGGCCTGGTAGAAAAATCTCGTAGGCCGGTAGAAAAATCTCGTAGGCCTGGTGGGACGGGATAATTTGCAAACGACGCCAGGTGCCCTTCAGTTCGCACCTGTCACCGCCCTGTGCAACGTTTATAGAAGCTGTTTGGCTCTGTTACTCCCCCAAAACATGGCGTCAAGTCACCACCACTTGCACCACTTCGCATGCGCAGGCTAGTCTCCCGAAAAAAAGTCCATTGTTATCCTAGTTCAACCGGCGTCACGTGAAATATTCAAACACACATACACTGCCAGACACTCGTCACCTCCCTGCGATGGGAAAGCGCGCTTCAGATAATGTCCTACGGGCTTCAAAAATATGGGGAGGCAAGGTCCAGTTCTTTGTGTCCTTCAAAAACGCTTCTACAGTCCCCTGAGTACAAAGGCGAGCAACCAAGCAATTCCTGGAATCTTTGGCACAATAGCCTAACCTGCTAGCTATGCATTCCTGATGTACAGTGCAACACGCTTTATTCCCTTCTTCCTTTCTCTCTCTCCTTCTCTTTCTTTCTTTTTAGCAGGATTTAGCCACTGAAGTCTAAAGAAGTCCAACCGTGTTTTGGCGGCTTAGTTATGTTTAGAAGCGCCACTTTTGACGAACGTCGGAACTGACATAAAACAACTTGATGTTTTTTTTTGACAGAGGGCGCCACCATCAAAAAGTGTTTGCGAGCTTTATTATTTTTGAAAAATCTTTTGTTTCAAGCACCGCTTCGTAAAGTTAGTGAGTACTGGTGATTACAAGACACTACATGGTCCTGCTAATGTGCAATACTTGTTGTGAATTAGCCTACAAAAGACAAAAAAAGGAAATTTGCACGAACCTGGCAAGCAGAAAAATGAGCTAAATTCACTGCTGTCCTACAAACTTTCTAATTAACTTACGACAATTTTCTCTTCATAGAAACCTAGGGAAAGGCTTGCTGATTTATTATTGAAGATTTCAGAGTTTCAGCTTGGATAGTTTTGTCCCTTCGTCGGTAATGCCTGACCAAGTAGCGCCATAAATTGCCGTATTGAAGGAGTAATAATTCAAGAACTGTTCATCAGAACACAAAACAACTTCGCGTACACATAATGTACATTGTAGCCTGGAAACCCATTCAATATTGTTGTTCTGCACAAAATAGAAAAAAAGTTATTTACTCATAAACTTTCATTCTTTTGCCCATTTTTATTAGAGCGTGCATCAATTTCTAATTGCTTTACTGGCAATATCTCTCCATAGAAACCTTGCATAACGCTTCGTTAAAAGGCTCAGCAAATTTCATTTCGTTATGTTGGACAGTTTTGCTGCACTGGCAGTACAACGGAGGCTTGTACAGCAAAAACGCTGTTTTTTGCTCACACTGTTTTAATTGCCATTAAATAACACTCCGGACTAGGCGAAAATACTAGTTGTCATTAGAACGCGGAGAACGTGAACTTTCTAATGCAATAGAACTCATATTCTTCCATTGAGCAGAGCAAGCACAGTGAGCCAGTAAACAACGACTAAAATGTCGAGCTCTTGCCACTGGAGTGGGACCGCCACCTTAACGGCTCTGTAACACCCCAACTCCTGCTTGGGCCCAATTGTGACCCGCAGTATTAGTAAATAAATAAATAAATAAAGTAAATAAACCAATGTGCACTAGGTGGGATGTCGGTGACAAATTGAAGTCATAACATCTATATATGAAATAAATAGATTTTTTCTGAATGGATTCAATGCGATTTATGTCATCAATTTAGTATGGGTACCGTACAGTGGCGCCATATTCAAGTATTGATCTTAGGAGAGTTTTATATGTTAACAATTTTGTTTCTTTTGGAGCTAAATGTAGTGAACGGTTAAGATACCAGTGTTTTTTTTTTCTTAGAGCTTTGTTGCAAGTAGCGTCGATGTTTTGAGACCATGATAAGTTTATGGTGAAAAGGAGGCCAAGATATTTGTAGTGTGGGACCCGCTGTACAATGTAGTTGTTAAATGAATAATTGAACATTGATGGTGTTTTCTGCCTGCTAGAACACATGGCAGCAGTCTTTTGGAAATTAGTGTTTGCCATTAATGACTTGAGATGTAAAGCCCCTTGTATAAAGTAACGCACTCAGAAAAACACAGTCTAGGATAGCACTGTCTCTTGTGGCATCAATCACAACTTGTTTTAGTCCTAAGTTTAATGAAGAATTGACAGGGTAGCCAGCCGGTCTGAGAACTGGCTAACCTCCCTGTCCTTTCTCATTTATTCCTCCTCTGACCAACTTCATACCAAGTGGTAAATCAGTACCCAGGATGGACAGCCATTGCGAAGAGATGCCGGGCACATTAAAGTCACCCATGCAAATTAGGTGCCCACTGAAGAAAGCCCTTTTTGGTTTATGAAACTACTGAGTACCATTAGTTGATCTGGTGATGAGCCAGGTGAGCGATCAAAATATACCGACAATTAGAGAGGTAATCGCGATACGGACCTTACACCCAACAATTTCGATATCTGGAGGTGACTTCAGTACAGAAAAACTCAAATCAGACCTCAAGAAGATGGCCACACACCCACCGCGACCATGTTGTCTATCAGCATGAACAACATTGAACCCTGGTGGAGTAACTTCTGAGTCGTAAATGTCAGCGTGAAGCCAAGTTTCCGTGACACCAATAATGTGGGGACAATAAGTTGCAAGCAAATGTATAAAATCAGGAAGTTTGTTATTGAGAGTTCTGGCATTAATATTCAGTAGGCAGATGTTATCTTGTGCCTCATGATGTGGTCATTTTCTACGGTTGGATGGAACATTAGAGCTCTTAATAGACTGTTTCGAGGACTTCAATTGTGAATTGGAAATGCAATTCCAGTGATACCGTTCACTATCAACAAATACATGTTCATACCTAAATGTACAAAAGAACCATTGTTCCTGAAAAAAGCAGTAGCGTTCCATAATTTTTGACGAATAAACCGTACATGCTCCGAGAAGTTTCAGATATCCGTAGTTCGGAACTCTTAAGTTTGAAGTCATTCTTTAACACCTTGATCTTTTCGCGGAAATCAAGAAGCTTAATAATAACAGGGCGGGATTTACTACTATAGTATGTACCAATCCTGTGGAGCCGTTCGATCTGCGGAAAATCAACCTTAAGTGTTTCTGAAAAGAAGCTTTTCAGGCTGCCCTGTAAAGAATTGTCATTTTCATCTTCTGATTCCTCAAGACCATGTATAAAAATTTTGTTTCGGCATGATCGATTGTCTAAATCATCATTTTTTAGAAGAGAGCTTGTTGACTGTAGAAGTCAAGTTCTCAATTTGGCAGTGCAGGTTGTCGTGAAGTGTAGCATTATCCGAAGGTGGTGCTTGTTCGAGAACCGCCAATCACGATTGGCAGAGCTACCCAATTCCGAGACATCGGGTTCTATTTTCTTTTGACCAGATAGAATTCACACAAACATTTCTGACACTGAGCATTGATTACCCGAATCGGTAGTTGATGTATGACTACCTTTCATTTGATTGGAAGCTGTTCCAGGGGAAGCTGTTCTCGATGAAAGGCTTCTTGAGTCCGTCATATTAGCGCGAGTTGACCTTTGGGTAGGCCCCGGGTTCAACTCAACATCACTGCTTAGTAAGAAACTACACGAACAATGAATAATATCAGCATACAAAGGAGTGAAACCAGTGAGCATGAGTGGGGTCAAGGTACTAGCAGCAAACATCTATTGTCTGATCAGAAGCAGTAAGCGTTATTGAGATAACATACCTGAACAAGGAAGAGACAGCAATTAAGCATAGTACTAGCGCTGCTGCGACCTTCCCCACTGAAGCGATAAAGTTTCGGCGGAACTTTTACGATATATCCCTGTTCGTCGACGTCACATCGTTGGGCATGTTGAAAATTCCACCGTCATAGGTAATATCACTGATAAAGCTTGTTTGCAGAATGACCAGCATGCTGACGAACGAACCTTGGCTATCCTCCGGAGGAAGGACAGGGCAGTCGGTGCACACGCAAGCCGTAGATTGCACGGGTCGATGAGCAGTCGGGGAGACATTAAGATCCATCGAAGATGCGGCTACCAAGAGAGCAGTCACACCAGCGCAAAACTGCACAAGGAATAGACAGCGATTAACCATGGTGCTAGTGCTGCTGCGACCTTCCCCACTGAAGCGATGAAGTTTCGGTGGCGCTTTTATATTCTTGTTCATTGATGTCACACCGGTGGGCACGTTGAAAATTCCACCGTCATAGGCGATGTCACTGATAAAGCTTGTTTGCAGAATGACCAGCATGCTGACGAACGAACCTTGGCTATCCTCCGGAGGAAGGACAGGGCAGTCGGTGCACACGCAAGCCGTAGATTGCACGGGTCGATGAGCAGTCGGGGAGACATTAAGATCCATCGAAGATGCGGCTACCAAGAGAGCAGTCACACCAGCGCAAAACTGCACAAGGAATAGACAGCGATTAACCATGGTGCTAGTGCTGCTGCGACCTTCCCCACTGAAGCGATGAAGTTTCGGTGGCGCTTTTATATTCTTGTTCATTGATGTCACACCGGTGGGCACGTTGAAAATTCCACCGTCATAGGCGATGTCACTGATAAAGCTTGTTTGCAGAATGGCCAGCATGCTGACGAACGATTCTTGGCTATCCTCCAGAAGGACAGGGCAGTCGGTGCACACGCAAGCCATAGATTGCACGTGTCGATCAGCAGTCTGTGAGACACCAAAATCCATCGAAGATGCGGCTACAAGAGAGCAGCCACGCCAGCGCAAAACTGCACAAGGAAGAGACAGTGATTAAGCATGGTGCTAGTGCTGCTGCGACCTTCCCCACTGAAGCATAATAAAAAATTTGGGGACCCTAAAGGTTCGCCTTTAGGAGTTGAACCCGATAGCGACATCCTGTTCCTAGTGTGTACTTGAAACACTTAGTACATGAAACCTTTTCGAATTTGCTATGCACCCACTTCGTGGCCTTAAGGGGATAGGCACAGTAGCATGTGTGTCTTTTGTAGTGGAGAACCGGCTTTCAACCACGAGCTATTATAACAACCACATATTCTGAAACCCGTTGGTAATGGATGCTTGTACCACGCATTATTACTGCAATATTTCATGTTTCATTGTGAAGCATATATACAGGACGCGTGTGTTTGTGAAATCTGAAAGCTATCTTCACTGCATTTCCAAGCAGAGGAAGTTCTTTTCACTGCTTACACAAGCAGAGGCATGACCGTGGGGTAGAACACCCGCTTTACACACAAACGTCCCGGTTTCGATCCCCACTTGGACCCAAACAACCCTGCTCCACGATTTTTATAATTTATTTATTTTATTTGCATCGTTCTCGATTTTTCGGTCACGTGTAAATTGATTTCTTTCTCGCAACCAACGACACCCCGACGCCAGAATTTCTGCAAAACGAGCTCTTGAACGCGATAGCGTTAAAATCAGAAGGAGTCACAGTCAATTGGACGCTCACTGGAAATAATTTGTCTCAGGGAAAAGTAAAACTCCGACGCGAATCGAATCTAATAGCAAAGACTACTGAAAAAAATATTTAAACTTAGGAACACACCGAACAACAATTGTTAGTTCATTGGATATTGTTATAAGTAGACTGCGCTGTTCACAATTGATACTCTTAGTGTTTTGACATTGCATTTAATTCTGGGAGCCGTTGACGCAGAGCACTCATTACTGCCTCTTACGACTAACTTCTGACAATGCCACGCAGAGAAAAGCGTAGCAAGCAACAAGCTTTAGATAATATTTTAGTGATTCTCAATAATTTGCACTCTTAATGATTGGTAATGTAACGGACACAATGAGCCAGACATTAAACAATATCGCGTTAAAATCAGAAGGAGTCACAGTCAATTGGACGCTCACTGGAAATAATTTGTCTCAGGGAAGAGTAAAACTCCGACGCGAATCGAATTTAATAGCAAAGACTACTGAAAAAAATATTTAAACTTAGGAACACACCGAACAACAATTGTTAGTTCATTGGATATTGTTATAAGTAGACTGCGCTGTTCACAATTGATACTCTTAGTGTTTTGACATTGCATTTAATTCTGGGAGCAGTTGACGCAGAGCACTCATTACTGCCTCTTACGACTAACTTCTGACAATGCCACGCAGAGAAAAGCGTAGCAAGCAACAAGCTTTAGATAATATTTTAGTGATTCTCAATAATTTGCACTCTTAATGATTGGTAATGTAACGGACACAATGAGCCAGACATTAAACAAAAGACTACCATACACGTTCATTTAGGCCTGTCAATAAAACCACCGTTGGCAAAATATGCAAAGAAATGTGCACTGAGTCTGCCAGTAATTACTGCTTAAGCATCCACCTGAGAGCCGCTTATGGTGACGGTCCACTTTCCCAAGCCCTGTATCCAGTCGTGTGCTCGTTTCAGTTGGTTGGTAAGGAGGTCACACTTGGCACGCATGTCTTGTATCTCTTTCTCCAGAACTCTGACCATCTGCAAATCCGCACCCACCGACTCAATGTCATTGCAGAGTGTCACAAGTTCAACTAAAGCACTGCACTGTACACCCACTAAAATATTGCTAGGTGGGCCCATTGTCATTCAAGTAGTCCCATACCTGCCAAGTTCAAGAATTTTGAATCCAGGAGATTTTCACAACAAGGGGGGGGCGGGGGGGCTGATTATTTGCCCATATTTTTTTCTACCACAAAAAACAAAAATACATAAACAAAAAAGAACATCGCAGAAAAACAAGAGGGGGGGGGGGGGGGGGTCCTCAATCTCAAGCACCAACACGAGCGTTGAGGTCTTATAGTGGCTTGGATAGGCCAAACACACGAGGGTAGGGTTTCTCCTAAGGTGAGAGTCTCAAAAGATCAACACAACTAGCATAATCTATTTCCACCAAAACAACTCACGTATGTCTTCCAAAGACAGACATGAATGAAGGGGACGGCGCAGCTGGCTGCCGCAAATGCGCGGGTCAAAGCTTTGCTCGCTACTAGATTCTTTTGACAGAGCGTCTGGCCCCTTTTTATTACGATAGCAATTATATGGACAGTCTAGGCTGGTTTTTTGCCGCTGCCATCATTCACATTTTATGTATATGTATCTATATATATATGAACACTCAAGAAAGAAAAAAAAAGCTGCTCACGCTTCGGGCCAAGCTCGTCACGATGCGCCGACACGCGCTTATCTCTCATGCATACTTTGCCCTGCAGATTGGGGGGAGGAAGAGGGGTAGATGCTTGTTCGTGCACACTTAGCTTTTGGTGAAAAGAATCGTGTGCCTTTGGCTTTCTCTGGAATGATTGCGTTAGTTTCCGGGCCCACAAAGGTCACTTCGATCTTTGCACAAGCCCATTTGCGAAAAGAGCACGCTTTTCATACACACCGAGGTATAACTGGGACACTTGTTAGTTTGTACTCATCTGTACCTGTCATTACCTATCGTGCAGCGTTTTTGTTTAAACAGCACGTTACGTGTCGAGCAGTAAACGTTGTTAGTTCACCCTCGTCCTATGTATATCGTTTTTGTTCGTGAGCAGCGTGCTGCACATTTCGATCTGCTTGCTGTTCTCAGCGTGACATTCCAAGTGGCTGCTGTTGCATTTATTGCTTCGCTCTTGCGGCGAAACTGTGATTTTTTGTTACGTATTTACTGTCTTTAATTTACCGCTGCGTGCCCTTGGAGCTCGCCTTGTGCGTGGCGGTTGTGGCAAACGGTCGTTCCTTTTACAATTCCCATGGGCTTGGCTGCGCATGAGCCTTCAAAACCAAGTCGTTTTATGCCATCTACGATCACATCTGCCACAGTATTGTCCACATAATTTGTGGAAAGGAGCGTTGCTTTGACTTGTTGAGCGCACACTTTCGGGGTTCTGTCAGTTACATTGTCGCCATACATAATTGTGTCGAGAGGGACCCGCAGCTCGTCCACAGTGGTTGTGGGAACGACAATTACACGCACTGTAGAAGAAAGTGCGTGCGCCGGTCGCACGCGTACTTCCGCAGCTTCGAGTATGCTGCTCTCGGCCTTCATTCGACAGTTTCCAAATTAAAGTTCGTATCACCCGCCACTATTAGAAAATGTGTTCGGAGCATTAAAATTTAGGCAAAATGAACACAGTAAAATTTGGCAGGTGAATTTGACCAATTCATATCTGCCACAGTTTCGGATCACTGAGATGTATGTTTAGATGAACACCTCTTCAACTCATTTATAATAAAATGGGGTAGGTTCAAAAAACGTGGAGTGGTGAGCTGCTTTTTTTGTTAATGCGGCCAGATAACGCACAGAAATTTCGATTTCCGGGAAACTTTCATGACAACAGTACAAACGGAACAAACGGCCAAAATCCTGGAGTTTTTTCATTAATCCAGGAAACTTGGCAGATATGGTCCCCATTCCCATCATTACCCCGTTCACATAGTACACAAAAAGCCCCCCTGGCAGTCTATCTGAAACTGTGGCACCTCCTCCTATAATATGCTATGCGAAATCTGTAACTCAACTTGACTTTTACAATAGTGCTGCGTTTGCCCATCAGCTTCTTCTAGATGAGGTGGCAGATAGGACCAGAGTCACAATATTGGTGGGACTATGCGTCTCTATTGTTGATCTGACCACTCCAGTTTGTATACTTGATCAGCATCTAACCCAGTTGTATACTGTGCACGGTGTCTCAGCTTAAAGATAGCTCATTTGCGAGCTGTTCCCGTGGTTCGGATAGGCACTCGACTTGCAGTGGGCTTACATGGCCGGGCATGTTCAACCACCACAGCTTTTCAGGGAGACATATACCTTGGGGTCTGAATTTGGTGTGGCCTGCAGTGCTTGCAGAGCCCTGCGCTTGTCACCGAGCCGAGACTCGAGCCGTGTCAGCTGGCTCTTTCGCTGTGCCCAGCACTCTTCCACTGTGGGCTCAGCGGGCGAGCCCAGGGGCACACACTCTTCCTGCTGGCTGCCACTTGAGCAGCTCTGTTCATCTGCAAGCAAAAGACGCTCTCAAAATATACTCCTCCGGCTGGAAAGGCAGTGTTTGCTAAAGAAGACCTTTGGCAAAGAACTCAATTGAAGGGATGCGATAGCTAGCTACCTGCTCTGAAAGAGGGCTTTAGTTTGAGCCATATTGATTTGGTCGTTCCAGAACACACAACACAAGCCGCAGGTTCACTTCAATGAAGGCTGTGAGCTGTCTTGAACAATTTTGCGCTTTAAAAGTTAAGATTTCCAATTACTACGAATGTTTACATAAGAATGTCCTTCCTGTCAGGCACGATCCATACTCACGTAACGAATCCCCCTTTTTTTCAGAAAAGTTGACGCCAACTTGGGAGGACGGTTCATTACGCAGGAGAAAAGTGACGGGAGTTACAACAGCGAAAACTTCCTGTGACGGCTTTACTTGGTTTGGCGCATGAAATGCACAACAGATCTTTTTTGTAGTCCTGAAGCTCTTTTTGTTTCTTCGCACGGATCGACACTGAAGTTTGGTCCAGCAGCTCGATTCCAATGCTCCAGTGCCCGCTGCTTGTAACCAGCCATGTGTGCCGGTGGGACGCTAGCTACATGGCTTAGTTGGGGCATCTGCGCAGCAAGTGCCCCAACTAAGTTGACAACGAAAAACCCGACAACAAAACCGCAGAGTCAGACAGCGGCGCACAAATTTTACGGTAGATGTTTCAGGTCTGCGATGCGCCGTGGGTGCCATGGGTGCAGTTGCGTTTTCATGGCCTCGGAGATGGTGGGCGCGGCGTGTTTTTAACCGCACGCCCGCCATTTCGGACGTCACGCGCTTTGTTTTTTTTGTTGTTGTTGTTTTTGTGCCACTGTGCTTGCGTGGAGTTATCAGCAAAGTGGTTTCTCTTGCATTTGGCAGATGGCAGTTTGCCGCAAAAGGCGCGACTTTCAAATTTCCATTGATGTCCTTTGCGCTCGCAACTTTTTAGCATGGTTGCAAAACTATGCTTTGACTTTTATTGCGTTGTTATTCTATTATATAATGGCTTGATTCAATGTTGTTTCGATTGTCAACAGCCCTGGCTATCATACTAAAATAATATGAACAAATATTTTATATATATAAATATTTTTTTTTTTTTTTCAAAAACCAAGGTGGGGGTTAGGTTCATTATGCGAGTGGGTTAAAGCGTGAGTAAATACGGTAGTTGGTCCAGCCACTCAACTGTCACAGTCAATTTAAATTTGCCCGTTTTGGCAACACAGTGATTTTTGACAGACCTCTGCCCGAACCAGTGTACATTTGTTGTTGAGAAAATGCACTTGGCTGGCGAACTTGACAGAAATGCGTGCCCCTCGTAGTTATGCAACAGTAACATCAATGTTCTGTAATCAAAAGAACCTTTGCACGTCAAATATTAAAGTGTCAGCTTCGCAATCTGACAGTTTTTAGAAGTAATAATTATGTATGCCAGCATACTAATAATAATAATGTATGCCAGCAATTCAATAGAGAGCTGCTGCTGGGAGTCAGAGAATATTTATTCTACAAAAGGCATTTGCCAAGATATGCCGCATGTATAAAATGTGGAGGTGGCCTTCTCAGCCAGTTTCCAGCAGCTTTGGTTCCGCTTGTGTTGTATATTTATTTTTTCATTTTATTTGTCAAATACTGCCAGTCTTTCTAGGCCATTACAGGGAGTGTGTCAAGAAATACACTGGAGAAGTACATCGTACAAGATGTCAAACTAGACAGTCATAATAACTAAAACAACAAAGTGTGGTAAGTCTCGTAATCAAGGAGGGAATGGTTACAATATACACTAAATGAAACTAGACATTATTTATGCCAACCAAAGCAACAAATAATTCCCTCAAAATTCTATTATACCGATCACTAATTCGCCCAAAGCTTGAGTACGCGTCCGATATATGGGATCCCGTGCAGCAAAATTTAATTAACGCGTTAGAATCTGTTCAGAACCGCTCAGTTCGGTTCATTTGTTCTAATTATTCCCGTACTGCTAGCATATCAGAAATGAAATCTAACCTTGACCTACCAAATTTAACTGTCCGGAGGAAACTGGCGCGACTGCATTTTTTTCATAAGATATTTTTTCACAATCCATCAATGAAGCGAGACCTCATTTCACAACCGTCATACCACTCATCGCGCATTGATCATCAGCATAAGGTTGCCATTCCGTTTTGCCGCACCAAATTCTTTTCAGCAGCCTTCTTACCGAAAACAGCCGCCGATTGGAACCACCTTCCCTCTTCCGTTGTATCAATAACAGACCCTTTGTTATTCAAGACTGCAATTTCTCAGCAATGCTTGTAACTATATGCAGTTTCCATTATCTATCTTTGTCTTGTATGTGCTTGAATTCTTATACATTTTTAGTTGACTTATGTTGCCTTCCTGATTTGCGCATCTGATACTTGTTTCTTTATTTTGTCTTTTTTTCTTGTGTGTTATATATGTTGTACCCACCCCCTCTGTAGTGCCCTACGGGCCCTGAGGGTATTCTAATAAATAAATAAATAAATAAATTCGCAAGCCTCACAGTCAAGAATGCAAAAAAAAAAGAAAAAAAAGACATCAATATGTTATAGCGTACGAAAATACTCCTCTAATCATTGTGCAAAATTTCATACGCTATCCATGGCAATAATATCTTGGAGCAACGCATTCTATGTTTCAATGGAAGCAAAAAAAGTAAAATTTGAACGTGTTGCAGCGTGTAACGTATTGCCTGAGGTGCTTCTCATGACAATTTCTGCAGGAATGGCAATGCGGTGGTTTAAAGTGTTCGTGCTTGTCTATGTTTATGTGATTGTTATAAAGCAAGAAAAAGTAAGTTTTGCCAAAAGGGCAAAGCAATGAATAAGATAGCAACATATTCGAATGTTTTACGAAGCAAGGCTATAGTTTTTAGAAGCAATATTAAGGGGAGACATGGCTCTTGGGACTCAAAAATTTGCCCAAAAATCGAATTTTCAAAAATCTAATTTTTGTATTCTTTCTACCACTGTGCACCTGTGTGCAAGTTCTTGTTTCAAAATCTCGCGTACTAGCGGCATAACAGTAAATCAAAGACGCGTTGCCATGCCCCCAGCCCTTTAAATTGTGAACAAATCTCGCTTATTTCGGCTGTCTGTAACTCTTGAATGGCCCGCTCCAACGTGGCTATTTTGGTATTGTTTAAAAGCTTTCGCATTAGTCTTTTTTATCGCTAGGTCAGGCAACACCGAGCTTGCCACTCCCGAAAATAACAAGGAAAAAGAAAGTAGGCGTAAAACGTCATTGGCCACTTCCGATCACATGGCTAAAATGGCGTTGTCTGATTGGCTTACGGCACTTCATTTGAAAACCTGGCTAGTTGAGGCACATTTTAGCTTAAGGCACATTTTAGCTACACTCCCATGACAAACGTTCCAGGAGGACTGAGAAAGTTCCACTCAGAGTATCAGATCAACCGAAAGTGAGCCAAAATAAAAAAAGAATGTACTAACGGAATGACATCACAGGTTTCTGCAAGCGATCAGCAAGCGTGCGTCGTTGCTTCGACACCCGATAATGACGATGGAGGTGATTGCGGTCTGCTCCGCAAAGGCATGGTATCGCGCCGCTCTACTGATGATCGAGCGACTCGCGGGCATCCGACATCGTTGGCGCAGGTGATAGTGGTCTGCAAGATAAGGGCATGCCATCATCTGGCTTTACAAATGATAAGCAAGCGGCCCGCGACAATGCAACTGGCAGCGATTCTCTCGAGAATGATGGCATTCTTCTCGCTGACTCTAGCCTTGTGCGAGTTGACGCTGAAGCTGTCACGAGCAGCAACGTAGCTACAGTGGCTAGAATAGGAAAGTGAGACGAAGCGCCAGCTAGCGCGTAACACCTTGAGAGGAAACTGCCAGGTGGCGTTGGCACACGTTTGCGCGTCACCCAAGGAGACGATGCGCTGTGCAGAGATGGGAATTAACCATGCACACTGGCAATGTGAAAAATTTTAAATATATTTTGTTGCTCCTGCGTGACCTCAAAAGACGACAGAGAAAATATTTTAATTAGCTTCTGGAATTACAAGCTGCCTACGCGGGTGCGCGACTGCACTGAAATATCAACAGGGTGCCGAAAGTGAGCACGTGACGGCACAGAAAAATTTTATCGTTGTGAAGTGGTAGATGAGTGGAACGATGAACTCAGTTGTGAGCCATTGCTTGCAACACCTTCCACGGCAAACCATAATTTCCTCAAGCACTAATCTGTAAACAAAGCCCCATCATTAGTAACGTCAAACTCTGAGACGAGAATCATGAGCGGTATCTGGATGAAAACCTTTTATTTTCTGCACACAGGTCATACAACCTATTTCACTATCTGTTTACAATGCCTTATTCATCATTTGTCCTGAGATAAAAGAACCCCAGGTGGTCGAAATTTCCGGAGACCACCACTGAGGCGTCTCATAGTCATATGGTGGTTTTGGGACGTTGAACCCTACATATCAATCAATAGTTTGTCGTGCGTCTTTTTTTTTGCCCCCCCCCCCCCCTCAAAAGTTTTATAGTTCACAAGCGCCCCACATAACATTGGGCTGCAAGCCTAAGCGATCTGCCTGAGCTTTAGGCACTTCCTCTTTTCACGGGAATATGTTCGCTCTTTGTGGAGTGCCTTTGTGTAAAAACGCAAATGGGTGAGCAGAAAAAACTTGGTCACTTGATTAGTGAGGCTCGGACCATGTGGTGCACAGCCCAAGGTGGCATATTTTATTTATTTTTTTTTCAAGGAGGGAACAAGCTTTTTCGTTGTAGCTAAACCATTTTGAAAAAGTGATTTCAAGGGCGTCTAGAAATGCTAAGAGCTTCTCCGAAAGGCCTACCCATAGGCGTCCGTACGAGGAGGGGGCAAATGGGGCAGGTGCCCCACCTAATCACCTGAGAGGGAGTGCTAAATATGCTCTATACATTGACTAGGCAGCATGGCACTCTTTTAGTCATCTAAAAGGGGGGCGCGAAATCTGCCTCATACACTGATTTAACAGGGAGGAGACGCCCTGCAATATACCTATGCCCCCCCCCCCCCCCCTTCCGCTACCGGCAAGCACAAGCACGCCTATATGGACCAACTTCATTCAATGCGGACAATTCCGCCCCTCACAGTGTGCTCAAAGTGCCGGGAGATGTACTTCTTGTTGAAATGCAGCTCACACACAGCCGAGGTTTTTTTTTTTTTTTTAAGCTCTCCGCCACTGCGCAAACAGAGTTTCGTCCTTTGGAACGCCGAACAACGCATGCTTCTTTTTAGCTGACTTGTAGCCTGTAGTGCACCATGGGGGGAAGCAATGGCTTTGTTTTTGCGCCATGAGAGTGCATACAGAAGCATTAGTGTCAGAGTGCCACCGTAATTAAAAAAAATGAGGACGAACGCGCCCGACGAAATTGTCGGAAACATGCGAACAACGTATAAATGACTGCGCGCGCCCCCACGTGGCTCCTCCTAAGAGGCTTTAGTGCCTTCCGTAGGCGCCACTTGCCGCTCATCACACTTCCCTATTCTAGCCACTGTAATGTAGCCCAAGCGAGTACTTGTGAGCAGGTCATGCCTGATCAACTTGAGTAGACACTGGCGACAGCGCAAAAGACTGCGGTTTTCACCGATGCAAGTGACGCATCATCGGCCTCCGCCGCGGACACTGCAGCTTCGCGTTTGATGGTCGACTTGGTGATCCTGAATGGGCTTCTCGCCGATTCCCTACGGTGCAAAGCGTGGTGCAAAGTATGTGGCAGATGTTCGAAACTGGTCATGAGTGAGCGCGACTATGGCCTTGCTAAGAAACTGATAGTGAAGTGCGACTGTTGTGGCGAAATTATAACGGCATGGAACTCGCGCAGAGTCGATGGTGAAAAGTCGTGCAATGCATTTAAGATAAACATTTTATCCACACATACAATTCTTTGTAGTGGGAATGGCCAGACATTCATGAACGATATTTCAGCATCAATGAGACTGCGCAGCAGGGGCTGCACAATAAAACGTTCTAACGGCAATTTTTTTTACCTGGTTCCCCAAAGTGGCATTTCTGATGGTGTCATATTGAAGCAACAATATATCTGGTTCTATTCACTACTCAACCAGTCTCTACGATTTTTTTTTTTTTTGTCAGAGAGGTGGTGAATTGACAAGTGCAGCATGACTAGTACATAATTACATATTATTAAATAACAGTTATAAAAACATTTTTTAAAAGTTATTATTGGGTTTTACAAATAAATTTTAAAATGTCCTAAATTTTATTCCAGGTTGTTGTAGAATATTCATTTTTGCCTGATTGAACTCGTATATCATCCTCGATCACTGTAGTGCTCAAGAGGCTTTGAAAAAGAAGACCGGGAAGATGGATTCTACAGCCGCCACAGGGACCTTCTCATCAATTAGCTCTGAAAAGACTCGCCTGCTGGATTCCGTGCTGACCGGTTGTGCGCGCGCGCGCTTCGCGCGCTTGCGATCTCCGGCGTCAGCGTAGCTCTGGCCGACTGGGCTCGCCCTACGTCACCTCCTGACGCAGACGACCTTCGACGACAGTATAGCTCTGACTTGCTGGACTTGCTCTACGCCTTCTACCGACGCCGACAAGAGCTCTCACAAGTGTGCCTTGTCCTCAGACTCCAGTGACCGTGCTTCCATCTTTCCTATCTCTTCTATCTCCTCAGTTTGTTGTCGCTCGCTCTGGCTTACCACCTCACATCCCTTCCTCTCTTCTTCTGCTTCCTTTTTTCTACACCTTTACTCCTACCCCTTTTTATCCCTCCTCACCCCCATCCCTTGTGAGCTACTGTTGAGGTGTCGCTCACTGAAGCAGACAGTTACGGGGCTCACTTTTCTCTTCCTTTCGCTCTTAAGAATCACCTCTCTCTCATTAGCTCTGAAATTATAGTAGCCGCATGATCCAACTACCAGGGCACATAGAGTATACCCTTACCGTGATGCTGCATCATATGGAGCACGATAAGACACTAAAGAAATAAAATATCACTACGACTGAGTGGTGTGAATGGCAGTTGACTAGATCAAGGTCGAGAAAAATCACTGCGTAGGAAACAAAGCAAAACAAACAGGACGAAGACTAAAAAAGAAAAAGAAAGCAAGCACTCTTGTTTAGTTCAGAGTGGCACGGTGTTTAACACAATAAGATGTACCAAGTGGCAGCCAGATGCGAGGACGCCCTTAATCGGCAAAATTTGACAGTGAATGTTCTCGTGTAGCTGCGAAAAATAAGTAGTTTTATTGTTTGCAACCGAAATTGCCGTGAGCCAATTGAGTCAATTCTTACAGCTATAAAACGAATTCCCTTTGGACTGCAGCTAAGTCGTAAAACAGATGTGAATTGCACATATTTGGTGTAAAGGTTCATTCTAGAAGGAACCCAACCTATTTGTACAAGCCAAAAGTAGATAACCGAAAGCTTGCACGAAAATTGCTTAGCACAAGTGCGTCCCACATAAAACATATATCCGTGCTTCATTGTCAACTGCCGCCTAAGCAACTAAATTGTCTTATTCGCAAGCAATCATATGAAGGAAGCAATGCAACTCAAAGAACAATGATTACATGTGACTATTCTTTATAGATAAGTGAGTGAGTGATTTATTTATTTATTTATTTATACTGTTAGCCAAAGGCCGATACAGGGTGGAGTACTGAAATACTCTTCACACAAAGACACAAGCACTACGCAGTGAATCAAGACAGACAATGCATCTGGCAGCTTTAAAGATAACTATAGACCATACAAATTGTAATGCTAATGAAAAGCAAATCCAACCAAAAGTACAATGCACAAAAGTATTCAAGTTTTACACAGTAGTGACCAACATTGAGCAGAGAGCAACACATACACTACACTCAACATACACTGTTACACATGCTTCAAAATTGGAATCATCAAAATAAGGAACTTTTTCATAATTACGTCTAATTATTTGAACTGATGTCAAAGCATACAAGCCACCTTTCACTGGGAAAAAAAAGGGTAAAAACACTTATATACGGATGCTTTGAAGAATACTAGGCCAGTATCATTTTTTTCAAATTCCACCGAAGAGTTCATTTTAGTTAAACTGTTACGATGGGGTGAGTTTATTCAAGAACGAATGGCAAAGGGTAGCCACGCCGACATCGAGCTGCCTCCAAACAAACCACTTCGTTCTCTTCTTCCTTCCTTCACACGTTGCCGCTTCAGCGTAACACTCCCCCTTTCCCAGATCAGTCACGAGGATGAAAGCGCTTTAGGCGGGCGACGTGAACAAGCTGCGTCTGCCTAGAACAGCAGCCGTGAGACACGAGACGGGCGATTGAATATGTCACATCACTTAGGCGATCAACGATGACAAAGGGAGCGGTGTAACGAGCCAGGAACTTCTGGTACATGCCACGCTTGCGAAAGGGTGTCCACAGCCATACTTTGTCTCCTTTTTTTTTTTTTTTCGTTCGACACGTTCTTGTGCCGTGAATCATAGGCGAACTTAGAGCGGTCTTGGGATGCCAACATACGGAGCTGAGCTCGGCAACGTGCCTCCTCTGCACGGCAGAGAGTCTGGGCAATGCCAGAGTCCTCATGAGCATGAAAAGGCAGAATAGTGTCAAGAAAGTGGCGGGGTGGTCTGACATAAAGAAGATGGAATGGACTGTAGCCAAAGGATTCATGCTTTGCTGTGCTATAGGCGTAGGTGATAAATAGCAAGATGTCATCCCCGTTCTAGTGCCTCGAGTCAACGTACATCGAAAGCATGCTGGTAAATGTTATGTTGGGGTGCTCGACAAGACCACTTGTCTGCGGGTGATATGGGGTCGAGTGGCGAAACTGGCAAGCACAGAGACGCAAGAGTTCTTCTACAACATTGGCTACGAATTGTCAACCACGATCACTTAGAATAATCCGAGGCGGTCTATAGCACAGTATCACAGAGGAGAGGAGGAACCTCGTTGCATCAATGGCCGTGGCTGTTGATAGCACTTTGGTTTCCACATAACGTGTCATGTGGTCGACGCAGACTATAATCCAACGGTTGTTGTTCGATGACCATGGAAATGGACCGAGGAGATCCACTCCAAGCATTTCAAAAGGAGATGAGGGAGACGTCAAGGGTTGAAGGAGACCAGCCAGAGTAGCACTTGGTCGCTTTAATTGCTGGCATTTATCACAACTGGCCACATACTTTTCTGTACTGCATCGCGTGGTAGGCCAATAAAATTGAGCCAGCAGGTGGGGGTACGTTTTGGCGAACCCCAGGTGCCCTACCGATGCGTTGTCGTGCATAGCGTAGAGTACATGCGTTCTCAAATTCATAGGGACCACTAAAAGAAGGCGAGCACCATCAGCCGCATAATTTTTTTTTGCAAAGCAAGCCATCTCGTACGATAAAGCCATGGCTGCCTATCGGTTGAGCGGCTGAGTCAAAGAGATCATCCAAGCTGCGGTCGTTGCGCTGTTCTTCTCCGAAGGTAGCGAGGTCAGGAAAAGCAGTATCGTTGATGGCAGCTAGAAAATCGTCACAATTGTTGGCGTCACATAGAGTGGTTGGTAGGAGAAGCCCCGAGAAACAGTCGGCGTCTGCATGATGGCGGCCACTCTTGCAGCATATTGCAAAGTTAAATTCCTGCAAACGTAGCGCCCATAGCCCGAGGCGACCAGGAGGGTCCCTTAGACCAACCTACCAACATAGTGAATGTGGGTCAGTCATGATCGGGAAGTGCCGCCCGTAGAGATATGAACGGAACTTATGCACAGCAAAAACAACAGTGAAGCCCTCTTGTTCAGTAATGGTGTAATTCTTCTCGGCCTTGCTCAACGAACAACAGGAGTAGGCGATGACATGCTCGGCGTCATCAAAGCACTGGATGAGCATGGCACCGGATGCCACTCGCGTCGGGGTGCACTTTTGTCATGGCAGATGGGTCGAAATGGTGCAGTATGGGTCCAGACGTGAGAAGGAATTTGGGTTCACGAAACGAGGAATCACACTCTGTTGTCCAGATAAAATTCGTATCTTCGCACATCAGTGAAGTCGATGGGTGGGCAGTATCAGCAAACTTGGGCACAAATCGGCGAAGTATGAACAGAGACAAAGAAAACTTCTTAGTTCACGTTGTGACTGCGGTTGTTTGAAACAGCAAACTACAGCAACCTTCTGAGAGTCTGGGAGCACACCATGTTTGTCTACAAGATGACCAAGTACAAATGCTTCTCGCTGACCAAAGCGACTTTTTTTTGGAGTTCAGGGTAAGGGCAGCTTGTTCAAGGCATGTTAAAACAACATCAAGTCGATGGTTGGGTTCAGCAAAAGTGTGTCCAAAAATGACGATGTGGTCGAGGTAACATTAACAAATCTCCTATTTGAGTCCATGCTGTACCATGTCCATAAACCTTTCAAATATCGCAGGGGCGTTGCACAAACCAAACGCCACGACACTGAATTTAAACAAGCCATCTGGTGTGACAAAAGCGGTTTTCTCTTCGTCCACGGAATGCATAGGTCCCTGCCAATAGTCCGTTTGGAGGTCCACAGATGAGAAGTAAGATGCCGAATGAAGACAGTCGATAACCTCATCTATACGGAGAAGCGGATACACATTTCTTTTCATCACCGAATTCAGATGTCAGTAGTTGACGCAAAACCTCCAGGACCTGTCTTTTTTCTTCACAAGGATGACCGGCACAGCCCGGGTGTTCGAAAAGTCTTTGATGACGCCCTTAGTCAACATGTCTTCCACCTGTTCGGCAATCACATTGCGCTCCGATGCAGACACACAGTATGGTTTCTGCCTTATCAAATGCGCGGACCCTGTGTCAATCCTGTGGCAAGCCCGCGTATTGGGAACATGAACTTTAGTAGCGTGCTGGGTGAAATTAAACAAGGAAACACGCCTGCTAAGGACGGTGACCAGGGCTTGACACTTCTCAGAGAGTAGTGCCTTGTTAATCATGCTCAAAAATGGCGAACAGTCTTCAAGGACACCAGAGCTAGTCTCATGCGCACGGGATTCGTTTGAGGCATCATTGCTTAAGGCGTCAATATTAAGGCTTATATCCGCTTCAAGCGAGGTAAGTCCCATACCGCTTGGAAGCACAACAGACTGGTTATATAAATTTGACACCCACAATGTACTTGTACCACTAACCACAGACACAATACAGCGAGGCAGGAGCACACCCTTCTGTGCGACGATTGAAGACATCGGCTCAACAATAGCATCGAATACATCGTTGTCGGCACTAGCAACAGTAACATGGACGCTAGATAACGAATGGGCCGGTACAACGGAATCTTCACAGGCGGCGAGAGTGTGCGAACAAGCAGTAGGTTGGTTGGCAACAAAAGGAGAGACAAAAAGCTCGCCGGTACCGCAAGCAAGAGTGGCAACGCACTGTTGCAGGAAATCTAGACCCAGAATTACATTATGCGTTCATTTAGCGGGCACTGTGAATTCGGCTCGATAGAAGTTATTAGATAAATAGACGTTCGCGGTGCACTCCAAGAGGTCGTAACAATTCTCCACTCACAGCACGAAATGTGTCCGCATTATCCCACTTGAACATCACCTTACGGCCTAATTGGGTTTTGAAATCCATGCTGATAACGGAGGCACTTGCTCTCGTGTCCACTAAAGCTGTCGTAACATTGTTCACAGAAACACAAATCTTGTCAGATGCATGGTCACTGGTGGAGGTGTAGTGGCATATAGCTGAAGATGACTGGCGACCTCACCTTTATCGGTCGCACTGCCCGAAATGGGACATCGTCGAGGATATGCGAATCTTCGGTAGCGTGAAGGTGGAGGCATCAAGCTGCGCACAGACGCGGGTGAGTCACTGCGGTGATTCGCCCGACGGTTTTGCCTATTGTCAAAGTCTAAAGGCCAGGTTGTCTCATCAGCGTGCTGATTATTGTGCCCGTAGAAAGTGCGTGGTCCCCCATAGGACGGTGCTGCCATGCGACGGCGATCGGGGCAGAATCGGGCGACATGACCACGGATGCCACAGTGAAAGCATATGGAACGTTCCCGAGATACGCAGCAGAAGGATGAATAGCTCGGCCTTTCCATGCCTGATAAACAGTAGGTGGTCTGCGTGCGTAGTCGTCATACAATGGGTAGTACAGACGCATAGCTTGCTTGGCCCTTGCGGACAAGGCGTATATTTGTAGGCATCTAGGGCGGCGACGTTGATAATCGTCATGCTGAAGCAGCAGGGAGGAAAGGGCTCTCGGACATTAGGTGCCGGCCAAGAAGCCGCCTCACGTAGGTCGAGCTTTTTGTGCACTACTTGGCGAATCATGGACGCGAGATCCTATGGGGCCGAATGTACGTCGACGCTGGCGATATTAGTGACGTTGGGCAGGCGGCCGAACTTTGGTGTAATTCACCGCGCTTTCAGCGCTTCAAACGTACGTGCTTGATGACGTCACTTACACTCTCCAGACATTCTTTTGCGATGAGGAACTGATAAACGCCCTCCGCGATCCCTTTTAGAAGATGACCAACCTTGTCCTCTTCTGTCATCTAGGGGTCTAGTGCCTTGCACAACTTGAGTACCTCCTCGATATACATCGTGTAGGTTTCCCCGGGGACTTGTGCTCGTTGCACAAGAGTTTGCTCGGCACGCTTCTTTTTTGCTGCCGGATTCCCAAAGCACATCTTGATTTCATCAATAAACTTCCACCACGTTGTCAGGCTTTCTTCATGGTTTTCAAACCATACGGATGTGTTCCTCTGAGAAAGAGTCCCACATTGTTGAGCTGGCCACTAGCATCCCAGCCATTAAACTGACTCACCCATAGGTAGGAGCTGAGCCATGCGTCGACATCTACCCCAGCTTGTCCAGCAAAGGATGGGGGCTGGATGTATGGCTGCCACAGAATGCGGGAAGCAGGTGGCTCGTTGTCATTGTCGTTGTGAGACGCCATCGCAGGTGGTAGACCAGCAAGTCGTCGACTTCGGCGAAGCTCCACGTATTGCGCCTCAGCTGTTGATGAGTCTGTTCGTCAGGGGCGCCGTTATCGTACCCAGCACCTCTCACCAAAAACTGTTACGATCAAGTGTGTTTATTCAAGAACGAATGGCGAAGGGCAGCCGCGCCGACACCGAGCTGCTTCCTCTCTTCTTTTCTTCACACGTTGCGGCTTCAGCGAAACAATATTATGCAGTAGCACATTCCACTATTCAATCGTTTCCGAGAAGAAGAAGTATTTAAAGGTATCAACCTTTGCGGGTATGGGCACAAATTGATCCTGATGGCTCGATCTGACAGACCGTAAAATGCATGACATTCTGTTTTGTATGTATCTGTGAGGGTTAAAGTTGAAGCAACCGTGTTTCATTGTCACTAAGTGTAATAATGAATATACATATATGCACAAATACTATAACTTCTTTACTATATGGGTATATTTCAACAGGTCATAGCTCTCAATTGACCATGTGCTCTCATTAAGTACACCCTACTCGTATAACTATCATGCAAACAGCAGCACTTTCCTAGCATGCTTCGGAAATGACATCTTTGGAAATGAAATTAGGGTGGTGTGAAAATATTAGGAGTCAATAAATCTAATGATATTGTATTCACTTACTTTAATAATAATAATAATAATAATAATAATAATAATAATAATAATAATAATAATAATAATAATAATAATAATAGAAAAAGTGGTTATTACAAATTTGCCTTTTACCGTACTCAATTCAGCATGAAAAGTTGATATTCGTGCGCTTTTACAAAATAAACAGCACAGTACACATGGTTGGGAAAGCTTAGAGGCCCAATCAAGAACGAAAAGTGTCCGGCCCGGTCTACACGAGTGCTAAAAAAATCATTAGTTGATGTCACAGGTCACCAAAATTTTTGAAATCGTGACATCAACATCGACATCACCACTTCGTCTATAGTGGGCAGATCCCAAGAGACTGATAAACCGCGCGAGGTGCAGAACGCTTTCGATGGGGAGATAAAGTCGACTGAGAAGAAAAAGAAGACTGCTTTGGCGTTGGAATCCTCTTAGAAAAACGTATAAGAGACATCGCGGGTTTTATTGGGATAGAAATTTCGCACACCTCCTGCGCACTTGCCCGGCTTTCGCGGATGTGACGGTGCACCTGTCAAAATCTGATCAGTTCACGCACATGGTACAGCAGATCTTTTCATTCCTGTTTCAGAACCGCAGCACAGTGGTGCGGTAAACGAAGCAATCACACGAAACGGTTGCTTTATGAGTGGCACTCATAGCACCAGCATATGGGTTGACCATCGTGAAAATTTGTGCACAGCCTTTTTTTTTTTCACGATTCCAAGTCTTTTTTTTTTTTTTTTTGTTCAAGTTTAGAATCCCCACCCCCTTTGCGCTTCCACCATTCCCAGTGCCTTGATAGCACGCTAATTGATTGAGACCCTTGGCTTAGCGAGTGGTAGCTGCAAAGCCAATCCGAGCATGGCATTCGTCATTTGAGAATAGGTGACTCACACATTTGCGGCTGCCCTCATTGAGCAGTCGCTGAAAAGGTTCATCGGAGCGACATGCTTGAGCGCATCTTCATTCTCTGCAAACGTCTTATTTTCTAGGCGTCTATGGCGGCCGATGCTGCCGATACAGAGAGGGTAAATGAGCTACGTCACGCACTTTGGTCAGTGAAAGCTGGGTGCCTAAAAAATAAAATATATCACGATCTACATCAGCAAACAGATTATTAGCTAAACTTTAGTTTTGCTAGAGATAAGTCGTGCACATCTTGTCTATTTCGCGCACTTCAAGCTACCTCTCTGCTATATCAGTCGTTGTTTGTCCACTGCCACAAGCAAATGGCACTCACATCAACGATTTTCGAAAACACAATGATCATTTGCAACACATGTGTTACCGTTATGCGAGTGTAATCATTACGCTAGCAAATACATCTTTTATCGAGAAGAACACGTACTGAAAATCGTGTTTCCAAACTTTGTTGGGACCCATGACATTTTACCGAGCGCTGCAAGGAACACTAGAGCTCATGCAGCCATCCGCACTTTTTGCTGCAGTCGGGGAAATATGGCTCGCTAACTCAGAGCTTACAAGATTGTTATTGCACATAAGCGAGCGAGACTGTTGCCCACAAACTTGCTCGCAAACTATCCACAAGCTTGTCAATGGGCCTTTTTCAAGCCTGAACAGCCCCTCCATGGAGATCACAGGAATTGAAATTGGGGGTCGGTGGCCTCTGAAGTCATCCGCCACGCACTGGTATTTTTCGGAAGGATTTGCAAACGATGCCAGATGCCCCTCAGTTCGCACCTGTTGCCACCTTGTGAAACATTTAGAGAAGCTTTTTGGCCTTCTGACCCCGCAAAAAACATGGCATGCATCAAGAAGTCACCACCCGTTCGCATGAGCAGACTAGTCTCTCGAAAAAGGTCCATTGTTATACTATCGTTCAACCTGTCTCACGTGAAATAGTCGAACACAAACTGCCAAACACTCACCACCTGCCTGCAAAGGGAAAGCAGACTACCAGGTAATGTCCTGCGTGTCTCAAAGCAAGGTAAAGTTCTTTGTGTACTTCAAAACGATTCTACAGTCCCCTGGCTACAAAGGCGACAACTATGCTCGTCCTAGAATTTTCGGCACAATAGCCTTAACTCCTTGTCAGGAATGTGACACGCTTTCTTCCCTTCTTTCTTTCTGTCACTCCCTCTCTTTCTTTTTTTTCTTTTTTTTAGCAGCCCCTCGTGAGTTACATTGTACACTGAAGACATAGCGACTAGATTTAGCCACTGGGCTAAACAATGAAGTATGGATAAATAACCCATACGTATTTCGGCGGCAGTCATGTTTAGCGGTGTCACTTTTGACAAACCTCTAAACTGACATGAGACAATTGCATGGTTTTTTTTTTTTTTTCACAGATGGTGCCACCACGAAAAGATATTTGCAAGATTTATCATTTTTTAAAAATCTGCTGTTTTAAGCGCGACTTCACAAAGTTAGTGAGCACTAGTAATTGCAAGACGTTACATGGTCCTGCTAATGAGCAATACTTGTAGTGAATTAGCCTATAAAAGAAAAAAGTAAATTTGTACAAACCTGGCAAGCCGATTTGCAAGTACTTTAACACAATTTTCTCCTCATAAAAACCCAGAGAAAACCTTGCTGCACGAATATTGAAAATTTCAGTTTTAGCTTGAATAGTTTTGTCACTTCATCAGTAATGCTTGAACATGTGGAGCCGTAAATTGCCGAATCGAGGTATTAATAATTCATGAACTATTCATCAGAACGAAAAACAACTTCACGCAGGCATTAAAGAAGCCCTGCAACACTTTTTGAGCATGTTCAGAAAACGTTGTCGATTAGTAGTGGAGTCTGCCGACAACACGCGAGTCAAATATTAAAGCGCAGCACGCGGCGTGGAATTCACAATAAATTATAATAGTCAGCTTAAAATCGCTTTCTCTTCTCTCAATAAATGACATAAGGCACTGAAAAATCACTCGTAGAAAGCCCATCTATCAACCATTGGCTGGTTTGAAAATCACTCGCTCGGTCGTTCAAGAGATCCCCGCAGGATTTCGAGACTTGTCCATGCGTGCGATCACACCGAAAAAGCTGTGCCTTCGAAAAAAAAAAAAAAAAAAGAGAAAGTGCTCAAGGTCACGAGGCACTGGCAATGTATTTTCTTAGCCCCTTCCATCTCTTCTTGCTTAGCTTTCAGCGCTTTCGTCAAGACGAGAGAAGAGAGAATGCGATCGCAGCATGCAACGAATATTACGGGCGTAACGGTAGCGACGCTACCGTTACGCCCACAACGCCCGCAAGCATTGCGTATGGTATTCTAATTCTAGACTATTTGCCTGCACTTTTTGTGTCTCAAATAAATCTTGCCTTGTTTTGAACCTCTGCTTTTATTGTTGAGGTGAGTTCTAATAAGTGCTTCTTAAAGCTTGCTGTAAGTTGCTGGTGTGAGAATCCCGATTTGTGGCCACTTCGTTTTCTTTTTCGCTCTGTACGTTTTCGTGGAAAGTTTTCCCCCTATAATTCTCGCACCCCCAACTTTGCATCAGTTTTCCGGCAAAAAATGTGCGCGAATTATGTGAGTAAATACGGTACCTGAAAAAGTGTTTCATGGCCCCTTTAGGTACCTTGTAGCTTAGAAACCCATTCAATATTGTTGCGTACACAAATCAGAGGTTCCATGTTCGATTGCGCGTGCTGGAGTCTTTTTCAGTATCTTTTTATTTCTTGCATTTTCATATATATAAATATGTATACATACACAGTGAGTAACGGCGATGCCAGTGGCAAAATCCAGTCAAGAGTGTCCATATAATTGCTATACGTTCCCAAGTCCGGTAACGATGAACCGCTGCGTGCCGAAACTTCATTCGGACAAGTGTAAATTTTCTAACAGGGCGGACTTGAGCCACATTCTCTGGGCCTGCCCGCAGGCCCCCATGAGAGGCGAATTCCCAGATGGGAGTGGATGGAATCGCGAGAGCAATTATTGCGATTGCAATTATATGAATGCTGTCATCAGAGTCCAAACCAATAGGATCGCTTACACATCGTCTGTTTTACGTGCGAGTAAAGGCGGGCTAGTGCTGGGGACGAACGCGGCTGAAGCAAATATGAAACGACCCAGCTGTCACCGTCGCGCGAAGGGCACATGCGACAACATCCCTCCGCATGCGAGGCCTGTCGTGAATGTCTTCGCTTGTTTAGGAGTTATCTCGTCTGGCAAGGGACCATAGTACAGTCCCGCGAACCACTCGCCTTCGCCAGCTCAGCCTTCTCCGATCGTAGTCCAGACGCGGGCGCGTAACATGCACTCTTTTCAGCAACCCTTGCGGATGAGTAAAAAAAAACAGAAAAAGAAAAGAATGTTGGAGGAAAAAACTTAGAATATGGGGGAGGAGTGTTCCATAAGGAAGATGGGGATAAAATAGACAGTGAGAGAAGAAAATGGTCTAACTAAAACATAGGGAAAAGTAAAAAAAGAAAGTTCTGGCTTGGGAAAAAGAGAAGCGCTGGTTAATCGTGGCAAACGGCCATTAGGTTCGATGAACCCTTGCGGAAGCACAGTTCAGCTTAGCTTCTTGAGGAAGCATGGAAAGGGGACGCATAAAGGAACGGTACAGATAGTGTGTAGTGAGTTGTGGGCATGAGGATGCCCAGTTCCCCTTCCGGGTACAGGTGGGGGAGAGTGAAGGTCCGTCACAGCATCGCCCTCTGCCTCCTCCCTGTCCGCCCAGTCGCCGCTCTCCTCCCTATTATGTCAATGTAAAGGGCTAACTATACCCTACCCCCCCCCCCCTTCCACCCCAAAGGTTAACGTTTGCATGCCTAAAGGCATGGGTGCATCCGTACAATAAAACAGCCACAAAGATAAGCACACATTCCTCGGTGCGTGCGTCCGTTTGCTAACGCAGCCCGCGTGGTAAATGTAAAAATACGCAGCCCGCGTGGTAAATGCCAACTACGTTCTAGTCGGCATTCTTGCAAAACACAAACGTGAAACGAGGACGAGGTGGAGTCTTTTTTGTACGTCACTACCTACTCTAGCATGTAATATCAAACGTAAACATTCGGCAGTTGTCTGTCTGGCCCGAAAACCAGTGCCGTGACGGGGCAGGGGGTTGGACGGCTGCGTGAATGTTCGAGTGCCCACTTCCTATATCGGGAAACAAAGAAATTCCAAGAAAAGATATGATAGTGCAGGAACGACCTCCGTCAGTTGAACAGCGGAGTGCAGTGGCACAGCACTGTGAGCAGTCTGACCACCATTACTTCCTGGAATGCTGGCACATTCAGCAGCCAGCAAAAGCATCAACCCTACCACAGGGTCACAGCCCTCCCTCCACTACAATAAAGTTTTCTTTCTTTTTTTGTTAATGTACATGACCTTCAGAAACTGCACAGCCATGCGCGATTTCGCTGCTCCTACTCGACAGGCCATATGTTCTGGCGCTATTTTGGCATCTCGAAAACATGCATTGAACCGAGTTGAACATTGCTACATCGTTAAAAACAAAGAATCCTTTTTACTACGAGGCCAGACCACTTTGCTCAAGTGGCCAGACAAAGCGCTGGACATGCAGGGTAAAACTGGATTTCCAGGAGATTTTCCTATGACCCGTACAACCGGAAGAAACATTCAAAATACCGGTTAATCCAGGAGACTTGGCAGGTATGGTAATAGAACACAACCAAGTGTCACGAAAGGGAGCCCCACGAGACTGGTTGAGGCTTTTCTGATGATGAATATGTAAGAATATGAGCCGGAAATGGCAGTGCTGTCAATCATTTTTGCACAAAACAGACACATAAGGAAAGTACGAATGTAAGTCTCATTCTATCCAATAGGACGATTACTAAAGTTTCCAGACGACTTGGATTGTATTGGAACATAAGCATAGGCGCTGGAAAACCGAATCAGCCAGCTTTGTGTCTGACTTGCGCCAGTCTCGCAGCGACAGTTCGTGAAAATGACAACCAGTACCCCACCACAAAACGACTCATCAAACTGCAACACCATCTAGCGTCCACTAAAGGAATTAACACAAATAAATTATTAAAGTTATCGCGCTCTTCAATTTCGAGCTTTGGAAAATGGTGCCTGCCAATACTGATTTTCACCTATGATAATTCTATATTTCTTCATGCCTGGAAAATATTTCTGAATAGTCTCAGCTTGCCTATTGGCTATTCGCTCCTTTTTGACCTTTCATGACATTTGATTCCGTTATGTCACAGAAGGCTTACAAAATGGTCCCCAAGCGCATTTGAATTTCTAGCTGCTAATATAATTTGAATATTATTTATATTCACATTTGTGCTTAGAGGTCCCCCGACGAAAAACAATATTGCCAGGCCAGTGTAGTGACCCTACCTTCTTTGTAGGTGCCAACGTCCAGGTGAAGGTTCTGCATCTCGATCACCATGCTATGGTAAGCTTCGCTCACCAGAAAAGAGTGGTAATAGCGCTCCTCCAATGCTTGATACACTTCCTTCTGAGCTTGCAGGAATGCCTCAGGACCCTGGAAAGCAAACAATGCCACATTACCACTAGGTAAGTTCCTTGCTGCCTGTAATGCTACATTCTGCAGAGAACACTGCAACTCTTGCACAGGAGCTTACCTAAGAATGTAACAAAAGCTACAAAAGACATGGTGCATTACAAATGCGAGTGATTACCGCTAGGTAAGTTCCTTGCTGCCTGTAATGCTACATTCTGCAAAGAACACTGCAACTCTTGCACAGGAGCTTACCTAAGAATGTAACAAAGGCTACAAAAGACATGGTGCATTACAAATGCGAGTGTGTTTGAATACTCGCCACAGATGGCAAATGAACAGCTTTATGAAGACAAATATGATGCGAGCTACTTGGCAGTCCAATGTTTGATGGTGGTTGAGCAGACTGCTTGGTTCTCACCAGTCTGCCCACCAGTAGATACTCTATTACGTGCTTGAAGGCAGCTATGCTACATTTTTTGTAGATGATGAAAAAAATCTACAAAAGTGTAAGTGTAAGGGCTTGTTTTCTTTGTTAGACACAATATAACAATATCTTTGTTAGACACAATATAAGTGTAAGGGCTTGTTTTCTTTGTTAGACACAATAAAAGGAGTTCCTGCTTGGCTACTAGTGGCTCCGTACTTCTTGTCGGCCGGCGCTTCAGCGTCGTGCCCTGTGTTCCCCCTGCGGCACGTCCGCCCCACGATACAATAAGGGCTCAATTTTCCGTTTTTTGACACAATATTAATGACATATAACAGACAATAATGCCAAGCAAAGTATACAGAAAGGTATTAGACCGAATTGTAATGTAAATGAGAAGAAAGAAAAGTCGGTGAAAAGATAACTTGCCGTGAGCAGGAACCGAACTTGCAACCTTCAAATAATGCGTTCGATGCTCTACCACTGAGCTACCACAGCAGCGATCCGCCCAGCCACTTTATTGGGTATATATGTGAATTTAAACGTGGGAGTGTCAGTCAGCGCCACCAGTAACTATGGCGGCGAGTGTGGCACACTCTTTATGAGCCTGTTTGGCGTCACGTAGCACGTGAACTTATTACAAGCTGGCAGCTGACCAATAGTCCCTCGTATACAAACGAATAGCACCAAGTCTGCCGGTACGAGACCCTCGTTAATGAATAAGGAAAAAAGTGTATACGTAAGGGCTCGTTTTTCCGTGTTTTGACACAATATTATTGATATCTAATAAACAATCTTGCCAAGTATAATGATGTTATTAGAAATAATTGTAATGTATATGTGAAGAAAGAAAAGTGGACAAAAAGACAACTTGCCATGGGCAGGGACTGAACCTGCGACCTTGGAATAACGCGTCCGATGCTCTACCATGTTATGCCTGCGAGTCCACAGCGAACGTCCGTGCCTCTGAAAAAGGCAATTTGTGTCAAGGCCAGCATGCGAGCCCGCCTGACGCGATCAAAAACTCAACGGCGTCATCACGCGACGGCGCCTTTCTGGCACACACGTGCAGTGAGTCACCTCAGCCCGCGAGCCCGTCGAGTAAACAACCGGCGTCTTCCTGTCTGGCGGGTCTGACGCAATGCCTGGCGACGTCACTCGTCCTTGGGTGCAGCCACCTGCAGCGCAGCCTCTCCAGATTCGATGAGAAAGAATGACGCGGCCCCAGCAGCGACCCCATTGGAGGAGTCTGGCCTCACGACCAGCGGCGCTTCTGGTTGGACATTTTGTTATTCAAAGAATTCACTCGGTGCATATAAAAGAAGCCCTGCAGCGCGTCGCAAGCAGCAGTCCTAAGTGAGAGCAGACATGTGTGTCGCAGTTGAGCTGTGTGTCAGAGTTGAGCTATGTGTTAGCAGACCTGTTGGAGAGCAGACGTGTGTCGCAGCAGTCCTATGTGAGAGCAGACATGTGTGTCAGAGAAGAGAGCTATGTGATAGAGAGTTGAGCTATGTGTTAGCAGACCCATTTGAGAGCAGACTTATGTGTTAGAGAGGAGAGCTCGGCTCTTCGGGTCTCTAAGCTGTCGGCCCCAGTGCCGAATTTGTAACGCCTCTGTATATATGCTGTACATAAACCTTGTTTAACTCACCGTCGTCTCGTCCGCTCGTCTATCAGCTCTGCGCAGAAGCAGTCGCGAGCTGAGAAACCTACGCTACCAAACGGATGGTGACCTCCCCTGCGGAGTTCGAAGCAGTGGTGCCTTCGGGACCGTGTTGGCGTCGTCGTCTTTTGAAACAGTGGTTGCAGCAGTGAGATTTCGAGGCGCCCTTCGTAACGTCGTCGGAGGTGCGCTTCGCAACAGTGGTGGCAGCGGTGGGATCGGCCGGCGTCAGCGACATCGATGCGGTGAGTGCCTGATGTTTTCCCCTCAGTTCACCAGACTACTCTAGCTCAGGTTGTAGTAGTTTAGAGAAGGGCTGTGTGAAGCATTGAAGTGAGCTTTGATCGTTTCAAGCAAAGTCGAAGTGCTTTGAAACCGAAGTTAATGCGGAGGGGGTAAACACGGGAGTGTGAAAAATTGCTTGCGCGTCTTGCTAGTTGACTTATAGTGGGTACGGCAAGTAAATTGTTAACAGGGGCAAACAGCAAGAGGCTAGTGTGAACGATGGAGAACCTTAAAGTGAAAGAACTCATCGAAATTTTGTGAGGAACTCGGCATTACTTTGGGCCGTGCGAAACGAAAGCAAGCGATCCTTGAGATCATGAAGGATGAGGGGGTGTTGGGTGAGGAAGTCGATGAGGCCTGGGTGGATATCAAAGCACGCCGCGAGGAGGCTGACAGGCGAGAAGCTCGCGAACGTGAAGAAGCTGAAAGGCGAGAAGCTCGCGAACGTGAAGAAGCTGAAAGGCGAGAACGCCGCGAGGAGGCCGAGAGACAGGAGCGCCTCGAGTTGAAACGAATAGAATTGGCAATACTACAGTGTTCGCAGGCGCCTAGCATAGCTTCTCAAACAGTTCAGGTCAGCGGTTATAGAATTCGGGATCAACTGCCACCGTTCGTAGTAGGCGAGGACATGGCGAAGTATCTCGTCAAGTTTGAACACGTCTGTGAGCGAAACGCTTTGGAGCGGTCTCTTTGGGCGCAGAACCTGTTAGTTCTTCTTCCCGGCGAAGTGTCCGACGCGATAACTTGCTTGTCAAGGGAAGCGTTTGAGAGCTATGACGAGGTTAAGGAAGTGCTCTTGAGACGTTATAAGTTGTCACCCGAGGCTTTCAGGCAAAGGTTCCGGTATGGTAAAAAGGGGAATGAGTCACACGTTGACTTCGCGTTTCGTCTTAAAGCCGATTTAATTGAATGGCTCAAGGGCGAAGGTGTTTATGACGACCGCGATAAAGTGGTAGAATGCATTGCATTGGAGCAATTCTACCGCTGCATCGAGGAGAATGTCAAACTTTGGCTGCAGGACAAACTTGGTGAAGTACAGCTAAACAAGGCAGCAGAGTTAGCTGAGGAGTATTATACTCGCCGAAAGTTGCATAGCAGGGCAGTGCGCGTAGAAAAGGATGAAAGCAAAAAGGAAGAGCACATCGAGATAAACTGTAAGCAACAGTTTGCAACTATCCGAGAATCGAAAAACAAACAGAAGCCGCAAATCTGCTACAACTGCAGAAAGGAAGGGCACATCGCGATAACCTGTCAGCAAAAGTTTGCAACTATCCTAGAATCGGAAAACAAACGGAAGCCGCTAATCTGCTACAACTGCAAAAAGGAAGGGCCTGTCAAAGTAATATCGAAACTTTCCGATATGAATTATGAAGCGAAATTAGGAAGGCGGCCGAACAAAATTTACCACAGTAACTCGATGAAACCATACGTTGAACGTCAAGCGGTCGTAAATCTGCTTTTGAATGCTTCAGAGGAAGAGGGAGCAGAAATATTGAGTTCAGGTGATGTAATAGAAAGGGGATCGGAGGTAATCTTGGAGTAGTTGAACCTAGAGCCTAGGTTAAGTGAAGTCCGGAAGGAGGACTTGAGAAAGATTGTTTCCGAGTTTGGAGACGTGTTTTCGGACCGTCCCGGAAACACGACGGTGATCGAACACGATATCGAGCAAACTTGTGAGGAGCCAATCCCTAGCAAGCCGTATCGTTGTTCCCCTGTGCAATGTCGCAAGTATGAGCCGCTCTCGGTACCGCATAGGTATCCCCGCCTAAAAGTGGCCTGTTACTGAAGTGGAGCATGATGCTCCAACAGCACAACTTTGACGTTCGCTACAAAAAAAAGGAAAGCTAAACGCTAATGCAGACGCATTGAGCCGTGCCTTTAGTTAGTACCTTCTCCACCTTTCGGTTTCTCGCTGGCGATTAGGGGCAAAATTTTGACCTCATCACGACCTTAGCTGAGCGCTCTCGTCCAGAGTGAGCTCAAGGAGCCAACTTTATGTTCTATTCTATTTCGTTACGTTGTTGTACGTGTAAAAAAATTTGAGTTCTCATTTTAAGAGTCTTGTGTCCCACATGTGCCTCTTGATGTAGAGAGATCGAAATTCCGATAGACACGTAGCTAGGTATATGTTGTACTATACTTTGTCTGGTGTTCTGTCGGGTGACCGAGGGCACTTGCTTGTGTCGTGTGTTGTCTGCTGTTGAACCGTTCTTGACAAGTTCCATCGACATCGACAGAACCATGGACAAGTGCTGAGGCCAAGGATCGTCAGAAGAGACGAGCGAAGCTGGCCGACAAGTTGTGGCGACAAGCCAGTGAAGCTGGGATCCGTCCTCAAGAATGGGATGTGTTCCCGGAACGGAGTCTGGAGCTGCATTCTCCCCGTGGCCCAGGAGGGGAACCTGGAGGGACCTGGTGAACGAGCGCGCCTGACATCCGAGCCACGTGGAAGCAGCTCGTCTTTCCGGCGCATTGTCTGGCGGCGGGGGTGCTGTTATGCCTGCGAGTCTACAGCGAACGTCCGTGCCTCTGAAAAAGGCAATCTGTGTCAAGGCCAGCACGCGAGCCCGCCTGACGCGATCAACAACTCAACGGCGTCATCACGCGACGGCGCCTTTCTGGCGCGCACGTGCAGTGAGTCACCTCAGCCCGCGAGCCCGTCGAGTAAACAACCGGCGTCTTCCTGTCTGGCGGGTCTGACGCAATGCCTGGCGACGTCACTCGTCCTTGGGTGCAGCCACCTGCAGCGCAGCCTCTCCAGATTCGATGAGAAAGAATGACGCGGCCCCAGCGGCGACCCCATTGGAGGAGTCTGGCCTCACGACCAGCGGCGCTTCTGGTTGGACATTTTGTTATTCAAAGAATCCACCCGGTGCATATAAAAGAAGCCCTGCGGGGCGTCGCGAGCAGCAGTCCTAAGTGAGAGCAGACATGTGTGTCGCAGTTGAGCTGTGTGTCAGAGTTGAGCTATGTGTTAGCAGACCTGCTGGAGAGCTGACGTGTGTCGCAGCAGTCCTATGTGAGAGCAGACATGTTTGTCAGAGAAGAGAGCTATGTGATAGAGAGTTGAGCTATGTGTTAGCAGTACCCATTTGAGAGCAGACCTATGTGTTAGAAAGGAGAGCTCGGCTCTTCGGGTCTCTAAGCTGTCGGCCCCAGTGCCGAATTTGTAACGCCTCTGTATATATGCTGTACATAAACCTTGTTTAACTCACCGTCGTCTCGTCCGCTCGTCTATCAGCTCTGCGCAGAAGCATTCGCGAGCTGAGAAACCTACGCTAGCAAACGGATGGTGACCTTCCTTGCGGAATTTGAAGCAGTGGCGCCTTCGGGACCGTGTTGTGGTGTCGCCGTCTTTCGAAACAGTGGCCGCAGTAGTGAGATTTCGAGGCGCCCTTCGTAACGTCGTCAGAGGTGCCCTTCGCAACAACCGACTGAGCTACCACGGTGGTGATAACCCAGTCCACTTTTATAGGGTATGCATGTGCATTTAAATGTAGAAGCGTCAGTGAGTGCCACCAGTAGCCATGACGATGAATTTAATACACTCTTTTTCGGCCTGTTTGGCATCGCGTAGCACGTAATCACATTATGAACTGGCAGCTGACCAATGAACCCTCGCATACTACCTTAAAGGGGCCCTGAAGCACTTTTTCAAGTAACCATGGAATGTATTCACTGAAAGAGCTTACTGCCTCACGAATTGAACCCCAAAAAATTTTAAGAATCCGTCCACTGCGAATGGAGTTACTAATACTGCAATTATTGCTAATACTGTAATAATTGCTAATACTGTAATTATTACTAATACTGCAATACTGTTGCATGCTGCAATTGCATTCTCTCTTCTCTCATCCCAATGAAAGCACTGGAATCTAAGCAGGGAAGGATGGAAGGGGCAAAGAAAATACATCACCAGTGCTTTGTGACTTTGAGCACTTTTTCTCTTTTTTTTTTTTTTTTTGAATGTGCGGATTTTTCAATGTGATAGCAAGCGTGGACAAGTCGCGGCCTCCCGCGGCGGTCTCTGTAACGACCGAGCGTGCCATGTTCAAATCAGCCAATGGCTGATAGATGGGCTTTCTACGAGTGATTTTTGAGCACCTACCGTCATTTGTTGAGAGAAGAGAAAGTGATTTTTAGCAGACTTCGATAATTTATTGTGAAAGAGTGTTCCACGACGAGCGTATAACACTCTTTTTTGGACTGTTTAACGTCACGTAGCACGTGATCATACGGGCTGGCAGCTGACGAATAATCTCTTGCACACTACCTCAAGGCACCAAGTAGGCCCGAACACTTTCCTTCATTCATAGCGAGGGTCTCGATCTGGCAGACTTGGTGCCTTGAGGTAGTAAGCGAGGGATCATTGGTCAGCTGCCAGCTCATACTATGATCACGCGCTACATGATGCCGAACAGACAGAAGAAGAGTGTTCCACATTTGCCATCATGGCTACTGGTGGCGCTGACTGACGCTTTCACGTTTAATGCACATATAATGTGAACATGTGGAGGGGGGGCATGCATTATTCCAAGGTCGCAGGTGCCGTGCCTGCCCATGGCAAGTTGTCTTTTCGTCCACTTTTCTTTCTTGACATTTACAATACCGTTATTTCTAATAAAATCCCCTATACTTATCTTGGCATGATTGTCTCTTATATCTCATCAGTGACCGAAGCTAGGAAAATAAAAATCTTTTTAGTTTTCTCTCAATGTAAGGGTTCATCACACTGCACAGACACCATCCCGACAGATTCTATTATTGGATGACTACATCTCAATTCTGTCTCCTAAACTGTCAGTTTGCACTCGCCCAACCTAACTAAAACCAAATATTCTCAAGTTTTGTGTGCCAATATGGAGAGATGTTACCGATTTATGTACTGCAATGAGAGACTACAGATACATGTCGAAAGTCATTGTCAACAGAAACTGCCGTAGTTGAACACTGTTAAATTAACTCTGTCTAGTGACAGCTTGTGAACACTAACATCCCTGCTCCTTCTAATTCTTCTCCCATGCCTGGCTCTGGTATGGAATCAGCATGCTCAGACAATACAGAAACATTGGCACAAGCTTGTTGACATGAAATTTGTGTTATATCGTGACCAAGGTTTAGGCAAGAACGAGGAGCCACCTACATGCCTCAACCAAATGGCCAACAAGGGAGCCAACATGTTACACTTCAACAGCGATCACTGAAGTGATCATTGCATTTTGTGGGCTTCCTTTCCCATTACAGCAGCTCCACATCCTAGCTGTGGGACACGTCGGTTCCTGTGTGATAGAGACAATGAAGCCTCTTTCAAAGGGCTGATCACCCCGCAGCCGGAACGCGCTATCCCCTTTCTTAGCTCGCGAAATGGGTTACTTTCCCTCGGCGAAGGAGCAGCCCTCGTTGGGGAGAGGTTGGAGAAAACGAGCGTGCCAATAGGGATACACTTTCTTGCACCGGCCACCACAAAGGGAGGGCAAACCCCATATTTCCCTTCGAGACAACGCAATTGACATCGAAAGGCGAAAACGTATACCCATTTGTCATCTTCCTAGAGGGAACAGTCCCTCTATGCGACGTTCACGCGTTTTGCTAACGTAGCAATAAAGTGATCTTTTGTTGACCTAGCCTGTTGCCTTATTTGCCCGAACCCATCGTAGCTATGACTGGAGCTACGGGAAGGGGACGTTAATCGTGCACGATACGAATGTGTGGGGCTAGAACATTAGCTATGCTTCTGCGCCAGCCGTGCATAGGGCAAAACCCCTTTAATTTATAACTGGACATGCCCTTATATATGGGAATGCTAAGTACATTAAGGCAGCCCTTAAGAGTCGCTGCAAAGCTACAGTTAAACCTGGATATAATGAAACTGACAAAGTGCAAAAAATATTCGTTACAAACAGGTTTTCAGCATGAAAGTTCATGAAAGAAAGTCACAAATTAAACAAAAGAACAACTGGAAGCATAGCTTACCCAAAGCATTTTTTAGAAGCAAAAAACTGCATTACGTATTTTGCTCTAGGGCTTGCTCCCGAGGAATGGTAATATCGAACGTTCATAGGGCACATAAACAAAACAGAACTTTGTCATCGACTAGTTGTGGCTTCCAAACTGGGCGCCGACAATGTGTTGGCGGCGCCAATCTCAGAGGCCACTGTTTATAAACGGCAAAGCACGTGAGGAGTTGACGTCCGAAGATCTGTCGTTAAGACTGTGGTCTCAGACAGTTTCCATCAGCGCCTAATCTGACATGCACTTGGTAGTGAGTGACAACACGATTTTCCACAATAAAAAAAAACACGAAGCTGCACATCCTGGGGAGCTGCTCAATGTGCGTGCAGTGAAACTATGTGTGGGTGCAAGGCATCGAAAACAAAAAGCAAAAGACACGGATATTACAGAAAATTAGAAAAGGTGCTCTTCATATGCGGCACCACAGAGTGTGGCGCTAACTCGAAATGTGGGGTTTAGCATCCCAAAACCACCGTATGATTATGAGAGACACCCTAGTGAAGGGCTCCAGAAAACTCGAAATGTATCGACTCGGAGCAAGATTATTTTTTAGGGCTGTCACCTGGTGCCAAGTTAATGAAATGCAGTTCAGAGACTTCTGCAACAATGAAAGAGGTGCTTACAACACAAAAACATTGCTTTTTCAAAGAAGCACTGACATCAAATTTCAAAATTGAGATGCTCGGTGTGTGTGGCCGTCTTGGCCAAACTTTAATCACCTCCGTCGCGTGGATGTTAATGTATTTTGACGGCAAACAGCATCTGAGAGTTTAATGGAAAATCGAGTGCCCTGCAACATCAACACTAGTGCTATGCGTTCGATGTGATACATTCCACACATACCATACTGAGTGACAATGCGCTAGTAGCAATGACGTCTACAATCTGAGTGTCTTTATCTTGGCGCCCACTGGGCGCCGAATCGTGTAAACACACTCACTCGTCATGTCTGATCTTCGTCGTACTGCTTTGAATGATTTCGTGAAATTACCAAGATGCAAACCACCTAAAAACAACGGTGAAAGAAAAGAGGATGTTTCAGCATGTGCTTGTCAGTCAGCGTGTCAGGGAACGGTTGTGAGTTTGTCTGGTTAGAAGCCCGGAAAAAAACACAATAAGGGTCTTTCGATTACACGCATGCACTATGTGCACATATGTTACACGCCAGCACGACCACAAGCTATCAAAGTGGAGTAGCATATAGACAGATATCATCGCTAACAGGTAACACACAGGTACCATTAATAGTGAATTTTAGTTTGTCCATAGACTTCTTTGAGTCCACGTATTACTGTGTTACCACCGCCACAACCGCGAGAGGCAGAATAGGTGGGGCCATCTGGAGGTGCAAAAAAGAACCTGGCAAACAGAGAACGTATTCTATTTCTTCGCTGGTATGCATTCTTGATACCGATACTTCACTGACCCCTTTGCGTATAGTGAAAAAAGAACCTGGCAAACAGAGAACGTATTCTATTTCTTCGCTGGTATGCATTCTTGATACCGATACTTCACTGACCCCTTTGCGTATATACTTTAATTCGATGCATGCCAGAACACAACAATAAATCTACAGAAGATGCATGTGCCAAAATGACGAAATTCAGTGCAACATCCTTTGGTTGTTGGTGTTGAAAATTCGTTACATTACGGTGTTATTTTGTTACATAGGGGTCACAAATACAAGTGCTTCTATGTAGTGACAGCTGGGAATGCAAAACCTCATAGTATCGAGGAATTTGCTACACAGGGCTCTTTGTAGGCATGTTTAACTGTACAACATGCTCTGACAAAAAGAAACTCTAAAGATGGAAGCTGTAATTGAGCCACATGCTGTGACCATCAGAATCTCATGCTGTGACCATGACCTTTGGCTAAGAAGCCTTCCCAAACTTGGTCTTTTGATTTTGAAATGAACGCATCACATCAGTCAGTGATGAAGGAAAAGTTCTTGCCTTGTTGGCCATAATGAAGGCCTCTATGCCCTTGAGGACGCCTTTTGAGAGTCGAATCCCAGGACGCGGTCGCTTGATGTACGTCTGGTAAATCTCGTTGCCCAGCTGATGCCATTCATCCTGCATCATAAAATGATCCCAACAAATAAGACAACAGCCGGAGGCATGGGTGGAGACCACAACTCACTTTGCTGGAGAGTTTCATGTTCTCTATGTCTTGCCAAAACCTGGCATGGGCAAGATTAATTTTCATCTCGTGTCATGCAAATCAGCACTGCCAAAGGAAAAAGAACATGAGGCACTTACAAGAGCAGTGACTTCCCCAACTCTTCCCCCTGCAAGAATCGTGCCAGGTATTCTCGACATACAGGCGACTCCATGAGAACCGAAAATGCAAACACCTGGAGGGAGACGATCAAGAAAACAGAAAATGGTGAGCCATACGAAAAAATACAGGAAAGAAAGAGAAGCGGACCTTGCGTCCTGGAAGACTTTCTTGCTCTTCCGAAGGCGAGTCTAAGCCACCTACTAGCTTGAGCTGTTTTTCACATCGTGCCTTAGCATATGTCAGCTGAAAGAAAAAGATGACATCAGCAATGACAAAGCAGGAGGGCTACAGCACTTCCTTTGTGTGGTCTTTGTTTTTTGCTGTTTTCACTATGTACCAGCACAGACTCCTTAACATGGCTTAATGCTGACTGACTCATCTACTTGGGTTTTAAAGGACCACTCACCAGGTTTGACAATTTTGAGATGACAAGCGCAATGCGTACACGAGGCCTTCATGATCACGTCTGCCAAAATTTGCAAGGCTACGCGCCGTAAAAATGGGTCAAATTGCAAGATGAACGCTGCCTTCTGCGAGTGCGCGCCCAGAGAATGAGGCCATGACGTGCACGCATGAATGGCCCTACGTACACGGCAATGCAGTGATGTTGGTCCTCTACGTAGACGGCTCTTCTCTGACATTGCAAACAGTGGCACGTGACATGGTGAAAATTATTTAACACAGCATGTGTAGTTCATGTGATTTGTTGCTTGAAGAGATTAATAAAGGTCTAGATAAATAATGAGACGCAATAAGGGAATGTGAGCGCCTTTTTTTCATTTTTCTCCCATGAATTGCAACGAGATGCAGAGCTATTGTGTCGGCGTTTCGCATGCGTTCATGTCCTCGTGGTCAGCTCATCGAGCAGACGACCACCGTGGAATGCTCCTACACGTTCGCACACTCATTGTGCTCATCTATTCTAGCGCGTCTAAGCCAGCGTTTCCAAAGCATTCCGCAGAAACAGGCAGAAGGCCACAAAAGAATGCTGGTCAACAAACCAACGCCATTCGCGTGCTCGGGAGTTGGACTTGTTTGGGCATGTCAGGCGCACGTGACCTCTTGGTCGGAGGCCGGAGAGGATGGGGAAGATATTTGGCTTGCGAAGGTTACACGGAGGAGCGGCAAGGATGTCGAGCTCCCCTCCTCCCATCCTCGTTTCGCGCCGCTTCGAAAAACCCGTTTTCTCCGCTCATGATGAGCCGATTCAAAAAAATTTTATGGCAAAATATTCCTCATCGGACACCTAACAACTTCCACTGTCTAAATAAAATTTGGTATGGGGATGGTAAGTGGCCCTTTATGGAGCTATGAATGCCTAGGTGTCACCTTTTACAACACGATACCAAAAAACGATCCTAAAAATAAAATTTCGCCCTTCAGCCTTTTGAGGCACTGAAAAATTTTTTTTCCAATGTAACGTTACTAGGCTACAATTCCCTAATAAGGCTTGAGCTGGAATACACATGCAGAGTTTTGGATACTTGCGCAAAAACTAATGCCAGCATACTTGAAAAAATTTGACAAAAAGCAATCCAATTTATATTTAATAAATTTTTAGTATCCAATTCCCCATCAAGCTAATCAAAATTAAGAACATCCAACAGCTCAAATCTAGAAAAACTAAGTCACAAATCCAGTAACTTGGACTCCTATATTAATTTAAACTAACAACTGATTCCTAGGCTAATTTCTTTATCATGTGGGTTCTCGTTGTGGAGAGCTCCACGCTCTTGGAGTGAACGAACACAGCAGACACAGTCGGAACGGACTAAAACAACACGCATTTATTTAACTGCTTTTAGAATGACAATATTGCCAGTTGAATAATTATACACCAATCGTGATCAACACGCTAAACAGCCTAACACAATATTACACAACATAACACAATAACACACACGAGGCGGTTTCGTTACCGCCTGTCTTACCACGAGGGCCCATTGCAGACAGCCCGCGGTTTCATGCACCGCAGGCCCACCGCTGGAGACAACCATTCGCGGCAACCACCACCCACAAAAGAGGACCGCCCATATCTCGGGCGCCGCCACCCAGGCCTGCCGCCAGGCGTCACTGCTGGCGCTACCCACTAACCATGATGACGATGGTGGCAATAAAATGCTTGAGCGCACAATGCCACCTACTACTCAATAGTTGTGACCCCTGAATGCGGCCTATGTGCCAAACATCTGCGCCATGAGGCGCAAAAAACTTTACAAGGGGTGTTAGTAGTGCTCCCACAACCTATCGCAGCTACCTTACTTCTGAGCTGGTTCTGTGAAGTCTAAAGGCAGACAAAAAAAAGTTGCCACCAACATAAACTGTGCAGACACCAGAGTGCCAAACTCATCCAGCTTTCCCCTGTTATGTGATCTCTACTTCTCTGAAACAAGGCACCTGTTTCTGCATGGCCAAGTTCATTGGAAGCATTTGTGTTGCCTAATTTCACCGGGACACTTGCATGTTCACTCCCCAAGTGTCGGTGAAGTGAATCTTTCTTGTGTGAGTTGCTCATTTATGACACTGTTTGGGTGTGGTGATGGCTAGGTTTTCCTATGCACTATAGGAGTTCTGCCCAAGTCAGAAACAAATGGCAGCACGTCACATTTTAGTTGTTGGAAGCCTGCAGTAGAAGTTACAATCTCACTATGCCACACATTTCAAGTAGTTGAAGATGTTCAGTGATTTTTGGTGATAAGTTACACTTGCATGTTTTGCGGTGGTTTCTATCAGCTTTTCAGCCACACTCGTGATGAAGTTGCAATCACTGGTCAGTGCCATCTAGACCTTTGAAAATATTGTTACGTTCCATTTCCCAAGTTTTTGTTATCGTCCCAAAACACCACAAGATTCTCAGCGCAAACCGCGCCTGCAGTTTTCGAGAAGGTTCCGGACTGTAGTAGATCATTTCGATAAGATCACGCCCACTGTGCGAACGGTACAATTGTTCTGGAACCTACGCCATCGCCAGCGATAACGCTAGAACATTCGACGGCAAGAGTATATATGCCGACGCGCTTCGCTGCTTGTCAGTTGTTGATCGAAGGCCGACGCTCCGTTCACCGCTATCAGTCCGAGACTGCTATCTGTGCAAGACTGCTGCTGTAATTGAACTTTCCGTTTACCGGGCACAGGTTCGCCCAAATAAACAGTTAAATCCCAACACGAAGTCTCCTGTCTTCGGCCACGTCACGAGCCCGTGACATCTGGTGGTTTGCACTGAGAATCGTGTGGTGTTTTGGGACGATAACAAAAACTTGGGAAATGGAACGTGGAACGTGTCTAGCGACAGAAGTGCGATGGGGCGGCGGCGTTTTGGCGTGCGCGTGGAAGAGGGGCGTGGCGGCGTGCTGCAGCAGCATAGCTCATGACTTGCAGCTGCAGCTCTTGAGGCTGAGGAACGCCCAGCGACTGCTGGATCTCCTGGCGTACGACGTCCGCGATGGATTCCACGTGAGGCTGCGCTGAAGGAAGTAATTTTTGCAGCTCCTCTTGCACGATCGCTCGGATCCTCTCACGCAAGTCAGTGGTTCCGAGCGCTTGAATGTCGGCGTAACTTGTAGACGAGAAGCTACGGTTATATTGCCGCGTGCGCATCTCGAGCGTCTTCCCTATCGTAGATGCTTCTGAAATGAATTCAGCCACCGTCTTAGGCGGGTTTCTGATCAGCCTGGCGAAGAGTTCCTGCTTTACTCCTCGCATAAGTAGACGCACTTTCTTCTCCTCGGACATGTCGGAGTCAGCGTGGCGAAAGAGTTTAATCATATCTTCTGTGAATATCGCCACGTTTTCATTTGGCATCTGCATGCGGGTTTCGAGGAGAGCTGCGGCCTTCTTCTTGTGCACCACACTTGCGAAAGTGGTGAGGAACCTGGTGCGACAGGCGTCCCACGTTGTGAGGCTTCGCTCTTGATTTTCGAACCAGGTCCGAGCAGCATCTTCCAAGGCGAAATACACATGCCGTAGCTTGTCTTCGTCTGTCCAGTCATTGAAGGCGGCGACGCGGTCGAACCTTTCGATTCAGCTTTCGCGTCTTCCAGTGGCGAACCGCGGAAAGTTGGCGGCTCTTTAGGTTGCCGGAGCAGGAGTGATGCAGGTAGAACCGGCGTTGACATGGTCGCCGTGGTCGACGTCAACGTCTTGGTTTTCCGAGCCTTGTCCAGTAAAAGCCCATACTCCGGTGGCAGACCTTGTTGCCTGCGGCTAACTCGCTGCTCGTTGCTGGCGTCGGTGTCTTCACGGCGTGGGCTGGGTTCACGGCTTGACGGAGGCGTCCGGTACATGGAAGAAACAGCACCTCCACCAGATGTCACGAGGTCGTGACGTGGCTGAAGACAGGAGACTTCGTGTTGGGATTTAACTGTTTACTTGGGCGAACCTGTACCCGGTAAACAGAAAGTCCAATTACAGCAGCAGTCTTGCACAGATAGCAGTCTCGGACTGATAGCGGCGAACGGAGCGTCGGCCTTCGATCAACAACTAACAAGTGGCGAAGCGCGTCGGCATTTATACTCTTGCCGTTGAATGTTCTAGCGTTATCGCTGGCGGTGGCGTAGGTTCCAGAACAATCTGTACCGTTCGCACAGTGGGCGTGATCTTATCGAAATGATCTACTACAGTCCGGAACCTTCTCGAAAACTGCAGGCGCGGTTTGCGCTGAGAATCGTGTGGCGTTTTGGGACGATAACAAAAACTTGGGAAATGGAACGTGGCAATATTTTGTGGCCACACCTTCAGCTGCAGGTGCCTTTTGTGCTGGCAGGCATGCAATAACTGGTGGCAGCACTCCTTGTTGTCGACTAGTACAGCCACAACACTGTATTTTCCAAGCACATTTTAATATTTCTCTGGAGCTTGTTACGCGAGTATCAAAGGAGCCCTTCATTACTTTTAAAGCACCTATTTGCACTTTGCATAGAATGATGGGCTAATTTTAGCATGGGTCTAAGCAAAAATTATTTAGCAACTCACTACATTGCTGCTGACAGCACCAGTGTGAAGTGGCTCACCACAACTATTACAGACAGAAATGACGGGAGAGCGAGTGAGATTGTATAAATGTAACGTCATTGTGGCGAGCCATCAGATCACCAATGCGTTTCTTCTTTGTGCTTTTTTTATAAAACCCCAAATAGAAACAACAGAGGCTGCCATTTTGACTCCGAGATTTTCACAGGTCAGGCTTCTCTTTCTTGCTTCTTCTTACTTCTGTACGTTTCCACATGTGTGGTAGGAGTGTTTTTGAAGACATGCATGTTATACTGATGACCTTTGTAGTTTGCTGGATGGTACAACCCACAAGGGGTCATTGTATGCTTCATCAGTCTGAAGAACCTGCTCAAGTTCTGACGTTTCTTACTAAGGCAGCAATGGTGTGCAGGCCTCCCCTATGTCAGCATTAGGGCTCTTTGAAACACGGCGAGTGAAATGGGACCCCGCAAAAATCAAGTGGAGGGTGACCAAATAACTTGCCATTCTTGTTACACTAACGTGTTCCCACGAGTAAAACACGGGGTGCCCTTTTAAGAGAAGTGATCGATTTGGGTGCAGATGATGAACTTACTTTGCTAGAATAGAGGTATTCTTTTGTTTCCTTGTACTCTTAACTGAATGCACATCCTACACCTTGTAGTAGTATTGTTGTCCTTTGTCTAGCGAACCATATTCCCTGTATGCATCATTTAGACCACATTTTCCAAAGACGAAAAATAGCAAGATGCATACTTTTGTTGGTATGAATCCCTGAACAAAATGGATTGAAGCCAAAGCAGTATTCAGTGCCGTGATCGACCAAAACCACTTTGCTACAGCTCCCAAGGCAGCCAAAATCTTGCTTTGTAGCAGCATAACAACCTTTGGAGCAGTTACCAAGATCAAATTTTCTAAAGCATATTGCCTTCTCTAAACTTCATCAGTTGCACTACCAGTGTAAAAAAATAATATGTCCACTAATACGACACACTTATTTTAGAATACCCCAAATTATCTTACTGCTCGTCGTTCTCTGCAGAGAGCCCTGAGTTTCTTTAGCAACGTGATCTCAAGCCACCTAGCATTTTTTCGAAATTCCTTTTTTTTTTTAATGAATATGGCCATCCGTGATGCTTCAGTTACACTGCTGGAAGCAGAATCTGTACATTTTTTGTACTCTGCAATCCAGGAGGACAATTCTGATGACATTCTTAGTTTTAGTACCTAGGGCTTCGCTGCGTGGTCAAGTTGTGCTTTACGGGGAAACTTCTAACTTTAATAAATGATTCTCTCTATATATATAGATCAGGCTTTGTGAGGCTTCATATCTAACACTGCCAAGTTTTCACAGACAAACTGCAGCGACAGTCGCGAAACAGAACCGTGATACCTGAAGCTTGGACATCATGCTTTCTCAGCACAGTTCACTGTAGTGAGTGCTACTATTGATAAAGTATGGTTATTACATGGTCAGACACAAATCATACACACTGCACAAACAAATAGCACAATATTTTTAAAATAAGCCAACTATAACATGTGGGAATCGAGAGCGCTCTCCTACCTGGCGCCTCATTCCCCAGCTGCTGCGCGCGCGCCGACAGCATGATCCGGGCGCGCATAAGCACCGGCATCCGCCAAGATGGCTGCCAGGGCGCCTCTTGGTCAGGACCAGTCAACCGTCGGCTCCTTCCCGCGCTGGCATGTCCGGACACGCTACGCTGGTGCGCTGCGCGGGCCTACGTCACAACGCAGCGTTATTTCCCATTGGGCCGCGCGTGACATCCTCCTCTCTTACGAGCTATGTTGTGCCCGACGATTCGCTCGTCGCTGCAGATGCTCTCAGGCCTCCACGAGACGTTGACGCGCTGCTTAGCAGGCAGCTTCTCGTTCGTGCGTTCGACTTCGGCCCTTGTGCGGGAGTCGTCGCGCCCTAGGCAAGCGTACTTGCTCGGCCTTGCGGAGTACCCTATACGGCCTGCAAGCCTGTGAGTGTCACACTGTGCTGCATCTTGGGTTAAACCCGTTGTTGTTATCCTGCCTCGTGCGTGGTTTCTGCGCCGTGCCGGAGAAATCGACGAACCCAGCCGCAGCGTCTTCGCACGCAGCGGCAGTGGAGGACGTCGCATCCCTACACGGTTGCGCTTAGTAGGTAAGCCTAGTGCAAACCTATCTCCACATAACTGGCGCCCAACTTGGTTTCGGCATGGCTTCAGAGCAGACCCCTTCGAGACGCTCATTCCTGTTCAATCCTGTGGCGACGGACTTGATCTCGTTCGAGGCAGACGGCTGCAACAGCACAGGGTACGGCCCTCTCGGCGACCCTCTGCTTTCGTTCACCGGGAGAGAACCCTTTTTCGAGGCCCCCTACGGTGATGCGAGTCGCTTGAACGAGGACCACAGTCCTAGCCAAGCCAGTAACGGGCTGTATCAGCTGTTCGAGACTCACGCGCTTACGGGCCCGTCCCCGGCGCCGTCTACGCTCGCTGGCCTTTCCCCGTCAGCAGCACAGTTGACAGCTCAAATCGCCGCACCCAGTCCTTCCTACCGGGGACACTCAGGTGTTGGCGGGAACACGCTTACTGACCCGTCGTGGTCGCGAGCGCAAAGGGTTGAGGATGTCGTTCGCGAGCCTGCTCGCTTAACCGACAACGTCGCCGCGTTCACCGACGCTTGCTGGCCTGAGACTCACGTTGGCGACGTTTTCGATGGGCATTGGGCACCTTGCTCCGCTGTCGACCCGTTCGCCAGTCGCGTGAGGCCTCAAGCACCAGTCGGAGCGCAAACCCTACCCTCCTCCATGCCGTGTACTGGCCCTTTTCGGTCAGACGCGCATGTTGGGGAACAGGCGCGCGTACCTATTACGGCCGCGCCCGCGTCGGAGCAGTCACCGCTGCACGCAACTGCGGCGCAGCTCCTAAACGTTCTGTCGGAAGCGGTGCGCTCGCAGCCTTGTGCTTTAAAGGGAGACCCCGAGTCCCCTCAGCCAAGCGTTCGGGGTAGCTTAAGGGTATCTCTGCTTGAGTACAGCGATTATTCTGATCACATCAGCGCCACAGAGTACCTCGATGCTCTGCACCGCTATCAGCAGGCTGCACGGCTGAGCTACAGCTTTATGCTAGGCTCTGTTTTGCCCGTGTCGCTGACAGCCCAAGGGGCGAGGTGGTACCGGCTCGTCGGCCACCAAGCTCACTCGATGGAGGAGTTTAGGGCGCTCTTCCATAGCAAATTCCTTCCTCTTGAATGTGAGCGCCGCATGCATCGCGAGTTAGAGCTTCGCACACAGCATTCATACGAATCTCTTCTCGAGTATGTTCGGGCTTTGCAGGAGCTCTACCTCCTTGCCGATCCTACGGCATCAGACGCCGCGAAGGTGGAGCGAGCCATACGTCAGGCTCATCCAACCTTTGCCGCTTACCTTCGGAGCGCCCGTTATCGTGACGTAAACGAGCTCGCATCCAATGCGAAGCGTATTCAGGGCGACATTTGGCAGCGCGAGCCTATCGCCTGCCGCCACAGCCGTCCGCGTCTCTCGAGCCTCGTTCTGCATGGGCTGGTCGTGACTCGTCACACTGGGGTTCCCCGAACCATGAGGCGGCTTCTGCCGCGAGAGAACGAGACACACTCGGCGTGTCGGACCGCGCTCTGGACCCGTACTTGTACGCCCGGGCGGCCACCGTTTCCCGGCAGTGTGAACAAGAATGGAAACCCCGTGCTCCAGTGCATGAGAGGATATCCGATCGCGGAGCCCCCACTGCGGCTAGCGAACGGACACCTCGTAGTTCTAAAGGATCGCCAAAATCGCCCTCTGTTGGAGGAAAAGGCGTGGTCTGCTTTCGTTGCCGTGAGCGTGGTCACACCGCGCGAGAGTGCAACGCGCCCCAACAGACACAAGGGCCTGCTCGCCCGTCGGGAAACGAGTGAGCCGTCGGTGAGCTCCACCTTGCCGGCGGCTGCAGCAGTAAGAGAGCACGGGAGTGTAACCCAACCTATGGCACCGATGGCGTGTCGCGCTGGACATGACATTCCAGCCATGCCGGCGCCGTTCATCGCCCTTACGATCGCTGGTCGAGAGTTTGCGGCGTTGCTGGATAGCGGGGCTTTGATCTCGCTCTTCGGCGAAGAGGTTAGGGCTCATTTGCGCGACCGCTCTGTCCGCATTCGAGCTTGCGACACTGCCTTCCACCTCGCCAGCGGTACTGCCACCTGGTGCGGCGCTGCGCGGTTGGTTGTGCGTTGGGAGAATCGCGCACGCCACAGCGCTTTGTGTCTTTCCGTGCCTGTGATTCTCGGTCGTGACTTTCTCGCGCGCACAGGTATCGTGATTGGCGTCGCAAGCGAAGGCAACAGGGACGGCCCTTCGGGCGCTCTACGGCCTTTCGCTGCACCTCCCGTGGTATCGGCTGCCAGTAAGTCGCCGGACGCCACGAGGAGGAAGGGGGAAATGAGACCAAGCGTTGCCCCCGCGGCCCGCGTCTCCCCCTCCGAGGCCCTCGAGGCCAAGACTGGTCCTTGGCCGGCGCGGCGAAAAATGGTCCGTGCGTACAACTTTCCCTCGACCATAATGCTGTCGCGGTGAACGAGGTCTTGGCTATGCCGGTGACCCCCCCGCTAAGCAGCAACTCGAATGGCTCGCTGCTGCCTTTGCCGGACAGCTTGTCGAAACGCGAGAAAGCACGCCTGTCGTCGCTGTTGACACGTTTCAGCGATACGTTCACGGAACGCCCGGGTTGCACCTCTCTGGTGAGGCACCGGATTGACACCGGTGACGCACAACCGTGGATATGCGATTCTCGCCCCGTTAGTGCGGCAAAGAGGAAAGCAATTGACTAGGCACTGGATGAGCTGATTGAAAGTGGAGTTGTCCAACGCTCAAACAGTCCTTAGGGTTCACCGGTGGTAATGGTCTTCAAAAAGAGATGGCTCTCACCGGCTCTGTGTGAACTACCGCCGGCTGAACGAGGTCACGAGAAAGGATGCTTATCCTATGCCTAACGTTGACTCGATCGTGGCTGCTCTAGGCGGTGCTTGCTACTTCAGCACCTTGGATGCTAGCCGCAGTTACATACAGGTTCAGATGGAGCAGGCTGACACGAAAAAAACTGCGTTCACCTCTCACAGAAGTTTGTACGAGTTTACCCGCATGCCGTTTGGCTGTTCTGGAGCTGCAGCTACGTTCCAGAGATTCATAGACCACGTTCTAGGGGACGCTAAATGGCAACACGCCATGAAGTACCTCGACGACATCGTCCTCTTCTCTCGAACGTTCAAGGAACACCTTCACCATTTGGAGGATGTCCTCGGGAGGTTGCGTGCCGCCGGGTTGCCTTTGAACAGGAAGAAAGCTCAAATAGCTGAGACTCGCATCTCACTATAAGGCTTTACCATTCAGAGCGGTCATGTTCTGCCGTGCGAGGAGAAGGTACGTGCGATTGTGGAGTACTTGACGCTGGCAAACATTCAGGGCCTGAGGCCCTTTTTGGGCATGGTGAACTACTATCGACAGTTCATTCCAAACTGTGCGGCTCTCCAAGCGCCCTTGACTGCACTCTTGAAAAAGTCGGCACAATGGAGCTGGGGGCCAGAACAAGAGCGAGCCTTCAAGGCGCTTTCCGAAGCTCTAGTGGCCACAGCAGAGTTCAAGCTGCCCAACTTGAACAGGGAGTTCGTTGTCCAAGCGGACACGAGCGAGCTGGGTCTCGGCGCGGTACTGCTTCAGGAGCACGACGGCGTCTTCCGGCCAGCCGCCTTTGCGAGCCGGTCACTTAACACCACCGAGCGTAACTATAGCGTCACAGAAAGGGAATGTCTCGCTGTAGTTTTTGCTCTCCGGAAGTTCGACTGCTATGTCGACGGCGTGCCATTCGTGGTGGAAACGAACCACATGGCACTCACCTGGCTTAAGCGCTAGCGCGAGCCCTCGGGCTGCCTCGCGCGCTGGGCGTTGACCTTGCAGTGGTACAACTTTGTTGTGCGCTAAAGAAAAGGGAGTTCGAACGTCGTGGCTGACGCTTTGTCGCGTGCCCCCGTTTCGGCGTCCCACACTTGTGTCCGCCACCACCGAGAGCAATCGCATCAAGTAAACCCGGGCCCTCTGGCTCCAAAAGGTAGAAAGGCGCGAACCCCGATGGCGAAGTTACTTTCGAGTCGACAGCCTCGGGTGAGGACGCATACCTGGTAGACCCTGTCACGTTTACCGGTATCGTCTTTAACAGAGAGGAGCTGCTCAAGGCACAGCAGGACGATTCGTTTTGTCAACACATCGTTGACGAGCTCAGAGAGCTGAGCTTCCAAGCGGAGCGGGGCGGTCAAGCCGCCGGGCGTTGTACGCAGGCTGGTATTGCTGCGGGCACGTTGGACTCGAAGCTGCTTGATGCCGACGGCGTTCTCCTGCGCTACGTCCCATCTGAAGAAGCTCGCCAGGAGTCTTTCAAGGTGGTGATACCCCACAGTCTAAGGAAAGCCACCCTAGGTTATTTCCACGACTCGCGGTTGGCCGGACACGCGCGTGGCCTTAAGACTTTTAAAAAGTTGTGCCGCTCCGCTACCTGGCCTGGCATGAAGCGCGACGCCCTTCACTACGCCCGCTCATGCCCTGTGTGTCAATGCGTGAAGCCTCGCGGGGGCAAGCCTCCCGGGCTCACGCAGCCAATCGACAGTCAACAACCTTGGCAGGTCGCGGCCTGTGACATTGTGGGACCTTTCCCGAGAAGCCGGAGAGGCCATATTTTTCTCCTGGCTGTCACAGATCACTTCACGAAGTGGGTCGAACTGTTTCCCCTTAGGAAGTTAACGGCACGCATAATCTGGGACAAGTTGACCGAGGTCTTTACCCGCTTTGGTTTTCCGGCGGAGTTGATCACGGACAATGCAACTATTTCACGGCCAAGGTGTTTGCGGATACGTGTGCTGCCTTTGGCATTAAACACCATAAAACAACCACGTATCACCCACAGGCCAACCCGACCGAGTGGATCAACCGGAACCTCAAGCCCTTGCTGACAGTCTTTGCACAGCAACACAGGGATTGGAATGCTTGTCTTAAAGGGATAGGCTTCTCCTTGCGGTCTACGGTCAATCGCTCGACAGGGTACACGCCCGCTTTCCTCAACTTCGGGAAAGAGCTGCCTATTCCCATGGACCGCGTCCTACGGGGCGGCAGCGGGGCAAGCGCCGCGAAGGTCAGCCCGTCTGGCTATGCGGCGGAACTACGCTCACGGATGGACGCGGCCCTTGACCTGGCGCGTTCCAACCTAGCAAAAGCGCGAGCTGGTCAGAAGGCTCAATACGACCGGTCACATCGTGATGTCCGTTACGATGTCAGCGATCTCGTCCTCAGGCGCAATCATGTCTTGAGTGACGCCGCCAAAGGCATCTCGGCCTCCCTTTCGGCCAAGTGGTTGGGCCCATACCGAGTGCACACCAAAATGTCGCCCCTAGTATACAAGCTGGCTGACTCCCAAGGGAGACCAGTCGGCGGTCCAGTTAACGTCTCCGACCTCAAACCTTTCGTTGCCCGCAGCACAACTTCGGGGAGGGGGAGGCGGTCACCGAACTGCAGGGAAACCGAGATAAGGCTGGTTCCAAACCATGCTACCGGTACAACCTGCGAAAACACACTTAGGCTGATTTTCGCCTCCGGCATGTAGCGAGACGTTATCCCCTCCATGTAAGGGAGCGAAAATTTATAGCTGCTGTGCGAGAGCCCATCCAACAGCAACAGTAACGGGTTCCTGGCGAGCTTTCTCCTTGGGAACATTACACGCGCTGCGCGCGGAATACTCACCCAGTTCCCAGCGCTCCCGGCTGCTCGAGAGAGAAAAGCCCTTTCTCCGGTGGCTCACTCTCTCACTGGGTATCTTCCTCGTAGTCGGCGGGAGAAGGGAAGCATGCGCCCTATTGGCTCACGCAACCTTCAATCCGACGGAGTAGGCTCTTTCTATTGGGCCAGCCTGTCGCGCCTCCGGGGCCGCACCTTCAGTTGCGTTTCTGCTTTTCACAGACACCCCAGCATTCGTGATGTCCTCCTCAATGGCCCGTTCCTCCAAGAAAAAGCCCGGGAGACCAGCTGCGCCCTCGGTCGTTCCGCAGGCACCGGCCGCATTCATGCCGCCTCCGTCGAATGCTCCCCTGGCCCCGGCTAACAAGACACCGCCTCGTCGTGAAGTCGCTATGTGGACGTTCCATTAAGGCACTGAGGCCCCAGTCGCTTTCGTGTCGACTCGTCGCTGGTCCAAGCAACGCAAAGTCTAGGTGTGGTTAGAACCCGAATCCGTCCCGCGTCCTTTCTGCGGACGCACCCTTTCGGACCTGCTCGACTGTACCATGATGCCGCCTTTTCCTGAGGCCTCCTGCTGCGAAGCTTGTGGTGTCCTGCTGGTGCACAAGGCTACCCACCTCCGTTCACGGGTTGTGGGGTACATGTATCCCGAAGGAGTACGGCCACCAGCGTGAGTCCGGTCTTAGCGAGCCGCAGGGCACGCAGTAGCCGTCGCCGTGGCGAGAACACGATACTGCTCAAAGTCGCAACACTTTATTGTGGCAACACCAAACGCAGTACAGCCCGTTGCATACAGGCACGACGGGAAAGCAAATAGGCTTATCCACGCCACGGGCACAAAGTACTACACAGGGTGCCACGAGCACGTCTCCGCGGTAAAGGTAATCCACGGAAACACCGGGACCAAGGCCCGGTTGCTCGAGCGAGGGCAAAGGCGCTCGCGTTGGCTTCGAAGGGAGACGGGTCGGCGTAGCTAGGCCACGCACTAGGACACCGTACCGCCCTTCGGCCGTGAGTACGCAGTGGGGCAACAAAAAGTGAGCGTTCGCATCGGGCGCGAGGCGCCGTCAGCGAAGTCCGACGAGCCCCAAGCGACGGGATTCGACGGACGGAAAAGATTGCGTGGCTCACCGTTTGCTGTCCCGGAGAGTACTGCCCGCCCTTGACGCAGCGTGCGAAAACCTCTCGGGAGGCTCCCCGCGCGGCGCCACAGTCAACATCCGCTACCGGGTGAGGGAGTTAAACGTCACTCCACCCTTCCCAGCGTGGCAGACAGTAAAGGTGGGCAGACATGTCGGGACATGAGAACGGCAGAAAAGGCGGCAAAGCCCGCGCAAAGGCAGCGGGCCAGCCTCAATTCCCACAGGGTTCACCGAATGAAGTCCGGCGGTGCCCCTGCGGTCCTGTCCACTCCGGCGGTGCCGCCTGGCCCGGGCCTTCAACCTGCCCTGTCGACCGACTCTGTTCCGGCGGTCGTGGTGGCGCTCGTCACGGACTCTTCATTCAAATCGGCCATCGCTGCTGCGGTGTCCGCCGCCCTCCCGGGGCCCAAGGTTCCTTCTGAGATGCCGCTGAACGAAGACACCGGGCCCCTGTTGATCTCGTGGACGGCACTGAGTTGGACTCCAGTTTTTTCGGTGTCGGTGGATGCTTTTATTATGGCGTCTTTAGTGCGGCCTCGGTCTTAAGAGGGGGGGGGATGTGGGAATCGAGAGCGCCCTCCTACCTGGCGCCTCGTTGCCCAGCTGCCGCGCGCGCGACGACAGCGTAGCTCGGGCGCGCATAAGCACCGCAGTGATGTGATTGGCCCAAGCCACTTTGGAGCAGCTTCTGGAGCAGCTAAAATCATGTTTTGGAGCAGGTCAGCATGGTTTTAGAGCAGGCGTACGCGTACGGTATCGCATAGTGCGACGGCAAGTGATGACCATTTGCACAAAGAATAAAACCTTGATTCAATGTTACATACGCAAACCAGAGCACACTGGACAAATGACAAAGATATGAAGCCCAAACTACAAATTATGCATACGCAAACCACAGCACACTGGACAAATGACAAAGATGTGAAGCACAAACTACAAATTATGCATGGCAATAAAAATTTTTAAGAAAAACCTACACACGCCCTCTCATTTGAGAAGCTTAAACACCAGTTTAGAAATCCCCGAGAGAAATGCGACGCCGCTACCACGGAGCTGGTAAATGCATATGCGTGTGCGATCGGCTCGGCTCGCTTGCAGAAATTATAAGGTTAGTTTCGTGCACAATAAGGGTTACATAGGGTAATAAGATATCAATTATCGGCCAAGGTTTTTAACACAAAACGCAAAACCTAAGTACGGCCGCAAGCACTATCTCTGCGGGGCAAAATCGTAGTCGCAGCCGGGCACTGATATTTGCGCGCGCTTTCGACGCAGGCAAAGTTGATAGCGATAAGCTGTTGCGGGGTCTTCGCGGAACCTTGCTGCGCATGCGCTATTTTAGAAATTTCAGTTTAACAGCCATGAATTCACGCCGCCTAATTTCGTTGACGCGCTTCACGAGCAGTACATGCATCACGATGCCCGTCTCTTCGGGCCGCGAGACGGACGGTCGCTACCACGGTAGCTGCGAGGCGCACTGCACGGAATAAACTGAGTCTCGGAAGGGGGGGTTCAAGACTGCTGCGAGGCACCAGCCGAAACTTCACAAACAAATAGGACAACGCAACCTTTCGAAGCTTTCGAACGGCAACCCGCCATTTCCGATGTTGCATGCGGCCATGCAGCCATGGAGGCTTCAGCGGTTGAGCGTCTCTGCATCACTAGTAGTGACTCACTACCATCACAAGCGCCTCCTAGCGAGCAAGGCTGCTCTCGTGGCGAGCCTGCCAGCAACCATGGCAGTTCACGAATGGCTCCAGTTTCGGTTTCAGAACTGGCAGTGCAAATGGCAACTTCTGGCGCAGACTGGCGCAGGATTCGCCTTTCGGCGCAGTTCGGCGCAATTGGCGCAGCTATCACATCACTGGCACCGGCATCCGCCAAGATGGCTGCCAGGGCGCCTCTTGGTCTGGGCCAGTCAACCGTCGGCTCCTTCTCGCGCTGGAATATCCGGGCACGCTACACTGGCGCGCTGCGCGGGCCTACGTCACAACGCAGCGCCAATTCTCTTTGGGCCGCACGTGACATCTTCCTCTCCTACGAGCTATGTTGCGCCCGACGATTCGTGGAGGCCTGAGAGCATCTACCGCGACGATTCGCTCGTCGCGGCAGATGCTCTCAGGCCTCCACGAGAGGTTGACGCGCTGCTTAGCAGGCGGCTTCTCGTTTGTGCGTTCAACTTCGGCCCTTGTGCGGGAGTCGTCGCGCCCTAGGCAAGCGTACTTGCTCGGTCTTGCGGAGTACCCTATACCGCCTGCAAGCCCGTGAGTGTCGCACTGTGCTGCATCTTGGGTTAATAATAAACCCGTTGTTGTTGTCCTGCCTCGTGTGTGGTTTCTGCACCGTGCCGGAGAAATCAACGAGCCCAGCCGCAGCGTCTTCGCAAGCAGCGGCAGTGGAGGACGTCACAACCCTACACGGTCACGCTTAATAGGTAAGCCTTTTGCAAACCTAACTCCACAAACAAAATGGTGTACTTAGGCACATACAAGTACTGTTCAATATTGCTTGGTCCACAACAGTTAGAAGCTAAATTGTGCTTTTATGTCCTCATGTTTGAGGGCAAAAGCGCTAAGAAAAATATTTTTTAACTAGGCCGACATGCGGCATTACTTCAGTTAGCATCAACATATTTCCACAGCACAAGAAAAAGAGTACTTAGTTACACTGTTACTATGGAAGGAAGAAACATGGACAAGAAAGAGCACCAACCAACTAAGTTTTATTAGCGAAAACACTGGAAACATATACACATGATAGCAAGCAGCACATAACAGTACAACCTATTGAGTTCCAGTTAGACGCTCGATATCTCGTAAGTGAGTACACCAGCAACCCTGAGCACAAGCTCACTAGCTATTGAGTCAAAGCCAGATTTCTACCTCAGTGAGCACAGCCCAAGGCATGCAAACACATAAGTCACCTAGCAGTTGCATTTGGTCAGCCTGGATAATCCCAAGTGTTAGCAGCCGACGATGTCTTGCGACAACAGTGCACTTTTCAAATTCCAGCTTGCAACCACAATATCTACAATGAGTACCCAGATGGCCTTGAACAACTGTGTTTACATGATAGTAATGCTCCTTTGAACGCTCATTAGAGCACCTGCCCATTTATTTCTTGCCACAGGACAACTAGATCAGGTAAACAGTTACTGCATGCGCTATGAACCTATGTTTGGTTGTGATGCCGCTTTTTTGTGCGGACTGGACATTCACACGTTTACAGAGCACTGAAAGCATTTCCGGGACAGAAAAAACAACCTTGACGTTGACCTTATCACCTATCTTTTTTCAAATTGTGTGAAATCTTATGTAGATAAGGGAGCACCGGCACGCGCTCGTTTTTTTGCACTGTGCAAATATGTTGATTCCAAATCTCCAACTAGCCCAAGCATCCGTCTTATTCAGTTAGCAGCTATTTTACTAAGCTTAACAACGTAATACAGGATGCTCTAGTAATAGTCAAACACACGTGGGTAGGGTAGGTTGGTCCAAATTGTTTGGCAGGGCTACTATTTAAACTACATAGTACAATTCAGTATTCTTTGTCAGACCGCAAAACAGCGTCTTGGCAAAAGCGTAGTGCAAATTATGAGATTTTTGAAAAAATGCCATGGAATGTAGCAGGTTTCCTTTGTTGGCGTAGTCTGACACTGTTGGCACAGCTATCAGATACAACTGCTCAACAGGCCATTCCCAAAGCAAACTTGCATTGCGCCATGGCACCCACACAGACTGCACAAGTTCTTTTGTGTCGCAAGAGTTTGAGGTTGCTTTAAAACTGCACTAAATATAGCACGCGACAACATCTATGAACGAACAAATAAAATGTGCTCTGATTGATGTCCTGACATTATACGTAAAATTTTTGCACAAAAAATGGGACTATTTTCCTCTTGATGCCGCATTTGCCCTCAACACAGCAAAGCAAAAAACGCAGGCATCTTCTTTTTGTTCGCTTATGGATGAAAACTAGTAATTGGAGCTTGACATGCCTTAGAAAAGCTCTGTTCATTCCCTAGAAACGATTGTTCAGCACCGTTTGCAAACCATGCAGCACAAGATCTCTCGTAAAAGCCTGGGAGGCCTTGTTTTGGCTTGACATGCAGCGCATCCTCACAAACGTCTGGCATTCACGCTCACGCCTGTAGGGCGCCTTTGGGTTGGAGGAGAAGCTACCGGCGACAGTCTAAAAGCCACCAATAGGGTCTTCTTTACACCTGCAGCGAAAGAGGCACGTATGGGCTCGGAAAGGTGACCTCAAGGGAGATGCGTACGCCCCGAAAGGAATCCAACCGCTTCGGCAGTTGAGGTTGAATCGGCAAAGAGTGCGGTTGTCAGTGTCACGAGTCTCGCATAGGCAACGAGCATGAAGTGTCGTGCTCAACGAAATGAGGTTGGCTGGGGCGTCTACCGAAGCTAGTGAGACAATCAGCGGCATCCTGTTAACTCCCCTACGTTCACCACAAGCTGGCATGATTTATTTGGAACCTCCTATTGCGATTCTTTTTTAGCCGTTATTTTATTTTATTATACACAGCTTTAAATACTCAGCTTGTGTGCGCCGCACCGCACAAGATGCACGGAAGCGAGAACATGATCTTTTTGTAATTCCTATTTGTGTCTCTTAGTTTCCATCATGCCTACTTATTTTAGTAACTTTCTATATTGAGTCTGCCAGTACCTGTCGTAGTGTTCTTTAGAGCATAGTTTATTCGGTAGCTGTTCTTTTAATCCCGCCCATTCAAGGGGCTATGGTAGAGCAAACCATCCCAAAAATTGAATTTGCAATTTTTACACCAAAACATCCACTCCACTCTGAGGAACAAACCTCTGGAAGCCCGACGTCGAGCGGCCGCTCCAAGTGGTTTAAATGCCGTGCACCCTCTGGCGTAAGCAGTATGCGCACGTAAAACTTAGTTTTTTTCAAATTACGTTTTTTGTACATTTTTCAACTTAATGTCCCTTTTCACAAAAAGTAATAAACCGATTTCGATGAAACTTTCTACGCGTGAGCTCGAATGAGTTAGACACAATCTGAATTTTGAAAAATTGTCGAATTCATAAAAAGTGAAGCTGTAAAAAAATTACACAACAATACGCACCCTCCATGACATTGTGCAAGCAGTCTTTTTATTTTTTTTTACCACGACTACATAAAAGATGTAATAATTTTTTAAATTCAGATGTAATATATGAGCCTCTACAACAACGTGGCTTAATATGGTTACATACCTTTCAGTAGTTGCACAGAAAAGGTACATTGAATAAGTGAACCTCCTTTAAAAATTGGGAGTGGGCCATAAGAAGAAAAGCAACCTACGCATAAAGAAAGGGTCACTTGATACCCAGTGACATTTTTTGTGAGCATGTAAAATTTTATGAGAATACTTGTAGCTGTTTCCAAGATATTACGCTAAAACTGACATATACCATTTACCTTACCATACTCCCATTAGGATTTTCCTCTTAGCTGATTTTTGTTGATGACTAAAATGTGGGGTTTAACATCCCAAAACCACAATATGATTATGAGAAATGACGTATTGGAAAACTCCAGAAATTTCGACCACGTGGGGTTCTTTAACCTGGACCCAAATCCAAGCAGATGGGCCTACAGCAGTTTAGCCTCCATCGAAAATGCAGCCGCCGCAGCCAGGATTCGATCTCGTGACCTGCGGGTCAGCAGTCGAGTACCTTAGCCACTAGATTACCACGGCGGGGCAGCTGATTTTTGTTAACTCCTGCCAATGCCTTATTTTAATTAAATACTTGTTTGTCTGCAACGAAAGGTTCCCGTTTACTCCATGAGTATGCGAGTCAGACCCAAACATCACAATACCCTGTTTCCCTGCTTTGGTTCAGCACTACCAAAGCTACAGGGTGTAAGAACGCTGATGCAACAAAATGTAGTCACACATACAAGTGCTTTTAGGTCACCAGAGTTGGCTGGAATTAGCGTTTCTTTGGTGTGTTTTATGCCAGGTCGATACATGATATGTTTATTCTTCTTCACATTTATTTCTTACGAATTCAATTATTTACATCGGTTACCGCAGATAACTGTTTTTACAAATCAACATGGCAGCCCTTAATGCAGAAGTGACCGCCCACTTCGATCCGGACTTGCTCTTGCTACATGTCCACTGCAGTGATAGCAGTAAATAAATCATGAAATCAGCCATCAATTTGTTTCATCTCAATCTGGAACTGAAGCATCAGGTATGTTTTGTCAATATTAGCGAAATATGCTGCTTGCTGAACAGCACCTGCTGAGCTTAACGTGCCGAAGCAGTGATCAGACTGCGTCGTCAGACCAAGAACGCAGGATCTTCAAATATCGGACTGACACCTCCCACAACATTCCATGCCGTTCGAATCCTCCTTAGGCGGAAACAAAAAGGAGAGAAAAAGAGCGTTGCAGCGGGATACGCGAAGGAATTCGTCGACGGAGAAACAGACATACGAGAGCCACGAACAGCATCGGAGAAAAACGGCCTCAAAGTGAAGTTATCCGCCAGCCTTGCATTCTACCGATCTTCACCAGAGCAACAAATTCACGCTTCTTCAAGTTCCCAGTGTGGTTGCTTGTTTAATAACCTTACTGCATTTTCAAGTTAATAAAGTAGCCATAATAACTACAATTCGATAAGCAGACACCTTGAATCTCACGAATAGTTCCTATATATATATATAAGTGACCGTCAAGTACTACAAGATTATCGACCTATCTCCTTAACATCATCATGCTGTAAGCTTATCGAACACATGATAGCTCATAAATTAAATCTGTCATTTAGAGTGTTTCATGTATGCTCACCCTGCTTGGACTTTTTGTCCGCAGTATTCTATATATAAAATAAATAAAAAAATACAAAGAGCAGACGACATGGCGCAAATGAATACATGTGAAGGGTCTAAGCGCCCTTCTTATTGGCTGAGGGATTTGCAGCCTCCACAGTGCTGAAGGGAACTTCTGAAACGGAGTATACACGTGCAACCCCACATGGGTCGACCAGCCTACATGAATTTGAAATGCACCACTTCGAGCTTTTTCAGGCATCCATAGCATAATGTGGAAGCCTGTGAGTGTGCCGCACACCGCTGTTAGATCGACATACCTGCCAACAGAGAAATTCGTAAAACCCTGAACGGGGAAAGAGGGGCGAAGGATTACCGACAATTTTTTTTTTAATTTGTAAATGTGATGGGTCTGCCTTTTGCAACAAGCATAATCGCCCAAGTTTTGTCGCGAAATATTCAAATCGACGAGCTGAATTATTGTTCCCCATTTTTGACACCCCCCCAAAAAAAACCAAAAAACATCGCGAAAAACAAGAGGGGGGTCCCAAATGCAAGCGCTAACATCGGTGTTGACGTCTCATAATGGCTTGGAGTGGCCGTACACACGAGGGTAAGGTTTCCCACTGATGTGAGAGTCACAAAGGGGGAGTGGAGCGCAAATGCTAACCGAAATTTCACGTTGTCAAAACCGAATAAGAAAAAAATCGATTTCCATCAAAACAACTCGCGTATGTCTTCACACATGAATGGACGGAACGGCGCAACAAGCTGCCGCGAAAGCGCGGGTCAAAGCTTTGGCTTTGCTCGCTACTAGGAAAAAAATCCATTTCCATCAAAACAACTCGCGTATGTCTTCACACATGAAGGGTCAAAGCTTTGGCTTTGTTCACTAAATTTTTTGGACAGAAACACCAAAACTCTTCTATCTTTTTTTTTTTGTTTTGTTTTTACCGCCTTTCGTCTACCACTGCGCCAGCCACGTGCCCTCAGAGCTCATATATCGGTCACTATGGCATCGCTGCAGCCAGGATCTTGTGCACGGCGGTTCGGCAAATTGTGGTTTAGTTTTCAATCTACAAGCCTTATAGTGCTTTAGTTTTCAATCCACGAGCCTTCACAACTAAGTCGTTTTATGCTATCTATGGTCCCGACTGCCACGGTTTTGTCAACAGAGTTTCTGAAAAGCAGCTTTGACTGGTCGAGCGTTGGCCGTGTGCACACTTTCGGAATTCTGTCAGTCAGTCACGTCATCGCCATACACGAGCGTGTTGAACGACCTCGGTTTCGTCCACAGTGGTTGTGGCGACAACAACCACACGCACTATAGAAGACAGTGCATGTGCTGGTCGCACACGTACTATCAAAGCTTCTAGCACATAGCTCTTAATCAGTCTCCGTTTGACGATTTCAGTACTAAAGTTCACATCACACGTCGCGATTAGGAAAAGTGTTCCCAACATTCGAATTTTGGCCCAATGGACACATGAACTTGGCTGGGGAATTTCACAAATTCATATCCGCCACGGTTTCGCATCACTGAGACTCTGCTGTATGTTTAGATGAACGCCACTCAAATTTGTTTATAATAAAATGCAGTGGGCTCGCAAAAGGCCTGGAACGGACTGACCTGAATTTTTGTCAATGCGGCCAGATCTCGCACACAAATTTCAATTTCCTGGAGATTTTCATGGCAACGTACAAACAGAAGAAACTATCGAAATCCGGGAGTCTTCCGGACAATGCGGGAGACTTGGCAGGTATGTGATGATGATAACGCCAATACATATTGTTCTCTCCTGGTGGCGGAATATAGCACAACGCCATTTTTGTGGCCTCCACGACTAGCTACGGCAATGCGCCATAGCCAATAGCGGAGGCCATGCTATTTCACTAACTTTATTTTTTTATCGAAAATGAAATATTTTTTGTAAAATTTCAGGCAAGATTTGTAAAATCATAAATTCAGTCGAAATTTGTACATTTCATGGGAAAATCTAAAAATTTGGCAGGTATGGATCGGTGGGGCCTCGCTCGAAGTGTGTGACATGAATGCACTACCAATTTTATGTTAAGGCTTCAAGGCTCTTACATTGCATGTCGCTTTAGAACTATTTTGCCAAGACCAATACTGCCAGAGCCACTGATGACAAGATGCTCCAACACCTATGCTTTTCATGTGTCACATACAAAGGCAAAGCTTTAATACTAAGGAGTAATGACAAAACCAAATTATCAGGCCAACATCGGCTCAGTGCTTTGGTAGGATGCCACGAAAGATTAATTATTTAACACCCATTGGCCATGCCAAACTGCTAAGTACCACTGTCGCGAATGAAGGAGAAAGAAGGGGCATGGGTACAAGCATGAGCCAGCGTCAGGGTCTCGTTCTTCGTCTCTCAGAACCACTGTGTCAGCTTATGGTTCTGCCAGTGAGGGTTCACACGCAGTGTATAACAAAGAACCTGGGGCTTTGTCCTGATGACCAGTGCTCGCCGTTGTTGTTGAAGAACGTTCATATTTTTCTTTCCTTAGAAACAATGTCACTTGCACTTGTTCACCACCGCAAAGGGCACAACAGACCTACCTGCTTGATGTATTTGGAGAGATTCCTCGATTGGAGCAGGTCCCCTTTGGCCGTACTTGGTGCTTCATACTGCTTGTCTGCATGAACAGGCATACAGTCTCGCACAAGTACAAGCAAAAAGACGACTCACCTTCACTGATGCCCCGTGCTTTTTTCAAGTTGTTAGCAGTGGTAGCTTGCATGATTTCCGAGACAATGTTGAACCTGCATAGACCAATGCTATCTCTCGAGAGGCAAGGCTGCCCTACCCGACATTACAGGGACACATCCCTTGCTCATTAATCTTGCTACAAACAGCTGCCTGGCCTCTCACTCTGCAAGAGGAAGAAAACAAGCTCACCGCATACGCTTCAAGTCCTGGACGTCTGTGCAAGTATCGATAACAAAAATGAAATCCTCCCATGTCTCGGCATAGGCGTACGTTCGACTATGCTTTTCATTTTCTGCTTGAAGCCATTGAAGGTAAGCAATTAGCTTCTGGTTGATGTAGTCAGGATCGGTTATCAGGTCAACCGTCGGCTGGAAAACTGAAATAGTAATTGTTGAGCTTTTACACTCAAAACAACGACATGAGACACACTGTAGGAAGGCTCTAAAAATTTTTCGACCAGCTGTGGTTCTTGAATGGGCAAATAACTAGACAGTCCTCCAGCATTCGATCTCACAACCTTTGGGTCAGTTTTCTGACCACTACACCCCTGCGACAGTTTAAAAACCGTCAAGTTGCACATGGGCCACTGTATAATCGAGGAGCTCTGCAAATTTCTTCAGGTATAAATCAAATAATGAGAACCAAATATGAGAAATTTACATTTTTGTGTGCAACACCTGCTCTCAAAGACTGGCTCAGACAACCATCAGATGTGCTTGCTCTTTCTTGTGCCAGTACACAATTGAGCATTCATTGAATTTCAGTGCGCAGTTACAATCATGACTGTAGCGTTGTCATCATTCATAATCATCATTTCTCAGCCACGTGGTAGCGAGAGACATGGAGCGGCGGCTGATAAATTATGATGATGATGACTCTACAATGACAATGCCACAAGACAACCAACCGTTATCTGCCAGCTAAGGAACATTTATACTCTCATCAATACAATGGACTATCTGCCCTGCTCAGAAGCAGCCACAGATTTTGAAAGAGCTTTGAAATTTTTGTACAGTTGGACGTTTGGTCTTCCTGAAATCCTCTTCTGTGATATCCTAAGAAATGCAACAAATTCATTCTGCACAACTTATGCAATACCCCAAGTATCTTTTGTGTGTCCTCAAGCAATATGTATGCACTTGGCTTGGCATGTACCCCTTATAGCCAAACATCTCAGTGTTTTTAGTGTACAGTGCCCATGGACTGACAGGCGACAGCAGACCCTTTAGCATAAAGACTGCAATTACTTGGTATATCGTGACTCTATGAATAGAGCTACTGTAGGTAGAACTAATGAAAAAGATTGCGTCAAAACTTCACTGACACAATACACACTGAAGATGGAGCACAGCCATTATTTAGCCCTCAGTTTAGCATTCCAGTTCATGAGCAGTTTGCCTCTGTAGTCACAGTAGCTGCCCAATACCAGCACAGACCCCTTCTTCCAGCTGGACTGCCAAAAAACAAAACTCATGGGAAATGTTCATGTAGCACTCTATGAACGGGTCCATCACAGTTCGAGGAAACAGCAGTTTTATCCATCCGAAATTCATGTAGCATGAAGTCTAAGAAAACTAATTTTCTAAAATTACATACATTCTTCATGGTCTATGTCTGCAGGGCTAGACCAGTGCACTGAGCTCATGCAACAAACAAACATGCAGACATTAACTGATTTTACAGCAGTGACATTGCCAGTTATATCCAATAAATAACTAGTAACATGACGCCAAAACAACACGCATTCAACAGATATAATGTACTGCAAATGCAACGTCAACTACGTTTGACTCACCACATGAGATTCTCCCCCCCCCCTCTCCCTGAACGCTGCATGCAGGATATGTCGGTCTATGCACGTTGCCAAACCCAAAACGAGAGTGAAATATGACTTCCTCCAGCACCCACCTCCCAGGCCTAAAGACCCTGGACACCACAGCGTCGGCTCTCGCTAAGTGTACCATGAGGCGAAAATGGCCTTACAGGGCACAGTTTGTAATTCGTAGTACCCACAAAGAAGCCTTCCTGTACCGAGTCGCTTCTTTGAAAAATGTGGCGAGTGAACCTGTGCATGTCGCGAACAAATGCAACAAAGCCTGCAACATGCTGGAGCCAACCTTCCCGTGGGTCGAATCTGGACATACCATTGGCTGACAGCAGTGGCACATGTATGCAGGAAAGTAGCTAATACACTGTGTGCTGCATTAACAAACCCACAAGCAATGTTTCGGTGTTGACATTTGTGGCCTACAGACAATGCTACGGCCAAAGAACTGTTTGGTTTTTGTTTAACAAACTTCTTTCAGCAGCAACTCTTGCAATTACAGGAAAGACTGCAGCAATTGTGGCAATGCAATGTGTTTTCTGCCTTCACTCCCAGGTGGCATGTCAGTTTGCGATCCTCTGCAAATTTGTCCTCAGGTGTGCCGATATTTTTGAGCTTGAACTTAGAGCTGTCCTTTGTACACACGCTTTTGTTTATAACCACAAAGCATTTCTCGGACACAACAACATGCTGCACGGCATGACACTTTCACCCACCCAATAGAAAGCCACACTTACCCAAGCAGGCCAGGATTTCACGCAGCAGATGGCGCACAGAAATGCACAGGGCATACTCCGATGGCAGCAGCAGCGCTAGCACAAAGTCGGCCACCTGACGTAGATGGTCCAGCTCTAGCTGTGACGTCTCTAGGAATGGGCTTAGCGGGAATGGCCGCTTGTCACCATTCCTGCACATAGTGGAGCCTTCATTAGCCACGGGTACTCTGCTTGGTGCTCACCCACTGAAAATGCGTGTCATGCACGCAGTCTCTAAACCATGACATTATGCGACTGGCTTAGGCTGCTTTGGAGCAGCAGAACTGGCTTTCCGAGCAGGTATTGCTTGAAGCAAATTTAAGACACGTACTGTGTTCACGACATACGAGCGATAAATGCACAATGTGCTGTAAGCTAAGCATAATAAAAATATAGAACAACATACAATTATCAATAACCCCTGTGGCTAACCTGACGGTATTTAGTCAAAAAAGGGAATGGTGAAATATAGAACCACAGCACTCCATTATCAAATGACTGAGCATGACATGATTATCAGAGATGAGTGTGTCCATACTTGTACACAATACTTTACAGAAACCTCCATGATTGCACCTTTTTTAAAAGGTGTTTTATCTACAACAATCAAATACAACATCTGGCTTGTTGAGCTCGTCGGCCAAATACTTATTAAAATACTGCCTGTGACCATAACAAAATGTTTAGTATATTTTGAATATCTTTCGTGATAATTGCTTGGCCATTTCAGTAGGAACATTTTTGGATACAAGGCAGTTAGTGTGTTAGCCCAAAAGTAAGGAGTGCCTGAAGTGTCATCCCATCTACAAAAATAATCACTACATTTACCATACGATGACCACGCGGGATGTTTCCTGGACTTGTGAATTCCAAAGTTGGCTGGGTTGTCTTTCACTGCCGCTGGCGTATTGCTAACGTCTAATAGCCATGTCGATGCTCATTCCGCAGGCCGCAGCACGCATGCCAGCCATTTAAATACACAAATACAGTTTTTTGGCTGCCCAACTTTTCAGATATTCAAGAAAATTCAGATCCTTTCATGGCACCGCCACAACAAGCCAGTGTGTAATGATGTCTTAAATTTCAGACACAGAATAGTTTCGGTGTCGGATGTTTTGAAATCCCTGCCCACATGTTCGAAACAACCTTCACGTATGCCTGAATCAGCGCTTTTGCAAGTTGAAGTGTTTGCTATCATAGCCAATGTCCCAAAGTCAGCTTTGCCACAATGCTTGATGGTATAGGGTGAAACCGACCAAAAATTTAAAGGGGCCACTATAGCGGCGCAGTCCGATGATGCCTTTATGGATAAGCACCGGAAGTGCGCAGAGATGTGATAACAAGAGGCGGAAAACATGCCAGTGTGACTAATTGCTGAAAACCCTTCACGATAAGCGAAGTGCTGGGTAGTACACGAGGCCTAGCACTGTTATGAGTGTACTGCATGCAGTATGTGACAACCCAAACGTGCTGCACCACCGTTCTTTACGCTGCTGTCTCTTTGAGAAAGATTGCTTAGTATGCCGCAGAGACGCTCCACCTCTACAACTGAAAGAAGCTGGCCATCACTGCGCTCCTGTGCGCTCAGGAGTAAAGTGGGCATTAAGAACACTGTCATGACAAATGCGTGCATACTGTACAGTATCGTCCCAGCAGTGACAGAGTCACAATGGTTCGCAATGTTCTGCACACAACTATCGGCTTCCCAGGGCAACAAATTCGGCGTGTCAGTGGAAGTTTTCGTATCGCATCGCTTACGTGCACGCACGCATTGGCAGGGATGCAACAGCCAACATAAAATTTGGAGCAATTTTCGGAGTAGCAAAATGCTACTTTTGAAGCACAAAAATCCAAACTTGGAGCAGGTTACGCGAAAAACTTTTTCATGAAAGACCAAATTTGGAGCAGTTCGAAAAAGAAGGCTTACATTTAAAAAAATATATGTACGAAAAATTCAACCCATCTAATCGTGCATAGTGAACAGGAGCATTGCTATTTCAATAAAGGTAGTATTCTGAATTACCCTGCTGAGTAAACAATGAAGTCCACATTAACATTTGCCGGGCCGGCAGAATCCTTTGACAGACACTGCAAATTCAAATGTGGCTCAGCCAAGCTGGCGTCCTTGAAATTCAGGAGATTTGTAAAACTGAAAAGTAGGAATGACGAAAGAAAATCTGGGGTACAAGGCTTTCTTTTTTTGAGGGGGGGGGGGGGGGCAGCAGAAGTGTCATTTGCTGCTCCAAATGACTGTCAGCAACTCTTTTAAATGCCAGCGATCACACTAGTACTCACAATTACGCGGCACATACACGCATGAGTATTTTAACAAAATGTGCTGCATTCTGCGACTAGCCCTAACGACTCTTTCCGAATCCCAAGACACTTTTTTGCAGGCACCAGTGTACTGCAGCAAAAGTGACTTAAGCAGCGTTCTGCGCGAGTTAGAACAAGGCCAAGAAATTTTCTAATCCTTACCCCACTCCCCACGGACCCCTGCCCCAACTTTTTTTTTTTTCCTTGACAGTTGGTGATGTTTAGGGCCCAACTTCTTGGCTTGCTTGCAAGGCGCATTCGACCAGATAAAGTAACAACGGTGCGCGCCCACCGGACCAGCGACGAAAATTTATTGCCAGGACAACACAACATCAAGCCAGAAAAACTATTTATGTGTCGCTGCTATGACAACAAACGTGGTGGCTGGAAATTGCGGTGCTCGCGAAACATTGACCTTGTTCGTGAGTGGAGAATGCGGCCTACGTTCTTAACATGCCATATCCGCATTTGCCGACTAGGAAAGTCATATTTCCCTGGAATTGTTGGTGGCTGCAGCAATGCTTTTTTTTGCTTGATGTTTTATCGACCTGCCAATAGGTATGCGCTATGGTCCGCGGACCGATGGGCATGCGGCATTGTTACTTCATTATATACTTTGTATGGTCGATCGCTAGTGTCCTCGCCTAACGAGTATATAACTTACACCGTGTTTTAAGGTTTGCCGCTTGTTTTGATTGTTAATGCCAAGTGCGGGTGGCCAATGTGGCCTCCATTTCGCGCTAAAATTAACGCACGTGAGATAATTCTGAGGCTGGTCGGGCATTTTGGCACAGCATGGTGTAATTGCAGCAAATTTCGTGGTTTTGGTGCAGCTTCGCGTAACAAAAAAGAATTGTATCAAATTGGCGCAGATGTTGCACCTCTGGATCGGGGAAAGCCACACAGGTCGTCTGCTCTTTGATTCTGCACTTTGCAGGTATCACCAGTGCTCACCGCGAGGCACAAATTTGCATTTGGCATTTGCACGTGGTTTATTCAGAATGCATTAATAAAAGACCGGGTGTGCGCCAAAATACATACATGACGTTGGTCAAGCAAATCACGGTGGCAGTAGAGCATGTGTTGTGTCACGCTGCTATCTATGCTTGAGGGCGCATCACAGATCCCCAACTACAACGGCCGCACTTCGATGAGGGTGAAACACAAAGATATATGTGCACACTGGGAAGCCCCAAGTGACCACAATACACCCCGATGCCCACACTGCAGCATGCGTCAAAATAATATCTTGTTTGGCACATGAAAGCCTAGCAATTATTGACATCTCAGTATGAAGGCATCTCAGTATAAAGTATTCACCGTCAAAGAATCTTTTATAGCAGTTTAAAGTCATAGGTGAACGTGCCCCCGCACAGATTTTGTGGAGAAGGCAGCTTTCTTTTATACCAAACTTGCTTATAAATAATTCGAAGGGAACACTGAAGATATTCGTATCATCCCCAATTCGTATGAACCAATACAAGATACAGGTGATCATGAAGATGAACGACAGCTTTATTGCGATCAATCACTTCTTGTTGAAAAAGTTCACAATGTTTTTTTGCACTTTTCTGCTTTTGCCGTCCTTTAAGAACGCCGCCTGAAAGACATAAAACCATGCCACAGTTTCTTCACTCACGTTGCCGGCGCTTACGGTGCAGCGCAGGACTTCGAGGGTGTGGTGGTTTTCAGACGTTGATGGCCGGTCACACACTTCGGCGTCACCATCACTGTAGGATTCAGTCTCCTTAACCTCGTCAACCAGTTCTTCAATAGATCGCAGTCCACAGGTCGCAAGGTTATCGTAGTGACGAAGTCTCGCACCGAAGCTTCAGTTTTGAGATTCTCCCAACCCTCAATGAACTTATCAGCATCAGGCTCTTTGTTATCTTCTGTCGGAGCCGCAACTTGTCCTGACAGGAATCCACACTTGCAAAAACAGTTTGTGATCGTGTCCAGCGTCACATTATCCCAGGACATCCCAAGAAAATGTAGCGCGCCCAGCAGACAAAACGAATGCTTCGGTCTTCCGGTATGTGGCAAGCTTAGGCAGTCCAAAAAGTCAAGAAGATACGAACACAGCAGTTCGAGCAGCAAAACTGGCGTTTGGGAAAGCTGGCATTTAGGAGAAGTGGCGTTTAGGGTGGGACACGGCGCAGCGGCAGGGAGCAGGCGAGCAGAGAATGCAACGCTTTTTCGCTGTTTGTGCTAAAGCGCCTGTTTGCACGGCTAGGGCAGCGCAAGGGGTGAAGAAAAGTGGGGTGGAAAAAAAACGCCAGCAGCCGCGGTGGTTGGGCCGATGGCCACTCCGCGTTGTGTCGTTTGTGTGAAATGGTCATTCACACATGTTATCTGCGGCTGCTGGGGAAACTATTAGTATATGAACGAATGACTGCCTATTTTAAATCGCACAGACTGTTCGAAACAACCTTAAAATTCGTATCATCGCAAAATTCGCATCAACTGTAATCGTATCATCAAGATTCTACTGTACCTGCCTATTGTATCATTCACTTCACGCAGTAGCATCAGATGAAGTTTGGTGGTGGTGGTCAGATGGATATATGTGTGAGAAACTTTGTTAGTCCTGAGGTGCACGACTCAACGCTCAGCGGGCCAGATAAAAAAAGAAATTACATATGCCGTATGCTGCATAAGACATTCATTTTATTTCCAGCAAGGTGCAGTTTCAATTCGACTGTTTGGCCCTGGTTATCACCGGTGGCCATCCTCACTATCGAATAAATGTAGCAGACACACGCCATTTGGCTTAGAAACCAGCCGGACACCACTAAACAGAAGAGGGAGAGCAGAACATACTTTGCTCGTCTGACCGCTTGGATGCGATGCCGCCTCCCCTTTTAATGATATGAATAAGAAAAAACGTAGACGAATACATACCCCTCTTTCTACATAGTGTTGTTCTTGAATATGCAGCAGTATTACCCTTTGGTTTTGTTACGGCGATGCGTGCCCGCACCGCCTCTACCAGCCGCCACTCATCTGCGGGGGCAGCCGACAAGTGCGAGCTTTGAGTGCCAGGGCGGCCATGGAAACTTCAGCGCTGGTTCCCTACAGACGTAGCTGGCAGAGAGATGGCACTGTGGGCACATAGTGGTGGCCTGGTGGCACACATGTCACCGCCCTGTTAAAAAGGGGATGCTCATGCATCCATCTCTCCATCCGGCGCAGTAGCACCTCTTGGCAGAAAGCGAGTTTATCAGGGTGCTTATGAAAGAGCCCTTTCTTCCTTTGGGGTTCTTCAGCACTTGTGGACAGTCACATTCCATAGGGACGATTCTGTGGCAATTCCCACAGGCCCCCATCACGAGTTGAAGATTGGCGACAATGCATTGACATGTTCTGTGGGAGTCTGTGTGTTGTATTAACGTTACTGGTGCAATGTGAAAGCAGTAAACAAATGTACATTTGCTCAATTGTCTGTGTGTCCATGAGAGCAGCTTTTTGAGACCCCCATAAAGTGCCGCGACAGACTGGATGCAGTCACTCTGACTCACGAACACTTGCGCACTCACCGTACTCCCCCCCCACAATACGTCAGCTCACCTTCACAAGCTCTCGCCTGTGGTGCCACAAGTGCCAACAGCCATGTACTCTGAGTACCCCACTTCAATCACCAAGCCCTTTGCACCGATCGCTGCATGTTGTGTCTTCACTAGGCTTGTGCGAATATTCAAGTACCTCAAATATGTGAATTATTACTACAGTATTCAAATTTGCTTCAAATCCAATTTAAGTCGGAGTATTCAAAGTTAACGAATAAAAGTATACAATATCAGGGTTCGCACAGGTTTCCAAAGTGAAAATTCAAAGATATTCAGACTTTTCAGGACCTGTTACAAGTTTTACAAGGACTCAAAGCGGCATGCTAAGTTGGAATTTTTCACTCTGAAATTTTCAAAAATAACTAATTTTATTACAATTACAATAAGTATATGGATACCGCAATTATAAAAAAACTGTAGTCTTGAAAACTTCTCGCACCCTCGCCCTCACTCAAAAAAGGGAGAGGGCAAGAGGCTGTGTCAGTTACATGCTGATGGGCTTCAACGTATATGTGCAGTCAGGCCTTAAAGGGGTAGTGCTACAATTTTTGTGGCTTGCGTGCACCTTTGCTGCAAGCTTTAATTACAGTTCTAGCAAGCACTATATACGCACCAAGATTTGTTCATTTTTGCTACATAATTTGTCTCCGTATTTTTATGAATAATTTTCAGTTCCTGTTTGTGGGCACCGAGTTGGGCAGGTACGAAGCAGTGTAGCTGACTTAGTAACATCATTACAAAGCATTTCACGCGTCATGCTGAGTATTGTCAGATCTTGCACACAATGTGCCACACAAACACCTGCAAAACTAACGCGCAGCTAGCTGCAGCAGCCGCGATCCTTTGCCGGTATGTATGTGACAGAAGTCCAAGGGTCACTCACCTGACTACAGATGTGGCATGACATTACTATAACTTTCGTTGCCCTTCCTAGAGAGCTACGTGTCAGTGTTGGATGCACTCGCGATGGGACTTGGGAAGTGACATAAAGTATAACCTAAACGTTTCCGAAGTCCGACAATTCATGTGGAGTGTCCTTGCCTATATAGAAAAAAACCCACGCAGTGCTTCCTATAGCATTGAAAGCACCACCCCATTAAGAGTGTTGGCTTGTGAACAGTTGACACTTGCAGCACGTTGCTCAACAGCCAAAAAGTAACAACTGTGACAGTGGTTAATTTACACTCATCCTGTGGATACACGTGTGTTCTTTTCTAGCATTCTTCTTGGTTGTTCATCAGCACTTGTCCGGTGTGCTTTCTTTTCATGCGTCCTTTTTCGCTTGAGCGGCGCGTTGCATGTATGGGGTTGCTTGCCCTTTTTCGCGTGACATTCCGATGTCTTGCTATTGCATTCACTGCTTCACCCTCGCCACAAAACTAAAGTGTTTTTTTTTTTTTCACGTGCATTTTTGCAAAATGGGACCATGTGCACCCACGCCGCATAACTGCTTTGGGAGTGGAAAGTTTGACAGGCGGACACACCGATCTACCACATTTAGGAGGTCGCGATGTCGATATGAGAGTGCACTATTCACGAAATGCAAGCATTTTCAAGGATGGCAAGAAATTTCAGGACTTTCAAGGGCCTCAAAAATGTTTTTTTTTTTTTTTTTTTTTCAAATTCAAGGGTTTTCAAGGACCTGTACGAACTCTGTATGTTGATCTGCATGTAACCACTCATGCACTCCTGTAAAGGTGGTTTCACAGCACAAAAGGGGTGCTATACTGTGAATACACCTATTCGGGAGAAATACGCATTGCCATGAAGGTCCACTTCAAGGTCAAATGAGCATATTACCCTCGCATCGATTCATCTTTTTTTTTTTAATTCGAAAGTTTCTTATACTGCGTTATATGCTATCGGTACAGTATATTTTAAAAAATAACATATTTTTAAGGATATCAATTGCATTCTACCAAAGTCAAATCCTGCCACTATTCAATGTTGGTTACATTTTCTTTGAGCCTAAAAGAATGACTTTTGCACATGCCTTCTTTAAATAAGAAAAATATTGTGCAGGTTAACTGGGTCATGAAAAATATGCTTATTTTTCTTTTATTAATTTGAAGTTGTTTGACCAAATCACTATTAGCGTCTAATCAAAAATTTGATATTCACATAAATCCAGTCCTCCAACTTAATTAAACCACGTAGTGTTTGTGGTTGACAAATATGACTTCCTTTACAGCACTAAAATATTCTTTCAGATGAAGAAAAGCAAGACTTTCTTGGAAATGTGTAGCACTGGGATCTTAACAGAAATAACAAAAAGAGGTAAAAGAGTAATGCCAGAAGCCTTGTTAAACACCCTATGGGTATTTTCTTCAAGCTCAATTCAGATAACAACCTCCCCGAGTTGATTGAGCACAGGCTTTCAGGACACATTATAGCGACGAAAGTAAAACTTCCAGCAACAACAAATTTCTCAATCAGTAAGTATTCAGTATGATGGAAAGTTGGAATGCTTGCACGACTGATGCAGTGCTAGAGACATAAGGCGTACAGGACGAGTGCTGCTTCACAGCAGCAAGATTTATTTCGAAAAACAAAGCTGAAAGCTATGCCCGGCATTATTTTCTCATTTTGGTTGTTTGAAATAAAACGGCACTGTGCACTCTGTGTTCCTTCTATCTTCGTTTGTAGCGCCGCATCAATCATGCAATAACTATAAAACCCAGACTGCGTGAAAGCGACAGTTACAAAGTTTGGAAAAAAAATGGCACTTGGCTAGAAAATCTTGTTGCTGGGCCTGTTACTAGAAGCAATGAAAGAACCAGCTCATGGACACATACACAAGAAGAAAAGACGCCTCTTCTTGTGGATGTACATGTCCATACACTTTTGTTTTTTGTTTTTTTCATTTCTTCAAGAAAACAAGATTAAAGGGAAAAGGGAGTAGGCAACAGTGAAAAATTACTGCACTTATGTATGCACATATACAATATTGTTACGGAAAAGAAGAGACGCCGTATCGACGAGACTGTGGAATAGATGTATTTAAACCAGCGGTAATGGCGTGACCAGTTCACCAGCGAGCGAGCGGAGACCACCCTTCGTCTTCAGGCACACACGCACGTCACCCCCTAGAATCTCAGTATGCATGCATGTAGCATAATCCCCAGCGGCAGAAGTGCCGTCTCGGCGCACCTAAATGTCAATGTCACTAGGAGAGTGGTAGGGCTTCAAGCGCGCAACATGTACAATATCGGTAGCCTGTTGGGCACATGAAGGCAACGGGGCGACAGGACCTATTTCATATGTCACAGGAGTAACAATACGAAGGACTCGGTACGGACCTGCGTAGGGAGTAAGCAGTTTTTCTGACAAGCCAACTTGACGGGTCGGAGACCAGAGCAGGACCAAAGAACCGGGCGGAAAGTGTACGTCGCGCTGTCGTTAGTCATATAAACGCCGTTGCTTCTCTTGAGAGGGCAGAAGGCGAGTACGGGTGATTTCGTGTGCGTGAGCGGCCTGAGTGATAGCGTCCATGGCATATTCACTGGTCGGTACTGCAGGGGACGGTATGACGGTGTTTAGAGGCAATGTTGGTTCTCAACCAAACAGCAAAAAAAATGGAGAGTAACCGGCAGTGTCATGGCGCGAAGAATTATAGGCAAATGTGACGTACAGCAACGCAAGATCCCAGTCGGTGTGGTTGGTGGAAAGATACTTAGCGAGCATGTCTGTAAGAGTTCGATTTAGACGCTCCGTGAGTCCGTTGGTTTGCGAATGGTATGACGTGATCGGCTTGTGTCTCGTTTGACAGGACTGCAAGATGTCGGCTATAACCTTCGACAAAAAGGTGCGGCCACGGTCTGTAAGCAGCTGCCGTGGGGCTCCGTGTTGCAAAATCATGTCCTTGAAGAGGAAGTCGGCGACGTCTATGACGCAGCTTGTTGGAAGAGCTCATGTGATGTCATAACACGTGGCGTAGTCGGTGGCCACAGCTATCCACTTGTTACCCGAGGAAGACAAGGAAAAAAGGTCAAGTAAGTTCAAGCCAACGCGGAAGAATGATTCTGACGGAATGTCAAGTCGTTGAAGGCGTTTGGCGGGAAGTGTCGATGGCGTTTTGCGGCGCTGACATTTCTCACAAGCGGCAGCGTATCTTCTGACTGAGCGCGCAAGCCCTGTCCAGAAGAAGCGTCGACGTATTCAGTCGTAAGTACGTGACACACCAAGGTGACCGGCAGTCGGAAGGTCATGAAGTTCATTTAGAACTTCCGAGCGAAGGTGTTTCGGAATGACAAGCAGCAGGGCCGGTCCATTCGGCTCAACTTCGGCGGTATAATACACCATCCTGGAGCACGAATGAGCGATGGGACCGATTTGAAGATGGGGATTCGAGCCGCTCAATGATAGCACGCAAGGATGCATCATGGCGCTGCTCGTCACCAATGGATGTCATTTGCGAAATGGAAAAGACGCTAGGCTCGGTGTCGGTGTCAGGCATAGTGCTAGACTCATCAACCGGGTAGCGGGACAGGCAGTCTGCGTCCTGATGTAGGCGTCCGGACTTGTATGTCACCGTGTAGGTATACTCTTGCAGTCGCACAGCCCAGCGCCCGAGCCGGCCTGATGTAAGCTAACATAGCTTACATCAGGCGTAACATAGCTTACATCAGTGATGTAAGCTAACATAGCGCATGATGGTCAGTTATTACAGAAAAATTTGTGCCATATAAATATGGGCGGAACTTTGAGACTGCCCAAACAAGAGCAAGACACTCACGCTCTGTAATGAAATAGTTGCGTCAGCAGCTGTGCGGAGGCGGCTAGCGTAGGCGACAACTCAGTCGTGTCCCCGTTGGCGTTGGGCTAGGACGGCTCCGATCTCGTGACCACTAGCATCGGTTCGGACTTCTGTCGGAGCGGATGGGTCAAAGTGAGCCAATATAGGTGGAGTCGTCAGAAGCGCGATTAGATATGAAAAAGCTACAGCTTGGTCGGTACCCACGTAAACGTGACGTCTTTCTTCAGAAGCTCAGTGAGGGGCCGAGCGATGGTTGCGAAACCTTTCACAAACCTTCTAAAGTAGGAACGTAGTGCTACAAAACTCCAGACGTCTTTGACTGACCAGAGTACAGGAAAACTGGTGACTGCACGAGTTTTTTCCGGGTCCGGCTGCACACCAGATGCGTCGACAAGGTGGCCCAACACCGTAATTTGCTGGCGTGCGAAGTCGCACTTCGACGAGTTTAATTGAAGGCCTGCAGTGCGAAATATGTCGAGAATAGCTGACAAATGCTGAAGGTGGGTCTCAAATGTTGGGGAATATACAACGACATCGTCAAGATAACAAAGACATGTTGACCATTTGAACCCTTGTAGCAGAGAGTCCATCATGCGCTCGAACGTGGCTGGGGCGTTGCATAAGCCCAAACGGCATAACCTTGAACTGATATAGGCCGTCTGGAGTTACAAACGCAGTACTTTTTTGGTCTTTTTCGTCGACAGCAATTTGTCAGTAGCCGGAACGTAGGTCTGTTGAAGAAAAGTATCGGGCGCCGTGGAGACAATCGAGAGCGTCATCGATGCGGGGTAAAGGGTAATCGTCCTTTTTCATGATTCTACTCAGATGGCGGTAATCCACGCAGAAGCGCCACGTGCCATCCTTCTTTTTAACAAGCACAACTGGGGACGCCCAAGGGCTCGAAGAGGCTTCAATAATTCCTTTGTCTAGCATCTTGCTGACATCTTGTTGAATTACTTCACGCTCGGTCGCAGACACCCGGTATGGTCGCCGATGAATGGGTGAGAATCACCTGTGTTAATGCGGTGCTTGATGAGTGAAGTCTGGCCGAGTGGACGGCTGTCTATGTCGAATATGTCGCGGTATAAAGCCAGAAGGCGGCAGAGCGCGGCTGATTTCTCAGGTTCGAGGTCCGGGGCGATCATGAAGCATAAGGTTGCATCGAGGCTCGTGGCATCCTGCGAGTGACGTGGGTGATCGGGACATACGTCTGCCGCAAAACAGGTGACCTGGTCGTCAAATTAAGGGTCTTAGCGTGGTGACCGATATTCCTTGAGGCAGCACTTGTTTCATAAAACCTAAATTGATGACAGGTAAATATGTTCAGTTAGAGGCCATGGTTACGATGGAGTGTGGGACAGTAATGTCGCGCACCAAGAAAACATCAGGAATCGGCGTCACGATATAATCACCGTCAAGCACGGGAGAGGGTGTTGCCAATTCAACGAATGTGAGAGCTTTAGGTGGTATTCGGAAGAAGTCAGTGGTGCACAAGCTGTTCGGGAGTTCAGGGTGAGAATCCGGGAGAAGAGGAAGTTCTAGGCAGAGAGTACTGGTGGCTCCATCGATGAGGGCACAATGCGTCAATAGGAAGACCGTGCCATAGATTAGGTCGTGAGGGCAATTTTCAAGCACCGTAAATAAAACGGGGACATGGCGGCCGGCAATACTAACGCGAGCGGTACACATTCCAGTGATGGCCACAGTTCCACCATCAGCGACACGGAGGGCTTTAGTTGCTGCAGGCGTGAGGACTTTTTTGAGCAGGTGAGACGTCCCCCGCTACGCCACCGATTACCAAAGAGAGGGAAGACCACTCAACCCCTTTTTATCCGGTTCCCTCTTGGATACGTGTCTCAAACACTTTTCACATACAGGGATTGGTGCTGGGGCCGGGAAGTAAGAGACGCTACGACCTGTTCCTGTTTACTGATTCATTTAATTTATTATTAACTTAAAACATCATATACCGCGTACATTAACCACTACACAAAATTATAACACATGATTTGGACATTTGCGACATTCGACACAGGGCAGGCACATAAAGAAAGTAACTGTAACAATACAAGGGTATGCATATAAAAACAACACACGAAGGCACAAATGATGACATTATCAATTATTAAAACCGCACAATGTCTCAATATGCCGCATCTTTTCCCGCAAAGCTCGTTTAAGTAAGGGAGGTGAAGTTCGTCTCACAGAATGTCCACTAATCGGGGCCTCAGAGTTGGCTGTTCGAATCGGGGCCGAAGGTTGGTTCTTGGCGTCGAGGTATGATCTGTCCAATTCGTCAGCGTCCTCGTCATCGTCGCCTACGTCGTGCCTCTCAGTGATTTTCATCTTAGCTTCTCTACCATCTCGAGCTCATCGCATCGTCTCTCTGACTCCCTCGTATCGTCTCGTAGTCCCTTTTTGTAGGACCCGACTCCGCCCTACCGGGGCACCAAACCAATCGCCACTATCGACGTGGCATATTTTCTTGTCAGTCGGAGTATATTATCTTCGACGGCCGCCCCCGCGGCCCACACCAGTAGAAAACCCTCTCCCAAACAAGGTCGAGCATGTAACAATGTACAAACTCAAGCCTCAGAGAGAGAGATGGGCGAGCTGTCCCAAGACACTTTAATTACGGGCGAACAATGGTCCCGATGCTTCCGACAAAGTGCGTCGCCTGTAATGGCCAACGTCCGGAGTTTGCAGTGTTGTGCCGAAAAGTTTTCGGTCGAACTAATATCCCCGGTTTCTGGTACTTGATGAGCCGATGTCCAGAACGAGTCTCGACGTCTCCATGCAGCTCGGTGTCTCCCGCGAAATTATCCGTAGCTGCCGCTTCTTCGTCATTCAACGCCGCGGCTGGCCATCCGCGCAGAACGCAGTAATGAGTCCTGGAGCCACAGAGGCTGACAGAAGTCAGACCGGACCCGGCACAGGCGCTGTGGCAGGGTCGCATTCCCCGAACCAACAAAAAGTGCTCTGCTGCTCCCCGATGCCACAAATCTGAAGGGTGCGCGCGGATTACCTCCACCGTACACCGTCACAATGTCTGTAGACGACAAGGCGCCGCCCGATCCTCGTGTTTGCGCGGGGGGGAAGGGCGAAATAATCCTTCCAGGTACTCCACTCCGGAATGCCCATTCGTTACACCGAAGGTTTTCTTTTTCTTTTCTTTTTTTTTTTGCGTGGGTTTAAGAGACGAGCGAAAAAATCTTGAAAGGACCGGGGTTCAGTCCGTGTTTGCGGGGACGTCACACAGGCAACACAGATGAGCACTCATTATAGACACTTGAGCTCGGGTATCGACTAACGCCGTTAAAGAAATATCGTCCACATACACCTCAATCAAGTTCGTATCAGTGGGGAGCGTCAGCGGAGGATTTGGATCACTCGCAATTGATGCAGCACTACCTCCCGGAGCTGCATGATCTATTTTTCCGTCCGAGAGGATCCATAGTTGACCAGTGACGGATAGCGGCGTGGTTGGGGCGATGGAGAACGGCGGCGTTGAGGTGACAGCGAACGAGCGGTGGAGCGGCTGTTAGGAACGTCGGAAGAAGGGTACACATGACTGGGCAAATCGTATGGTCGAGTAGAGGAAAATGGGCTCCAGTTTGAGGGCGTCCAAGTGCTGCTGCAGTAGCGGGAGATATGGCCAACTCGGTGGCAGCGGAAGCAGATCGGTCTGTCATCTGCAGTTCTTCATTCCGTCGGACTGCGGGATCACGGAATAAAATGTAAGTCATGGCGTGGTGCATTTGATGTCATTGGTCTGGAGGTGGGTCGTGAGGCAGAGCAGGCCACAGGAATACCGAGCTTTGCGATTTCCAGCCTCGCGACGGCTTGGATAACGGAGACCGCCGGAGGTGTTTGTGTGGCGCCATGGTCGAGCGGATGTGGAGCAAATGGTGCCGGACTTTGCGCCTCAAGCTCCCGTCGAACTATACGTGTCACACTGTCCTGCATGGGTGGTGCGGAACCGGGATCGGTGCAGGTTGACGTAACAGCCGTGTTTGGTAGCCGCGTAAACGAGGCAGAACACGGCGGCTTTTGGCCATTTCGATGCGGCGGCATTCATTAGTAATCATATCTACTGTTGTGACGTTGGTATACACAAGCAAATTGAAGGCATCGTCCACGATGCCCTTGAGAATGTGGCCTACCTTGTCACTCTCTGTCATTTGCTCGTCCACTTTCCGGCACAACGCGAGCACGTCCTGTATGTACGAGACATACGACTCAGTAGAGGACTGCGCACGAGTTCTTTTCGCACTTCCATTTGGCGACCGGACGGGTCCCCAAAGAGGTCGCGTAGTCGCTCCTTGAAGATATCCCAGCTGGTGAGTTCGGTCTCATGAGCGTTGAACTAAACACGTGGGGTGAGGTCCAAGTAAAATATTACGTTGGCGAACATCATTGTATGGTCCGATCGGTGTGTCTAGCTAACACGCTCGTACATACGGAGCCAGTTATTCAACGTCAAGCGCAGGTTGTGCGAGAATGTACCAGGATCACGGGGGTGGGGAATCGTCAGGTATGTGGTGGCTGGAGCTACAGATGGAGATGCTGATGGGTTGTTATTGGTAGCCATCGTTGGAGAGAGACCAGTGCGGCCACTGCGAAGCTTCGTGGTGAGGAGGGAGAACGTTCTACCTCCACCAAATATGTTACGGAAAGGAAGAGACACCGTATCGAAGAGGCTGTGGAATATATGTATTTAAACCAGCGGTAATAGTGTGACCAGTTCACCAGCGAGTGAGCGAAGACCACCATTCGTCTTCGTCGTCAGGCACACGCGCGCCTCCCCCTAGAATCTCAGTATCCATGCATGTAGCAATATTGTGGTTTTTTTATTGTAATACGCCAATAATTGGTATCGTGTATATAGAAAGTTTCATCCGATTCTTGAGAAAAAAGGCTCATCAGATGGTAGCTATTAGTACGCCTTTAGTACGTATAGTTGGCCTCACCCCCCAGTGGCGATTCGCGCAGCATGGAAGTGCTTCTGAACCTTGCGAACCATGTGGTCGGTCAGCAGCTTGACGTCATCGATCCGGTGGCAACGATCCTTCAGGTTCCGGAGAACCCGCCACACTTCCCCCCTAAAAAGATATTTGGAGACACACAATAATGAGAAAACTCCAAAGTTGCAAGTGTGGGTGTAAATATTATGGGTTGTTTGGCACATGCACAACAGCTGTTCATATTCTGGTAAGAAAGCTCAACTGCAATGTTCCAGTCTTTCCCAGTACCAACATTGACGATATCATCATGTAGTGAAGATGCACCATGTTTTTAGTAAATTTGGATAATACATTCTGCTGGACAGCAGGTTTCTGCCTGCATTTTTTCTTAAATGTGTAAACGAGATATTGCTCTAAATGTCTGCAGCCATGAAAATGTTATCCAAGTGCTAAAAATTTTAGACAAAAATCTGGCAGATAGTGGACAATTTAGGAATCGATTTGATTTAAAGCAGTCAGCAAGTAAAGAGGTCTATCAATTATTTGACACTTTCAGGTGGTTCCTTGGGTAAATGGTGTGCATATCATGAGCTTCCCAGGCATGTCGACTACGTCTGCATGCCAAAGGACCGACATAATGTCGGCACTTATGTTAGTCAGTTTTATCCTACATAGGTGCACACTACGGTGTCATCATCTGCATATCATAAGCAATGGATGGAGGTGGATTCGAGCAATGCTTGACTAAAGCTTGCAGAGTGAATATTTGTTACACAGGTGGATAGCCAACATTGCAATTATAATTGGTGTTTCCCCAACATGACGCTTGCATAGGGTCTTTTCCTAAGCAGTACGAGGTGCTGGCATAGTTCTCAGGTAGAATGATTGACCACGATGCAGACTTCCCAGGTTTAATTCTGGCTTGAGCAGACATTTTTAGTTTTGCTTTCATTGGGATGTTTCGTTCATAGATGCCATCGACACCAGATTATCCGCAACACAAGCTCTCTAGTAACACTACAGCTTCAAGGCTCTATTCTTGCTGTCCTTGGGTTGACATCGACTGTGAATCACCTGTGGTGCAAACCCATACACCGCGGGCCATGCTATGTGGCTATGTACAGTAAGGTCCACGTTTAGAGGGGACATGCGAGTGCATGGCCAGTGGTGTGCGGAGCGCTAACTGCTGGCGAGATTTTAAAATGCGGCGTACGTGCATTGGTTTATCAGAGTGGTGCGTGCCACATTATTTGCTACTTCTCCGCCCATGCAAACGGCTAGCGAGCCGTGGCCCTTCAGTTTTGCAGACTTGAAATCAGCTGATACCAAGCTGGCCTTCTTCCTCTTCTTTAATAAGCCAATATCTCATGATCGGAAAGGTTTGCTTAGAATGCTCGCTGCATCAGATTTCAACGGCTTCATAGATTTTTCGTCCTTGCTGGAAATCCTACAAGGTGGAGTGACAGCTAGATAAATTGCATTGCAAGAATAGAAACGGGAATAGTGCCTCTGGTCCGCTAAAAAATTTTGACATTTCCAAACATGCTTCACTTTAGTAATTTGAACCGTTTGAACACATTATATAGCAAACAACTCGAACAAACAGCTCATAAGCACGGGTTTTGCACGACATCGAAAGCAAAACACACACACCTGAGAAGCATGCAGAAGCAACGGTAGTCAGGTACCAAGTGCCTGTACCAGGGAAGTACGAAGTCTCTGAAGACGAGATCAAATATTTCATTTATCTTCGCGTCAACCGTGCGCGAGAAGACAATGTGCTTGCTCTTGTCGTCCGCGCTGCGACTGTATTCCTTCATCTTTTCCTGCGGTTAGAATAGTGATCTGAGACGTCCGTTCAAGCCAATATGCATGCACTACCTGCAGCACTTGCTTCAACAAATGGTTTCCCTCGTGTTCTTTCAAGAAGACGGGATACGGGTCGTCGGAGCCGAGCACACTTCGGCAACCGAGCACCACACCGAGCGACACCATGCCGACGTACATGAGTGCCACTCCCGCCGTCTCCAAGTGGCCGTAGTAGTGAGTCAACGCAGCAGCGATGCACACGGCGAATCCTCCCTGCAGAAACAGGGTACAGGCGTCAGCCTCGGCTGGAGCAGGCCGCGCACGTTCGCTTCAGCATTCGTAATTACCTTGACCAGAAACGTTCCCATCGCTGCTTACTCCCGTTGCTCGAAATTCTTTATCCTAGTCATCTGCAACGAAAACGTTGGTCTGTTTCTTTGCCGCAAACCGGGCAGTCACTGGAGAGCACCATACCACAGAACACCTATACACTACCATTTAGACCATACGATGGTGCAACCAGTTGTGCAGAACACCTACCAGTTGTGCAACGAAAATAAGAGTAGCGGTGGCGTTGTGAACTAACTTATCCGACCTAGAGACGGCGCTGATAAACCTATCATCATCATTGCGTTAGGGAAAATAAGGCGGCTGCTTTGGTAGCGGGAGCAGGGGGTCGTGGTGCGCACCCGCAGGCTTATGGTCGTTTATTCGCTGCTATTGCGGGGTGGTATTCGCGCACACAACACCTTAACGTTACTATAAATATTTCCGCTATGCCGCCAGGTGACCGAGAGGCTTCAACTGGCAAAAAACACGCCAAGCAAGTAAGCTTACATTGTTTATTGACAATCGTGAATTCAGCAATATACATGTAAACAAGGAATACTGTCTCTCACAGAGTTGAACAATACATGAAAAAAAAACAGTGATATTTATCTGTTTAATGAAATTACCCGGGGAAATTGTGCAACTTTCTCTTGGCTTGTTCAGTCAGACAACGATATTTACACTCACGGCTCACGGAGGAATCGAACTTCGGTCCTCTGCATCACAATTAAGGGCAAGGCGTTAATCACTGAGCCACGGCTCACGGAGGAAGGAGAGGTTTTACACTGCACCAACGCCTCCTCTAGAAAGATGCCTGAGGAATGGCTCGCGCTCCCAGCGGAGTTGGCCTTCCTTCAGTTTTAAACAAGCTCCGTGCGGTGGCGCTCGCGATCGACACTATCACTACCGTCCTATAACAGTGACATCAGTGGTCTACAGGCTGGCGATGCAGATTATAAAGGAAAGACTGCAGGCGTGGATAGAGGATGAGGGGGTGCTGGGGGAACTGCAGAATGGGTTTCGGAAACACAGGAGGTTGGAAGACAATCTGTTCTCACTGACGCAGTGCATCGAAATAGCAGAAAAGGAACACAGGCCCCTGTGGCTAGCATTTTTGGATATCAAGGGAGCGTACGATAGCGTGGTTCAAGAGGAATTGTGGGGAATACTGGACACACTAGACGTGGAACATGTAGTCACTAATCTTTTAAAGGGTATCTATAAAGGTAACAAGGTAGTAATAAAGTGGGAAAAACAGGTATCCAAGCCTGCAGAGGTAAAACGGGGGCTTAGGCAGGGGTGCCCCCTGTCACCCTTATTATTCATGATGTACCTACAAGGATTAGAGGAAAAATTAGAGGGAAGTGGACTGGGCTTCAACCTCTCTTTAGTCAAACAAGGAAAACTTATTGATCAGGCACTACCAGCATTAATGTACGCAGATGATATAGTGCTAATGGCCAACAACAAGGAAGATTTGCAGAGATTGATGGACATCTGCGGTAATGAGAGAGATAGGTTAGATTTTAGATTCAGTAAGGAAAAATCAGCAGTCATGATTTTCAATGACAACGAATGTAGTGAGCTTAGAATACAGGAGGTCACGCTAGAGATAACAGATAAATACAAATATCTGGGCGTATGGATAAGCAATGGGACCGAGTATCTGAGGGAACACGAAATATACGTGACGACTAAAGGTAACAGGAATGCAGCAGTCATGAAAAATAGGGCACTGTGGAATTACAATAGGTATGATGTTGTGAGAGGAATATGGAAAGGGGTCATGGTTCCTGGGCTGACGTTCGGCAATGCGGTCTTGTGCATGAGATCAGAAGTTCAAGCAAGATTAGAAATTAAGCAACGTGGAATAGGTAAACTTGCTTTAGGAGCTCACGGGAATACACCAAATCAGGGAGTACAAGGTGATATGGGATGGACATCATTTGAGGGCAGGGAAGCTAGCAGCAAGATAAAATTTGAGAAGCGATTGAGAGAAATGGGGGAAGAGCGTTGGGCTAGGAAGGTTTTCAGCTACTTGTACATGAACCCTTATTCGTGTTCCAGGCGATGCTCAGCGACCCTGGTATTCTAATCTCCTAAAGAAACTATCTCAAAAGAAAAAACGTCTTTTTCGCGCTGCTAAAAACTTTGAGTCAATATCAAAATGGAACAGATATTTCGCATGCCTTCATGAATACACTCACTTGCTGAAGCGCTCCAAAAAGAAATTTTTTCATGATGACTTGCTTAACATTGCCCGAACTAATCCAAAGAAGTTTTGGAAACTTCTCAACCCTAAAAATAACACGCACAATATATCCTTAACCAACTCCGATGGTTCTCACGTTCCTCTCCCACAGCGGGCGGACGTTATGAATACTTAGTTCACTTCAGTCTTCTCTTCTGAACTACTTCATAGTATTCCAGTCATGCCGAGATCTAATTTTTCAAAAATGCCGCCTATTGACATTACCTCTGGAGGCATCAGCAGTCTGATAAAGAAATAAAAAATATCCAGCTCCCCCGGACCTGACAATATTCCTGCCAAAGTTTTAAAGGCTACTAATAGCATTTCTAGTAAATTTTTTGAGATAATTTTTAAACAGTCCATTTCTGAAGGTTTCATCCCAGATGATTGGAAACTTGGGAAGGTTGTACCAGTTTTCAAGTCTGGCAAGCGATCTGACCCATCTAACTATCGCCCCATTTCACTAACGTGCATCGCTTGCAAACTTATGGAACATATAATATATTCACATGTTGCTCGTCACCTCGATGATCACTCTTTCTTTTTTCATAAGCAGCATGGTTTTCGTTCAGGGCTCTCATGCGAAACTCAACTTTTTGAATTTACGACTGATCTTCATCTCAACCTTGATTCGTCATTTCAGACTGATGTTATTTTTGTCGACTTTTCAAAGGCCTTCGATCTCGTCCCTCACCAACGACTAATCAACAAACTTTCTTCACTTTCCCTCGATCCCCTGACCTTATCATGGATTAAGTGCTTCCTAACCCACCGGTCGCAATTCACTGTTATCGGTGGTGCCCATTCTGATACTACTCCAGTAATCTCTGGCGTCCCTCAGGGCTCGGTTCTCGGCCCGCTCCTCTTTTTAATCTACGTAAATGACCTTCCTTCCGGCATTTCATCAACGGTTCGGCTTTTTGCTGACGATTGCGTCATCTACCGTCGTATATCAACTCCCGAAGATCAGCTAATACTACAGCAAGATTTACACATCATTGATAACTGGTGCGCTCAGTGGATGATGAGGCCGAATACTTCCAAATGTAAGTTCATGCCTGTCTCACGAAAACACACTAACGTCATTCATCCGTATTCATTAAACTCAACAGTGTTATCCCAAGTGGATTCTTACCGATACCTGGGCGTTGTAATTACAACCAGACTAACCTGGACCGAGCATATTACCAAACTAGCTGCCGATGCCTCAAAAACTCTTGGCTATCTTAAGAGATCATTGTCATTATCACCTGAAAGCCTTCGCAAATTGGCCTTTGAAACTTTTGTTCGTACTAAAATGGAATACGCATCTGCAATTTGGAGCCCTCATCAGATATACCTAATTAACATTCTTGAATCCGTCCAAAATCGTGCCGCCAGATTCATCTCCGCAAATTACGACAAACGAGCAAGCATCAGTCAAATCAAATCATCCCTCGGTCTCCCTGTTTTGTCAGCTCGACGCAAAATTTCACGTCTCTGTCTTTTTCACAAACTTTACTACAGCTTTCCTCACCTACATAACTCACTTTTACTTCCACCTGTCCGAACATCCCGTCGCCTATTTAATTCCCTGAGTACCCAACGTCTGTTTGGTTCTACAAACGCTTTTAATAAATAATTTCTTCCTACGGCTATTGATGAGTGGAACGGTTTGACGGATGCTATTGTCAGCGAACAAGTTGCTGTTAAATTTAGAGATTTATTACTAGCTACCCTTGACTCTTAATCGCTGTTTGTCTTTCTTTGTTGTTTGTTCTCTGCCGCCTGTATATTTTGGACCGCGAATTGACTGTTGAATATTTCGTTTGACATGCTCTGTTTTCTTTTTGTTTTTTGTTGCTACCTATATGTTTTAGTAATTCAAAAATTGTAACCATGAACTGCATTTTCATTGAAATTTGTACTTGGATTGTTCCCCCCCCCCCCCCTTATGTAATGCCCCGAGAGAGGCCTTTAAGGGTATAATAAATGATGATGATGAAGAATGTCGATACAAAATGGAGGAAGCGAACCAGGAAGTTGACTGGTAAATACTAAGAAAACAGCAGGTGGCCAAACCAAAAAGAACTATCGGTTAAGAAGAAAGTGAAGGAAACGGAGACTGACATGTGGAGAATGGGCATGATTAAGAAGTCCGCACTAGAGATCTATCGAACTTTTAAGCAGAAAATTGTCAAGGAAAGGATCTATGATAATACTCGGGGTAGTTCTCTACTGTTTGAGGCCAGGACGGGAGTACTGCGAACCAAGACACATCGGGCCAAATACGAAGGGGTAGACACAGTATGCAGTGCGTGTGGAGAGGAAGAAGAAACTGCCGAACACTTGATAATGTTCTGTAAAGGGCTTCACCCTATCGTTCAGGATGATGGCGCAGAGTTTTTCAAAGCACTGGGGTTTAGGGACCGGGAGGGCAAAATAAACTTTAAGTGGATAGACTTAACTAGAAGGAGGTTATCTGATTGGTGGCTAAAGTCAAGGCACGAGTGAAAATTAAACTCTTCACTGCAAAGCACGAATCCTCAAACTCACTTTCTAAGGGGAAAAAAATAAATATAGTTTTTGGTTCATTGGGTATTACGGCTTGGTGGCGCTAGCCACTGCCCGATCTAAAGGGTACAGCCATACTTATCCATCCATTTATCATCACGGCGACAGGCGCTCAGCTAGAGGAGTGCGCCGACTGGTCGGCGCGCCGCCGCCGAGAGTTTTCGCCGCGTCGCCACCGCCGACGCGAACTGATCGGCGCGCCGCCGCCGCTGCCGCCGCCGACGTTTTTCATCGGCGCAATCGGCGCGCCATTTATGCACCAGTACCGAATTTTCACAGATTTGTCTTTTTTTTTCATCTTGATTCATAGCTTCGTTTCACAGTTATGTAGCTAGTAAAAAACAGGCTTCTTAGTTATCTTCATCCAGCTTCAGAGACCGAGAGTACCACTATGAACAGCGGCACAAGTTCGGCGGCCGCTGCATGAAATGACATAATGGACAAATTGACAAAAAATAAATATAATATTGTGTAGTTCTTCACCTAACGCGCTGCATTCGTGCTGCACTGCTACCACTTCATTTCTTCTGTGTATACGCCCTGTTTCGGGCACGATCATTGGCTGCCATCTTGGACTGATAATGATGCCGTTTTACATCCATATGAATATTATATATACGCTGATGGTAGCATCATGGAAGCTTAATGGGAGCTTCTGAGAGCTGGTTCAGAGCGTCTCGGTGCTCGCGCTTTACGCCCTGGTCTTCCAAAAATTCTCTGCAGGAGAAAACAATGGATAGTTTGCTATAATCTGCTAGGCAGCTTTTCTGTAAGGGTAGTTTTTCAAATAAGAACTCTCGTTCACAGGCTGCTTTTCTCACTCATTTCGTTTTTGCCATTCCTTTTTTTTTTTTTGAGATCTTGTTGTGCTCGCGTGCCTTCGCTGGAATTTGGAGAGGTGACATTTTGGTGTACTCGCGTGCTCAAAATGAGAAATAAAAGCAGTCTATGAACGAGAGTTTTTGGTTGGAAAACAAACTTCACAGGAAAGCCGCCTTGCAGATCACTGTAAACTGACAGACTGCATGTCAATTCAGTTCAGGGCAGTCCGAAGAAATTGTGTTCATCTCTGTCCGCCAAATGGGGGGGGGGGGGGGGTAGTTAGAAGAAGGCGCCTAATTTCTGCAGCCCAGCAGGGAGCGCAGGGCGCAGCGAATAAGGATTCAAAAATCGAGAGAGGGAGGAAGAGAGAGAAAGTCAAACACTGCCTTCTTTTCAACCCAGGAAAGAGAGAAGGTGCACGTTCAGTTCGTCACACGGCGAGAGAGAAACAAAACGTAGGTCACAGTGCAATAATACGCACAACACATCACAGTGCAATAACATTGCATCGCATGTGCAGAATAGGGTCTGCAGCGCTAGGCAGGCTAGGGCTTGTGAGAATGGAAGACTTGCAAGCACCACAGAGTGTGGGAAACATACCTGACTAGGGATCCCAAGCTCTCGGCCAATTGTTCAACGCGCCTCGTGGCAGGTCGAACAAATCAAGCAGCCTCGATTTCAAACAGCTCTTCCTAGGCCGTCAGTCAGTCAGGCGTGTCCAAAGAGTTTTTGACGAGGGGAGCCAACAGCCCTAAAGAATTCGAAGAATGACTTTCGTGTTGTCACCGCTTTTGGCGCACCTCGAGAGCGTTGATCCGGAACAAATCAGGGTAGGCTTAGCTGCAATCGTCCCCCGCGTCCAAGCGGCGCCTAGCCAGGGAGGCCGATATTAACATCTTTTACAGACACACGCACATAAGCACGCACAGTTTCACAAGAGGGAATTGGTAGTGGTCGCAATGACGTGCGTAACGTGCATCTACTATAAAAAGGCGTGCAGTGTATTTTTTTTAAGTCTTGTAATTCTAGTATATTTTCATAATATAGCCAAGGTATGAGGTGGTTATTACTCGCATATATTTGGGTTAAAGTACTACAAATATTTATTCGCCGCGCATGACTTCTAGAAATGATACTCCGAGAAAAAGGAAATCGCTCCAACATTTTTAAAACTAAGTTTGCTCGTGGGAGTACTTGTTCTCTGTCTGCGCTTTTCCATGGTTCATGAGTGTTAAGCCCCGCTGCTGCTTCTATAAAATGGTGTACAATAAGCTGTATCAACGCAGTTACAGGAATTTCTACAGACTACCAAGCATACGATCACCAGGCATTTTCCCTCTGGCATATTTTGATTAAAAGAAGCGACATATTTTTGCTGAAAACCCGATTTATGCACTGGGGCCCGGTGCACAGATGTTGCATGTTGTAACTCTTGATAATGGCGAGTGCGAATACGGCAAGTAAAAGCCTTTATGCTATTGTCTGTGCATCCGGTGTAACGAAAACTTCAAGTCTTGAGAATGTTGGGTTAAACCACGCACTTTGCCCATTGCTATTTTTCATCATGGCGTTTCTGAATAAAATTTTTGAGTGGTGCTATGTGGAGCACGTGGCAGTAGTGCCGATGTGCTATTTGGTGCTGGTACAAATAGAAAACTAGCTTGTATCTCTTCTTCAATGAGTCCTTTAATTAAGCCTATTCTAGGGGGCTGCATAGAAGACTATACGCCTGACACACTGGGAAAAGTAAAGCACATCATAAGAGACCACTTCTGCTAATTGAAGGACTTGTAGACCATCACCATCTAGACTGTGGTGTTCTGCAGAAAGATGTTGAGCAGAGATGTTGACACTGTGAAAGGATACCGACGTGTCAAGCTCCTCGTTAATTACACCCGAAGACTTGTAAATTGATACAGCACAACGATCATGCAAAGAATCTGCGAAAATAAAAAAAAGGTATGCTTCGCGGCGGATAAGTTGCAATTAAAAACCAACACATTATTACTGGTTAATTAAACATGGTTCTTCAAATACTTTTCAGTTAGTTCATAACTGTGACTTCTCTGTCATGTAACTTTTTTTTTAATTTTATGGATTATTTGCTTTTGTCGCACAGGTTGGTATCACTTCCCGGTAAGCGGAGAGCTGCACGTGGTTCAAATGCACCTGGGTAGGGTTCGCATTTATTGTTGACCAAAGCTATAATAATGTCGCATTCGAAATGCCGAAAATCAAAATGACGAACTTTTGGAATGCCGAAATTTAGAACACCGAAAAATCAAAAAGCCGATTATACAAGATACCGAAAGTGTAAAATGTCAAAAAAATCAAAACACCTAACTATCCAAACGCCGAAATATCAAAATGTCTGCGTCACCTAGCTATACTGGAAGATGAAGTATCTAGCTAAATTAGAGGTTACAACATCACACTCTTTCACCCTCATTTCCAGTTGTCCCGTTACATTTATCTCAAGCCTTCATAAAAATAGCAAAGTATAAATTTTTCCACCTCCAATCACACATCAGAGTGATTTCTTGCTTATCGCAAACAGTTTGCTATGTAAGCAGTGGGGTTGTCGTTCCCTTGACGATGCCTTCAAGTCTGGCTTGCTTCCTCTTCATGGTAGTAATAAACCGAAATTGCATGGCTGTCGTAGATCACTTTCTTCGAGATTGTCATGCGAGTACCTTCTACAGGAAAGTCGGTAGTCACTCTGGCGTTGCAGTCTCTTCACTTCTCGCACCTCCAATAGTGCCTAGAATGCACCTTCTTGTAAACAACATAAACATAACCACAACTGCAACAAAGTATTGGTTTTCCTTTTTAGTAACACACCCCGCCACATCTTCGTCCATTTCCCTCTGAATCGGGAGTATTCGCGTGCATGGTTCAAAGAATTTTCGGCGATACGTCTTTTCAGCATTTTGATTTTCTGGCATTCGTCGTTTTAGGTGTTTCGATTCTATGGCATTAAGTTTTTCAGCTTTTTGACATTCGACCTTTTAGTAAATCGGCGTCTTGATTTTTGACATTTTGATAGGGACCCAAGCTAATACTCCCTAATAAACCACTTCAATTAGCCTGAACAAAGCTTAATATGTTCTATAAATGCTCCTCGCTTCCACACAGCTTGTATTTCATGCTAGGATCCATTGTTAGAAGGTATGAACACGTGCAAGTACACGGATAACTTAGATAAGCCGAATATAACTAGTGAATAATTTTCTCACCTAAAACAAACAGTAAACAAAAACTTTCATTCATTACGCAATGAAAATCTCTACTAAATCAACTGTTCAGTATATTTTACCTGGAACACGTCAATGTTAAACTTACGACCACTTATGAGAAAAAAAAAAGCTTTTTTTTTTAGCAAAATTCGACGCCGGTTGTCCACACTATTTCGCATTACGTACGTTTAAAATTATTTTTCGCCTACAGGAAAACTACTTGACAATTCGTTAATACAATCTATTTCATGTCACTATTATCTGTCTATGGAAAAAATCTACAATATGGGCCATACTTCTCTTTGTTAAGCCAGCAATAAACACCCATGAAAGGGTTTGTAAAAATTATTTCAAGTTAAAAGGACAACCCTGTTCAATTGGACAAACTTTTCTTTATTTTAAGATAAAAGTGAGTTAGTGAAAATATTATTGAGAATGTAGAACAGATTTTTTGGCAATACATTTTACGAGTCAAGCTTCAAGCTTTCCGAAAACAATTCGCATGCGTCTTACGGTACTGAAAAATATATGGCAAGAAACATTTCAGGGGAAAATTCCTTACTCTATAAATAGATGATCCTCAATTTTTTAAAGCTAATCTCGAATGGTCGAGCGCCAAGGTTTGGAGAGATGACGTGGAGTGCCACATAAAGCTGTTTGTTTGCTCTAGATTGAGGTATAAAGTTAATTTTCATTTGGAGCCCCATGTGGTGTAAGTTTTGTCACAATGTGGACCCAAATTACGATTTTCTTAGACCGGTATTTTTTTCTCACACAAAAAAAGAACTTTAGTCTCCTGAAAATATAGGCATAATATACTCTTCCCAGAGCAAGCATTTTCTTACTCAGGTATTTATGCATAGCGCAACAACACAGAGAAATAAATCAGGGGCAGCGTCAGGATTATTTTACTGGTGGGGCACTCATGATAAGTGAGTTCCTTAAGGGTGAGCAGGGAGGCAGAAAACTTAGCCATTGTGTTGTGACTATGTTCTCTCTTGGGGGGGAGGGCGGTGGGGGGCGAGTGAAAATTGAGGGGGGGGGGTGTTGGTCCAGCTCTCCCGTGCCCACCCCCTGCGCTGCTACTTGGAAAAAATGCAAACAGAAGATTTCGGCAAAATTTCTGGTTGCTTGTATGACAGAAAAATAGCAGCAATATTGTTCAGCTTTTAACACCTGGCACAAACGATCTTGCTTAACATGAAAACCACATTCGCCATTCAAACGAGCAAGGTTATAGTAAATTTTGCAAACAACACTCACACTACACTCTGCGAAATACGGAAAGATCCCACGTACGGCATAGGTTGGCAAAAAAAAAAAATAGAACTCAGTCAGACTAACTCAATAACCATATATAAAAATATTTTGCTTTGGACTCACTCGGACTGAGACTAACGAAATTTCTCTCTATTTAAACTCACTCAGACTCAGACTCTACGATGTTTTTGCCAGCCGGATCCACTAATACTTTCCTCAAATATACCCACTCATACTCAGACTGATCAAAACGTTCCTCCAGCGGACTTACTTGGACTCATAGACTCGCCAAATGTTTCTAAAACAGACGCACTTGGACTGAAAATGAGCGATATTCGACTTGGTCCGGCTCATACAATAAACGTCGAAGGAGCACCATTAAAAAACACATGTGAAAGAATTGCAATAGCCAAGCAACCAAGAAATATATATATTGTAGGCATTCATTAAGCACATCTACTTTCTTTACACATATTCATCATCATGAGTGGTCGTCATCTTCATCTGCTGTGGGGACTTGGCTTGTCTGAGTTCTGTGCCTTGGGCGTGCTTCATCGTGTCTTCTGGGCCTAATAAAGGTTGCCTTCACCGTTACATCACAAGTGGTGGAGTGTGCTCTACGATCTTCCGTCCTCTCCCAGCCCAATCTGCCTCCTGGAGCTGCGCTCAGGTCGTCGTTTGTACCAGGTGTCCGGTAACATGCCTCAGGACGAGCCAACCGGCGCTTCTGCGTCTACCTCCACGGCCCCGGCTACCACGGCCTATCCAACGTGGATTATCACCGCGCACCAGCGTGAGCCGCCCACGTTCGCCGGACTTCGAGGTGAAGATGTGGAAGATTGGTTGGACCAGTTCAATCGAGCGAGTTCCACTAACAACTGGGATGATCCTACCAAGCTTCGCCGTGTTTCTTTCTACCTCACAGGCGTAGCGAAAACATGGTTTTTCAATCATGAAACCGACATTACGGACTGGACACGCTTCAAGCAACAGCTTCGCCAAATTTTCGGCACCCCGGCGGTTCGCTCTGCTCTCGCGAAGAAGACACTGGATTCTCGCAAGCAACAATGCGGTGAGTCATACACGTCGTACATAGAGGATGTGCTTGCTCTCTGTCACCGTTTCAGCACGTCCATGTCAGAATCAGAGAGAGTTCGTCATCTATTGAAAGGGATAGGCACGGTCGCGTTCAGTGCCTTGGTCATTCAAAACCCGACTACAGTCGCTGACGTTGTTGCCACGTGCCAACGCCTAGAGGAACTTGAATCCCAACGGTTACCGCCGGACAGCTCTGAAAACACTACCACGACTGATGCCTCATTGCGTGCCATGATCCGGGCGATTATACGGGAAGAGCTGCAATCTTTCGGCCTCTCAATGACACCGAGTCCACCTCCCCCCTCCAACACTGTTTTGCGGGATGTTATCAAAGAGGAGTTGGCGTCCATGACCGGGCCAGCGTTTGTAGAGTCTCCAGTACCTCGACTCCGGCCGACGTACGCACAAGTCCTCGCTGGCTCACCACCCGTGGTACAACCGATGCCCGCACACTCAACGCCTGTCACGCTGGCTTCGTTAACTCCGAGTGTGACTAGCCAGCCCTTTCACCCACCGTCGCGGCCGCATCGTCCGATCTGTTATTACTGCGGCTATCGGGGCCACATTGCACGCGTCTGTCGGAAGCGTCAGCAGGACGAGCGTCGTGGACTCGACACCTACGGACGGGATGATGGGACAAGCTGGTACGCTTTCCAACGTCGTCCTTATGATCCGCCGCTACGCCGCTCACCGTCTCCAACTGCGACATCTGAGCCAACCAGTTCCTACCGCTCTACTAGACGCCGCTCACCCTCACCCCTCCGCCGTTCCACGTCTCCATTGCGACCTGTGTCGCAATTCACCAACCAACGCCCGGAAAACTAACCTCTGCAGCTTTTGGAGGAAAAGCTGCATCGAACAAAAAGACAGAAATTCCTCCACTGCGTCCATATAATACGATAGCTGTTTTAATAGAAGGTGTGTACGTGGACGCTTTAATAGACACTGGTGCTTCTTTGTCTGTCATTGATCGTTCTTTGTGCTCACGTCTACGAAAAGTCACCACCCCTTATGATGGACCTACACTGCACGCTGCTCAAGGGGACGCCATTAGACCTGCCGCTATGTGCACCGCTCGTGTTTTCATAGCTGGTATTCTTCATTTTGTAGAATTTGCTGTGCTGAATTCGTGTGCCCACCAGATTATATTAGGCTGGGATTTTCTGTCTACGGCGAACGCTTCCATCTGCTGTCGAGAAAATGTTGTTCATATGATGGAAACTGACTATGCCCTGTATGCGGATGACAAGCCCGTTCGCTTGCTCGCTGCTGAAGAGACCGAGCTACCACCTGGTCATCAGCGGATAGTTGCCATCACTTCTAATGTGATCGAATCTGGTGACGTGTTTGTCCAACCATCTGCACGCTGTCTCGCAAGAGGTATAGCCCTTGCTTCAGGTCTAGTGCGATTCCACAATGGCTCCGGACTTCTCAACGCTACAAACCAGACTTCTGAGAAAATTCTCATTCCTAAAGGCACCACAATGGCTTGCGTTTCTGAATCTCAACCTGTCTCTGTTGTCCCGCTTATGCCAGCGTGTTCTGACCTTCCTTCTATTGGACGTTCACCAACCGTTTCTGTTCTTGCTGCGACTATTAGTCCAGAACTGACCTCTTCACAGACAGATGAGTTGCTTGCCTTGCTACAAAAGGATAGCAAATTGTTTGATGCCCATTCCTCATCTCTGGGACAGACGTCCATAATTAGCCATCGTATCCAGACCAATGGCACTTCGATCGTACGCCGTCGACCATATCGCGTCTCTTCATCAGAGCGTGAGATCATTGAACAAAATGTAGCCGATATGCTGCAACGGAACATTATACGTCCCTCCACGAGTCCTTGGTCATCCCCTGTTGTTTTAGTGAGGAAAAAAGATGGCTCCGTGCGATTCTGCGTGGACTACAGAGCACTTAATAAGATTACCCACAAGGATGTTTACCCCATGCCGCGCATAGACGATGCTTTGGATTCACTGCAAGGTGCTGAGTACTTCTCAAGCCTAGACCTGCGTTCAGGTTACTGGCAAATACCCATGCACGAGGATGACAAAGAAAAGACAGCGTTTTCAACACCAGATGGGCTGTATGAATTCAACGTCATGCCATTCGGCCTTTGCAATGCTCCAGCAACATTCGAGCGGATGATCGACACAGTTTTACGAGGCTTGAAGTGGAAGACTTGCTTGTGCTATTTAGACGATATCGTTATTTTCTCGTCAACCTTCCCTCAGCACTTGCAACGACTGGACGAAGTTCTTACGTGCCTTGCAAACGCAGGCCTTCAGCTGAACACCAAGAAGTGCCATTTTGCGAGCAAGACGATTAAAGTGTTAGGCCACATCGTAAGCAAGGACGGTATTCGTCCCGATCCTGACAAGATTTCCGCTGTCCAACACTTCCCGCGTCCTGAAAAAGCCAAAGATTTGCGCAGTTTCCTCGGCCTCGCTTCTTATTTTCGCCGATTCATTCGAGACTTCGCCTCAATAGCTTCACCATTGCACAAGTTGCTCGGATCAGGCGTCGCCTTTGTGTGGTCTCCTGAATGTGAAGCGGCGTTTGCCCAACTGAAGTGTGCACTCACATCCGAACCAGTCCTCTGCCATTTCGACGAAACCGCGCCTACGCTCCTGCATACAGACGCTAGTGGTCGAGGCATTGGTGGAATTCTCCTACAGCGAGACAAATCTTCACGTGAGAAAGTCGTCGCATACGCGAGTCGTGCACTGACCCCTGCTGAAAAGAATTATACCATCACCGAACAGGAGTGCCTAGCGGTCGTATGGTCGATACAAAAGTTTCGACCTTATCTCCACGGCCGCCACTTTACTGTGGTTACGGACCATCACGCCTTGTGCTGGCTCTCGACAATCAAGAACTTGTCCGGCCGCCTTGGTCGCTGGATTCTTCGCTTACAAGAATACGACTTCACTATCACATACAAGTCGGGAAACAAGCACCAAGACGCCGACGCACTTTCGCGTTGCCCGCTCTCTTCGGAGCCGCTTAACAAACCCGCCACTGCCGCACACGAGAAGCTTTCAGCCGTCTCTTCCCTACATGTTTCGTCATTAACTACTTTGGACCCAACTTCTCCAAGCGAGTGTGGTTTGTTCTTATCTCACCAACGTGCTGACCCTTACTGTCGCCGCATCATGGACCGTCTTGACGGGACTTGCCGGCCCCCTAACGCCCGTCTTCGCCGACAGCTGACGCAATTCAATCTACACAACCACGTCCTGTACCGTCATATCTACCACCCTGATGGTCAACGCTGGGTGCCCGTTTTACCTCGCTCTCTTCGGGCTCAAGTCCTCAAGACATATCACGACGACATGTCTGCTGGACACATGGGCTTCCAGAAAACGTATGACCGCATAAGATGTCACTACTACTGGCCGGGCTTGTCCACCTGTGTCGCGAAGTACGTTGCCTCATGCGCCCTTTGTCAGCGTCGCAAGCTACCTACATCAACTCGAAGTGGACAATTACAACCGCTCCCGTGTCCCCTGCAACCATTCGAGGTAGTTGGCATTGACCTGTATGGTCCGCTTCCTATGACTGTCACGGGCAATCGATGGATAGTTACAGCTGTCGACCACCTGACCCGCTACGCCGAAACAGCTCCCGTGCCTTCTGCATCAGCTTCGGAAGTAGCCGACTTCATCCTTCGAGCAATAATCCTTCGACACGGAGCTCCTCGTGTAATCCTGAGCGACCGTGGAAGAGTATTTCTTTCAGCACTCGTCGAAGAAGTGCTCAAGGCAGCCGGCACTACACACAAAACAAGCTCCAGTTACCATCCTCAGACGAATGGCCTGACTGAGCGCTTCCATCGTACACTGTCAGATATGATTGCGATGTATATCGAACCCGACCACAGAAACTGGGACGCCGTTTTGCCATTTGTCACTTTTGCGTATAATACCTCTGTACAGCGCACAACCGGTTACTCGCCGTTCTACCTCGTCCACGGTCGCTTCCCCTCTTCTTTCCTCGATGTTTCGTTCTTCTCTGCGCCTGTCAAACCATGTTCATCTTCAAGTGAAGAATACGTGTCTCGTCTACTTCATTGCCGCCAGCTGGCTCGCGTCAACACTGAAGCCAAGCAACAGGATCGCAAGCTTGAATATGATGCCTCTCATCGTGCCGTGTCTTTCAGCCCTGGTGACGAAGTCCTCCTTCTTAATCCCATTCGCACTCCCGGACTGTGCGAGAAGTTTCATTTACGTTTTATTGGCCCCTACACTGTCTTGGAGCAAACATCTCCTGTGAATTATCGCGTGGCACCCGTTCTTCTTCCGACGGACCGCCGCTACAGGGCAGCAGAAATAGTCCACGTATCCCGCATGAAGCCTTTCATACGGCGTTCATCTTCGCTTTAAAATGCGGCCAAGAGCTGCGGTCAGGATGACCGCTTTCACGTGGGCGGGAAGTTAGTGTAGGCATTCATTAAGCACATCTACTTTCTTTACACATATTCATCATCATGAGTGGTCGTCATCTTCATCTGCTGTGGGGACTTGGCTTGTCTGAGTTCTGTGCCTTGGGCGTGGTCGCTTCATCGTGTCTTCTGGGCCTAATAAAGGTTGCCTTCACCGTTACATCACAATATATATATATATATATATATATATATATATATATATATATATATATATATATATATATATATATATATATATTGTGAGACGACGTCAGGTACGAAGGAGCGACCGTTTTATTGTCAACCCAGACGCGCGAGCCAGCAACCGAACAAGCAGCGAGCCGCTACGATGATGATGATCACGGTGCTTTGTATGCGCAGGTGAAAGTGAAAATGATAAGCAACACAATCAGCGCTCACACTATTTCCCCCCTACACGAAAGCGGTCTGCAAGACGTTCATTTAGTAAGTGTATGAGCGCTGGATATAAGGTTTCAGGCGAGACACATGGACGATCTCGGTCCCGCGACGACGGCGATCAGAAGCCGAAGTAACCGGCGCGACGCGATAATTTACGGCCGATGTTCGTTCAAGCACGGTGTAAGGACCCAGGTATCTGTGAATGAATTTTTCACAGAGGCCGGGTGTGCGAACAGGTGTCCAGAGGAGCACTTCGTCGCCTGGGTAGAATGACACAACTCGACGTGTCGCATCACAACGAACTTTTCGCTGGGCCTGAATGGTAGAGGTGTTGGCGCGGGCGATTGTGCGGCAGTGGTTGACACGGGCAGCGAATTCTTCCGGAAGGGACGCAGATGGGACAGAAGGCGTGGACAAAAAGCTGGTGTCTAGAACAAAAGATGGTGCACGGCCATACACAAGAAAAAACGGGCTGTAACTTGTAGTGCGTTGTATGGCAGTGTTATAGGCAAACGTGACGAAAGGTAGTATTGTGTCCCAGTTCTTGTGATCGGGTTGGACATACATAGAGATCATGTCTGACAAGGTTCTATGAAAACGCTCAGTAAGACCATTGGTTTGCGGATGATATGCCGAGGTGGTCTTATGGATTGTGTCAGAGGCCTGTAAAACTTCAGCGAGCACACGAGAAAGAAATGTCTTGCCACGGTCACTCAGGAGAACACGAGGGGCGCCGTGGCGCAGGATAATGGCACGCAGAACAAAGTCGGCTACTTCGCTGGCAGCTCCAGTAGGAAGAGCTGCCGTCTCAGCGTAGCGAGTAAGATGGTCTACGGCAGTAACAATCCAGCGGTGACCGGCGGCGGTAAGCGGAAGGGGTCCGTATAAGTCTATGCCGACGAACTCGAAGGGAGCGGATGGGCACGGGAGAGGCTGTAGAGGGCCGGCGGGAAGAGATGTCGAACGTTTTCGGTGCTGACATGATGAACAGGAAGTGACGTACCTGGAAACACTAGTGGAGAGGCCAGGCCAGAAGCAGCGAGTCTTAATGCGATCGTAGGTTTTATGAAAACCCAAGTGGCCAGCCGTCGGGTCGTCATGAAAGGCTTCTAAGACTTGGAGTCGAAGTGAGCGAGGTATGACCGGGACCCATCGGCTACCGAGAGGATGGTAAGTTTGTCGAAGTAGCGTTCCGTCATGAAGTTTGAAACGCGTGAGTTGTCGTCGCAAGCGGCTGTTGGGAGCACGAGATGAGCCGGTGAGCCGATCGATGATTGTACGGCAGTATGTGTCTGCACGTTGGAGCGAGGTGAGGTCTGCGGATTGACGGAAGTCATCCGGTGCAGTGGGCTCGATGGGACTAAGACTGGTCATCTGCGTGGTCTCTTGGCTGGGAGGTGCTGCGCAGCAGGTAGATGCGTCATGATTTTGCAACAGCGGACAGCGTGACAAAGCGTCGGCATCTTGGTGTTTGCGGCCCGACCGGTATGTGACACTGTAGTCATACTCCTGCAGTCGGAGCACCCAACGACCGAGGCGTCCTGACAAGTTTTTTAATGATGACAACCAACAGAGCGCATGATGATCCGTGACGATCGTGAAGCGGCGGCCATACAAATAGGGGCGAAATTTTTGCACGGACCATACGATAGCGAGACATTCCTGTTCAGTGATGCTGTAATTGCGTTCCGCTGGGGAGAGAGTACGGCTCGCGTAAGCCACGACTTGCTCTTGTGAAGCCTGGTCACGCTGCAGCAGAACAGCGCCGATTCCGTGCCCACTTGCGTCAGTGTGTAATATAGTAGGGGCTGTGGGATCAAAATGGCGAAGAACTGGCCCTGACGTGAGGCATCGCTTCAGGGTCTGGAAAGCAGCTTCACAGTCATCTGTCCAAAGAAATGATGCACTTGTGGTCAGGAGTTTGTGAAGAGGAGCCGCGATAGTGGCAAAATCACGGACAAAACGGCGGAAGTAAGAGGCTAAGCCGAGGAAGCTGCGAAGGTCTTTGAGCGTGGTGGGCTTAGGAAAGTGCAGCACAGCGGCCACTTTGTCGGGATCAGGTTCGATGCCAAGCTTGCTGACAACGTGGCCTAACACTTTGATGCTGCGGCTCGCAAACCGACACTTCTTGGTATTTAGCTGGAGACCGGCTTTGGCTAGACATGTGAGCACCTCGTCTAGACGTTCTAGGTGTTGCGAGAAGCTGGATGAAAAGATGACGATGTCATCCAGGTAACAAAGACAGGTCTTCCATTTTAGGCCACGCAGCACCGTATCGATCATCCGCTCAAATGTGGCTGGGGCATTGCAGAGCCCAAAAGGCATCACATTGAATTCGAAGAGACCATCAGGAGTAGCAAACGCTGTCTTCTCTTTATCAGACTCATGCATCGGGATCTGCCAATACCCAGATCGTAGGTCGAGACTTGAGAAATATTCTGCACCCTGTAAGGTGTCAAGTGCATCGTCAATTCGAGGCATAGGATATACATCCTTGCGCGTAATTTTGTTTAGTGCCCTGTAATCAACGCAAAATCGCACTGATCCGTCCCTTTTCTTAACTAGGACAACAGGAGAAGACCAAGGGCTTGTGGAAGGTCTGATAACGTTGCGTGCGAGCATGTCATTGACTTGTTCCTCGATGACCTTGCGTTCTGAAGACGACACGCGGTAAGGGCGACGGCGGATAATACGAGAACCGTCTGTGGCGATGTGATGAGAGGTCACCGTAGTTTGACCTAAGCCATCCGAACAAACGTCAAAACAAGTCTTGTGTTTTGTTAAAAGGGCCATTAAGTCATTAGTTTGCGTTGGAGTGAGATATGGACTCAAAGTGGCTTTAAGCGCATTAGATGAGCCTCCTGGTGGCGTACACTTAGCGACTGACGGCGGAGACGATACAGTGACGACACATACCGGTGCTATGTCGATAAGGCTGGCAACAGTGGACCCCTCTGGCAGTAGTTGTGGCTCTGTTGTCGTGTTGTAGGCGGTGAGACTGGCATGACCACGCGAAAACCGCACTAGACAACATGCGATGGCGATTCCTCGGAAAATGCAGCGCTGATCGGGGACAACCACTGCGTCACCGTCAATGGTATCGCTGGATCTAATGGTGAGGATACGTTCTTGGGCCGGGGGCAGTACAAAGTCTGCAGCTGCAACAAGGTGAGGCGACGAAAAATCGTAAGCACTAGAATTTTCAGTGTCCGTAATGCGAATAACGGGCGGACCACACGAAATGACAGCGGAAGCGGCTGACAGGAAGTCCCAGCCCAATATAATCGGATGAGCACATGAAGAAAGCACAGCCAATTGTATATGGTGACGAATTCCGTCGATCAGAACACGAACAGTGCATTGTCCAATAGGGTAAATTCTATTTTCATTAGCACCACATAACACCGGACCAACATATGGAGTTTGCACTTTTCGTAGACGATGACATAGTTCGCGATCAATGACCGAAATGGCTGCTCCAGTGTCCACGAGTGCGTCAACCGAAATGCCTTCTACACAAACAGTTAGTAAATTTGCAGGGCGCGCAGGAGGAATTGGGACAATTCGACGACAGGCAGTTTCTCCTCCAAAAACTGCAGCTGCTAGTTTTCCGAGTGGCTGTCGAGGGGCATCAGGGCAGAACGTAAAGGCGAAGTAGTACGGCGGAAGGGCGATGGTGAACGACGGCGGGGTGAGCGGGAAGAACGAGGTTCACCGTGGGACAAAGGAGGCGAAGGCGAACGTCGTGACGAGGGAATGTAGGTTCCTGGAACGTAGGGGTCAGACCGCGCAGCCCGGTCACTCTCGTACGAAGAATAACCTCGTCGTTCATCTTGCTGGCGCCGACGGCAAAAGCGGGAGATATGTCCTCTTATGCCACAGTAGTAACAGACGGGGCGCGTAGGGCGCCAGGCAGGGAAGTGTGGTTGTGGTGGTGCCTTGGCTGCCATCGCAGCCAAATGGTCGTATACGACGTCCGTAGTTACAGGTGGAGTAGGTGGAGGAGGCCGTGACACGACTTCGGCATACGTAGGCACATGTAAGGGCACAGGCGGCGGGGCACGTGCGACGCTCGTCATCGACGCCAATTCGTCCTTTATAATTTCCCGCAGGTTAGGAGGGGGTGAGCGGGCAGGTGAAGTCGGTGCGCTGGCAGGAACAAGGCTGTGAAGTTCCTCTCTCACTATGGTGCGAATTAGAGCTCGCAGCTCATGCTCGCCAGTAAGACGAGTGTCATAGGAGGCGTGTGGAAGGCGCATTGAGTAAAGTGCGTCCAGGCGCTGGCAGGTGGTAATAATGTCCTGAACTGTTGTCGGGCTCTGCATGACAAGAGCATTAAAGGCGACGGAGTTGATGCCTTTCATTACTTGCCGAATACGATCGGCCTCCGGCATGTCCTTTTGGGCGCGGCGGCAGAGGGCCAGAACGTCTTCAATGTACGATGTGTACGATTCGTCAGGCCCCTGGATGCGGGTAGCGAGCTTCTGTTTAGCTACCTCAGAGCGTCCTGTAGAAGTGCCGAATATTTGACGCAGCTGCACCGTGAATGCTGACCAATCAGGAAAGTCGCGTTCGTGGTTATGATACCACGTCTTAGCAACCTCCTTCAGATAAAAGGGTACATAGCGCAGCTTATGTGCCTCATCCCAGTAATTGCAAGCACTGGTACGGTCGTAACTGTCCAGCCATTCTTCTACGTCCTCACCGCGAAGGCCAGAAAACACTGGAGGGTCTCGTTGCGAGGTACTCACGGTGTGGTGAGGCCCAGCAGGCTGAGCGGGTGGTGCGAAGAAGGCGGTAGGGGGTGGGTCGTTTTGCGCCATCACTGTTGGCAAGCACAGCCGTCGACCTGATCGGAGCTCCAGGGGTGACCGGTAGTGCACGAGGACTTGGGAATCACAGCACGCTCCACCACTTGTGAGACGACGTCAGGTACGAAGGAGCGACCGTTTTATTGTCAACCCAGACGCGCGAGCCAGCAACCGAACAAGCAGCGAGCCGCTACGATGATGATGATCACGGTGCTTTGTATGCGCAGGTGAAAGTGAAAATGATAAGCAACACAATCAGCGCTCACAATATATATATATATATATATATATATATATATATATATATATATATATATATATATATATATATATATATATATATATATATATATATTCCGCGACAGGCACATGCGCGCTGATAGCACTAAATACAATAAGTACCATATGAATTGGCTGCTGTAAATACCTGTGCTATTTTGAAATTCGGCGATACTATGCTGTAATATACATTCGCCCACGCTTGTAATTTGGTCATAGTGCGGAATGCTGTAATTTAAAATTTTTGTCAGCAGAAAATCTGAGAACCATGACATGACAGGGTCGCGTTCTTTAAAAAGCCTGTTACCTGTCCCGAGTTTCGTATCAGGTAAGGTGCATTCATGGTTCATTATTCATGAAGTCTTTCTGCAAAACACTACAAGAAAAACTTGTTTTCATTGGAAGCACTGGTGTTAGTGCACATGTACGTGTTATCCTACATAAGCTGAGTCTTTCGACAATAACTCATCAGTTGCAATACAGCGTCTGTGTTTGCGTCTTTTTAGGTATGCATCATTGTGTTGTATTGTATGCTGCTTCCTCAAACGGAAAATAATGCCTAGGTCGTTAGCTACCTGCTGCAACAAATAAAAAAACAAGATGCAACATTTTTTTTTCTTTCAGTACTCCTCTTTCTACACCCCCCCCCCCCCCGTACACACACGCACACCGGAGCTATAAGCGTCCAAGAAGGAAGAGGGGCTGTTTACGGTTGCGCACCTGTCATTGCTTCTCTAAATGTTTCGATGTGAGGGAAGTTGTCGGAGCAGCGAGGATATAATGTACGACAGGAATCAAAGGTGAACATTCGACATAAGCCTGTCTGTTATGGATAGAAACTGAAGGAATGAGAACTCCAACCAAAATATATTTAAGGAAAAAAAAACGATGTTTCGAAGCTGGTCCGGCTTCTTCTTCAGGGGTGAGGGATTGGCTTCAAAACATTGTTTTTTAATATGTATTGGTTGGACTTTTCTCATTACTTCAATGTACGAATAGAAGTGGGGATGGTGGTAAGGGAAAGGGTTGCCCCAGTTGCTTTCGCAATACTTCATTAGGCAAAATATCTTCTCTTTTCAACTTGCTGTGTAATCTAGCCTTCTCATGACTCTTGACTAAGTTAGAAGTGTGGCAGCTTGTGCTAGTTGGTATGACATGACGATAGTTATAGCGCGAGAACAAAACGACGACACAGAGACAAGAAGGACACGAAAGACACGAGCGCTAACTTCCAACTGAGTTGGAAGTTAGCCTTGTGTTAGCAAGCCCTCCGTGGCTTTGTCCGAGAAGGAGCGCAGGTTCCTCGAAGGATTCGGTGCGGGCAGGTAAAGCGAACAGGTGCCTTGGATTAGCAAGCCCTCCGTGGCTTAGTCCGAGAAGGAACGCAGGTTCCTCGAAGGATTCGGTGCGGGCAGGTAGCTTTACCTTTCTGGTTCGGTTTCTTCTAGGTTTTTCTTTGCTGTTTTTCAGTGCCTTTGTATTTGTGTTGTTTGTTTTTGGTTTTCTTACTCATGTTCTGCTCTTGTGCCATGGTCACTGTCTCTTCTATATATTTTCGTGCTCTGCGCAATAAACTCAGTTGGAAGTTAGCGCTCGTGTCTTTCGTGTCCTTCTTGTCTCTGTGTCGTCGTTTTGTTCTCGCGCTATAACTATCGTCTTGACTAAGCTTTTTATTATGCTCGGTAGCTCAGGGTGAGGTGAGTTTCCGCGAACCTTACCTGGCTTCCAAACCAGTTACTGCATGCAAGCTTCCCCTGAATGGATGAGCCTGTGGTTGAAGAAAAGGAAAAAAAGACGCTATCTTTTCTTGCGAGAGCAGGGCTCAGTGGCTTGAAGGGAGGGGGGGGGGGGGGGAGTGGAGAAAAAAGTTTAGAAGTAGGAAGGAGGAGAAGGTTTGGAAGAACGTGACGGCCACGGCTGCCAGAGCAGAAAGAGAATAGGGGCCGTTGGCAGGGCAGTCCCAGTCGTACGACTTGGAAATGTGGATCTGCAACCAGGTACGCACATACCTATGGCCATTCCCACAAGAAAAAAATGTCCTAGACCACCTTTCTTGGGCAAGAATACAGAAAACTAGCTAAACGAGAAAACTAAAATAAATAAACAACCGATAATCCAACCACCGATTGTCACCACAGCTGCGGAAGGAAGGAGAAACGTAATCCGTGACCTCGGCACGAGCGGCTACACAGAGGCATTTATTCGCAGAACACTGTGTATAAGAAAAGACATGAGAAACACGACACCAATGGCGCCGCAACGACGCCGCATGTCAACCCAACTTGAGCGCAGGGAACAGCAAACGGAGCACAATCGCAGTACACTGCGACACCACTCGCAACATGTTTGCCCCATACCAGTCCCGAAGGCAGGGTGTAGAGCTCGTTGCGTTTTGTAGTCTTTCTGAATTCCTTGAAGAGGACAAAGAGCGCGAAAGATTGGGTACGAGAAACTTGAGCATGGAAAACGACTTTGCCATCAAGCCTTTTGCAGTGTGGACTGGAAAAACGCAATGATGGGTGAGGGACGACAGGAAGTTCTTACGCGCTTCAAAGATGACTATGAATGGAAAAGTGTTTAAATGGGAACGAAAAAAAATCTACAAAAATACGGGCGTTGCTATGTTGTGTCGGTACAACAGAACTGCAGGCCGTTTGGAAAAAGATGGCAGCAATATCTCATAAAGAGACTCGAGAATTAAAAGCATCTCTGATGGCCGAAAGGTAAAAGAATTCATCGACCATGTTTCAGCTTGAATAAATTTATTTCCGCGAGTGATGAAGGATCACGTACGGCATGAACGGTGCGTTTCTGCCTCCTTTCTTCTTGAAATATGGCCGCGAGAATTTTCATGGTACCCTAAATTACGCAGCCGCTGTTTAATTGGTAGCAAATGACATGACAAAAGACCATGGTCTGTGTCATCGTACATTTTAACAAAACTTGAAATCCAGCCAGATGGCTGGATTTCTTAGTCATGCATCGTTACCAACCTGCCCAACTCGCCGCACTCATCAGTCAGATGGCGCATTGCTAACGGGGAATTTTTAGCGCGAACTAATGCTTCCTCACGACGTTCACAAGCACCTATCCTGTCTCTCTCGTTCTTCTGAACGTCTTGTTTAGTGCTCACAACTTTCCGAATCGCCACATTTATTCAAGAAAAAACTGAAGTGGCATCTGAGGGCACAAGCAGTTCAACGCAATAGAGAGGGAGAACGGGTGCTCGTTGGCTCACGAATCGTGCTGCTTTCTCGTCTTTGAAGCCACATTAATAATGAATATGGAGCTTAGCACTTATTATCCGTTTATTAGGTACATAATCATAGATCAAGCTCAATGTAAATTCTCATGTCACATAATAAAGGTGACCTGGAGTGGCACATGTGTCCCAACAAGCTGCAGAACCCAATTCCATGCCTGCGTACCATCATGCTCGTTTAATACGAACGTTTGTAGATTGGATTACAGAAACAACATTAAAAGACCGAGAAATATTTAGTTCCTCCACTCGTTAGTAACGCACTTCGTTAGGTAATCTTCTGTTTTCTGGGAGCAGATCACGTGATGAATTAACATAAAGTGCTGTTTCTATTTCACCACAGTCAGCGAACGGTGTACTCTACAAACACATCACCTACATTACACTTCGTGCCAACACAATGCATACAATCACAATTACATCACCAAAAACATACGGGTTTCACGGAAAGAATTTCCTAATGCTTCGTTATATATTCAAACGTCAAACTTAAATATAGCAACACCATGAACGGGATTAACTCCATGGCGAATTTTCACTGCAAAAAGCGCTAGAATAACTGCATCATCTCAGGACTCGATATAGGGCCCAGCCTATAGCCGATATTTTGGTCACATATAGGTGACCAAAAACATTTTTCTCTGCAAAACATTTTCGCAATAGACTGCTTTCATGGAGTAAATCAGCCCGACATTTTTCGAATACACCTGAGGCAGTCACCAAAAGCCTTGGACGTTTAGCATGGAATGACCGATCAAACTTTACGTCGATACCTATCACTTTTTGTCTCCACTGCCTCTTTCCAAGTTCGTGTTCTTCCTTTCTTGACATTCAACTTTACAGTAATTTAACAAATCCGCATAATATTGGTTCTATAGAAGAAAATAGCTTGTGGTATACGCATCTTGAATAAAACTTGGCCGTGTACTTACGCCCCATCTCACTGTTTTGTATCAATCATTTCACCGTTCTCATCTCACCATATTGCCACGTGGTTGCGACGGCAAAGAATATGGTACTTGAGTAGCTCAAGACGACACTTTTTATTTCGTGAACGTGTGCCTGGAAAAGTACAAAGTACTAGAAATTCACGCTTTACGCAGATAGCGGTAATAAGCATTGGTCGTCGGCAATATTATCTGCGTGAAGGTACGTCGCCATATATGCCCGTGGCATGGAACATCATCCGTATTGTAGTGTCTCAAGCTTATCAGAAGATTCTAAAATAATCTAGAATTTTCGCAGACAGCCAAGCGTGCTTTGCGCAAGGCAATTGATTAATATGTGGTGTTTAACGTTTCAAAACCACCATATGATTATGAGAGATGCCGAAGTGGAGGACACCAGAAATTATGACAACCTGGGGTTCTTTAACATGCACCCAAATCTGAACACATGGGCCTACAGCATTTTCGCCTCTATTGAAAATGATGCCGCCACGGGCGGGATTCGATCGCGTGAGCTGCGGGTCAGCAGCCGAATAGCTTAGCTACTGAACCACAATGGCGGTGTCTTTGCGCTAGGCAGTGACATAAAAATACAAGCGAAGTGGCAGTATAATAATGTTGCGATAAAATTTCAGCAGATGCGACAGGTTCCACTGTGGATGCTATTTTCATACAGAACCGTCAGCGGGTAGCCACGCGTTGCTATAGATGTATCGACGTCTTTGGGTATTTCGAGTAGGCTAAGTGTCTACCTAAAACATGCGGCGTGACGACAGCACTCACGTTGACTGTAAATTTTAGCGAAACAAAGTGCACGCTTCGGTTGGATGATATGCATATTATTAAGAAGCTGTTGTGTATTCCTCAAAGGTCGAGATTGTCAATGGTCGAGCAAACCTTCACTATCACGTGCTGGATGAAAGAAATATATCTATGTAATGTTTACAGCCAGCCTATAGACCGCAACCACAACTGACGGTGTGGGCCGACATCACTCCTGTAAGTCTATATATTTAGGGTTGTATCCGTTACAGTAAAAAGTAACTAAATACGTTACTCGTTACTCTAATAAAAAAGGGAACGTTTCACGGCTTCACGTTATATATATACATAAAAAAGGTAACGCATCACCATCACCGTAACCGAAAAAACATAACGAATGTTACCTCTGCCGTAGCTCCGGAATCATCAGTTTTAATCAATGTGTCTTTGCTGCAGAAACCCACAATGAGAATTTCAAATTTATGTTTCACACATACTAACCCAAGCAAGGAATATACCCAATGTTCAATCAACGAGAATGTTTTGTACAAATGTACTGAACCTTAGCAATGTTATATAGAGGGTTAATGACGCCGGCCCATGTGATGGCTGATGACTCTGCAGTGACCCAGGGTGAAACCTTATTTTTTTTTTCATTGGAGCATTATACACAAAGTGATGTTTAATAATATACGGTACTCACAAAGAAGCTATCATTGAATTCTCAAGAAATTTACAACAATCGGCCTTTTCTTGATCCTTCAGCACCTTCAATAAAGCATGTCGAAATCGGTACTGTTGGTCCTAGCAAGCGAAATGGCCCGCCGTGCGCCAGTATGCAATCACGAAGGCCTACGGAGGACTACATTGGTGGCTTTTTATTGGAGAGGGGGGTATTGGGAGATGTCGTTGGGAGGAGGGGGGGCACTTGCAAGTTTGTGACACCAGCTGTGGCTTGCAGACGCGTAAGTCTAGAAAAATCACTAAGGGGGACACACATCTTGCAATAGCAGCCATATTGTTTTAATATTTTGCAGGTTTTATTTTTGTTTATATAAGAATTAAAATAACGCCTAAAAATCAAATTGGCAAACGAACGTAGGTTCCCAGCACTCGTAATTGCATTCTTCTATTGAGTCTTTTCCGGAACCAGTCGAGAGTGGCAGTTGCAATTTCAATTGTCTCACACACCTGATGGGTATTGAGCACGTGTACACGCTACAAAAAGCATTAAAAAGTTGAATGTTTTATACATACTTATCAAGCATTCTTATTTGTGACGTTTTTAAGAGAAATTTTAATGGGACCCACTTGCAAGGGGCGTTCCCCTCCCCTCACCGAGCACAAAGGGGTCGGGGAGTCAACGTTCTCTGCAGGCGTGGTCAACGGGTCTCCAGGTCGTGACCAGTGTGGACTGTGTATCTGAGCAAATATTGCATTTGTTCTCATCTGCACATATGGCCATCGACAGGTTTTTGTCTTGGGGGTAAGCAAACCCTTCTTTCAACTTGCATCATGGCTGAGGGAGGGGAGTCGTGTTGGTGTCGCTAGAGTGGGTAGCAAGTGCTGGTGCGGCTTGAAGTGGTCAAGTGCCCCTTTTGCACCACCCGCCTCGCCCACGCCCATGTATACACTTCATTCATTGAATACTGCGGTGAGGACTAGTTGACTAAATGCACAGATTTGTTTTCTTCCGCATCTTATACCGCTACATAAAACATTCTCATATTGTGAAAAGTAGGTATATCGATTTGTTTGAAGGAAAGTAAAATCCAAGGCATAACAGATACTCAAAAGAGCGGTTTCCTGCAATCGCAATAAGAAAACTCGTAGCAGAGGTGCTTCTTTTTTCGTGACGCGTACAATGTAAAAGTGAGATCCGATTCGGAAAAAGCGAACTGAGTGACGTGCGTCGGTGCTTGCTCAATGTTCAATGAAAGAGGGTTTCATGAAGTATGACGTAGCCAACAACAGAAAAAAACTGCTGCATCTTAAATAAAAAAAACAAGCAAAGTGCTGCACATTCGTGGTAGAACATGGACATATATTGAAATACGCGTATTTTATTACGAAAGCGAAGTAAAAACTATTTTGCAAAACGCTTAGAATTCATCGTGATGTCGACACATTTGTGTAGTGTCGTTAGTGCTATTTGGATGAAAATCCCTGAATTTCAAGTAATTCAGTAACCTGTGGCAGAAGAACCTTTTGAATTTTCAGTTTCGGTTTCCACGCCGCTGGCGCCGCCGCCGCCGATGAAATAACCGGCGTGCGCCGACGACGCCGCCACCGCCGACTCTCGGCGACCCCCACGCCGCCGCCGGTCGAAATCGCCTCGGCGCACACCTCTGCGCTCAGCTAAGCGTTTTTTATCTGCAGCCGATAAGGGCGCGTTAGTCGAGGGTTGTTCGAGACCTGCAACTGTGCATTACTGTTTCGGAGGCTATGCAAAGTGTTGCATTGTTGCACCGTCCGCCACAGGCGACGTTAGCGACCGAGAACATTTTAAAATGAAGGAGGAAAAGGGTGTGGCAGCTGTTTTTTTGCTCATGCGGTAGGCATCTTCCTAGAGGAGGCGTTGACTGAACACCCCTTGCCAACGCCTCCCTTTGCACAGCACTTGGTACCGTGCTGCTTATTGTCTTTCTCACCACACATGCTCTCAAAAAGTGCAGTGTCAGTACGATTAGCCTACGCTACAATAAGATATTGGGCAACGCATTGGGGAGCAGCACATCGCGTTGAATAAAAAGAAATGACCCCACGCTGTTTTGCTAGGTATTCCTGCATGTAACATTGTTCTCGATATTGTGTTTATAATCTGTGTTCTTACCTGCGCGTACTATCTTTTTACGACTAACTAGATCAGCTTCCAGTTGTGGTAAGCAAGTGCATCCTGGGAAAACACCATTTACAGGATCATGTTGAAAAGGAAACTTGGTTTACGTTTCAAAAGAGGTAAAAGGGTTGCAGTGAGATGCACTTCAATTGAGTAACAGTTGGCGAATAATGAAAGCCAAAGTCAAACATTTCAGCAAGTCAACATTTTTGTGAAAGTTGTCACGGATGACAAGTTAAGAGAATTAGCTCGTACGCCTATGCTCGTACGTGCTGTCGCCGCCGAGGCGGGACACCGACGGTCAATTCGCGCGTTTCGTAAGAATCTAAGGCTTTTTTTTTCTTAAAATATGACGTGTGGTCTGATTTATCTCTACCGGATGATGTAAACGTGGTCATCACCTATCTCGTTTACAACTTACCCATAGATATTAAAAAAGTGAGCGCATTCGCAAAATTTGTACAAAAAAAATATTAGGTACACAGAGAAGCAAGACAAATTAAATAAATGAACTTCATGTTACGAGCGAACGTCAGAAAACAAGCGTACGTCGGACATTATAAGTACTGACGCGGCTTTTGCGGTGTGTTAGAAAAGCATAACGCTCATCAAATTTTACCGTGTAAGTAAATTTAAGGATTTATTTCGCATACTCGATGTTTCGGGCTTCGTAAATATACATTGCTATCAATAATTAAATAGTTGGAGTTATGAAAACAGATCACTACTAGCAAGGGGATATTCTTTTCATGTTTTACCTCGTTCGAAAATTTTGTGCTGATGCGATTCCTCTAGATAAAGAGAATCCTGACGCATAAGTGATCCCAGATCATACCGAGACATACAGTTGCTGTACCTGCTTAAATATATGTTATTGCATGGAACATTTTTGCCAGGTTAGCGCATGGGGAAATACGTATTTCAACAATTTCCTAAAGTGGCGGATCATCTTTACGTCTGTACTTGCTCGTCGTATCTTGTTACAGTAATTTAATTTGCACAGCGAAAGTGCTGCTGTTGTGTGGATATATTTAATATCCCTGTCACACGGCCACCACCAAACTCCGTTGAACGCCGTCAACGTAAAGCTTCCCTAGGGGGTTCGACGGAGAAGGAGTTGTGGTAGTGTCACACGGCAATGACAAGGTTGTAACAGTCGCCGCGAGGGGGCTCAGCTGGCGCTGTTTGATTTTCGGGAAAGTATTCTCAATTCTTGTCTATTAATTTTTTTGTAAATCCTAGTTATGTGGTTTTTACAAAAAGCACTGTTAAGTAGGTGTGCGACTAACAAACCGTTAAAAATAATTTCAAATAAAAACGCATTTGCTAAATGTAGCGATGCTGCTAGTGATGCTGGCCACATTGTGCTTTTAGTTTTTTTTTTGTTGTTGTTGTTTGTAAACACAGAGAAAAATGCCCGTGTACATGCCCGGCACGAAAATTCTTGTGCTTCCTTGCTTCGTGAGCGCAGATTTTGTGTTCTTCAGTCATGAGTGACACAGCGGACGACGTGAGGAAGTGGTACGATATTGCGCTGGCAATGACATTGATCGGCTCCATGGATATTGAGATTGAGGCTGCTAGAGCCCGTGTGCGTGCTATAAGGCACCGTCTCATCGCGAACAGCCTGACGCTGAATGCGATGGCGTTGTCATCGAGGCGTGCGTCAAGGCGAGTTTGGGCATATCCACGATTCTCTCGCTGGTTTGAAGACACGCTCCCAAACCTAGGCGGGCAGAACTTCCGGCAGTCATTCAGAGTTTCACGTACTACGTTCAAATATCTTGTAGACGTATGTACGCCAGTAATGCAACGGCAGACTACAAACATGCGGGAAGCGGTGTCTGTGCAAAAAAGGGTCGCTGTTGCTCTCTACAAGCTGTGTTCCTCTGCTGAAGATAGAACAGTCGCCAATTTGTTTGACCTGGACAGGTCGACGGTGAACACGATACATAGAGAATTTTGTGACATCGTCGTGGAAGCCCTAGAAGATCAGTGGGTCAGGATGCTCGCAGCTGATGAAATGACCCACCACATACGTGAATTTTATGCTGTCACTGGCTTCCCTCAGGCAGTTGGAGCACTGGATGGCTGTCATTTCCCTGTCTCGCCTCCCAAAGAATATGCCATCGACTACTACAATTACAAGGGCTGGTAAGTGTGTACAACTTACATCAAAGTTGAAAGCTGGGCTGCTTGATACATTATTGTATACGAAAACTTGGTGAACAAACAATGAACATAAAAATATCAGCCCATGGGTATAAACAGATAAACTCTTAAGTGAATAAAATATGAATTCGTTATTGAAAGCGACACTTGATAAAAAATCATATCAAATGTATGATGCCTGTTTTGGATAAGCTTTAGTATGCACTAAACAATATTTCAGATGTTAAACATCATCTATATTACGGTGTCTCATTCCAGCACACAGCTCAAGAACAGTTTTGTTCTAGCATGGCCACACATACATGCCACATCTCGCCTCATAATGCATGTGTACACGGCATCGGCATGTTTCTATTACAATTGTATACAATGTGACTGTGAAGTTGTTTGTGCACTGTCATCTCCTTATTGTGATGGTAATATACTTGCAGGTACAGTGTGATCTTACTGGCTTTGGTGGACCACAAATACCGCTTTCGATACATCAACGTCGGTTCCCCAGGCAGGTGCCACTACGCCCATGTCTACCACAGTTCAAGCTTGCCAAGCATTGTGACAGGACCAACATTTCGGAGTCCTACAATTATTTCTGTCAACAGTTCTGTTGTGCCACCATTATTATTATGTGACCAAGCATTCCCGCTGATGCCCAATTTGATTAAGCCTTTCCCTGGTTCAAGTAAAACCTCTGCCAAAAAAGAATTCAATTACCAGCTGTCAAGGTCTAGGCGAATTGTGGAGAAAGCCTTTGGAAGACTGAAGGCCCGCTTTAGATTTGTCATGAAGCGTATGGAGTGCGATGTCACGAATGTTGCTGTTATAATAAGGCATGCTGTGTGCTGAACAACATTTGTGAACACTTCAATGACAGGGTATCCAAGCAACGGATAAATGAGGCAGACATGCAGAACGCACTGTACGAGCAACCACACCACAGCCATGCAAGTTGGATGTGGCAGAGATGTTAGGGATGCACTCGTGCAATATTTTCAGCAGCACAGAGACAGCTAGATTTAAGTTGAATTGGGTATGAAACAAAAAATAATTATTTGCTCTAAAAAGAGACCAAGAAGCTTCAGCTTAAAGCTCAGTAGGTTTACCAGTCTGCTTTGAAGGTGTCATTGAGCCTGCTGTATTGCTGTGTTTTTAAAAACATCCCGTGAGCTTCTTGGGATGTGCCTTGGAGTCGATATTGCTATCATTTGTGTGTGCACGAGCAGTTTCCTTTTTTTAAGTATCCATGTTGAATCTCTGTTGTGTAATCCCCTTTCCCCACCTATGTATGTTTTCTTTTTATTTTTAAAGTTTGGAAAAAATTTCCAAGTGTGCATATTTCACACATTCTTTTCTTAAATTTGCACATGTTTATCTCCATTGTTCTGTTCCTTTTTGGACCTTGTAAAGTATGTTCACCGGGTCTGAAAAGCAAACGTTCGCTGTCATTTTTTGACATTGGGAAGGACTGGAGATCATATTTTAAAAAGTTATGGCTTGTCGTAAATTGGGTATCATGTTTACTTTGGACTTTATGTTATAAATGTGTCTGTAATAATAAAAGCATGTTGTGCCCTTAATAATTGTCTGCAGTTCAACCAGTGAAGCACATCAGTATGTATACTACTCAAACAATAGGGGCCTGAAAGAAACAAATGCTTACTGAATTAGAGAAACTTGTTTATTGAAATATTTCGAAAACAGGTCCACAAGTTTTTCCTGTGTTGCCACCTGCCGTTCACGCAGACCCTGCTCAATTTGCGTGGCAGTCTCCAGTGCTGCAATAAGCTTCGCTTGCTGTTCAAGCAGCGCACTCTGAAATTTTTCATTGGTGGACATCCGCTTTCTCTTTTGTGCTCAACGCTTCCCATGTGGCTGGCTCGCGCTGGTGCTGGGGCTAGGCTGGGGTTCCTGCTGGAGGTCCGAGGCACTGCTGCAGGCATCTGTCGCGGAGCAACCCTCAGTAGCCCCGTCTTCACCTGAGGACAGACTTGACCCAGTCTCCGTGCCCCGAATAATCTGAAAGACAAAAATCTGTTAGTGCGTGCCACAACATCAAGCTGCTTTCAGCCTAATGTGGCATTTATGATGTTGCACATTCTTGAAGTATTGCAAGAATGAAGCATGCAATAAAATGAACTAATCATATCGATTAGCCTCAGAAGGACGTACTCCAAGCTTTAGTTGCGACAAAAAGCTTGTTCTTTGGGGGCACATTAGTGCAATATTTTCATCCCATGCTGCTTTTTTATTTTTTCCATTGCTTGTAGATATCAAATGCCCTTGAGTGGTCTATAATCACAATTGACATTAGAATTTAGAGCTCAGTTTGGAGTGTCGCATTCTTAGGTTGCATTCTGCAATCACCAATTGGTCGTGGCACCGAAAATTTTTAGTTGTTATCGTAACGGCATTACCTTATAAAAATGATTTACATACCTCATAGACATTTGGGCTATGTCATAGACATAGCCCAGAAACCTACGAAGTTCGACGAAAAACGGCCAGACACTAGGTGCAGATCCGGTAGTTTTCTCCCGGGCTTCTTTCCTGATAACACAATTTACCATTAAAAAATCAGTGATGTAATGTATAACCACATTCTCTCTGGACTTGCTACATAATACCCGTGCCACACGGGCAGAAAAAATGGCATTCACCCCCGAATGCCTTCAGATTTATTGCCATTCGCGCGGTGCCACACGGGCGAACAAAATGGCATTCGTCCGAATGCCATTCGAATGCCATTCGCCACCAACTGCCTTCGCCACAACTCAGTTGACTGAGAAATGCCTACTCTCGACGACACAGCTCGCAAAGTGCGATTTACCTGAAAGTATATAAAACAAATCATATTGAGCTAAAATGAAATTTCCCGTCTTTTATTTGCACTAAAGTCTTAAAAAGATGCTTTGAACGTTATAGGAAGAAAATAAAGTATTGATAATGAAACGCATGTCAATTTTAGTGTATATTTACGCTGTGGATCTGACTAGTGTTGGCTTAGGTTGCTACGGTCGGCTGCAACGTTGTAAAACAAAGCAAGGAACTAAAACTTAGGACAGCGTAATACGCTTATTTCTACATTTGATGATTATATGATGTGTATGAAACTTGTAAATGCTTCTTATTTTTTTGTATTGCTATTCACTCAATGCTCACTTGGAAGGTGCTGTGATCGACATCATCAAGTCAAATGTCATTCGCCTTGGACGTGTAGCAGCGCCGGCGAAACGAATGTCATTCGGGAACTGGAGGCCTTCGCCACCAAATGTCATTTTCTATGCCCGTGTGGCACGGGTATTACTTTCGGTTAATTTCCTAACAGGTTAGTGCGCTGCATTATACATTCGCGTCAAGCTCCATGTCACAGTTAGCAACGTTTGTCTCTTATTTTCTTGTGTAGACGCGCAAGCCTGTGCTGTTGCATCATGCCAAAAACGAAAACGGTGAACAATGTATGCAAGGCAACCGCAAGCTATTTTTGATGTTTCAGGATGAAGACCTAAATAAAGACTAGTAGCTCGTGCACGCAATTTTACTCAATCATGTAGCTCATTTCGTAGGTTGCTTACCAATGCTCACAAATACTGGGAGTCCTAAATGATAAGATAGGATGCGTACGCAGGTAATCAGTTGAATACTTCGATGTTCATGGTGACCCAAATGCACTTTTTTTTTTTTAGCCAGGTAACGCGCACGAGCTGCCTCATTCCTATAACAAAGCCTAACAATTGCCTCATTCCAGATAAACAAAGTTGAACGTTGAGTTGACACGCAGAAATAACGCAACGGCAGAATATCTACACAGAATTAGCCCCTCAAAATAACTCCTTGTAACTAAATGTGCTTCGTGCAATAGCACCAACTGGAAGTGCCAACAAAAACTTACACGGGTTAGCACATGACTACACACCAGCTGTTAGGAACACGCGTGCTTTTCTGCTGTATGCATTCAACAGTATGCGAACTCACCTGTACTTCTGCGTGAGGTTGTCAATTTTGTTTTGCACTTGTCGGCGCGTCCTCAAAATACCTATCTTTGCAAGAGCGGCGACAATGGCGTCATACACTCTGGCGTTATGTTTTTCTCCTCGGAGCTCAGGAAGGTGGTCCTCCCAGATTCTAATCAACACCCAAGTGTCATTTTCACTCCATGTCACTCTTGGATTTGGTGGGGTCCCATTAATCGTTTCTGCAGCCGTCGAGGCAGGTGATGATGTTCTAGCGTTGTCAGTCATTTCTTTTAAACGTCAACACGGCGACGACCACAACCACACACGTGCACGAAATATTTTTCAATGGCGCCGGCACGCGCGACTCCCGAGGCACGGTGTGTAGGGCATCGGTGTTGAGAGTAAGTAAACTCTGGCGGGCGTAAATATATGTAAACAAACACGCGTTTTGAACGAGTACTGCAACGAAAGAACTTTTAATATTGCCAAAATGTATTATTCTTTCACTGTGGCCACTTTAGTGCTCGAAATTTTTCTCTGACCTCTAGACTGCTGGGAACGAGAGTACCTTGTTTCGCTGCGAAGGGAGATTGTTGAACGTCCTTCGCGAAATGCTCCGTTCACCTTCGTTTGCGTTAAGGGTGGCCGTGTAACACCAACCGCATCTTCGTTGTCGTAAAGACGAGGGAATTAAACGGTCATTACGGGTGCCCGTGTGACAGGGGTATAAGGCACTTTTCTATATTACGTATTTATTGTATAAACATGGAATAAAATGTGTTATTTTGACACTGGTCGTCTTTCGAATGTCTGATTTGAAAACAATTTTGATGCATGGCAAACTTTGTTGCTGTACGCTATGTCTAAAATGAAATACGTTAGAAGATATTGCGGTGTTACGGCCGTGTTCTCTTCTAGCTGTTCTCTGTTCTTAAAAGTAGTAGTCAAGGCTAACAAGTTATCTATTAGAACATGTGTGTGTGGCTGCAAACCACCGGCGACCATAACTAAAAGGCCCGTAATGGTGAGTCAAGCGGTCACTGCACGAAAGTATTTCAGCTGACTGAAAAAGTAATTTATTCATTACTCGTATTTCTTACATGAATGGTGTTATTACTTGCTTGCCCATGCGATTAAAGTTGTTTTCGTTCTTTCATGTTATTCGTTTTTGCGCACGCACAGCTACCAGATCAGCGTACTCGAACTCTATAGCACCAGAACATGACCACATTGATGCCGTTTCAAAGATCAGTTTTTGCGTTCTCTTGCTGCTCCAGGCACTAACACAACTCTTAACGATGGGCGAGCTCCATTCCGCACCTTTTATAAACTAATTAGGAAGAACGGCGAAACTACCCTCCTTATCTGACGGCATGACACAAAGTTCATTGTCTCTCAGAAACTCGGTCGTCTTCTGCACCAGAAGGTTATTGCTGGTAGGCTCACCCTGTAGGAGCACGTCGACGCCTTCTGAGATGCACCTGTCCGAATCCTCTGGGTGAAGCGCGACCAGCAACAGAGCGCACCATTGAAAGAAGCTCGGGTGCGGACCTCTGTTGCTGGTCGCGCTTCACCAGAGGATTCGGACAGGTGCATCTCAGAAGGCGTCGACGTGCTCCTACAGGGTAAGCCTACCAGCAATAACCTTCCGGTGCAGAAGACGACCAAGTTTCTGAGAGACAATGAACTTTGTGTCGTGCCGTCAGATAAGGAGTGTGGTTTCGCCTTTCTTCCTAATTGCTTGTACCTGGAAAAGGCGGTCACAGCTATCGGCTCGTTATTAAAGTTGAGCATACTTAAAGTCCCCTGCGTGCAAATACAGCGCAAAAACTACCGAGCGTAGAAGACACCCCTCGCTTTCCGAGCGCGGGAAGTCCACGATAGATGGATGGATTAATGTGGCTTTACCCTTTAGATTGTGCGGCAGCTAACGCTACCTAGCCGTAATACTTAGTCAACCAACAACTAGATTTATCTTTTTTTTCCTTTATATAGTGAAGTATAGGACTGGTACTTTGCAGTGAATGGTTTATTTTCACTCGTGCCTTGACTTTAGCCACCAATCAGATAACCTCCTTCTAGTTAATTCTACCCCCTTAAAGTCTATTTTGCCCTCCCTGTCCCTAAACACCAGTGCTTTGAAGAACTCTGCGCCATCATCCTAAACTATAGGGTGAAGCCCTTTACAGAACATTGTCAAGTGTTCGGCAGTTTCCTCCTCATCTCCGCATGCACTGCATACCGTGTCTACCCCTTCGTATTTGGCCCGATATGTCTTGCTTCGCAATACTCCCATCCCTGCTCAAACAGTAGAGAACTACCCCGAGTATTATCATAGATCCTTTCCTTGGCAATTTCCTGCTTAAAAGTTCGATATATCTCTAGAGCAGACTTCTTAATCATGCCAATTCTCCACATATCAGTCTTCATTTCCTTCACCTTCTTCTTAACCGATAGTTCTGTTTGGTTTGCCTCCCTGATGTTTTCTAAGTATTTACCTGTCAATTTTCTGGTTCGCTTTCTCCATTTTGTATCGACATTCTTCATGTACAAGTAGCCGAAAACCTTCCCAGCCCAACGCTCCTCCCCCATTTCTCTCAATCGCTTCTTAAATTTTATCTTGCTGCTAGCTTCCCTGCCCACTAATGATGTCCATCCCATATCACGTTGTGCTCCCTGATTTGGCGTATTCCTGTAAGCTCCTAAAGCAAGCCTACATATTCCACGTTGCTTAATTTCTAATCTTGCTTGAACCTCTGATCTCATGCATAAGACCACATTGCCGAAAGCTGGACCAGGAACCATCACCCCTTTCCATATTCCTCTCACGACATCATACCTATTGTAATTTCACAGTACCTTATGTTCCATCACCGCTGCATTCCTGTTTCCTTAAGTCATTACGTACATTTCGTGTTCCCTTAGGTACTCGGTCCCAATGCTTATTCATATGCCCAGATATTTGTATTTATTTATTATCATTAGAGTGACATCCTGTATTGTAAGCTCTCTATCTCCATTATCAGTAAAAATCATAACTGCTGATTTTTCCTTACTGAATTAGAAATCTAACCTATCTTCCTCATTACCGCAGATGTCCATCAATCTCTGCAAGTCTTCCTTGTTGTCGGCCATCAGCACTATATTTTCTGCGTACATCAATGCTGGTAGTGCCTGTTCAATAAGTTTTCCTTGTTTGGCGAAAGAGAGGTTGAAGCCAAGTCCACTTCCCTCTAATTTGGCCTCTAATCCTTGTAGGTACATCATGAATAACAAGGGCGACAGAGGACACCCCTGCCTAAACCCCCGTTTCATCTCTGTGGGCCCGGATACCTGTTTTTCTCACGGGTCCGGCGCAGCAGTTCACCGCAAAAGGTCAACGCGGGAGCCGGCGCTTTGGACCCTCCCCATCACAGTTTCATACAATTGTATGAAACTCTATGCTCCCCATATTCTAGGTCACTCTATGCTTGACCTACTTGCCACCGCTCTAACACGTGCGGCGAGGGGAACGCGTTGCAGCGCGTTCGTACAGACAAGTACGCACGGCGTTACACGCGCGAGTCAACGAGCTGCTTCGCATTTAAAAAACCACATGTTCACCAAGAACATGCTTTGGGCATTTGGTTGTCTCGTCCGAACATGCCCTTATCCTATAGCTTTCTTTGTTTTGCCCCATAGCCTTCATGCTATAATTTATATTTTTTCATAATCTTCACAAGTTAGAGAACCATTTTATGATGTCAGTAGGACAACCAACTCCACTGGTTGCACAAGTGATGTCTGAAAGCAAGCGCATTTGAAAACTGCACGGTGGTGCACTACGATTTGTAGTGATGTGCATGTTCTTTAACATGCACTTGTGAAGTAACATCACTTCAAAAATGTGAGGTGGCGTGTATGTCTGTCTTTCAAGCAGGCCTCCAATTGTCCCGGATAGGCGAGTGGTGCTACCATTTCATGAGCACATACTAATAGGTTTTGTGTCTGTTATTTTCTGCAACAGCACGACCTCTCATTCGACACTAGCAATAGATGCTATATAGCCGTCTTCCATGCCCATGCCCGCAAGTCAAAATTTCTAAAGGGACACAAAAGTGAGAAAATTTATTCAGACTAGATTGATAAACTTCACTGTGAGAACTGTATTGCCATAAATTTCCCCATCAGATGTTCATTAATGAAAAAAATATTAAGGTCAAAGTTTCGTTTGTAAGTTTGACATATTGGGAAGTGAAATCAGGAGTCTTAAAATACATTTTTCATATCAGTGGCTCAACGAAATATCCTGAAACTTGGTATATTAAACCTCTGGACCCCTCAGACAGCCTTGTGCCTCCTATAAGCCGATTCGTGAAAGCATATGACCAAGTAGGCGCCATCAAAATCTATGATGTCGCAATATTTGGAGCAGGAAAATGAAGGTGGTATCATTAACTACATTCTCTTTGAGTGCATTTTCTCACTTACCAAACGTCATCTCCCGGTAAGGATGGCAATTTCAGTGTTGTGAAACTGAATTTGCTAGAATGGAAAAAATCATTAGGTGTCCCTCCAAGCTGAGGTGTTTTGTAAAATGCATTATGTTACAAAGAATACATTCAAAATATTTAAGAACATATAACTCTGCACTTTATTTCATAAATAAAGAGCACTTGAGCCCAAGTTCACCATTCGTATAACAAAACAGCCTATGGAGAAGCATTCTAAACAGCAGATTACATACACAAGCACATTCTTGCTTAAGAGAAAAAAAAGGCTATGCAGAAACAGTTTGAGCTGCTACAGGTTCCTGCTTGTCTCCACGAATGCGAACCACACCTCCTGCCATCTTGGATCCATAATTGCCTGCCCAGAATTGCGTGTCACAGCCAGAATGTCGAAACTGAACAAAACGCACCCCCGATGGGTAGTCACGAAAAACATGTGTGACCTGAAAATAAACAAATGCAAACAAGGATCAATGAAACTGGTCTCTATTAGCTGTCAGAGTGAACACAACTAAGCGTGGTGGCACTTTGTAAAACATCACTGCATCAGGCACAGCTACACATTGTTGCGAGGCGGCACAGGTGCACCGAGACTCATTCAAAGTGCTTCACATTGTCTGCCACAGAGCAGATCACTTTTGCTTTAAACAAGCAGTGACATCAGCTTGATGCATGTCGTGTTTCCTGTGTCAATGCGTGGTTATCGATCCCCTAGCAACAATTCAGTGTTAATAATGCAATGTTATGTCGATTAGCATGACTAGTATCGAACCCAGTTAGAACGGGTGCAATTCGGTCAACTTTCAGCACTGCCAGCGCTGCCAAGTGGTCACCTCCCACAGTCCCATCCCATATCTAACCATGTGGCCACTTTAAACGGTGATGCGAGTTTCAGTTTCCATTTCGTCTGCTCGGCGTACACGTGTATAGGCACATCTTTGCTACCCCCACTGTCGTCGTCTACATCAGCGTTCACAAGAGACGATGAAAACACTGAGGAATATGGAATCGAGGTGATTCGCAGCATGGCAAATCAATTTAGGTTCGATCCTCTTCTGAGCAGAAATTTTGAAATCGATGCGGGACTGAGCAGAGACGACGTAGCTGGAGACTCACGCTTTGGCCACGCTGGCTCGTAAGACATAAACGCTGCGTGCACGTTACTTGTTCACAATGACAGTGGCTTAAATTAACCACATTCATACTCACAACTACACGACAAATAACCCGAGGGGGCACAACGAAAATGCAGTACTCACACGAACGTGCTGCACGAACTAAGCAAAACAAAGCAAGTGAATGGTATAACTATCAGTTAAAGCGCACGAATAAACAGAAAGAAAGAGAGGACAAGTGCTTCTAGCAAATGTAGGGCTTTCAGTATAGACATTGAGGACTTGTACTATTCGATACCTCAAGATGAGCTCATGGCGAGTGTTCAAAGCTGCATCGTGCAAGATAATGATGAATTGTCTTTCAGTCTCAAGTGTGGAACTTCTATATCTAGTTTTCTAGAATTACTTAGCTTCTACCTGAAGTCAACTATTGTGGCTTGGAGTGGCACTCTTTTTGTCCAGAGATCAGGGATATGCATAGGCTCTTCAGTAGCTCCAATTTTAAGCGAAACTTTTCTCGGAAAAATTGATGTAGCACTTCAAATCATTTTTCAGGACTCCCGGTTCGCGTATTCAGATACGTTGACGATTTTCTTGTGTTCACTACGTCCTCAGATTTTACCCAAAATGCTGTGAATATTTTCAAGATTTTTAAAGAAACAGGCAAGAAACTAAACTTTTCTTTTGAATTGCCGCGTCTAAATCAACTGTAATTTCTAGATCTTAACTTGGTCTTCGAACCCCAGCATGTTTGCTGGTATTATTGTCCCAGATCCGTAAAGCCTATACTCAATTACAGGTCGAGCCACTCTAAGCTGGTGAAGAGAGGTATCGTTACTACGAGTTTGGGTTTTGCTCTAAAAAAGTCCTGTCAACACAGAATGAAAATGAGCTTTCATAGTCAAGTAAAGAAACTAGTACAAGCAGGGTATCCTAATGATGTCATCACGTCCGTTTGTAACAACATGATTAAGAAACTTAAATTTGAAGAGAACCACTCGGGGCGTCGTGAAGAGAGTAGAAAAGGTAGGAGGATAGCAGTGATTTCTTACCTTCATAAGACATCACATGAACTTAAGCAACTGGCTAATAGATATAAAGTCGATGTGCTTTTCTCAGCCAAAGGCAAACTGCAGTCTATTTGTTCACGCATGCGCAGAGAGTTTCCGCAATGTCGCATGAAACACAGCAAAAAGTTCGTGGACTGCACAATGGGCGTTGTTTACTTGACTCCTTTTAGCTGTGGTAAAGTGTATATCGGTCAGTCGGGAAGATGCGTCAATGTTCAACTCAGAGAGCACGATTCTTCTTTGAAATCTTTGGGTGCATCGCATCTTGTGGCTCATTGCAGAGAGTGCGGTTGTTATCCTCTTTTTCAGAATACTGAAGTGGTTTTTCGGTCTAAAAATAAATTAACTCGCGAGTTGACAGAAGCTTTTCACATAAGAAAAAGAGGGGAACAACGCGTCAGCCAGCCTTCGGTTTTGCTGCACGATAAAGAGTTTGTTTTTCTAGATTATGTTCCGAGATAATTTTTCTTCTTTTACCATGTGTTCTCGATGTGCCACGGATGTACTTTTTTTGCCTGCACACGCATGCATCGTGTTTTTCAATTGCCTGTATATATATGCCGCCCTTTCTAATAAACAGTTTAGTTGCGAGAAAGCGCTTGTCCTCTCTTCCTTTCTGTTTATTCGTGCGCTTTAAGTGATAGTTATACCATGCATATCCAACTAGCCCAACTTTCGATTCTAAAGCAAGTGAAGCCATAGCTAGGCATCCAGGCATCGCCACCAGACAGTACCACATGTAAACAAGTTGATGACAACATTAAAATTGTTGACGTCATCCCTGCTAACACATTATCACTCTGTGCTTGGAGCTCGCTGAACACATCAAAATACTGCCAATGCCTCATGGCCAGGAACGAGCCATTTAGCCTTTGGAGACTGTCTAAGCTTGAAATAGAACAACTTCTACCTAATGAACACCATTCATACTATGCTAAAGTATTCATGCATACCAAGCAATTGAATGAATGCCACAACTCAAGTTTGAAATTTGGTGCCACTGCTCCTTTAAGGGCCCCTAAACCCCCTCCGATATTTTCTTAAACATTTCAAGTAAACAAGCGCATCGCGTGCAGAATGCCGTCGCGATCAACAATGCAGCACGCCACAGCGCTACAGGTAATAGGCGCGCCACAATTTTGAAAAAAAAATAACAGCCTTTTCTTTCCGGTTCCCACCATTCCCGCCATTGACATGTGTAACATCACCAGTAAAACTCAATGACGTTACCACTTTTGATGCTTGCGATTGGTTTAACGACAACCGACAACTTCCGGTCACTCTGCAAACAGCTGTTCGCACGCACCTTGCTGTTCATGGTCGTGTTGCCTCTTGCAAACTGACATATGGGGCCTGTAACCCAACACAGGGTACATACCGGCACGACAGCAACAGCGGTTAGTCAATGATCAGTGCACCCAGACGACACACACGACACAGTTGACGGCGAGTTGGGTCGTCGGAATGGCGGATCGCGGCAACCGGAAGTAGACGCTGTCTCGAACAGGACGTCGGCGATGACGTATGCCACGCGAGATGAGGAAAGGCACTCAGCTGACTCAGCGAGGAGGGGCCAAGCGGTTTTGAAACGGGGTAGCATAGGAAAGAGGAAAAGAAGCGATCGTCGCGTTTCAATCAAACACGTGTAACTCCACTATTACGGCATCGTTTTGAAAAGTTTTCACGGCTACGTGTTCGTTGTAAATTCAAGCACAACTTCTTCACCTCAACTAAATTTCGACCGCTGGGTGGTTTAGGGGCCCTTTTAGGATACAGGGTAGGGTGAAATAATAATCATTAAAAAGTCGAAATTTGGTTCTTTGGAATAAGGCCTTCCTTGACAGTACTCCGTGCCCTACACATTTTGCGCATTCTGATTGAGTCAAAAGGACCAGGCTTTTAAGACCAACTGATGAGCTACCAAGTCTCCTTTTCTCAGACCGCGCACGACCTCAGCTTTCTGTCACAAGTAAACTTTTCAAAAATCGAAACGGGTAGTTTCTCTCAATATGCAGGTTTATAAAGAACTATTCTGGCTACTACTTAAAGACACATGGCTTAGTTTTTTCAACACAAATTCCACACACACTTGCCTTGTGTGTGTGGAACCTGCATGGGGACAAGGTTTTATGTATTTATTTTAAGTTTAGTTGGGCATTTGTTCAATTTGGTGAGGCAGCAAAAGATATTCTTTATTGGAAAAATCTATAAAACTGTTTAGAAAGCACAGTATACTTGGAAATTGAAATGCTTTAGCTACTAACAGAAATGAGACCGGAAGCAGTCGTGACAGCACTTCGACAAGTGAGCTTTGTCCTCATTCTATGTCACCACAAGAACAATATGTTACCTCTATTGATAATGGCTATGCTTTGATTAACGGGGATCTTCTACAAACCGTGATGACCAGTAACTGTGTCTGAACAGAATGTGGGAGAACCAAGGCACTCATCGAGAACACAATGAATCGTGTTCCTTGGGATAGAAACCCTGAGAAGTGCCACTTTTTGAAACCACTCTAACTTTCAAAAAGGCGTGTTTGGCCTGAGTTAACTTTCTCAACACAGTTTGGCATATGATCTGGGGATAACAGTGCAATATGCTTGGACGAGATTGACCACCTTTGACAGTATTTGGCCACTAGAGACATAGAAGATTTTATAACAAAACAAGCCAAGAAAGCAAGAAAACGAAAAAAAAGAAGTGAAAACTGACTGATGTGATGAGCACATTACTGTTAAGGTGGCGGTTCCAGTCCCTCCTTCTTGCCATAGTTCAAAAGAATACACCAGACGACGTCACTCATCCACACTTGTAAAAAGCAAAAATTGTGCGCGCAAGTACGGTCAGCGTCGCCTCGCGCGTGTCTTGTATGTCATCCGAGACGGCGGAGATCGACCTATGAAAAGCAAGGAGCACAAACGCAGATGGCGTATTTCACCTACAATCCTCCAACTGTGGCCGTCGTTTCGACGACACGATGAAAGGTGCCCCAGTGTTAGCTGGCAGACAAATGTCTTTTCCTATACTTTGTTTCCTATGTCAAGTGCAACGCTATGAAGGCTAACGAGAATTCTTGCAATGAATGCATTTGCAATAAGAAATAGTGCAATTATGTTTGCATCTGAGACATGACTTATTTTTTTCTTTGTGCTTTGAGCGTCGGAGTTAAAAATGCCCCGTTATATGGCTTGTCTTGGCTCTTATTTCTTGATGTTTTACTTGTAGCCTTCCACGACGCTCTGCAGGCGGGTTTCTGCTCGTCTCGCACGAGCGTTTACAACGATGAAAACTAAGCGCGAGACATGTGTGACAGAAATCACACATGTTTCTGACCGAACTTCTTGCACAGCCTTCACAGCGTTGCACCTGATGTATGGAACGGAGCGCACACGAGGTGGACACGACGGGCACCCCCCCCCTTGTACCCTAATAGTTCGTGCACGAAGTCTGTCCCGTGCTATAGTGCCTAGAATGTGCACCCATACAATGCACTGATACAGAAGGAGTAGCTGTTATTAAACCATTGACCCCCTTTTAAATGCGAACTTACAGGCTTACTCGACATTGACTTACAGGCACTATTGATAAGTTTGCCATTTAGGTTGCCGCAACAGTTTAAAAAAAATAAGTTGGCATATCCCACGTACCTTAATATTCGACGTTATGCGAAGCATTCGTAGGAAAGGTGACCATGTTGCAATTTTTATATCGCGACACATCATGAAACGACGCTAAGTATATGTACAAATCTTGCATGCACAGACACACATTGCAGACTTTTGTATAATCATTTTTTTGCACTCGCGCAATGACGTCAAAGGGGAACATGAGTATTAGCAACACCACAAGCGATAAGCTGATATGGAAGCGCTGGTGCTCGCAAGGATGGTACCTCTGAATGCTCTTACATAAATCGACTACAGTGCATGACACCTACCTACAATTGACGTTAACCCCACGTCACGACTGTGTCGTAGGAGTACATATGTAATCATTATATAATTGAATAGCCAGCACGGCAACTACAATTAACGTTTCATGAATATTAGGGTCTACTTGAAGAGTAGTTCTGAGACCTGACGTGGCTTTGTGGGTGAATGCTTGATTGCCATGTATAATGCTTGGGTTCGATTCCTGCTGAGACCTCAACACTTATTCTTTGCATTCTTTTCGTTTGCAAGGCTCACGCATTAAAACTGCTCCTATGTGTTCTTGTCGTTGCTGGGTAGATTCCAAGTGTAGATCATCCGTAGCATATACCCGCAATACCAGTGGCACATACCCGCCCGCAGATATGTGCCACTCTCTAGTGCAAGGTGTTTGACAACAAACGCGACGGGATCATGAAAGTATTCATGTGTTGACTATCGAGTCATAATCATGAAATTATCTTCCTATATTAATTTTGGTTCACGCAATCACGAGAGCACCCAGACATAAGTGGCTAGACAGACAGACAGATAGATAGATAGATACGCTGATAGACGCTAAAAGTGCTTGCAGTAGGCAAAAAAATGCTTCGCATCGAAAATGTTCGTCAGTGCTACAGTATATGTATCAGCACTATTTTTTTCATGTGACCATTTTCATGGGCATCGAAGTCCATACAGGCTTACTCTGATTTTCTTGGCAACTACAAGATTTGAGAACGTCCACCGAAAATTCAGATGTAGAAGTGTGATCTGTGTGACAATATTTCTGTGAATCAGTGTGCCAGTTTCTTAATGTGGTGAAGGGACAAGATGATGTACCAAAGTGGACTTTGAGCAACGAACCATTGGTACGAATGTCAAAGTATTGACCAATAGTCAGCTCAGAGCTGACGGTTCTTCATTGTATTTTGTGTTACTACTGTATTTTGTGGAGTATGTGCAGTCCAAACAGTCTTTCTATGCAAGGCAAGAAAGAAAAAAAAAAACATTGTGTCCCCTTTGAAGCGGCACTACATACATATCATTCGCACGACATGTCAGTGTTCTTTCTTTCGAAATTTCGAACCTCACAGGCATGAAAAAATTTCAAAGAATGCGCTAAACACGAGCAGCTGTACCACGAAGAGATGCACATTACTAAAGACGCGGTGGGGAATGGTAGTTCTGCGAGCACGTGACGAACGCGCAATTTTTCAGTGTACCGAAACCATTTGCCACTTGATGACACTGCCCCACCTGCTGACGTGGTGCGAGTGGAAAGGATTCATTATTCAGCCCTTCTCCTTTTACAGTTGGTGTTTGTTACACGCGGCGACTACACTTACCTTGTGAGGCAAACTATGAAGCCTGGAGATATAATCCATACCTGTTTTAGCCGTTCTATTATGTTTAATTGTGTCACATTCGGCGAACGTTTGAACTCACATAAAACAACTTGATTTTTCATCTAATAGATGGAGCTACCACCAAAAAAACATCTCTGAGATTTATGATTCATTGAAAATATTTTGTTTGAAGTACTAAGTGGTCAAGTTAGTGAGCACAAATAGATACAAGACACAGTATGCATTAACTAATGTGCAATACTCGTTGGGAGTTAGCGTCAAAAAGAAAAAAAGAGAGTTTCCGCAGAACTGGCCAGCAGAAAAATTACCTAAATTCAATGCTGTCTTGTAGGTTCTCTAATAAGGATAAAAGAATTTTCTTTCCATTGAATCACAGAAAGGTGTCTGCTGCTTCATTATATCCAGAGTTCGTATAGATTTCAAAGAAATAATTCAAGGATATTCAAAGACTTTCCAGGACCTAACGCAAGTTTTTCAAGAGCTCAAAGTGGCATGCTAAGTTGCAATTTTTCACTCTAAAAATTTGAAAAATGACCACTTTCATTGCACTTATAATATATGGATATCGCAATTATAAAAAAAAAGAGTAGTCTTAATAACGCACCCTCTCCATAGGAAGGGGGCACGATGTCATGTCCTTAAAAGTTACGTGCCGATGGGCTTTCACGCGCATGTGTAGTCAAATCTTAAAGGGGTCATGCCAATATTTGTGGCTTGCATGTTGTTTGCTACAAACTTTAATTATAGCTCCAATAAGTATGATACACAACCAAGATTCATTTATTCTCGCTGAATAATTTGTCGCCTTTTTGATATCGACAATTTTAAGTTCCTGTATGTGGGGACCGAGTTATGCAGGTACATAGCAGTGTAGCTGACTTACTCACGTGATCACAAAGCTTTGTACGCCTCATGCTGAGTATTGTCAGCTCTCGCACACATGTGCCACACAAGCAGCTGCAAACCAAACACGCCGCTACCTGCAGCAGCCGCGATGCTTTGCCAGTATGTACGGGGCAGAAGTCCGTAAGTCACTCAGCTCGCTACAGATCTGGCGTGACGTGACTAGAACTTTTGTTGCCCTTCCTATAGAGTTATGCCAGGGTTGGACGCGCTTGCTATGGGACTCGATTAGGAGAATGAGCATTTCGGTACACTTGGGAAGTGACTTAAAATATATTCTTAAACCCACAAGGTGCTTGCTATAGCCTTGAAATTTATTGGCACCACCCCACAAAGACTGCCGGCTTGCGCACAGTTGACACTCCCAGCACGTTGCTCAACAACCAAGAAGTAACGACTGTGACTGTGGTTAATTTACACTCATCCTGTGGATACATGTGTGTTCTTTTCAAGCACCATTCTTGGTTTGTTTCAGCAGAACGCTTCCAGTGTCGAGCTATGACAGTCGTTCATCAGCACTTGTCCGGTGCGCTTTCTTTTCGTGCGTCCTTCGTGCTTGAGCGATGCATTGCATGTATGGGGTTGATTGGCCTTCTTCGTGTAACATTATAATTTCTTGCTATCACATTCACTGCTTCACCCTCGCCACAAACTAACTTTTTTTTTCACATGCACTTTTGCAAAATGGGATCATGTGCACACACACCGCATTACTGCTTCAAAAAAATGGGGAGTTTGACAGGTTCACACACCGATGTACCCCATTTAGGAGGTCACAATGTCGATATGAGAGTGCACTACTCAGGTAATTCAAGAATTTTCAAGGATGGCAAAAATTCCTAAACTTTCAAGTGTCTTGAAAGTGCATTTTCCAAATTCAAGGGTTTTCAAGGATTTTAAGGACCTGTATGAACCCTGTATATAGAAGTTCAGAGTATCAGCTTGTATAGTTTTGTCGCTTCATCAGTAATGCATGACCAAGTACAGCCATAAACTGCCCCATTGACACAATAATAATTCATCAAGTTTTCGTCAGAGCACTGAGCGACTTTGCATGAAAAATAAGTTTAATATAGTTTACATAGCCACTAAATATTATGGTTCTGCTATGTAAATAAAAAAATATATTCCTACACAAACCTTCATTATCTCGCCCATTTTCATTGGAACTTAAATAAAATACTAATTAGCTTTGTGGAATATCTTTTCATAGAAACCTTGAATGGCACTTCATCTTAAGGTACAGTAAATTCCGCTTTGTTATGTTGAATAGTTTCGCCGTACTTGCAGTAGAATGAAGGCTTGTACAGAAAAAATGCTTTTGTTGCTCACCCTATTTTCATTGCTACTAGGTAACTCTTCCGACCAGGCATTAAAATCAGATGTCATTGAAAAGAAGGGATAATAAGCTTTCTGAAGTAGCCCAATTCAGTTTTCTTTGTGAAGAGCAGAGAGCCCAGTGCATCCGCAAACAATGCGTAAAAGGCGGAGTGATTGCGGCCGGAGTGGGACCACCATCTTAAATTGTTCAGCACATGTTTTTTCTAAACAGCATATGAAATAAAGTTGTTTTTCCTTTTTAACCCCCGAAATTAACTGGTTTTTTGTTACATTTGCTCCATTTGCAAAACAACTTGATAAGGAGAAGGCTTATTTTCAACCATAAAAAAGCAAATATCGATTTGAAACTACTGAACTAGATTAATCTACAGGTCACAGGATCGAATCCTGGCCGCCGTGGCTGCATTTCCGATGGAGGTAAAAATTCTTGAGGCCCATGTGGTTAGATTACGTAGGTGCACGTCGAAGAACCCCAGGTGGACGAAATTTTCAGGGCCCTCCACTAAATCGTCTCTCATAATCATAAGGTGGTTTTGGGACGTTAACCCCGACAATTATTATTAAATAGAAGAGTGTATTTATGTGAAATCGTCTAGAGTTTTTATTTTTTATGCAGTTTAACTTAAAAATGACAAAAATTACCTTCTCTGCTAAAAACGAATTGAAGAATAGTCACGACTTAATATACAATTGTAATTTTATTGCATGAAGACACACCGAGGAATAAATTTAAACACAAACTCTTTCCTGAAAAAATGGGTCCTAAAGAAGCCTTACATTACATGAAAGGTCTACTCAGTGCTGTTAAAGAGCAGCGCACTCCAGTGCTTAAGTAATTCATTTTTCTTTGGTCCCTGCCATAGCACAGGTGTGCAGGAAAAAGAATTCTTCAGGTGTGAGTGCAAAATTTGCAAGAGCTGGGACATCTATAAATGAAATCAAAGGCATTTCTTACATTGTGCACTGCAGGCTGTGTTTCAACAGTATCTCTCATTTTTGTATGATTTCAGTGGGATCGAATATTTAAAGTGGTGGTTTTTTAATAGTGTTCCTGTAACTGCTGGGAATCCATAGATGCAGCAATATAGTGAAATGCTGCATCTTTGCAACTTCACATTGCAGATGTAATGAGATGTTAAACACATCATAAAAAGCCTGTAACCCCTAGTCACTCTTTTTATTATGCTTATCACGTGTTTCTTTCTCTGCCTATATATTTCGCGTTTGTGTAATAAAACTCTGGCTGGAAGTCAGTGCCCCTACGGTGTGGTCTAGTCTTGGTGTCCCATTTCTGCAGTATTTCAAAACCTATGCGTACGTACCAGCAAGCCCACTTGAACACCATTTCGAAATCAAGCTGGCACTTTAAAAGTGCTTGAAACAGTTGCCATTGTGAAGAAAACTTAGCCCCAGTAGAGCAGTGACGCATTTCCATTTATGATTGTCTAAAAACATAATTATGCTGGAAAAACTGCATGTCAGAAAAGTAGGCATACGGAAATTGCACTTTTCTAGATGTCGCCTGCTTTTTTTATATGGCAAAGCTCGTTGAGAAGGTTGCACAGCAGTACAATTGGAAAGCTGTTGTGAGATGTGCCTTACCTGATTCCACTCACGACCAACCCATTGTTCGGTCACAATGGAACCGGTGGTGTACTCAAGTAGCACTTTTCTTTTATCATTTAGGAGTGATACCGTCAGTCTATACTCGGAGCCACAGTCAAATCGTGCTGCATGCCTGCAGAAAAGCATGTTAAGCAGCATATATACTCAGCGACAAATTGTTTGCCAGTTGTCTTAAAATAACCACACATTGCATCCAAACACATGAGCTCAGTAGTAAACATGCTGGCAGTAAAACACATCATCAAGGCCTGAAACAAGCAGTGCAAAATGTACCTCGAAAGTTAGATCAACACAACTAGGCACCTTAGACCAAGTGGCCTAGAATACGGTCTATTGAAATGCTGTCTGAGGCACCTCAACCTGTCTGCATATTGGCTCTCACGTCAACTATAAATGCTAATTTTACAAGGATACTGAAACCAAGCACTCAGTCAGTTTATAAATTGATACAAAGTTCTTCCGAAGCTTTGTTCTCAGGAGTTGATTACTGTATCAGTATTACTGTATGCTGTTGTTACGCAAGGTCTTGGGCCACAGAAGTCGGCAAGACAGAGTCTTGTGCGTGCTGGCGTCTTTCCTCGAGCAGTGCATGGTCAGCACGTGTTTTCTCTTCATCCACGTCCCCTTTGTGAATTTCCAAACTGTAGCCTGCCTGGGTGCCTCGGCATCTTTGGTGGGTGCGGGTGTGTTCACCGATGTGCCATGTGCGGTTCTGTACAATAAGCCAAGGAGCGGCGCCCAGTGCCATGGCCACTGGATAAAAAAAGAAGGTGCAGCCTGCTGCATGCCGCTGGAGCGGCATCTTGGGCTAGTTCACCTAGTGCCCACTTTGGCGCGAAAGCTCGTCCCCGAAAAAGTGCTTCCACAGGCATTGGTGCGGATGACAGTGACTCTAATGAGGCCATGAATTATGCGTTTTGTAGTTGCCATCACAGGTTCAATACTGAAGTCGTTATTAGAAGTACCTATTAGCCCACATATTTTTGCCATGCCATTATTCGTTATTGTTTGGAGAAGTGTAGTACCTGCTACACAATTGTAAGGCATTACGTGCACTGTGTTGGTGCTGTGGCTGAGGACAATGAAAAATTATGTCGAGGCTTTTGTAATAGGTTGAAGCAATCAATGAGCCACTGCTTACATAATACGCATTGAGTGACACTTAGTTGTTACTCTTCTGTTCTAAAATTCCTTGTAACGCGATTATTTACCTGACATGAAGACTGCCCAGGGTCAGCTTGCATCGAACTTCCAACCACCGCTATGTTGCCGCGGAAAGGTGCCAAGTTCGAACCTCATTTCATTTCGGACATCTTTTTGTTATTTTTGTTTTTTCTTATTTCACATGATAGAGGCTATGGACACTAGCGACAGCGGACGACTACGGCACCTTTGTTGTGATGTCATAACAGCTTTTGTTGTAAAATCCAGAGGTCCCTTTGAGTTTCAACTGACGAGAGTTGACTGTATGCCTTTTAAAGGGGCCCTCGAACACTTTTGAAGCACCTATTTTTTATTTGTGTTTTGTGCAGAGCAGTGGCTGGGGATACTTCTAGCATTGATGTAAGTGCTTATATGAAATGATTTAGTATTTTAATCATGACATAAAATCACTGTATCACTGCCAATCGCATCATCAGGCTGTGGCACTCGCCAGAAGTTTTGAGGGCAGAAATGATGGAGGATGGCTGCAGCCTATGACTAGATAGAGGTAACTTTAGAAAAAATCCTGTTGTGCCATCACAACCGAGATTACTCATGTGTTTCATTTTTCACACCTGTGCTTTTTCATTGAGCCCCGAACAGACGCGGCCACAACAAAAAAGATCACTGCGACTACTACTAGGTGTGACGTTGGCTACTATTTCCGCCTCTGGATTTTAAGGGTGAAGCTCCTTGTGGCGTGGCTAGTGCGTTGTGGGTAGCTGCGCCTTGTTAATTCTTGAACGGGCCATAGAGGGCAGTACTTGTACTATACGCTGAAAAATGCAAATGGCACGACACTACAGTGCATTACTTGTAGAAAAAAAAAAGCATTGACGCCACACGTACGAAAGGAGAGAGAGACGATTGCATGTTCTTCGGTGGTGCCGTACACCACGGGGCGCTCTATAGTACAATAAAAGCGCCGTTCTGGCACGCGCGCGCATTCAGAGGCTCGGCGACGGAAGATAGACAAGGCTGCTGAGTGGTGTGTGCGAAGGGCAACAGCGGCTCGCGCTCAAAGAAGGGACGCCGACATGCACACGCGCGATGCAGAAGCGCACCGCGAAGCTGCGCGGCGGTGCCGTGAGGACCCTGCAGTACGACAACAGGCGGCCGAAGCGGCGCGGTAGCGGCATTCGGACCCAGCTTCGCCCCACTCTCCATCATTAACCCCGTGGATATGCTGTAATTTTCTTGGCTTGATTTGGTCTGAAAGGTCTTCTTGCTTTTGTGAGTTTGCCAACTATCTCTTTCCACATGTGCAACAGGCTCATAATTGTCCTTGAACGCACACTTGTATTCGTTGGGCAGCTTAACGAACTCACGAAGGGTCAACATTACTTCACCTCTCTGGTCGTTCCACAAATTCTTCTCTCAGAATAAGAGGAGGGGTGAGACAGAATGTTGTGAAGAACAGCAGAAAATACCTCACTACAAAACAGAAGCGCCCACTCATGTTCTGGCAAAGCCAGTCACACGATAACCACCTTAAAGACTACGGTTAAACAGATAGCTAGAATGATCCGTCGCATCACTTATCATAAAAAAGGCATGAAAGAAAAGGATACTCTCCGGCTTGTCCAGGCCTTAGTTTTGAGCAGAGTGACGTATGGCCTACCGTACCACTCACTCGACAGAAGTGAGGAGAGCCAGGTGGATGTGCTCATTAGAAGCGCTTTTAAGGCAGCACTTGGTCTACCCACCAGCACACCGACCGAGCGGCTCCTAGCTCTCGGTATACATAACACTTATGCTGAGCTCAGTGCCGCAGTCCTCATGTCTCAGAGGAATCGTCTAAGTGAAACTTCAGCAGGCAGGGCGATACTCACTAGAATAGGAATTTCGCCCCACCCACAGCACATTGATGAGGAGCTGGTCGACGTAGCCCAAGAGGTCCGCAGGCGAATCTCAATCGCACCGGTGCCCAAAAATATGCATCACGACTTTCACGCTGAGCGACGTACTGCGAGGGTAAACTGGCTTCGAAAGCAATTCGGCTCAGCTTCAAATGTCGCGTACGTCGATGCGGCCAGTTTCGATTGGCAGAGACACATAATTACTGTTGTCGACAACAACATGACGCTGCTAACGAGTGCCTCCGTACGCACGACCTCGGCTACAAAGGCGGAGACGATGGCCATAGCCTTAGCCTTAAGGTTTCAGGAGCGTAGAGGGGAGCCATCAGTTATTTTATCCGACTCCCAGGAAGCCTGCCGGCTCTTTTTAAGGGGCCGCCTTCCAGCAATGGGGCTGAGGCTGCTAGGATCCAAACTCACTCACCACCATCGCTTGATCTGGTGCCCGGGACACGCAGGTCTCGAAGGCAATGAAAGGGCGGACGCTCTAGCTCGTGCGTTTTGTAACCGAGCGGAGAATCCATCTCTTTCATTGACCATGCCAATTTTACCTAGGGAGATTCTAGCTCACCAGCGTTTCACGCGTCAAAAATGTGGAACACCTCACAGATCCCTTAATGGGGAAGAGGCCACTGACCTTAGAAAAATTCAAACGGATGTATTTCCGCACCTACTGAAGTTACACGCGATACATCCAACTCTTTACCCGGCTGTATGTCCGTGGTGCGGCGGAAGACCGACTCTCTACCACATATCGTGGGGGTGCGATCGTAAACCAAGCGACATAACCAATTTTCTCGGCGAACCTTTAACACCTAGTATGGAGCAGTGGGAGGCACACCTCGCTAGCTCGGACCCAGGAGTGCAGCTCGCACTACTGGATCAAGTCCGGCGGGCGGCTAAGGCCAGTGGAGCCCTGGACGTAGGGCCCCAACCATAAAGGCTCTAAAACGCCCCTCTCCCTTTCCCCTTCAATAAAGTTTTACTCTCTCTCTGGCAAGTCAGGTGTCAGGCACCACATTTGTTACTGTGGCAATGACATTACAATGAAAAAAACAAGCAACAAAGGTGTGTGAGCTTCCCATACATAGGCACTTTCACCTGATTTCTTTGGGGGAGGCATTCGAAGTCACTGGGCAAGTCAGGGCGACTGAAATGTGGTCAGGGACCACTCAAAAATCAAGCTGAAGGTAGGCTTTTGTTTTCTTGTATTTTGCATTTTCTAAATCAAATAACTTAGCACTGCATGCCATTATAACTGCCGTTCTTGCTATATTAGCCTGTCTGTCATCATCATCATCATTCTGCCTACGTCCAGTGCAGGACAAAGGCCTCTCCCATGTTCCGCCAGTCAACTCTGTCCTGTGCTTGCTGCTGCCAATTTATACCCGCAAACTTCTTTATCTCATCTGCCCACCTAACCTTCTGTCTCCTTCTAACCCGCTTGCCTTTTCTAGGAATCCAGTTAGTTACCCTTAATGACCAGCAGTTATCCTGTCTACGTGCTACATGCCCGGCCCATGTCCATTTATTCTTGATTTCAACTATTATATCCTTGACCCCGGTTTGTTCTCTAATCCTCTCTGCTCTCTTCTTGTCCCTAAGGTTACACCTACCATTTTCCTTTCCATTGCTCGCTGCGTCGTCCTCAATTTAAGCTGAACCATCCATGTAAATATCCAGGTTTCTGCTCCGTAGCTAAGTACCGGCAAGATGCAGCTGTTATATACCTTGCTCTTGAGGGATAGTGGAAATCTATCTGTCATGATTTGAGAGTGCTTGCCAAATGTGCTCCGCTTCATTCTTATTCTTCTAGTTGCTTCAATCTCATAGTCCGGCTCCGAGTGTTATTACCTGTCCTAAGTAGACATAGTCTTTTACAACTTAAAGTGCATTATTACCTATCTGGAAGCGCTGCTTTCTTCAGAGGTTGTTGTACATTACTTTCGTTTTCCGCAGATTAATTTTAAGACCTACTTTCCAACTCTCCTTGCCTAACACCGTAATCATGGGTTGCAATTCATCCCCCGAGTTACTCAGCAATTCAATGTCATCGGCGAAGCGCAGGTTACTAATGTACTCTCCATTAACTCTTATACCCATCTGTTCCCATTCTAGGCTTTTGAAAACCTCCCGTAAGCACGCAGTAAATAGCAATGGGGAGATTGAATCCGCCTGCCTTACACCCTTCTTGATTGATATTCTGTTGCTTTCTTTATGAAGCACTATTGTAGCAGTTAATCCTCTGTAGATTTCTTCCAGGATGTTTATATATGCTTCGTCGACGCCCTGATTCCACAGTGTCTGCATGACAGCTGATATTTCTACTGAATCAAATGCTTTCTAGTAATCGATGAAGGCTATGAATAGTGGTTGGCTATATTTTGAGCATTTCTCTATTACCTGATTTATAGTATGAATGTAGTCAATTGTTGAGTAGCCTGTTCAAAATCTTGTTTGTTCTTTTGGTTGATTGAATTCTAATGTTGTCTTAATTCTGTTAGCAATTACCTTTGTAAATAACTTGTATACTACGGAGAGCAAGCTGATTGGCCTGTAATTCTTCAAGTCGTAGTCATCTCCTTTCTTATGTATTAAGATGATGTTAGCATTCTTCCAAGATTCTGGTACTCTTCCCGTCAGGAGACACCTCGTAAACAGGTTCGCTAGTTTTTCTAAGACAATCTGTCCTCCATCTTTCAGCAGATCTGATGTTACCTGATCCTCACCAGCAGCTTTGCTTCTTTGCATGCTCTACAAGGCTTTCCTGACTTCTGTGGGGGTGCTGACACCCCCTGTAAAGTTGTTTGCGGCGCTTGGCGCACATGTCTCGCACAGAAGCCGTATTTCCGGAGTGACAACTGTCGGACGATAGATGGCATTGTGTTTGCGTTGAGTACCACTGTTGGAAGAATGGTAGCGCCGGCGGTGACCCCTGATGGAAGGCAGGCCTTGGTGGCGAGCGAGTATTAAGCAAGTCTCTTATGCCCATGATGGATGCCGTGAACGGTTGTCTCTAGCGTGGGTCCTCGGCGCAGTCACCGCGGCCTGCGCGTCGGGGGCCTTCATGGTAAGTCCAGCGTTTGACGCCGCCGCTTTGGTTGTGTTATTGTGTGTTTGCCATGTTTTGGAGTGTAAGGAATTTGTGTGTAAGGATGTCTTAGTGTGTTGATAACGACTGATGTATCATTCGGCGGACGATATCGTCATTGTAAATTAGATAATAAATGTATGATTGTTGTGTTGGTTTGTACCGACCGCGTATGCTGTGTCTGTTCACTCCAAGAGCATGGCGAGGCGCTCGCCTCGTAGAGACCTCACACTGGCTGCCCAACGTGGAGCTCTTGGAGTATCGGAGGGCAGTTTTTGCGGTTCGGTAGAAGCTTTTGTTAGCACCGGGGTAGAGTAGGCCTATGGGGACTTTTTTGCTAGCGTCGGCAGTGTGCTCAGTTGAGAAGTGAGGAGATTGCTTTTCTGGCGTGTTTGAACTTGTCGGCAGGTTGAGTTTTTATTTTCTTCTGCTCGCAAGTGTTTTTTTTTTGTTGTGTTAGTTTTGAAAACTGTTGTTGAATTAGAACGAGAGCCATGCGGTCTGCATCCTGGGGTGAGCAAGGCCTAGAGCACATGGTTTGCAGACCAAGCCCGAAGCGACTGAGTACGGAAGCCTCGTGGGTAGTCTGATTTTCTGTGAATAGCTTCTTCTATCTTTTTGGGCTCAGGGAGCCGGGCGTGGTTGCTGACTTGTATTGCGGCTCGACGCCGGGGCGTCGTGACACTGCCCGGGGCAGTGGATGCCGATCGCTCGGTAAGCTACTGTGTGCGGCGAGCGATAGGGCCACCTCACAGAGTAGATGTCTCCTCGTGGCTGCCTCTTCTGCGCCTAGGCTAGGTGCTGGGTGGATGCCGGTTGTTGTCGAGCGACTCATTAGGCCTAAGACTCTGCGCAGCCATCTGTCGCACGTGGCACAACTAGGTGGATTGTGGCGTTAAGGTGTTGCGCTCTGCTTCCCTCACTTTCTTTTTTATCTTGCGATGCTTGAGTTAGAAAAAGAGATTTTTGTTTTATTTTGATGGGCGTCTCGACCGCCGCCGTTGTATTATCTGGCCGTACTGACCATCGCACCACGTGGCCCGAAAGCCCGAAGCTCTCTTGCCTAGGCCCTGCTATATTGTTTCTTTCGTTTTTTTTTTTTATTCAGCGGAAGGGATGTCACCCACGGCCGGCTGTTTTCTGCACATCATCAGCGTCGCTGGCCAGGAATGCTGTCGTGAGGTCGGGCGATGGAGACGCCTCGGACCTGCGCAACTGCCTGCAGTCCGGCGCCCTCGTGAGTGCTGGTCGCAACTAGAAGACGTGTCGGCGCTAGCGACAGTTCGTTGCCCCAACGACAACGTTGATGTTGCGGGGCTGGTACTGAGGTGAAGTCGAGCCAAACAGTGCAGCAGTGTCGACCGGCGGTGGTGTCGTGGCGCAAGAACATTATGGACATGTGATGTCATTTTTTTTTTTGTTAAAGCTTGTGTAGCCTATCTTTGTTTCCGAGATATGGTTTGATTTAAGGTTGAGAGAATGTGGGGGTGCTGACACTCCCCTGTAAAGGTGTCTCGCACAGAAGCCGTATTTCGGAGGTGACAACCGCCGGACGATAGATGGCTTTGTGTTCGCGTTGAGTACCACTGTTGGTAGAATGGTAGCGCCGGCGGTGACCGCTGGCGGAAGGCAGGCCTTGGTGGCGGGTGAGAGTTGAGTCTCTTCTACGCGTGGCGGTTGCCACGAACGGTTGTCTCTAGCGTGGGTCCTCGGCGCAGCCACCGCGCACCTGCGCATCGGGGGCCCTCGTGGTAAGTCAAGCGTTGACGACGACGCCTTGGGTGTGTTATTGTGTGTTTGCCATGTTTTGGAGTGTATGTAAGTTGTGTGTAAAGATGTCTTAGCATGTTGATAACGACAGATTTATCATTTGACGGACGACATCATTGTTGTAAATTAAATAAATGTATTATTGTTGTGTTGGTTTGTACTGACCGTGCTTGCTGTGTCCGTTCACTTTAAGAGCATGGCGAAGCGTTTGCCTCATAGAGACCCCACACTTCTTTTATCATTAATGATGGGATGCCATCTGGGCTACTGCTAGTTCTTATATTAAGGTCGTGGTTGTCCTGGCTACTACTGTACAGATCTTCGTAAAACTCTTTCGCTAATTTAACTATCCTATCCATATTGGTAGTTACTTTTCCTTCTTTGTCCCTTAGTGCATACATCCAAGTTTTGCCTATCCCAAGTTTTTTCTTGCTTGCTTTGACGCCTCCTCCGTTCTTCAGAGCGTCTTCAATTCTCTTCATGTTATACCTTCGTACATTGGATACCTTATGGTTTTTAATCAACTTCGAAAACTCTACCAACTCTATTTTGTCTGTTGTACTTGAGGCTTTCATGCTTTGACGCTTCTTGATGAGGTTCTTCGTCTCCTGGGACAGCTTGCCAGTGTCTTGTCTATCGTACCTCCAACTTCCATTGCCCACTCCGTAATGATGCTCATCAGATTATCATTTATTGTGTCAATGCTAAGGCTGGTTTCCTCAATAAGAGCTGAATATATATTCTGAAGCGAGACTCAGACTTCCTGTATTTTCCCTCTCAGTGCTAGCTCATTGATTGGCTTTTTACGGATCAGTTTCTGTTCCTTCTTCAAGTCTAGTCGAATTCGAGACCGTACCATTCTATGGTCACTGCATGATACCTTGCCAAGCACTTCTACATCCTGCACGATGCCTGGATGTGCACTCAGTATAAAATCTATTTTGTTCTTATTTTCGCCATCAGGGCTACTCCATGTCCGCTTACGATTTTCTCACTTTCGGTAGAAGGTATTCGAAATTCGTAAATTATTGCGTTCTGCGAATTCTACTAGTATCTCCCTTCTGGCATTTCTAGTGCCGATACCATAATTTCCTACTGCCTGGCCTCCAGCCTACTTTTTCCCTACCTTTGCATTGAAGTTGCCTATTAGCGTAGTATATTGTGTTTTTACTTTCCTCATTGCCAATTCTATGTCTTCATAGAAGCTTTCAACAAACGCGTCGTCATGGCTGAATGTAGGCACGTAAGCCTGCACTAACTTCATCTTGTATCTCTTATTGAGTTTAATTACCATACCTGCCACCCTTTCATTAATGCTATAATATTCCTCTATGTTGCCAGCTATGTTTCTGTGGATAAGGAACCCGACTCCCAGTTCTCTTCCGTCAGCCAAGCCCCGATAGCAAAAGACGTGCCCATCCTGTAGCACTGTATAGGCCTCATTTGTCCTCTTAACCTCACTGAGCCCTATTACATCCTATTTAATACCCTCTAGCTCCTCGAATAGTTCAGCTAGACTTGCTTCACTAGATAAGGTTCTAGCATTAAATGTTGCCAAGTTCAGGTTCTAATGGCGGCCTGTCTGGATCCAGAGATTCTTAGCACCTTCTGCTGCGTTGCAGATCTGACCACCGCCATGGTCAGTTGCTTCGAAGCCGCTGGGGACTGAGGGACGTGAGTTAATTGAAGTATGCATTTAGGAGGTAGTGGCCAGGTACTGCATCAGGGCATTCAATCCTTCTCTGGTGAGGAAGTGGTGGGGGAGTCTGTCTCTGTTTCACTCTAACCAACCCACGAATAAAAAATGATTGGTTGAATAGTCTTAGAGGGCAACTTTAAGCCATTTCACGTGAACAATGTCTCATCCACTCTGGTCCACATATTCACTCCTTCGAAGCATACAATTCGTTCAAGTTGTCAATAAGGACATATTATTTTCCATCAAAATTGTCATTTATTGATGTTCTCATGACACTATTATCGGCTGATATTTTGTAAATGCGAAGGCATTTTGTAATCAGGCTATGTCAGGCATCCGGCGAAGTCAGCGCACTGGCAGGTGTTATCTCTCCGCTTTCACTCCCTCTCTCTCCCATAGCAACAGCTGCGGGCGCGCACACTTAACCTCACCCCTAGCAACCGAAGCAGGTGGTGCGAGCAGAGTAACGTGGAATGAGTGGAGAGGAGGAGCACACTGGTGTGTGAGGGCACTCACATCGTGGGAGCTCGGCAGAGCTCCCACGTGTGTGGAGAGAGTAGGTGCAGTGCTTCACCGCTTTTTCTCTTGCCGTACGCTCTCTCTCGCTCCACTCTCTTGTTCGCTCGCTCGTACGTACATATAAATGGAGTGAAGCGTGCGCCTAACTCTCGACCATTTTCTGGCTGATGATTGCGTAAATAAATGGCTACGGTACAAATCCTTGTCTCGTCATAAATTTATGCCATTAAAATTACCACGTCATGTACTCTTGGTGCAAGAATGCATTTTCATTTCCTCACGATTCCCTTCGGAGAGATGGGGGCATTTATTTATTATAACGTTACCCTTGGCCCTTATTCAGTGATGTTTTGATGATGTTATCCTCAGTCATAGTTCATAGCTAACAAGCCAAGCACTTCCCAAGAAATGTTACGATAATGTGGTCAGCCCAGGCAGAAAAATGCTACATGCACTATGTCATAACCACTCACAGAAACAGCAAACTTAAGCCAGTAAAAAGGGGTAAAAATTGTCAAGGCAAGTTAAGCTTAAGAGCGACAAACTTGCATTGTTCATGATTAAATGCAGTTCGAGTCACACACCATTCAGAGACTTCGATGTGTGGCTTGAAATTGTCCATTATTTCAGGAAGTACACCCTCATTCACAAGATTGATGATTTGCTCCTTCGTACATGGACCATACGAAGTTGAAAAACATCCCTGTTTATCTGTAAAAAAACAACATATGTTTTTCAGTGCACACCTTGTTTCAAGTATATAAATGTACATCTTCACTAATGTGCAAACGCGCTGTTGCATTGTTAGTCTATCCCCTATTCACAAAATATACCTTTCTATCAGGAAGGTGACATCTTATTATCAGCCCGTATACCTTGCACAGGACATTCTTACTCGTACTCTCTCCTTTTCGTCGTCTTTAGCTGCATACCATGGAAGACAGGAACGGCCTTCCCTGTCATCATTGCCATCACCAAACCACAAGCCTTTACTGATGCTGCAATGCTCACTGCTGTTCCTGACTGGTCCACGTTGCCCGGTCACTTCCTGTTAAGTCATTTGCACCTAGTGGCGCACATGTGTTTCACAGATAGGTCTCATTTAGGGTTAACGACCAATGAGCGGTAGGTGGCACAGTGCTCACATCGGTTCACCATAATCATAGTTATGGTTAGCGCAGTAGCACCAGCAGTGACGCCCGGCGATAAGACTGTGTAGTGGCATATTACACATGAGCAGGTATTTTTCGCGTGTGGAGGCTGGCATGAATGGTCACCTCCTACGGGGGTCCACGAGATATGATGACTGCAAGTCGTGTTTCATGGAGGCGAGTAGAGCATTGGCGATGCCACGTTCACGTTGTGCTTATTATTGTTATATTGAGTGTCTTGAAATATTGTATAAGGATGTTTTAGCATGTCACTAGTGACATATTTGATTTGGCTCGCAATATCCTCATTTGTAAAAGTAGTTGAATAAATGTACACGATGTTTGGTTTGCCCGACCGTGTCACCTGTCTCTGTGTATTTTGAGAGCGGTGCTCTGATTTCAGGACCTCACCACGTGTCATCAATTCTGTATAACCACCCCTTATGCAATAGCCCCAGAGCGGAGTCTTCAAAATAATAAAATGAGATGTGAAGAGTTGACATGGCAGAATGAGCACTAAAATTAATTGGCAATAAGTAGTGCACAAAGCATTGTGAACTGCTAAAATACAATGCAGCCAATATATTCTGAGCACGCTCACTCAATCCATGTTAACACTTGACACAAAGAATGTAGCCATAGCATACCAGTTGTGCAGTTGTGCACACGACGTAGATTCTATGGGGTCTTGAAATGATGGCCGCTTTTGCCCGACCGTGTCTGCTGTGTCTGTGTATTTTGACAGCGGTGCTATATTTTCAGGACCACACATGTATATGTTTATTTACCTGCTTTTGTATCAACAAGCTTGCTAGCCAAATTAAATACATCATTAGTGATAATTGAACAACCTTACACTATATGCCAATAGAACGCACAACATAACACAAGCTACTGCGGTGTTGCTGACGTTTGACTCGCCACAAGGTATCTCTCATTGACCCACCACTGGATACGTACGCCGCCACACGCCGCTAACCCCAAAGAGAATCTCCCTGCTGTTTCCTGTGCGCCCACCAAACCTCACCACTGGTTGGCACTGCTGGTGCTACAGTGCAAACCCAGTCAGTCTTCATATCTTGGGCAGGTGTGCACATGAAGGCTCCTTATAACCCACAAGAGAACAGCGCCACTTCTCACTAGGTGGCTCTCAAACCTAACTGCGGCTATTCCATGAGACAGGCACATATGTGTGCCATGAGGCATAAACTATTTTACAGGAAGTAATAGCATCCCCGCAATGCACACAACGAAAACTGTAAAGCCAAATAAGGTAGCCATGCTTCATTTACTGGCTACTATATTGCACGATCCACAGGTCTATGTTGTCAAGAATGAACTTGCACCTGGAAGCATTTCTAGTTGCCCCCTTGTACCAGTGCTATTTATTTTGTGTATAGTCATCAAGTGCAAAGAGACCTGTAGCAACAATCTGTAGCTAGACCATAAGTATATTGCCATTCCACTATGAGGGAGGACTTGTTTCTGACTGTCCCATCCTTTATACGTTTACCTGACGAAATATTGGCAACTCGCTGCCCTACATCTCCCTGAAGGCTTGAAGGCAGAGTGAAGTCGGCAATCAAACCGCTAGGCAATCAAGTCGGCATTAAGCTGCCCACCCGAAGCACCAAAGGCAACAAAAACCCACAGATTTTTCAGAAAAAAAATGTTGGTAGCTTGCACTAGTTACTTCTTACTTTATGAAGCAGTTTCTGAAGCCGTCATAACTGTTACAGTTACTGGTATTTTAAGAACAGATACTCCGGTTGGAGTCCATAGCATCGTAGAAGCATCTCGTGTAAATAATGTTAATCATAAGATATATTTCAAAAACAACAATCAATGTAAATTTCAAGAGGTAAATAATTTTAAAAATGGCTGGATGTCAGAAATGAGCTGTGTAACTAAAATACTAGTGTTTGTAGAAGATATCAAATCAAACCGGTAAAGCTAAGCTTCACATTTTACAAGTAACCACAGCCCCTCCATAACTGTCGCTAAATAAGCAGTAGATGATCGGTATGAGATAAAATTAATTCTGCTCATTTTCACATTTCCCCAAACTAACCTGCAAGTCTAACAAAAAAAAAAAACTACCAAATGAGCTACATGCTTAATATGCCAGTTTTGTCGCACAAATGAGATCAGAGCCGGTAATAATGCACACTAGTAGCAAACTCTAATAGTATACAGATTCTTTTGAGTTTCTTTAGGATGAATGAGCTGGTTCAACATTAAAAGTTTGTCATTCTCATTCTCTCAGTGCCATTTTGGAGCAGGTTTGGAGCAATTACTATAAAAAAATTACTGTTTGGAGCAGCATGGAGCAGCACTTCCATCACTGCTAGTGGTGCAACAAGGCTGGACAAACAGAACTTGTGATTGACCCACAATATTAGCAAGGTCATAATTAGCAAGATGCAAGTTAACATGGTGCTAATAATAAAATATTATTTAGAGATTGTAGCTAAAGTATTGATTACCATATTTCTAATTAAGACAGTCTTTATTAGCAAGATGAGTCTTCCTCCTCTGCTTCTGTCAGTTTCTCGTTTCTCTTTCTGTTCTGTGCTTTTCTTTTTTCATCAAGAGGCACACCTTTAGAAGAAACACCTACATTGCACATTCGTCATGTCAACATGAATGGCTGTGCTGACCTTATTATCTGCCAAATCACTACAGAAGTAGTATAAATATATTGCCAAAAATAGACTGTCTTCATTTGCAGTCAAAAGGACGAAGAGTGCACCCGCTGATTGAGTTGCTGCGTTTCATGCGCTAGGGGGAACTACACATGGCAGGCTGTACAGTATGAACTTTATTTAATGACCACCTCTTAGGGTGACACTGCGGGCCGTTTAGCTTTCTCAAAATTTATCCTGGTTTGGGGTTTGAACTCATGGCTAATACCTTTCTGGTGGACACTCCACGAATCCAACTAATCAGGAAGCTAGAAATTGACAGTGTAAGGGTGAATTAACCCTTTAATGACGACTGTCGCGAACTGGCGACACACTGAAAAACTGAGCAAGCATGTCACGAAATGTATGCCACCTTTAATGGCAGCCGTCAAATCTTCACGGGGAACGTAGCTTTCAGCATGAAAAATCTAGCATCGTCTCATATGGGGTATTCTATGCCAGAACCAATTGTTTTGACGTTGATGGCAGAGAGCACAAAGCATGTACAACAATTCTCACTTGTTCATTCTTTCTCTCCTGCGTAACATAAGTTCTCTTATATAATTTTGATTACAGGAAAAAACGCACACAACAGAACTAGAGGCTGTATGTTTCTCAAGTTATTTGCATCAGGAACCAACTGCTTTGTTTCATCTTCATGATCAATAAATGTTTTCCATTTGAGAATGCTGTCTTCACTGTTTCGTTCAGCCAACATTCGAGGTAGGTTTTTTTGTTCTTTTTTTCCAGGCTTCGGACTTCAGGAAGTCTGCTTAGAATCGGGGTCGGCCTAGATTTGAGTCAATAGGGTACGCGGTACCGGTGGTCAACGTGCTCCAAGAGAGGTTCAGTCGTCATACAGCCCTCGTACATGAACACATTAACGATTTGCTTGCCATCGCTATTGTTGATCGTTCATCAAATCTATCCCAGCTGCAGAAACTATACGAAGAAGTATGCTTCCACACTAGCTGCCTGGATAACCTCAGATTTCAAGCATGGGAGTACGCGGTCACTGTGTGCTCATGCGACCACTCCCCAAAGACATCGCTATTCTCTACTGGAAATGCATGAAAGAGGCGAGCAATAAAGCTACTCCAAGGTCACGTCAAGATCAGGTGCGTGACGTGATGAAGTTTCTGCAGATACAGATCGAGAGGAGAGCTTCCGTTCGAAAGGCCTGCGAAAATTCAGCCCCACGGGACATGATCGAAGTCATCCTCGTTTTCAACCATCGATACGGTTGGCATTAGCGCTGGCCAAAGAATCTGCAATGAACAGCTATGCTTGCTGCGTACTACGCTGCTACCGTGACCACATTATAAAGGGCTGCCAGACCACCATGACAGCAGATGATATTCGGTGGCAGATCGCATGATGCTTGCTGCATACTATGCTGCTACCGTAATTACACTGTAAAGGGCTGCCAGACCACCATGACAGCAGACGAAATTCGGTAGCAGATCGCATGAAAGTGCTGCAATGCCACATGACTCAAGTGCACGCACTGCAGGAAGCAGCATCTTACTGTACTTAGCAAAATATGGAAATTAGAAAACAACGTGAACACAGACAACAGTGACACAATGAAAATTGAAAGCATACGAATGAACACCAGTGCTCCCGCAAGCAGTTCTATCACAATCCCCTCATGCAAACGGCCACAGTATGATCGTCGGCAAGGCACAATTCCATGCTGGTTCGTATGCTGCTTGACACTGACAGCCAAAGGACATTAGACACTGCTGATGACATCCCCTTTGTTCCTTTAGTGAGAACACCATGGCCAAGACACTTCATAAATAACTGACCCAACAGAGACGTGGAGATTCAACCCGATAGGTATCACCAACCCTCCAGAAGCCGCCAGCACTTAGGACCAAGAATCATTGAGTATGTTAAGACAGTATGTGCACAAGGATGCCGGTATATATGTGGTTCCACTTATGATAAAGTGCCAGGGTCGATTGGCTAGCACCAACTGAAGTGTCGCAGAAAATCGACTCAAGCGCGAACTTCAGAGCTTCGAAGGACAACAGAAGCTGTTGGACGCACATGACAGCGAAATTCGAGAGTATTTCACAGAAGGTCACACCGAATGTGTTGACACCTCTTGGAAACCAGGAGCGACCGTTTACTACTTTTCGAGCCACGCCGTAGTTTGTTCAGAGGCTATCACTACAAAGATCCGTTTAGTGTTTGACACTTCTTCCCACAAACACGAGTCATCCCTCAAAGACAACTTGGACAAGGAAGTCAAACTTGGTGCTGAGCTCTTGCAACTCCAGGTTCAATTATTATGACAGCAGACGTCTGGAAGGTTTTCCTGCAAATATCCATCTGACAAGAAAACCGTGATGCCCTCCGCTTTTTATGAGTCAACCGAATCAATGACAATGAGGGGATACCACCTTCCATCGTCGAATGGCGCATAACTCATGTGCCCTTTAGAGTGTCATCAAGCCTACTCATTCTGGCTGCTACTTTGCAGCATCACGTCAAAAAGTGGAGGAAAACGGAGCTAGTAATACCTACACGCCTAAAGAATATTGTTACGAGAAGGAGACCGATTCAGAAGAATATATTCTACATAGATGTCCTTGTCATAGGCGCTTCCAGTGACAAAGAGGCTCTCGCACTCTGCCGTAACTTATTGACTAAGTGGTGCTCCAATTCAACCCTTCTTTCAAGCTTTTACTGCAGTGCTAAGCATTTGTGCTACCTTTTCGACATTCAGGATTACACTCACAGAATCCAGTGGCACTTCATCGTTGAGTGTGGTGGGAAGGCATTCGGAAACACATCATTCACAGTTTTAAGGAAGCACTCAAGCGTTACCTCTGACACAGCAGCTTGCGTTACAATGAGCTGCTCCCTGTACTAGTGGAAGTCGAAGCAGCAATCAACTGTCACATACTTAGAGGATGCACTCTTGGCAAGCACTCTCAAATCATGACTGGTACATTGCCACTATCCCTGAAGAGGAAGGTGTATAACAGCTGCATCTTGCCAGTACTTACCAACGAAGCAGATGCCTGAAGACTTACGAAGAAGGTTCAGCTTAAATTGAGGACGACATAGCGAGCGATAGGGAAGAAAACGATAGGTGTAACCTTAAGAGACAAGAAGAGAGCAGAGTGGATCACGGAACAAACCGGGGTTAAGGATATCATAGCTGAAATCAAGACGAAGAAATGGCCATGGGCCGGGCATGTAGCACGTAGACAGGATAACCACTGGTCGTTAAGGGTAACTGATTGGATTTCCAGAGAAGCCAAATGCACGAAGGGAAGACCGAAAGTTAGGTGGGCAGATGAGATTAAAAAGTTTGTGGGTGTAAAGTGGCAGCAGCAAACACAGGACCAAGTTGGCTGGTGGAACATGGGAGAGGCCTTTGTCTTGCAGTGGACATAGGCTGATGATGATGTTGACTAAGAGGATGATATCACTTAACGAAGAAACACTTTGAAACCACCCCATTTTTTAGTTGGCAAGCATCTTGTCACTCTGCCCACAAAACGAAAAAATCTTGCTCGCGATGCCACTGTGGCCAACCTTTGAAGAAGAGCACAGCATCAGGAACATTTACTTGAGAATCTGCGGAAACGGTGGAAAAAGGAATATCTTTTGTTCCTGCACACTGCACACCACAGCTTGCCTATGCTGTCATCCGACGTAAAGTTCTACGATCTCATTCTGATAGAAAATTTAAATACGTCACCTCTTACATGGAAGACGGGTCATGTCATTAAAGCGTTTCCGGAAAAATATGATACTGTAAAGCTGTCATACGCTCAGCAAGTCCAATGTCCTGTGCAGTGACTCTACCTCGTGGAGGCACACTGATGCAACACGGCAGCGGGAGTGTGATAAAAACTGAAGAGCACGATGCAGAGCAGAGCGCAAGCATAGGACGCCGCCTGAAGTAGTTGTGTTCAATTATTAAACCATGACTGAATACATCAGTCTGTCTTCTACAGTTATAGCATATGGACAAAGACCATTGACATTCCTATTTATAAAACAGTAGACAATTAATCAAGACCAATGATAATGTTTTGAATGAAGGTCTTGGTTACACAGTGTTAGCTATTGATTCACGAAAGCAAAGTGAATAGGTGGTTTCAGTCCTTCAAAGTCCAAGGGAGCATGTTTTAGTGTGACAAAGATTGATGCCCACTTTACTACTACAGTCACAGTGTGCACAAGTAAAAGTGGGTCTAAAAGTAGTTTGTGACAGAGCTGTGACATACGGCAGTAAGTTTTAATGAAGCAAACATAGCAACAGCACTTTTTCTAGTGCCATGTACTTTTTGACAGTCACCAAACAATGTTTACAATGCAAGTATTGCTTACCTAAAGGCAAGGGGTCAGCACCCTTCGGTGTTTCCTCATATTTCCATCCATCACCACCATTTTCTATTAATCGCCATGAGGTAAATGCACCTAATAAAAAGTAGAAAAGAAAACAATGTAGAGCAGTCAGTATTAATATGAGAAAAAAAGAAAAAAAAAAGCTCAAATCTGCCACAGTTATATGCGGAGAAATGGGTGGTTGGCTTAGGGCAGCGGCATCAAACAAACAGACAAACAGCCCGTAGACAGCATGCGACCCACAAACCTCTTGGTAGTGGCCCGCCATGACCAGATGCTATGTTGATAGTCGCTAGGACAATTGCCATCTTCCAAAGTCATCATCATTGCCATTAATCATCATCATTTCATAGCCACCGTGCCACGCCTCTCGCACAGCTCATGCATAGCCCAAACTGTGTGAGAACAGAACAAGTTCACAAGCCTGGCTTGTCGAATGCTGGCAGCCGCCGCCGCACCGCTTCAGACTACGAACAAAGTGGCGAGATCGGCACAGCGATGTCGGCCACCTTCACGACGTCGTCTCACGTCTCTCCTCTCCGCCGCTACATATACAAATCAGCAAGGACATATGTCACAAAGAAGACCGGTGACATGAAGTGTGATGGCACACGTGATTACCTCAACAGCGAAGTAGGATGTCATTTCTTTATTCCTTCTTTTTTCCCAAACCTAATCGAAGATAGGACACCTGTGCTGCTGTGGTGTAAAGTTTAAACTTGTGCCTATGTAACAAACAAATTATTTAAAATGTGAAAACAGTCCCACCTGTGTGCGTGCATCTGCATGTATGTAAGCAAATCATCACTGAAAAAGGCACTTGTCACCTGTGTAAATTACGTGATTCATTTGATTTGCATGCACCACTATGCACCAGTTCACATAGGAAAACAAAATGTTGAAACATTATGCAGCTTTAATTCAGCGGTGTCGGCACAAAAGAAATGGGGAAGTGGTAATGCTGTGCATGCCTTTCATTCAAAGGGAGAGAGAGAAAATACTTTATTAGAAATAGATCAATCACATCAGGCACTGCCCTTCAGCCAGAATCCCTCAAGACACGGCGGCAGCTAGGGCTTGACTGATGATGTCTATATTTCACAATACTGTCAACTCTATTGTGAGAGACCTTACAGAGAGGGTAACATAATAAAAAGAAGAGAGAACATCATCCGCAAATACACATATACAGGTTACATCAGGATCAAGCGGTACACTCGTACCGATAGTCATCGAACATCTGTTCAGAATCTGACAAATCATACTGTTCGACAACGCACATCAGCAATTCATTCCGCATTTAAATTATATCAGGAAAGAAGGTGTATCTGAACCTATCATTATGAGTTACGTACGCTTGGATCGCCCTGCTGTGGTTAGTTCTTGAGCTTTGTTTACCTGGTGGCAGTAAGTATACTTCATGGTTAATATTTAGCTGACCACAGAGTACTTGAATAGCTTCAGATCTTTTTTCCACCTATGCATTTCCAACATATGTAGGTCACAAGAACGGATAATTTCTGTGACTGACCCTGCCCTTCGTTCACGGGAGCATGTAAATTGCACCACTTACCTCCCAATTTTTTCCATTTGTTCATTTAGACAATTTTCATGAGGACCCCCATACTGCTCACATGTACTCTGCAACTGGTTCTACAAACGTTTTTTAAGCAGCAAGTCTCACATTGGCTGCTGCACCCTCTAGTTTCGTTCGCAGGATCTTGTATGAAGAAACATTGCTTATGTGTAAGCTCCAGGATAAATTTTGCATTATCATTAGTTCTAGATATTTAAAGTGAGTAGTATTTATTAAGCACTTGCTGGACGTTGGGGTCTGGGCTCTGAAGCAGAGCTTCCCAGGAGTGTGTGAACCATCATTCTGACTTGGACATGTCCACACCATGTGAACCGAATTTGCTACCTCATCACAAAATTTGCGCTGGGTCCAGAAAACTTCTGGGTGTAATTTCCTGTAGAGTACAGGGTTTGGAAAAACCCTTGCCTGCAGTAACTTTGGCTAAAAAGCCCCCTTTTTCTTACTGAGCAATCTCTTTGCTCCCGTGTACACTTTCCAATTTTGCCTATAGTGTGCTACGATTTTAAGGTATGTGAATATCCTCACTTGTTTAGGTAAGTTCGCTAACTAGAGGTTCTAAGGATCGCCTGATAAGCGAGACCTTCGGTAACCAAATGAGCCTCCTCATTCCCTCCCCTGGTTTGCTGGAGCCCAGATGAGCTGCACAGTCTCTCTGAGTACTCCTGCGGTGTTTAATATACAGACGGTAGTCTCCGTCACCTTTCCCGATTTATAATTTATCACAACATTTGTGGAGTCACTGATGACCACACTGACCCCCTTTTGGCTGATGGCCAAGGCTACGGCCACTTCCTCGGCCTCTACAATACCGGCCCCACAGACTGTGCAGCACGCTCAGGGCTCCGTCTTCCCTGACTACTGTGTGCGCCGTTTTGCTTTTATATTACGCAGCATCTGTATACAGGAGTGAAACATTAAATGAACACTAAATAAAAAGTTATTTTTTTTCTCATTAGCAAATTACTCTTTTCCAATAACAAAATCACTACACTTGTTGTGAAAAGATTCTTGGTAAGTGCGAAAAGGTGTAAAAACAAACTCCTGGAGGAAAAACCATCTTGAAATTCTTGTACCAGTAGACCTCTCCCTGTTTGTAAACAGTGTGATGTCACTGCGGACACCATACCCTCTCTCGGAGCAGGTGCTGGTTGGCAAGAAAGCTCCGCCGCCGGCATCTTTCTGCATAGCAGAACTGCATGTCTACATACCTTCGACAGAAATTTCTACATTGCTATGTTCTAAAGTCACAGTTTTTGAAAGGAGGGGGTCGCGGAAGGGTCATTGCTCATAGTCTGGAAATTTGTTTGTCGTAGATGGATGGATGGATGGAGAAACTTTATTTAGAGTACTGAGAGACGCGACTAGCACGAAGTGGGCTTCACCCACGTAGATGACAGCCATAAAAAATCTGATATTTTTTGAAAGCGAATGTTTTGAATGTACATGGTGACTGGCAATTTGAGGAATATTTGCATCGCATGGATGTAAACTTATTCATTTTCCATCCCGGCATGTGTAATGCAGTTTTAGACGAGGTACAGCATTGGCGGCAGCATGGTTTTGAGCTGCTGTGCGCGACGTCATGGATAAGATTCTTAATCACTGCGAAAAAGTCTGATCGAAGACGAATGAAAAAAAAAAAAGAAACACTTCTTGCCATGCGTTCGGCTGAGGTTAACATAACCCCGTGAAAGTGAAATTCTGCCGCTGCATTTCTCAATAACTCAGTGAAAATTCATGTGGTGTAAAACCCGACAACTTAATAATATATAATATTATCTGGCACGGTTAGCTTGCTCCATTTGACAATTACAACGTGTTTGGCATCTATATTGCTCCTTTAGTGTTGATACACAAGCTTCTAATGCGCATTGTCACTTCATAAGAATCGAGCCGTAAAAGTACAAAGTAAATAAGAAAGTGAAATCTCCGCTGTTTCTATTAATGCGTATCAGATATGCGATAATACGAGTTATAGCCGTGTTGAAGTGTATATGCAGATTAAGCAACGCTACAACATGCTTGTAGCTCATGCGTACTTGTATGTATCACCCGGAGATCGTGCACTTTTATTTCTCTGCACATTGCGCGTACGCTAAGATGTACCCATTCGCAGATGATTGCGTCAAATGCATTTTTACCTTGACTAAAATGTCAGATAGTGAAGTTCCATCGACAACCAGTTACTGCAACCTGCCCACAACGAATACCAGTGTTTTCGCAAACAGTACGCATCGCGTTATTCACACTGCACACACCACGCACAATATTCCCAGTTTCACCGTCCGTAAAGGTGAACCAATACTGTCGATGCCTTTCAACGCGCACTACACGCCGCAGTCAACACTGCACATTTTGGAAGACGATGCCGCTGTTCATCGCACCGGCCGCCACGTGTGTTCACTTATCTGAGATAAACAGCCAGCCAGCGTTACAAATATTTCATCACTCACTTTACCACACACCTAGATGTTCTCTGACACATACCACAGCTAATGTTGCCACTGTGAGATGAAGATTAAGCTTTTAAAAAGAAAAAAAATACCCCAAGCACCGAGCGACTGCACCCCACTCAGCAACCAGCGGGAGTATTTTGCCAACCACCACCTTGCACGTGCCTCGGTGACGTCACACTGTGACGTACCCCTGTAGAGGTCTATTGCTGAGACATCACATAGTTTAATGGTATCTGCTAAAGTCTGTGTGGGATGAGTGATCAAATAAAAAGGTGCAAAATGGGTATAAATGAAGTTTTCATTCAAAGAAGTGCCTGATCACAGCCATCCTACTGATGAATGAGCCAAAGGATACCTTGTTCTCAGAATTCCTGTGACCGTGACAAGACCTAGTCCTTGACAACATCACTGATTTCGTCAACCAAGTTCAAGTCTTTTAAATGTTTTTTTTTTCAGGGGTCCAAACACATGGAAATGGCAGATGTTAACAGCGGCCAGTTTAAAGAGACACTAAAGGCAAATATTAAGTCAATATTGATTGCTAATATAGTGGTTTAGAAACCACTGATGGTCCACATCGCATTAACGCACTTCAAATCACCCGCCTGAAAGCGTTCTTTTTGTCGTCAATGTTACCATGCCCCCCCATCGCTCGCTTGTCCTGCGTGGCTACTAACACTAGTAGCAGCAGAGCGAAAATAGTGGGAGCAAGAGCTGCAACAAGGGCCATTGAACAATTTCCTGCTCTTAGTTCAGCTGGGCCCTGTTAGATGGCACCACCTACCCCGCCGGAAGCGCAACATTTGAACCATTTGTGCCATTCCTCATAATAACATTAGGCATTTTTTAAATTAATCAAACAGAAACAAACCAACACAGTTTCATTATGTCTCTTGATGCATGGAAGATTCTTTTTTATTACAGCCAGTTTGATTACTAGGTACTAATCGTAGCCTGATGCTCTCACGTCATCGAGATCATTTCCCAAATCTCTAACTTGTGGCGCACTTCGTATGATACATTGAGATCAATTTTTCGGTAAGTAGGGCACTGGTGTTCATAATATTGTAACGCACACTTCAATGAACACTTTCAATAGACTAACGTAGATAGAGCGAACTTGTGCCCGAGATTAATAACACAGCTAGAACAGAATCTCCTAGCAGTCCCGAGTATTCACTTCTGCTTGTTTCTCCACGTTCTTTTTTTTTTTTTTTTTAACACGGGTTGCACGCAGTTGGGGCCCGCAGGCTCATGCGCTGCGAAACATCCGGAGGTCATAAGTATCGGCTAGCGCGCATAACTCGAAGTCACATTGTGTCATTGCCCCCCTTTCCAGAGTACATCGTCCCGATCGTTGTGTCCAACTGGTAGCATGGCAGTAATTCATAACACCTCGTCGTGGATGCAGGTAACGAAGAGCAACGTTGTGTCCTCGACGTTTCATTGCCTGTCGTGATACGGTTTTATCCTGACGACATGCACAGTTTCCGTGCGATGCCACCGTCGTGATGAAATATCCTGTCCATCTGGCATAACTTCGTAGTTGAGCGAGCCGACGCGGCGGAGCACTCTGTATGGACAGAAATAATGGCGAAACAGTTTTTCCGATAGGCCACGAACTCGTACAAAAATCCACACCCATACTCTGTCTTCTGGTGCGTACAGTACGTCTCTTCGTCACAGATTGTATCGGTGCGTGTCTATTTTCTACTGTTAGAGAATGCGATATCGTGCCAGCTGTCTGGCACGATATCGCTCTTAGTGTGTAGTCGTGAACGTCACAGTCATTCTTCTGCTCTTAGTGTGTAGTCGTGAACGTCACAGTCATTCTCGGATGTCTCGTCAATAGGTAACATTGCATCTAAAGGTGTCGTTACCGTCCGGCCAAAAACAAGTTGGGATGGCGTCATTCGTGTTGCCTTGTCTCTTGCATCGCAGCGTTGTAGGCGAATGTTGCATACGGTAATATTTTATACCGAGTACGGTGTTCTATATCCATGTACATTGACAACATATCAGCCAGCATTCTGTTCAGTCGTTCGGTAAGACCATTCGCTTGAAGATGATATGCTGTCATTTTCCTATGACTGGTGTGCGTCAATTTTACAATACATTTCATCAGGTCGGCCGTAAATGCAGTTCCGCGGTCTGTGATCAACGCTCTTGGAGCTCCGTGCCGCAGTAAGATGTTGGGGACGAAGAATTCGGCTACTTCAACGGCTCATCCTTTAACAAGAATCACTGTCTCGGCATCTCGGGTTAGATAGTCGGTCGCAACTATTATCCACTGTTTTCCTGATGACGGCGTAGGAAATGGGCCCAGGGAGTCCATTCTCACTTGTGTGAACGGGGCCTCTGGTGGTTCTATCGGTTGAAAGAGACCTGCTGGTTTTAGCAGTGGGGATTTACGTCTTTGGCAGTCCCGGCAAGTTCTGAAGTAGTGTCATACAGAACTAAACAACTTCGGCCAGTAGTATTTAGTGTGGATGCGTCTGTTTACTCCTAAATCTGCAGCTGATAGATCGTCGTGGCAAGCCTCCAAAATCTCTGGTCGCAGAAGTGAAGGTACAACAAGCAGGAATGTCGCTGTATTGTTGTCAAAGTTCCTTTTATACAGGATGTTATTTCGTAGGACGAACGCTGACAAGCCGCGGGCAAAAGGTCATGGAACATCGACAGACTTTCCTTGTAGGTACTTGATCAAGAAGAGTAGCTCAGGGTCGGATCGCTGATGATGTGCCATCTTTGATGGTGTCACAGCTCCCAAGAAAACAACATCTTCACCGTTCTCAGTGGAAGCAGAAGCAGAAGGCTGAATAAGAGCACGTGACAAGCAATCCGCATCACTGTGCTTGCGACCCGACTTATACACAAGCGTGATATCATACTCCTGTAATCGCAGACTCCATCAAGCAAGCCGTCCACATGAGTCCTTGAGATTAGCCAGCTAACATAGCGAATGGTGGTCGCTTATAGCTCGAAAAGGCCTACCATATAAATATGGCCGAAACTTGCTTACAGCCCATACCACGGCAAGGCATTCTTTCTCGGTCGCTGGGTAGTTCACCTCAGCTTTCAAAAGAGTGCGACTGGCATACGCAACCACTCGTTCTTGTCCGTTTTGCCATTTAATGAGCACGGCCCCAAGACCTGAATTGCTTGCATCCGTGTGGATATCGGTTCCCGCTTCCTCGTCAAAATGCGCCAGAACAACATGGCTTTGAAGACACTTCTGTAGTTCATTCAAGGCATCCTCTTGTTCGGCAAGCCATACGAAAGGCACTTCCTCTTTCGTCAGCCGCGTCAGTGGTTCAGCGATTTGTGAAAATTTGTTTAACGAACCATCGATAATACGCGCAGAGGCCTAAAAATCGCCTAACAGCCTTCTTCTCTGTTGGCTTCGGAAATTTCGCTACGGCCTCAGTTTTTGCAGGGTCTGTGCGGACACCATCTGCACTGAATAAATGGCCAAGAAAAAGGAGCTCACGGAAGCTTAAATGACATTTCTGTGGATTTATCGTCAGGTCCCCTGACTTGATAGCAGTGCGCCTGGCCCGAAGCCCTTCCAAATGTTGCTCAAAGGTAACAGAAAAGACTACAGCATCATCGAGATAAACCAGGCACAACTGCCATTTCAGATCGCAAAGCACTGTGTCCATCATCCGTTAGATTGTGGTGGGTGCTGAACAAAGGCCACCCTGAACTCATATAACCGTCCAGTGTTACAAACGCTGTCTTTTCGTGATCTCTTTCGTCAACTTCTATCTGCCAATATCCCCTTTTAAGATTCAGTGAGGAAAAATACCTGGCATTTCGCAGCCTATCCCGAGTGTCATCAATTCTTGGGAGAGGATAAATGTCCCATTTGGTGACGGTGTTGAGCTTCCGGTAATCAATGCAGAAACGTAAGGTTTGGTCTTTTTTCTTCCACAAGAACAACAGGTGATGCCCATGGACTTGATGAACTCGATTATGTCGTCCTTGAGCATTTCTTTAACCTGATTACCAATAGCTTCCCTCTCTTTTGGTGATACTCGGTAGAAATGCTGGTATATTGGCCTCACTGACTCGTCAACAACGATGCGATGTTTGGCGATAGGAGTTAATCGAACTTTAGATGACAATGAGAAACATTCAACAAATTCCCTTACAAGACCCTCTATTTGCTCTTTTCGGCTTGGTAGTAGCCCTGGCTCGATGACGACGGCTGCAAGGACAGACACCGCGTCTTGCAAATCAGACTCATTGGTTTCGAAAGTGCCCAGCTTCGTAACCTGGACGAAATAATTCAGACTAGTGATGACAGTTCCCTTTGAAATGTGCTGCACCTCATTTCCAAAGTTTGTAAGTAGAACATTCATATATCGTTCCCGTAACTTAACAAGGCTTCGTGCCACGCAGATCCCTTTTTGGAGTATTAAGGCAGTGTTAATGTCAGCAAATCCTTCGAATTCACTGAATGCTTTGTTGGTTAATACGACTGATATGCTCGATCTTGGCAGCACCACGACGCCATCATCTTCAATACAAAGGTCATATACGTTTTCTTCAGTTTCAAAGGTAGCAATCGTGTGCCCTATCGAGAAAGAGACGAAAGATTCTTGCAAGTTAATTACAGCACCATCAGCTCTTAAGTAATCCATACCAATAATCAAGTCTCTTGAGCATTCCAGCAGGACAATAAAACTAGTGACATATGTGAAACCCTGTATTCCAATTCTTGCTGTGCATATTCCAATTGGGTCGATGAGGTGCCCTCCTGCTACGCGAATTTGTTGTTTCTTGCAATGAGTCAGCACTTTCTTCAGTATTTTAGAAAGTCCGCTACTTATCACTGAACAATCTGCACCTGTATCTACCAGTGTGATGACTTTGTAGCCATCAACGAACACACGTAAATCAGAAGCAACGTCACTATCGAAGCACCGGTTTTTGAGTAGGTTGTCGTTCAGAGTTAGCGATGGGGGTTTTTCTGCATTAGCGTCGACAGAGGCCTTGTCTGTACAGGCCGCTGACTCTAGTTTTCCCGACACGGGCTTGGAGAGTGAGACCTTTGGGAGCTTGCTGAAGGTCGGAAACTAGGCGACCTATACCTCCACGTGGTCGTTGCTCAAGGTTGGTGTCATTGGAAGCCACTTGAGCTTTGGCGACTCAACAGGTATTCTTCAATTTCGAAGAATTTCGTGGTCGAGGTGCATTGACAAAAAACCACGTAGTCCTGCCTGGCAGTAGTGGCACATTCGGTAGAGGTGACCAGCCTCCCCACAGTGGTAACAAAGCGGTATCCTGTCGAGAGTGCACCAGACATCGCTCTTCCCGACTCTCCTCTCAGGCACTGGCTGCAGGGTGCTCGGCGGCATCGGGTACGGTGTAGGTGTAGCCGCCGCGACGTCCGCGCGTCCTGGAGATCCTCGCAGTAGCACATCGGCATACGTCATTCTCGTCTGCTGTTGTAGTGGCAGTTCTGGCTGTGCGTTGTTCGAAGGTTCGCGTACCACCTGCATGACCTCCTCACGGATCACGTCAGCCAGAGATGAAAGCATTGGAGCATTCTGGTCAAGTCGCTGCTTCTGGAGCTCTTTTCGCACAACAAACAGCACTAGCTCGCGTAGTGCTTCCATGCTGTTACTGAATACTGGTGGCAACATGTCCAAGGAAGTGCTGACGGCATTTCAGTTGTATAAACTTGCTCGCTGTTGTAGCGTCCTTTCCATCATAGTCGCCTCGGAACGAAACTCGGCGACAGTGCGTGGCAGGCTCAGAACTAGTCCAACAAATAGTTCTTGCTTCACACCTCGCATTAGATAACGCATCTTTCTGTCTTCACTCATATTTGGGTCCACTCGACGGAATAGGCGAGACATATCTTCCACGTATATGGCGACACTTTCATTATTGCGCCGATTTCTTGTCCGTAGCGCAGCTTCAGCTCTCTCTTTGTGGCCTTTGTTCGGGAAAGCAGCGAGCAGCTCCCATCGAAAATCATTCCATGACCGGAAGGCAGCTTCGTGGTTTTCATACCATGTTCGTGCGCCATCTTCCAGCGCGAAGTAAACACTTCCAAGTTTGCGCTCTGCCCATATCTGTTAGCCTTTGCGACGTGTTCAAAGTGTTCAAGCCAGTCCTCCGTGTCCTCATAGCTCTTGGCTGGTTCACTATAATGTTGGCTGGAGAGAGCAGAGCTGTCATGTCAGTTGCATACCCGTTCACATAGTTGAGGTTCTAAGGGAAGTCGATAAAGGCGAAAATTCAGGACCCTCACAACGTAGTCATCGACTGCAGCGCTGGTGAACAGGCGTCAGCTCGTTGGGTCCAAATCGCTGTGGTTCTGGACTGCGCTCTGTCACTCGAGAGGGGCTTGGCATCGTACCCAGCACTTCCACCAAGTTTGTAATGCACAGTTCAATGAAACCTTTTAATAGACTAACAAAGGCAGGGCGAACTTGTGCCCGAGAATAATAACACAGCTAGAACGGAATCTCCTAGCAGTCCCGAGGATGCACTTCTGCTTCTTTCTCCACATTCTTCTTCTTTTTTTCAATCTGGGCTGCTCGCAGCTGGGCCCCGCAGGCTCGTGCATTGCAAACCATCCAGAGGTCAAAAGTATCAGCTAGTGCGTAACTTGACGTCACATTGTGTCAATATTGACATTGTATATGTTGCCATACATTGAGCTTTCGCTCTGACATAACCTGTTATTTGTCTTTAGTGTCCCCTTAACACCCTCCTCGGACAGAAATAGGGTAATTCCTCGCTGCTCCTCAATTGTTGAATTTTGCAATGTGAATGACATCCTGTCCTCACATGCGGGGCATTCCGGCATGCTCTGATACCCGGTACAATCCTCATACAAATCCCGATGTCTCACTATGTTCTCCCATAGTGGCCTAGGCATCTATGTTTATGGTCACGTTATAACGACATGTCATACCTACCTTCTCATTTTGCTACTTTTTATAGTTTATAATTGGTATCATTTAAGTTCATTGTCCTCTGAGCAGGCCAGAGGCATAACATACCAGGTTTCAATGAATTTCATAGAGCCGACATTGCCAGAACACCAAAAATTCATCTTGAAATACGAGACATCATGTGCAGAAATTTTGGTGCAAAAATTGAAAACGAAACTTTGACCTTGGTTTTCTCCTCTATCTATAATGATGAAATTATAGACATTAGTGTTTTCAGAGCAAGTTTTATCAATCTAAACTCATAATTCCATTGTTTCACTCTAGTGTTCCTTTAAATCAATTTAAACAAAAATTGTTCTTTCGGGACTGTAAACACACTGACTCTGCCAAGAAAAGATATTATTAGAAGTAGGAATGAAGGTCAAAGTTTCATTCTTGATTTTCGCACCAAAACTTAATCACATGAGTGTCAGCGTCATGACCCAAATTTCTAAGTTGGTTTTTTGTATTTTGGGCACATCGGTACAATAAAAATTTTTTGAAACTTCCTATGTCAAGACTCTGCGTCTCTCAGAACACAATGTAAATACTCTTTACTAGCAAACAATTACGTAGGCCTTCGCAAACACCATCGAAATTTGTAACATCATGATGAGCTGGTGCAGGAACTTCAATGAGGCAGGACCACCTGTATTCTATTTCTGTGTCATCTCCCTTACCAAACTCTTTCTAGCAATAACTGTGATGGTTTCAATACTGCCAAACTAAAATGTTTCTCATTGAGAATGTTCTTAGAACATACTGCTGAGCAAGTTAGTAATTCATTCTGAGGGATACTGCTTGAAAAACGTAGACATAGGAAGAAACAAACTACACAGGCACATTAAAAGTCAACACTGAAAAGAGCCCAGCAAACCAGTAATAAAACTTAGAAGATGAGACTGTCGGGCGAGCTGATAATTCATTCTGAGTTCAAACTGTGCAAAAAATGTAGACAGGAGAAAAATGCGAGAATGCACCTGTGTTGTTCGTTTCTTCCTATGTCTTTCCACACAGTCTGGCTCAGTATAGAATAAAATAATGATATAAAAAAAGATTTTTCTCTTTGGCATCTTGTTAAAGTGCACTGTCCACATAAGGTTGAGGCACCATGAACCACACGCATGGTTGGCTTCAAGGCATGAACACATTCTAGGCAGTATAGATACAGAAAATCCATGTGTGCTGCATTGTTTGCCGATTCACAGCTAGATGCTTGCACCAGTAGAAAACCCCCTAGCTTTTCTATTTTTTTCTATATGAAATAGTTCAGAGGACATTGGTGCACTTCTAAACTGAATGGCAGGACAGACGTTCTTGTTTGGTGCAGGCAAAATCGAAAAGAAGTACCTTAACCATAATTAACAATACAAAGACACAACACATCTCACATACAAAAGAAACGACACACATGAGTGCTGACTACCAACTACCATATTCCTTCTGTTTTGTACGCATATTTAAGTCCATGGTAGCCTTACCACACATGAGCACACAACAAAAAAGTGAAACAGTGATGGAACAAGTGTATCAGATATACAAAGACTGTTTTTGCTATTAGTTTTAGTTCAGGAATATGAACCAACTAGGCCCAAATGAAGTTTTATTGAAAAGAAGTATAGTGACTCAAGTCAAACATGTCACAGATACCTACGCAGGAGCCTATCCTGATTGCAGAGTCCATCAGGAACTGTTGCACTACTTTCGGGAATGGCGTCGCAAATTTTGAACGTCTATGACGCTATGGTGATTTAATTAATGACAACCGTCATGTGCATTTTGTCTTCGCTTGTCATGTTGCCCCCAAAAGGCCGCGCAATAATGTGAGGCTTCCGCCTTAAAAAAAAAACTGCCAGGCCTTTGCTGTCACAGCGAAAGCTAAAAGAGCGGCCTTTAAGAGTTTTTTCAACATTCTTTGGGTAGCTGCTGCAAGAACACTTGCAGCATACCCCTATAGCATTAGTCTTTCTGTAGCAGGCAGACATTCATTATGCCATCCTACGTCATTCTTCGGAGAAGCGTGGTACCTTCTGCACACTTGCAAAGAACTTGTGCAATTTTCGTATGCTGTGACTAACAATGATGAAGAATTAATGCCAGAAGCTTTTGTAATCCCCACAATCCCCCACAGTGGGTATGCATTACAGTTAATAGGTGAACAAGATCAAGCTTTTGTAAAGGATGGCAGCATTCAACGACCCACCCATTGCGCAATTCGCTATCTTACACCTGGTTGTTCCTTTGCTGTTCTATAACGCTTCATTACTCATATTAGCACGATTCCTTTCCCGACATCAAGCCAGCCTAGGGCCAATTTGGTAGGAAGTTCCAACCAGCGTGGCTCAGTCATTCTGCTTCTGGTCACCGACGCGTGCGAACGAAGAATGGCTGGCTCCCAGAGAGCTGCAACAGTGGTCGCCTGCGGCCATGGTACCCCGTTTGTTTGAGTGCCTCAGGACTACAGAATTGTTCTGTCCACTGTCTCAATAGGTGACGCTATGAAGCGTGCTGTTGTACTGCACTGCAATATTTTAGAAAGATCGTTTCTCATCAAGAATTTTCGAAAGCCCTGGCAAGACGTCGGTGTCATCAAGGATGTGACTCTCATCGGTGCCTACAAGATGTCACACATCTAGCTCGTCAACCTGCGGACAGATGAAGCCAAACAGAAGCTTGGGGAAGATGGAGGCTTGTTGTCAAGGGCCGGCTGTGCATCGTTATTGACCCTAAAAGACAAAAGGTGTGTCCGACGTTGCACTGGGTGACTTTGGATGTTACTAACGATAGCATTTGCAGAACGTTTAGTGAATATTAATAGGTGAAAGAAGTGGATAATGACAAGTGGAAAGTGGAAGGCTTTGAGGGTGCCGATTCCCTGCGGAAAAAATTTGTGAAGCTGTTCCTAACAGAAGGTGTTTCGCTGGACGACATACCACATCAGATACGTCTTGACAGAGGCACAGTGCTTATTGCCGCGCCAGGTCGAGCACCACTGTGCCTTCGCTGCAAACGCAGGGGCCATATCCAAGCTGACTGTAGGGTTTCAAGATACACCAAATATGGTAATGCCTTCGGCCATTCTCAGGAGACATGCACTCAGAGCTAAGCCAGAGCGGTGGGACAGCCTGCAGCTTCAGAACAAAGGGAGCTCATCATGAATGAGGAAGGGGCCAAACTGTGACGACCGTTAATAATGGAGACGCTCAAGGTGATCCAAAAGATGGCAGCATCGTTGGGCATCAAGTGAGAACGGTGGTCAATGGTGACGGCATACGCCAAAAGCCAACAACAGCGAACGCGGACGGCGTTGAGTTGGAGCACTGAGGAGAGGAATCTGCCAGAAAGCAGCGGGAAGCGTGTAGCATCTCTCAGGTTCCAAAGGCAGCGGGCGCGGAACTGGCGGTAACTGAGGTTGCTGCAGAAAAGATGGACGCCGAGACAGTGCCTGCAAAGTGTCCCCATGACGATGTGGTCACTGTGTCGAAGGGGCAACGTCTGAGGCAAGTAGAAGCATCTGTGGGTGTTGGTGCGAAGAAGAAAGCGTGCAATTTTGCTGCCGTGCGTGCACCGTCCCTATGAAGGGGCGATGTAGATTCTAACTTCTAGCCGCCACAATGGCATGTGAGCAAGGAGTCAATATGTATGATGAGGGTGTCTCGCCGTTGGTCTCGGCCGGCGAGACTAATGTCATTGGAAGGGTCCCCACATGTCGGAACTGTTAATGTTCGTGGATTAGCAACTAAAGGGAGGCGAAATCAGTTGTATCGTATTGTGACAGAAAATGAATTGGATATACTAGCAGTTCAGGAAACAAAAGTTGAACACGAGGACAAGACAGACATGTTACGCCCTTTCTCGGCGTGGTATAATGTATGTGTCAGTCATGCAGTTGGTTTGTCCGAAGGGTGCCTGCTTTCTATTAGTAACTCTCTGGGAATCATTATACAGTCGGTTATAATCTGTGATTCGGACCGCCTCGTGATCTGTGACTTTCTACTCGCTGGCGTCTCAAGTAGCCTGTCTGTATGCCCCAACAGATGGGGCGCAACGCATGAATTTTTTCTGTCGAGTAGGTTATTACTGCAACACTGACCTCCTTCTCATCATGCTCACAGATTTTATTTGTGTTTGTTCAACTTGAGACAAAATGGGTAGTACGCCTTATTGAGAGGCGAGTACGATAAGTTAGCGGACATTGTAAACGATTACACTCTTGAAGATGTGCCCCGCCGTGGTGGTCTAGTGGCTAAGATATTCGGCTGCTGACCCGCAGATCGCGGGATTAAATCCCGGCTGCGGCTGCTGCATTTCCGATTTCGTAGGCCCGTGTGCTCGTAGGCCCGCGTGAATTTCGTAGGCCCGTGTGCTCAGATTTGGGTGCATGTTAAAGAAACCCAGGTGGTCGAAATTTCCGGAGCCCTCCACTACGGCATCTCTCATAATCATATGGCGGTTTTGGTATGTTAAACCCCACATATCAATCCATCAGTCAAATCATTTTGAAGATGTTGGGGAATGTATGGTGTCCAATTCATGCATCTTCAGAGGTTGAGTGATGCTGGCTTAGATCGCACCTATGTGTTGCTGAATATTGTAATGAAGTGCCCTGATTATTGTGTAAATCCTCCATCATTCATGGACCATTGTTTGGGGATGCTTACAATAGGCAACAGAAAAGAAAAAGAAAGTTCAATTGGGAGTTACGGAAGCTAAACAACAAACCCCTTGACAATGATGTTTTCCAAACTGCAGCAGCATATAAAAGCTTAATGATGACAACAGCTCTAAAGCTAGACAAATGTGGGAAACTTTGAAACAAAAAATGAAAATAGAAGCAATATAGAGGTGCAGCATTCTTAAGCATGAAGGATGCAATAATCGGCAGCTTTTGTGTTTAAACTTGAAGACTCTTCTCTAAGAAGAAAGCGAAACGGCGGATGAGTTCAAGTAAGATATTCGTGTGGTCAAAGAAAAATTGGAGCTTTTAGATAAGGAAAAGCTCCATGGAGCAATAATTAGAGCACGAGCAGAAAAAATAGCAACTGCTGAGGCCCCCTTGAAACGCGCTCTGGGTATGCAAAAGAGTTACGCACAGTGCAATTCAATAACTTGTGTACAACGGTGCAGTAGCAAATGCTAAGGAGGACATCACACATGCTTTTCACGAGTACTATAGGCGGCTATTTCCAATAGGCGCTGTAGATCAGGATCACTTCACAGTGAATTAATTACGTCGATGCCACAATTAGATGATGAAACTAAATATAGATTGGAACTTTAAATCTCGGTGAGAGAAGAAGAGAGAGCAATCGACAAACTAAACTGTGGGAAATACCCTGGTCTGGATGGTCTAAGTGCTCCTTTCTACAAGAGTTTTAACCAGGAATTATCTCCCATTTGGCATATCCATTTAATTAAGCTTTGGAAGTGAAATCACTCCCTCCATCATTTCTGCCCTCTCATACTATTCTGATACCTAAAACAGGCCTTTAAAGGAAACTACTACAGGTGTCAGCTCATCGGCCAATGAGTCTGACCAATATAGGCTAGAAGATCCTGATGAAGAATATGGCTGGTAGGTTGAAGAGCATAATGAAAGAAATAGTAGGCCCACATCAAACATGGGGAATAAAGGGAAGCAGCATCTTTACGAACATTCATAGAGATAGATGCGTATTAGAATGTAATGATATTGCCACAAGGCAGTAGTGGGATTGGGGCATAAAGCGGTAGAGGGTCCCTGGCTGAAAGAAAAGACTACGAAGTGGATAGAGACTGGTTCCAGCCCGCCAGGCATTGTCATCGCGTGTAATCGTTGTAAATATCTGTAAATATACGTTTTCTTGTAAGATTATTGGTGGAGGTGCTGGGTACGCCTGCCTGGCTTTTCCGGCAAACCAACACGGAACTTCGGAGTGGTCGCCACCTTCATTTTCCTGCAATGGCGCAACAGGCCCACCCACAAGAGCAACAGCAGCCGCAGCTGCAGCAGCACCAGCACCAGCACCAGCAGCACCAGCACCAGCACCAGCAGCACCAGCTGCCTCCTCTGATTCTCCTGCCTCCACGAGACCCCGGAACCTTCTCGGGCACAGGCAAGGACAAGGTGAATGTTGAAGATTGGGTCGCTTTGTACGAGCGCGTGAGCGAATACTATAGGTGGGACCCTACGTTGATGCTGACCAACGTTGTATTTTACTTGCGGGATACGGCGCTCACCTGGTATGAGACGCATGAGTCGGAGTTGACCAGCTGGGACGTTTGCAAATTGAAGCTTCTCGAGTTATTCAGCAGGCCATTTGGGTGACAGCAGGCCGCGAGGAAAGACCTGGAATGTCGCGTGCAGACATCGACAGAATCATATGTATCCTACATACAGCACGTATTGGGCCTCTGTCGAAAGGTGGACGAGAACATGAGCGAAACTGAAAAAATCGCTCACATATTGAAGGGAATTGCCGATGACGCCTTCAATTTGTTGATCGTTAAAGATTGCGCCACCGTCGACGCGGTTGTGAAGGAGTGTCAGCGCTTCGAGCACGCCAAGAACCGTCGCATAACCCGCCAGTTTGCGCGTCTGCCTAATACTGCAGCCACTTCGACCTGTGAAGACAGCCCCAAGTTCACGCAAGCTACATCGTCCGAAAATTTCACCCGAATCGTTCGTCGTGAACTCGAAGCAATGGCTCCTGCAGCCATCGCCTCTGACGGTCCTCAAGACAACGCATCCACCGTCTCTCTCATCCAAGCCGTCGTTCGCCAAGAAATAGCAAATCTCGGCATCACACCTGTTTGCGCCGTTCGCACCACCAAGAGCTCGGCTTCTGTTAACCAGATTCCGGTGTACCCTTCCCGCTACCGGAACCCTGCTGATTGGAGAACGTCGGATGATAGACCGATCTGCTTTCACTGCTCTCGCGCCGGCCACATTGCACGCTACTGTCGCAATCGTTGGTCATCCAATTCATCTTGGAACACTGGGACATGGCGTCGCTTTGAAGGCAGTTCTCGCCGCTTTTCTACTCCGTACGATCCACAGCCTGCACCTACTAACGTTCAGGGCCGAAGGTTCAGCCGGTCACCATCACCCCAAGGCCGCCGATCTCTCTCGCCGATGATTTCTCGATCCAGGTCCCCTGCACGACCTGGGCCCTCAACCTGGGGAAACTAGACCATGCAGCTCCCGAAGGTGACGCTGCATTAACGACCCATTCTGCAAATCCTCTGTTGACGATTCCTACATGCCGCAATATTTTGGACCTTTTGGTGGATGACGTTACCGTTACAGCCCTCATAGACACTGGTGCACAAATTTCAGTCATGAGCGCTGCTCTCTGTATTAAACTGCGAAAAGTGATCACGCCTCCTATTAAGTGTGCAGTAATGCTTGCCGATGGGAGCACATCTGCCGTTCTCGGCATGTGTACCTCTCGCGTGTGTATTGCTGGGTGCCAGACCGTCGTATTGTTCACCGTGCTTGAGCAGTGCCCACACGACGTGATTCTTGGCCTCGACTTTCTCTCTGCGCACTCCGCCCTTATCGACTGCTCGACGGGTCTTCTTCAGTTGGAACTGCCTTTTGACGCCGCTGTTGCCCATGACGCTCAAAGTCGCCTTTGTGCCACCGAGTTCCTGCATCTTCCGCCGCAAGCCGCGACTTACGTGCAGCTCGTGTGTGATCCGCCTGTGCGCGATGGTGAATATGTCGTTTCACCTATTACCGACGTTGTGCTAAAGCACTCCATTGATGTCCCGCACACCGTGGTGAGAGTATGCCACAATCAGACCCATCTGTCTCTTTTGAACTTTGGTTTCTCCACGCATGTGCTGCCTGCTGGTATTAAACTAGGCGTCATGTCGTCGTTGCAAGAGTGTGATATTTCTAAACTGTCGGCTCAGCAACCTACTCCGCACGTCAACTTGCTCACTGCGCCCAACCTGTCAAGCATTGACATTGCCAAAATGATAGCGCCAGATCTTTCGCCCTCCGAAGCACAAGACCTCCACCGTCTGTTGACATCCTATGCGGACATATTCGATCTTGACAACCGCCCTTTAGGCCAGACATCAGTTGTGACCCATCACATCAACACCGGCGATGCCAACCCAATTCATCGCCGCCCTTACCGCGTCTCCGCTGCCGAACGCTCTGTCATCCAGAAAGAGGTCGGGGAAATGCTCGCCAAAGGCGTCGTCGAACACTCATCTAGTCAGTGGGCATCCCCGGTCGTGCTTGTCAAGAAGAAGGACAACACATGGCGGTTTTGCGTCGACTATAGACATCTCAACAAGGTCACTAAGAAGGACGTTTACCCTTTACCAAGAATAGATGACGCCCTTGACTGCCTTCATGGCGCAAAGTTTTTCTCGTCCATTGACCTTCGATCTGGTTATTGGCAGATCGCTGTTGACCCACGGGACCGAGAAAAAACAGCATTTGTAACCCCCGATGGGTTATACCAATTTAAAGTAATGCCGTTTGGGCTTTGTAATGCGCCGGCCACCTTTGAGCGCATGATGGACTCCCTTCTGCGCGGCTTCAAATGGTCCACTTGCTTATGCTACTTAGATGATATAATTGTTTTTTCACCGACGTTCGCAAGCCATCTAGAGCGACTGTCCAGTATTCTCCAAGTATTTCGCAACGCTGGTCTCCAGCTGAACTCCTCCAAATGCCATTTCGGCCGTCGCGAAATAACTGTACTTGGTCACCTTGTTAACGCATCTGGGGTACAGCCCGATCCGGACAAAATTCGCGCATTGACTCAATTTCCCGTGCCCTCTTCTCATAAGGATGTCCGGAGCTTCCTTGGTTTGTGCTCCTATTTCCGCCGCTTCATCCGAAATTTCGCCGATATTGCGCGGCCTCTCACCGAGCTTCTTAAAAAAGACATCCCATTTACTTGGAATTCGCCTCAGAGTGCTGCATTTTCGGCGCTCATTGCAGCCCTCACGACTACGCCAATATTAGCCCACTTCGATCAGACTGCCCCGACAGAAGTTCGTACGGACGCGAGTGGCCACGGAATTGGTGCTGTTTTAGCTCAGCGTCAGCATGGACGTGACTGTGTAATCGCCTACGCCAGCCGCCTTTTATCCCCTGCCGAGAGGAACTATTCCATCGCCGAAAGAGAGTGTCTTGCTCTTGTTTGGGCTGTCGCTAAATTTCGCCCGTACCACTTCGGCCGCAGTTTTACTGTTGTAACTGATCACCATGCACTCTGCTGGCTTTCCTCGCTAAAGGATCCCACGGGACGTCTCGGTCGTTGGTCTCTACGCCTCCAAGAATACACCTTCTCGGTCGTCTATAAATCTGGTCACCTCCATCAAGACGCCGACTGCCTGTCACGGTATCCAGTGGATCCACCAGACGCCACAGAGAGAGCTACGAAAACTTGCGTCTTATCAATATCAGACTTTCTTGATATCGCTTCTGAGCAACGCCGCGACCCGGATTTACTTCCCATCATAGAAAGCCTGAGTTCCGCTACTCCACCCACTTCCCTGAACTTGTATTTCCTTCATGAAGGAGTTCTCTACCGCCACAACATGCGCCCTAATGGTCCTGACCGCCTTCTCGTCGTGCCTTCCCATCTGCGTGTAGATGTTCTCCGACAGCTTCACGATGAACCTGCCGCTGGTCACCTGGGAGTCACCCGCACTTATGATCGCGTCCGGCGCCGTTTTTTCTGGCCACGCCTATATCGCTCTGTGCAAAAGTATGTCGCCAGCTGCGACCTTTGTCAACGTCGAAAACGACCAACATCGCTTCCAGCTGGCCTTCTTAACCCTATTGAGATCCCTGCTGAACCATTCTACCGCGTAGGGCTCGACCTTCTCGGGCCATTTCCCACTTCTGCATCCGGGAACAAATGGGTTGCCGTGGCGACCGACTACGCGACACGTTACGCGATCACCCGCGCTCTTCCAACCAGCTGCGCTACCGATGTCGCCGACTTTCTGCTCCAGGACATCATATTGCATCACGGCGCTCCTCGACAGCTCGTTACTGATCAAGGCCGATACTTTTTATCTCGCGTCGTCCAGGATATCGTACGTTCCTGTTCCACGAACCACAAGTTCACAACGGCATACCATCCACAAACTAATGGACTTACAGAGCGCCTGAATCGCACTATCACGGACATGTTGTCAATGTATGTTTCTCCAGACCACCGTGACTGGGACGCAACGTTACCCTACGTCACCTTCGCTTACAACTCCTCCAGACATGACACCGCAGGCTATTCCCCGTTCTACCTTCTTTATGGACGGGAACCCTCTCTGCCTCTTGATACACTCCTTCCCGCTGGTTCAAGCTCCCCTGTCACATACGTCCGCGATGCCATAGAGCGAGCCGACGCAGCACAACAGATTGCCCGAGAACGACTCATGCTTTCTCAAGCCTCTCAGAAAGATCGATATGATCGTCACCACCGCAAAGTTAGTATGCACCAGGTTCTCTCGTACTCTTGTGGACCCCATGTCGTCACATCGGCCTCTCAGAAAAACTTTTATTTCGCTATGACGGACCATACAAAGTCCTTCGCAAGATCACCAACCTCACCTACGAGATACAGCGAGTCGTCGACGAAGCGCACTCAATGCCACCACCATCCACTGTTGTGCAGGTCGTTAGACTGAAGCCTTATGTGTCACCCAACACTCCCCTTTCGTGACAAGCGCCGGGTCGGCGCTTTAACGCCGCGAGGTAGTGCCACAAGGCAGTAGTGGAATTGGGGCATAAAGCGGTAGAGGGTCCCTGGCTGAAAGAAAAGACTACGAAGTGGATAGAGACTGGTTCCAGCCCGCCAGTGTGCCAGGCATTGTCATCGCGTGTAATCGTTGTAAATATCTGTAAATATACGTTTTCTTGTAAGAATATCATAGGCTCTGCGGTCGCTATGCTTCGGATTGACTTGAAGAAAGCCTTCGATCGCGTGCGCACGATTTTATACCAGTATTAGAACATGTTAACGTCGGGAAAGTAATAATTGAAGCCGTTAAGATGGCATACACGGGATGTATCACTCATCTGAATGTTAACAAAGAGTTCGGTAAATCAATGGAGCTGCAGCGATCCGTGCACCAAGGGTGCCTACCCTCTCCTCTTTTGCATTTACATTGAAAGCTTCTGCCTAAGTGTAATACCCAGCAACATATTTAAGGGGTTCCAGCTTCATGCATGTGAAGTGCACCTGCTGGCGTACGCAGATGACATAGCTATCTTTTGTACAAATCTTGAAAGTACCACAGAAGCAGTTAAAAGCAAAACGTTTTTGTGAGGTTAGTCGAAGCGCAGTTAACTGGGCAAAGTGTCTTGGTTTTTGGCATGGAAATCGGAAACTCACACCAAGATATTTAATGAACATTTAATGGATGACAACACCAGTAAAATACTTGGGCACACCCTTGGAAAACTACAGTAACAGTGATCCTTACTGGGGCAGACAGACAGTTGAAATCCGTGAGAAGGCAGAAAAATGCAAAGGCAGGGATTTATCCATTTTTGCTCGCACAATCATTTGCAACCCGTTCATTACGAAGCTGTGGTATAGTTTGCAAGTATTGCAGTGCCCTCGAACGAAAGTGCACAAATTTCATCATATTTTGCCGTGTTTATATGGGTTTCCACGTGGGAGAAAACAAGCCGGATGAACCTGTTTCGACGTGTGTGTGATGGTGGTCTGAGTTTGTCGCACCTGTTTCTGCGGCAAATTGCAAACCGTTTCTTGTACCTTCGTGATGTTCAGTACCCTTTTTTTGCACATCATCACCAGCAGCCTGACTACGCCCACTGCAGGGAAAAGGCCTCTCCCATGATCCGTCAATCAACCCAGTCTTGTGCTTTTCATTGCCGCGTTATAGCTGGAAACTTTTTAATCTCATTGGCCCACCTAATTTTTTGTCTCTCTTTCATTTGTTTGGCGTCTCTGTGAATCCAGTCAGAATCCACACTGTCTGTCAAATGCGATTGGCTAGTGCTTTGCCCGAGTTTGTTGTGTCTTCTGTTAGATTAGAAGGTAGAAAACAAGGCTATTTTAAGGAAAGCATTGAGTTCTTTTGCTTCCTGAAGGCACAATTTTTTTTAATATTTGCGCAGTTTCTCAAAAAAATATTGTATAAAGATTTATGCCAAATGGTTCTTCAAATTCCACTGTACCATACTCAGTACCCTTCTGGAACATGGAGCGAAGTGTTGAAGCGCTTTAAACACATGCCTATGCATCCGGGGGTTAGAACATTCTTCTTCAATCTTCACGCCGGTGTCTTGCCAGTTAAGACGTGGATGTCTGACAAAAGTTTATTCGTTCCATAGAGTTCAGTGCTTTTCGTTTCGGAAGCCCGAAACAATTGAGCAAGTTTTTTTCGATTTTGGGACGTGGTGTTCTTTTGGGATGTCCTACAAAAGACATTAAAGAAAAATTTCCCGCTGCACGCACAGGGAATAAGGTACCTCGCCATTGATAAAGAGGATGCATTTCCGTGTAATATCGTCATGCTATTGGCTCGGCTCTGCATAGTATTTGGAGGTCGCACATGGCTATACGTCACGCTGATGTTGATGCTCGACGAGCTATAGAATACTTTTGAGAGTCCTTGACTTCGTTCCTGGAACTGCAAAAAATGCAAAATGATATGCCCGATTGGGTACCGCGCATGAAATCTCTATTGTATATGAAACAATTGTAGAAAATTTGTGCTGTCGAAAATTGTTGAAGCACTGCAATATTTCAAAAAAAAAAAAAACGGCGTGGCTCAGTGGTAGCATACCGGGCTGGCAAGCGGTGGACTCATGGGTTCAAATCACATTGCGCAGATTTTTGGTGCTTGTTATTCGCTGACTTTTTTTTTTTTCTTCATTTCATGCGACAGTGGTTACGGGCACTGGCGGCTGACAAAGCACCCACGTGACCCGTGTTGTAATCTCATAACAGCTTTCGCTTAAAAATTCGGGCTTTGTTTTGACAGGCACAGCTAGTCCCTGTAGTCGTATTGTTAACCACACATGCATTTCAGCGTTCGCCTTGAAAAGTGCCGTGCATGCAAATCGTTCGGGATTAAATGCGCAGCGATCGTCTACGCACCTTTGGGAGAATCTCCGTGGCCGTTGCGAAGCAAATTCCTGCCGTACGGGTTGCCGGTGTATATGCGCAGGTAGTAGCGCGGTGGAAGTTCCTGCAGATGAAACACGGGAATGCTCTTGCCGTCCCGCAAGCATTTGATTTTCCAGAAGCTGTTGCTGTCTATTATGTTACGGAAGAGCTTACACGTATTGCGGCAGCTCTTCAGCAGATCCGTGTGGCTCACGAAAGACAGCACGTATTCTATCAGCTGATCGGGAAGGGTCATCAGGGGAAAAGGATCTGCGGCTTCCAGCGGTCTTTCTGCACTCGGCGCAGAAAAAAGGAAGCGCTTGATGTGCTTCATTGAGTTTGGACGAGCGAACACGCACACACGTTAGCTGTACCAACGCCTCCTCTAAAGATGATGATCCTTGGCACACACCCACAAAGGGGGGAAGGCGCCTAATTTCTGCAATCTGGTAGGGAGCACGGCGCAGCGCCTGCCACGAACGAAAACAGCTGCCACACCCTTTTGCTTCTTCGTTTTATTCTAGATGGATGAATAAGATATCTTAGATGCCAGTCAGTTCATATGCGGAACATTGAGAGCTCACGGGACGCCGCGCTTTGCATGCTTGCCATGGTATGGCGCCACTGGCTGACACTATCGCCGGCCTGTCGTCTGCTCTGGACGAAGGTGCGGTGATGCTCTGGCTGTGCCAATTATAGATGTGAAATTTGTGAACAACGCACAATTTTCACGCAATAATGTTATTGTACTCCAGTAGCAAAAACTACGTTTTGTATCTCGCAAGTAGATTTTACGACTACGACTTTGGGATTGCGTGACACTTCGCCTGTGAAGCTGTGTATATTTTTGATGTATTTGATTGCGGTCATCCTGCGATTTGTTTTAGCACGCGTTCGGAAAAAGCGTGAGGAACTACAGCCACTGATTTCATTCCTGAACCAAATGCGCCAAACTGATACAAACGAGAATCCTTGCGCAATTCTGATGAAAATCTCAAAAATTGCGCCAAAATGCGCCAAATAGCTCTCGCGGGCCTTGGTGGTGTCAGACAGCGCCGCCACCACAACCTACAACGGGGCTACAGTGAACTAGAATACTTTAGGAATCTTCGATTTGGCTTGCACTAGTTCAGAAAAGTGCAGGTGCAGAAAAAGCGGTGCCAAGCGGTGCAGTGAGCGTGCAGCGCCGGTCGAGCAAGTGCAGGTGCAGCCTCAACCACGCCTCGGCACTAGCCGACACTAGCGCGCGACGGCTACAGTCAAAACGAAGGCGTGAGTTGACGTGAGTGCAGGCCGGAGAACACCTTGTAGTGTAAGCCTAAAATAGCCGCCTCCGCCGCCTTGTCCGATCAATACACGGCCGTGATGGCACTTCTTGTGACTGCGATGGAATTGCTGGACTCGAGCAGCGACGACGATTCCGTCAGCGGTGCCGTTTGCAGTGACTGCGACGATGAGTACGACGATGCGTGCATCTTGGTCGCGTGCGCGTTGGTGCGCGACGATGCCAACCGTGTACCCGGGTACGAAAGCATTATCGGCAGGTACCATGAGTATGAATTCAAGCGCCTCTTCAGGCTGTCCAGGGAGACTTTTGATAGTTTCAGGGCCAAGTTCAAGACTTCAGCCTTCTACCCAAGGGCAGTGCAAGGCCGCCAACAAATCAGTGCCGAAAAAACATGCCTCATAGCGCTTGTGTACCTAGGCTCACAAATATCTATGTACGCCATAGGCGACAAATTCGATGTTACCGAGTCGTCTGTTCATGTTTGTGTGACACGGGTCGTTCACTTCTTACACGCTATTAGCGATGAGATAATTTGCTGGCCTAGTAGCGCGGAAGTGACCCGCATAAAGAACGGCTTCCTCGCCAAAAGTAAAGGCAAGGGCCCAAGAAACACCATCGGCTGTATCGATGGATCACACATCGGGATACTCACTCCAAGCGAATCTACGCAGTCTTACTTCAACCGGAAAAAGTGGCCTTCGATAATCCTGCAAGGAATCTGCGACGACAGGAACAAGTTGCTGAACGTGTTTATTGGGTTTCCAGGTTCGGTTCACGACGCCCGTGTCCTGAGGGAGAGCCCCTTCTTTGCACGCGCAATTCAGGAATGTGAAGACAATTATATACTGGGTGACAGTGCATATCCACTGATGCCATGGCTCATGACCCCATTCAAGGACAATGGAAGTTCTTTTCCTACGTGGAAAAAGAGCTTCAATAAACGACACAGTCAACAACGAGTGCTTATTGAGAACACCTTCGGCCTGCTTAAACAGCGTTTTAGGAGGCTCTACCTTGTTGATGCAAAAAGTGTGCAACAGTGCTGCTATATAGTTATGGCTGCGTGTGTGCTACACAACATGTGCAACGATGAAAGGGACTTCCTTGAGGAACTTGCAACGCTTCCCCAAGAAGAAGATGTGGGCAATGATGAAAGTGAAGGAGATTTTGATTGCAGTCTGCCAGGCTACAGTCAGTCTCTGCGAGAGTTCATTGCAAAGGAACAGTGCTAGAAGTTCATCTTTGCTTCGCGATTTATTCAGTGTGCAAATGTTTTGCGAAGTGGGGTGCCGCGTCTAGAAGCAATGTTTTTTTTTAACAAATTAGATGGAGTAGACACTGCTAGTGTTATAAAAGTTTATTGCCCATATTATAACCCGTCCTTATTTGAGAGTACGTCGATCAACCGATCGAATCGCTGCATGCGCTCATCATGCCGCTTTGCCTTTGCCTCTTCCCATTTTTTTCTTTCCTCCAGTTGTTTCACTGCTGCCTCCTCTTGCTTAGCTCTCGAAGCTTGCATTTTTTCTAATGCCTCCAAGAGCGGCGTGACTTGGGACCTACTCTGGCGCTTCCTTTTTGGCGTTGTGCTGCTCCGAACTTTGGATGCTGTGTTGCACTCGACTGGGACTGCTGCATCTTGAGGTGCTTCAGTGATGCTGGTGCTGTTGAAAGTAATTGTACAGGTGCCATGTCATTTCCAGGCTACAGCACAAATTAAGTAATTTTTACTTACTCTGGACTTGCACTAGGCAGGATTGTTTTTCCAGGCTCCAAGAGCAGCCTTGGATTTACACTATGTTCTTTTTCCAAGACTTCTGCCAGCTCTCTGTAATAGACACTATGAGAATCACTGAAGATATGAAGACACAATCGTAACTTACTCTTCATATTCACAGTTCACACGGTGGTGACCTGAAGAATTGTTGTCTTTTTTTGACTTTTTATATGCTCTGTCCAGCGACTTCCATTTGTTTTCCACTTGTGTGGCAGTCACGTTGCACAAGAACTCCGTATTGATGGCCTCAGCCAACTTCTTCCACAGAAGCCTTCTTGTGCTAAACAAAAAAGCAAAGCACAGTTAGTAGGAAAGAAGGAAGCGACGTAACGTGACCCAAGTCTTGCAGTAGCACATGAACCTTTCCTTAGTACTTCATATGTGTAGCTTTCAGGGATAATTGCTAGGGATGTTCGATTATTCGAAAATTTTGGATAATGAATCAAACAGCACTGTATTCGGTTCCTAAGTCGAATCGAATTGCACATATTCTAAGTAACAAATATTCTTTTAATAATCGGCACTGGCGGGAGAACCCCAAAACAACGAAACAGCTACAAGTCATTCTTTCAATCCCTAATGTGACCTGTACGCAGCCCAAGCTTTTGCAAGACTACCTACACTATATTGATTGTCGAATGAATGCGCTTCTGAAAGCTCCATTCTTGCTCAATTTTTACTGCACTTTAGCTGTATCGCATTTATCAGCTCCTGTCTTCGTCTTGTAATAACCAAAGGTGGGAACTACGAGTGCTTGCAGCTTCACGACTAGCAACAGATACAAGTTTTGCGTTTGCGTAAATTGTTCTTGCAGATGTAAATTTCAACGCCCATTGTTATCCGCTTTTAGTGCGCAGGCCATGTTGTGATGACGGGTTGATCTGCTCCGTTACATATTTAGTTGTATCCGCAATGTTTGGTTGTAAATTGTTTTGTTTTTGTGTCCCAATTTTATTTAAAGTGAGGTGACAAAGTCTCACGTTGATAACGCTAGTCAATGCCGTAGTTGAACCTACAATTACAAAATGTTACGAATATTCTAGTTCCTGCTGCATACGAGATTACCTTAGTTTTCGTAATTGTGGTATTTTGAGTAGATTCAAACTGACTGTAATGGCCTTTGTCGAAAGTTTGTGACTATTTGTTTCAAATAAAATGTTCTGTTCTAAGGCTGTTTTGAAAATGGTCTACTTACTATTCAAACAGTATTCAATTACTATTTGTATTCTATTTGGTGCCATTACTATTTGACTCTTACTTGATTAGGTTCCGAAATTCACTATTCACACACTTCTGATAACTGCGAACGTTCTTTTTGTGCGGGAAGCATTATGTTGGAGAAGTTGAACATTGTGTAAATCACTCTTTTGGATCATAAAGCTTCACTAAGGAGACAGCCATATTCTAACCTGTCTTTGCATTGTAAAACATGCAGCTGCGCAACCTTGTTTGCTGACACGACGGCGCAGTCTAGGTTCAAAGATAGGGTAGCACGTGTCAAGAAGCATATCTCTTTTAACAATGAGCTGCACCATCTTGAAAAGTGGCAGTGCGAGAGAAATGCGGACAGACAGTGAAGACACAAGGACTGCAGGGCGAGACTTGCTAGAGATGTGCCTCAGAATAACAACATGCAATTCCCTCTAGTGCAAATTCTCAAGGCAGCACTACACTTGCAACATGGCTTGAGCTTGGAGGTGCTGCACCTTTTCGGCAAGACAGCGGTTGTGCAATGCCCAACACAAAAGCACCGTCGCTGTTTTTGAAGATCACTTGACTTAATGAAACATTACGAATGCCTTCGTTGTGTATATATGTGCGTGACTATACATACTGTTTGTGTGTATATGTAAACGTATATGTCACAGTCAGGCGCATAGCCAAAATTTTTTTTCAGTGGGGGGGGGCAGTAAAATGTAAATTGCTGGCAGTAAAATGTAGGCAACAATAACCATCGCCATTGTGAACTTCATGCGCCCTTATCTTGTTGGTGCTTGCCTAGAGTGAAACGGAATAATAAAAAGCTGCAAATAATTTTGGACATAGGATGACATACCGAAGTGCCCTGGTTTTTCCCACCAAGTCCTTCATTTCCGAGTATTTGGCGATGAAGAACCTTGTTTTTCGGGCGCTCCAAAGCTCTTCCACATCTTCAGCCGACGCGGCTGCTGCTGGAAATGCGGCTAAAGCCCCATCGCTGTCAACGTCGCCGTCGCAGGCAGGAGAAGGCGTCGGCGGTTGTGCCGGAGGGGGGTCATTTTCACGATTCCCTGCCATGAACCGCAACGTAACGCGCTTGCCGTCTGCAAGGGCGAAAACCAAGATTAAAAATACCGACATAGCATAAGCAATGCTACGAGGCTGTTTGCTGACCGACTACGACTCCTGGCCGCTAACCACGTTTTTTGGCAATGCATGCAGCCTGACTTACCTGATGCCTCATAGACGTAACCGTTGGCGTCCGTCATAAATGACCCGTCGGGATTGTGAAGTGCCTTAACTTCCTTTTGAACGCCCTGAACAACTATTTGCAACGTCGTCTGCTCTGGCCTTGGGGGGACGCCCGCCATGCTGCACTACTCTGCACCTGCTTTGGAGTGCGTGCACGCCGGTACAGAACTCGTCAGGAACTAGGCTTACACCTAGACAAAACGAGGGAGCCAGTGCAGAGGGTGCGACAGAGGGCGCGCGCTGCTCCGGCAAAACGAGGACGAAGGTGCTGCACCCTTTGAACTGGTTCAGCCGGTGCAGCCAAAACGAAGAGACCTTTTGTAGTGGCAAAAGCGCCCCCCTGCTCGTGAGTCTCAGGAAGCTGCCGGCCGCGGACGGCGCTGGCGTAGTAATCGCGAGGTGCTGCTGCGGGGATTTGGGCATCTTTCGAACAGCTGCGCAAGCTTCTTCCCTTTTTTTCTCCGTTGCATCGCACTTTAAAAAAATCGGCAGCTACAATCGACTAACCTGGCGAACGGTTTTGCGTGGTGAGATTATGTACTGAACGCTTTGCGAGCCTGTGCTTCACTGTGAAGAGCAGCATCATGTGCAGCTCCCGTCGACTTCGCAGCGTAGCGTCGGACGGGCTTTTTTTTTTTTTTTGTAATAAGCCTCGTGTTTTTTCAGAGCACCTCAGCTTCAAATCACGGATATCTGATATGAATTCTTTGTCATTAACGTGCCACGAGCCACGACTGGTGACGCCCTTGACCAGAGTAGCGATTTAGCGGCTCGAACCGCAATGATTGTCTCGATTATCGGCCTTCTGGTGTATTATGGACTGCATTCCATTTCGAATGTGTGCCGTAAGCGGTACTCGTTTTTCAGTAGAGCAGGACTTCTTGCTGTTGGTTCACGTGCGGACAACTTTTGCACGACTACACTAGTTTGTAGACCAAACAGATAGCCCTGTCAGCACCGCTTTCAGCACTTGGAGTCCCGTAGTATTTTAGCCAGGAGAATAGTTATTATAAAGAAGAGGCTGTGTGACAAAATGGCAAATGAAAGAAATATTTCGGCAACACTTGATACAACATTTATTTAGGTTGTAACTACATGTCAAATGAACTAATCAAGTGAGATGTCAAACAAAAATAACCAGCTAGAAAGCAAAAACTCATCACAAGCACAGTACAATGCAAGACACAGGCAGTCTACTTTTCACACAATAAAAAAAAAGACAGGAATATACACATATACTTAAAATATTGCAAAGGAAATCTCAAAGACAATGGTGCGGCTATGAACAAATCAGGTGCAAAATTAAAACGGCTTGCCAGGTTGCACGAATTGCCATTACGACTGCAATAAATGAAACGGGCAGTATACTTTTCACTTATCACAGTACAGTACACATACAAGGAACGTTTTAACAATTACGGGGGTGCATATAGAACTTTCCAAAAATGTGACGGTGAAAGCTTAGTTGAAAGTTCTGTTAATGTGTTCTTAAAATTTCTGTTGAACTTTGCAAAAGTTCCCATCACCACTTGAATAGCACAATAGACAGCATCCTCCAAAGCTTGTTATCCTGGCTCACCAACACCAGAAGCTTCCTGTTCACACCCGTCAAAACCTTCAGCTCTAAAGGCAGCTCATATTGCACATGGCAGCGACCTCCCCTCTTGCACTGCTATTTAACTTTCTAGCCCTCCTCCAACCCTTCTGCTGCAGTGCTCCCTTCCCGGCTAGCACTCCAATGTTCTGTACAATTTTGTGGACCTTACAATGATGTTGAGTACCTCATGTATTCCATGAAACAGAGATCTAAGGCTTTCACATTAAAAACATTTAAACATAAAGCTATACATTAAAAATTTATACAATGACAAACAACGATGTGACTATGAAAAAATAAAATGTCGAACAGAAATAGCTCACTAGATAACAAAAAAAAACAATTGTCAGAAGTTCAATACATCAAACAAGCACTCTACCTTACACGTAGTGAAGTAAAAATACCAGAAATACATTAAGAGGGTCTTGATGACAAATAAAACTGTTAAATTGCAAAGAACTAGGCGTTTGTAACAGGCAGACTCCAAATAAATTCTGCAAAAGCACAGAATTATTGCACAGTAAGTTATGACAACAGTACGCATAAAAATACAAGAATGGCACAGAGAAAATGGATAAACAAACACGGTTCCCCTGCAGACATATGAATGCTGAAATGGGGGCAAGAGCAGTCTATGTTCAGCGGCTATGTTTCAGGTATTTTGCCGTTTCCCGCTTCTGCATCCTGGCTCGGTTGAGTGATTTTACGAAAAAGTGCAGCCGAGTGGTAATGAAAAATGCCACCATCTTAGCAGTAAGCATTTCAGCGCGGTCAGTACATCCAACACGGTGCTGTGGTCGGGATTTGATTAGCCAAATTACATCCATGATGCTTTCGTGATGAAGCTCTTGTGCACTGAAGCAACCCGTGAAAAGGTTCTCCAGGTTTTTTAGGAACCTAAATAGGAAACCCGACGGGTACAGCAGGCCGCCATTATCCTTTAGCTGTGTTAGCTGAGCAGCTTGAAGGTTTTTGATGTCGTTTTTGTCTGCAAGCAGAACGTTTTTACAAGCATCACAGCTGGTTTTGGCCAAGAACTTCCGTGCTACATATCCAGCAACGTAAAAAATTAGCCGCTCATCACTTTTGGCAGACACACAAGCAACATGATCTGGTGTAGCTTTCTCAATGCTGTTCAATGCCAGTTCAGCACTGCAAAGATCCCCATCAGCAATCAGCTGGTCCAGCAGAAACTGTTTGCTACGGTCATCCCCACCGGCAGCATCAGCCCCAAGCAGTGCAGTCAAAATGTCTGGCTCTGCATTCCCGTGTGACACAGATTTGGCAAGGCTGTAAAAACTCAAGCAAGAAACTGTAATCAAAAACTGCTCGGGTGTGGGGTGAGTATTACAGCCTGACGACTGCCGTGCAATGCCAAAAAAGTTCTCAGCTGGGTCCTGGCTCAGCCTTGATGTCATGATGAACTTGTACGCGAGTTGTTGGCTCAGGTAGTCCAGCAGCGACAGGACACTTGCAATGGTGACCCTCAATCCAACTGCGGTAGACTCGGACAAAAAGCGGCCCCGCTTTTCGGCTCGGCCTTCATTTTTCGCTTGACGCCAGTTTTCTGCTACATAAACCTCCCATTCAACAAGGTAGGCTAGAAATGACAGCAGCTTATCCACGGCAGCTGAGTCCAGATGAAGAGCCTTGGCGAAGAATCGAGATGACATTATCTCGATAAGGTCTCTCATCATGCTGAAATGCATAGAGCACACAATAAGATTTTAAAACAGTTAGCCAAGAGGTTGGAAGGTTCATTTGCAGCGAAAGGTAAATAAAAACAAAAAGTGAAATATAGGTATGCTCCTAACAGCTTGTATACATGTGGAGCAGTACTTGAGGCAATAAACTTACCCGAAAAAGGTCAAGACAGGCTGGATGCTCCCGCATTTGGCCTCAACATCATTTTTGTAGAGACGAAGGCCATTTAGAACCGTGTCACTGAAGAGTTGGAAGGCGTAGGTAACCCTCATTTTCTCAAAGTTGTTGAGCTGAGTGTGGCGGGTTGTGATACCGGGCATGGCTTGAAGAGTCACGTTCGAGCCATCAAGTGTCAAAGCCTCTTTTACAGGACGAAGCTCCTCCGTGGGACGAAGCTAGGGTGGCTAGAATGGGGAGGTGTGATGAGCGGGGCGGTTTTCGCTTGTCGGAGAGGGTCACTCGGCGCGCCGATGCCGCAAGGGGCGCTGATGGCAGCGGTGCGGGTAGGGAGCGGCGCACTTCCCTGTGTTTGCTGCAGGTGCGCTGGGATTTTGTTGTACTTGTACTACAAAATTTTTGTACTGCCATATCGTGCTTGCCTACAAAAATACATCAAGGTATATATGTGACTGTATATGGTGTGCAATAGAGATTGTTCCTAATGTTATTTTGTTCACAGGGATTTACTGCTGCTTATGGGTTTAATACTAAACTCCTCAGCTGTCTGAAGGCCAAAGTTAAAGACCGGGACAAAATGAAGAGGCATGGAGGCATAGTAGTGGACGAGATGAAGCTCTCTGCGCATCTGGACATGCAGTCGTCCACCTATATTGAAGGTTTCGTAGACCTTGGCAAGTTCGCCGATGCCGCTGAAAGACAGAAAATGGCTGACCATGGGCTGGTCCTAATGTTCCAGCCATTTGTGGGGAAATGGACCCGGATCATTGGTAATAATTTCTAGTACTGCCGAAGCACATTTGTCAAAAAATCTTGTAATGTTCTGTTTCTCTTCAGATGTATTTTCGTCCAGCTGGAACGTGAAAGCCAGGCTACTGACAAACATTTTAATAAAGTCAACAATTCTATGCGAGCAAGTCGGCCTCTACTTGGATTACATTTGCTGTGACGGTGCACCCTGGAACAGATCCATGTGGAACATCCTTGGAATACGCGCCACCCTAAATGACATTTAGTGCAGAGTCGTTCATCCGTGCGACAAACACAGATTTTTGTACTTTATTTCGGATTTACCTCACCTGATGAAATGTGTGAGAAACACAATGATGAAGCACGGCTTAACACCCACAACGGATGGGTAGGCTTGCTCTGATAATTCTGTGGAATTTGTATATGTGATACGTACTGCTCACCGCTAATGTTAATGCTTAACAGCTCCTGATGCAACGTGCAAATTTTACAGGCTCACTGGGAGCATGTGTCAGCCATGTGGAAGCTTGACAACAGTGCCATCACCTTGAAAGTGGCACCAAAGCTGACTCGATCGCATATCTTTCCAAATGGATTCGAGAAAATGCGAGTGGAATTGACATTCCATGTTTTCAGTCCGGAAGTTACTCGATGTATGAATTTCTACAAAAATCAAATCGAGGCTCGATAAGCAAATGTTGGGCCAACAAGACTCGTCATTGGTCTCATGGCGGAATCGATCGATGCTGGGAACCTGGACGTCATCGGCGAACCGATGACGTCCAGGTTCCCAGCAGAAGCTTTACGGTAAAAGTGAAATACTTGCCCTGTCAATAATTTGGCCAGGCATCAATTTTTCTACGCTTCATCCACTTTCTTTCAGACTTCATAGCCGAAAGGAAGCTGTGCTAGACCAGGCACTCAAGTTCCGTGATTTGTGGGAAGCTCATGCAAAAGAGCTTGGCTTTCTAAATAAAAGTACCGCGGTGGGATTGCGTGTGACCTTGCAAAGTACGAAGCACCTCCTGAAGTACCTGACTGAGGAATTTCATTTCAAATACATTATGACTGCTCGCCTAAGCCAAGACTGCCTTGAGCGCTGTTTTGGAATTGTGCGGCAGGCAGGCAGTGGCAATGATCACCCCACCCCATCACGATTTGTTGTCATCATGAGGTATATAAATATCAATTTTCACACGTAATGCTGCCTGTCGTATAAACATGTTACATATCTCACTACATTTTACTGCTGTTGTGGGTAAGGTATGCATTGTTTATTTATGGATGCCTAAGATTCTGTAGCCTGGTGAAGAGTCCCAAGGGCGGCAACGTGGCTGACGGAGCGGTGGAGTCTCTTTTGTCCGTAGAAGAAATGATGCATAAAACGGAAGATGGTGAAGAAGGCAACGAACGACTTCCATCTGATGCTGTAGAAATGTCGATAGATCATGCATCGTACGCTGCTGAGCGAAGTGACTCCCGCCTTGTATATTATGTCGCAGGCTACGTTGCGAGAAAGCGTATACTTAGCAATAATTGTGATGAGTGCAAGAACGCCTGTCTTGTCTCAAGAGAAAATGTGCCAGGAAATCTCCCAGCCCAGGCAAGCAAGCTGTGGGATCTTGGCGGAATTTTGCATCCGTCGAATTCCCTTTATACCCTTATCCTGGACTTTTAGGACAAAATCACTCTTTTCTTGAGCTCAGCACGTCTTCACGCCAAGTCAGCCATAGAGATCTGAAGGGCATTGGCGAGACACAACAAATTGGCTGCCCAAAGCATGGTGCTCTCTTGACCAAAAGTGTGGTGCGATTTTATTGCCTCCCTCGTGTCCACTTTTTTGAAAGGCATGAATCAAAAAGAAGACGAAAAGAAAGGGCAGAGAGTTAAGCCACGCGTACTCTAGTGGCAGAGCATGAATACCTTGGCATGCATGAAAATAAAGTTATTTTTTTTTTTGTTAAAAAAGTGTCTCCTCTATTTCTGCTGCTGAGGACGATTCTCGAGTCACAGGCTTCGCGGCATACGTAAGTTTTAGCGCTCTTACAGCGTTACTCGTCTAAGTTATAAAGCAATTGTAGGCTGCTAATACTTCTACGTTCGGGAACCGATAATTGAATGCCAAGTGAGAATTTAAGCTGCGACTCGCATAAGATTATGCGTTCGCGGCACAGCAAAACGAGTGTTTTGTACCGACGTTTCTGCTCGTGGATGAAGGAACTTAACATGCTCTAAGTAATATGAAGCCTTCCAGAAATCGCAACGTCTCGTTACACCCCTGCAGTTCTGCCATGAGTAACCGAAATATTACGAAATCCACAAAAGTTGGAGTCGGGTCTCGTTCATATGCCTTCTAGAGAATTGTTTTCAGAGGCAAGAAAATATAGAGACACTTAAGCCAAGTAAGACATTACGTGGCTTAAGCTCCATGTATTGTCATACATCGGCTCAATAAAAAAGGTTTTCACCGAAAATAGGCGACCGCCATATAGCGTGAGAGCAGGCCCGTAGCCAGAAATTTTTTTCGGGTGGGAGGGGGGGAGGCACTTGCTAAAAACTAGGGGGGAATGGGCCCCTAGCCCCTTCCCCCCCCCCCCCGGCTACGGGCCTGCGTCTAACTGCGCGAGAGAGATTTCTGCGGAGATCAGCGCGCGCTCATTCGTATGTCGCCTGCGCAAGGGTACCCGCGCCTCTGCGTGCAGCGCTCCATGCGGCATCGGCGCGCTTTGGGGACCGGTTTCAGCGGCCGCTTTTCACACCTCCTCATTCTAGCCACCCTAACGAAGCCACGGAGGAAGGACGAAGCGATAATGTACAGTGTACTAGAATAGAGACAGTGTGCTCACAGGCGGCGGTGGATGACTACTTCGTGTCGACGCCGAGAGGCGGCGCGGTTCGCAGCGTCACCTGAAACTCCTTTGCGCGCCGAAGTAGAGAGCCACAGCGCAATTGTTGAAATGCCAGAAATTATGCAACGTTCGCGACATGCAATGCACGACACTTATTTTGGGGCATCTTATCAGTGTGCAGGGCGTGAAGCAACTGACATCGTATTATTTTCCTGCCGTTTAAATGTTCAAAATGGTTTCGCTAATGCAGCGGTCATGTCGACTGCGGTTCCCAGGTGCGAAAAACACTACGCACTTTTTTTTCGCAATGTCAGAATTAAAATTTTGGAGTTTAACGGGCCGAAGCCACACTTCCGCTATGAGGTGCGCCATAGCGGAGGGCTGCAGGTTAATTTAGATCCCTTTAGAATTTTTAACGTCAGCCGAAATGCCGACACGCGGCTTGTTTCGTTTTTTCTCCTCCGTCGGGAGAACAGCCACCGCGGCTAGGATCGAACACACGTCCTTAGGTTAAACAGTACAACGCCTTAGACAGCCTCCACGCCGGGTTTTTCTTGATTACGTGCCTGCTGCAGGAATGCGCGCCCTAAGCCCAAACTTTAACCACCATGACAACCACGCACGACGTTTAACATTCTAGCATCGCTGCTTCGAGACTTTAGGTGATGGTTGGTGTGTGGCGTGATTTTTGCTGTAAACAAGACGTAGCATCATTATTATCAACAGCCTGTTAGGTCCTGCAGGACGGAGACCTCTTTCATTGATTTACACCCGCTCCTGTCCTTCACTGCCAGAGTCCATTCCATTCATTGCCTCTGAATTTTCATATTTCGTGTATCCATCAAGTTAATGACGTAGCAAATTAAAGAGAAATGATAAAAATCCATGTAAATTGATGAAATAATGTTTATTCACAAATAAGTGATGAAAGAATTTGCACAAGAAATATTAGGGTAAAAAAAGGCTGAATAATGGCAAATCGAGACATTTACACATATATGCACCAGTGAACATGCACCATGCAGGTTTGCCTCATTAAGTTTTCGCAATCTTCCGGTGTGTCACGCTCTTCCTCTTATCCAGTTTCTCAGAATTAATGCCCTTTGCAAAGAAATGAAGCCGCGTTGTGATGTAAAAGCTGATTACATGCATCCTTGGTGAGCCGAGCTGAATGCTCACTGCAGCCTATTTGGCGTGTGCACTTTGCCATCACCAGACTCAGCACATCCAATATGCTATCAGCATGCAGTTCTTTCTTGCTGAAGTGTTCTGTAAACATGTCTTCAAGCATTTTTACAAACGAAAAGAGTGTGCCGCGTGGATAGAAAAGTCCACCTCGATCCTTGTGCAGTGTCAGCGCAGCAAGCCCAGGATTCTCATCTTCAGATGGCCCGGTGAGAGCATCCATGCAGTCTTGGCAGTTAGTTTTCATTACGAACTTTCGTGCAACGTATCCCGCCACATAGTAAATTAGGCGAGAGTCGCTCCTCTGTATGTGCTCGTCATGTTCCATCGAAGACAACACCACTTCGGCTTCAGGTAAATTCCCCGAAGCAATCAGAACATCTACATGTTCCCACAAATTGTTGCTGGGAGGGCAACTTGTGCGGCTCTGCTGTGTGTCTAGCAAGGCACTTAGTGCACATGGATCTGCATTACCGTACCTAACGGTTTTCACTAAACTGTAGAAAGATATGCAGTTCATGGTTATGAGAAACTGAGTGGGTGTCGGATGATCGTTACAGCCAGAGGCTTGCCTGACTATCCCAAACATATTCTCAAGGAGGTCCTGACAAAGTCTGGATGTCATAAGGTTTAGGAATAACCTAAACTTGCAAGGTAGGAAAGAAGCTCAAGAGTGCTTGATATCGTGACACGCAGGCCAATCGCAGTTGACTGGCTCAAGAACCCCCCTTTTTTTTTCTGTGTGCTGCTCCCAAGAATCCAGGTACTCCAGAAAATACGAAAGAGCTGTTGCTGAAGAGGAGTTGGGTTTCAGGGCTTCTCTTGGGTGCCGAGACGTCATAATGGTGATCAGGCGGTTGATCCTCCTGTCAAAAAAAAAAAATTCGAATCATTATGAGTTTAAGTTCCTTCATATACATGTTATATTATGGCTTGCATGGCAACCGCACCTTAACTTTGCACTTTGTACTGTCTTTGTTGGTTTAGTTCTAATCTATGTAGTGGCACTTCTGTACAATACGTGAAGGTCCTATGACTAAGGAACTATCTATGAATAAGCATGCATACTAACTTGCTCACATCCAAATAACATCTCCAAAATTCTTACTTGAAAAACTCCTGTGTGCTATTTACGGGTCCTGTCTTTGCCTCAATTTCATCCTTGTAAAGGTGGAGCCCTTGAAGAACTCTCTCCCCAAAGAGTTGGAATGCGTAGGAAACTCTCTGCTGCTCGAATGAAGTTGGCTGCACGTGGCACTTGGTTATTCCTGGCATTGCCTTTAACGTAAGGCTCTTGAAGTCAAGATCGTAGGCTTTCTTGACATGCCACAACGACACCTGAGGGAAAAAAATGCTTAGTAAAGCTGGGAAACAAAGCAAACAGCACTTTTTCTTTCACCAGGTGGTTTGAAGGATGTCGAATTTCGTAAACATGTGCCCTTTTTCATAAATGGCAAAAGAAAATGACTTACGTCCCCGTCTGGTGTGTTAAATGAGCACTTCAAAAGTCCGTTCCGCAAGCACTTTATGAGGTGAAGAAAGTCCGATACAAAGTACAAATAACGGCTTTCATCAACTGGATGTTTCACTTTGCACTTCACGCTGCCACGCGTTCCCTTTACACCGAGCAATGTCCACATCCGACGGTTCCAAGTGGCGCCGTCACACGTTATAAAGTCAACAAAAAGCCCGCTCTTCTCAGTAAGCACTGTGGCCTCTACCATTATTTGAGCTAGCAAATCGCCTTTGATGTTGCCTCTGGTTGCAAATGTCCCGATCACTTGCGTCCATCCACCGACGAACGGAACAAATAGGATCACCATGCCGTGATCCGAATGCGTGGTCCTGTCTGCTGCAGAAGTGAAAGGTCCTAAATCTACAAACCCTTCGATTTGACCTGACTGCTTCACAGATATATGCTCTGCAAGCTTGAGCTCATCTACAAGAAGTCCGCCGTGCTTTTTGAATGGGTCCATGTCTTGCGTCTTGTTCTTCAATTCTTCCAACACTTTTTTGCTGAAGCCAAATGCTGATTTGTACAGAGCCGTGTATCGTTTCAGTGTTGATTTGCTCGGAAGGGAGAGTATCTCATTGTCCCTGATGTGGTCATAAAGGCGAGAACTCGTCATTTTCATTATGATGCATTCCAGGATCCACAGCTTGCTATAGCGGAAACCTTTCTTTTTTGCTTCTGCTGCGGCAAAGCATTGTCTGACACATTCTTGTTGCTTCTGGGGAAGCTTCGAAATCTGCTCACTTAGAGTCTCTTCGGCTACTGCTGCATTGGATGCCCGCATCTTTTCAACATCTTCCCTCATTGTGGAAATCCGTGAAGCGAAGCGCTTGTTTTTACGTGCAAGGAACCTCAGCCTTTGGGCAACACTTTTGGAAGCCCTGGAAGGTGTTCGTTGTACTCTTGACCTCCTTGTCAAGAGAGCCTTCCTGAAGTATTTGCAGCTCATGCACTGTCCACCTGAAAATAGAAATGTGCGGAAATTGTAGCGAATTCTGACTGGGACGTGAACAAGAAAGCACTGCCAGTACTTATAGGCGCCAGAATGCGCCAGCAAGTAATACATTATGTAACAAAGAACTGCACTACTTCAGTCAAGTGAAAATCGGGCGACTCGTTACCCACCTTTGGTTGTTACTTTGCCGCTGCAGTTGATGCTGAAATACGTCACATGCTTGATTTTGAGCTGCTTCTGGAGTCCTGCTGTTAAAAAGCAGGTGTCATAATCTTTGGCATTCAGAGCACCAATACAGAGTTCGGTAGCTTCCACGCTTTCCAGCACGCTTTCCGCTTCTTCCTGACATTTAATGATGCGCTCCTCAATCAGCCGCCCCCTCACAAACACCTTGCAGTAGCCATCGGGCGGTTTATCGCAGAGGAACAACACAACTTTTTCGGACGTGACAACGCCTTCTTCAAGGTAAGTCGACGAGCAATACATCACTCCGTTAAGGTCAGGATGGTGATGCAAACTCCAGTACTTGGAAGGAGTCTTTAAACAATAACAAAACGACAAGCAATGCTCGGGCTCCGCTGGAACGTCATCGTGTGTCAAGTCGCAGTCCTCCCCTGAATCACCAACAGCAGCCCGTGGAAATTCAGTGCAGTCAGTCTCGAGAGCACTTCGGCTCTTTTTCTTTGCGGCTGCATGGTCATTTTCGCACATCTTCCTTTTAGCTCTCGGTTTTGGCATCTTCTTCGAGAGGTACTGCGGCAAATTTGGAAGAATCGTGGGGACGGCGTTTTCCGACAGCATCGGTTTATCACGAGAAATGCGTACCTATTTGCCATCTGTATGGTGCACGAACTCCTTGATAACGAACCTCGGTTCGAAATGCAGTTCACAGACCGCAGAAAACTCATCCAGTTTCTTATCTACACGGTAGAGATTTCTTTCCCACTCCTTCCGCCGTTCTTCATCACGCGGGACGCTGAACAAAGATGCCTGTGGTGCATCCCGCACACGACTGTACCCAGTTCGACAACCGGGCGCAAAACAGTAATTTCGACGGCGGTTAGGCATCTTCACGAACACACACTACACAATGATCCAAGCATAAAGCACAGAACACGCACACGGGGTACCCACGTTGATCCAATCGAACCGATCGAATTCAACTGAGCGAACCAGCCCCGTCCGCCAACACGGCCAACACGAACCAAGAGAAGTTTTTCAGGTGCGTCAAGCGTCAGTGCCCCTGGTGGGCATCGTGGAAGTCGACACAGAGTGTGCTACGGCGGAGCGCCACAAGGATAGGGCAGTGGGCACACTGTCTCTATTCTAGTACACTGTAACGGCAACGATAAAACTATGGATAGATAGATGGGTGGATATGGCTGTACCCTTTAGATCGGACGGTGGGTAGTGCCACTAAGCCGTAATACTTAGTGAACCAAAAACTAGATTTATTTTTTTTCCTTTTAAATAGTGAGGTTGCGGATTCGTACTTTGCACTGAAGGGTTTAATTTTCACTCATGCCTTGACTTTAGCCACCAATCAGATAACTTCCTTCTAGTTAATCCTACCCGCTTAACGTCTATTTTGCCCTCCCTGTCTCTAAACCCCAGTGCTTTGAAGAACTCTGCGCCATCAACCTGAACTATAGGGTGAATCCCTTTAAAGAACATTATCAAGTGTTCGGCAGTTTCTTCTTCCTCCCCACACACACTGCATACCGTGTCTACCCCTTCCAATTTGGCCCGATATGTCTTGGTTCGCAATACTCCCGTCCTGGCCTCAAACAGTAGACAACTACCCCGAGTATTATCATCCTGGGTAAAACAGTGTAGAAAACAAACAAGCACCCTGTTGGAACCAGTACAGCCATGAGGCTGCCTGCTGGGACCATCAGCAAGCCAGAAAGCAGCTTGCTGGTACCAGCAAAGAACCCGTGGGTACGCTGCTGGAACCAGTGGGTAGCCTGTTGAAACCAGTGGGTAGCCTGCTGGAACCAGTACAACCAACAGGAAACCAGCAGCTCATCTGCTGGTTTCATCAAAAACCAAGAACTCCCAGCAGACAACCAGCAGAAAATTTTCATCTGGGACCTTGTACTCCCTGATTTGGTGTATTTCCTTGAGCTCCTAAGACAAGGCTACCTATTCCACGTTGATTAATTTCTAATCTTGCTTGAACTTCCGATCTCATGCACAAGACTGCATTGCCGAACGTCACACCAGGAACCATGACCCCTTTCCATATTCCTCTCACAACATCACACCTATTGTAATTCCACAGTGTCCTGTTTTTCATTACCACTGCATTCCTGTTACCTTTAGTCGTCACGTATGTTTCGTGTTCCCTTAGGTACTCGGCCCCTTTGCTTACCCATACGCCCAGATATTTGTATTTATCTATTATCTCTAGAGTGACCTCCTGTATTCTAAGCTCACTACCTTCATTGTCATAAAAATCATGACTGCTGATTTTTCCTTACTGAATCTGAAATCTAACCTGTCTCCCTCATTGCCGCAGATGTCCACGTATCTCTGCAAATCTTCCTTATTGTCGGCATTATCACTATATTGTCACGAGGTTGTGATACACGCAGCACTTGAGAGGAAGCACGCAGGAGTCAGGGCGGTGTCAGGCGAACTGTTTATTGGGCGAACTTGTGCCCAGCAAAACAGGGCCAAACACAACTCACAGCAACAGCGGCGTGAACAGTCGTCGGCCGACGGAAAAAAAAAGACCCCCAGTGGCGCACTGCGCCGGCGTTTTATACACGCGTCGTAACGCGTTCCAGAGTGGCATACAAGATAAACGCGGCCTGCGTTGCGCTTAACAGAAAGTGATAGCGTCTTCCTTCGTAAACCAAAAGAACCGCACGTGTCAGTCTTTCATACACGCGACATAACGCGTTCCAGAGTGGCATACAAGATAAACGCGGCCTGCGTTGCGCTTAACAGAAAGTGATAGCGTCTTCCTTCGTAAACCAAAAGAACCGCACGTGTCAATATCATCTGCGTACATCAATGCTGGTAGTGCCTGTTCAAAGAGATTTCCTTGTTTAATAAAAGAGATGTTGAAGTTGAGTCCACTTCCCTCTAATTTGGCCTCTAATCTTTGTAGGTACATCATGAATAATAATGGTGACAAGGGACACCCCTGCCTAAGCCCCCGTTTTACCTCTGCAGGCTTGGATACCTGTTTTTCCCACTTTAGAATTACCTTGTTACCTTTATAGATATCCTTTGAAAAGTTAGTGACTACATCTTCAACGACCAGTGTGTCCAGTATTTCCCACAATTCCTCTTGAACCACGCTATCGTACGCTCCCTTGATATCCAAAAATGCTAGCCACAGGGGCCTGTGTTCCTTTTCTGCTATTTCGATGCACTGCGTCAGTGAGAACAGATTGTCTTCCAACCTCCTGTGTTTCCGAAACCCATTCTACAGTTCCCCCAGCACCCCCTCATCCTCTATCCATGCCTGCAGTCTTTCCTTTATAATCTGCATCGCCAGCCTGTAGACCACTGATGTCACTGTTATAGGACGGTAGTTGTTTATGTCAGCTTTGTCCCCCTTTCCTTTATAGATCATGCTCATCCTGCTAAGTTTCCATCCATCGGGAACGTCACCATCGATTATTAGTTTGCTCACTGCCTCTCTCAAAGCCTGCTTAAACTTCGGGCCTAATGTCTTTATCACCATAATTGGAATGCCATCTGGGCCTGTTGATGTGCTACTGGGAACCCTTTTCTCAGCACTTTCCCAGTCTCGTTGTGAAAACGGGGCCATTGCGCCACTTGATTCATCCTTGTCTATTGTGGTGCATAAAGCACTTCTTTGTTGAAACTTTTCTGTTACCCTTGTTCTTATATATTCAATAGCTTCGTCCCCTTCTAGCCTAGCACCTTGAGCTGCAGTTATAAACCTCTGCTCTAGGCTCGTCTCCTTTCTGAGGGAGTTTAGATGGTTTCAAATATTCGCAGCTAACTTTCAATCTTCTTTATGTACTTCTGCCAGCCACTGAGCTCCCTTTCCTCTAATGTTTTCATTGATCAGAAGGGATGCATCCCTTCTACAGCTTAGAAAGGTTTCCCATTTTCTTTCAACATCATCCGTCGGTTCACCCCGCTGCTTAGCATGTCTGTGTTCCCTAGAGGCTTCCTGACGTTTTGCTATGGCTCTCTTAACTTCCTCATCCCACAACTTTTGGGTTTGTGTCTTCTTTTCCGGGGTGACTTGTCACGTGCCTTAGCAAGCTCTAGCTCAAACAGTCTAATTAGATTCGTGTATGTCCACACTGTTTTATTATCCTCAGTGATTACTTTCTCAATTTGTTTAGTGGCTATTTCAATTTGCCTTTCTGAATAAAAAGTTTCCTGTAGTTGCTCGTCTTGTCTCCTTCCCACTTTCACTGCTCTTCCAAAACTTAGCTTGATACGTTTGTGATCACTACCCAGACTTCTGGAGCCACCTTCATCTATGTGCATTCCCCTGAGTTTATCATACATCCTATGTGACATCAGTGCGTAATCTATCGTCGACTGCAGCCTTCCTACCTCCCATGTTATTTGCCCTTCACACTTCTCGATACTGTTGCAAATGATCAAATCAAGCCTCTTACACATACCCATTATCATTTTGCCTGCCGGGTCGGTATACCCATCTATATCTTCGATGTGCGCATTCATATCTCCTAGTATAATTATCTCGCACTCTCCTCCTAACTCCTGAATGTCATTTGATATGCACTCTACCATTGCCTGATTTTCCTCTCTGGCCTTTGCTCCCGTCCACAAGTACACGAAACCAAGGAGTGTGATTTGCCCTGCCACTTTCTCTTTTAGCCATAAATGTTCCTTGCACTCCTGCTTGACCCTTTGCCAGTCTGTACGTTTATGAATGAATGCCCCAATACCGCCCCCCTTTCTGCTGCCTTCTGTTGTATTACAATATTCCCACGCGTAATCTACATATTTAGGAGGTTGTTCCATGTCCCTGAGATCAGTTTCTACAAAACCGTATACCATCGTCTTCTCCTCCCTTAGCTGTTCTTCTATCTCTTCCCACTTCAGCTTGTTCCTACGACCCTGCATGTTAATATACCCTATGTCTGAATTGGCTCGGCGCTCGTGGCTACGTCTATTTCTGCCCCGGACTCTATTTATCTTAGATAGTGGTGCCACTTTGGAATCGTATCTGTCCATACCACCTGTCAAAGAGTCTGCCTGGTTGTTTTCCTCCTTACTGGCTATCTTGCACCCCGAAGGGCTCGCTTGCCCCCCCCCCCCCCCCCCCCCAAAAAAAAAGAAGCTACTGCGCGTCCTGCAAGTCGCCAACCCACCTCATGACCTAGCCGCCCATCGAAGTGAATTCTGTCTCGTTGAAAACCACCCCCCCCCCCCCCCCTATGCACCCCTCTGTTTATTTCAACCACCTCAAAGCCTTTTTCTCGACTCATCTGCCATATCTGTTGGTTTGCGTTGACAACCGCTCTTTGCAGGTTGCTATCACGCACCGGTACCTCCGGTATCGTCCATGTCAATACCTGTACCTGAGGAGAAGTGGCGCGCATGTCATCGACGCCTTTCGCCAGTGTGGTTGCTAGCCCTGCTGTATCTTCAAGACATCGTTTAAACCGCCTGAAATTATCACGAGGTTTCGTCCATCAGCTGTAGTTTGAGTTTTGCGCTCGCTTGCTTCATGACTGCTTCCAGCTTGCGTCCTGGGAACGCCCCTACTGCAACCCTCTTGTCACCTCTTACCCTCTCTTTGATGGCTTCTGTGCATCGATTTAAATTCAAGTCCCCGGCGATTATCACATGCTGTGACTTTTCAGCTGGAGCGTCCTGCACCTAGGGGTTACTTGAACCTGTGACGCCGGCTGCTTTGTCCCCTCCCAGCCCCATCACTACTTCGCTGAAACTGGGCCTTGCGACAATTGAAACCGGCTGAACCTGTTTTTTCTAAACTTGCCTACTCTTTCTTCTTCGCCATTCTGGTTGCGGGTTCCCTACTGTTCTCTGCGTAGGCCGCTCGTCTGTTCGCATTGGCTAATGCTTCCTCGGCAGACTTCAGCCTTTCTTCCATTGCCCTTGTTTTCTCTTGCTCTGTCGCCAACGCAGTCTCGAGCTCGGCGATTCTCATCAGCAGTTTACTCTGGGCAACCATCATTTTCTCTATTTTTTTCCTCGACCTGACATTGCCTACACTTCGCGTCAGCCTCTTCTCCATCCGCTTGTACACTTGGGTCCACTTTCAAGCCCACTCCACATCCTGAACACTGTACAGTCTTTTTAACCATGTCTTTCTGACACCAATGGTCCCTATACTCTATAATTACTAAACTCGAGCCCTGCCCTCCGAAAAAAAAAAAAGTCTAAGCGCTACTACAAAAATTTGCGTGTTCAATGTACGCGCACCTCCCCCACGGCGTGGTAAAAAAAAACAAAAAACAACAAAAATTCAAACACACACACACGTACTAACTAATAAATACCTGGTGACTGGCCCCCGAAAAGCCGCACCATAAAATAAGTGCTACGAAGATTTCAACTGCTGCCTTGTAATTATAAAGACAAGCTCAAAACATGCAAAAACACTTATCTGCGCAGTCGATCGGGAGCGCTCAAAAAACACATCCATCCACCGTGACAGTCTAAACCGAACTCAGAGAAGTGCAGCGGAGGACATCTAGCGGCAACATGCGCAGTACGGATTGAGTGATAGCGGAGATAGTGCTGCTGTAACTCCGGAAGTGAAGCGGGCAGTGCGCTGGTGAATCGATTGCGGCTACCTCGGCTCGCCAGCACCAACGACTGTTTCAATACTACTACGCGCATGTGCCGTCAGCGGTGGGATATGATGCGATGAAGAAAGGTAAGTTTCTGTATTGACATTTTCTCTTAAGTGTGGCGTGTGAGCGTGGTGAAGTTGGTACTGCTTGGACCGCCGCGCGCAAAAAGCACCGTCTATTTGCGCGCTAAAAACGGTAAAGCCTTTTTCGCTTTCAGATCTTGATCAGGATCTTATCTCTGAAAAGATGCTATTGTATGGCGCAAATATTCCTAAATTAATGCTCTAGCGACTGCCGCTAATATTTGTGCGGCCGTCGTTAACCCTAAAAGGCCGGTTTCGTGGGAAAAGGCTGCTTTCGTGGGAATGACGCATTTATGTTCTAATTGTATTCAGAAGCACTGAGCGGCAATGCGATATGCCCGATGACACGCGTAGTTGCATTCTAGGCTTGCACGACTGACCTTGAGCAGGCAGCTTCGCGTAAAGTTAACATTTTGTAGCAAGTGTATCTATGGAGTTGCGCGTCATTGTTGCGCAGAGCGGAGATAGCGCGCGCTCACGCTGTGCTCGTGGTGACGGCAACTTCGCCCGCATGTGGCAATCGTCGCTATAGTTTCGCCTTCTCCGCGCCGTGATAATGCGCCGACAAACCGGCCGTCTGTGCTTGATAAATGCTGTTAGATGTTGGCTGGCTGACACGTGGGGCGCCTGTACTGTTGTTTCATGATCGGCTCGTGCCGGACCTAGATTTGTGCATGGCGCGAATGACAGGGCCTTAATTTTTTAGGTGAGCATTTCTTGTTTCGCCGTCGGATTTGTGTTTTAATCTTCCATATCTTCTCTCTTTTCCACAGCCCGGACTACCAGCTTTAATGCATCGGTGCTGGAAGATGTTGACAGCAATGGGGACAGCATAAAGACATGGTGCCGAGGTGGTCCACAAAGCTCGGAAGCAAAATGTGTCATTTGCGACGTGGTAATTTCGTGCGCACAGCATGGCACATCAGCTGTCAGGAGACATGCTTCTTCGAAAATGTACCTGAAGTCAATGATGAAGTTCTGTGATGCAGAAGGAAAGTTTGCGAAGCCAAAATTGGCCCAACCAACTTTGACTTTCTCTGGAGGAGCAGCAACCTTAACTGTGAAACTGTCCTTAACTGTGAAAGGAGTGCCATTTTCATTTGCAGATACTGCATCCAGGATGGTCCCTGTGATGTTTTCAGATTCCAAAATTGCTGAAATGTTCTTTTGCGGCAGGACTAAAGCGCCCTACATCATCTCTGATGGACTGGATCCGCTGTCCAGAAAAAAAGTGATGGAGGAGCTTTGCTGGCCAGATGTGTACTACTCGATTAAAGTTGATGAAACGCCCAAAGCAGACCAACATGTTCAACAACTGGACATCCTTGTGCGATATTTCTCTAAAACACAAGAAAAAGTTGTCGTTCAACACTTATAGTCATTTAACCTTGGTAGTGCGACAGCAAGTATCTTGGTGGACTGCATTGAAAAAGGCCTGACAGAGCTACCAAAGGAGAAGCTGCTGTGCTTCTTCAGTGATGGCCCAAACACAATGAAAAGCGTGAAGAAGAAACTGAGGGAGATGCTCAACCCCAACCTTCTAGACATCAGAGAGTGTAATCTTCACAAAGTACATAATGCATTCGGCACTGGACTGAATTCATTTGGATATGATGTGGAGCTGCTAGTGATGGACATTTATTACTTCTTTAAGCAAGCCATTCACTCATCACAGCTTTCAGAGAAACAGAAAGACCTTGGGATCCCCGAGCACGTCTTTCTTCGGCATGTCAGTAGCAGGTGGCTTACATTTCAGTCTAGCCTTGAAAGAGTGTTGCAGCAGTTCGAAGTGTTGAAAGCGTTCTTTCAAACTGAAGCCGGCGCCACACCAACAAGCGCTGTACTGCAGAAACGACTAGCATCTGCACTTTCAGATAAGACGATTCTCGCCAAGATGCTGTTCTTACGCAACACTGCAGAGCTCTTATCTGAATTTCAAACCGTTTTCCAAAAAGAAGAGCCCCTTGTTCACATTGTACACTCGAAGTGTATTGGGCTAGTAAGAAAGCTGCTGAGCCGCTTTATGAAGCATGAGGCCTACTGCAACTTGTTTGGCAATGAGTTGAAACAACTTGATGTCGGGTCACCAGAATGGCTGAAGCAAGTTTTGGAAATCGGATCCGACACTGAAAAAGAAATGCGTAACTGGGATCCCCAAGAGAAGAAGAGCTTCAGGACAAGCGCACAGGCATTTTACATTTCTACTGCGAGACATCTAATCAAGCGGCTTCCTCTGGATAACAAACTGCTCTACCACTTGCGCTTTTTAGATCCTATATGTTCTTTACCTGTAGAAGAGACAGTTCAGTCTATCAAGTACGTGGCTGCAGGCGTGCCCCACATGATAAAGGGTGAGCAGGTGACATCACTTGTAGACCAGTGGCATTGCCTTCACAGCCAGCCTATAAGTGCGGCTGCTCATCTCCCTGCCCCCAGCATCGATGGCTATTGGGCTTCAGTGTTAGCTTCAGGAAAGTATCCTCTCGTGTCAGTGTTTGTACGAGCCATGTTGTCCCTTCCACATGGAAACGCCGACTGCGAACGTGGGTTTAGCGAGAATAAGCGCATCGTGGGCAGTCGAGCTAATTTAGGCATTGTGGCTCCGAACGCCATTCGGCATGTTAAGAGCTATGTGAAGCGCTTTGACAGTGACCCTTCAAAAGTGCTAGTTACGAGGGACCTCGTTAATGCTGTGAAGCATTTGCACAGGACGTACACGGAACGTCTTCAACGGGAGGCCAATGACATGGAAAGGCAAAAAAGAAAGACACCTGTGGCCAGCAGCTCACTTCTGGAGAAAATGGCCAAGCTGGACGAAGAAAAACAGTGTGTAGAATGGCGTCTAGAGTCGTCAAAAGCAATGCTCCAGCGTGCACAAAGACTGATCAAGAAAGGCCTCGCTGGCAATGATATTGCCACTTGATCGACATCCCCGACTGGTCAGCCTTCAAAGATCAGCTTCGCCATGTCTTTGGCACACCGGCTGTTCGTTCAGCTCTCGCAAAGAAAGCTCTCGCGACTCGGAAACAGCACATCGGGGAGTCGTATACATCCTACATCGAGGATGTCCTTTCACTTTGCCGCCGGGTTGACACCCCAATGACAGTGTCAGACAAGGTACGCCACCTTCTTAAGGGGATTGCACCCGTCGCATTCAATGCCCTTGCAATCCAGAATCCAGCTACCGTTGCTGACGTTGCGACAACCTGTCAGCGCCTCGAAGAACTTGAGTCTATGCGCCTACAACAGGACAGTGACGCGGCCCGTATCACGGCGGATCCAAACCTACGAGACACAATAAGGGTGATTATACGTGAAGAATTAGAATCAATGGGATTCACACTACCTTCAGTATGTCCCATTCAGTCTTCTTCAACGTCATTGCAGGATGTCATCAGGGAGGAGCTCACGTCCATTACCCACATGGCCCACCTGCAGCCCACTGTCGCTCGTACTCTCCCATCGTTCTCGCATGCCGTCGCCTCCCCATCAGGCACCGTCAGCTCGACGTCGCCGCCACGAACGTACGCGTCGGTTGCTGCCGCACCCCCCAGAAGCTTTCCCACGAGCTTTCCATCACCACCGCCTGAGCCATCATCTGTCCCTCTCACTGCTCTCTCTCCCGGCACATCTAACACAAGCTACTACCCTCCTTATCGATCGACTCACCCTACGTGCTATTATTGCGGCTATCGTGGTCACATTTCACGCTTTTGCCGCAAGCGCCAGCAAGATGAGCGCCGAGGGTACGACATACGCGAACGAGACTACCGCAGGAGCCTTGTACCAGGGCCGTCGTTATTCGTCACCGCTGCGTCGGTCTCCATCTCCGCCAGCATCCGGTGAACTGCGCAGTAGTCATCGATCAACCCGACGCCGTTCACCATCGCCCTACTGTCGCTCCTCTTCTCCCCATCAGCCTGCTTCCCTCGCTTCTGATCGGCGTCCGGAAAACTAAGCGATGCAGTTTTTGGAGGACAAACTGCGTTCCAACACAGTACTCAAATTTTTCCAGCGCGTCCTTACAATATGATTGCAGTCACAGTTGAGGGAGTGGACGTTGATGCTTTGGTGGACACTGGGGCTGGGTTTTCTATTATTTGTGCTGATTTGTGTACCCGTCTTCGAAAAGTCACGACGCCTTATGATGGACAAACACTGGTTACAGCCCAGGGAACAATGATTCGCCCTTCCGCTCTCTGTACTGCCCGTGTGCTAATCGACGACATTCTTCATCATATACAATTCGTTGTGCTATCCCTACATGTGCTCCCACGAACTCATTTTAGGCTGGGACTTTCTTTCATCTGCTTCCGCGGCTATTTGTTGTGCATGTGTCGTCCATCTTACTGACACAGACCACTTGCTTAGTGACGAAACCTACAGGCCACTTCGACTCATCGCTGCTGTAGACATCGAGTTACCCCCAAACGAACATCAATTAGTCAGTTTTGTCCAACAACGTCGACTCTGGTGACATTTTGGTCACTCCATCGCCCCGTTGCCTTAATAAAGGCATAGCTCTCGCATCAGGTGTGGCTCGCTTCAACAATGGATCAGCTGTCCTCGCTGCTACGAACACCACACCAGATAAAATTTTACTGCCGCGGGGCACTACTGTCGCCTGCGTTGCCGATCTGGAGCCTGTGTGCGTTGTGCCTTTTACCCCTGCCTCCTCTAAAGGCCATCCTGGAGATCATGCTGCCTCCTCGGCCTCTACAGCAGCCATCAACAAGGACTTGACAGACTCGCAGAAGCAGCAGCTGCTTGATTTGTTGCAAAAGCATGCAAACTCTTTTGACGTTCATTCATCCAGCTTGGGCCAGACAACGGCTACAGCACATCGTATTCAGACCGACGGAACATCCATTGTGCATCGTCGTCCGTACCGCGTCTCCCTAGCCGAACGAAAAATCATTGAGGAAAACGTAGACTATATGCGGCAACGGGAGACAATCCGACCCTCAACCAGTCCTTGGTCGTCTCCAGTGGTTCTGGTGCGTAAAAAAGACGGTTCCGTACGATCTTGCGTCGATTACCGAGCACTCAATAATATCACTAGGAAGGACGTATACACCATGCCACGTATCGACGACGCTCTCGATTCCTTACAAGGTGCTGAATTCTTTTCAAGCCTCAACTTGCGTTCCGGCTATTGGCAAATCCCCATGCACGAAGATGACAAAGAAAAAACTGCGTTTGCAACCCCGGACGGCCTATACGAATTCAATGTTATGCCGGTTGGTCTATGCAATGCGCCCGCAACTTTTGAGCGCTTGATTGACACCGTGCTGCGCGGCCTGAAATGGAAGACTTACCTATGTTACCTCGATGACATTGTTGTCTTTTCATCGACGTTTCCTCAACATCTGCAACGCTTGGACGAGGTCCTGACTTGTCTTGCGGGCGCTGGTCTTCAAATTAACACCAAAAAGTGCCATTTCGCCAGCAGATCTATCAAGGTACTCAGTCATGTTGTGAGCAAGGACGGAATTTGTCCAGACCCTGATAAACTGCTGCAGTGCTTCGCTTCCCTCGCCCTGACAAACTGAAAGATTTGTGAAGTTTCCTTAGTCTCGCCTCTTACTTTCGGCGATTCATACAAAACTTTGCCTCCATAGCCACACCACTTCATAAGCTACTTGCTACCGGTATGCCCTTTCAGTGGTCTCAGGAATGTGAATTGGCTTTCGACAGGTTGAAGAGTGCCCTCACGACCGACCCTGCACTTTCTCATTTTCACTATGATGCACCGACCTTCCTGCACACAGACGCTAGCGGCCGCGGTTTAGGAGCCGTGCTCCCCCAGCGCGACAACTCTTCGCGAGAGCGAGTCGTTGCGTACGCCAGCCGCGTCCTCTCCGCAGCCGAGAGGAACTACACGATCACCGAGAAGGGGTGCCTCGCCATCGTTTGGTCAGTGCAGAAATTTCGTCCCTATCTTCACGGCCGCCATTTCATCATTGTGACCGACCACCACGCTTTATGTTGGCTTTCGACACTCAAGAACTTGTCTGGACGCCTCGGCCGCTGGATTCTACGCCTACAAGAGTATGATTTTGACATCGTATACAAGTGTGGCAGAAAGCATAGCGACGCCGATGCTCTTTCTCGCTGCCCATGCACTACCAGCGGCTCCCCTCAGCGTTTCCGCAATCACTTTGCACAACACACCATCGGAGCCCACGTCTACGGCGGTTTCCTCTCTCGCCTCTATGGACCAGCAGCCTTCGGACGACCCACACGATGTTTCTTCTCGACAGCTGGCTGACCCATACTGTCGACGTATTATAGGCTACCTCACTGGCAGTTCCCGTCCACATAATGAGAGACTCCGTCGCCAACTCTCGCAGTTTAAGCTGGACAACTCGGTGCTGTACCGCAAAATTTAGCATCCTGACAGTCAGCGCTGGGTTCCCGTTCTACCCCGATCGCTTCGGTCCGAAGTTCTCAGAGCACTTCATGACCATCCGACGGCAGGTCACCTTGGTTACCACAAAACCTATGATCGCCTTCGAAGTCAGTTTTATTGGCCAGGTATTACCACTAGTGTAGCTCGGTACGTTCGGTCCTGCACTACCTGCCAATGTAGAAAACTACCCACATCTGCTCCAGCCGGTAAACTACAGCCTCTTCCGTGCCCAGCCACACCATTCGAAGTTGTAGGCGTTGATCTTTATGGCCCCCTTCCAGTCAGTGCTGCTGGAAACCGATGGATAGAAACAGCCGTTGACCATCTGACGCGCTACGCCGAGACGGCATCCGTCACTACCGGTTCAGCTTCTGAAATTGCCGATTTTATCCTCCGAGCCAGTATACTGCGTCATCGTGCTCCACGTGTATTGCTCAGTGACCATGGGAGGGCCTTCCTTTCACAACTAGTGAACGAACTTCTTCGCGCCTCCGGCACAACTCACAAGACTGACTCTAGTTATCATCCCCAAACTAACGGCCTCACTGAGTGATTCCACCGCACTCTTGCTGACATGATCGCCGCCTACATTAAACCAGACCACAAGAACTGGGATGTAGTTCAACCATTCGTCGCTTTCGCCTACAATAGGGCTATTCAGCGGACAACCGGCTACTCACCATTTTACCTAGTTTATGAACGCTCCCCTACTTCATTCCTGGACGTCTCTTTCTTTACCTGCCACGCGGATTCATCTCCATCCTCTTCAGAGGAATACGTTTTACTACTCGCAGAGAGCCGCCAACGTGCTCGTATAAACACTGAAGCCCGACAGCAAGACAGAAAGCTGGTTTATGATGAATCGCATCGTGCTGTATCCTTTCATCCTGGAGACGAAGTGCTCCTTTTGACGCCTATTCGCACACCTGGTTTGTGCGACAAATTCCAGCCACGGTTTATCGCGCCGTACACAGTTTTTGAAGAAACTTCACCAGTGAATTATCGCGTGACGCCACTTGTAGCCCCAGCAGATCGCCGTTATCGAACTACTGAGGTCGTCCATGTCTCCTGTATGAAGCCCTTCATGCGACGTTCTTTGTCCCCTTGACTTGCCGTGGCCAGGCTGGCCGCTTTCACGTGGGGGAAATTAGTGTGGGCATTTAGTATACCAATCCCCTTCATCTGTACATTATCATCATTATCATGTGTTGCTCATGCATCCTCATCGTTGTCACGTAGCGTCATCTTGGTTCGTTCATCTCAGCTGTCGGCTGCCGGTTTCTCAGGCCTAATAAAGGTCTTCCAAACCAAGACTTCATAATATGGAAGAAATTGAAAGTGTTGGCGCCAAGTGCTCCTGGCTGAGGCAAATACGAGCCTCACTCAAAACATGCAAATGCTGGCAAGCATAAATGAAAAGCTTCAAAAAATGTGAAACAAATGTCTGACTTCATGAGTACATGTATGTTCTTCATACATTCATATGCATTTCTCGCCGTATTGGACAACCTTGAAAACTGATACCGTTTGCTCCAAGCTGCTCCAAAAATTGCTCCAAATTGTGGTTCTTAAGTGGCATCACTGTACAGCAAAGCTATTGCCCTCCTGACGCAAGAAATAGTGTCGTTGTTGTGATCATGCGTTGGGAGATTGCTAAGGCATGTTTCATTCCAGCAGTACCTTAGGAGCTCAATAATAGTTGGGACAGGCAAGTCCTACATTTTTTCCTGATTCCATGTTCTTTATGTTTCATGTTTAGGTGCTGGAGATGTCCCCCAAAAGTTAAAATTACATTCAACCTAGCTGCCAATTTTCAAAACTGGCGCTTTATTATCACGAATATTATATTAGCACCCAACATACGTGTGCGGCTGAAGGCAAACCTCCATGCAGTTTACCGTAACTAATGCTTCTCTATTTCTTTAATTTGTGATAGACAAAAATATGTATAGTCAACCAAATGATTTCATATATTTTCTTAGTTCACAAAAAATTAACAGTGACCAAACACACACACAACACTCCACACTACAATTTGTGAATTTTTCGCGACAATGGCTTTTTAGCATACATTTTGAACACACAGTTGTTGTCAGTGATGTTCATCGCATGTTTAATTAGGAGTGGCTTGATGAACTTCCTGCAGAGTAGTTCAAAAAATTCTTTCCTGTGGACACGGTCTCCATTCTCGCACTCTAGGACAGGGAGGTCTATCAAAACGTTTACAGCTCGCTCCACACTTGTCTCCAGTGGCCTTACAATTTGTTTCCTATAGTCAAGAACGATGTTCACAAACTTAATTCCTGAGGCTTATTAGCAGTGCTACGAGTTCTTTGTGGGGTACTTGAGTCCTCCCTAGTCCAGACATGCGATCAGTCTATCAACAGGCGTGTTTCCTTTCGGTTTCTCTGCTGCTATGGAGCCCTGGCAGTTTAATTTTTCTGCAATGAGTCGAGCTAGGTAGCCTCCAATCAAAGCAAGGGTAGCAATTTTCCGATTGTGAAGCCATTGGTTGAACCTGGTGGAAACCTTTCACAGCCTATTTATGGCTTCCACTGGGAAAAAAGTGTTCTCTGGGGTATATGTGGGAAGCAGGGCTACCTCCAACAAAGAGTAGTGACACGGCGAACCACGCTACATGTGCACAGAAAGCATGGAGACGGAATGCGAGGCAGAGCTGAGCCTTGTATTAAAAAACTTCGTAAAGTAGGGTCGGCAAGGGCGAATCGCAGCTCCAGAATACAGCTCAATAGAACTTTCTGCTTTATCACATTACCGAGCCGTAAAGGGTGTCGTTCAAGTTCGCACGGTTCCGCATGGCCGACGGTTCGAACAGCGCCTCCTCTATTGCTGGTTCGAACCATGGAGGAAGAAGAAAGGTTGGCGTTAGAACTTTTTTTGTTGCCCCGCCGCGGTGGTCTAGTGGCTAAGGTACACTCGGCTGCTGACCCGCAGGATTGCGGGATCGAATCCCGGCTGCGGCGGCTGCATTTCCAATGGAGGCGGAAATGTTGTAGGCCGTGTGCTCAGATTTGGGTGCACGTTAAAGAACCCCAGGTGGTCAAAATTTCCGGAGCCCTCCACTACGGCGTCTCTCATAATCATATGGTGGTTTTGGGACGTTAAACTCCACATATCAATCAACTTTCGTTGCAACCGTCTCTTTACCCTGAACTTGGCAGAACGAAACTACTTCTAGCATAGATTTTCTATGCTAGTAGTAGTTTCGTTCATAGCAATCCGATTGCTCAGGTAATTTTCCAGTATTTTTTCTCTCTTTCAATCATAGCACTTTTGCCTTTTTTGCTGTAAATTGGTGGTTCGACAGGGTGAAGTTCTCAAACATATGCATTGAAATAGGCAATTATCAAAAGTATTGACTCAGTGGGATTTAGCACTTCCTTGACCTAGCACGTTTTTGGGTACTTTGCCATGTTGCGTTTTTCACGTAATGAATAAATTGAAAGAGAACCAGAGCTTTGCTTGTGAACACATTTGCTTACTTTCTCTAGATTAGAGAAACACGGCCTCGTCTCATTTAATCAAGTCTGCCTTGTGAGCAGTCTTCATCAATGATTTCATTGCATCGATCACCGTGCAAACGTAGTTCATCTAAGCAGTCAAAATAGCGCCCGTCGCGATTTGTAAAGGTGCCACCATATCCTAGTGCCTTTGCTACGCAGTGCAATGTTAAGTGTGACACACATTCGCTCAATCAATATGGTGCACGTAACACGTCAAAGTTACACGCAGGAAATAAACAAAACTTGGTTGAAAGGTCGGAGTTGAGGCTTGGCTATAGACCCCAGAGATCAGGGTGTGCCCACACTGCACATGGTCGTTACCTTGCCAAAGGTTCGTCATTTCCGATTTCAAATGTTGCCAATTCTATATGTGTTAGGCGGCGCGCAGAGTGAGCTTGGTTTTGATAAACTGTAAACACAGGAATGAAGAGCTTTTATTTTTTGTAATGCCCTCATGCACTATGCCATAGTTGTTCAGATAGTAAATAGCGTGGTTGGCACTGGCTCAACTTTCGCTGCGAGACTTCATTTGGCGAGTAGGTGGGTTTACAAGGCTTGCCCAGTGTCAGAAGTCGGACAGGCAAACCACAGGTTTATCAACCTATTTAAAACTTATTTTTGAGTCCCATTATGCAATGTTAGACATTGTGAAGCCAATACACGACGCAGTTTTGCGAAGTTTTTGAGGTAGCTATGTTGAGAAATGAACTTGTGCACCTTTGAGAGTGCAGCGGAACAAACACAAAAGAAAAAGACATTTAAAAAGGATGAGTGCCCATTCTGTTTACATGTCTCTTTCGTGTTGTTCCGTTGTTCTCGCTAAGATGCACAGGTTCTACATCCAGTCTAGAGTTCAAGAAACCAGACCAGTCAAGAGTATCCACACCAAGGTGCCACCACCGTGATTGGACACTGTTGCCGACACTCCAAGTGGCCGCCACTTGTGTGTACAAATGCACAAAAGCTAAAGGACTATCATCTTTGCCTGAAGGCGTCCATTCTCAGTCAATGTGACCAGGGAACATTGACCGTGGCTTCACGTGCTACTGCCAATGCAGTCTCCATTTTCTTCTCTTGAGGTCACAAGTTTTCCAGTTTTCTGGTGACATCATCTCATCCCTTTTTTGGATGACTCATCCCAGAGAAAAGGAGACGGTCAAGTTTCATGCTTGATAAGGCATCTAATGCTTTAACCTTAAAATACCTAAAGCGCACAGGCCGAGACAACGTAACAAAGTCAACCTAACAGCCACATTGGCGTGGGTGCGCATATCGAAAGTACAGAAATTATAAGACTTTTGGGACCATGGATTCAATCTAACCAGAGTGCAGACAGCACAATTAGACTGCTGTCCGAGCCTGCAGCCCAGATAACACGAATTAATGATTACGTCACTTTCACACTAATATACTATATTTAGAGGGAAATCTGGCACTAGTCTATGCGAGACTCCGCGAGTAACGCTTCAACCAACATAGAATTTTGTTCTTAAGATTTGAGTTCCCTTAAGAGGAGTTAGTGGAGCGTGATGACGAGTCTACATCGCTTTGCAGACTGTCTTCAGCCGATTTTAACGACTTTTCATGAAACATGCCTATAAAAAAATGAGAGCTCTGCACCATTCCTTGCACTCGCATTGAACGCTACATCTATAGCACTGTTCAGTAGAGTTTTCCAGTCTGAATGCAGTGCCAGAATACATAGCTTAGCAGATAAAAAAAAAAAAAAGCAACCTTGATATGGTGTCAATGATAAATGGAACGCGACACGCGCGTTTCGCGCCCTGTGTCTGTCGGCGGATTGTGGTAGGGATACATTGGGGAAGCACGCACGCATCTATTTTCTGCGCGCCCCTAGCGGCGAATGTCAAAGTCTTCGAAACAGGGCAGTGTGAGCAATGCAGCTCCCTCTGGTCAGTGTGCGGTTCCTATACTCTGTTCAGAAGTTCACTTCAGCACTGTGGAGGCTACAGGCTCCTCAGCTAATAGAAAGGGCACTTAGGCCCTCCACACGTTTTCATTCGCCCCGTGTCTCTGCTCACCGCGAACTTGAAAAAGCATGAATTTGGTGCTCTGTTGAAGATCAGTAGTGTGTCAAGCTGGTGGATAACTTCACTTTGTGGCTGTTTCTCTCAGATGCTATTCGTGGCTCTCCTATACCGGTTTCTCTGTCGACGCATTCCTTCGCTTCTCCTATTGCAACGTTTTTCTATTTTTTGTTTGCAACAAAGGAGAATCTGATGCGCACGGAATGCTGTGCGAGGTTGCACGTCCAATATACGGAGGTGCATCGTTCTTGGTCTGACGACGCAGTCGTCAGACCAAGAACGATGCCTCGATGCGTTATGCTTAGTAGTGGTGGCTAAGCAAGCAGCATATCTTGCTAATATCGACAAAACGTACCTCATGCTTTAATGCCAGAGTGAGATGAAACAAATCAATGGCTGATTTGTTTACTGTCGTCAGTGCAGTGGGCATGTTGCAAGAGCAAGCACGGATCGAAGCGTGCAGTCACTTCTGCATGGGTGCTGCCATGTTGATTCGTAAACGCAGTTATCAGCGGTAACCGATACAAATAAATAAATGCAAAGAAGAATAAACATGTATTGATGTGGCATAAAACACACCAAAGAAACGCCAATTTTAGCCAACTTTGTCAACATTAGGGCACTTGTATGTGGGACTATGTTTCACAGTGCAAGCGTGTGGCTTTCGTACAGACTGTAGCTTTGGTAGTGCTGAACTAAAGAGGCCGTTGAAGACCAGGTGTGGGCCGTCCAGAGGGCCGGAGCCGTGACAGAGGACCTCGGAAGATGTTCCTCGAACGATGTGTCCCTGGCAGCCTAGCCCCGTGCACAGCAACAACCGTTGGACAAATGAAGTTCATTCAACTCAACCTATTGAGCTGCACAGGGTTCGTACAGGTTTCAAAAACAAAAATTCAAGGATATTCAAGGACTTTCCAGGACCTATTTCAGGTTTTTCCAGGACTCGAAGCGCATGCAAAGCTGGAATTTTTTTACTAAAAAATTATCAGAAATCACTAACTTTATTGCACTAACAGTAAGTCAATAGATATCAAAATTTTAAAAAATTAGTCTACATCTTGGTAACTAATTTCAAGATGGTTCAGCGAACTGAGAGCACGGGGGTAAACACAGACACAAAGCAAAGAAGAGGCACAAAAGAGCAAAAAAGATGAGCGCTCGTGCTGTGTGCCTCTTCTTTGCTTTGTGTGTGTTTACCCCTGCGCTCCCAGTTCGCTGAACCATCATGAATTACCAATTAGCCCACCTTTCCATCCTATAACTTTTTAAGATCACAAAACTCGATCAACGCATACAAAAGCAGTTGAGATTTCTGCAGTATAGGCTTCAAGTTCACTGAATGTATCCAGAACGTCCAGCACAGAGTTATTTTACTTATATAAGGATAAGTGAATGTATACTACAATGATGTTAATGATGACATGCCGGAAACTCTTCCTAACAGTGCAAATAAATAAAAAAACGCTTGCAACATGCAATTAACTCTTACAACAGCAGCTAAGACTTCTAAAATCTTGGAGAAGTTCACCAAGCACAATCAAAAGATCCAGCCTAATGTTATTTCACTTGCACAAAGATGAATATATAGAAGGTATGCACTAAACGACAGCACTAGTTGTGGAGTTGGTATTTTGCTGGTCCTCGCACTTGCCACATGTGCAAAAAACTAACAGCACTACTTGAGCAATCAAAAACATTTTTTAAATGCGAAGCACCCATCCATCCTGCTTCACCCTCAGTGTGAAGCTGACTTTTTTTTTTGGTGCAACTCTGCAAATAGCAAACATGCACACTCGCACCGCATTACTGCTTCTGAAACGAGTTTGTCAGGTCAACATGCCTTTCTACCCCGTTAAGCAGGTGCCAAGGTCGATACAAGGGTGCACTGCTCAGAAAATTCAAGGGTTTTCGAAGAAAGAAAAAATTTCCAGGACTTTAAAGGGCCTTAAAAATGCATTTTTCAAATTCATGAATTTGCAAGAACCTGTACGCAATGTTGCAGCAGACCAAAAGACCTAGTGGTCTTAAGCCTCTTTCAACAACAAAGGCATCGTTTAATCGATCACTTAACACTGCACTCGACTACCTATGCTACGCAAAGTTACCCCATAGAAGCACACAGGTGTGGGACAAAAAGGCTGAAGACCCACGAGGTGTGGGAAGCACGCACAAAAGAACCATTAAAGACTTTGGGATGCTTTCCTACCAACACATAGGCCCCTAATACTTGGAAAGTAAATACGTCCACAAAGCTTAAACTTACAGGGACGCAGCAAACAGCTGTGAAAGAAGGGCGGTCATGCCGTAGGGGGTCACCTGCACACAGCAACCTTCATCATCTTTTGCTTTAAAGTAAGCTAGGAGTGTCACGTCCAACATATGTACCAGCTTACAATGATTTTTGACATCTTTGCGGGTTCTCTTAAATGATCATTATAAAACTTATCCTTTCCCCAGTGGGAAAGAAGAGTCTCAGCTGGGAAGACCTTACAAGCAGATTCAAGAGAGCCTATTATTGCACAGGCTGTCATTTCAGGAATGCTTTAAGCCAACCAGCTGTCATTACTAAGGATATAAGGATGATAATCCCAAAACCACAATATAGAGATATTGTAGTACAAGTGTGGCAGCATGGGCTAGTTGGTATAACATGATGATAGTTATAGCGCGAGAACAGAACGATGACGCAGAGACAAGGACACGAAGGACACGTGCACTCGTGTCCTCCTTGTCTCTGCATCGTCGTTCTGTTCTCGCGCTATAACTACAGTAGTAGAGGGCCCCAAAAGTTTTGACCACCTGGGGTTTTTTGATGTGCACGTTAATCTAGGTACACATGAGCCTCCATTGAAAATGCCACAGGAGGGTTATTCGATCTTGTGATCTGCGTGTCAACGGTTGAGCATAAGAATGGAAGAAAACTGGAACAGTGACTTCATAGATACAGTTAACACATTTATTTCAAATCATTATCAAAGGCTTTAAGACAACATTTATTCATCAACCAAGGAGATCATACACAAGATTTGGGGAAAAAAAGGTGGCCAGCATCAAGCTGCTCTTTAACGACAAAGTCATGATCTCACAGTAGAAGGAAAGGAAAGCTAACATTGTTTGCTGACACTGAATGCCATAAAAATAAAGAGCAGTACAAGCAAAACGCGCAAAACCGCGATCTTAAAACACACACAAAAAGAAGTCTCAAGTTGGTGTGATCTGCTAGTCAATTTGGCCACAGGGCATCATGCTGCATTTTGAGCAACAAACAGCACATAGCAAAGGTGTAGCAAGAAGGCACGAGTCAGGATGAAAAATGTGTGACTGGCGAAGCGCAAGTGGGTCACTTGGCATCTCAAGGAAGGAGCCTCCACTAATGGTTTGAGTACATAACCAGGTTCAAAGAGTGGCCAACTTCCTCCCAATAGACTGGAGGAGCGAAAATGCTTTGCAACAGCTGTTGATAAACATGACACGTTGTACTACCAAAAAAAGATCCTAAGCGGGAAAATGAGAACTTGCACAGCCATAATGACCACACAGGAGAAGGCAAAAACCACAAGATTGTGGCAGTTGTGCGCAAAGGGCAAAAACTCGTGGCAGTTTGGCAAAAACAGCATATAACGGGAGTGAAAAAAAGCAAGTAGAGAGAAGGATTTGTTGCTTGTGGCTGCCAGTCTGTGCAAGCGGCAGGGGGAGAGGTTGTGGCAGCAGCCTACATCAAAGAGCACCTCTTCTTTCTTTTTTTCTTGACCTGCAAGGCTGCCCTTGTGGCCATCTCAAACACCTCCCGCACGCCCTCCTTAGTCTTAGCCGAGCATTCGAGGTAGCCAAAGGCGCTGATTCTGTCCGCCATGGCACGACCCTCCTCGCTCTTCACAGGCTCCTGCTTCATTTTCGCCAGCTCCTGCAACAAGAGCTTACTGTCAACTGAGCTCCCATGAAACATGTCTCTATTTGCCTAGTAAGTCTCTCATGGAAACCCCACCAATAGCACCATACTTCCTGCTCAGCTAATGCCCCTGAATGATGACGATGTTTGCTGGAATCCCACTTAAAGTGGGTGGTCATCAACTAGGCTTGTCTGCACGTTCTGGAAAGGTTTTGCTGCACCTAATGGGCAATGCATGCCCACATAATGTCAGCAGGGCACTCAACTATATTTCGAGCGCCACTTTCAATTGCTACTAAACTGGTGATTATGAATGCCCACTTCACATTTACTTTCCCCCAGGCATCAGTTCAAATTTATTTCTAATGCCACCACTGAAAACATCAACAGACAAAATCTGAGCCAAATTATAATTTGAACACACCTTAGGTCAAAATTCAGCTAAAATTTTTAAAAAACCACTAAACAACCCCGAGGTCTAAACATTTTATTTAAAAAAATATGTGAACTCTTGCTATGTGAACAAGCTGCCAAAGAATTTTGCAAATATGTGCCTCAATAAGGAAGTTACAGGGTAACAACATCTGTTTCAGCCGGTTTCAAATTACTACGCGTCCGCTAGCCACCCTTCGCCACGAAGGGTGGCAAGCGGCCATCCCATCGTCGCGACTTCGCCACTTCGGCAACTTGCCATGATGTCCGCGATAAGTCATGAGCATACAAACAATGACCGAGAGGGGCTTCCCGCACATAAGAACGCGTCATAGCCGCGCAGCCATAAAATGTGTAGCGGTAAGCTTTAGTTCTGGCGATACCACTTCTCCTGGAGTCTCAGGATCTACAAAACGGCAGAGGACAGCACAGAAAAATGAAAATGCGGACTGCACGGCAGAAACTACATCGCCGCAGGACCAAGATGCTGTTTTGTAGGGCAAATTGACAAGCTCAGTGGTGCGTAACTTGGTCCATGGGCAAGCTTTAGTCGGACTGCGCATATGAGGGGGACTGGTCAGGCGAGAAAAACAGGCGCTGGATTGTTTATCGAAATGGAAGGTCTGTGCTATGGATCACTATACCACTATGGATCACTACAAACTTGCCCCAATTTTTGTGCTTTTAAAGGGGTACCTAACCCAGGCTTTAAAGGTGATACAAAATCGAGCTGCTTGTTTTTACAACATTGAAATATGAATGCTGACTGATCATCACTAACATCAGACTTTCAAACGGTCTAGCCCCGATGACATCCTGCCATCTTACAGCAAGCTTGCCTTTTCCATAAGCTACAGTACAACTATACTCAATTGCACAAGCACCTAATCCTAGATCCAAGATTATCACAACATTTACTTAAAAGAGCCCTGACAGCGAAAAATTTGTTAGCAGCATTTTCACAGCGATTTGTAGCTTAGAGTCTAGTAATGCCGAAATTAAATCAATGCTCCAATGCATCATACAACTAATGCTAGCATCGTTAATTCAGAGCGATATTGTATTAGTTTGAAACGCCCACCTGAATACCACTAGAAAATAGCGCCCCACTGCAAGGCAGCGCCTGAGATGACGTGCACTTAAGCTTTGGCGAGGCTGAATGAGCTGGTTTAAATTAGAGGACCCGCAGGCGATGAAGAATGGAACAATGTGGGTGTTTTGAGCCTGTCCTCCTCAGAAAAAAGAAAAGCATTCCTAGCGTAACCAGCCAAAATCACCTTCAGAGCGAGGGTTGACAAACAATAGTCCTCACCGTATACCATTCGAGGCATTGTGCGTGCCCAGCAAAGGTTTTCTGATGTTGATAATCTTTGCTTGACCTCTGCAATGCCACGCGAAGACTACTGTATACCTCAAACAAAAAATGTCGATTGAACTTTAATACTTGGATAAGCATTGATCATTAATTTAAAGCTAATTAAAACATCTTATTGGCAATGCCAGCCACTAATAATCTGGCAAGAGACCTCCACATGCAGGACTATCATACTACAACACAAGCACCTCGAGTTTCGAAATTTGGTGTCAGGGGTCGGTCAGTCTCAGCGTGCGTGAACTTCTTTCAGAATGTGTTAGCAGGCTGCAGATGACAGGGATCGGTGGTGCGGGGCCATGGGGGGTTGTCGGGCGAGGCAGTTAGAAAGCGCTAACAGTTTCCTTGAATAATTGCTTTGAGAGCTTTTCTGAGGGAAGCTCTCAAAGCCTGACTGTTTTAAGTCCACGGTGGACTTAAAAACAGTCAGGCGAGCGTCACGGTCTGGGCCATGTCTGAGGTGACCAAAGAGCAGAAGTGGGATATTGTGTTGCGTTCGTCGGCGATAATGGTCAATGCGGGTGGTTCTGCCGAAGGAGAGCGTCCCGCGAATTCCTTTTCTCCTTGACGAGTGCAAGGAGAGGGGGCGTACATTCTTTGTATGGTTGTCTTTCAACTGCTTGGGAATGCTGCACGATTGGCGGACGGAACAGAGGAGGTTGATTGAGCTCAACCCGAATGGATGGTCGTGTTGAATGAAAGCTGCCTTCAACCCGACTCCAACTCTTCCTTCGCCTTGCCAGCATGCACTTGGATCACCAAGGAGCTGTCGATACCAACATCAAAACCAAACCGTTTCCTTTAACTTTCGCAATGTTCGGCTAATGCTTTCAACAAAATTCTCCCGAAGTCTATATCAGACCGGAATGTACTTCCCCACGGTATCGTCATTGAGAGAAAAATTGTTATTACAGCAATATTGCCAGCTGCCCCCGTAGTAGCTCTCTGTATTCTCATAGACCTCATTTTTCATGTGTGCATTGTGCTTCCCTGTTTATGCAGGCTGTATTTATGCCCTTTAATCCTGCGACGTTTTGATACCATTTGTTACCATGCACCTTCCCCTCGTGTAATGCCCCATCAAGGCCCTCAAGAATATACAAATGGTGATGATAACTAATTTTGCTTTAAATTCTTCAATCATACATGTTATGAAACATCCCACCGGCCCAATGTATCAAAATTCAGATATGCCATTTGCCAAAATTATAAACTCTGCAGATTGTAAAGTCATCTGTTGACCAAAAAACAAATTAATAACGTACTTTAGTCTTATTATCTCTGCTCCCACATGGTGCAACAATCTGTTGACCCCCAAGAAATTGGCCACAGGCAAGTCTGGGTTTTGAAATGCAGTTTCTGAACTAATATGATTGAAAAAGTAAGATATTGCTTGCTTCTAAACAAGCATCCTCAGAGTTTAATTGGAAGTGCATTTCCCCTACAGCAGTGGTGGTACATAGTACATAGGTTTTGGAGCATTCTTGGGAGCAGGCAAATGTGCCTTTGTAGCTGGCTTGGAACACCAACAAAGACATTCTGGAGCAGTCCGAGAGAATGTTCACTGCAGATGTAGCCCCATTGCACAGCACTTTTGAATTTGTGTAATGCTGCATTTTCCAAACACTAAGTGACACTGAGCACTAGCCTTATCATTGTGATAGCAATTCTATAGATACTTTCACGGCCATCATGTCCCGGCCATCATGTCCCGTTTAAAGTTCAAATTGATAATGTCCCGTTTAAAGTTCAAATTGATAGCATGTCCCTGCCCATCCTACATTCTACTCGCAGTAAAAGTGCGGGAGTTGAGGTGACAAGTGCCTCAACTTTCCGGAACAATGAATCGCTGCCACTTACAATGAATCGCTGCCAATGAATTTCCGGAACAATGAATCGCTGCCACTTACACAACTACCAATGAGCCTAAAAGCCATGGCCCTCTGTGGAGAGTGTGTTTTGCCACCATAACTCAACTTGCACAACAGAAGCTCTGTTGGCACGGAGCATAACATTGTGAATTACTTGGAATGCACGCGTGACCGCTGTTTATCCAAGGGAATATTTCTTGGTACAGTGTTGTGATCTTGGCAGCCAAGCTGCACATCCCTTAAAGCGCTGGCATGGTTGTTGTTGGCGACAGACGACCCCAACCCGAGACCTTAGTGCACTTTATGCAATTTCAATTGATATTATCAGGATGGCAGAGTGAATCTAATTTGGCGCAGGAATGAAACTCAGTCAGGTTCCATTGCTCAGGCCTGTTTAAGGGGTGGCTGCCGTCACTGTTGATGGCCCCCACCCCATAAGTAGGCCTGAGCACTTTGTAATGGGTAGGCCTTCAAACCACCTACTCATGGCGCAATTCCCGTGCCTTTATGGCAAATGCAATTCTACACTTACACTCAATATTACAAGAGCTTAGGAGACTCCTTGCACTACATGAAATTCTTGTTTTTTTTTTTTCGAAATAGTTTTAAGCTGTCTTGTTTTTTTTTTTTTTTCGAAATAGTTTTAAGCTCTGTGGTAGAACACCTGCTTGCAACGCAGAAGGCTTGGATTCAATTGCAGCTCGGACTGAATATTTTGTTATTTTTTAGTTAACTTCTTTTGCATCCACGTTGATATTTAGCACACAGACAACACAAACGTTTTACTTACAAATAATGCTGATGCTGACACCAGAATTTCTGTGAAATTAGCTCTTCAACATGGTCGTGTTAAAACCTGCCAGGCCTACATGAAATGCTCAACATAGTGCCAGCGAAAGCTGGAAGAGCGGCCTTTCTAGAGCCTTTTTAAACACTCTTTGGGTAACCGCTACAAAGCACACTTGCAGGGTACCCAATACTGAATGAATTTCGTGCAGTAGAGAGGCATTTGCTGTGCCACCTTCCATAATTCTTTGGAGAACTGTGGTACCTGCTATACACATGCAAAAAATTTTGTGCAATTTTTGGATGTAATGGCTGACGAATTATACCTAAAGCTTTTGTAATGGGTTGGAGCATTTGGTAACCCACTCGTTTTGCAATTCACATTGTGCGACGCTTGGTCGTTGCCTTTGCTGTTTTATAACACTTTATTACTCGTATTATTACAATTCCTTTCCCAACACGAAGACTGCCTAGGGTCAGTTAGCAACGCAGTTTAAAGCACCAGCGTGTGTTGGTGGTAAAATACTTGGCTGGCACAAAGGGGACCTGGGTTTAAATCCAATTGTGTCCTTGGTGTTCTTTATTCGCTTAGTTTTTTTTTTTAATTTCGTGCCATTGAGGTTACAGATAATGATGACGGTGGACAACTACGGCACCAAAAACGACCCTTGTTGTGATTTCATAAGAACTTTCGCTGTAAGAAAACCAAAGGGCAGAAGGGTACCTTTGCGGTAACGCGGATTTCTCCGACAAATAGGTGTCACAACACAGCGGCCTTGTGCTACAGTGAAAGAGCTTTTAGGTGGGGTTACGTGCAGCAGAATACGTTTATTCTTTGGTTTTGAATACTTTCATCTTTGGTTTTGAATACTTTCAAATTTTAAATTAATGTCATAGCAGATTCGACAGCTGTAATATGCCCCGATATATTCTCCAATTTCTATTGAAAAAAGCAACTGCAAAAAACAGAATCAACAGAAGTGCACTCATGGAATTCAAGCACATTTAAATGAACACTAGAGTGAAACAATGAATTAGTTTACATTGATGAAGTATTCTCGCAGAACTCTAATGTCGTTAATCTTGCAATGACGTCCCCGCAAACACGGACTGAACCCCGGTCCTTTCATGATGTTTATGCTCGTTTCTTAAACCCACGCATAAAAAAAAGGAAAAGAAAACCTTCGGTGCAACGAATGGGCATTTTGGAGTGGGGTACCTGGAAGGATTATTTCTACTGTTCTCGCGGACCCCCCGTGCAAACACGAGGACCGGGCGGCGCCTTGTCGTCTACAGACAGTGTGACAGTGTAGGTGGAAGTAATCCGCGCGCACCCTTCAGATTTGTGGCATGGGGGAGCAGCAGAGCACCTTTTGTTAGTTCGGGGAATGCGACCCTGCCGCAGCGCCTGTGCCGGGTCCAGTCTGACTTCCCGTCAGCCTCCGTGGCTCCAGGACTCATTACTGCGTTCTGCGCGGATGGCCACCCGCAACGTTGAATGACGAAGAAGCGGGGGCAGCGGAGAATTTCGCGGGAGACACCGGGCTGCATGGAGACGTGGAGACTCGTTCTGGACATCAGCTCATCAAGTACCAGGAACCGGGGTTCGGTTCGGCCGAAATTATTTTGGCACAACACTGCAAACTCCGGACGTTGGCCATCACAGATGACGCACTTTGTCGGAAGCATCGGGACCATTGTTCGCCCGTAAATAAAGTGTCTTGGGACAGCTCGCCCATCTCTCTCTCTGAGGCTTCAGTTTGTACATTGTTACTTGCTCTGCTTTGTTTAGGAGAGGGTTTTCTACTGGTGTGGGCCGCGGGGGCGGCCGTCGAAGATGATACACTCCGACTGACAGAGAAATGTGTCGTGTCAACAGTGGCAATTGGTTCGGTGCCACGGAGGGGCGGAGTTGGGTCCTACAAAAAGGGACTACGAGACGATACGAAGAGGGTCAGAGATACGATGCGATGAGCTCGAGATGGTAGAGAGGCGGAATGGAAAAGGAAGATAGCGGTGTGAAGAGATAGCAATGAGAGTTGATGAGATGATGGGAAACGAGGAAGCGAGTGATTGCGGGACGTTATGAAAGAAGATTAAGATGGAAATCGCTGAAAGAGACAACGAAGACGATGAAGACTGACAACACAGACCATTCGCGAGACGAACTTTCCGCACCCTATTTAGATTAGCTTTGCGGGAAAGGAGATGGCGTGTTGAGACACTGCGTGGTTTTATTCATTGATAACTTCATCATTTGTGTCGTCGTGTTTTTTTTATATGCATACCCTTGTATTGTTACAGTTACTTTCTTTATGTGCCTGCCCTGTGTCGAACATCGCGAGTGCCTAAATCATGTGTTATAATTCTGTGTGGTGGTTGATGCACGCAAGTATACGATGTACGCAGTTAGTAATAAATTAAATGAATCAGTAAACAAGAACAGGTCGTAGCGTCTTACTTCCCGGCCCCAGCACGAATCCCTGTATGTGGGAAGTGATTGAGACACACAGCCAAGAGGGAACCGGATAGACAAGGGGTTGAGTGGTCTTCCCTCTCTTTGGTAATCGGTGGCGTAGCGGGGGACGTCTCATTGCCATCATAAGTTCCTTATTTGGAGAAAGTCAAAGTACCCTTATGAAATTCCACACCGAAATATGCATGAGTGACATCATGATTTTCAAAGTGCATTTGCATAAATTGCCCACATTGGTTCGACAGAATTAAGTCGGTATGTCGGACATATTTCGCAGACAACGTGCTTAACTTGTACTGATTGGGAACTACGTAAGCCTTAGTAAACATTGACAAGATTTATGACACACAGCTTTTGGTGTAGGAATTTCAAGGTGGCGTCGTCACCCGCATTTTGTTCTTGCACAATTTTTCTTTTAGCTTGCATCTTCTCAAGATGAGCGCGGTGATTTTAGAATTGTGAAAGGGTAATTTACTAATAACAGAAAAGACGTTTTTCTCTTTAGTGCTCTTTTAAGGACAACAAAACTGCAGTGTTTTTGAGGGTTTCAAGGACGGGTATGAACCATGATCAAGCGTTGTTACTCGGAAACTACAAATGATGGCTGACAACAGATTTTAGTCGCGATATCAGCACAATGAATCACGAATAATGCCGGATTTCATTACTGTACCCCCACAAATAACAAAAGTTTTCGTCACCATGTACCTTAATGAATGTCACAAACGAGCGCTCAGAAAAGCGCAAGCCACCAAATTCTGGCGATGGTGACGATACCAGGCGCCAAAGAGAGGCGCAAAGGTCAACGCTAAAGAATAAAAACAAGCATCCAAAGACTCTCCGGATGCGCCGTCTCTCCCCCTCGAAAGCACAGTTTCGCCGACCAACCTCCTCACAACGGCCGCCTAGCAAGCCCTGAAAAGATCTTGAAGGAAAGGGGTGTGGTAATGCAAAGTTGCGACACATGTCGCAGACGGCTCTCAAAACGTTTCGCCCTTTCCCCAGCCTTGGTTGTGCATCGCGCTGATGAAACTATTAGGATTTTCTGGAATCTAGCGCGAAAGGTATTTAATTGAGCAGCGGAGAGTGGTGATCAGGAGTTTAAGACAGTTCACACCAGTATGCATAGGGAGGAGATGAAGACTATTTACACCAGTGTGCGTAGGCAGGAGATGATGGAAGTTTTGCACAAGTGTGCGTAGGGTTTTTCCAGTTAGTTTGGGTGAAGGCTTTTGTCGTCAGTAATAAAGCAGGTAATGAAGAGGGTTTCCGCCTGAAGGGTAAAGGCTGGTGCTACCAACAGAAGAATAGTGTGAATCTACCGCCAGAGAGCGATGGAAGAAGCGTCCTGCATCCTGAAAATGTATGCGCAGGCGAACAAGGACAAAGAAAGGAATACAAACTGGCGCAATCGCAACGCGTGAGAAGCTGACGTGTTACCGGCGAGGAAGTTTGGTGCTTGGAGTGTGGAAATCGGAAGACGAAGTTTCCTGGAAGAGAAATTTCGGGGGCAGCGGATCGACAACAGCGCAGGACTTTGAGCGAGTCTTTCCTAGGAAAGAAACACTCAATTTTGATCCAAGAACTTTCGACTGAATAAGTGTCTTGGTTGTTTTATGCATGTGTATGCATTGTAGTGCGTATTGTTGTTTGTGTACATTATTTCAAGTGTATCTGATTGTACTGTGTAGTCTGTTGTTAGATTGATGAACTATTGTGCTGAACTATTGCCGAGTGTGCATGTTTGTGTATAGTTTGATCTGCCATATTTGAGAATATAATTTTGTTTTGTGTATCAACTCTCAGCTTTGACTCGTTTTTTGAACCACAGCAGGCGTCTGCTTGCGCCCCAAATAGGACCACTTCTAAATTGTCCGTGCTTTCGTGATGCAGTTCGGGGGGCTGGTACTTCCAACCCATGGTATCAACCTGGCGATCGCCTCCCTAATTAACGGGACCTGTGACAAATATCGGATAAATGGTCTCCAATAATTGTGAACCCAGACGCGGATCTTGGGAAGCTTGCATTTGCCTCGTTGAAGAGCATTACACTCCTCTCATTTGTGTTGGTAGTGGTGAACGCTCTGCGACATCAGGATGATGTAAAAAAAAATCGCAGCATATCCCCGAAGTGAATGATGAGTGGGCAAAGCAGTGGGGTTGTTCGGTGTTACCGTAAATGAACCGTTCGTGAATGTAAACTCGTGAACCCCTCGTGAATGTAAACGAGTGCCAAGCAGTGCACAGCTATATAGTACTACAATGTTTATTGCTCATAACTGGTATGTCGTGTTGAGTTGTGAATTTCGTCTTGCCTTCATTATTACTGCGTCGTGGTATCTGATCTAGCCTGAAGCTGGCAATGGCGAGGTCTGAGCACATACCCTGGTGGTTCTTGGCTGATTGTAGTCATACAAAATGCATCGTACTGCACAAGCCAGTCATTGTCCGTGATCATTGCATATATTGGGCACCTTGCATATGCTGTGCCGTGACAGCGGAAAGAGGATGTGTGGTCTGGAATGTGATTGCTCTTCATGAATGGACCAGCCTCGAGCCCTAAAAACAACGGGCTGCACTACTTATCAGGCTATGGAAAATCAGTAGTGTCAAAAACGAACAGTTCAAGAATAGCTCTCTAGGAATGGAGAAACTCACGGCTTTTCAGACTATCTGCGCAGAGAGACTTCACGTAAGTTTGAAGGTGACAAAACAAGTGTAATGAAGACCGTTAAATACGCCAGAGTATCAAATATGTGCTTGCATCTATTACAAAACGTTTTAAGGTTGTAATACGCACCAATGTGAATGTTTTGAATTTAAGCACAGGTGCTTGTGCGTATACAGTGAAATCTCGCTGTAACGAAATTGACGAGACGCGTGAAAAAATTTGTTGTCGCGGAATTTCGTCGTAGCAAACTTTCATCTATAAACCGCAAAATTTGGTAAGGCCTGATGATTATGACTCATCTTCTGGTCCCTGCAAGCTGATAAAAATACACAGAAAATTTAGAGCTGAAGTCAGGGTGCGGGTTATAAGATAATTTGACGCACAAGTTGGCATCACGGCACGGCTTTGCGGCAATCACGCAGTTTGCGGCCAGGCGTTCCGGTTATATGCAGAGGTGGGTCATGCAGAAGAAAATACGATATTCTGACGACCCTTGGGGCTTGCCGTGTGCACAGTGCCGCGAATGAGCGTGCTAAAGCTTTGCTTGAGGCCTACTAATAACTGCAACTGAAAGTGACGAAGCTCCGTTTTACCGTGGCCATAAGTGAACGACAGGAAAGCCGTAACACTTTGTGTCATTTTATGGCTTAATTGCCTCGAATCTACGGTTGTGCTAGCTGCGCACCTTCGGATTGTATTTGCTATTGATGAACAACGCGATAGAGACTGCTGTTTCTTGTGGAGCGGTTGCGGCAAACACAAGTTCTGTTTTTTATTTGTGCGTGCTGCATTGGCCGTGCGCGTGATCTAAAAACTGTTGTTGCTATTTTTGTTTGCATCATTACGGCAAGAAATACTGAGTTGAGTCGGTGCGCGTCGACTGCGCGCATACTTTTGTAGTTGTCCATGATCGCGTTTGGCACGAACACATTTGTGTTCGCAGCGGTTGCGGCAGAATGTAGTTATGCTGGGACAAGGTGCGCGCTGCTCGCGTGTGCGCTTTCACGATGCGTGGTTGTCATTCACAATCGCAGGGCTAGTGACGACGAGGGCTAGTTATGACAGCGACGTCAAAAACATATGGCGGGAGCCTGAAGATCGAAATTCTGCTGCGGACTGCATGTACATCAAATCCACCGGCAGCATCATGGCCAATGGGCACGCTGTCACCGAGCATCTCAATGGCGATAAATCTAGTGGGATGTGCGTATGGTGGCAGAAAGCGTGTATCCAATGAAAACACGGTTGTTGCGATACAGTTGGCGCTCTGTATATCAGGAGCCGTCGAAAAATAGCGGAGTTAGAATCTGGATTTCGCGGAAATCCAAAGCAAGTTAGTTTTTCTTATGGTATAGTACTCGCGAAAACTTCGTTAAAGCGGAAATATCCAGGAAGAGCATTCATTGTGACGAGACATTTTTCACCTTGTTTTCTATGGGAGGCTGACGAGGAATCGAAAATCATTTGTTGAGGCGGAAATTTCATTGGAGCGGAATTCGTTATAGCAGGACTCGACTAAGTGCACGAGCGTTCAAACCTGCCAGGCAACTAGCATGTGGTCAATGTTCTCGTTTTACGATACTATTTTAAATTAAGTATTCAGAATAATGGGATGTTCATAATTGAGGAAACTTGGCACAAACTGAATGAGGACACATAAAAATGAACAGGATGGGTCTTGACACCAACAGATTTTATTCCACAGTGGGAAGAAGATTTCACAGTAAAGTATAAGCCAAGCACATAGTTAGAAGTGGGTGCCCACCTCAATTTTTTTTCTGTGTTCAATTCACAACAAAAGTTTCTTCATTTATGAACCAGTACGAAGTAGCTCAAACCATTATTATGCTAATGTAATGTTAACCTCTGAAATTTCAAAAATTGGGAATTTAGGCAAAATGGATAAAGGATGAATTGCCTAAAGAAAGAGAAAATACACCCCCAAACACTGAGCCCTAATTATAACCAGTCTCATTTTAGAGCAAGTGGACAAAAGGTCTGTGCAAAAAGTGGTATGCATATACATGGGAGTTCTATGGGAGGCTACACGGAATACCGCATTACAGCCGATTTACGTTACAAGTGTCTACACCCGTGGCCCAAGAGCGATGAAGTGAGCTCAAATGGCAACGTGCAGCTAGCCAGAACAATCAGCAGCAGGGGCTTTAGGCGGGAGACTGTGGTGCAGCATTTATTTTATTATTGGTAACGGTGGCATATGTTGAAACATATGCCACCGTTACCGCGCCATTTTGCGCCAACCGGGGCACGACACCGGTTGGCGCAAAATGTTCACGCCGCTGCTCACCTTCCAGATCGTGGCCTGTTGGGTTGCAGACACCGTTGGCCTGGGCGACTGCGCTTGGTCACCACCCGGTGACCTACCCGTGCCCATAGCGCCCTCAAGCCATCTGGATCAACCACGGATTTCGTCACCAATCGTCAGCCCGCTGATACCAGCCCGCGCCTGCAGCTACGCCTGGCAACGCTTCTCATCGTCGACGTCACCAACCACGTGGGGCCAATGCGGCCTACATAATCTTCACAACATCACCAAAAGCTCGGGGCACGACACCGGTTGGCGCAAAATGTTCACGCCGCTGCTCACCTTCCAGATCGTGGCCTGTTGGGTTGCAGACACCGTTGGCCTGGGCGACTGCGCTTGGTCACCACCCGGTGACCTACCCGTGCCCATAGCGCCCTCAAGCCATCTGGATCAACCACGGATTTCGTCACCAATCGTCAGCCCGCTGATACCAGCCCGCGCCTGCAGCTACGCCTGGCAACGCTTCTCATCGTCGACGTCACCAACCACGTGGGGCCAATGCGGCCTACATAATCTTCACAACATCACCAAAAGCTCGGGGCACGACACCGGTTGGCGCAAAATGTTCACGCCGCTGCTCACCTTCCAGGTTGGTTACCTTACCCATTCTAAACAATACTATACCAATAACTACTTCCTTGTCACGGTGTCGTGCCCCTACGACTTAAAATTGCGCAACTGGCTATGTACTTGTTACAATGTGTTCACCCTACAATTGTTGTCACAGTTGATACTCTTACTATCAGGGGATGTGGAACTAAACCCCGGTCCAACTAAAGCACAGATAGAACCTCTATCAGACGCTATCAAGAAGATCGAGCAAACCGTTTTAACCATTCGTGAAGATATTAATCAGCTCAAGGCAGTACAAACTAACCATGAAACAGTTCTCTCAGCACTAACAAACCGAATCTCAGCGCTAGAAACAGTCCAAATCGAACCCTCATCGGGCGCCGTACCCGATGACGCCGCCAAAATCAAACATGAAATTGAAACGCTAAAAGCTGCTAACACCGACGCTAGTAATCGACTGCGCCGCAATAACCTTCTCTTTTTAGGTATTGAGGACTCTGTTAAAGAAACTTGGGAAGAATCAGAGCTTAACGTCATAAACTTTTGTTCCGCCCAACTAGATATTACGCTCGAACCAAGAGCCATAGAACGTGCTCATCGGATCGGAAAATTTGCCCCAGACAAGAATAGGCCAATCATGATAAAGCTCGCTCACTTTAAAACAAAAGAAAAGATTTTGAGCTGCGGAATTAAGCTCAAAGATACGACCTTCGCCGTAAGAGAAGACTTTGCAGCAGCCACTCGCCTTGCACGCTCTAAATTACTCAAATTCATTCGGCCACAAAAGTGTGCATTTAAGCTGAGGGTTGACAAACTTATTGTTGGAAATAAATCATACTTCTATGACGCGAAAACTGATAAAGTCACAGAACTTCGGAACTCACCCGTCATTACATTTGAAAACAGCGCATCATCGGAAGCCACCTCTGTTGGCAGAACATGACGGGTTTGCAATCATTCCGCCTCGTGTAACACGTGTATCCGTCCTATGGCATTTCTAAACATAAACATTGCATTTACTAACATACGAAGCATAATTCCTAAACGCGACGAACTTTGCAGTTTCATAAATGATATCAGTGCTGACATGGTGATACTAACTGAAACATGGTTGCATGATGACGTCACAGATACGGAAGTGTTTCCATCCAATTTAAATTTTACAATTTTTCGCCGGGATCGCAAAAGTAAGAAAGGAGGTGGCGTGCTCATAGCTATTAAAAACACTCTAGCATCCTCACTTATTTTCCATGACGATAAAATAGAATTAATCTGGGTTCTTGTCTCCAACGGAGCCTCGAAATTTGTTTTTGGTGTCTGCTATAGGCCGCCAGACAGCCACCCCGACTTCTGCGACCTACTTCATCAATCCCTCCACACCATTACAAAAAAACATTCTAATGCACCTATATTTTTGTTTGGGGACTTCAATTATCCTTCAATCAGTTGGTCGTTGCTTTCAGCGTCGAATGGGACATCATCTAAAGAGCAACAATTTTTAAACACTGCCCTTGATTTTAACCTTCACCAGGCTATTACGTGCCCTACCAGGGGCAATAACATACTAGACCTCCTGCTAACTTCGAGCCCTGACGACATAAAAACCATTAATACGCTCCCTGGTCTTAGTGACCACAACCTAATCCATATTTGCATCGCCTCCCCGCTTAAAAAGAAATCACCCACACGGAAGGTAATCACGGATTACAAGAGAGCAAATTTTGATGCGATTAATCACGAACTCGCCAACTTCTTAGAAAACTTTAGGAATACGCACCTAAAACGAAGTGTCAACTGTAACTGGGAACTTTTTAAGACTACAATGCTTAACCTCAAAAACAAATACATTCCTTCTACCCTCATTAAATCAGATTCAAACTGCCAATGGTTTAACAAACAGCTAAAATTACTCTGTAACCGAAAGAAACGCTTGTACAGAACGGCCCGCCTAAGCCAAAGTTCAACTGCGTGGGAGCGCTACCGCGCGTGCGCTAATCAGTACTTAACCGAACTAAAAGCTGCAAAAATCAAATTCTTTTCCCATGACCTACTATCAATTCTTCAATCAAATCCCAGCAAATTTTGGCGCATGCTGTCCCCCAAGTCACAATCTAATCGAATAAGCCTCACTAACGCTGACGGAGAACCAATACACGCTGACCAGTGCGCTTCTGCTTTAAATGACCACTTTACGTCTGTGTTTTCCTCTGCCAACACCACTGATACCGTAACACTGCCCGAATCTGCAGCTGTAGCGATGCCAGAAATTGAAATTACCCCAGAAGGAATATTCCTACTCATTAACAATCTTAAAGTTTCATCCTCGGCGGGCTGCGACAGTATTAACAGTAAATTACTAAAAAATACCGTTTCTGTCTCAAGCCAAATACTTTGCCTAATCTTCACACAATCATTACAAACAGGAAACGTCCCAGACGATTGGAAGAAAGCTCAGGTTATTCCCATCTTTAAATCAGGCAACCGCGCAATCCCAGCTAACTACCGACCTATTTCCTTAACCAGCATCCCATCTAAAATGCTCGAACATATTATAGCTTCAAACCTAATGACATATCTGGAATCCATCAAATTTTTCTTCGATCACCAACATGGTTTCCGGAAACAACTATCATGCGAAACACAACTGGCCGAATTCACACATGATATTCTTCACTTCATGGATGAAAATCTTCAAACTGACGCCATATTTTTAGATTTCTCTAAAGCATTCGACCGTGTTCCTCATAACCTCTTACTCTCTAAACTATGCAACCTTGGAATCCCTCCCAACATAATTTTCTGGATAGAAAATTTTCTAAAAAACCGTAAGCAGTTCACCAGCGCTAATGACCACGACTCACCTCTTTCCGACGTAACGTCCGGCGTCCCCCAAGGTGCCTGTCTCTCCCCGCTCCTTTTTCTAATATACATAAATGACTTACCCACCAATGTGCTAACCAAATTAAGACTTTTTGCCGATGACTGCGTTTTATACTCTCCAATCTGTACACCAGACGACAGCATTAAACTTCAACATGATTTAAATTTAATTGTAACTTGGTGTGATAAGTCACTAATGCCGTTAAACCTAACTAAGTGTAAAATTATGTCATTCACCCGCAAAAAGAGCCCAGAAAAATTTACCTATAGCATAAAGTCTGTTCCCATTAGCCCTACCCTATCATACAAATACCTCGGAGTGCATCTGTCATCGTCGCTATCCTGGTCAACCCATATTCAAATAATCTGTTCAGAAGCTTCACGCACTCTCGGATACCTGCGCCGCAACCTAAAATTAGCCTCACCAGACATTAAAAAATTAGCTTATGAAACGTACGTCCGACCGAAACTAGAATATGCTTGCTCAATTTGGCAACCCTCACAAACATATCTAACTAACGATTTAGAAAGGATTCAGAACCGCGCTGCCCGTTTTATTTACTCCCAATACTCTAACGATATCAGCGTTACTGCACTAAAAGAATCATTGAAACTGCCGTCCCTCGAATCTCGTCGTATCATTTCTCGATTGTGTCTGATGCATGCTTTCTATTATCACCCTCATTCACGGCACGTCCTCCTTCAACCATCACACAGAACTTCATCCCGCATAAACCACAGTCACCCTATCGCACCAATAAATGGACACACTTCTGCAATGATTACTTCCTTCTTTCCCAATGGGATAACACTGTGGAATAAACTACCTGATAATATAGTCACGTGTAATAACCGCCAAATTTTCCGCAGTAAGCTAAAATGTCACATGTCGCAATCTAACTGAATGTGCTGTTTTCCCTGCCAATGTTTAAATACTTTTTTTTAACTAATGTATAAACTGTCGTCACTTTTCTCTGGAAGCTTACCTTTGTACCATTACTTTTTTATTTGCATTTGGTAATATTGGCGTTTTACTTTGCATATTGTACCCTTTTTTTTTTATTGTTCTTTGAATGTTTACGTTTTGGAACCCTTCGAGTTTTGTTGAGTTGTTCGACATACCTTGTACGCCGCCCCCCCTTATGTAATGCCTCCGGGCCTTTAAGGTGGAATAAATGAAATGAATGAAATGAAAACATGCCAATTCAAACTTGGTGGTGTATTTAATTTTGCAACAATCCTATCAGGTCTTACAAGACAAAACAGTGGCTTGCCTTGATTGTCGCCGGATCTGATCGCAGGTCCTTCTTGTTGGCAACCAGGACTATGGGGACGCTTGGGCAGAAGTGTTTGACTTCCGGGTGCCACTTCTCGAGAATGTTCTCCAGGGAGTCGGGAGAGTCGATGCTGAAGCACATCAAGATAACGTCCGTGTCTGGGTACGACAGTGGCCGCAGCCGGTCATAGTCCTCCTGGCCTGCCGTGTCCCACAGGGCCAACTCCACCTGCGAGAGGATTAGTTCCTGTGATTGCACATTGCTCTAGTGTACAAGGACTTGCATGTAAGGCAGCCACTACCTCCTATGGTGGGACTGCTAATGTAAACTTATTGCTAACTATACTGTGTGAATAGAGTGACATATAGTACTCTCAAATCCTATTGTTTCTTTTGCACATGATGCATGTTGGAAATGCACGTGCCTCGAGGAAGATGGTGAAGAAAGAGGACGACGACATGGAGAGACTCGTGTAGTTTGGCCTGTGTGGCATTTAGTAGCCTGCGACATTTGAGTAAGCCTGCATGAAATGTGTTTTATTATGTGAGAGCAAATTATTTCTTTTATTACGAAGTCGAAGTCAACATGTCAGAAGTGGGATCGCCATCCAATCGCCACGGAGAGAAAATGTGAGTTCCGTCAGTCTACAAAGCTGATTAATGTAACCCGAGCCCCGATATGCAATGCACTGACGAAAGAGACAACCCAACTTGGGTGGAGGAGGTACAAACTTTGGCAATGTAGACACCATTACGGCTTGCAACTTACTCAAAGCTAACCAAGAAAGGGACCGTCTATTATCGACCCTTTTGGAACGACTGATTTTGGTCGGCACAGCACAGCCTCAACCAGTGCTAATGTTCCAGGTGATAAGTGACTTAAGCCGCAACATCAGCCCCCTTTACGGTTCCGGAGATGCTCCTTCAGCGTGCGAGTGGATTGAAAACGTTGGTCAGACGTCGAAACTTTATACGTGGTCAGCTGCCTACACGCTGTAAACTGCCAAAGCCCGTCTGGTTGAAGATGCCAATGACTGGTACCGTTCGAGGAGCTCCCCAATCGCATCATACCTTTGTTCACTATGGCTCCAGAGTTTACGCGACAGGCCATCATCTACTCTCTACCGGAAGTGTCGCGGCGGAAGCAGGAGACACCCAGTGTCTACGAGAACTCGAAGTCGCACCATTTGTGGCCAACAAAAGACATGTAGACCCATTTTTCAAAGAAGCCCCGTCGCACGCCGAGAACTCCGGAGATTGTGAAACGTTGACAACGAAGGAGGGCGAAGATCTGAAGCCCAAGATGTCTGCCGGAGCAATAGGAAAGCCAATAGACAAGGACGAAGCCAAAACTGAGGGTGTAAGAAAACCAAAAGACAAGGATTAAGCCAAAGATCGGGACAAAGAAAAGCAAACCAACTCCCAACACTGTTCCTTGAAAAAGAAAAAGACAGCGTGGCAAAGAGAGCGAAAGAAACTGAAAAAAAAAAAACATTGAAACCGAAGGAATGCGTAGAACCGAAGCCCAAGACATCTGCCAGAGGTGAAAGCCGGAAGATTAGGACACGGCCAAAGCTGGAAGCAGGGAAAAGCAGATTAACTACCAACACGGTGCTGCGAGAAAAGGCAGCGAGGCGGAGTGAAGGAAAAACCCGGAATCTTTTTTGTTCACTCTTAGTGAGGCTAGCGAACAGAAGAAAGGGGGGGGGGGGAGAGGAGCACAAAAAGACGCCGTTCTTCCTTGCCCTGCCCCCCTGAAACGAGACGGGTGACCGCCACGTTTGGGTACCCAGCCGAGAAGCTGTCTGTGACGTCACATGAACACTGTGTATATGAACTGAAACAAAGTGCTTGCTTGGGCTGGTTGGTGCTGCATGGTTGACGAAGGAACTGCTTAACAGTGCAAACAACAGGAGGGGATAGAAGAGACGAGATCAGCGCTCTGTTTTCGTCTCTTCTATCCCCTCCTGTCGTTTGCACTGTTAATCACTTTCCTTGTCTACCGTTATGCGAAATTTGAAAAAATACATTTTTTCCAAAGAACGTGTTTTTGAAGGTGGTAACCTACCTGCAGGGACACCAATTTCAAATAACTGTGTCAGAGTGAAAGCTCTATGTTTGATGTCTAACATGACAATATTATCAGCAGCAGTGTCCTACTTACCAAGAAATTAAGATAAATTTATCGCATGATGTGCGCCACCAGGTTGGAAATTTTGTAAATAATCCCTATAACATGAGAGTCAGACTACAATAAGTGACTAACAATTATGACAAAGACGTCGTTAGGTGTAAGTGTTCAGCTGATCGCGTTAGCGTTAGCTGATCGTGCCTAAGGTGCATAAGCAGGAACCTATTGTTAACTTGAGTTCATCGTTTTAGCACGCTTATTCATTGTACGCTAAGAAGTAACCCTGTCTAAGTTTCATTTGCGGTACGTTCTAATTTCAACAGCTACGGGGTCATTATACGTTGACTACTATAGAATGAGTTTTCCTTGCGGGTGACCTAACGTATATCGGTGTATTCATCCGCAACGTCATGCACCTTTAAACCATCATAATACTCGAGTTATTGCACGTTGCAGTATGTTGCTTTGTATTACGTAATGCTCACAAAGCTTGAATTCATGTCAACGTCTTCATGCAGCCCATCACGTGAAATTCGAGCTGGTGTTTTAATTCACCCACAACGTAGGTTGACTGATGTGGCCCACGCTTTTGCATATTAGGGAGTTCATTAAACTTGAACTGCATTCGAACAAATCCATGTCTGTTTAAAGGCGAATCACTGCACCTTAAGTGTGCACTCTAAAAAAAAAATGTAGAAATCTTGTAACCACAAGCATAGAGTTAGTAAAACAAGCTGCTAGTAGCTTTCTTGGACACTTACTATCTTTTGTGACCTCTTTACTGCACAGGTTTGCAGAACTTAAAGGCGCAACGGTTCTTTTGTGCACTGTTACTAACTTCTTGCCATGCACCTGTATAACAAGGTGGTATTATGCTAATATTCTTTGAAATAATATTTGATTAAAATTTCACGCTACCTTACTTCCGACACATTATAACTGTACACTGTCTAAACGAACAGGTAAATTTAAAAAAACATTTATCCTAAAGCATAGGCCCCCACCAGCACCAAGCAGTTACGTTCCCCAAAGTAGTACAGTACCGAGAAGCACTAGCGAGCCGAACGTCTCGCGTGGATATACTGTTGTGAGTGTGGTGCTGAGAGTCGTCAGGGTCTAGCAATTCACGCTGACGCTTTGTGGTGAGTGATGCAAACACGCCATTGCTTTCGTACGAAGCTTCCTGCCTTTCGCCACCTTCTAAAACTAGAAATAATTCACTCCTTACCTTTTCATGCACTATTTCACGTTATTAAACCAACCGTAGATGTTATTACTAATACGTATATCTCACTCCCGACTGAGCGCCACTGTCTATTTCTATGTCTATTTATTTAAGTTTTTAATTACTACCTCAAAATGCCAACAAAATAGCATACAGCTTTAAAGGCTGTCTACTCTTTACAGTAAGAAACTGTTCTCACTTAATTTTCCAGCAATCCAACCGCTCGCGGTGTATACGCTCAACGTAAGAATCACATGAAAGTAGCAGACTAGTCGCAAAACAGCTGCGCACAACTCTTCAATTGATAGGAAACGTCAAAGTGGGAGTGCGACCACTCGAAATCAGCAAAAGTCCCGACATTGGGGACATTCTAAAACCAACAATGTCAAAATTGAGTGAGACAGGAAGAAGTTAGGCGAGAATAAACGTGTGAAAAGCAGGGTCATTCAGGGCACTAAACCGGCCTAAGCTCGCAAGGTCAGAAGTTCCAAACTGCATGTTTTTTTTTTTCTCTATATATTCTTTTATTTTTTAAAGGAAAAATGGACTTCCAAACAGTTAAGAAAAGAAGGCAAGGCGAGCCACGAGTCAGGTGGTATTCTACAGCGCTAAGAAAGTGCGATAGAACCCCCTACTTATAGATAGTGCAGCATAGCATGCCATGTCGAAATTCGCTTCGAATGCAGATGCCACACCATTTCCTATTGTGTATTTACTTAAAATGCGCGATGACGGAATCGTTACAAAAAGAAATTGGCCCTCGGCCCTCAGTCCCCAGCGGCTGCGAAGAAACTGTCCAAGGCAGTAGCCACACCTGCAACGCAGCAGAGGGTGCTAAGAATCACTGGGTGCGGGCAGGCCGCCATTGGAATCTGAACTTGGCTACCTTCAACGCTAGAATACTATCTAGCGAGGCTAGTCTATCCGTGCTATCCGAGGAATTAGAGGGTGTTAAATTGGGTGTAATAGGGCTGAGCGAAGTTAGGAGGGCACGTGAGGCTTATACAGTGCTGAAGAATGGACATGTCTTATGCTACCGTGATTTAGTTGACAGAAAAGAGCTAGGGGTAGGGTTTCTCATATACAAGAATATCGCTGGCATCATAAAGGAATACGATAGCATCAGTGAGAGGGTGGCAAGTATCATAAGTTTAACAAAAGGCACAATATAAAGGTGGTACAGCCCTATGTGCCTAGATCAACCCACGATGATCATTTGGTTGAACGCTTCTATGAAGACATAGAGTCAGCCATTAATAAAGTAAAGTCACGGTATACAATTCTGATGAGCGACATTAATGCTAGGCAAGAAGCAGCCCGGAGACCATGCAGCGGGGGAAAATGGCATCGGCTCTAGAAATGCCAGAGGGGAGTTATTGGTAGAGTTCACAGAGTGTAATAACTTGCAGATCTTGAATACCTTCTTCCGAAAATGGGCTAACCGTAAGTAGATGTGACAAAGTCCTAATAGTGAAACTAAAAATGAAATAGAATTAATTCTGTGTGTACACACGGGCATTGTACAAGATGTAGAAGTAGTTGGCAATATCAGATGCAATGACCATAGGATTTTAAGAGCTTGTATTCCCCTACACTGAAAAAAGCAAAGACAAAAACTGATACACAAGAAGGCAATCAATGAACTTGCGGTGAAAGGTAAAGTACAGGAATTCAGTGTTTCGTTTCAGAATAGATTCCAGGCACCAACAAAATAACTGACGTTAGCGTTGACACAATGAACGGTAATTTTACCAGTATCATCAAAGAATGTGCAATGGAAGTTGGAGGTACATTCACCAGACAGGTCACTGGCAAACTATCCCGAGAAAGGAAAAATCTTATCAAGAGATGACAAACCCTGAAAACTTCAAATGCAACCGACAAAATAGAGCTAGTGGAGCTTTTGAAGTTAAACAAAAGGCGTAAGGTAGCCAACATGAGAACGTATCAAATGCAGAGAATTGAGCAGGCTGTAAAAAGTGGCAGAAGCCTCAAAGCTGCGAAGGCAGACTTGTGCATAGGCACAAATCAGATGTATGCATTGAGAAACAAGGAAGGCAACGTCATAACCAATATGGATAGTACAGTCGAGATGGCTGAGGAGTTCTAAAGAGAGATGTTCAGAAGCCAAAACAACGAGGATGATATTGTGAAAAACTATAATAGTCCAGGAGAATTCGACATCCTACCAGTAACAATAGGGGAAAGTAAAGAAAGCCCTAGAAGAAATGCAAAAAAGGCAAAGCCGCTGTTGAGGATAAGATAGAAATGGACCTCCTGAAAGATGGTGGAGAAATTGTGTTGGAAAAATTGGTTACATTATATACGAAATGTCTCTTGACGGAGAGGGTACCAGAATCTTGGAAGAACAACATCATCTTGATCCATAAGAAAGAAAACGTCAAGTAAAAGAACTTGATGTTGGGCTAGCTTAGTTGGTAGAACATTTCAAAAAATTTGAGTGCAAATACACAACTCATTCCCGCACATACACAACCAGGCATCAAACACGCACAGCACTCAAATTCCAACCGATTTATTCATAGCACTAAGGCTTGAATATATACATGCACACACTAGCATCATGGGCCAACAGCATACACTACAAAGACGTACAGATTTCAAGAAAGTCTCGAGTAGCCACGGTGTAGCTAGCGATGGTGTTTTCGGCACCCGAGAAAATCTGGAAACTGTGCCAACGTATTTGCGATAGCAAAAAGCGCGGCTGCGAGAAGAAACATGAGAGGCCCTATGTGAAATGTTTTACGGGGGTCATGTACTCGATACTATTATCCTGCGGCAAGGTATTCGGCCAAAACGAAAAATGTATTAATGACCGGTTAAGAGAACGGTTAAGAGAACAGGCCCGAAAATTAAAACGAAATGACAAATATGACAAATATGAAATGACAAATTCTGAGGTATTATTTCCATAGATGCTGGCAGGCTTGTATGTGCCGCTCTTCAAAAGAGGACATGCGCATGCAGAGAAAAACGATAAAGTCGTATTGCCGTTGTTCGAATCAGTTTGACGTCCTTGTGTCGGAGGAGCGACGGGCTTCAAAAAGCCGGCTGGGCGCTCATGTGGTGCTTTACGGCGCTGGCACTCGTGACACGTTTTCACGTAATGCTTCACGTCTCGATTGAGCTTAGGCCAGTAGTAGTGTTGGCGAATCCGGGCCAGGATACATGTGAATCCTAAGTGGCCTGAGGAAGGCTCATCGTGACAGGCGGACAAGACATCCGCTCATAACGCTGGCGGGACGACGAGAAGGTACTCAGTCGCGTAAGGGTCGAAGTTTCTTGTATAGAGGATATTTCTGTGAACACAGAACGATGATTGTGAGCGGGCAAATGCTGGTGATGGATGCGGCGTACGGCCTTAAGATATTCCATGAATTGTCGAAGCTCGGAATCGTTCTTCTGCTGTTCAGTCAGATACACTTCCGGTCTCGCGGCCGAGCCCACTTGCTGATGAAGCCGTGCTGATGCGAAGCTGTTGAAGGCCAATGCAAACTTGACTGCGCGTATCGACAGTACTACACCCCGCACGAGAAGCTCGGAATCGTGCTTCTGCTGTTCAGTGAAGTCAGATACACTGACGGCGCAGAGAAAACGGCCGTCGAGATCGTGATCCCCTGACACTGTTGTAAGAGGAGCTCGGGAAAGGCACTCCACGTCAGTACGCTTCCAGCCAGACTTGTACACGACTGTCAAATCGAACTCCTGAAGGTGTAAGCTCCACCTGGCCAGACATCCGGAAGGGTCTTTAAGGTTCGCCAACCAGCAGAGCACATGATCGGTAACAACTCTGAACGGGCGACCATACAGGTACGGTCTGAATTTAGCAGTTGCCCAGACAACACCGAGGCACTCCTTTTCAGTGGTTGTGTAATTCGCCTCCGCAGATGATAAAATCCGGCTCGCGTAAGCAATAGGGCGTCCGACGCCGCCTTGCCGCTGGACGAGGACTGCACCAAGGCCGATGTTACTGGCGTCTGCGTGTAGTTCAGTGTCAGCACCTTCATCGTCGTGTCCAAGTAAGGGCTCAGCCTGGAGACGCTGCTGGAGCTCGGGGAAAGCGCATGTTTGCTCAGGGCCCCACAGGAAGACACGAAGGGAACATCCTCTTTTGTCAGACAAGCGAGGGGTTCGGCAATGTTTGCGAAATTTTGCACAAAACGTCTGTAGCATGCGCAGAGGCCTAAAAATCGACGCACATCAAGTTTGTTGGCAGGTGGTGGAAAATCTGCGACGGCCAACGTTTTGTCTGGGTCCGGCCGAATACCATCATGGCTAACAATGTGGCCTAGGAACTTTAATTCGTTGTAACTAAAATGACATTTTTCTGGTTTCAGTAATAGGCCTGCCGTGCGAATTGCAGCAAACACAGATCTAAGTGCTGCAAGTGCTGTTCAAACGTTTGGGAGAAGACAACGACGTCGTCTAAGTAAACAAGGCATGCTTCTCACTTAGAGACCAGAGAGCACTGTATCCATCATCCTCTGGAATGTCGCAGCAGCAGAGCACAGACCGAAGGGCAGCATCATGAATTCGTACAGACCATCAAGTGTTATGAATGCTGTTTTCTCTCGGTCGCGTTCATCAACTTCGATCTGCCAGTAGCCACTGCGTAAATCCATAGAGGAGAAGTATCGGGTGCGTCGGAGGTGGTCTAGTGAGCCGTCGATGCGCGGAAGAGGATAAACGTCTTTCTTTGTCACTTTGTTGAATTTGCGGTGATCGACGCAAAATTGAAGAGTAACGTCCTTTACTAGTACGACGGGGGACGACCATAGACTGTTCGAGGGTTAGATTACGCTATCTTCCAGCATCTGCTTCACTTGAGAACGTATTGCCTCTAGTTCCTTCTGTGATACTCGGTAGGCGTGCTGACGTATGGGTCCTTCAGCATGGTCAGTGACAATGCAGTGTTTTACGGTTGGCGCTTGCTTTATCTTGGATGTAGATGCAAAACGTATGCTAAACATGCGGAGGTTACGCGCACATGACAGCTTCGGATTGACATCGACTGTATCGGCTACCGCGGTGTCACTTTCAATCGCTGCAGAAATTGGGGCGATCGTCATACACGCTTCATTGTCAATGGATTCGAAATGATCGATAGTTGTTCACTTGGCCAAATGTTGGTGTGCTCCACTTAAATTTGTGACCAACAACTCAGTCGTCCCACGTTTAAATTGAATTATGCCGCAGGCAATGCAGATTTGCCGAGACAAGAGCACCGAAAGGTTGGCTTCAGCGATACCACTACTGTTATGATCTATGTCGCCCTGTACAGTAACAAACATACTGGTGCGTGGCGGAAGTGTGACGGTGTCATTGACAACACGAAGTGCAGTCTTCTGCGGATCGGTATCTCTAGGCTTCGGGCCATAGTCGTCAGCAAACATTACAAGGCAGTCTCGAAGATTTGTAACAGCGCCGTGCTCGCGAAGGAAATCCATGCCAAGGATAACTATCCAGGAGCCTTCGGGAAGCACAACCAAAGAAGCAATGAGCGTCGACTCACAGATTGCATCTCCCGATTGGTGTCAAGAGATGACCACCTGCTGTCCGAATGTTTGGTCCATGCCCCCAAGGAGTCGTAACTTTCCCGAGTTCCGCCACAAGTTCAGCGCTGGTAACTGAGTAGTCGGCGCCGGTGCCGACCAGAGCTGTTACTGCAAGGTTGTCGACAAGAATGGCAATGTCAGCAGAAACGGGTTTGTCAGCGATGTGAGGTGTTGGCTGAAAGGAATCGTCGAAGATTGGCCGATGGGTCGGAGAAGGCATCTGACGATAGCTTAACAGCGATCCCACCTTCGGAGGCCGCTGATTCAAGTTTCCCTGGCGTGGACTTGGGGACCTAACGGATCGTCCCGCAACAACGGCGAAAGTAGAGTATTGATTCGAAGACGTAGAGCGTGACTGGCGTCACTGAAGATTCGGAGACTGTAGACTTGTCAAATATTCTGCGATAGCGCGGGGTCAATCCCCATCCCTGGGCCGACAAGCGTCTGGCCGAAATCCAGGTAGGCCCATCTGTCTGTACGAGCACTCCCGGTACAAGTGACCTGGCTCACCACAGTGGTAGCAAAGTGGCCAATTGTCGGAAGCGCATCACACGCTAGATTTCTGCACATTAGGTCGCGGATTTTCATAGTGTGGCGGGCCCGAGAAGTACTGCGGCATCTGCAGGCAAGTCGGTCGTGGGTTTTCATAGTGCGACAGGCCCGAGAAGTGCTGCGGCGTCTGCAGGCCAGTCGGGGCAAATAGCTGGCTGCCGCTGCAGGACTGCGTGCAGCTTTCACATTCGTTATCAGAGGAGCTTCAGTTGGAGGTGGCACTAATGGTCGTACCAGCTGCCCCACCTCTTCACGGACGACGTCTGTCAGAGCACTTGAGGCTGTGAAGGCACTGCGCAAAGCTTTTGCAGCTCGACACGTACAATGCTACAGACTAGCTCAGCAAGGTCTCTCACGCTCATGACGTCGGGTGTTGCCAAGGGTGCTGACAGACATGCAAGGTTGTCGGACGGCTCACACTGCGAAGACCACTATCTTATACGAAACGACTTGGCTGACGTCATAAAAAGACTAGATGAAACTGATAAAAACATAGAGTCCCTGACGGACAGAATGTCGCAAGTGGAAAAAGAAATTAAGGAAGTAACAAAGAAGACTAATGCTATGGCTAGCTCCAATGTAAACCTAGGGGAAATTCAAGAAACTATGAGAGCGCACCAAAAAAAGTTGGTGGAACTGGAAGACCGGAGTAGAAGATCTAATCTTGTAGTGTTTGGAATTAAAGAAACCAAAGACGAAACATCCGAGACGCTCAGGCAGAAAGTTATTAAGGAAATAATTGAAGACAAGCTTGGGGTTTGCTGTTCGTCTGTCGCGCGAATACATAGACTAGGAAAGGCGTCATCAAACCGTCCAGTCATCTTGTACTTTCAAAATTACTTGGAAAAACAAGAAGTCTTGCGTAAATCAGGGAAGTTGAAAGGAAGTCGTATATTCCTTCAAAACGACTTCTCTGTTGAAACACGAAGGAAACGAAAGAACTTGTGGCAAAGTGCTAAAACAGATAAAGAGAACGGAAAGAAGGTTTCCTTAGTGAACGACAGGCTGCGTATTGATAATTCATTCTATGTCTGGAGCGATGCCTCAAACGGACGTGTTTTGTTAAAGCAAAAGGCTGATGTACAGGATGACAGATAGCTATGCCAGGTGCCACAGCAACTGCGCATCCTCTCTCTGAATGCAAGAAGTATTGTAAATAAAATAGATGAACTAGAATTGCTGCTGCTTAGTTACAATGCACAACTTGTTGTAATCTCTGAAACGTGGCTTTCAGACAAAATAAGTAGTGACGAAATTGTACCACCAGGTTACAAGTTGTACAGACGAGATCGAGTTTCAAGAGGTGGTGGTGTTGCGGTTGTAGCGAAAGAAAATAGATCTGTTACTTTCATGGACCAGATTCCAAACCATGAAAGTTTATTTTTAAATGTAAAAATATAGGGTTTCACATTCCTGCTTTGCGCAGTTTATCGGCCACCTGATGCCGCTGATTCGTATCTTGAAGAATTGTATGATTTCCTGTTGCCGCATCGAAATCGTAATGTTATTATTACTGGTGATTTTAATCTGCCCGACATAGATTGGAAGCAATTTAGATCGGAAAAATATGCAACCTGCAATGTTGTATTAGATATACTTTTAGCAATGAACCTCGACCAAGTTGTACAGGAACCAACTCGAGAAAACGCAGTACTAGATCTTTTCTTTATTAGTCAAAAGTTTTCAAACGGAACACTTACCATAGAGCCCAGCATTTCAGACCATAGGTTACTGTTATTTTCCTGGAGTGCTCCACATGCTGCTAGTGCTAGAATTGCCTCATTAGCGTACATACGTGACTATGTACGTGCTGATGATGAAAGTATTATTGATTATATGGAAAGAAAATTAGTATACCATGACTTTGAAGATGTTCATTTTTTGTGGAAGAGGTTTAAGGAAGTTGTAAATCATTGTACGGAACACTTTGTACCCATGAAAAGAGTCAGAAAAGGGCGTCGCAACCCTTGGATCAGCCGCGGGATCATTCAGATCAAACGAAAATTAAAAAGACTCTGTAAGCAGCATAAGACCGGAACACAAACATTTCGAGAGCTTAAACATTCCTTAACCGCTAAGATTGCCCTAGCAAAGGGAAAGTATTTCAAGACCACACTCCCAGAGTACATTAAGAACGATCCACAGAAGTTCTGGCGTTTTCTTTCCAACCGTAAAGATTGCATAAAAGAAGTTAAACTTGATGGAGAACTAGTGACGGATGAGGCGGTAATAGCCAAGTGCTTTAACGAATATTTTCAGAGCGTATTTATTAACGATAGCGACACTACAGCGACATCTGTGTCCAATTCTTCTATCGGAGATGTTCCCGTGGTGTCGGTGGAGGGTGTTCTGAAAATGCTACGTAATCTAAAAATTAGAAAAAGTGGTGGACCAGATGGTCTTTCTAATGTATTTCTAAACCGTTATGCTGATCAAATAGCAGAATACATGACGAGAATATTCCAAGTGTCATTACAGTCTGGGGATGTACCAGAGGATTGGCACAATGCCAGAGTAGTGCCTATCCACAAAAAAGGTGACAAATGCATTGTAGGAAACTATCGACCAGTGTCTGTCACATGTACATCATGCAAGTTTCTTGAGCACATTGTAGCCGGTGAAATTCTTGATTTTTTAACAATGAATAACATTCTGTCTCAGTATCAGCACGGTTTTAGGCGAGGAATGTCGACTGTTACTCAGCTCGTAACTACAGTCCACGAATTCGCAGCAATACTAGACAGATCTGGACAGGTAGATGTGCTCCTACTAGATTTCTGTAAGGCATTCGATAAAGTTTCACATGCGAAGTTGCTTCACAAACTAAGTGTTCTTGGGCTTCCTCAATACCTTGTTAATTGGATTACTGCATATCTGCGAAAAAGATCACAATTTGTAGACATAAATGGCTGTTTATCACCTACTTTGGCAGTTCTGTCTGGAGTACCACAGGGCAGTGTGCTCGGTCCGTTGCTATTTATTATTTTCATAAACGATATAACAGAAATATTACCGGAATCAGTTAGCATAAGGTTATTTGCAGATGACTGCATTATATTCAAAGAAATAAATTCAATTAACGATCACGAAGTTCTCCAGGAATCACTGTTGAAAATAGATCAGTGGTGTGGGGACTCTAAAATGCAATTAAATGCTTCAAAGTCAGTGCTACTCCGCATCTCAAGAAAACAGCAACCAAGCGTATTCGAATACCGCCTAAATCAGTCAGTGATTCCGCAGGTTACGCAATACCGGTATTTAGGCGTCACACTGACCAACGATTTAACGTGGACGGCTCATATAACAGATATTAGCTCCTCGGCGTTTCGTAAACTATGCGTTCTTAGACGCAAAATTAAGGACATGCCTTCTAATATCAAGCTTTTGGCGTATTTAGCGTTAGTAAGGCCAAAACTGGAATACGCATGTGCGCTTTGGGACCCATATACAAAAAAAGACATTCACCAGCTCGAGAGAATTCAAAGGAAAGCAGTTCGCTTTATTTTTGGAAAGTATAGGAGACACGAGGCTATCTCAGAGCTAATGCAGAATAATCAGATTACGCCCCTGGAAACACGTAGGAAGATAGCCCGTTTATTTTTCCTGCAGAGCATTCTGTGCAAAAGGATGAATATAACGCCACCGTCATTTCTAGGGCAGTTGACATCAAGAAGAACGCGTCACACGTCGACCCATGCATTGAAGAACTTTGATTCTAAGGACATGGTTGTGATAAGCTGGCGCGTGCGCCGCTCGTATAATCATTCCACGTGGTGCCCCCTCTACCAAAGATTGTGCGGTAAGAGAATTACTCCCTGGGGCGGCCGTACGTCCTTTTTTACACCAGCAATTTGCAGAGTGTAGCGATGTCGGATTCAAAAGCGTTAGCTTTCAACCTTCGCATTGTCACGTGGTCGTGAGGTTGACGAAGGCAGCAGCCGCTGTTTTCATCAGTGAACCTTATTTGGGCGAACCTGTGCCTGGAAAACAAAATGTCACTCTAGAAGCAATGCAAGCTGTAGACTGTAGCTGCAAACCAGAACGTCAGCCATCGATAATCTGCCAAGCAGCAAAGTGCGTCGGCATTTATACATGTGTTATTGAAGATTCTCGTGTTATCGCTAGCAGCTGCGTAAGTTCTTATTCTCTTCAGAAGGTTCTAAGATTATCTAGATTGTTTCCAGTAATTCGGGAGCGGACCGCGCAAGGCACCGTTACACGCGTAATGGTGCGATAGCCAAAATAGGAAGTGCGTGCTGCATTACCATTACAATTTTTTACTATTGCAATCATCACTTCACCGGTGAAATTGACATTGTTTTTTTTTTTTCAGTTTATATGGTTTACCTAACAGCTTTGCTGTTAAACATATATTGAGTCGCATAATGAGGTATGCACACAAACAGCACCTTAACAATATTCATGCATGAACCAAAATACGACGTCACCGAACTAATTTGATATGAACGCAGTTGCACCTTTTGTGTAGCCCACGCGTGTTGCCCGGTTGATGATAAAAAATCGACTAAATTTGACATTGCACATGCAAATTACCGCTTGGGCGCTGCTTGGCACAGAATGACGCAGCACTTCCACCCCTGTTCATAGAAAAACTGCCTGACGCTGCTACGGGGATAGGCGGGAGTGGTTCAAGAGTTCGGTTTTCGCCTGGATAGGCTGTATAGGTGCCGCCGCCTAACAGAGCCCAGTTGAACGAAGCAAGCAGAAAATTGTTCAAATACAGTGTAGTGTTCAATAGCCGTTGTTGCTGCGGTGGCTCCCACTTCTTTCGCTTTGCTGCTGCTTGTGTTGGCGGCCACCAGTAAAGGCGTGGCAACATTGGTCACATCAACAGTGATGACAGAAAGACCACTTTCAGGCAAGTGAATAGAATGCGCTAACGGGATGCGGACCACCAAAACATTTTATTTCAAAATAAGCACGTCTTTGACAAAAAAGTAGCACAACGAGGTTTCTGGAACACTGTTTCAGCAATCGAATTAGACTTCATATTTGCCTTTAAAAGGCCCGTAAACCACATCCAATATTTTTTCAAGCATTTCAAGTAGACGCGCGCATCGTGTTCGAAATGCCGTCGCGATCAAGGATTCTGCATGTGGCAGCGCTATGAGCCGCCAGCGCGCCACAAATTTCAAGAAACAATTCCTCCTCCTTTCCGGACCTTTTGGCCCTCCGCGTGACGCATCGAGCCAAATATGCTGTCGAGCAAGAGTCTACGACTTCCGGTCAGTCTACAAGCAGATGTCCGCGCTGCTTGCTGCTGTTCGTGTTGCCAGCGTTTGTGTAACACGTACGGGGCACGGCGTGTTGCCGTACGGATCCATCGCGTTGTAAATCCTTTGAACACATGAACGCATGAGCGCAATGCAGGTTCCATACCGACACGATTACGGCAGCCGATTCGCCAACAAGCACGCTGCTGACGGAGTCAATGGTTGGAGACGCGGCAACCGGAAGTAGACTGTGTTTCAAGCAGCGCATCAGCGATGACGTAAGCCGCGCGAGATTGAGAGGGGCGCTCAGTGAGAGGGCAAAGCAGCGTGGAAGAGACCAGCGGAGGAGAGAGCGAAAGGTGTGATCGTCACAGTTCCCATGAGCAAACGCGTTTAACTTCACTATTACAGCACCTTTTGGAAAAATTATCATGGCTCTGTGTTCGTCGTGCAATCGGGTACAATTTCCCCACAACTTAATTTCGACCTCTGGGTGGTTTACGGGCCCTTTAAGCCACGCGATGCTAGATACTGTTACGAACTCGCTATGCGCTGGGCATTGCTCTCGCCTCGCTTGCTGGGGTACACGTCCTTCACGTCAATACCAAATTACAGGAAGCCTCGAGCTCACTTGTCCTTGCCGCCGCCCTCACTGCGGGAGCTGCGGGGGACCTTCTTCATCAGCGACACCGCCGCTGGGAGGCGGCCCTCCAAAGCCTAGAGCTGAACGACCAACTCTGGGCTGTACGGCAGGCTGAGGATGCCGCCCGTGTCCAGGGACTACGAGCCGCCACCTAAAGCCACCGAGACCAAATTGCCGGCCCATTGTGTCCAATGAAGTCTTTTCTCTCTCTCCTTCACATAGACCGGAGGCATCCCTGAGAGACACTGGACGCATCCCTTTGAGACACTGCGCGCGTGTCCTACAGCGGGCAGTGTTCTCCTCCTCAAGCGTCTCGGCGCCTATGAAAGGCCGGCGCATTTAGCGTCAAAGGCTTCCTCCTTGTCCACGTTCTGTACATCTGTTGTAAATAAAAATGTTTCGCTTTGTTTCCTTCTGGCTACGTTTTGTCTTGCCACTTGCCTGAATGCTCCCAGCCCAACGTTGGCCCTCGCGACATGCTATCCAAGAGACTGGTGGGGTCACTTCGTAATAACTGGTTTGCAGCAGTGGGATGGCAGTGGACCTAGCAACTTGCGCCAGCTGAAACGTGGACAACGTTTCGGACTTTTCCCTCGTGATTAACCAGGCTTTTTAAAGACAGATTTGATGCTGACAGGTTTTATTCCTCAATATTCAGTCCCTTTGCATAATTGCACTTGGGGATATTGATGGAGAATACACAGGGAGAAGAGATTGAAGTCTGAGCTTGTGGACCTCAATTCACTAGGCAAGCCTGACTCATTATTGCTATGCCCGGAATTGGGGGTGGACGTGGGGAACGCCGAAAGGAAGCCGCACATCATTCAGGTATTATTTGCCTAAGAGTAAATGAAAGCGAGCTTCAGAAATCATGAAAAATTATTAAAGCGCTCGGCAATTGATGAAAAGAAGCGTGCGGATGGCAAAAAAGACGGGCCGCATAAATAGAAAAGATTGCTTCAGGTCGAACTAAAGCAGTGTGAGCTTCAGGCTGTGCTAGCGAAACGCACTAATGTTCAGTGTGTAGATAGAGCAGCGGCTCGTGATGAAGTGGGTGCCGCAAACGCTGAACACGCAGTTGAGGTGGCTTGTGAGTTAGGTGGCCGGTGCCACTCAAAAAAAGCACGCGTTAGGCCCTCTAGCAAACTGCAACACAGCAATAGCCCTAAGAAAAAACTGGAACGTACGGTGGTCCGGGTGCAGTAAAGGTAGAAATTGAGAACACACCTGGCATAAGAACAATGAATGCGCGGCTGATCTAGATGGTTAAAACGGCATCCAATGCTACAAAGAGGAAGCAGGCATTTGTAACGAGCAAGAGGTAAACTTTCTACCGAATGGCACAATTGGGGTAATACAGCAATGTCCCTCGGAGAGCGTCGGCAAACATCGCAAAGCAGATTTTGAGCGAGTGGCCGCCAATTGTGGTATATGGATGGTTACTACAGTCATGACCGAAAGAAGCGCAATAATACAGTGGTAAAAACAGAGGAATCGAATTCTCGACTTGAGGCAGAGAAAGGGGTTTGCATGCAGGCCAAGGTCGTTGAGACGTTTCTGCCTTCGCACGTTCAGAAACCGGTTCCATGCATTGAGCCCGATCATTGCTCCGTCGTGGAGGGCAATTCCAAGTGATCAAACGCGGGTCTTGAGAAACGCACGCTAAAGGACTTGGTTCAAAGCGTCATTCTGTAACGGATCAGGTCAGGACGTAAAAAGTTTTGCCCCGTCTGGTATGGGACCCAATAACTTGAGCAGGCAGGGAGTTCTCCCTCTCGCCTGCCAGGTCTTAAGGGGAATTGTCCGATACTTACAGGCATCCATGTGATGGTGCTTCTGCTGAAAGCAAACCTGGAGGCCAAAACATTCCGAGCTTTCCCAACCATCACAAGAGAAGCCAACCAAGCAGTGGTGTGTTTTGTGTTCCGTCGCCTTATGTGCAGAGTTCAGGACAAGTGAGCTGGGGCCGACGACATGCAGCCATCAAGAGTGTAGACTTCGGGCTGCGGAACAGTGACCCTCTGGACAGTGGCTGCAGACCCTTGTCCATCAAGTCATCGCACCCCGGTGGAGATGCTGTTATGAATTCACCACGCACTGGGCAGTGCTCTCTCACCTCCCTTGCTGGGGTTCTCCGTAGAGACACTGACACGTCCTTCAAGGACGCCGGAGGGGTCTAACAGCGGGCGGTGCCCTCCTCCTAGAGAGTCTCGGCACCCGCAAAAGGCCAGCGCATTTAGCGTTGAAGGCTTCCTCGTCCACGTTCTGTACATACCTTGTAAATAGAAACATTTTGCTATGTTTCCTTCTGGCTGCCTTTTGTCTTGCCACTTGCCTATTTGCTCCCAGCCCGGCGTTAGCCCTCGTGACACGCTACCCAAGAGACCGGTGGGGTCACTTCATGACAATACACAGTGGAACTCATGCTTATTTATTGCGTGGTATCGAGACAGAACTCTTGTTTCAACTTGGCTGTAGCTGCGACACGACTTCCATTGACAAAGTCAACTTTATCCATTCCATTAAGTGCATCTACCCATCAATACCCCTGTAACACGGCAAACCTAATGCCATTTACAACGAATGACATTAAGCAGACCTAATATTTTACCTGCGTGCACGACGAAAACAAATGTTGCTTTGAATTGATGACCATGACCTTAGCCTTCCTCAGCAATAATTTTGGGGACGAATAAAATTATACTGAAACTTGCATGCAACATGCATGTATCCACAAAAATAATTTTTATGGGTAAAAAGGTGCTCCTAGAATATAAACATGGCTGTTTTACAAAACTTGCCACAGCTGCACGACACACTCGAAAACCAACATGGCCGACAATACGTGGGTTCGGGCACGAGTACAGTCAGCTGAAGCGGAGCGCACTAATGACTTCCCGAATGCAGAAATGACACGGCGGCAGCGATTTCACGTAGTCACCACTTCGGTAACCGCAACACGTGCAATCGAACAATCAACATCTGCAATACAGGCCACAACGGCAACAGAGCAAAAATCGAACATGGTCGGCATCCAGCCGCTGTAGAGTAGCCTTTTTTTTAGAATCTTTTGCACATGCTATTATGTCATCAAACCAGTATTAAGTTGACCTAGTAAAGAACAAGATATCCACAAATGATAAAAGTTACGTATACCTAAGTTAACAGTCATCTCCATAAAAGTCCCTGCCGTCAAGACTACTCATTTGGTCCAAAATCGAATGCGATTGTGTTTTGGGAACTCATTCGACCGAAAATACACTTTTCATCAAATGACATTGGTTTTCCCGTGTGACAGCAAACAAATGACATTACAATTACTGTGCGACAAGGGTATTGACACCCATCACGCGACAGTGGTGTGACTATGAGTTTAACATGCATGGCATTGATGTGTGGCTCCAAGCTGGCGCTCTCAGAAACCCATTCAATCAAGGCAGTGGCATATCTCAAGACAGTTAAGTTTGACCAACCTTTGGCCAACACACATACGCGTTTAAGGCGACAATAGTTTTCTGATAGGCCGCGCAAATTTCTGTAACCCAAACGAGATGTTTGGCTGCCTTCCTTTTAGGTGGACCCATAGCGACTCGATTTCTGCGGTGCATTATGACGAATGTTTTGGGTGAGATTGGTTAAACAGCTTCGCTTCCTAAAATTTACCCGCCGACAGTTTTCATTATTACATCTGTCAGCGCTCCACTGTTTCCAAATTCCAAGTAGCATGCACACAACCACCCTATCAGCTGCGACTGGAACCAGTCGCGCGAGGTCGAAAAGCAACTGCGTTGGCTCTGCCTCAACGGGGACTGCTTGGTGTGGTTTTTGCTGCGTTATTATACTGACACAACAGGTAAAAATCAACTTGTGAGCCTAGTTTTTTTTTTTTTCATTTTGTCCCGCAACAAAAGAACGAAGCTTCTCGAGCATAGCGGTGCAGACCAGAGCGGTCGCCCGCTGGTGTCATGTGACAGGCAACCTCACCAGGAACCAAAACCAAATTACGGGGGAATTTCATCACGAACTCGAGCACTGCACGACCGACGAACTCAAAATGTACGCAAATACTCGGACGAGAAAGGGGGAAAAAACGGGAGGAAGGCTATCGGCGTGTTGTACGGGCGTTCGCCAAATGAATCAACCAGAAAAGATTACATCGCACAAGGAGCGGCGAGCAAAGCGGGGCGCTCCCGTGGACACGACACCGCATCGGCGAAGCTGTGCCGGCGAGAGACGCCGAATGCCCCAAAAGACGGCAAATTGACGCCCTCCACGTCGAGTAGTAAACGGAGAGCATTCGCAACAGCGCTCGTCAAGCAAGCCGGGCGAGACGCTCTGAGCACAACACGATCGCGGCGACGAGCTTAGATGCATGCATTTTGTTTTGAGCGAGGGACGCCGCCTCATTAGGCTTAATGAGCGAAGGGAGCACCGACGGCCGTACGCACCTGCTTCCCGTCCACCTCGATGTCAGCCACGTAATTTTCGAAAACAGTCGGGACGTAAACCTCAGGAAACTGGTCCTTGCTAAACACGATGAGAAGGCAGGTCTTTCCACAGGCTCCATCGCCCACTATCACAAGCTTTTTCCGGATAGCGGCCATCTTCCGGTCTCGCGGCCGAGCCCACTGGCTGATGAAGCCGTGCTGATGCGAAGCTGTTGAAGGCCAACACAAACTTGACTGCGCGTATCGACAGTACTACACCCCGCACGAGAAAACGGATAAGATGCCGCCGCTGATGACAAGCAACAATACACTCCCTGCTCGTCACCGACAGAAAATCATTTCAACCATGGTGGCAGTAAGGCTGCTCCTGGCGGCGATAATTTTCACCTACAGCCATCCCGCCCCAACGCAAATGAAACAAATTAACGTGATAGTTCTTACCTAAGTATACGTGCATATTCAACAGAATTGATAGTATTAATAACGACTATAAACAAAAATGCTTTGGGTTTTGGTCACGACCTAACTGGCTGGTCGTGGTTTTGGCTGGTGCAAAGCAGATCATGCTACCAAGGGACCAGGGATGACCAATGTATGACCAATAACTTTGCTGTCCATGTTCTGTTGTTTTTTGGAAGCACTCGTTTTGCAGTATCTAGCGAAATTAAGAAACATATTTTTTATTGTAAAATTATTTTTGACCATTTTTGCACTTGTTATGGCAACACTGAGCAGCGCGCATGCGCATGGTAGCACAAAGCGCAACTCGTGGATTTGAATTCGATTTTGAGAAATAAGTCGTGAATTTGCCACGAAAGCAATAGCCACTCGACCCAATACGACGGTATGCCTAAAGATCGTGCTCATGGTCAAAAGCGACCGGCAAAAGATGATAGGCCGCCCTGCAAATATGGATCCAAATGTTATCGCAAAAGCACCGATCACAAGAAAAATTTTAGGCACCCGGAGATGGTATGACACTTGCGTTTGTGGCTACCTCGTTTCTTCAGCGACTGTTTTCTCTTCTTCAGGGGCTGCAGCGTGACGCCGGGGTTTCTCAAGACGCACGTAAGGTTCTTGTGTAATGTTTCATCGCTGTTGCTTATCCTGTTGTCACACCGCAGCACCGGTCGACGATAAGGTGCCAGAGAAACCAACAGGCGAGGACAGCAGTCTTCCCGACTCGCCGGGTGACGTGCGGGAATCAATTAAACAAAAGTTCTTGGTGGAAATGCCTGAAGACTTTTATGATTTCTGGGACTTCTGCTGTTCCCTGAAGAAGGAGAGCCCTTCAGGTGCGGCATGCTTGGAACACTCCAATGACTGGAAGGGCTTTTTACGATGCCCCGGTGCATGCGCTCTTTCCCTAGCGGAAAATCTCGGAGGCCTAGCTTCTGGCAATACCGGTTGTCTTGCCCCTACCAAAACGGCAGAGGGTGGCACACGAAAATGAAGGAAGAGGTTCATTGTGCAAAAGATACGACACAAGGTCGTTCCGTCCACCAGATTTGATTCTTTGTGAACGGCGCCCACTACCGGATTTGTGCACTCAGTCGCAGAAGTTTATGGGCCATGCAAAGGTGTGTCCTCAACTAGGCTGTCTACCAGTGATGCTGGCATCAAAGCACCATACACTATTATTATTAATTTTTGTAAAAGGCCCCTGTACCTACATATGCACTCATGATGGTGAGGTCATACCCTGTCCATGCCACTTGCCACCGTGAGCCTGGGTCTTGTCATTTACACACATTGTTGATTTGTTTTTATGCAAAACACTGAGTCCATTGCACATTTGTGCTCCAATAGCAGTGTCGTGCATGCGTAGATGTCAATTGGCGTGAAATGTTGAGACTGATGACAGTGATGCAGAAAAACTGCTCTGTAGACAGGGGCATTTGGCATCTGAGAAGCATGTTGCATTATAAAGCACAAGAAATGTTCATTGCCTGTGAGAAATGGAACAGACCATAAATAGTGGGAGGGATAAATCTTGGGTGTGGCATTGTTGTCGACAACATTACGGAAATGTTGCGCAGGTGCTGTTAATTATGCGTCTGCATAGTCTGTAGGTTTCTGCAGCGGACTGTCCATTGTTGTGGGGTATTGTTGGGTTCCTTTGCGTATGGTACTTATTTTGACATTTGTGTACTAGAGGATTCACTTGGCTGGGGAGAATATTAGTTGGTGTAATGAGGCAAATTTTGATTCCCTGGTAATTTTAAACCTCTGATGGTCAGCCATACCTGTTTGCTTTCAATGTAATCCAGGTGAGCACAAGGTTTGATCCAAGACACAGATGAATGCACAAGCACTGCTGTGTCAATAAGTACACTGCAGTGCTTGTGCATTCATCTCTATGGCTCATTGTCCACATAGCTGTATGAATTCTCTGTTTGTAGGCTTTAGTTACCATATAATTGGTAATCAGGTTTTGCTGTGTGCAAGTAAAATCACTAGCTTCAATTATGTTGCATCAAGAAAGAGTCTTGTTGCTTTCTGACCAGACCTCTTGAATTTCGCTGCCCAAATCTCCAAAAGTGTGGACAATTCATTACATTTACATATATACATGCATCAGTGCACAAAAAAAATGAAGTTCATCACAAAAAGGTGGTCTTATCAGAAGGTCATCTGCAGGAAATTGTGCTGCTCACACAAACATCAATGAGAAATTAACAATCTTGTGCATGTAATGTGCTATTTGTGCCTTTGGGAAACCATTGGCCTTTTTTTTATACTACAGGTGTGAATAGTAGAAAGAAGTGTACACATAAGAGCTCGTTTTCTTTGTTAGAAACATTATTAATTAGTACTGACAGAAAATTGCGTGAAAAAAAGTAAAGAAGATAATATTAGAAATAATCGTAATGTTAATGTAAAGAAAGAAAAAGTGAATGAAGAGATAACTTGCCGCAGCCAGGAACCCAACTTGCGACCTTCGAATAACAAGTTCGATGCTCTACCAACTGAGCTGCCATGGTGGCTATCCCCCCCATCCACTTTATTGGGTATGTATGTGCATTAAACGTGGGAGCATTTAAAGTGCTGCCAGCTCACATTAAGATCACGTACTACATGATGCTAATAGGCAAAAAAAAAAAAAGGAGTGTCCTACACTCACGGTAATGGCTACAGGCGGCGCTGGCGGACGCTCCCACATTTAATGCATATACATACCCAATTATGTGGATGGAGGGATGGCGCCATGGTAGCTCAGTTGGTAGTGCATCGAATGTGTTCTTTAAAGGTCGCAGGTTGGGTCCCACAGCAAGCTATCTTTTCATCTACTTTTCTGTCTTCACATCTACATTACAGTTACTTTTAATAATATCTCATATACTTTCTTTGGCATAATTGTCTGTCAGTTCTCAATTAAGATGTCAGTAGGACATGTACAGGAACAGAGTTGTTCTCATAGGCATTGGGCATTTCCATTGTGCTCAAGCAGGGCTAACTGATAAACAGACTGTTGTGTTGACTTTTTCGTACTTCATTTCTTCTATGGATTTGGGCTAATGGGCAATGCCATTTTGGGCTGTGAAACAAATGGTTTGCTTGTATGTTGCAAGGGCATGAAATGTTGAATGGACCAGCCCAGCTGTCTTTGTGTGTCTACTATAGTAGTGTTTCAGGATGGTGGCACTCATGCAAAGCTGTCAAATGGCCGATCACTTTATTGAAAACAAGTTGCGAGTAAGCACCTATGGTACTTATATTAGGTACTTGATGGTGCTACATAGTAACTGGTTGCACAGGCTAATGTTTCAGAGGTAGCTTCAAGCAACTTGTAGCTAGTTCATGTTATGTGTGAGTTCCCTTGAGAGTTTGCTTGCATTTTTTATAGCTCTTCTCATTTTCTACAGATGCACTTTACGAGTTGCTTCATTTGAGGCTTGTTGGCCCCTTTGACGTACTGGCTGGGAAACTCACGAATAAGAAGGCTAGCATGTCTGATGACTTTCTCTGTCATTGGCGTTACTTTTACGATCCTCCTGAGATGCAGACTGTCCTTAGTGGAGATGACGAGACAATGTACCACATTGGTTATTTCAGGTAAGGCATTCTGCATGGCTGTACAGTGGTCATAAGCTGCCAGAGGCTTTTCCAATGTCATGTCTGCTGTATTGGAGGTGCTCAGAATAAGTCTGTCTTTGTGAAAGGGCACCTCTGCAAAGTTCATTCACTGGCTGTGTTAAAACTGAATGGAGCCACTAATTAATAGGGTTTCTGCAGTATTAATGCTTCCTGTTTGTCACTGCAAGGTGAAGCAATAAAGATGCCTAGTTAGTGGCGTATGTATTCGGTTACATTTCTTGAATGCAACTATGATGCTCGAGTAGCCAAATTTACTGTCTGGAATGTGTTATTTTGCTTTTAATAATAACAAAGAAGACATTCCTTGCTCACTTTGACCTTATAGTCTTAAAATGGGGGCTAGATGTGGGCATTTCATGCAAATGTGCATTTCCAACAATATCCTTTTTTTTTTTGCTTCTGGCTAACGTTCTGTTAACTGTCCATTCGTATTCATGTGTTGGGCAAAAGTTTCTTCATGTTCCCTAGTAGAAGGTGAAGAGCATATTTGTCATAGAAAATTTAATTCTGGAATTTCTTTAGGGATGACCCAGAGGAGATGCCTGTATTCCTAGCATCAAATGTTGCATCAGAAGGCTGCAAAATTGTTAAAGTAGCTGGAAACCTGTTTGCTGTGCTCAGGTAAGATGTTATACTTTGACATCATTAAAAGCCATGCTCAGGAGTTGGACCATGTTCCAGCCGACTTGTCATATTTTTATGGTGAAGTCAGCTCACTGTATTTGCACCATCACCTCTTGTCAGACTAATTTGCAGTGCTTCTTTTCGTCGGATTCAAGCCTGAATGTGAAAGTAGGTTGAAAAGGTTGGTCTGTAGCCAATATGACAGCGCAGTGCAGCAGAAGGAACTAGGAGACCAAAATGGTTTAAAAGATTCTTAATGCAGTAAGAGGCTGTTAATCCAAACCCTTATTATAAGTTAAACTGGATGTTCTTTGGTCCTGGCAAGCATAGGCATTGTTTAGTGGCACAAGCTCTCATTAATTTGGGCAGCATGCAAAGCACTGCAAAGGAGCAAAAGCTTTCTCCCTAAATAACTAAAGCAGCTGTGGGTCTCTAAAAAGATGTGGTCACCATCTACAATCGTGTTGTTGGTGACTAACGTTTCAGCGGCTGCAGCAAAATTGCTTTGTTTGAGCTTTCACTTGATGCATGCTATATCTATGAGTGCATCAATGGCTACTAAAGTAAAACTGTGACAGGCAATGACAGTTTTGTCCACTGCAGATACAGAACTCTAGCTTCGTTTGGCGTCAGGCAATGCATGTCACAAAACTCAAGCATGGTGGAAGCTGTTGAGGTTGAAAAGCTTGAAATGCCTACTGAATGCCAGTGTAAGACTTGCTTGCTGCATTGAACATTCAGTTGCTGGCCATTTCTTGGTGTCACACGCTTGTAATATTGGCGGTGGCAGTACGTCATAAGGGATTGGGTCAAAGCCTGCTTTAAGATAAGCCATGGGGGTTTTGAGCAGCGGTCACATTGTGAATGAATGAAATCACTAGTGATGAAAATTGTGGCTTTTCTTGTGTAAAATACATACTGTATTTATGTGTTCATAAAGAAAATGAAGATGCATTAATGTAAGACACTTCCTTATTGTTCTCATGGTACTTTGGATAATTTGTCATTCGGTTAATTGGCACATCTGTCCAGTTATATCAGACTTAAAGAGCTTTTTGTATATGGTACTGTGCTGTGAGCCTTTGTCCATAGACACTAGCTCAAAAGGTAAATACTAAAGTAAAAGCTCGTTAGTTTAGAATTCACAGGACAACAAATAATTTTACAGTTTATTTAAAGCAAAAAATAAAAAAAAATGTTTCTTATATTGTTACGAGGAAGACAGAGCCAGCAGGCACCGACTTGAGGGAATATATGTATTTACAACTGGTTAGTTGAGCTGAGCTGCCAATACGAAGAGCTCGCATCAGTCTATCTGCTGTCGTCTTCTTTATTATGTTGATCGCTATGCCATTAGTACGTAGCATGACCCCTGGCGGCGGAACCACAGTCCCTAAGCTTTTTAAGTCGTCCTCAGAACAACAATTGAAGATCTTGAGTCATGACACGGGAACATCACTCGTCTGAACTGATGATGATAAAGAGATGGGGCCAATCTTTTAAGTAACAGGCATTACTGGCTGCAATACACAGTAAGGTCCCGTGTAATGACACAAAAGATTTTCAGATAGGCCCACCTGACGATGAGGAGACCAGAGTAACACAAGGGTACCTGGAGCGAAATGTGCGTTGCGATGCGAAGCATCGTAACATGGTCGTTGCTTCCTCTGCGGCGCTGTCAGACGAGCACCGCCAAGCTGACTGGCATGGTTGGCTCGTGCAATAGCACCACGAGCATACTCGCTGGTGGACGACATGCTTGAAATGGAGCTTCTACGAATTTATCGACGCAAGCTCCCACCATCGGCGCAGAACAACCAAGGCTCCTGCCTCCAGGTCGTCCTTGCTTGCAAACAAATCCCAGAGAAATCCACCATTTGAATATTAGGCATGTGGGTACAGTTGAACCGCCATGTGAATCATACACTTTCTCTTCTCCCACCACTACACTGCAAGTGGCCCGAATGATATCTCGGGTAGCCACTCGTCGCCATGGCATGCGCGAGGAGGACACCCTGAAACTCATACGTAGCCTCGTGGTCAGCAGGGTGACATACAGTTTGCCCTACCAACGCCTCACCAAAAGCGAACAGGGCCAAGTAGACGCAATGCTCCGCAAGGCCTACAAAGCGGCACTCAAGCTACCACCGGGCACTCCCTCTAGCAAGCTCCTCGCATTGGGTCTACACAACACCTTTGAAGAACTTTGTGAAGTGCAACTCGCCACACAACTGCAGCGGCTCACGCATACACCTACAGTTCCTGACCTGCTCCTACGCCTTGGCTACATCAGCCAGTTTCACGACGCAGCTCGTCGCAAGCCCATTCCGGACCAACTTTGTGCCACTTATAAGGTCGCTCCCATCCCCCGCAATATGGATCCCCGACTACATCAGGGCCGGCGGAAAGCCAAAGTGGAAGCCCTCGAGTGAACTTATGCACACAAGAACACTATGTACTACGTTGACGCCGCCAACTACGACCATGCAAACAATAAGGCTATAGCCACAGTCGTGGACCACACACTCACAGAACGTACCAGCGCTTCCGTGCGGTGCCACAACATCACCGAGGCTGAAGAAACTGCCATCGCGCTCGCCCTCGGCTACAGACAATAAAGATCGCTGACAGGTCTCACGGACTCTCAAGCAGCTTGCCGCAACTACCTACAGGGCCGCATCAGCCAACCCGCTCTCAACGTCATCCTGAGCGCTACAGACACTGGCGAGCATTCCATTACACATTCACTTAGAATTTGGCATCGGATTATGTGGACTCCGGGCCACATGGGACTGGAGGGGAATCGGACAGTGGATAGGGTAGCTCGAGGGTATGCGAGCCGAGCACCTTCCAACTCCACCCCTGAGGAACTCGTTCCGGTCTCTTTCGACTATTCGGCCATCCTAAACCATTACAGAGGACTTAGGAAAGCTTATTCGCTACCACACCGAACACTAAATAAAGAGGAATCGGTCAGCTGGAGGCGAATTCAAACTGGCACGTTTCCAAATTTGCACATCCTTAGTAAAATGCCCCCCTCGGCATACTCTCCTCTCTGCCCATGGTGTTCAACTAAAGCCACTCTGTACCACGTCACGTGGGAGTGTCAGGCCATTACAGCCTTACAACCAGTACAAAATCCGACAGCGGTGCGATGGGAGGAGCTGCTGGCCAGCGAGAATCTGGAAGATCAGTTGAGTCTGATCAACCGGACCCGCAGAGCGGCTGCTGCAAGCAGAGCCCTGGACTAAGGGCCCCCCACCGCAAGCCAAGCATTTCCGACTACTCGGAGCTTCTCTGCAGAAAAATTCTTGTAAATAAATAAATAAATACGTTTTTACCACCACCATCATGCTTGAAATGATGGTTTCCAAGGGTAAAGTCTGTTCTCTTTCATACAATAAGTAGAAAAGTGAATAGCCTGCTGTGTCGTGTCAAGAGGAGTTGTACGCGAACGTTGCATCGCGTAGGGCAAGATCTCAGTCTCTATATTACAGTGATACATTTCAGGCATATCTGTAAGAGTACAATTAAAGCGTGAGGCCGTTGGTTTGCGGGTGGTAAGCTGTGGTCACATTGTTCTGCGTGGAACAGGAATGCAGGATGTCGGCAATGACTTAGGAGAGAAATGTACGGCCATGGTCTGTAAAAAGCTGTTTTGGTGTACCGTGAGTCAATATAACATCACGTAACAAAAAGCCAGCATTGTCGGTTGCACAAATCATCGGTAGAGTTCAAGTAGTAACGTAGCCTGTGGCATAATCACTAGCCATGGCTATTCATTTGTTGTCTGCTGTTGATTTGGGAAAATGACCAAGCAGGTCTGAACCAACGCAGTAAAATGGTTGCGTGGGTATGCCAATTGGTTGTAGCTGGCCAGCGGGTAGCAGCGATGGTGTTTTGCGAACATTGACATAGCTCACACGTGGCAACGCATCAGCATACCGAGCGAGAAAGACCTGACCAGTAGAAACGGCACCGTACACGCTCGTGCGTGCGTGATATGCCAAGGTGTCCTGCTGTGGGTGCATAGTGAAGTTCAGCGAGGACGCTGCGCCGTAAATGCTTAGGAAGGCAATAAGATAGTCAGGCCCGTCAGTTTGAAAATTGTGGTGGTATGTATAGGACGCCGTCTTGAAACACAAAGTGACGGACGAAGGCATCTGTTGGGGACAACTCTGTGTGGCTGATGATGTCAAGCAGGAGTGGATCCTTTCTTTGTTCCCTAATGTGAATAAAGTTGGACACTACGAAGATGGAGTGCAGCTCGTCCGTGTTGGGGTCAGCAGGATCGTCAACGGGGAGAGGCAATCAGCATGCTAGTGCAAGGGACCAGATTTGTACACAACTGAGCAAAAAAAATCTGGCAGACGGAAAGCCCAGCGACCTAGGCGCCCTGAAAGATCTTTCAGAGAATTCAACAAGCAGAGCGCTTGGTGGTCTGTAACTACAGAAAATGGGCGTCCATATTGGTATGGCCTGAACTTGGGGACCACCCAGATAAGAGCCAAACACTCGTGCTCTGTGATAGAGTTTATTTAATTATTAATAATTGTACAAGCGCGTATAAGAGGCGGCTGGCGTACAGGATAACGCAGTCATGGCCACGTCGTTAAGCTTGAACTGTGCCAATGCCATGGCCACTTGCATCCATACGAATCTTAGTAGGGTGAAAGTGGGCCAAAATCAGAGGAGAAATAAGGTGTGTGATTAGATTCGAGAAAGATACCTGTTCGGAGCCCTGTGAAAATGGGACGTCTTGCTTGAGGAGCTGTGTAAGAGGCCTCGCTGTGTCCGCAAGATTCTTGATGAAGCGACGGAAGTAGGAGCACAGTCCGAGAAAGCTGCGTACATCCTTTGAAGATCATTTTCCGAGAAAATGTTTGACTGCGCCGATTTTTGTTGGGTCGGGTTGTACGTCATTAGCATGCACTAAATGCCAAGAAATGTAATTTGGTGGCGCCTAAAGTGACACTTGGATGAGTTCAGCTGGAGGCCAGTGCGACGAAAGATATCTAAGATGGCTGATAGGCGCTCTATATGAGTTTCAAGTGCAGGTGAAGAAACAACGACATCGTCCAAATAGCACAAACATGTGCACTATTTAAAGCCTCTGAGCAGAGATCATCCATTCAAACGTCAATGGAGCGTTACAGAGGCCGAAGGGCACGACTTTGAATTGATATAGGCCATCGGGTGTAATAAATGCCGTGTTTTCGCGATCCATGGCATCCACCTCATTTTGCCAGTGCACTTGAAGTTTTTGAAGTTTGAAGTTTATTTCACCACAGTGTTACACCGTACAATGTGTGGTGTGGAATGCGGGAAAAAAGCTGCGATAAAAACGCAGCTTGACTAGCCCCACATCCCATCAATCCAAGGCAGAAAAAGTGACAGCATTCATAAAGTCCTGGAAACAACTAAACATACACAACGTAGGTCTATAAAGGAAAAATAGCAGGCACTGTAGAGGCAACCAAGACCGTCATATATTTGTGGCAGAGGGTACCATCTTTTTTGTGATTTTGTTTAGATGGCGATAATCGACCCAGAAACGCCATGTGCTGTCTTTCTTGTGGACTAGCACAAAAGGGGATGCCCAAGGACTCCATGATGGCTCAATGCTTTACCTCGATTTGGATAATGCAACTCTCTGTCAATGATGCACGATACGGACACCTATGAATTGGAGGCTCATCATTAGTGTTTATGCGGTGGATCACACCAGTAGCTCTTCTCAATAAATGGCTGCCGAGATCGAAGACATAGATGTAAGATAGCAGAACACGGTAGAGCTCTTCAGTCTGCTGCGCTGTTAAATTAGTAGCAATCATCGACCTAATTGCACTGTTGGGGCAATGAGTGGAGTGGGGCAGGGCAGAGGGGTCAGAAGGAGCGGTCACGGTGAAAACACCCTCCGTGTTTTCTTCTAAGGTGGAAAGCAGTGCCAAAGCCCTGCATCTCCACCAATTATTTTACGAGGAATACAGACCCAGGAGGCGCAGACCTGAGGGAATATATGAATCTACAACCAGTTAGCTGAGCCAAGCTGCCAATATTGTTACGGAAGGGAAGAGATGCCGTATCGACGAGGCTGTAGATGAAATATATTTCAAACCAGCAGCAGCGGCGTGACCGGTTGACCAGACACCGAGCGGAGACCACTCTTCGTCAGGCACACACGGGCATTGTCCCACAAAATTTCAACATGCATGTAGCATAATACCTGGTGGCACAAGTGCCGCCTCGGCACATCTAGATGTCAACGTCAGCAGGAAAGTGGTAAGTCTTCAAGTGTACCACATGTATGATATCAGTGGTCTGTGGGGCAGTTGAAGGCGATGAAGCAGCAGGGGTAATTTCGTATGTCACAGGAGTAACCTCACGAAGGACTCGATATGGACCTGTGTAGCGAGAAAAAAAGATTTTCTGACAAGCCGACTTGACGGGTTGGGGACCACAGCAGGACCAATGAACCGGGTAAGAAGTGCACGTCGCAGTGCCTTTAATCGTACTAACGCCGCTGGTTCTCTTGAGAGACCAGAAAGCGAGTGCGGACGATTTCACGTGCATGGGCAGCCCGAGTGATAGCGTCAAGGGCATATTCGCTGGTCAGTGCCGCGGTAGGTGAAATGACTGTATGTAGGTTTTTGGCCGAACAACAGAAAAAAAATGGAGAGTAAGTGGCAGTGTTATGGCGAGAAGAATTATATGCAATAGCTTACGTATGGCACAGCAAGGTCCCAGTCAGAGTGGTTGGAAGAAACATACTTCGAAAGCATGCCTATAAGTGTTCGATTCAGATGCTCCATGGGTCCATTCGCCTGCAGGTGGCACGACGTAGTGAGCTTGTGCCTCGTTTCACATGACTGAAGGATATCGGCTATGATCTTCGATAGAAAGGTGCGGTCAATGTCTGTAAGCAGCTGGTGTGGAGCTCCATGTTGCAAGATTACGTCGTGTAGGAGGAAGTCGGCAACATCTGCGTCGCAGCTTGTTGGAAGTGCTCGTGTGATGGCGTAGCGCATGGCATAGTCTGTGGCCACAGCTATCAACCTGTTGCCAGGAGAAGACAAAGGAAAAGGGCCCAGGAGGTTTAAGCGAACGTGGAAGAAAGGTTCTGACAAAATGTCAAGTGGTTGAAGGTGTCCGGCGAGAAGCGTCAATGGTGTTTTGCGGCACTGACATTTATCACAAGCTGCAACGTATCTTCTGACTGAGCGTGAAAGCCCTGGCCAAAAGAAGCGTCGGCGAATCCAGTCGTAAGTCCTTGACACGCCAAGGTGACCGGCAGTTGGAAGGTTATGAAGTTCGTTGAGAACAGCCGAGCGGAGGTGTTTTGGAATGACGAGCAGCTGGGCTGGTCCATCTGGGTAGAATTTCTGGCGGTATAGGACACCATCGCGGAGGACGAATGAGCGATGGGACCTGTCCGAAAATGGTGATTCGAGATGTTTGATTATGGCACGCAAGGATGCATCACAGCGTTGCTCGTCAGTGATGTGGGTCAGTTGCGAAACGGAGAAGACACAAGTATCGGTGTCGGTGTCAGGGATGGTGCTCAGTTCATCAACTGGGTAGCGGGAAAGGCAGTCTGCGTCCTGATGTAGGCGTCCCGACTTGTACGTAACTATATAGGTATTTTCTTGCAGTCGCAAAGCCCAGCGCCCAAGCCGGCAGTAGGATCCTTCAGTGACGAAAACCAACATAGCGCATGGTGGTTCATTATTACAAAGAAATTTGGCCCATAAAAATATGGGCGGAAAGAAGGAAATTGGCTACAACGGGGGGGCGTCCATGTGCTCCAACAGTAAGGGGACACATGGCCAACTCAGTGACTGCGAAAGCAGATTGGCCTGTCGTCGGCTGTTCTCTATTCCATCAGATTGCGGGATCTGGGCAGAAAATATGGGTCATGATGTGGTGCATTCATTAGCACCAGTCTGTAGTCCGGTCGGGAGACGGAGCTGGCGACAGGAAAACCAAGGTTAGCAATTTCTTGCCCACGACTACCTGAATAACTTACACCACCGGAGGTGTTTGCATGGTGCCCAGGTTGAGTGGAAGTGGATGAAAGGCCTCCGTACGGGCCGCCTCAAGCTCGTGCCGAACGATGCATGTAACATTCTCGTGCCAGGATGGTGTGGCACCGAGATTGGTGCAGGTTGACGTGACAGCCGTGTTTGGGAGCCGTGAAAACTTAGGCAGACCTCGGCGGTTTTTGGCCATTTTGAAGCGGCGGCATTTCTTAATTATGAGATCGAAGGTCCTGACGTTGTTGTACACGAGCAAGTTGAAAGCGCCGTCTGCGATGCCCTTGCGTATGTGGCTCACCTTGTCGCTCTCGCTCATTTGCTCGTCCACTTTGCGGCACAACGCGAGCACGTCCTGTATGTACGAGACATACGACTCTGTTGATGACGGTACACGGGTGGTGAGTTCTTGTCGTGCGGCCATTTGTTGACTGAATGGGTCCCCTAAAATGTCGCATAGTCGTTCCTTGAAGATGTCTCATGAGCTCGGCGTCATAAGCGTTGAACCATACACGCGGAGTGCCATCCAAGTAAAAGATTACATTGGCGAGCATCATGGTAGGGTCCCATCGCTAACGTGCTCGTACATTCGGAGCCAGTAGTCGACATTAAGGCCAGGCTTGGCGGAGAACGTACCGTGATCACGGGGTTGGGACATCGCAAGGTACGTAGTAGCTGGCGCTCCAGCTGAAGGCGGTGACTGGTTGTTATCATTGGAAGCCATGCCCGAAGGCTGGGCAGTGCGGCCACTGTGAAGCTTTGAGGTGAGGACGGGGAACATTCCACCTCCACCAAATATCTTACGGAAGAGAAGAGACGCCGTATCGACGAGGCTGTGGATGAAATATATTTCAAACCAGCAGCAGCGGCGTAAATGCTTGACCAGACACCGAGCGTAGACCACTCTTTGTCCTCTTTGTCAGGCAGACACGCGCATCGTCCCACAAAATGTCAACATGAATGTAGCAATATGAAGAGCTCACGCCAGTCTATCTGCTGTCGTCCTCTTCTTTGTGTTGGTCGCTATGCCACTGGTATGTAGCCATATCAACTCACATTTATTTTATTGATGACTATGCGAATTGGGGGGGTGCTAACACCTTTGTAAAATTGTTCCCACCTCAAGGCGCACACGTGTTTCGCACATAGGCCGCATTTAGGGTTCACAAACATCAAGCAGTAGGTGGTACTGTGCTGGCGAGCATTTATCTATGATAATTCTCAAAGTAGTTCTCTGCTGTTCGAAACCGGAACAGGAGTATCATGTACTACGGACCAAGGCGTACCCAGCCAAATACGAAGGCACAGACACGTCATGTAGTGTGTGTGGAGAGTAGGAGGAAACGGCTGAACATTTGATAATGTTCTGTAAAGGGCTTCACCCTATAACCCAAGATAATGGCGTCGAATTTTTCAAAGTGTTGGGGTTTAGGGACAGTGAAGGCAAAATATACTTTAAACGGGTAGAAATAACCAGGAGGAAGTGATTGGTGGCAACAATCAAGGCGCGAGTGAAATTCAATCCTTCAACACACAATGATTGTGCTTAACTTTATAGCTAGGTGGTGTGAACCGCCACCTGATCTAAAGGGCACAGCCTTATACATCCATTCATTTATCAATCCTCTATTACTACCATCATCATCATGGTTAGCGAGGTAGCGACAGCAGTGACGCCTGGCAGCGAGGCTGGGTGGTGGCACATGGCACTTAAGAAAGTCTCTTTGGCATGTGACGTTGGGCACGAACGATCGCCTTGCCGCGGCAGGACCGTGGGGACGACGCCGTGGACCGTTTTCCCGTGGGCTTTTTGTGGCACAGTCGCGCTAGACTGCACCTGCACGCGCTTGTTTTCTTACGGCCTTCTCAGCCGTCGCGAAAACAATGGGAGAATTTCTGAGTACATTTTGCCACCTGTCAACGGTAGTGGCGCAGCGACCTTGCCATTGCATCTTTTGTGCCGCGCACACGGCACAAGGTAGATTGTCGATGTGAAAACGTGGAACAAGGGTTCTCGACGTTGAGGGGCAGGGGGATTACTCAAGAAGTCGGGGGTGGAGGGATCATCTCTCCTCTAAAAAAGAACTAATGTTATCAGACAGCTCGATGCATAATTTAGGTGTGCATGTGCTTGTGATTATACAAGTTGAAGCTCAGTAAATATTGAAAATAATTGACTAACGAGGCATAATGCATGAAGCATAAAGCATTGACAACGATCAGAGAGAGATAGATAAACAACACTGCATCTTTTCTGCAAGCTGCGAGTACCAAACACCTTTTGCACTTGCTCTCGTCGGACAACGAGGCCGCAATTAAAGGTCGCTTACAGAAATAATGAGCACACCTTCCATTTTCTAGCTATTTTCTATTTCTTTATTTTTGCAAATACATCTGTAGTGGTTTTCAGGGCTAAAAGCTACAGTCTGCTGCTTGACAGCTCTTTGAAACACGTACGTGGCTTCTATCTCTAACGGTAAAAAATATAAGTAAAAAAAAAGTGGACTTTTGCTGCTGAATAACCTCTTCGGACGGCATGCATTGGAAGAGTGGCGTACATTGTCAAGATGTTAACACCATCTGTAAACATTAATTTCGGAGACCCCAAGCTCTTATGCGTTCCTTCGTACTGCTAGCCACATCCATGAATAATGTGAAGAATGCAGATGCTTAGTGCAGTCTATACACCCCGTTACACCTGGAAACAGGCCAGTTGCGTAGAAGCGGGCCATCACAGCATTCGCGTCTGCTGCATCGGGGAGTCGCACATATTTGGGAAACAGACGCGAACATATGACCTGGGTGATCTCCCAGACACAACGCGACACATACTGCTGTGAGACGCGTACGAGGTCGCCAACCACTGTCTGCATGGCACCAGTGCCGTAAAACCGAAGCGTGATGAGCACCTTCAGCAACGGTGGGAGCAGGGTTCCCCTTCGGTCCGTGTTCTTTTTCAACTGCAGTTCCGACATGATCGCAATGACAGACGCCTTGGTGAAACGAAACCTGAATGAAAAATCTTCTTCATCGTAGAATTCCATGGGGTTGACCGCATCGCGAACTATCCTCACTGCCAGTGGATACCGGTAGACCTCTCCGAAGGCGAATTGACAAGCGCGGTTCAAGAAATCCCTAAAGTCAGCCGCAATCCCGTCTGCCCACGACGCCATTTCTTGTTTTACTGCGCGCCGTCATGCCTGGCACCGTGCACGCAGGCTCGCCGCTCGCGTCTCCCTGCAAGGGTGGGGTGGGAGGGTTGCCTCGAAAACGAAAACATCACGTGGGCTAGCTATGAGGCGAAGCGCTCGTTTAGGGCAAGGAGCGGACCTAAGGGCACACGAAGGTAGCCCAAAAGCAACCTTAAGTTGAGGAAGCGCCAAGGAACAGACAGACAGACAAAGACCTTTATTCAGGTCCTGAGGAACTGCGTTGTAACGGCCCCGTTTAGGGGGAATCCGTAGCAGTCGCGGGCCGCTCCCACGTAGGGACCGGAAGACCGTGGCCCTCCGCCCTCTCGCAGGCCCTCTGGACTGCCCTAAGTTGAACCAAGAGGTCGCCGCTGTTAAGGGCTTCCTCCCAGTCCTCTTCTTTGTTGAACTCTGCGTCACGTAACGCAGGGCATTGCCAGAGCATATGAGGTAATGAGCAATACGCCTCTCCGCAGTCCGGACAATGCAGCTCGATGTTGGGCGAAAAATGACTGAACCTGCCTCGCGAAGGGAAAGACCCCGTTTGGAGCATCCTGTAGGCCGATGATTGCGGTCGCGTAAGTTTAGGATGAGGAAGTGGAAAAGCCCTCCGAGATAGATGATGAGTCATGATCTCGTGGAAAGTGAGTAGCGAGTCCCTGTATCTTCCGGCGTCCCCGCCTGCAAATCCGCCGGGACCGCCGCGGTGAGCGATACCTCGCGCACGGTCATGGGCAAACTCATTGGCGTTGGGGACGTCAGGATGTACGTTGGCCCCCATGTGGGCCGGAAATCATGTTATGGTGTGAAACCCGGCAGCCCCCTCACAGCCGAGGATGGCCGCTGCCTCACGCGAGATCGAGCCCGAGGCGAAAGCCCTAGCTGCGGAACGCGAATCTGTAAAGACATTAGGACGCGATGGGTCCTTCATTGCTATGGCGATGGCGATTTGCTCAGCCACCATTGCCGAAACCTTTCTAACCGAGGCAGAGCATAGGAGTGTGCCACTATGATCGACCGAGACCACTGCGAAGCGATCCGAACGCCCGTACTGGGCTGCATCGACAAAGGTCGCGAGATGCGGTCTGTTTGCAACTGATTTTAATAAGGAACGGGCCCGAGCTATGCGGCGCCCTACATTGTATTGTGGGTGGACATTTCTTGGAAGTGGAGCTACCGAAAACGTGCCTCTGATCGAGGGTGGTAGTGTTACATTACGCTGGTTAGTCGCCGTAGGACCGCAGCCTATGGATTCCAGGATGCGCCTACCAGCCCTCGAGGACGATAGTCGCACGACCTGAGCCATCTGCTGGGCCTCGATCACCTCCGAGAGGGAGTTATGCATGCCCAATTGTAGGAGCTTCTCGGTGCTAGTGTGGATAGGCAAGCCTAAAACTCGCTTTATGCTTTTGCGCATTAGTGTATCAATTCTTGCCTCTTCTCTTTTGGACCAGCGCAATGCCGAAGCGACATAATTAATGTGGCTCATGAGAAATTCATGATAGAGCCGAAGGAGATAGCTCTCGCTCAGCCCACCCCTGCGGTTCGAGACCCTGAGTATGAGCCTAAGCATGTTCTCCGTCTTGGAGGTGATGCGGGCTATAGTTCGTGAGTTGCCCCCCTTGGACTCTAGCAGGAGTCGGAGGACCCTGATGGAGTCCACCCTGGGTATTTTCTGCCCATCCCGTGTGTATAAAGCTATGGGAATCTGTTCTAAAGGAGTGAGGTTCCTCAGTCCTTGTCGGGTGGGTCTGTATAGTAGTAACTCAGACTTTGCCGATGACAGGCTCAGGCCCGAACCGACTAGAAAGTTCTCCGTGATGTCTAATGCCTCTTGAAGCGCCTGCTCTACCCCGGCGTCGGACCCTCCCATGCACCACACGGTGATATCGTCCGTGTAGAGAGCATGGTTAACTCCGCGCACCGTAGCGAGTCGCTCCGAGAGGCCCTTCATGGCAATATTGAAGAGTAGAGGAGAGATAACTGCCCCCTGTGGGGTGTCTCTCGCTCCCAAGGTAAATTCCGTGGATTGGATTTGACCGATCCTAATGGTAGCCCTGCGATCCCTGAGAAAAGACATAACATATGCGTGGAACCGTTGTCCTAGACCCATAACCGAAATTGCCTCAAGCACAAACTTGTGCGAGATATTATCAAAATCTTTGGCTAGGTCTAGAGCTAGTATGCCTCTAGTATTCCTGGTGTTGTTGTCAATGATTTGTCTTTTGATAAGGAGCATCACGTCCTGTGTGGATAGGGCAGGTCTGAATTTTACCATATTGTGTGGAAATAGCTCTCTGCTTTCTATGTACTCGGATACCCTATGGTGAATCGCATGTTCGGCCACCTTGCCTACGCAGGACGAGAGCGAGATGGGTCGCATGTTCTCCAAAGCCAGAGGTTTGCCTGGCTTTGGGATGAGCGCTACCGAAGCTGTCTTCCAGGATTCGGGGACGTGCCCCGTCTCCCAGATTTTGTTGATTTCCTCGGTAAGCTTCTCGATGGATTTGCCATCTAAGTTACGTAAGAGCTTATTTGAGATTCCATCCGGGCGCGGTGCAGAGCGCCCGTTGAGCTCGTGGAGGACCTTCCAGATTTCTGGTTCAGTAAAAGGTGCGTCCAGCTCCGCCACCATTCCCACCCTGTAATGCGGATAGTCCGCATCGCCGGAAGGGCCCAGCGGAAGATAGCTGTCCGTTAACCTCTTCAGGAGGGCCTTTTCGGACACTCCCTTCGCTTTTTGGTTGTGAACGATTCTGTCAATAGCCAATCGCTGATTTCCCTTCGACTGTGACTCATCAAGTAATTGTTTGAGGAGGTTCCATTTGGCCCCCACTCTCATCTGTCCGTCAACCGAAGAACATACTTCATTCCGCTGCTGTTTGGAGAGTTCAATAGAGTAGGCTTCGATCTCGCGATTGAGTTGCGCAATTTTCTTTCGAAGTCTGCGATTGAGCCTTTGCGTCCTCCACCGGGACAGGATGGAATTTTTAGCCTCTAAGAGATGCGCGAGGCGTGCATCCATCCGATCAACCCTCAGGTTCGTTTTGACAACCTTGGTCACAGCGTTAGCAACCTCCTTGAGCCTTGCAAAGAGGCTGTCTGAGCTGTCGTATTCATCCTGGTCCTCCTTCCGCAATTTACGAAAGGCATCCCAGTCCGTTACTTTAAATTCCCTGGGGGGAGCTGCATTGACTGCTAGGGTAATAGCCACTATGAAGTGGTCGCTACCTAGATTCTCTTGCAAATTTTGCCACCCTGTTCCGGCGACGTTCTTCACGAGCGCCAAGTCTGGAGTTGTGTCTCGGACCACCGATGTGCCAATTCTTGTCGGGTATTGCGGGTCCGTAATCAATTCAAGAGAACTGCTAGATACGGCCTTTAGGAGGTTGTTGCCTTTGGGGGACTGCCTGGCGTATCCCCAAGCATCGTGCGGAGCATTAAAGTCTCCCGCTACCACGATGGGGGTCCCCCTGGCCAGAGCCACCGCTTTCGCCATGATCGAAGCGAACCCCTGCCGCTTGTCCGACGGCGAGCTGTACACATTCAGGAGAAATACGCTGTTCTTGAGCCAGCTGTTGAGGATTATTTCAAGGATAATGACCTCAGCCTTGCTTTTGCCAAGCTGTAGTTTGTGTTCATGAAAGGAGCACTTTTTTGCGACCAAGGTTGCCAAACCGCGCTTCCCTTGCTCGCGCACCGAGACGACTCGATAGCCCGGGAAAGTTAGCGCATCACCGAGAGTTTCCTGTAACATAATTATGTGCGGTTTGACCGCCTGAAAAGCAATAAAGTGCAGCAGTGGAGCCCTGCGCCTTTTGAAACTGGCACAGTTCCACTGCCACACGACCAGTTCATTAGTGTTGTCCGCCATAATTACTGTTCTGAGACAGCCAATCTCCTGTCGGGTTGACTGTTACCGCGCCTGCAGGCGACTGTGCCCTGTTCGGGCCTTTCGGAGGCGAGCTACCCGTAGCTAGCGCTGCCTGTGTACCTTCAAGAGACGACACCCTTTTCAGTAGGGTAGTCATGCTATCAGCCAGTTGTTTAATAGATTGCTGCATGCTTTCCAGAGCCTTGCTGTTGGATTCTGTCTCCATAGCATCCCACTCCCCTTGGGGGGGTGAGGCCCTACGTTTTCCCGAGCGCGCCTGCACGTCCCCTGGTGGGGGAATCTGTTGTCTCTCACCCTGCGAGGAGTAATGTTTGCGGAACGACTCAAGGTCAGCCCTCAGCTGTTGAATCTCTGCCTTAAGGCAAGCATTCTCTTGGATCAACTTAGCTCTCCTGGGGTCTTCCCTATGCTCAGGCAATGGTACCTGCGTTATCTCTGGTGGCGCGCCGCTGGCTTCAGCTTGGTTCGATCCGCCCAGGTAGGTACTTCCTGGATTCGTGCCAGGGAGCAAGAGCGCCCTTTGGTGCGAGCGCGGCCCCTGGAGCGGTCGCGCCGGCGGCCAGCCGCCGTGACGGAACGCCCCTGCCTGGGAGCACTTGCCACGCTGGAATCCCTTGACCGGTCCTCTTCGGCCAGCTGTTGCTGAGACTTTTTGACGCCCTTTCGGCGTTCTCCGTCACACGACTTAAGGAACTTGAAAGCGTTGTTTGCACGTTCTGTCCGCCGTCGGATGTGGGCCTCCGCAAAGGGCACATTTCGGCGAGCACTGGTGATCGTCGGGTGGAGACACGAGCTCACAGCCCCTGCACACCCTCCTGTTGGGGTTGGGGCAAACATCGGCCCTGTGACCACCCTATCGGAAAAAAACAAATGGTGGGCATGGTGGAAACCACCACCCACCATTATAGTGGATTAATGTAGTGGGTGAATGGTGGGAAACGCCCACCATGGCGCATGGTGGGTATGGTGGGTGCTGCTGTGCCAGCAACACTTGAGCGCGAAATGACGTCAAAATAACCGTGACGAGCTGCCACAGATAATAAAAAAGAATTCTATAAAAACGGTATAAAAAACACCCGTCCCGTAAAAAGAAAAAAAAACAAAACAAGGCGCCACGGAGGATCGAACGTGCAACCTGCGGATTCCCATTCGAAGACGCTAACCACTGCGCCACACCAACATGACGTTGATTGTGTGTTAAATACTTAGTTGGCATACAAACTTAAGGTTCAACTTAAGTTAAGTTTGTCGTGTACACAACATAGACAAGATCTACACCTGCTACTAAAAATTGCACATTTATTAAACACAAGCAACTGCGGCCTGTAACGATTGCCACTATGTTAATGGCACTAGTGCTATTTTTTTTTACAATTCACAACTTCAAGAAAAAAAAAACCAAGTGGACTGGGGAGCAGCAACAGTTTACCGGCGGGGTCTGCCAAGTTTAATATCCGTTTCGCGCTCGTTCTAAAGGGCGACATCTGCTCACGCTTTATGACGCTTCTAGGCACATTCCATAGATATGCCCGCCTAATTTATTTGATTGAGTATTGGGATGCTTTTCGCGCAATGTAGAGGGCGGTCGCGCCAGCGCAATGCTGTAGCTCTTTCGCTAAAGCAACAACTACATAACGGCTTGGCCAAAACGAATGCAGTGTGCCGGAAACATTACGCTATCATATTGGTTCACCAAGCATACAAATTGCCACGGCTGAGTTCTCGTACAAGAGCTAGAGAAGTGCCGGCGAGTGCGACCGGCGGCTGTCGGTGAGAAGACACTTAATTACGTTCTCTGGGAGTGCTTTAATCGCGTTGCATCGATGTTTGTTGCTTCTTGAGCGGACACCATACACAATGAAAAATGCTTCATTTAGGTGAATTGATGCCATATGGCTGCGCTGTATTGTCATACTTAATTGTCGTAATCGTGTATTCTGAAACCCGGAAGCACGGATAACACAATTGTACGGGCTCGGTTAGTAGGCCTAATCTTTGGTGGAAATCATGGTGGTAGAACATGTAGTGTACAGATCCCAGCTTGGTACACTATATAAATTGCCCGCCATTATAAGCCCACCCATCGTCTGCTTACTGCTTCCCAGCATTATCGCGATGGTGGGCAGAGCTTCTCAGCTTGGTACACCATGTGGCCCACCATAACAAGCAGCACCCATCATCTGCTTAGTGCTTCCCAGCATTATCGCAATGGTGGGAAGAGTTTCTCAGCTTGGCACACCATGTAGCCCACCATAATAAGCACCACCCACCATATGCTTAGGGCTTCCCAGCATTATCGCAATGGTGGGCAGAGTGTCCCATTATTGCCCACTATCTAGCCTCTGCTTTCCACCATCATTTCCACTTTACCCATCATCTGTACACCATACCTCCCAGTATGTCCCGGCATAACCACCATATTTTCCACTACGTCCCACCATAGCCATCATAATTTCTACCATGCCCACTATTATTTCCACTACGCCCACCATGTTTTCCAGTATCCACCATGGCAATTTTTCCGATAAGGCAAGTCCTCCACACGCGTAGCACACGTTGGTTTGGCGCTTGTAGAGCGTGCAGCGCAGCATGCTGACGCCGCATATGACATAGTTTGGTACCTTCATGCCGTCGAAAAGCACTACCACAGTGGTGGTGTTCTTGATCATTTTGGCTTCTAGGGCCTTCGGATTTCGCTGGTTGACGATCGTCGTTTGGAGCTGGGCCTCGCTGATGTCAGTGTCCACTCCTCATGTGACTCCTTCACAGGTGTTATCGGGGGCCGCGACATATGCCGCCACATGGTACATTCCTTCGCTTATCCGAATCTGTTGGATCGCGGCGTAGGCGTTTGCGTTCTTCTTCTCCGGTGTGGAAACTACGAGAATGTTCTGGGCGATGTTTAGGCAAACGATGTCCCCTTCTGTCTCTGCCGGGGCAAGAGCAGCCGCCATGGCAATAGCCTGTGTGAGCCTAATTTGGCTTACTTTTCTGACGTCAAGTCCGTCCCTCGGCCTGACAATAATTCGTATGTGGTCCCTCGGCAGCCGGGGAAGCCTCGATGCAGCTGCAAGGCGCTTCATTGCACCTTGCGGGGCTGCCATGCGGCGGCCTCCCTTCGAGCCCACATGTGATGCGTTGCCCACGGAAACTGTCGTTTCTACACGAGCTTTCTTGCTCCTGCCCAGCGCTGTCGTCCAACCCGGGCGATCGACTTCTTCGTGAGAGATTTCCTCTCCTTCCATCATCTCTACTTCGGGCATGTTGCCCCTTTTCTCCCACCCCTCGCCGTCGACGCTAGGCTGAGCCCGGTAGGGTTAGCCGAGCCGCGGCGCGTTTCACAAGAAAAGTTCCAATAATTCGGCAAAAAGAACACTCACCGAAAAAAGTCTGGTATCGACGTGATCCTCAGAAGAAACTGCTTCGAATGAAATGCAGCTCGAGCACAGGCACCACAAAAATCCTAACGAAAACATTAACAGAAATGGGAGCCGATCTTCTCACATCCGCACTAGTCGGCGCCCCCTGCGTCTCCCCGCCAAGGAAGCCTGCACCGAGGGCTCCTCAGTGAGGAAGCTTTCAGAGTGACATAAGGCAGCCTTACAAAAATGAAGGCTTCCTCACTGAGGAAAGGAACGTTTCGTTGTTTGGCCCTTAAGCTCGCAAGCCACTTGCTTTCGAACAAAAATATTTAGGGTAAATAATTTCTGTGCTATACTTCGAGTTCGTGGAAGAACATATTTAGGAAGAGAAACTCACTTCCCAACTTTTCGGCAAGTTAACAGCTTTTTTTTTTTAATTCTCTTGTGGCTCTACAAACAGGTTGTTGCCGATTTCTCTTTCCCTCTAGTGAGACTTGCTTTACTGTGGTATTTGCCCACCGCGGCTGCATTTTGTTCAGAGCTTCTGCAGTGATTTTTTGACTCCGGAAGACGGTCGTACAACCTTCAGTATGAGCAGTAATTATGAATATATATTAGATGTGCGATGGTGTATTGTTGTGTTCCGTATTGAAGGTCCTGTTCAGAAAAACACCAGGTGTTTCTTTTCACCAATTCTCAAGCAATGCTGAACTGTGTGCTAAATGGCAAAAAAATATTGCGAGAGAGAACCTCATCATCTAAGACAAGTCTGCATCAACTGTAGTATGCAGCAGACGCTTCGACGGTGTAGACTATGTGCCTGCGTGCCACATCAGAAAACTTCTTCCCGACTCTGCGCCCACTCTCTTCGAGGAGTATTCTTCCTACATGAGATCAAGTGCAAAGGAGCCCCGCAAAGATCCTGCTTCACGAGCTTCGCCCCTACGCCAAACATCAAGGAAGCGAAAATCGGAGACCAACGAACCAGACCTGGATGTGGAAACTTCACAAGATGCTTTCACTAAACAAGAAACAGTAAGTGTTTGTACGCAAACAATGAACAACAATGCTCATTGCGCGGGTCGATAGCTGGCTATGATAGAAAGATTACGCTCCCAAGTGTCGTACTATCGTTCGAAATGTGAGAAGGTGTAGCAGTTGTTAAAAGAAGTGGAAAAGGAGTCCGCATATTATCACAAAATCAACCATCACGCATGTATTAAGAAAATCACAACAGATGCACATAAAAGGAGAGAAAAAAGCCGTATTTCTTTTTCATCAAATAGAATGTTACAGAGATGAGCATTCATTGTACCCAGAAGAAGTTGTTAGGGAGTGTGTGATATGGCGCTTTCTGTCCCGAAAAGGCTACAATCACGCTCGCACTTCGGGGATTCAGACACTGCCAGCAAAGTGCACTCTTCAGCGGCACAAAGGTCCAAGCCCAACATCATCGGGTATGAGCAATGCTATGAAAGACCGTCTGGTTCATGAGGCCTCGCTACTCAGCAGCAAACAACATATGGTCTTATTAATAATAGATGAAGCTAGCATAAAACAAAAGTGCATCTATGATAGGAAGGCTGATTCAGTCTTTAGCCTCAAGGACAAACAAGAGAGTAGCATGGTGAATACAGCGAAAGAAGCCCTTGCGAACAGAGTCCTCTGCTTTGTGCTGCATGGTACGACTAGTCGGTACAAGATTCCATGCTCGTACTACTTCACGAAGCAACTGAGTGGTAGACACCTCTTTGCATGGACGAAGGAGGTCATTGCTGCCGTGGAATTATGTGGCTTTATCATTGTCACGGAAAATCATTCAGTAAATGTGACGATGTTTAAGCACATGGGTAATGGCAACGTCAACACAGTTGTACATCATCCACACGACGCCAACCGCGTTGTCTTTCCGAGTTTTTACCCGTGCCACGTGCTCAAAAACGTTAGAAACCAGTCACTCGAACGTGAACTTTCAAATGGCACAGGAGTGATTAGTGGTGTACTTGTACAGAAATTATACGAGCATCAAAAACACAATACTGTGAAGCTGGCCCGAAATTTGACGAGGAAATATGTCTACCCTTCCAATGTGGAAAAAAATGAATATGATGCGAGCAGTTCAAGTTCTTGCACCTCAAGTGTCTGCAGCCGTAGAGCACCTTAAGCGAAAGCACCTCCATGAAGTCCATGAAGAAATGGGTTGACATCCATGACACTTCATTCAATGGAAGCGGCTTCAAAGCTCCCATTTTTACGAATGATGACAATTGCCTACTCTCGCTGAAGAATGAGTTTACCTCATATGTGGAAAAATACGGAAGAGTTCTATCAGATCAGTGAGTGCTGGCTTCACCAACCAGATGTACGAAGCCTTGCTTTTTACAACAAAGTCGACGGTGGAAACAACAGAATTCCTCCTTGAGCAAGGCGTCAGTTTTGTCCTGACAAAGAAATTGAACAGCGACCCCATCGAAGCAATCTTCAGAAGGGTGCGGTCAATGTGCGGCGGGAGTGACATGCTGGATGCTAGAGCGGTCACCGTTGCTCTGGACCACATCGTTAAGTTGCACATCCCAAGACCGAAAGAAATCAAGTTATCAAATGTGGAAGTTGAGGAAGCGGCTGAGATGATATTGAATATAATTGATAAGGACCTGAGGTCTTTGTTGGAGTACGGAGCTTGTCCGTCTCCATCTATCACATTCTTTGGCTTAGCATACCTCGGCAGGTACATCGCCAAGCTTAATACAGACCTCGGATGCGGCTCTTGCGTTGCGCTACTGACGACCAACAACAAGCAGCATCAGCTGTACAAGCTACCACACTACCCGAGGCCTGAGTTTCCAGCTATTTTGGACAAGATAGCGGTCTTTTTCGATAAGGCCTTTGAACATTTGCCACGCAGAAATGTGCTAGAAGTTTTGCAAACAGCAATTCAGCCCTACTTGCAACGCGCTACCATCTTAAGCTGCCCTGAAAGCATTGACGACAGCCACTCTCGACTATGCAGATCTCATAGCCAAAAAATTCCTAAGAATTCCCCTCGTCAACCACACCAACCAACTGACTGACGCAAACGACAAGCCTTCCACCTACACACACAAGCCGACTAAAAAGCATTTTAGGCTGTGAACAAGACATTTGTAAAGTCCGGGAAAGTTTTTCACTTGAAAGTGCTCAACTATTGCCAGGGCTTATGAGCACTAAATATTTATTTTCGAACCTCAGAATGTCTACACGTTTGATGGCGGAGAGCTGTACTTCGGGCTCTTACATTTTTCAATAAACTTAACCTCAATACACCTGACGCAAATAAGAAGTCAAAACAAACCATTTCTGTGTCTTCAACTATTAGGCAACTTGTTTTTCAACGCGGGGTAAATGGAGAAGCGTGCCCGAACTCATGTGTTCGCGTGCTGTACAAAACGGCGGAAAATAGCAGAGTAGCAGCGCCCCCCTCAAAGAGTGGTGAGAGGCATGTACTACAGCCATTGCGAAGGCCGTAAGAAGGGAGCACGCAGGTGCAGTCTAGCCCGGCCGGGCTCGTGGTGAGTAGAGCGTTGGCGGCGCTGCATATACATTATCTTGTTTGTTGTTATGTTTATTGAGAGTATTGGAATATTGTGTAAGGTTGTTTTCGTGTCTTATTCACTAGTGATGTATTCGAGTTGGCTGATGAAATTGTCTATGTAAAAGTAATTGAATAAATGTGTTCTTTGGTTCGGGTCTGACTGCGCCTACTGTGTCCGTGTATCGTGAAAGCGGTGGCTCTCATTCCGAGACCTCACAAAATTCTTTACTTATTTGTCATAAAAGCAGTGTAGGAAGTGCTTGCCATCACCCTACTTTGTTCACAATGTAACTGCAGTGCAAGACCCCTATGTTCAACACGGAAGGCTTCAGCGCTCTTCTCTTGTTATGTACCACCACCACCAACATCACCACAATGCTAAAGGTTCTTGTACTGTGCGTGTCTGTGCGTGCTATGAAAGAATGCCAGATGGTCAAAATATCCAGAGCCCTCCCTTGTAATCATGTTACGGTTTTCGAACATTAAACCCTAGATATTATCAATTACCAACACCACCACATGCGCATGGTGTTTTTCTTGCCGGAAACTGATTATTCATTCATTACAATGCTGCAGATGAGTTTTATGCCATCATGCATACCGTGGCTGAAAGCTCCTCTTTTTCAGTGACTTCTGTCGTGTCTTTGGCATTACACATACATTGCATCGAGTCAAAACGAAGCTACCTCTGCATCTGCTGTGGATGAAACGATGGTCGCTAACAATGCGATCGTGGGCAGCACTTTCGCAGTTTGAAAGGCACGTGTGCGGCCTACACCCACAGAGTTGAAACAAAATTTTTGAGCAATGAAGCCAAAGTATAAAAAACCTCAATGCACTCTCACTGATAGGAACTACGCAGTGCAGACAAAGAAAGTAGAAACTACTGCTTGTTTCAGCTGCTGCTGATGAGACCGCAGTTTCTGGATACACGATCATAGATAGTGCCCACACAATTAACAAATTCGTGACGAAAGTTGAAGCCTAGTTTGCCTACAACGCAAGTGTAAATGGCCGCTCCACCTTTTTGAAGGCCTGTTTCCAACACTGTTACAGGAAGTGACTAATGTAAATAGCCGTCAAGCGTTCTGCTTTTCCTGTCATTAAGTGTCTCTGCGAAACTTATCCAAGCAATTTCCAGTGGCTCACTAAAATGTCTAGAATCCGTCAAGTACGAGTGGAGAATTCGCTGCACAGCTTTGAGTGCTTTTTGTCTTTTTGTACCAGCGAGCTCACCGAAATCAACATAGGGAGGGGTATGTTAAGGGAGCATACCATGCGCCCCTCTGTCAACACACCTTTATGTATTTGTCCGTGCACTTTGCATTTACCGTAATATGCCGAGCGCCCCTTGCTCTTTTTTTAGGACATTTGAAAGATGAGTCAGTGACTGAGCCCCTCCTGTCTTTGCAACTGCCACTTTTTTTGTTTAAACCTGCTTTCGATACAGAATCCTGCTGCAGTGATTCCTAGGATTGCAAGTTCTGAAGGTTTTTAAATATGTGCTCTATTCCTTATTGCTTTTACAGTGTGTTGCCTTGGGGTCGCATTTTGAGTAGTCAAATTGTCAGAAGATTTGAAGCATGCCTCTGTTTCAGTAAAAAAAAAAAGCAAATAATGCATGTGTATTCAAAACATTTTGGCGTGCACACAGTGGACGGGAAAACGGAAGGCAAAAACGCAAACAAATGCCTTTCTTCATCTACTGTGTGCGCGCTGAAACGTTTCCAAGAATGTTATCAGACGAACTCGCCCAACTTTCCCTACTATTACAAATGCATGTGTATTCAATAAAGCATTTCATTAAAAGAACAGGTGTGCATTTGTTATTGTGGATCTTCAGCTGCCATCTTGAATTTTAGTCCGAGCAAGGGCTCCCTACAAATCTTGTCCAGTCATCTTTCCCCGCAGGGCGGGCACTAGCTCAGGACTTTTGAAGAAAACGTAAGAGGCTGGACAGGTGGACCCATCTGACGGTTCTAAGATGAACCCAGCAAGCACAGAATTATTATTGCAGAAACCTAGTGCGTTGTACTTCACTGCTGGTGTGTTCTGTTGGTAGTGGCATGATTTCAGATGTGTTACCTTTGAGACATTTATTCATGGGAAACAGAGAAATGTGTCAGTAATAGTGGTCGTCTAAAGCTACAGAAGCTGTATGTGCTATTGTCTGGTAACCCAATACTCCACAAATACTTTTGCACATACCTTGAACATCTAAATTCTGTGTTAGAAAATTGCAGCAAGTGTTGAAAGCATCTGGGCAGTTGCTTGCATGTGTGTGCAGACAATGCAGCTGTGTGTACATGACAGGTTTGAGGCCCACATTATGATGCTACCTAAATGATAACTTCACTGTCCAACTTAGCACCCGGAAACGATACGTTAATAATGGAAAAATTACAAATCTTCAAGATTGTGCCATGCTTCCTGGAGCAATAAGAAGCATTTGAAAAAAGGAACTCACAAACCATATACATGATGTTTCAACTTGTTTATATAAATAAGCTGAAATAGATGCTCTAAGAGAATAAACACATACATACATTTTTCATTAAAGTTTCAAATGTTATGTGTCAGCTTGTGGCTGATTAGATCCAAAAAGCATGGCTTTTAATTAAGCAAAACTAATTAAGCAAAACTAGATGTCGAGGCATGAAGAAAGCCACAAATATAAAATGTCTGCATGCTTCACTGTTGGCCTTGAACGAATGGTGCTGCACACCTGCTCTGCCTCACTGTGACAGTTTGTTGTCAATTCATTCATTTAAAGGAGTACTGACATGATTTGAAGACATAGCAAAAGGGATAGTTCTTGTTTCCTTCGTATGCTGCGTCAACACTTTCTACACACCCCAGTCAGGCAACACATATAAGATATCTTGTTTCAATTTTAATGTTTTCGTCGCATCTCTACACCATGTTTTAATGTTTTCGTCGCATCTCTACACCATGTCTTTTTTTTTGTTAGAGCAACAATCCAAAATTTTTAAATTCATGTTGGAACTCCTGTACAAGAAGTACCGGCACAAATTTCAGAAACCTTCATATTGTTGCTCTAAACGAAAGTCTGTTGTCGAAAGGCCTAACCAAAAAAGTATCGTATATTTTAAATTCTAGTAACAAAAACACAATTTTGACTTGGATATAGAGGGGATAACTTCACTGTGACATGTGAGTGCACTGGGATTCAGGTTTAAGCCATGTGGGTACAGTAACTTGTTATGTACTTGCAGCGGCTCTGTCGTCTGCTGTCACTTACATGAAGTGCAAGTGAACAATGATGAGTGAATTGTTGATAGCGATTTCATCGATTTCATCGATAGCGATTTCATCGATTTCATCGAACCAACCCAGTGAACTGCCTAGACATGTTGTGATGATGTTCATTGTGGCTGGGCTGACGTTAAAATCAAATATTTGGCACATGTGTCCAGTGCTTCGAAAGCGTTAGGGCTGCATGCTAAGAAATGAAAAGTGCCCCTAGGGCCACAAAATTGCATACACTCCTTGATGAAGATGCTTCTTCTCATGTGGTGCATGTGTACCTGCTATCTAAGTGGAGCTATTTTCTTTACACCAGCAAAGAGATTTCCAAAGCCCTGAAGAAGTGTGACAACCCTCAGGCTAAGCTACGCAAGCTCAACGGCGCACTGGTGGAGTTTGCTGAAAAGAAGGGCCACTCACTGCTGGAGTCTTCCAAGGAGCGACCCAAGCCACAGAGCGCTACTTTCCATGGGGCTGGACTGGTGGTTCCCTACGACAGCAAAATGGGCGTCGGCTATCGCAAGTTGCCCCTTTCAGACAGTAGGTGGATTCTTTGCTGTCGCAGTTTTCTTAGTTGAAAACCAAGCAGAGACCAGACTGATTTTATTATTGCAGTCACCATGCTGCTCAAAAAACAAACTTCAAAGTTTGAGATGCACATTCGAAATGCGAAATACAAGATTTGATTACGTTAAATTCTGAAAGCACTTACTGGACTGACATTTTGAATTTAGTTGCATGGTGTGGTTGTGAGTCAAAATTCTGTGTTGTGTTGGTAATCCACTTTCACTGAGTGGAATGACTGGCAACTTCTTTTAATGTACCACAGAGAAACTTGCCTTCACCGTATTTCACTTTACAGCTGATCTAAAGAAACTTCTGGCTAAATTCTCCGATGACCGTGAGGAAGGAGCTCACAAAGACAGACTGCAGGAACTTGTGACATGGATCCACATTGCCAATGACGAATGCGACTATGGCATGGGTCTCGAGTTCAGCATTGCCCTCTTCTGTGCCGGCCATGCCAGTCTTCACCCCAGCGTCAACATGTTGGGTGGACTTGCCTATAAGCTTCTCAGGCGTGAACCATTTGCTCGCATTCTTAGTGCCCACCTGAAGCGACGAAATAAATCCCCATATGTTCTTGGCTAAAGCAATTGTGACTCCAGCTGTTTAATGAGATCGTCAAAATGTAGTTCAGCTGATGCATGTTTATAACTGTACCCCTGTGCTTTCAAGCAGAAGGGAGAAGAGAAAGGCCGTTTTGGCCTGCCTGTAATTCACTAGAGGAAACTGTGATCGTTCGGCCACCATGGAAATGCAGGCTTTGAGCATACTTGTGGCTTTGTTTATGCTGTGTTTTTTCGAGTGAAAGAATGCACTGTTGTGAAGCCTACAAAATCAAGGTGAAGCATAACTGCTTGACTTTTGGTGAACTTGGTCTTGCGGCAAAGCGGATTCAGGCCAGATGAAGCCGAAAAAACTAAGATTAGACAAATTCATGTACTACCCTCATTCCTATGCTCGCTAAAGCTCCGTGTGTTGCAGCTCCCATAGACACCAGCACCAGAGTTCCCCTTATACCCATGTTACACAGGCAAGCTAAGCGCGGTTACAACCAACCACAGTTAACATGTTGAACTGCGGTTAGTGCCAACCATGGTTTGCTGATGTTACACAGCTTCTATAGAGCAGGAAACGCTGCGTTTCCCACGACGGAAAAACGCCACGCGCCCTCGCAGCATGCACTCATTGGTGGTGAGCGCCGTCATTTTCTCGATTATATGCCAAATTGAGGTTGCCGAGCTCGGTTTCTTAAAACCGTGGTTAGCGTAACCGCAGTTTAGGCTGCCTGTGTAACAAGAGTATTAGAGCACTTACAGTAAACCATGGTTTTAGCAAACCTGCTCACCACATTGTATAAACCAGATAATGGTTGTAATTTGTTATGTGCTAGCTAAAAGTTTCTGCTTGATGTCTTTTCTTTGATGTCACTCCAGTACCAATTATTTGTGCCAGCATAACAGTCATCGAATTACCACTTTTATTACTAATTTTTGTTCAATTTTTTACTTTCCTCTTAGTATTGTTAAGAAATTGGCAGCAGGAAAAAATGGAAGCTTGCGACGACTACAGAGATGAACGTAATAAGTGATTTAATTTGTAACATCTTTTGAACTTTGGGTCAGGAATGCAGACATCAAAGCTCATCGTATTTTGCAACTATCAAGCCATGGGAAATTTAAAGGGGGCCCTGCAGCACTTTCTGAGCATGGTCAGAAAGCGCAGCCGATCGGTAGTAGAGGCTCCCGACAACACCCGAACCAAATATTATACCACAGCATGCGGCGTGGAATTCACAATAAGTTATCAAGAACAGCTAAATGTTGCTTTCTGTTCTCTCGACAAATCACGCAAGACGCTCAAAAATAACTCGTAGCAAGCCCATCTATCAGCCATTGGCTGATTCGAACATGGCGCTTGGTCGTTACAGAGATCGCCGCAAAAGGCCCCGACTTGTCCACGTGTGTGCGTGCTATCACACTGAAAAATCTACGCATTTGAAGAAAAAAAGAAAGAAGAATGTGCTCAAAGTCACGAGGCGCGCATGACATCTTTCTTTGCCCCTGCCATCACTACCTGCTTAGCTTCCAGCGCTTTCGTTAGGACGAAAGAAGAGAGAATGCGATTGCAGCATGCGACAATCTCTGTAACTACAGTTGAATTGGATGAATTTTTAAAATTTTTGTGGTGTTGAATTTGTTAGGCAATAAACTCTTCCAGTGAATTTATTCTATGGTTACTTGAAAAAGTGTTTCAGGGCACCTTTAAACACTATTGTGGTATCTCTGCAAGCACTGTGTAGTTAACAACAAAACCCGTTTTCAAAGCGAAGAACAAGCTTGTGTCCTTACATCAGTAGGCAGCTTTATAGGATAGTTAAATGGACAGCAATAAGAGGTTGATTTTATTATTCTTTTTGCAGAATTACTTCTGCTGTGCAACAAGGTTCTGTTCTCAGCCTTCCTTCAGTTTTAATCTGGAAAGACAACCTGGCGAGTGTAGTTGAGTCATCTGTGAGGCTATCTGCTGACTGCATGATTTGCCACATAATATCATCTTGGGAGCACTTGAGTCCACAGGTCGGCAAACTCACTCATGAGTCGACTCGCTCAGACTCAAACCGAGCCATGAGTTTGAGTATGAGCGGAGTAATGTTTCGGTGAGTTTGAGTCCAAGTGAGCCTGGTGGAAGATAATTTTCATAACTAGAAGTCCGACTGAAGAAGAATGGCGATTTGGGCTAGTTGGTTTGAATTCATGATAATAAGAGTTGCAGCACGAGCACGAATGTGCTAGAAGAAACAGACGAAAGTCGAGATACGGAAGGCAAAGAGAACAACACGAGCGCTGACTACCAACTGAATTTTATTATTCGCAGCACACATGATAATATATACAACAGGCAACCTTTGAACAGCACACATGAACAACGTGACATATTCTGGGGAATGTTCTGATAAAAGGAGGTACAAAAATGGCTAACCCTTATCTAAAAGCGCAAACTCTTTATCATGCAAGGCCACCGAAAGTTGGCTCACGCATCCGTCACCATTTTTTCTAATAAAATACGCTTCAGCTATTTCCTGAGTTAACTTGTCCATGTGGCGTGCCAGCACACTCACGCCCGGAAATCGAACTGGCACCCGCAGCTTTTGCAGTGCAAAACAAGGTTTGAACTGATTCCTTTACATATATCATTCATATGTTCTCCTAACCTTTTATTAATGCACCGCCCAGTTTGGCCTATATAACAACGACCGCACGTTAAAGGAATCATGTAAACAACACCAACTGCACAATCTACAAATTTATTTATGTTATTTATACATGGTAATGCTCATTCAGGCACCAGCCCATTCGCCCAACATACATCTTGCCTTATGACAACGGGAGCAAATAAACGACGGCTATCACACATGCTACGAATAACCTTCTATGTTTGATTGAGCAGCAGCTCCTTAGTGCGGACTGCACATTCACCTGTTTGCAGAGTGCTTAAAGCTTTTCTGGGGCAGAGAAAACCACCTTCACATCTACCTTATCACCCATCTTTTTCAAATTGTGAGAAATCTTATGTAGATAGGGAATCACAGCCACATGCTTTAAGTTACTAGCCACGCAGTTCACTGGTGCTTCTCGTCCCTGTTGATTTGTCCTAAACATCTTTTCCACCACCGAAACGAGCACATGATCAGAAAAACCAGCGCTGATCAGACGGGAAGCCTGCTCAACGAAGCTGCTGATTAATTAGTGGCCGCAAGACTTTCAGAAAGCATTTCTTAATGATTTGCAATCCCTCTCTTTATGAGCTTTGAATGAGCCGACAAGTATGGTAGAAGAGGTTTGCTTCCTCTAAGCTCACATTTTCAGCAAAGGTGATCACTTGAGATGTTTAATCTCAAATCTAAAAACCTCAACGAAGCATTTTGCAGAAGCTCATGCGTCTGAATAAGAGGTGCCATGCGCTCATCGAAAGGACGTAATATGTTAGAAACGGCAGTTTAAAAGCCCCGATCATCGCAGTATAAAAGCACAAGGAAATCGTCAACAAAACGAAACACCTTTACGACAGCCGTTTTGTCGAAGCGGCTAGCCAAGAGTCGGTCATAGTGAGCGAGAAAAATGTCACCTAAAACAGGTGCCATGCATGAACCGATGCACACTCCTCTTTTTTGAACAAAAATGCCTTCATTCTATGATACAAACATTGTCTTTAGGTAAAAGCCAACGAGCTCAAGAAAGCCATTGACTGTTATGCCCGCAGCATTCTGGAATGCAACTGAACCGAATTTGTCAATGCGGTCCTCAACGCACCATAGTAGCGCGTCATGTGGTAAAGAGTAGTAAAGATTCTTGATGTCAACGGAGCAAGCACGTAAGCCATTGTTGTTACTTGACAGAAATGAGATGATGTCATTAGAATCTTTCACCAGAAAAGGGTCGTCGATGGTCAGCAAGTTTAGCTTATCTTGTAAAAACAAGGCCACTTTCTTCTGCCACGTCCCATTTTCCGAAACAATGACTCGAAGCAGCCAGTCTACTTTGTGAGTCTTGACCGTTAAGAATAAATCCAAGCTAAGCTTCTTGCTTCTGTCAATGGATCTTGCAAGCTTACTTATTTTCAGCGCGTTGCACAACTTCTTGGCTTCAGTTTTTACTTTTGTCAGCGTTGAGTCTCTTCGCCATTCGAACACGGAACTTATAGCATTGCTGGCTTTTGAGCGAAGCACTTCATTCGGCAACACAGCAAAACCCCCACCCTTATCTGCGGTCAACAAGGTTAGTGAATTCTCTTTGAAAAACGTGACAACACGGTGAAAAGGCAGGTTATTGGGGTCAGGTGTAGACTGCGACAGAACCTGATTCCCAATCACTAACTAGCCCAAGCATCTGTCTTATCATGTTAACACCCCCTGTAAAGTTGTTTGCGCCATGTGCCGCACGTTTCGGGTTGACAAGAAGCCACATTTTGGGTTGCCAACTATTGAGCAGTTGGTGGCGTTGTGCTCGCAAGCGTTTGTTACTGCCACCACAATCATCATCATGGTTAGAACAGTGGCGTTGGCAGTAGTGATGCCTGGCGGAAAGCCTGGGTGGCGGCACACGAGAAAGATAAGCGGGTCTCTTTTACCGGTGGTGGTTGGCGCAAATGGTTGTCTCTAGCAAGGGTCCCCGGTGCATGGCACCGCGGGATGCGCGCCGGGGGCTTTCGTGGTAAGTCAAGCGTTGGCGACGCCGTCTTGGGTGTGTTATTGTGTTTGTTATGTTGTTGAGTGTTATGTAATTTTGTGTAAGGCTGGTTTAGCGTGTTGATACCCATTGACGTTATAATAATTCGATATTGTCGATTTAAAAGCAGTTAAATAAATACGTGTTGTTCTAGTTCGTTCCGACAGCGTCTGCTGTGTCCGTGTTTCGAGAGCGTGGCTTTCTCCATATCAAATCCTGGAAGTCGTCAGGGATGAGCGAGAAGGCAGGAGGCTGATTTACGTGGACTAGCTGCGTCTGGTTTCTACGCACAGCACCAGTGTTGGTGTTGACCCAATAAGATCGAGGCTTATCGGCTGGGGCTTGTACTGTCCGTTTGATCTTGAGATTCGTCACCTATACGGCATCTTCATAAAGAAGTCCAGGCAAGTCGCGGACTCTGTGACGTCTGTCGAAGTCTTTCCTTTGATGTTTTCTGTATCTTTCCTCAAAATTCTGAAGGCTGTCTTTATCTGGCAATTGGGGTGTCAGCTTGGTGGAACAAAGAGAAAGCCTGTATCTCAGCCGACGACCCATGAGTAGTTCGGCAGGGCTATATCTATTCTCCAAAGGAGTCGACCTGTAAGGTTAGCTGAGCGCTTTCGTCCAGAGTGAGCTCAAGGAGCCAACTTTATGTTGTATTCTATTTAGTTACGTTGTTGTACGTGTAAAAATGTGAGTTCTCATTTTAAGAGTCTTGTGTCCCACATGTGCCTCTTGATGTACAGGGAACAAAATTCCGATAGACACGTAGCTAGGTATATGTTGTAATATACTTTGTCTGGTGTTTTGTCGGGTGACCGAGGGCACTTGCTTGTGTTGTGTGTTGTCTGTTGTCGAACCGTTCTTGACAAGTTGCACAACCATCGACAAGTGCTGAGACCAAAAATCGTCAGAAGAGACGAGCAAAGCTGGCCGGCAAGTTGTGGCGACAAGCCAGCGGAGCTGGGATCCGTCCTCAAGAATGAGATGTGTTCCCGGAACGGAGTCTGGAGCTGCATTCTCCCCATGGCCCTGGAGGCGAACCTAGAGGGACCTGGCGAACGAGCGCGCCTGACATCCGAGCCACGTGGAAGCAGCTCGTCTCTTCGGCGCATTGTCTGGTGGCGGGGGTGCTGTTATGCCTGCAAGCCCGTTGAAGCAATCAGCGCTTTCCAGTCTGGCGAGTCTTACGCAATGCGTGGCGACATCACTCGTCCTTGGCTGCAACCACGCGCAGCGGCTCCGGATTTGATGAGAATGACGCGGCCCAGCGGCGAGCCTCATTGGAGGATTCTGACCTCATGGCCAGCGGCGCTTCTGGTTGTACATTTGGTTACTCAAAGGATCCCCCCGGTGCCTTAAAAACAGCCCTGCAGTGCGTCGCCAGCAGTAGACCTATGTGTCAGAGAGGAGAGCTCGGCTCTTCGAGTCTCTAAACTGTCGGCCCCAGTGCCGAATTTACAACGCCTCTATTTCTTTGCTGTACATAAACCTTGCTTTAACTCACCGTCGTCTCGTCCGCTCATCTATCAGCTCTGCGCAGAAGCAGTCGCGAGCTGAGAAACCTACGCTACCAAACAGCTGGTGACTTTCCCGGCGGAGATCGGAGCAGTGGCGCCTTCGGGACCGTTTTGGTGTCACCCGTCTTTCGTAACAGAACCCTCTTCTCAGCCCTTTCCCACTCTCGTTGTGAAAATGGAGCCATTGCGCCACATGATCCATCCTTGTCTATTGTGGTGCATAAGGCACTTCTTCGTTGAAATTTTTCTGTCACCCTTGTTCTTATATATTCAATAGCTTCGTCCCCTTCTAGCATAGCACCTTGAGCTGTAGTTATAAACCTCTGCTCTAGGATTGTTTCATTTCTTAGGGACTTTAGATGGTTCCGAAATTTCGCAGCTGTCTTTCTATCCTTTTTTATGTACTTCTGCCAGCCACTGAGCCCTCTTTCTTCTATTCTTTTCATTGATCAGAAGGGATGCTTCCCTTCTACAGCTTAGAAAGATGTCCCATTTTCTTTCAACATCATCTGTCGGTTCACCCTGCTGCTTGGCATGTCTGTGTTCCCTAGAGGCTTCCTGACGTTTTGCTATGGCTCTCTTAAGTTCCTCATCCGACCAACTCTTGGGTTTGTGTCTTCTTTTCCGGGGTGACTTGTCATGTGCCTTAGCAAGCTCTAGCTCAAACAGTCTAATTAGATTCGTATATGTCCACACTGTTTTATTATCCTCAGTGATTATTTTCTCAATTTGTTTAGTAGCTATTCCTGTTGTGACTTTTTTTATTCATTCCTCGTAGCAGAAGAGCAGTCATCATCATTATTGAGCCTCCTCACGAGCTGGCGCTTGGCCTCGTGGCAGCGCCGGCTCACCCTAGTCTTTTTTTTTTCTTTTTTGTTTCATTAAAGCCTTTCATCTAGCAAGACGTGTTCTTTGCTCGATGTGAGCCACGCCGCAGCAGTAAGGCTTAGAGGTCCAACAATTTTTAATTTGCCTTTCTGAATAAAAATTTTTCTGTAGTTCCTCATCTTGTCTCCTTACCACTTTCACTGCTCTTTCAAAACTTAGCTTGATATGTTCGTGATCACTACCCAGACTTCTGGAGCCACATTCATCTATGTGCATTCCCCTGAGCCTATCATACATCCTATGTGACATCAGTGCGTAATCTATCGTTGACTGCAGCCTTCCTACCTCCCATGTTATTTGCCCTTCACACTTCTCAGTACGGTTGCAAATGATCAAATCATGCCTTTCATGCATATCCACGATCATTTTGGCTGTTGAGTCAGTATACCCATCTATACCTTTCATGTGCGCATTAATATCTCCTAGCATAATTATCTCGCACTCTCCACCTAATTCCTCAATGTCCTTTAATATACACTCCTCCATTGCCTGGTTTTTCTCTCTGACATTTGCTCCCGTCCACAACTATAACAAACCAAGGAGTGTCATCTGCCCAGCTACTTTCCCTCTTAACCATAAATGTTCCATGCATCCCTGTTTGACTCTTTGCCAACCCATACTTTTATGTATGAATGCACCAATTCCACCCCCATTTTTGCTGACTTCTGTCCTATTGCTATATTCCCATACGTAGTCTGGATTGCAAAGTGATTGCTCCATGTCCCGAAGATGTGTCTCCACGACCCCATATACCATCATATCCTCCTGCCTCAACTGCTCTTCTATCTCTTCCCACTAAAACCTATTCCTGTCACCGTGCATGTTAATATAACCTCTGTCTGACTTAGCTCAGCCATTGTGCTTACGGCAATTTCTTCTCCCACGGACTCCGTGTGGCTTGACTATTTGTGCCCTTTTAGAACCACCTTTGGCTACACTGTTAGCCTCAGGGCTCTGGGCCCCCCTAAAAAAGCTGCTGCTTGATGACCCATCCTATTACCAACCCTCCTGCTCGTCACACCACTGTAGTGAATGCCATCCTGGGCAAAGGGGCGAGCGCCGGGCTCGTACACGTCTTGGTTCACCTCCATTACGCTGTATCCGAGTTGCCGGCTCATACCCTTGATCACATCGTTGGCCTCCACTGCCCTACTTTCAGTCCCACGAGACTGCCTCCAGACCTCTGGGACTGTGCATATGGTCACATGCACACTCCCAGAGGTTTCTCGTAGCTTACGCATCCCATTCTCTCACCGTCTCTGAAGGTTCTGATCCTTGCCCTTCAACACATCATTGAGCCCAGCATAAATAATGGCGAGATTTTCGCCCTCCATGTTGTCCCCTACAACCTCCTGAGCTTTGGCCAGTGCATCCACCATGCTCTTCCCTGACTGGGCCTCCACTTTCTCTCCCATCTTCCTTCACTGTCGTGAAGACGCCATCCCTAACCCTGGCCACGTTAGAGTCCCCCACCACTAGGACCCATCTACGCTCTAATCGCTGGCTTCCTGTTTGTGATGGCGCCTCTTTTTGCTTCACCTGTTTCTCTCTCTGCTGTCTGTCCAGTGTTCCTGCCCTGTTCGAAGACTGCCGTGCCACCGAGCTGTATGTTCTCGGAGCCTCCGTCCTGTGGCCAGACACTGCAGCCCCCTGACTTCCCTTCACGCCTGTCGCCTTCTCCGCTGTCCACGCATTCAGTCTCACACCGCTCGAGGCCAGTGCAAAGTGCCATTAGCTGCTTTACCCGCTGCTCGAGCTCGGTCCGTTCTTCCCGTTCTTTTCGAAGGTCACCCTTCATTTGCTCTAATGAGCTGGTGGTAGCCTCCTCCAGCTCACAGGACGCTCCGAGCTGTGTTTGGAGTTCTATCCTCTGCTGCCGTTCCGCCCTAAGCTCCCCCCAAAGCCCCTCGATGCTAGCCTCCATGCGCTGCACGGCCGCCTTCAGTGCCTCGCACAGCCTGCACACGAAGCTCGCCTTCTGCGCGTCGCCAAACTTGTAAATGCTGTCTCGTCCAAGTAGCACCAGCGCTTGCATTCTTCGCACTACACCAGCTCATTCTCACCCGTTGTTTTTCTAGCCTCCTTAGCCATCGCCCACCCGACCATCAGACCGAGCACTTGACAGCCCTAAGTTCAACCCTAATCCCGTTATCCAGCCGCCTCCACTAACTCTCCTACCTCAACAACTGTTTTTTTAACAACTGTTTTTATATTATATAAATATGTACAACGCTATCTAGGGGCCAGCGAACCGGTTCTAAAACCGGAACTGAAACCACGACACCACATCATCTCCCCCTTGAAATGAAGATGATGTGGGATCCTCCACGCAACCAATGCACAATAATGCAATGCATAGAATACACAGAAGAGTAAGAAAATGTACAACATAACACATGAAGAATTACACTGCAAACACACGAAAATACAAACGTAATGGCACACTTGAGAAGGAATAGGAAGAAGACACTGCACGTAGCACAATGTAAGATACGAATGTACGGCAGGCACACTATCAACCCAAACACACAACACGAAAGCAAGGCACAGTGCGAAATATACGACCCATCATACCTTCCCCCGAGAGAGAATGTCCGCATAGCCGCTCTACTGTTTGTGTCTACGGCGCTGATGCCTGTACCGGTGCCATTCCCACAGGAAGCGGCTGGACTATCGTAATCCACAGCAGTCCGGTGGAGCAAGCGAATAGGCCCATGAACTCTGCATCCAGGGTACTTTCGGTGTAATAGGGCCGAAACAAGCAAGTAACGACACTCCGGTAGAGCATAGCTCGGCGCCACTGATGCAGAACTCGCGCTGAGAACAGGAATGTAACTCATGGCGCAATTTTAACACACCTTTCAAAAACTGGCTGTAGCTTGAGAGCATTCGAATACACTCGGCAGTTTTTAACCAACAGACAATCCTTCATTCTCAATACAGTACAAGGAACACAGCCCTTCCTCCCCTTAGGAACTAGAGTTACACCACAAGGTGCGGTGCTGTCTCCTTTATTATTCAATCTGGCCATGATGCACCTGCCGACTCAGCTGGCTGATGTTCCCGGTATACAACATGCATTGTATGCTGATGACATCATCTGGGCCATGCAGGGTGCACTCGGAGATATTGAGGCGAACCTGCAGCAAGCTGCAAGCATAGTCGACCGCTATGCCTGCCAGTGTGGCCTTCAGTGCTCGCCCTCCAAATCAGAATTCGTGCACATACGCCCCTCATTCAAGTGCACGGCCAAAATTGAACTCTCACTGGAGACAGCTCCAATCCCTGAACAAAAAGAAGTCCGGGTACTGGAGCTCTTTATAAATCAAAACAGGCGGTCAGACATCACATTGGTCAAACTCCGGAAGGTGGGCGACCAGGTGGGCCGCATGGCCCGCCGGGTCTCTAATAAACGCGGGGGGCTACGGTGCAGAGATGCCTTGCGGCTGGCGCATGCATTTGTAACCAGTAGAACCTGCGAAAGCAAGACGAGGATGTACTTGAAGTCATCCTCCACAAAATTGTAAAACATGCCTTCGACCTCCCCGTGAACACCTCTAATCAGCGCCTTCTAGGCCTGGACATGGTGAATACGTTTCGGGAGCTTTGAGAGGCCCACCTCTCAAACCAGTACACTCGACTTTCACAGACGGTAGCGGGGCACCGCCCATTAGCCCGCCTACACATACAACACATTCACATCACAGAAGATCGCGTTCAACTCCCTTTCGAGCCGAGATGCGCCCTTTACGTGCGTCCTCTTCCATACAATATGACAAAAGAAGACCACAATGGCCGGCGCCTGGCACGTGCGGAAACCCTGGCCCGCTACTATGAATCAAAACCCGGCGTGTTCTACGTAGACGCCTTTGGCCCACACTCTGGGGGCTGGTACACGGCCATTGTCGTACGAGAGAACCAAACAGTTAACGGGCTCACATTTCGAGCCCGAGACATAATCCATGCGAAAGAAGTAGCCATCGTATTGGCCGCTTGTCTGGCCTACCGTCTATTGCAATGTGCGGAGTATCAGAGAATCCCTGCCTGGGCTCCTTCTCACATGGGACTCGAAGGGAATGAGGCAGCCGACGCCCGCGCGCTCTCTCACCGGGCATTGCTACTCACCTCCCCCGATCAGGACAACTTTGAATTCAATCTGGTGTATTCGTTCCGCGAAATTGTGGACTATTCCCAATTTGATCACAGTCTTAATCCACGCCCATGCAAAGGCCTAACTAAAGCGGAGCAGCGACTTTTACTCCGACTCTTCACGAACACTATGCTGTGCCCGGCAGCCCTCAAACATTTCGATCCCGCCTTTTCTGGCAGCTGCTCACACTTTGGGGAGGCGTCTTCGGACATCTACCACAAGATGTGGGCCTGCCCGTGCAACCCTGCTGTACAGGGAGGGTTGGGAGGCGATCCTGCTTGGCTTGTTCTAACCTTCAGGCCTAAAAGGCCTTGGTTCCACGAGCCCAGGCAGCAGCCGGTGCCAGTGGGGTCCCGTACAAGGGATCCCCACCCAATTGTCGTGGGTGCCGCCCTCTTAAGAGGCGGTCACTGCATACCTCCTGTTTCTTTTGTGTTTTTTAAGGGGCAAAACTTTTTAAAGCGGCACCTGTTCGTCTCTCGTTGTAGTGCGTAACCAGTCTTATGTTTTGACCTGCAAGGTGGTGCCGGTGGGAGATTTCTGCTGTGCGTTGTTGAACAATAAAAATTCGCAGCGTGCACGTTAACTAAAGGCGGAATTCTCCTGTCTCTCATTCCCCATTAGCAGCCATGGGCATGTACATTGAGCACTATCTGACAAGAAAGGGTTGCTACGTTATACTCACTGGGCGTAACCTCCTTGGTTTTAGAAAGGTTTTGCGAGCGTTGGGCCACAGTGCCATGAATACAGTGAACTAGTATATACCATGAACTCGAGGTGGTTAAAGGTGGGAAGTAGACACGAAACGCAAGCCGTAAGAAAGTGTGCATGTGCCACCTATCGTTTAGTCCTTGGAATGTTTGCTGAATGGCGGTGCTTCTATTTGCGGAATATATGATGAAAAGATGCGAGATGGTGGTACTTGGAGCGTTGACTAGATGGACGAACGGACACACAGACAGATGCATAGACGGACGACGCATGGATAGCTGCACGGACGGTCCCCCAGACAGATGCATGGACGGACAGATGCTTCGCTGCACTCTCCATCATTCAGCCCCCGGATATTCTGCCATTTTTAAAGATGATAGTCTTTCTTGGAGACCTTCGACGAAAAAATTTTAGTCGGTCTGTCTGGCTGTACATTTGTCTGTCCGCCCTAACGATACCTCAAACGGCTAACCCCATCTGCAGCGCCCACCAATAGTGCTCAAGGTTTAGTGTTCATAGTTGTGTGATTGTCAATTAAAAAGAAGTTATTGCGCATATCCGAGGTGCCACAACAACGCTTCAATGTTTTTTATGTCTGCCTTTATACTAGAAGAGGCACACACAAGTAACTCTAAGGAATGTAGCGTTTAATCGAGCTGCGCTGACAGTGCAACGCGATGCGCAAAAAGGTGTTTCCAACGCTTTGCTACGACGTCAAGGTGGTGGCACCTGCCCGTCGCTTTGCGTTCTACACCTTATCACCTCTGAGACTGGCGCGCATCTTTTTTTGCGGGCTGTACGCCTTCGTTTTCGAAGATAAGTGCCAGATGGCACTTGTGTCTAACGTGCCTAGATGCGCTCGTTTGCCTCCGCCACACGCTCGAGGCACTCTAACGCAGCGCCTGCAGAATACCATTCACCGATTTTCTTGTGCAGAACATCAAATAAACGTTTTGTTCACTCTCTCTAGATGCAAGACTATTGTCTTTCGATGACATTTACAGTGTAACATGTAGATTCGGGCCATTTTTTTGTTAAAAAAATGCTTTTACCACCACAACCACCAGCGGAAGCACCTCGGCAGCACGTAGAATAGGTTCTGACTCCGTAATCACGGATAGAACGCTTGGCGGATGCACCTCCATTGGACACTGAATAGAAACAGTCTCCCGAAGATGATCACCAGTCTGAGGAAGTACAGCCGGAGCAGGCGGAGCAGCATGCAGAACGGGAGCAGGCACAAGCGAAGGATGGACAGCTGATGCAGGAAGAGTATGGTCAGCAGTGGTGGACCGGATCGGAACAGCCATCATCGCAACAGCACTCCCAGTCGAATCAGGTGGAACCATGGTACGCTCAACTGCCGGCAACACGGCAGGAGCAGGCACCTCAGGAGCACGACCAGCTGGGACGCTAGCAGGTGCAGCACAAGCGAGCACGCTCTCAATACGAGCAAGGATCGTTGCTGCATGTGAAGTAGAAGTATGGCCTGGTAGAATTTCCGAAATTTCCGCAGACCTTGGAGGGGTCGATGGCACAGCAGGGTTGGTAGCATAACGCTGTAGCAGCACGGGTCGAGGAGGACGAATGCCGCGGCGTTGATGCTCGCGTCGCGTAGTCGAGTCGGCCTGCAGAGCAGCCGGCTGCTGCAACGCGCAGTCGATGTACTCCTCTTCCCTGGCATGTTCCAACGCTGCCTGAACTGTGAAAGCGTCCCCCAACTGAACGAATGACCTGAGCAGGTCGGGGTCACGCAGGCCGTGCAAAATCTGGTCCTGTACCATTTTCTCTGCTGTGGTGCCGAAATTGCAGTTGTTGGCCAACCGCCGCAGCGCTATAATGAATTGGACGGGTGTCTCATACGATTCTTGAACTCTCCGCCGGAACCGGGCCCGTACGCAGAAAGCGTTGTCAGACGGCGCGAGGTATGCGTCCAGAACTCCAGAACGGCCAAGGCCTGCTGGTACGCGTCGCATGTTGCACCATCTCCTGAAGCCTGGACGCCGTTAAGAAGCATCGGCTCATCAGCAGCCCTGTATGCTTGTAATCCCTCCACTCCAAGCGTGTTGGGCAGCAACGCCTTCTTTGTGTCTGGCATAGCGTCCGGGGCCGCCGCGTCAACGTACACTTGCTCGACGCGACGCCAAGTCGTCCATGGAATCGGAGGCACGCCAGTGTATTGCAGGACCTGAGGTGCCGCCGCTGCGTGTGATACGAGAGGGGGCCGCTTCTCGCCGCTGCAACCACGCGCGCTTACCCAACTGACAGTATCTAAAAACGTTAACAGCAACAGCAGCGAACAATGCTTCCGGCTGGGGCAAAGCACCAGCGCTTTCGTGGAAGAGAAAGTGTGAGATAAGAGGAGAGGTGGAGAAAAGGACGAAGGAGGCCAAGAACACCTGCATCGTGCATGCTTCTCGGCGATGCGACTACAGTGTAGTGCGACGTCGCCGCCGCGTGCTGACAATCCATCAAAAATACAACTAACGGGTAAAAAATACAGGTAATTGACCCGTTTATTAAAACAGTGGCATTATTTGAGTCAAAATTTCGGAGTTTCGTCAGTTTTTCCAATTTTCGTTCTGTACCCTTTAAGGTCGAGGTTTGTCCATTGTCGCGTCGTAGCCAGCGGCTAATACTTGAGCGCCCACTAGATAGCTTTGCGGCGCTCGTTGAACGATGAAAACAAGGTGGCGGAGCGGCGGGCTCGCCATCTAGACTAAGAGGTTTGAGCTTGAGATGCCGAAGTGGCACTGGCTCGCCATCAACAATGACGAGCCACCAATCCATAGATCACGACGCCACTGCCGTGTCGACAACAAAAGCTCGTTTACAAACGTTGTGGAAGGCTACGGTGAAATAAGGACTGACAGGACAGACACAGCACTTCTGGAGTGCATAAAGACATGTGACAAGTGTGTGCCCCGCTGTCTGTTCTGATACTTCCTCTCTGCTTTTTTTTTTTTTTACCGGCTTGGTCACAATATTTGTGACAAACCGATTCAAATGGAACAGCCACCTATCACCATCATCCTCACTCCCACACGTGTCCTCTCTCTCTCTGCGCTTTGATGAACGATGAAGACAAGGTGCGGAGCGACGGACTCGCCTTCAAACTCGGAGGTTTGAGCTTGAGATGACGGGGTGGCACGGGCTCTCCATCAACAACAACGAGCCACTGATCCATAGGCAGCGAGGGCCCGTGCAACAGTGGCGAAATGCACACAAAGACAAGCGGATCTGGAGCTGAGAACCCGCAAAGCGACAAAGGCACGGAAGCACCGGCAAGCGCGCTCTAAGCGCGACTTTATAGATCGCAGTTTCGTACCACTCCCGTGTTTCTCACGTATTTACATGATGATTGAGTAGGCAAAATGTACGGAGAATTAATGGTTTACCAGATTTTCTTCCAGAGTTTCGCCCACTCATCATCACTCACTTCGTGGATATGGCGAAATATTTTTTTACAGCTAATGTAAAAGGCTCCAAAGGTTCTAGTCAGGCCCGTGAGTAGAAAATTTTTTCGGAGGGTGTGGTGGAGGTATCTGTTCTAAAAACCACCAATTTTCATTATTTATCCACGGTCCTAGGCACACATTCAGTGTGTCAACACCTGCAAGCAGTTTTGTCAGCTGTGAAAGCGCGGTAATAGCGTCCGACTTAATTGTCTTTGCACCACACATATGAGCACCAACACTCACTGGCATATCTTCAGTGACAATGACACATTTTCATTGACTAGTGAGCAATTTTTTGCCTTTTTTTATTGCATAAAAGGCCAGAGTGTGCATGGCAGCAGCGCATCTGGCACATTCCACAGGATGCTAAGCCCTTTCTGCTTTATCGTTCAGGTGCTAGCTGCGTGGATATACCAGCAGGCGATGCCGACCATCTGCGCAAGTTCAGAATATATCGCCAACCAGGATTGCCGTGCCAGTGTCAACATTTCATCGAGCTCAAGTTTCTTCACTTTTCATGAAGCCATTTTGCCAAACAAACCGGTGTCTGCACATGCTACCTGCTGGACAACATCTCATCACGTAAACAGCCCTGTTGCTATAAGAAGACCAATATTGTTGGCAGCGATCAGTGTGCATGGCAGCAGCGCACATTGGTGTGCCGACAAGGGGGGGGTTAGGGGGTTGTAACCCCCTCAGAGGCCGACCTAGCCCCCTCTTATATGCCCCAATGTCCTTGTCACCGAGTCACCTACATCAGTGGTGCACCAAAGGGGGCGAGAATCAGGGGTTTTAATTTCCCCCACCACAGGTCGACCCCCTCCCTCTCGTAAGTGCAGCCTTGTTTTCAAGTTGTTCTCGTTTCAATCCAGGAAGTGACTGGAGGGCGAAATTGCCCGATTTATTCTATTAATTATGTCATATTCACATATCTACTCCTATACTGAAAGAGTAGAAACCGCATGCTCTGTGGCTCGAGCTGCATTCGCTTCTAGTGAAGCAGCTTTGTGCAAAAAAAAAAAGGTGCTTTCATGAGTCGTCAGTCTGACCGTTTTTTATTTTATTCTTGCTGAAGAGGGGCTGTGTACAATGACAATGCTCTGCGTGACTTGGCTTTGGTGCACAGTGCATGTCACTTCAAAATGTATTGCATCTAGCAGCTCAACCAGCTGTGTATGCAATGCTACTTACATGTATGTTGCAAATGAGAAATATTTGCAACATACATTTGTAATACTTGTGTCCATATGCTTCGAGTTGTCAATGAGTACACTTTCGTGCTGTCAAATGCTAGCTTCCTGGTTAGCTCAATTGGCCGAGCGACTACCCCAGATAGGTGTTGGTCCCTGTTCGAACCACGTACCATGACGAATTTTTCTGTAACTAAGAGGCTTTCTTTCTGAGAAATCCGTATGAATTTCCTTGTGGCTTCGTACGAACGGATGGTTGTCTTCTTTCCCTTTCATACAAGTATGTTTAGAACAAGAGTTCGCAATGTTGTTTGCCGTTTATAACATTATCCAGTTCACATGGGCAAATCTGCTGCACTGAATACATGAATACCTGGTTCACTTGGACGCTCCTAATGCAATTAGAGATTAAGATCTCAGGTGCCTAGATACCACTAAATTATCGCCTCACAGCTTGTTTTTCTTTAAATAGTCAACAGTGGGAACACTACTTGCTGAAAAACATTCTTTTTGCATGATAAATGAGCTCCTCAAAACACGAAGTAAGAACGAAGGCAAACACGTGTCGCCGCTACAATGCTCTTTAGATTTAAAGTCTTTCCAAGTAGTATCACTATTGCCGTGCAAACGGTGTGTAATTCAAATCGGCAGGATAAACTCAAATTAACTATCGATCCTCTGAAACAAAAAAAAAGGAAAGAGGTATTTCAGGCACCCTTGCCGTTCCAGATACATTGTACGACACTTATTTTTTTGCTACATCACAATGCATAAAGCTTGTTAAATATACAAACTTTCTCAGGAACTCTGAGCCCGCGTCTGCATGTCGCTGCGACAAATATAACAATGAAACGCACCAAGGAACATGTTTTTACTCCATTCCAACCATAGCCGCATCTTCTCAAGGACCAGATTCATCTGAAGAACTGTGGTTTCGTGAGATCCCAAGTCGCATCTATTCTCTCATCTAAATTTATTGAACAAGTATTCAGTTCCTCTTGAAACAAAGGCTCATTGTCGCTGTTGGATGTTCTCGCAGCCTGAAAATAAAACTGCGAACACACCAACCCTAACTGATATTCTCAGTTCACTTCTGACCACCCGAAAATCCGCGATATATCAGTAGTAAGGACAGTAATGCGAAGAGCATAAGTCCAGTGAAGAACGCAACTAAAAAAAGAGAAAAAAAAACACGATATATTTAGCGATCTCGCCAAAAACGGTTACTCAAGATTGTTTATTCAAACCAAAACACAACGATGCAATCTTAGAAATGCAGCAACAGTATTCCCCCTATCAACACCACGACAGAAACATATCACTCTCCGTTGTCCGAGGCGCCAGTGAAACCATCGCCCATTTGAAGCTATCTCGGGCGACGTGGCATTCGTAGAAGGCTCAGTGGGGTGATAGTAAGAACCCGAGCGGCCCGCCTACTTTCGCTGCATCCACACACACTCAAACTCCGAAACAGGAGGAATAAAGGCCAAGCTAGGGCCAGTTCTAAACCGTGTGGGGGTGCTGACACTCCCTGTAAAGTTGTTTGCGCTGCGTGGTGTACGTGTCTCCCCCAAAACCGCATTTCAGGTTTCAAACACCGGCGGTAGGTGGCGTTGTGTCCACATTGAGCACCTCTATCATCAGCATTATGGTTGTTACAGTGGTAGCGCTGGTGGCGACTCCTGGCGGTAGGCAAGCCTTGGTGGCGGGCGAGAGTTGAGCGAGTCTCTTCTGCGCATGGCGGTTGCCACGAATGGTTGCCTCTAACGAGGGCTCCCGGCGCGCAGGCCGCGGTACCACGCGCCGAGGACCCATGCTAGAGACAAGCGTCAACGTTTTATCAAACTCAAGTTTCTTCATTTTTTGTGAAACCATTTTGCCAAACAAACTGCTGTCTGCACATACTCTTTGCTAGAGAACATTTCATCACATGAACAGCCCTGTTGCTATAAATAGACATCGTTGGCAGGGATCAGTGTGCATGGCAGCAGTGCATCTGGCACGTAACACAGGATGCCAAGCCCTTTCTCCTTTATCCTTTAGGTGCTAGCTGCGTGGATATACCTACAGCTGATGCCGACCACCTGCGCAAGTTCAGAATACATCGCCAACCAGGATTGCAGTGCCAGCGTCAACGTTTCATTGAACTCAAGTTTCTTCATTTTTCGTGAAGCCATTTTGCCAAACAAACTGCTGTCTGCACATGCTCTTTGCTGGACAACATCTCATCACGTGGACAGCCCTGCTGCTATAAGAAAACCAACTTTGCCGGCAGAGATCAGTGTGCATGGCAGCAGTGCATCCGGCACGTACCACAGGATGTACCGTCACTTCAGAAGTGATAACCGCTTTTTACTGCTGCAGCCATGCCCACAGTTTATTCAAAAACTTGTTATAAATATTTACACATTCAAGGATAACCTTTTGGCATGTGGCGATGTTGAATCTAACCCTGGACCAGCAGAAAAGGATATGTCGATGCAGTAGCTTTGAAGACAATCCAACATAACTATGTCAATCAATGATATTTTAGCTAAACAAAATAAATTTGAAAGTGAAATTACCAAATTAAACAACTGTATTAAAAATTTGGAACATCAGCTACCTCCATTACTTTATGAAATAGATGAAATAAAATTAACAGTTGCGAAGCTTAAACAAGCTATGTGTCTCACATAGTGAAATACTTGAAGAGCTTGAAAATCGAAGCAGAAGAAATAACCTAATAATATAAGGTATCCAAGAAGCAGTCTCCGAAACTACTGAAAGTCTAACCACTAATGTCCAAGAGAACTTGTTCAAAAAGTCTTGAAGTGCCTGTCAATGGTGCAGAGCGGTGCTATAGAATACGCAAAAAGTCTGCTAAAAATTGTCCTGTGATAATAAAATTGTTAGATTATTAAGGCATGTTTTAAGTAAAAGGATCATCTGTTTCAGTTGCGGAGGATTTTTTTCCTCTTGTTAGATAAAGCCGGAAGAAATTGCGGCAGACTGCAACACATGAAAAGAAACATGGTTCAAAAGTCAAGCTGGTATATAAGCTGTATGTAGACGACATTCTATACCGTTGGGATGAAACCAACAAAAACAGGTATAAAATTTTGAAGCGTAGCAAATGACGCAAGAAAGTGAGTACTCTAAATCTATCTATCCTTAACGTAAATTTTAGTAGCATTGTAATTAAAACTGTCCTCCTTGAAGCCTTGTTTCTTACCTATAAACAAGATATTGCTGTGCTTACAGAAACTAAATTAAGCGATGACATACCCGACCGCAAACTTGTTCCGAAAAACATGTGCTTTTTTAAATATTGAGACAGAGGAGGCGGGGTTGCTATATTATTTAGAACACCCTTGCAACTCGAAAGAGTGCCTGAAATTTCATGAGTTGAAAGCATTTTTTGACTATTTAAACAAAATGGGATACGTTCTTGGAGCTATTTATAGGCCGCCTGACTCCTCTGTCTCGGTTCTCAAAAATCTTAAGATTACATGTGCTGTCATATAATACCAGAAGACAGGTCGATTCTTGCTTTTTGAGTATTGAATAGACTACTTTCTCCACGCAGTTTTCTGATCTAAGTGACACTAGAATACTAGACATAGCTTTTTTAATTACGATTTGCTACAGACTGCATTCGAACCTAATAGAATTCAAAGTGCAATTTCAATCCTAGATATCTTCTTTGTTAGTGGTACTGTGAAAAAATGATGTATTGTGTGATGTTGTACCAGGAATATCTGATCTAGAAGCTGTGGTTTTAACTTTAACTGACGCTTCGTATAATCAGCTCATTGTCAGTCGCCAGTATCCGAACTTTTCTCGCGCTGATGATGAGTCCATTATTGACTTTCTGAACCTCTCCTTTAATGCTTTCCCAGAAAACACAATCAATATAAACGATCTTTGGCAAACTTCCAAAAACGTTAAGTAATGTATGGTACGCTGCGTACCACTAAAAAATAACCCGGTAAAGATGTTTAGATCACCTGACAAACGCTCCAGCTACAACGCAAACTTAGGAGACTGAAAAAGGCCAGAAATTCCTCTTGCTCTTCACTAGATGATTCTATTACTACATTAGCAACAAAACTGAATTTACAAGCTCAGGAGGATGAGTCCAATAGTGTATCACTTCTCTCTTATATAAAGGCATCACCTGAAAAGTTTAGAAAATCAATTAAGCTGAGTTCTAGTAGCACTAGCTCGTTTCTCTTTTTATAGAGGAATGACACAGCTGTGTCAGCTGCTTCACTTTAGATCTGTATTTACAACAGATAATGGCTTCCTTCCGATGTCTTTTCCACCTATGCCTGACGTGAGAATCGCTGAACAGGATATTCAACTTCTGCTTAACATAGATGTTGACAAATCTCCCGGCCCAGACGATACCCGAAGACTTTCTTAAATAGATATGCAGAGTGGTGTGTGAAGTATTTACTCGTATTGTTCAAAAAATTTCTCGGTGACAGTGCCTTGCCGGAGGACTGCAAAACCACAAGAATCAAAGCACTGTTTAAATCTGGTGACAAATCCGACATCTCGAATTATCGGCCCATTTCGTTAACATCTACTTTATGTAACATCTTTGAGCACATAATTTATGAAGATATAGTGAAATTTCTTGAAAAGTATAAAGTTCTAACAAATGCACAACATGGCTTTAGAAGCGAGTATTCTACAAATACACAAATTGCTCGGAATCGAGCATGATTTTGCCGAGGGTATAAATAAAAGATATCAAACAGGCGCTATATACATGAACTTTAGTAAGGCCTTTGATAAAGTATTGCATAATAAGTTACTTCAAAAACTATGTTTTATTATAACAAATCATACTCTACTGGCATGGATTGGAGCTTACCTGATGAGCCGTTACCAATATATTTCGCTATATGGCACCTGATCGGATTGTGTCGAAGTTCCTTCTGGCATCCCTCAGGGGTCCGTGCTTGGGCCTCTGTTATTTTTGGTGTTTGTAAATGACATCACCACTGATATTAACTCTTTTGTTACCATGCTTATTCAAATCGATCACTAATGATCGACGCTTTTGGATGATCTATTTTGGCATGTTAAATTTGTTTATCATGCACCCAGCACTTTCTAATAGTTAGTTTAGCCACTCAACTTTCAGAATCAATTCGAATTTGCCCATTTTGGCAACATAGTGATCTTTGACAGACTGTAGCGCAAACTAATATGCCTGTATTGTTGAAAAAGTGCACTAGGCTGGCAAACTTGACAGAAGTGCATACTCCTCGAGATTATGCTACAGCAACATTAAGGTTCTATAATGAAGAGAACCTTTGCAAGCCAAATATTGAAATAAAATGTCAGCTTCGAAATTCGACTATGTTGCGCAGTAATTATTACCAGAAATTTTCGCCAGATAATCAATAGAGAGCTGTTCCTAAGAGTCGGGAAAAATTTGTTCTACAAGAAGTGTTTACGAAGGTTTGCCGTGCATTTAAAGTGTCGAAGTGGCCTTCTCTGACAGTTTCCAGCAGCTTTGGTTTTGTTTTCATTGTTACATCTGATGCAAGCACTCATCTAGTGTCACTAGTCGCTCCTATGACATTGCAGTCACGCACGCATGGGTGCGCACCAGCGCTGCAAAGAACATGCATTGCTTAAACTGTCTTGCAACCCTTAGAGTTTAGAGTGTGAGGATGACAGCACCTCACCTTCAAATTTTATGGAGATCATGTTTTGTGTCAGCCTGAGACATCCACATCCTTTCATGGGTTTGTTTTGTTTACGGCCTCAAGTTGTCTCTTCCACTGCAAGTGTGTAACTGCTGAGCCTTGTGCACAATCTTATAGCTACTCTGGTAACGTGCGTAGTCTATACTTCGCTGGGGCCCGGTGTGCTGGCGCTGGCTGCAGAGCTTTTCCTAACGGCAAGAAGGTCCCTGGAGCACATCTTGATGCTGACTACAGAGCAGCGTGAAAAAATTTATAACTGCGCGTGATATTGTCATTTCTTTAATACGATATGCGCAAAAATGCAAAGAAATATGCTTGGATGCATATATTGAAACGGTAACCTGTGCTGAGTGAGGTGGCTCATGGAAATAGGTGACGCTAAATTGGCGATGTTCATCGGACATGCCATTTGTGGAGGCATTACTCACATCACGGTTATCGATCTATATTAGTACACCTGGAGACTCATTGCAAGAAAACAAAAATTTACTAAGAAAGTGTAAGAGTACACGTGCATCTCATGAAAAACCATAGCATGAGCAAGGAAGCAGCACCTCGGTTCCGATTTTCTTCGTCTATGTAAAGAGAAACATTTTGTACAACATTATTATTTATACTGTTCCTGGGTCATTTATCTACAAAATGTATATTTTGAATTTTTGTTGCTTAGGATTCTTTTGCATATATAGGATTTTTTATTCCACTGTTTACTAACTGGCAATAAAAAATTCTACACTTTTCACATTTTTATTCATTGTAAAATATTTTCGTTGCTCTACAACATATTTTTGGAGAAGACCATTTCATTGTGCAAAGTTTAGTATGATGCAATGCATGCTGGAGTACTTTTTAAACTAGCAAAAGCGATCTTCCCGAGACGTATGAAAAACAACCATTTTCGCGCGGTAACAGAAGAGTTTATGTTAAGATTAAGCTCTATGCAGATGGCTATGTGATTTATGGTACAGGTCAATCGAGGATCAGATTACGTTAAATGAAAACTTCCAAAGAATAATATCGTGGTGTGAGCAGTGGAAGATGACTTAATTACAACAAGACGGTCTTTATGCGAATCACCCACAAAAAAAAAACACTTTTATTTCATTATGGGGCAAAGAAAAACACTCTCTCGAAGGTGGGTGAATACTCATACCTGGATTTAAGGTTAACAAATAATTTATCATGGTCAAGACACATAGATATTATGAATAAGGCATTGCATAAATTATTATTCTTAAGACGATCCTTAAAAATATCAACTCCTTCCACTTGTTTCCTTGCATACCAGTCCATTATATCTCCTATGCTTCAATATGCAGTGCTGATTTGGGACCTATACACCAAAACAAATATCAGCAAATAAACAAAAAAAGTAGTTCATGACATATAACTCGTATAGTCGTTCCTCAATCACTGAACTCGTCAAACGATCTGGGTTGCCCTCAGTCAGCAATAGAGGTAGAAATTGCAGACAAATTATTTTACCAATTAGCTAAAGGACATTACAACATGGACTCCTCTCCGGTTATTTGTTATTCTCAGGGTTACAAAACCAGGCAAAGACATTCTTTCACGATAACTTCCACAAAATAACTGCTTTAAATACTCTTTTTTTGTGTAGAACTATTATTAATTGGAATAACCTAACCGACAGTACTGCAATACAAATCTCGCTTTCTTTGATAAATGCTTGCAGTAGCTTTTAACACCATTGAATATACTTTTCTTTTATAATTAATTCCTATTTATTGCATAATCTTGTTCAATCTAATTATCTATTCGACAAGTTTTTTCCTTGAATTTTATTCTCTTTTGTGTTTACTCAGCTTATTCTTGTATTCTTGCATTTTGCAGTTACTATTTGCTGTTATGTGTTCTTGTTCACCTTTTTAGCCTTATTGTTTTACCTGTATGCATTGTATTTTTCACTTCATGTATTTTCTTTGAATACTATTGTGCATTTTTTAAGTATACTGTATCAATATTTCACACCTGCTATAGTCTCTGCTTAAGACCACAGTATCAGTTTTCGCAAGATACGATGACACAAGATACGATGACAGGTCAGGAAAAACTTTAGGCGCAGTTCCCTACACTAGACTCCCCCTCAGCAGCGTACAAAACTGGGCGAGTTGGTTTAGTCTGATAGTGTAAAATGAAGCACATAAAAATGACACACAAAATAGGGTGTGTCGTATTTATGCACTGCATTTTACACACATTTTACATCATGAAGACTCCCCTTTATTACCACTGCAATTGCAACTTTTCTTCCCATCGTCAACAAGGCTGTACCTTTTCAAAATGTCCTCGGCATAAAAATGCACATCACAAACTCTTGATTTGTCAAACAGCTTTTTGTCAAGAAGGGCGATAGCACAACCCTATACTGCAAAGAGCGCCGGATCACGTGGAGCACAGAAGTGTCTCGGGTAACTGTTACGTAGTCCTATCCATTTGGGCATACAGGCACATGACAAGACGGCATTGCAAGTGAACAAACATTCATGCTTCATAGTACACAACAGCACGCGAAATCACTTCAGTGTACGTACTACAACACGCGGACACAGAACAACCACAGTCAAACATGCGATCCGGCGCACGTTTCTGGACTTGCTGAACCCTGTCGCGACAGCAGTGCCACTTTTAGGTGGCGCCACGCAACACCACCCAGTTTTTGAACTGAACACAAGTTCTGTTAACTTTGGTGCAGATCTCATCAATGTTGGGCAAAAAATATTGTATTTGTGATTGAGTGAAAAAATGGTTTGGCTCCGAGGTTCGTGTGTGGTTGTATTTGTGTCTCCTTGTTGAGACAGTACTTATTAAATGCACTTACCATATCAGTACCCGATACTAATTGGCTGCCTATGTAAATTTTACAGCGAAAGCTGGTATGGGATCACAGCAAGAGTCGCTGCAGTTGTATCTACAACTTTCTAATTAGAATTCTCATCCAGCTTTGTTGCTTCAAATGTTTGTTAAAATGATTTAACGAAGCAATTAACGAAACATGAAAAAATAGAATGACCCACTCTAGGCAACAGTCAACAACAAGCATTTGGTTGTGTCGTAGTTGACATATTTTTGAAATCTGGCTAAGGATAGCTAAGGCCCCTTTTGCCAAAAAAGGTGGCTGACCCTGCCTTACCACAGGAAATTAAAAATGGTTGAGGTTCTACGTCCTGAAACCACAATAAGATTGTGAGAAGCTCTGTAACAGAAGGCTCTGGAAAGATCAGCCTCCAGGGGTTATGCGTTCAAATCTAGCATATCAACTGCATTGAAATGCAACAATAGCGGCCCGCATTTTGCCACTCAACTTTTGGGTCAGCTGTCAAGCACCGTAACTACTAGATTAGAGTGGAAAGGGCCATGCAAAATTCATAGAAAGATTTATGTGTCTCAAGAAGAAAAGTGAGCTCCATTACGCCCAAGGCATTGAAACATTGAAGCTGATATTTCCATTGCCGGATGTATTCATGGTGATGTATTGAGGTTTCACCCACGAAGGCTCTGTAGTGTTGGAGATCATTGCAGATCATTTTGTGAAGATTGCATGCAGAGTGTGAATACTCCAGTTTATTCAAGAGTTTGCATGAGTAGAAGTGATAGTGCTGGAAAGTCTGCATAAAAGATGACATCCTCTGATGATTATCATATTCTCGACACTGTGACGCTATCAATGCACAGTGCAGCTCCCTAAAGTGCTCTGGAGACCAGTCGATAGAAAAAACAACATTTATTTGCCCAGCCCTGGTATTATTTACAGCCACCCTACACCCTTGAGGTGGTGTACTCCACGGGGAAGGAGAATGAGTGCATGCCTGTGCCCAGGATGTTGGGCAGGCTGCCTGCATTGGGGATTATGTTCCAGGACAGCGTGAGGGTCACATTCTTGTTGCCCCTGAAAGAAGACATGTTTCACAGCAACTGGTAAGCCATTCCCAACCAGACCCAACTCTTGCGGCAACACGTGAATATAATGCAAGGCTGCGAAATTCCCACACCAGCTCACTGTGACGTTTATTCTAGGGCTAACACGCCAACCTTTAGGACCCTATATATGGTTGGCCCAGTGAGGCCAAAACTATGAAAAAATAAATAAATAAAATCTGTGGCGTCACATTGATGCTCGCATGCAAATATTTTGTCATAAAAATTAAAAAAAAAATAAACTTACAAGCAGTTCAATTCCTACAACAAAAACTAACAACAACGAAATTATCTAAGAATTTATTCTTTCAACTCAGTGCTTCAGCCCTTAGTTAACTCATCCTCAGCATGCTTCTAGAAGAGATTTCTAGTTCAAGAAGTAGCATTCTATGCAGTGTATGTACCACACACAGGTGCTCAAGTACAAGGCATTTTGGATACATTTAAATCACTTAACAGTAACAGACTAAGAATTTTCAGGTGGAAATGAACAGCATGCAAGTGCTCTCGCAATGGTCAATGATTACATACATAATAGGACACTTTGTGTCTAAAGTGTCTTTTGCAGAAAGACGGTAATCTGAAGTTGTCTTGTATGAGAGAAAGTGGTGCCTTGCTTCCTGCAGTGTCAGGTGCTTTATAGGCAGTGGTTGGTAAGCATGAAAGACGCGCAAGACAGGACAAGTGCTAACTGAAGGTTTAGTTAATGGTAACACCAAATATACAGATGTAGCCACCAGAAAAGAAAGGCAAGAAAACTATACAGACATACTGCAGAGTCTATTCCTGCTAATGGTCTAAGTGATGAAAAACTAATTACACATCGCACAGATAGCATCAGCACAGAAAGTGCCAAGGCTTGACTACGTTACAGCACCATGCACACATAAAAAGAAAGTGAAACTTCTCGCTTGCCAAGGTAATCGAAGAAGCACTAACTGCAACTGAATCTTCCTTCTTTGTATCAGTGGCCTTGACAATTAATCTCGGGTCAATCTCAGAGTCCCGATACAACACTGCAGTGTTATCTAGAAATAGTTTACACCCACATTCTCGACAGTGTGCCGCGAGATGCCCATCCGCCCCTTTATGCACCCTATTGCGCTTGGACATTTATAGAACAATGCTCTGTCTGCCCTACATAAACTTGGCCACAGGAAAGCAGAACTGTGAGCAATCTACAAACTTGTCTCAATGGTTGATTGCACACACCTATCTTGGCTTTTTCAATGGTGAAGTGATACGGCACGCCTAGAAGAGATAACTTCTCAGGCACTGACAAAACTGACTCCGATTCGTTCACCAATACAATAGTGTGTCTTACGGTGCATGTAGGGAATCACTGCCACTCTTCTGTGCTCATCATGACTTTCATCTACCACTGCGACCACTTTCAATCGCATCATAGTTGCTTTGTGCACTTTTTCAGCAACTAAAGTGATCAGGTGCTGGGGGTACCTGGCTGCCTTCAGCCCCTGCATTTGTTTGGCAAAGCTTTCTTCCATGCAGTGCACGTAAGACTTGAGTGAAGTGTTACCTCGACCACCGACGTCTTAACCAACCTCATGTGATCAGACACAAAAGGCAACAAAGGTTTGCTACCAAGCGGCTTGTATGCCCAGCACACACAGTGATGCTGAAACTTCATCTACAGGCCCAGAAACTGCAGCGAATTCTGCAGAGGCACCTCGTGGGTGATAACGAGCAGCTGAAGTGTGTGCCTGAACATTGTGGGGGTGCTGACGCCCTCCTGTAAAGTTGTCTGCGCCGCATGGCGCACGTGTCTCGCCCCAAGGCTTTATTTCGGTGGTGACCACCGCCGGGCGATAGATGGCGTTGTGTTCGCTTTGAGGACCACTGTTGGCAGAGTGGTAGCGCCGGCGGTGGCCCCTGGCAGAAGGCAGGCCTTGGTGGTGGCCGAGGGTTGAGCGGGCCTCTTCTGCGCGTGGCGGCTGCCGCGAACGGTTGTCTGTAGCGTGGGTCCCTGGTGCTCGGCACCGCGGGCTTCGCGCCGGGATCCCACGTGGAAAGTCAGGCGTTGGCGACGCCGCCTTGGGTATGTGTTAGGATGTTGGGTGTGTTAGTGTGTGTTTATAATGTTATTGTGTGTTTAGTGTGTCATTGGGTTATGTTGTTTGTATGGTAGCGTGTTAATTGAAATTGGTGTATCATTCGGCGGACGATATCGTCGTCTAAATTAGTTAATAAATGTATGTATGTTGTGTGCTTTGTACCGACCGCGTCTGCTGTGTCCGTTCACTCCAAGAGCGTGGCGTGGCGATGCGCTCCTTCGCCACGCCGAGCCCCCACAACATGTCCAGAACATTGTTCTTATTCTCTTCAATGCTCCCGAGTACAGTTAAAACCTGCAATAAAGATCGATGGGGAAAGCAAGAAAAAAAAAACTCTTGCAGGAATTTCATTACCGTGAGAATGAGGCAGAAAAGGCAAAGAACTGACTAAAAACAACTTTATTGCTAAAAGTCAATGAGCTGTAATGAAGGTAGTGGACATGCGGCTTGACAGCGGTGTGAGATACAAACAATTAAGGTGGACACTTCTTGGCATTCTTATGGAACGCGATCAACCAGATAAAGTAACAGCAACGCGCATCCATTGGACCGCTGCCGGCAGCACATCTATCGGCAAGCCAGCGCAACTTAAAAATAAAAAGAAGTTCTATGTACTGTTGCTATAGCAAACAGCGAGACCAGTAGCATCGCCGCGCGCGTTCAGAAAGCGCTACGAAGTGCTGTTTCATCATTCCCGTTTGCCAAAAAAGAACTTGTGGTGCAGTCTTGTTCAAGTTCTGCTTTACTGGTCATCAAAACAGTAATGTTCCATACTACTATGTGAAATTTGAAGTTTATTTACCGCATAGTTACACATTGATATTGATTTTTTCTTGTAGTAACAACAAAGATATAATATGTGGTATGGAAAAGCTGCAATACAAACGCAGCTTGACTAGCCCCACATGCCAACAAACAAGGCAGAAAAAGTGACAGCATTCGTGAGGTCAACTAAAACAGTAAACAGACAACAAACACATAGTTGAAAGTGGCACAATATTAAATATTTCATACATGTAGGCAAGATTGCACTCTTTGAAGAAATACAAAAGTAGGAATAAGTAGTATACAAAGTTACTTTTTTTGCATCACGTAAAAAATAGACTGGACATGTCCTGTCGCGAAAGAAAGCGCAACCACTGCAGTGAAACACGGAAGTTATTTAGTATGTGTGGAAGTGAATATTTCAGCTTTTGGAGACTGTAGTTTCTTCGGCATCGAGGAACCTTCCAATAATCGCTCTGTCTAGTAGGTCGAGAAAAGGTGCTGTGCTCTAAGCATGCTAGTGAGATAAGGTTGTCATTTCCTTTCTTTATTTCAAATTTTAGGTGTGCTAATAAGCAATAGTCATACATGTTTTGAAATCTCTAAAATTATTGAATAAGGACAAGGCATGTGCATTATACTCGGCATTTACAATAGAACGTAAAGCATTTTTTTTTTTTTTTATGTAAGAGTAAATTCTGCTTAGAGTGTAAGGTGCTGTTTCCCTACACCAAAATACCATACCATAACTGGGAATAAGAAAGCGTATTATAGATCAATAACATCCGAGTAGTCGGTAAAAATGACTGACATCTCCTAAGCATGTCGAGAGCTTTACTTAACTTCTTTGTTACCAGTTCACTATGTGAATCCCACAACATATGCTCATGAAAAACAATGCCCAAAGATTTTGCTGTCAAAGAAAAATCAATCGCAGAATTATGCAGATGAAGTTTTGATGTAGCCTCGTGCGTTGTTTATTCGGAACGAAACAGAACCGCTTTGATTTTTGAACAGTTGATTTGAAAGGAATTAGCAGTTGATCATGCAAACAAGTCATCTAGTGTCGTGTTTGTTGTTGAAATTAGATCACTTACATCGATGCCTGTGAAAAACAAGGAAGTGTCATCCGCATATATGACATATTTGATTGTGCGATTTACATTGATAATGTCGTTTATATAAGTAATGCAAAGTAACGGCCCCAATATACTACCTTGGGCAATTTCTTGCAAAAATGATTGTTCCAAGCTTATACATACACACTGTTTCCTATTGCTCAAATACCTGGTGATTAAATTCAGTGAATTTATTCTGATGCCATAATAGGGCAGCTTTTATAAGAGAGTATTGTGATTTATCCAGTCAAAGGCTTTCGAGAAGCCAACAAATATGCCTAGGGTAAGTTTCCTGTCCTTTATGTTGCCCAATATGATTTCCTTTTGCCGTAACAACGCTACATCTGTCGACCGCCCTGACCTTGAAACCATACTGTGCTGGAGTAATTATCGAGTTTTGCAAGGAAGTTCGGCATTTTTATAAATATTAACGTTTCCATGGGCTTTGAAAACAGTGGTAGAATGAATATGGGCCTATAGTTTTTCAAATCATTTTCGTCTCCTTTCTTAAACAGCACTGTAACTTTTGCGCGCTTCATACATTGTGGGAAAATACCTAAAATTAGGTTATAAATGTATGTTAAGGGCATCACTAATATATCTATGACCGAACTGGGGCCATCTTTAAACCATCAATATCTTCCGATTTACTTTTCTTCAGTTTTTTTAAAACACTCATAACTTCGTATTCGTTTGTTGGGGACAGATAAACTGACAAAGCTAGTGTTTGTGTGGGCATGTAATCTAGTGCGGTAGTGTCACTGGCACTGTCCACAAAGAAAGTAAGGTGATTATTAAATTTCTCAGCCAATTCTTTACCCCTGTATGTTCGATCACCTTCAGTTATCTCTTCTACACTAAAATTAGTTTTATGAAATGCAGTGATTGAATTTAACTTGCTCCACATCTCCTTGACCCTTGAAACGCCCTCGAACATGCAAGCATAATAATTGCGTTTTGCTTTCTTCATAAGTTTAGTCAAGTTATTTCTATAATTTCTATAATTTCCAATGCGTTTAGATCGAGATTTTTAAAAAATAGCTGATACATGCTATTTTTCTCATTAATCATTTTTAACAGGTTCTTTGTGGTCCATGGTTTCCGTGAATGTTTCAACTTTTTTATTTTGTTGTAGGAAAAACATCGCTTGTAAGTATGGGAATTTGTCACTATAAAAGAGACATGAGCTGCATTAGCTGATGAGCACAAGAGCACTGCTGCCCAATTTTGCTAGAGTTAGCATCTCGAAACTGCGAGTTTTCGTTTATATTCTGGCACTAAAATTTGTAGTTTGGGTTTGATTCATTATAACACTTATCAATAACTAAATACATCGACAAATGATCACTAAGTGTAATGTTTAATGTCTCATAAAACAAGCTTTCATGTGGTAAATTTGTAATGAAAAGGTCCAATAACATAGCGCTTTTTGGTGAAATGCGAGTTAACTGCAGTATCACATTTGACAACATGTACGAATCAAGAAGCGTACAAAACTACACCTGTTTTGATGTACTTGAAAGCATGTCAATGTTCAGGTCGCCAACAAGAACTAATTTATGCTCATGCATATTGTCACGGGGTCGTGACGTGGCCGAAGACAGGAGACATTATGCTGGGATTCAACTGTTTATTTGGGCGAACCTGTGCCCGGTAAACGGAAAGTCGGATTACAGTCGCAGTCTTGCACAGATAGCAGTGAAAGGAGCATCGGCCGTCGATCAACAACTGACAAGCAGCGAAGTGTGTCGGCATTTATACTCTTGCCATCGAATGTTTTAGCGTTATAGCTGGAGGTGACGTAGATTCCAGAATAATCTGTACAGTTCGCGGAGTGGGCATGATCTTATCGAAATTATCCACTACAGTCCTGAAGCTTCTCGAAAACTGCAGGCGCGGTTTGCACTGAGAATTGTGTAATGTATTGGGGCGATAACAAAACTTGAGAAATGGAACGTGGCAATATTAACAAAAAAGAATATGGCATTGAGGTGCTTGGAAACGCCGAAGAATTCCCATTCGTAGACATGAAAACTCTCTATCTCGGGAATTTTTCCGTGCAAAGGACAAAATTTCCTGCATAATTTTCTGCATATTTCACTGCACAACAATAATAATATCCACCCCCATCCACGCACACACATGCCTTAATTACACGTGTTTCACGTACTGGAGAGTTTTGATATCTGGACTAGCCTCTCCACTGCCGCACAACAAAAGCATGATTTTATTATTTCATATACAGTTGGTACACTGTACACCATGGGCTTCAAGTCTAACACCAATAGTGAACTAGAAATTGCTCCGCATAAACATCAAAAACAAACCTCGAAATGCTATGTTTGTGTGGTGCATGCGCCAGAACCAATTACAGCAGATAAAGTGCATTGTGACAGCTAATTATTGGTCGTCTTAGGAGAATTTAACCATTTCTAAAATTCCCTGCAATATCGTGAAGATTCGCTTTTTCCCTTTGGCTCAAAATGACAGGAAATGATTCTCTAAAGAAGGGAAAATTCTCGGCACGGAACATCACTGCGTCAAAAGAATGTTTGCCCCTCCCTCAACATCCACACGCTCCCCGATCTAGCTTGCCGATCCGAGTGCACCACCTACCATCAGCAAGTGCACGAAAACCAGCACATTTAAATCAAGAGCCACTTCATACAAATTTTGGAAAAGATGTCAATTACACATGTGCATATCTGCTGCTCATCTATTTCTCAGCAACGTAATGACGCCTGGATCACTTCGGTTCTGGACTTCCTCTCGAACAAAACGCCTTCTCCTGTCTCTCGGACCACCAAGCCCTACACTTCGCCGTTCGAGACAACCTGCTCAACCACCGCAGCTACAACTGGATTGGCCGAAAATGGCTGCTTGTTATTCCTCGACAACTCCACTCCGACATCTGCGCCACAGTTCACGATGATTCCCAATGTGGTCTCGCTGATGTCTTATACACACGCCTGCACCTTCCGTACTATTGGCAGGGTTTCGTTACTACTACCGTTTCGTTAGCCAGGATATCCGGTCCTGCCCTGCATGCCACCTCAACATATTGCCGGCACGTTACAACCACTACGTTGCACAGCCCGACTTCTTGAGCATGTGGGAGGGAATCTACTTACACGGTCCGCATCCTTACACTCCGAGCAGCAACCGCTGCGTTACAGTGGCCATCAATCACCTGACACGATATGCTGAAACATCAGCACTAATTTCTGCTACCGCAAAAGACGTCGCTAGCTTCATACTCCGAAACCTTGTTTTAAGGCATGGAACGCCTCGAGAATTACTCAGCGACCTCGGCCATGTCTTTGTATCCGATGCTGTTGCAGCATTGCTGAAGAAGTGTCGCACCATACACTGCACTACCACAACATATCATTCCTAAACTAATGGGATGATAGACCGTTTTAACCGCACTCTTGGCGATATATTGTCTATGCACGCTTCATCTGACAACACCGATCGGGACAGCATACCACCTTTCGCCACATATGCATACAACACGGCAAAATAAAGCACCACGACATTCTCACCGTTCTTCTTTATGAACATGAAAATTCTTCCACAATGAATACCGTTCTTCCATACTGGCCTGACTCCCTTCCGAGTTCACAACTGTTTCAAGAGCAGCCGCATATGACGAAGAATGCCGCCAGCTTGCTCGTTCATACACACCGCATAGAAGAAGTCGTCAAAAACATCGCCCCAATGAATTGACTACTGCGACATACTTTGATCCCGGCACACTAGTATGTTTGTGGGTTCCATCTACTCCTGCGGGACTCTCCCACAAGCTATCGTCGAAGTACTGTGGCCCTTATGGGGTATTGCCACTAACGTCTGCAGTCAATTACCACGTGGAGCCGTGCAATACGTCTACGGACAAGTGTCGCTGCGGACAAGAAATTGTTCACAAGTCCAAGATTAAGAAATACTATGATCCCCCTGTGTGCGCTAGCCCGTCACCAAAATGGCTCCCTTATTGTCCGGGAGTGATTGTAATGAAGGTAGGGGACATGCGGCTTCACCAAGGGAGAAGAAAAGGCGACGACGAACGATCGCTACCAGCGCGGCTGGTTGACCCTTGTGGTATTAAAACCTCGATCCAGTTGTCGCGACTTCTGCCTCTAACACACCCTCGTTTGAGAGCTTACTTTACCAAGCCTTTCCCTGCAGCGATTTCATAGCTCTTGACTCATATTGTAAACAGAGGTTTATTGCCACATCGTCATCATCATCGCCAAAAAACGAGTGAATTGTGTCCAGGACGTTTAACAGATTTCATGGGGTCGTTCTTTTCTGTCGCTGTTCACGCCTTAAATCATTGATATCGCCCGCCTCGCACACTGCTGCTGATGACTTCAACACTCATTTCTTTGCGCATGATTACGTCTTTATCTGCGCAAATGAGCTCATCGACGCTGAGGCGACCTGGAATTTCTTAACAGGTGCGCAAAGCCAATGTAAGAAATTACATGCGAATATAGATTTGGCTATGTAGCCCACGATTACAAGTCAACATAACAAGCAGTTGTCTCTGCGTCAACCCATTAAAATATTAACACGTGCCTACTACAAAGTGGCCTCAGATTCTTGCGATTTGTTTTTAAAAATGCAGTGGGTACAGTTAATTAAATACTTGTTTAGTTGGGACACTGTGCAGTCACCCATCATCATCATCAGTGTCTCTAGCTTTTTTGTGTGTGTGTGAAGAATGATGGCCAAGTGCGCTGTGGTGATAGTTTAGCACAATTTAATGGCACCACGAATGCATCTGAGGAGTTTTTGAATGCACTTAATGTCACAAGAGTAAGTTACTTGTGCAGTCTTATTTAAAAAAAATTTCGTTAATGAGGGATTGCGGTAAAAAATATGCTTTACAGCTGCGAGTTACGAAATGCATTGACACCTATGGCCATTCGCCGGTGCTCAGAAAATTTTCTATCGCGTTGCAAATTTCGTTCCTTCAGGATTTCATTATTGCGGGCTTTGATTGTACTATGCGACATCAGTTAACGAAATGAATAACTCATTACATTTTATTTATCAAGTGCACTAGAAAAATGTCTCTCAGGATCGAGGCTAAACCAGACCCGATTCAAGTACACTGCTTCCGAGACATCGGGTCTATTTTAGCCCCAATGCTGAGCGACCTTTTATTGGCACTTCTGAATAGGTTTTGGTTGACAGACTTGATAATTCAAAAGTAATTAAAGTCTTCCATTTTGTCGATGACTATCTCGTAGTATTCAGGAATGCTCCATGGAGCTTCGAAGAGGATAGGAATGATGTTCTGGACGTGTTCAAATATGCACTTCAGCCACTCATTATCACCCATGAAGTGCCTCTCCAAAATTCACTGCAGTTTTTGAACCTCAAGTTGAATTTTCCGCATGACTATGTACGCTGGACATACAAGCCACGTGGTAGCAAACCTTTGTTGCCTTTTGTGTCACAAGAAGTTGATGAAAAGCCAACTGCAACGAAATAGTTCACACTTTAGAAAGCCCATTTAGAGGCAGATTAGCTTGAGATAATGCTACCAGCCAACTTTTACCTTCGAAATGCCAGTGCTTACCTATAAAAAATACTTGCCAACAATGAAATTTTTAATACCAGGACTAAAAAAAAACAATGTCATTACAGCTGACCAGAAATAACGTAGACAGCAGCAAGACAGACCAACAAGTGCAGCCAAAACGTCTGCTCTGCGCTTCAAAGTGTGCACTTGGTGGCCAGACACCAGAGATTTCTCTTTCGATGGTAATGAGAAAACAAGAATATGCAAACCTGCACCATGAAAGATACATGTTCATAAAAGTTTATAACGACTTCATAAAAATCATAAAAGCTAGTCTCGACCTCTAATAACGCCTGCTCGCTTCGCGCCTACAGTCTCATCACGCTATCTCTGAGAACTCTCTAATTCACTATATTTTACGCTTGGTTTGGCACACTTCCATGTCTACCGAAAGTGTCTCGGAATTTCTGTAGACATGGCTGACTGTGCCCAAAACTTACATTACGCATTACATTACAACTTTTCGGCAAGCAGTTCAGCTTTTTTTCCAAAAAATTTGTATGAATTCTCTTGTGGCTTAGTGCTACAAGCAGGTTGTTGTCGATTTCCTTTTATCTCTGGTGTGGCTTGCTTTATGGTGGGATTTACCCCCAATGACTGCATTTCATTCAGTGCTTTGTCAGTGTTCAGTCTACAGCGATTTCTCGAGTCAAGAAGGCAGTCACTCAACATTCAGTATGCGCATTACGCACATGGACATATATTAGCTGTGTAAAGGTGTATTGCTGTGTTCCGTTCATGGAAAACACCCAGCATTTCTTCTCTCCAATTCCCAAACAATACTGAGCTGTGCACCAAGTGACAAAAGAATATTGTGAAACACAACGTCATCATCAACGACAAGTCTGCATCGACAGTCGTATGCAGCAGACACCTGCACGATGAAGACTATGTGCCTGCGTTCCGCATCAGAATACTTATTCCTGACTCCGCGCCTACTATTTTCGGAACTATCCTTCCTACTTGATTCCAATTGAGAAGCTTCGCAAGGATACTGTTTCACGAGCTTTGCCTCTATATAAAACATCAAGGAAGCAAAAAGTGGAGACCAACGAAACAGATCTGGACATTGTAACTTCACTAGACGCTGTCACTGAACAAGAAACAGTAAGTGTTTACACGCAAACAATAAACAGCGATGCTCATCGCACGGGTCGATGCCAGACTATGATAGGACGATTGCTGAAAGAAGAGAAAAATGCGTCCCAATATTATCGCAATAGCAAGCACCCCGCATGTGTTAAATATTTAAATCACAACAGATGCACAGAAAGGAGAGAAAAAGGCCATGTTTCCTTTGCATCAAATAGAATGTGACGGAAGAAAGCACTCAGCGTACCCAGACAAACTTGTAAGGAGTATGTGATATGGCATGCGCACACTTCGGGGTTTGTGACACTGCCAGCAAACTCCAGTCTTCAGAAGTATATAGGTCCAAGTCCAGCATCATCAGGTATGAGCAATGCCATAAACCATTTGTGCATCTTCAACGATTAAGCAACTTGTTTTTCAACACACGGTGAGTAGAGAAGCCCGCTCGAACTCGTGCGTCGGCGTTGCGCGTGCTGCACAGAGCGACGCAGGAAGGTCAGGGTCACAGCGCCCCTCTCAAAGGAGTGGCGAAAGGCAAGTACTACACCCCATGCAAAGGTCGTAAAAAGCGAGCGCGCAGGTGCAGTCTAGCCTGGCCGTGGTAAACATTGCTGCCCCGCGTCAACAAATAGTGCCAATCAGTTCAGTGGACATCTTTGACATGTCTGACCTTTCTTATATTCTTTCTCTCTCTCTCTCGTTCTCTAACATGCCTGGATGTAGCGAAAGCTTTCCGAGCTCAGCACACAAATCAGGCAATTGTGCTCATTCTAGCTGCTATCTTCCAGGCAAATGACAAGGCTGTCTGCAGGCTGCTGTAACAACAGCCTTGACATTTCCTCAGCCTTTCGATAACTGCCTTGTTATTGACATGATGCATTTATGACTTCGTAGATGTAAATTCGCTCCACACACGTGCAAAAACGCCATTAACAACAAACTTGCATTAAGTATTACGCGTTCGGTGATACCCTTTCCGAAATGCATGCTCGCGCTGCTCACCTCGTTCACCTGCCAGCAATTACGGGATTGGCAGGCTTGTGTTACGTGATCTGTCCTTCTGGCCAGATCGCTCCACGCTCTCACTTTGAAGTCTGAGTGATTCGGAGTGCTCAGAGTCAAAGGCTGACGCTCTGAAAGAACCAACTAAAGATAGTCCCGAGGGCTTTGCGCAGCCATTATTCAGAGTGCTCGAAAACGCCCTACCGAATACGCCATCAACAAGTGGTTGGCTTTGGAAGCCAAGTAGCAACTGCATAACATCAGCGTTGAACCTTGTAGCCTCCAGCAGGACACTGTTGTGGCATGGATGACCTAGCACATGTGATGAGGTGTCAAACACAGCGCAAAGCTTTGTCACACTAGCATCTTGGCCGATGACTGCATGGTGAGGCGTATAATAGACATCCCCTAGTGGCCCTGGTTCTTCAACTTGCTTTGCCTGTTCTTCCTTAATACTCACTGTTATTGCTGTGCCATGCTGCCTCAAGAGTTCTAGGTATTCCTTCAACCAGTTGAATAGCGGTTGCAGATAGCATTCGGCTAATTTAATAATATCGCTACTTAAGATATCTCTGCAACTTGAGCCTCGATCAGCACTTTGTTCCACCCATACAAATCAACAGTGCTCTCTTCAAACGGCTCGAGTGCTAGCAGAGCCTTGTCCTTTACCTCAGTAGAAGACCTGACTCTGATGACGTCGAGATGTCGCATCAATGAAGCACCGCAGTCAGAAAGAAAAGGCGGTCTGCAATTCAGAAAGAGAGCACTTGTACGTGAACTTCCGGCGAGTTCCAGTGTTTCCCGAATGATCCATCCGAACTTAGTTTTCATAGCCATAAGGTTGCTGGTCAAGCACTCAATACTTCCAGTAGCCACTTTCCAATATACATCAGAACTAAGAGGCTTATTTCCTGTGGGTGCCATGTGTCAGGATAAAAGTTGTCCACTACATTGTAGTCCTTCTTGATCAAAAGCTCTAACTAAGATGGTACTCCTGATCGGTGTGCTTGTTACCGTACAAGCTTCAGGTACCTCCAAGGCCTCCACGGTAACCAGTATGTCCCTACATTGGCCTCGAAGAGTCAAAGCTACTTTTCGAGTGTGCATTACTTGGTGCCGCTTCGGGTGGCTGAACGTTGCCAAAGGAAGTTCTTCAGTTCCAATAACTGGGCATCTGAGGAACCTTGAGAGGTCCGTTCAAATTAATGTGCTCTGGCTGCTGCTGTCAAGAAGGATGCCTATGAGACACCTTTGTGACCTGCACTGAACTCACACTCGTCCTGTTTGTAGAAGGACTATGTTGACTCCACTCACAGATGTCACCGGAGGCGTGTTCGTGTACTGCCCGATAATACGAGGCTTGTCCCGATTCACTGACGTGTTGGTACGAGCTGGTGCAGAAGGCCGGAACAACTCACACAGCATCGTAAAATGTCAACAATGGCACTTGCTGCACATGATGTCGCGCACACACCGACAAAATCATGACATGTGGTTGCTCCTGCCGCAGTGATAACGGCACCGAGCACTGCACAAGGGAGCTCGTCTTTTGTCTAATGAGAGCTAGATGTTGCATTTCACGATGATGTGAGGAGAATCACTACATAATTTTATTTATTTAATATGGGTAACCATCTTCCACAACTGGAGCATATTCAGCAGCAAGTGCGGACACCATTGCTAGATGTACAACTGGTGCTGGCAGGCGTTGAGACGTTTTCTTCGAGTAGAAAATGCGAGAAACCTGACACCGCTCATCCAGGCCTGCTTTTTTACGTGATCTCACCCGGGATGCGTAGAAAACAGCATTTCTGCCACCTAACGAGCTCTCTATTCAGGAGTCACAATACCGGACATACCTTAGGGTGCTTCCTTCACCTTCTGGCGGTAGTGCATCGCGAGGTCGTCAAGCAGGCACTTCACTAGCACGCACTTGAGGACCCTGGTTTGACAACGTGAGACCAAGCATACTGCCTGCCGATTCTTCATGATCGTAGCTACGCACTTCGCGCTTTTAGTCATCTCTCGCCAAGCATAACACCCGCCAGCTTCAAGAACCCCGCGGCCGAGCACTTCGCGACCAAATAGAGTGAAGCAATTCAGACATGCTTGGATTCGTGCTTCGCATTGCCAAAGGTGTACATGAATGTTCCGAGCCAAAAAAGCGTCGTAGATTAGCGTCTTCGTTACCAGCCATATGATGAAGCGTTTTACAGGCTAAAGTACCTATAAAATGCCTATGAATCAGGGGGACGAATTTTTATCTACCTGACTGGCATCATTCAATAAACTGCCCAAAAATTCGAGTGCCACCAGTGCCATTATTTGTAAAGACTGCATGGGCTGTCATGGCAGGAGCCCTTTTCTGTCACAGCTGAATCTTTCTCTACACATAAAAATTATTAAATTATAGTTAATTATCAAGAAGCAAGACTTAATAATGCTAATAAAAAAAATCAGCATAAAGATTTGTAATTGTTTCATTATATGGCCTTATTAGACTACAGTATGTTTTATGTCGTCTTTATGACACCACTCCTTCCTACAGAAAACTAGGTTTGAAGTCCATACTTGTTCTCTGTAGATCAAAAAAGGAGGTTATGAAAAAAAAATTGGCCTCGTATCTGAATGTATCACTGCAAATGTCGTCGAAAGACGATAGTCTTGCATCTGGAGAGAATGAACAAAGTATTTATTTAATGTTCTGCGCGAGAATATTGGTGAATTGTATTCTGGAGGCACTGCGCTAAAGAGTCTCGATCCATGCAGTGAAGGCAAACGAGCGCATCGAGGCACGTTAGACACGAGCACTATGTGGCAGTTATCTTCGAAATCACACCGGTCTCGAAAAGGATAAGGTGTAGAATGCAAAGCGACGGGGAAGTGCCATTACCGTGTCGTTTTAGCAAAGCTTTGAGAACACTTGCCTTTTTGAGCATCCTGTTGCATTGTCAGCGCAGCGTGATAAATGCTACAGTCCTTAGAATTAATTATGTATGCCTTCTCTAGTATAAAGACGCATATACAAAATATTAACGGGTTATTACGGTGCCACAGATATGTGCAATAATTGCTTCCTAATTGACAATAGCACAAGTATGAACGCTGAAACTTGAACAATATTGGTGGGCGCTGCAGATGGGGTTGGCCGTTTAGGGTATCGTTACGATGGACAGACAAATGTATAGTAAGACCGAAATTTCGGTGTCGAAGTACCCTAAGAAAGACTATTGTCTTTTTAAAATAAGAAAGGGAACAAAGGGACATGAGAGTGGCCACATGTCCTGGAAGTCAAATATCACAAGAAAAACCAAACATCACAATTTTGAGGTACTGTATAGGGGTAAAGGAAAGTAGAAACTTTAAACGCACTTTTCTCAGTACTAAAATACGAAAAATTGGCCCCGTATCTGCATATTAATCTACAAATGTCGTCGAAAGACTATAGTTTTGCATGTGGAGAGAGTGAACAAAACATATATTTGATGTGCTGCGCAAGAAAATCGGTGAATGGTATTCTGGAGGCGCTGCGTTAGAGTGCCTCGAGTGTGCAGCGGAGGCGAACGAGTGCATCAAGTCACGTCACACATAAGTCATGAGCGCCATCTGGCAGTTTTCTTGGGAAACGAAGCGTGTGGCTCTCAGACAGGTGTGCGCACCCGTCTCGGAGGTGATAAGGTGTGGAACGCAAAACGGCGTGTAGGGGCCACCACCATCTCGTCTTAGCAAAGCGTTGGAAACACTCATCTTTTCATGCAAACGTTGCATGGTCAGCGCAGCGTGATAAGCGCTACGGTCCTTAAAATTACTTATGTATGCCTTTTCTAGTAAAAGACACACATGGAGAATATATATGTGTTATGGTGCCCCAGACATGCGCAATATTTGCTTTTTAATTGACAAGTGCACAAGTATAAACGCTAAATCTTGAGCAACATTGGTGGGTGCTGCGAATGGGATCGCCCGTTTCAAATACCCGGTGCCGTTAAATGTAGACAGACAAATGTATAGACAGACAGACCAAATTCTTGAGTCGAAGGTCCCCAAGAAAGACTATCATCTTTAAAAAAACTCATCAAAAGTGCATCGAAGCAAGCATCAAATGCACAAAAGGCTCTGCCCCCCCCCCCCCCCTTCCCATCACAAAAAAGTCAGTTTCGCCAACAGGGCGAAGCAATGACTGCGATAGCAACACATTGGAATGTTTTACGAAGCAAGGCTAGCACATTTAGGAGTAATATTAATTTAAGTAATCATGTACTTTCTAAGTAACCAAGTTTCCTGTGGCGTGGCCACAGTAGATTGACTACAACAAGGCTCGTGTGTAGTTACGGCTGATAAGAAGCGCCTCCGGCACGCAGCGCATGCTGGTACTAAAGGCTATTCGCAATGCCCACGGCCTACAGGCGGCGCACTGTGCAATCCAAGATGGCTGCGAAAGGATGCTTAACTCGTGAACTCGCATAACAAAAGATAGGATGCACGGACGTACTCCCCATGCCGCTTTCACCGAATGAACTCTTAATCATCAAATGATTGTATATCAAACCAAAGTACTTTCCCAACCAATAGGAACTGCTGAAGGTTCGCTACCTCATTTCTCGCTGCAGCGCAACTGATCGACCGTGCTGCAGCTGATCGACCGTGTATTAACAATGCTTTGAGTAATCCTGTGCGTGCTATACAAAACTGTGCAAACCGGAATTCACGTATGAACTGAATAGCCCTCCAAGATCATTTGTGCTGAGCCTGTCTGGCGGATTTGCCGCAGTAGTAGGCCACTAGCGAATAGCGCGCAGTCGCGGCTGCACAGGAACGAATGTTTAAGGTAGCGATGGTTTGCAAACATATTACGCTGTCATTACTTTCACTCTAAGCATCATGTAGCTGCTTCTTCAACGGAACACAAGCATTTAACTTCCCATTAAGTAGCACTTGTGTCACAGCTATGATCAGACTAACAGTTCACAATTCCCTGCACTTGGATGTTGCAGGTTTCATCAGCACGATCGAAACGAATACATGCGTACACTTTTCGCAATGACAAAATTGTGAAATGTTGTTGAACAACAACGCCGTTCGCACGGCACCAGTGAATTGCTGGAAAAGTTAGGTGTGGACTGCAGTCGTAACTGCATATTTCATTGCTCTAACCATTTCACTTGGCTGGTCGAGCTCGAGCGTGTTGGTGCTATGCGGCGCTTTGTAATATCCACTTTGATTTGGATACATTTAATGAACAAGAAAAGGTATGCTTTTATTTTGAGCTCGCTAAAGAATGTTATAAATAAATACAATCAAAGTGACTTCCGAGCGTAAAAAAACATTAACGCATGACGGGACATGAAGTGCAACTCTCTGCTCGCGAGCTAGCAGCTAATCGTTCACTGTCGCTGTCATTCTCAGCGCGTCAACCATCTACGTCCAATGAAAAATCCTCGATGTCAAGACGGTTTCTTTGAGCATCACTGCTAAAAGTAATATGAGGAATTATCTCCGCCAAACGACTTCGATACCACCAACAACGCCTCATTCACCACGCACAACATTCACACGGCATCACTCACCACGTTTATCTGGGGGTGCGGAGATCATTTCGCTCCGATACCCAGCAAAAAAGGAGTTGCTTGCAGTGTGCTGCCATCTATCAACAAACGTAAAAAACAAGCGGCGCAGCATAGGCCAAGGTTTTGAAGCGCAAATCGCGAGCCTGAGAGACTTTCCGCACACAATGAATGTTATGGGATTCATGCACTACAAAAGCAATGACGAATGCTATACTCGCGTGAAACAAGGCGAGTTTTAACTAAAATAGACGTTAACATTTAACTATCCAAAGTGGCTGCAGAAAATCTTGCAAACCTGATATTTGTACTCTGCAGGCTATAATCGAAAGCACGAGTTGCCACAAATTTCCACGAAAACTTCGCGTCTCGCAAGAACGAATCAGACTTATTGTGCCACAGACGGTCCGGTATATTCACTGATGCACGAAACATACAAAGTGGTTTGTCTTCGTTTCTTGCTGCGCGTTAACCCTGCGGCTTGCACCGCCGAACAAGAGAGCATTGGGAGCGTCTGCCTACTAATCATCCTTCAGAGGATGGTCCTGAATTCCACTAGGTGGCGCAACAGTCTATGAACATTGCAAATGGTCATGTGTCGCCACTGGTGGCAGTTTGTTATGTGTAGAGCGCATCTATATGTGGACAGCGGCTCCAGGTACACTTTTGGCACCGTTTTTTCGTGTTGAGAGTGCAGCCCATAGAAGCTCCCGCCTGCTATGGGGGCAAGAGAGCCGCACGCTGATCGATGCCACAGTAACGCGGACCCGTAAGCCCCCCCCCCCCTGTTCGCTTATGAAATAAATGCGCGTGCAGATGACCCCGGCGGGAAAAGCGATGTTCGCCCCACAGAATGAGAAGCTTGTGCATCCAGAAGGATGCACGAGCACACAAGCCGGCACCAATGAGCTCTCTTTACTTTGATGTCATGAGCCAAATGCAAATCTGTCCTGACATCTGACAGCATGGCTAGAACATGAGCAGGACCTCTGTGCCTCTTCCATCATCCTAAGTTGTACCCTACTACAAACATATAGTAGATTGCAGGAAACAAGTTGTTTCCGGCAATCGGAAACAATCGGAGACGGCCAACCCACCGCCTTTGGGCGAGCTAGGCCGTCTCTTTCTGCGTTCTCATTTCTCAACATGACTCCCCTCCTCCATAGTTTGCCACGCTGGGAGAGCAGGGTGTGACATTTAACCCTTCTCACCCGGTAGCAGATGTCGACAGTGGCGCCGAGCGCAAAGTCTCTCGGGATGCTTCGCGCGCGTGTCGGAAGTGAGAGAGAACTCCTCTGAAACGACATGAGGTAAGCACGCATTTCTTTTCCATTCGTCGTCTCCCTTTATTTGGGGCTCGTTCAGACTTCGCCAACGGTGCCTTGCGCCCGCGGCGAACCCTTACCTTTTGTCACCCCTTTCGAACGCTAAGCCGAAGAGTGTTGCAGTTTCCTAGTGCGTGGTCAAACATGCCGACCCGTACCTCTCAGAAGCCAACGCGAGTGAAGTTTTGCCCTCACTAGAGTGACCAGGCCCTTTGTCCCGGTGTCATTGTGAATAACGGAGACGTGCTCGCGGCACCCCGTGTGGCTTATTCACGCCTGAGGCGTGGATAAGCCCATTTGCTTTCCTGCCGCCCCTGTTGCAACGGGTTCTGTACTGCGTTTGGGTGTTGCCGCAGACAATAAAGTGTTGCGACCTTCAGCAGCATTGTGTTCTTGCCACGGCGATGATTAACGCGTGCCTCGCGGCTCGCTAAGACCGGACCCACGCTAGTGGCCGTAATACTTTGGGATACGTGTACACTACAAACTATGCACACAAACTGAAGACTATGATCGACGGACTGGTCATGACACCATGTGCATGCCATCAACTAAAAGCAAAGAGCTTAAGTGCGTAGTAATTTCACTCACTTCAGTCCATGGCCATCATCCCAGAAGTAGTACTTTGTATTGAGGTTCTTGTAGTCCAAAAGAGCATTATCTCCCCGCCTGATGATTTTGTCCCATAAGACAACCTGATTAAGTGCCTGAAAAAAAAAAAAGTATGATAAGGATCCATGAGTAGAATGCATAATACCAGCTTAACTTGTAAACTATTACTAAAATGCTTCTTTAATGTATTAAACCATAAATTAGAAATCAGGGAGGTCATTTCAATGTGTGGTTACCCACCAGTGTTCATTAACACGATTTAACATAATTTGTCGGAGAGACAGAGAGGTTGAGTAAAGAAAAAGACTAAACTTCAGCAGCTCTAATTGGGAGCACAGCTCAGTGCCTGTAGGGGTGGGGGTATTAAAAACGTGAAAGAGAGAGGCGTCCATGACCGAAGACGTGGCGGGCAGCTTCTATAAGCAGTTGTCCAGTTCAGTGCCCCCAAAAAAGTGAAGAACAGTCTTGAAGACCTAAGTGTGGTGGCGTGCAGGGAAGAGGTGGTCCCTCTGTGTAGCCGCGAGCAGACCGTGGCGACGAAGTGGGGCGAGCAAGATGGTTCATTGTGCGCGAAGTGCTGGGAAAACATACAAGAGGTGCTGGTTGTCTGCCCCGCACACAATGCATGCAGGGGATGAGGCTCTGCTAAGCCGATGACTCCAAGCCGCAGGCCAGGAGCAGCCAATGCATAAATGCAGTAGAGGGGACCTCTGCCTCCTGGTGAAACCCCAGTCAGGCAGCCGGGTTGGTGGTTCCATCCTAGATACACAATCGTCAGGGTGGCAGCGTAGTAACAGCCTCCTCTCAGCCTGCCTTTGCCAGAAAGACTAGAATAATCTACACCTTATCACACTCATATTGTTACAAATTCATAAACAAGGGTTGTGTCGAGTCAACCTTTCGACAAGTGGACTTGTCTTCCTGAGGGCTAAAAACCATAGCTGATTTCTTTACTGCTAGCGTGTCAACGCTCCGTACCCCCTCCTCCACCGTAATGGAGGGAGAGAAGGCAACATTGGACACAAAGGTGTCGAAGAGAGTGGGGGAATTTTACGAGTAAAGAGGGAACGGGTATTCCGTGAATAAGATGAAAATAAGGAAGCAGGGGAGAGCTGAGGATGTAAATGTGTCATTGAATCACGGTTGTCAGAAGTTAACAACGGTAGATTTGAAATTTCTAGGTGAAAGGCTTAACTCCCATTGGTTTTCTTTGTGTATGTACCATAAGGAATGGATTCAAGAGCCCATTTAGAAACGTTATATACACCTGCTAGTTGGAGTGTTTTGAATTTGTGAATGAGGTACGACTGTATATTTCCCGTCTCTTGCAGACCAGAAGTTCGAGTGAAGTTGTATAGTTCGATCGTCGAAATGTGTCCTGCTACATCAAAATGCTGTGCCACTGCTTTCGGTAATTTCTTTGTCGTGTCCGCGTGATGGCTGTTTAATCTAACACTACTAACAGGCTGCCCTGTTTCGCCAATGTACTGTTTATGACAATATGAACATTTGATCATGTAGATAATATTTCCACTAGTGCAGGTAAAACTAGATTTTATATGATGGACATAATCACTTCTGGTGATTTAAACTATCATGCCATATTGAAGGTGTTTGCAAGTCTTGGATCTTGGATGGGAGCAAGGTGTTGTTTGGGCATAAGAGTGAGAGTTTACTTTTGTATGTACTAACATGTTCTTAATATTCCTATTGTGCCAATATACGATCTTTGGTACTTAGGGAAATGCTTTTCTAATGCGCTCGTTACTTTCCAGTATTAAATAATACTTACAAAGGATATTATTTATGTTCGGGAGCACATTTGAGTATTTGGTTATAAATGCTGGCAGCTGGTTGGGTTGTGCTAAGGGTTTTTTTTGTACTAGTTTTCTTTTCCAATCTATTTTACATGCTTTGTTGTAGACCTTGCTTGGGGTGTTTTGTGCATAATTTCTTTCAACTAATGTTTCCTTTAGGTTACTTAAGTGGTGGACTTATTCATTGTCATCGATACAGATCTTTCATATACCCCTCACTTGTATGACAAAAATCCCGTGTTGAGTGACTAGTGTAATTTAGGTACTGTTGACTGTCTGGCGGTTTTCTGTAAAGTGTGGGGGTGCTGACAACACCTGTAAAGTTGTTTGGGCTGCATGGCGCGCGTGTCTCGCCCAAAAGCCGCATATCAGGTTACAACTACTGGGCGATAGGTGTCATTAGTAGCGAGCGGAGATCACCACTATCATGATGGTTGATAAAGTGGTGGCGCCAGCGGTGATCCCTAGCGGAAGGCAAGCCTTGGTGATAGGCGAGAGTTGAGCGAGTCTCTTCTGCGTGTGGCGGTTGCCGCGAACGGTTGTCTGTAGCGTGGGTCCCGGGTGCGTGGCACTGCGGGCTGCGTGTTGGGGGCCCTCATGGTAAGTCAAGCATTGGCGACACCGCCTTGGGTGCGTTATTGTGTTTGTCATGTTATTGTGTGTTTGTCGGTTATTGTGTTTGTCATGTTTTGGAGTGTATGGTAATATTGTGTAAGGATGTCCTAGCGTGTTCGATCACGAGTGCTGTTTAAATAATTCGGCGGACGATATCGTCGTTTTAAATTAGTTAAATAAATGTGTGTTGTTATTTGGTTTGTTCCGACCGAGTCTACTGTGTCCTTTCACTCCAAGAGAGTGGTTGTGGTGCTCGCCTTATCAAGATCCCACAAAAGCGTAGTCTTTAAATGTCCTGCTTCAATGAATACTGCCGTGTCCAGGAAGTTAATTTCATTTGGAGAATGGTGCATGGTAAATTTAATACTAGAGTGAAACCTTTTACATAGAGTGTTGAATGAATTTGATTGGTGTGCTTATGCCATGTTCCCATATAATAAATATGTCGTCTATGTAGTGAAGATAGGTAGAAGGCTTCACTGGAGATGATTTCAACAGTTCTAAGTTTATCATAAAAATGTTGGTGTATGTTGATGCAAAAAGGGTTCCCATACTAGTGCCAAAACTTTGTAGGTAATAGGACGAATCAAATTCAAAATAATCAAGCATCAGGACTAATTCAAGTATTGAGTGATAAACTTCAGCGTTATATGTCAGCTTGCTTTCTATGAGTGACTCTAACACTGCTTTGATTCGTTCTGTTATAGGTATATTCGTATACAAAGAGCATACATCTAATGTTAACAGAATGGTCAGAATTTACTATTCAAAGGAAATGAGGTGTATACTGTAGAAAAGATGGTTGGGTGGATGGTATGTTAGACAACTGATGATTTAGAAAATTTGATAGTGACTCGGGTGTATTGTTTGTTGTTGGACACTATAGGTCTGGCTGGGATTGCTGTGGTAGTTTCTGTATGTAATACTCATGAGTCTTTGGAAGAAGGTAAAAAAAACCTGCTTGCTTGTTTTTAGGAATGAGAAACCGGTGATTCGAGGGTGTGATGAATTCCTTGACTACAAAATTTGTTATGGTATGTTGTAAGCTATTACGATATTCTTGAGTCTGGTCCAAGGCTAATTTTTGATAGTGGGTGTTGTTGAGTTGTCTGATAGCTCCGTTTTTATATTTTGCTATAGGCAAGATTACTATGCTTCCAACCTTGTCCGCTGGTTTTATGACAAGGTCTTTTCTGCTTTGAGAGTTCTTTCAAGACGTCATGTTCTGCATAAGTTGAGTTTTTCGGCTTTTGACTTTGCTTTGTTGTACTCAGAGGCTTTGTATTGAAACTAGTTTTATGTATTGATGTAACTTTTAGCATTGTTCTGTATCTGGTGTCCAGATGCTCGATTGTCACAAGAAGCCATGGCTAACATCTTCTGTATTTGCCTTATCTAAAAAGAACTCCTTTATGCGCTAGCGCCTTGAAAATTCAGTTATATCTTAGCTGAAGATCGTACTCCTTCACCGAGTTGTTCGTGGGACACAATGCAAGACCGTGCTCGAGCAGATCTATATCGACTGGACTTAAGCACAGCGATGTGTCTACCACTTCGCCTTTGCATTTTAAGTGTCGCACTGCGGTTGCAGAATTTGGTGCCATCTTCATTAAATTATTCATAGTTATGTTCATAGCATGAATTTTTGTGCACTTACCCTTTATCAGCTATTTATCTTCTCTTCGTTCTATAAATTGGGTTAGTCCCCTCTTCAGATAAATTGATGCTGTTAAGTTGGTTGACTAATAGAGAAAGATGATTTTCACAATGTTTTTTTTTTTAATGTCTATTAATGACAAAGATGCACTACCTAGAACTCTGTTCCATTGCTTTATTAGGTTAGATGAGACCGAGTACCCAGAGAACATTTAACTTTAATTTTTAAGACCTTACGAAATTTTCTTTTCTTTTTCTTCAAACACATTCTGTAGTTCGTTTCACGACCAGTTTGTGGGATTGGAGAAAAGGACGAGATTTACGATTGCCTTCTCTGCCCTGGGTGCTTGTCAATTGTTTATGGCAGACCTCCAGAGCACAACGTTTTCCGGTGTTTTCTTATTACCTTTGCGTTAATGGTGAGGTTTGACCCGATGCATGGTTCCATAGTGCTTTGTTTTCTAACGTTCCCAGGTGTCTCTGTAGGGAGTAAGTGCGTAGAATTGTTGTCTCTGCTGGTTGTGAGGGTTTCGTTACTGCTGTCCACCGTCCGAGCACACGCTTCTTGTGTCTTAGCTACAGTGTGTTGCAGCTAGTGCTTGCAGTATGTGAAATGTGTTGTGGTGGTTCGTGAGACACCTCAGCGGGATGTGTTTGTTTGAAATCGTTCCAGATTTTGTGCTTGATGTTTCTGCAAATTATCGCAACGCCTGAAAAGTGAGGATCAAGTCCATCTCGAGCGAGCAGGGTTTCGTGGTCCTGGATGACATTTTCGTGGCAGTGCTCAATGTTCCGAAGAAATTCGTTGACCTTACGTGATCCTAGTGCATGAGCTAGGAATGTGCGCAATCGGGTAATGGGGGATTCGTGTTTCAAGGAGCAATCACGGCTTCACCCTGTTTACGGATGTTTTTCCTTCCAAGCCTTCATCTTCCACTTCCTGCTATAGCCCACATGCAAGTTAAGTGGGAAATACACAGGCCTTTCCTGGCAGTGTGTACAGGATCTCTTATGCGGATTGCAAAAGTGTGAATATCAGGGAAAACTGCAACTTGAGACTGAGCCTGCGCCAACATCAGAACGATGCAGGAAAGAAAAAAATTTCCTGTATGAGCGTTATTTTGAGTTGTGCAAAACGCCGAAATGTTTGGCTAGGTCACCATGAAAGAAAAGCCAGCATTGCTAGCAAGATCTCCACTGCATGCGAGAGCTGTTGTAATAAAGGCAAAAGCATTCACAGAAAAAAAAAAAAATTTTACTACTGCAGATAGAAAAACTGCATGATGTCTGCCTGCTTGGCATGCAAGCACACGCACGCAGCAGGCAGGCAATGCCTCCTTGACTAGATGCTCACCGTGTCGCGCGCTTTCCCATTGCGGCGGTGCTCGTTGCCTTACTGACTTTCGTTGCCTTACTGACATGCAGTTGTCCATAGCTCTAGCCTGAAGCTATTTTTCATGCAAATCAATGTACACTAGAATTTCCTGAAACGATACTCAAGCTGGGTGCGTGGTGTTCAATGCTCGACTTACGATTTGGCATGCAGTAATGAGGCATGATCAGTGCATTGATTGCTAGACACAGCCGCCAATGCTTCACATTTAGAAACGCAGGAACTGCTAGCGTAAATCACCAGCACTTAAGATGGAACATGCGGTGACGAAGTACGTCTGCCGACTGAAAATGAAGCGAATTTCAACACGTCTGCTTTCAGTATACTGTCACCTGGAAACACAATAGGAGTGAATTATTGCAAAGGTTTAATAACTACTTGTCCACTGATGCTTAGTTTCTTATTCAAACTTTAACACGGAAAAAGTGTCGCAAAGCCTGTCCTCCACACGCAACGCCACCCCTGGCATCTCCGAAACAGTGGTGACAAGCGTGATGGCTATCTCAGAGGCAGCATCACGTTATCTCTGTTGCAGCGCCTATTGCCCTTCCATGAGAAAAGAACGGGGAGGGAGGGTGCATGCATCTAGTCAAGAAGGCATTCGTACAGGTGATCACTCTCACAGTTGCTTGAAAAGGTGGATAGTGCATCCACGGGAATTTAAAATTTGCCCTTCACCACCATGTTAGACGCATACAGTAAGAGACGATTGTTCGCACAGAACCATCATAGCCTGTTGGCCTTTTACCCTCCCCGTCAAGATTTCAAGATATCTATGGTCACTTTTGAAAATGTTTCGAGAGAAAAGGGGGCAAATATATAGCGCTGATGAGATGTTAATGCACGACGTGAAGAAGTTTCCACTTGACCGAGATTTTCAAGATACGAGAGTTTGAGTTAACGAGGGATTACTGTAATTACTTCTTGCACACTCGAGCAAATAAGCCATGGCTCGTTAGATGCTTATTGTAACAGAAAAAACAAGGAGCAAAATTTTTGTGCCGGTACTGTAATGTGTGACTAGATCTACACTCCGTTCATACATTAAGTGCAACGCTATGGAAGGTGTGCAAGAAGTTCGGCCAGCAAAACGCATAACTCTGCATGCATCGAGGTCGCTCACGTGACATTTGATTAGTGCCGATGCACCCTCACATTTCTTTGTGCTCCCCTACGACGCGACTGGCGAACTGAAAAACTCGGGTATCGAATGACCCTGTGGTGTCCTACCCTGCCTTGATGCTCCAAGTGGCCACCATAGTGACATACCTGTATGTGCAAACTAAGCGATACGCCGCCCAACAGGCGCTCAATGGTGTTTTTGTTTATAAGGCACAAAATATCTTCAGTTACTTCTTGCCATAATAACCAAACAAAAATTCAAGCTATTAGTGTAAGAGCATAGAATTTTGTTTTGTTGTGTACGCATTGACTGCAAGAAGTCTCGCTAGCTTCCACAGCGTTGCACATGATGTATTAATCAGAGTATAAGTACATGGGCGTTTAGCATTTTTGTCTTGACCTTACAATGGGACTGCCATGCCCGAGATCCAACCTTCTATGACAAACATTGTCAATGTGTGTGCATATAAGTACCCATTTAAATTGGAGAAACAACATGCTGGATCATTAGAATCATTACATCTAGGCATGAGAAATTGAGCAATTGAATGGTTGTACGCAATATACCATCATATCTGGAATCATTACAAGTGGACTACACTGTGTACATATGGCAGCATTTCTTGAGGGCATGAGTCATCATTAATGTTCTCTAGCTGAAGAGGCACAACCGCAAAGAGATTTGTGCTGAGTTACAGAGGAGCACAATGTGACCATTCTACACTTGTACATTCTACAGACAGTTGTGAAGATTTGGATGCAATCACACAAGAGGTCCTGATGAACAGGAGGGGTCGATTGCCAACACAGATGGGAGCAATGCATATAGCCTGATGCTTATGCATCTCCTTAATAAACTGCCAGTATGCACCTGTTTTAACGAAGCATTGCTCAAGAGATGCGCCGGATGTAGACACGGCGTTTTATCGCCACATTACAAGCGCGCTGTCTATCTTGCCAGCAGAATATGATTTGTTGCAGTCGCTTTGCTCCCATTAGGGGGCTGCCAGCAGTCTTGCATAATTCGGCACTGTCGACTTTAGCAAGACAGTGAGAACCGGATGACACACAAGTGCTCCCTTTATGATTAAACAGCGGTACAACTCTGGTTGAAACTCGAAAAAGTTACAAAAGGTGTGTCCACTTACGTTGCTCTCCGTCTCGTACTCGGCGGTTAAGTATAGAAACAGCTGTTTGACGTTCCAGTTAAACAGCTCGCTAAGATCTGTTTCCAGTTAAGGACTTCCCAGAACACATATGCACGACATATGCCAACTTTTCGCTAATACTTTTGGGTCATTGCATGCCGATTCCACCATCCAGTGTTTTCCGAGCTTCAGGATTTTTTGCAAGAAAATCACGTCGCTGTTTGTGCCGGTTGTTAGCCCTACTGTACTGAATTTTCGTGGTGTAGTGGGTATGTTGTTGATGGGCAACATGATGCATTGTTGCTGTGTGACTTCAGTTAGAGTCCTGCTGACCAACTGAACTTTTCTCTTTCTTTTCTGCTTTCAATATTGTTTCAAGTAATTTGCCTATTTTAAAGGCAGCATTTTACAGTGATAACCGCATTTTCCTACAGGGGAATGCGGTTATCATCTACGTTCCATTGTCAACACAGGTGCACCACAAGAAATGGGATCAGCGTGGTGACTTCCAGATGAGCCATGCAGCTTTAAAGATTTAAAGTGGCAAATACTACTTAACTGGGGGGTTCTGCAAATGCCAAAGGTGCGTTTTATGGACTCAATAAAAATATTTAATCATATTCAGTACACAAGTCTTATAGCATGCTAGTAGCATTGACGCAGTACACTGATGGATGATTTGGCATGGAATGACCACTGGAAAGCGTCGAAACGGCGCCGCCTGACTGAGTACTACAGCGTGCCGCCGTCTGCTCGTAAGCTTCTGGTCAATTACAGCATAAAAATTTACATGCGGTACGCCTATGTTTGGTGAGCGTCGGTCTCAGCATATTTTGGAAAAACTATAGACACGGCGGCTGAGAGAGTTTCGGACTGTACGAGGCCATTTCTTCGAATACTAAAAAGGATACTGGCTTTAAGGTCGAACGTTACAAAACCCAGGTCATTCTTCCCTCTAGCAGTACTGAAATCCTGGACATTCTTCCTGCAAAAGACAAAAACGGGCAATATTATTAATAGGTCGTTCAAACGTAGCGCAGCCGTACGCTTGGCCCAACTTACACGACAGCTTTGATGGTTTGCAGCTCAACTTCTGACTGGTATCTGTGGAATGCCGTGGACAGGAAACAGCAAAAGGTTAGCGCTGTTAATACGCTTAACGTAAATGCGAATATTGCGTTGGCTCTAGAAATAACCGTGTTCATAGCTGTGCTGCAACACACACACGGGCTAAGCTACGTAGACAAGCGCGACTGACTGTAAAAGACTTGTAGACGTATGAAAAATGATTTTGCCGACACATTGTTGCTGGCTGAATACTGTTCTTTACGCTAAAGCAAAAACAACTTGGGAGTAATTGTTATTCAAGGCTACTAAAATAGCTTTTTAACATTGACAAAAATGTTATGCCACAACTTATGCGCTTATAACGCTAGTTTTTTTTAGAGAGAAAGAGAAAAAAAAAGATGGCAGCACAATGCGAACGGTGGTTTGGTTTCCTTTACAGACCGCGCTGTTTGAAATTTGGGGCGTGCAAACGCCAGGTTAACCGGGCTATCCAGCATAGCCAGGCTGCAGCAGTTCTTTCCTTTCGTAGGGAGCCTTCAGGGGGGGGGGGGGGGGGGGGGGAGTGGTCATAAAAGGGAAAAGAAGAGAAAAGTGAGCCCCGTAACCGTCTGCATCAGGGTGCGACACCTCAATAGTAGCTCACAATAGATGGGTTGATGTCGCAGGTCCCGTTAATTAGGGAGGCGATCGCCGGGCTAATTCCAGGGCCGAAGTATCGGCCCCCCGAATCGCACACTAAAGCGTGGACAATTTAGAAGTGGTCTTATTTGGCGTGCCAGCGGACGCCGGCTGTGGCCCAAAGAACAAGTCAGAGCCGAGAGTTGATAAACAAAACAAAAATATATTCTCAATAATGGCAGATCAAAACAATACACAAGTATGCACACTCCACAATAGTTGAGTACAATGTCACCAATCAAACTACGTACTACACAGTACAATCAGCCACACTCGAAACAACGGACACATACGCACTACAATGCAGTCGCATTCATTGAACAACCAAGACACTTACGGACTAAACAGATAGAACCTATTCAGTCTAAGTCCTTGGAACAAAAGTCTGGATGATACTCTTCCGAGAATCACTCACTCAAAGTCCAGCGTTGTTGTCGTTCCGCTGCCCCCGAAGTTTCTCTTCTAGGAAACCTCGCGTCTTCACTTGGCCACTCTCCAAGCTTCAACCTTCTTCGCCGGAAACACGTCGGCTTCACACACGCAGCTGTTGCCACGCCTCTTCGCTCGATAGCGGTAGACACACGCTCTTGCCTGTAGCTGGAGCCTTCACCCCTCAGGTGGAAATCCTCTTCTTCTCCTGCTTTGTCACTATGGACAAAACCTTCACCGACTACACGGCGGAATACCTTACGCGCTCCGGCGCTAACTTCCGTCTTCCCCTGGTCTACCATCTCGGCTGCTCGATTAAATACCTTCCGCGCGATATTCCAGAAAGTTCTCATCATTTCGTCGGCGCGATACGCAGCGAAGACTGGGGAGAGGGCGAGACGGTTCGAAGGCCGTTCGCGACGGATGACGCAGCCCGGCATCACCCCGCCCCTTTCCATCTAGAACATTCGAGGGCTTGTTCGGGCGCCGATGACAGGAGGTTCTTCGGAGAACCTACGCTTCCAAGGGTAGAGGGACGCGTGCCCGGGGAGTCTTTGGATGCTTGTTTTCTTTTTTTTTATCGTTGACCTCGCGGCATCACTCCGGTGTTTCGTCGCGAGAATTTGGCGGCGCGCCCTTTTTTGAGCGCTCGGTTTGTGACACTGCCCCCCACTTTAAAAATATTATTTCATAATATTCAAAACCACACAAACGAGCGCGAACAGTCCCCACACTCTCTAAGACTGTAACATAGTCCGTCGCTCATGACACGTCACATTCACAATAGATCACTCAATACAATTGTACATTGTAATTCAATCACACAACACATGAATATAGCCGCAGGTACATGAGTACAACACTCCATCACATATTCCAGACAATACAAATGTACAAAGTTCTCTCATTACAACAATTGTACGATACTATACATCACGTCACAGCACAAACACTTCGACACTTGTGACACAGGATAACACAATAACAACACAGCCAAATGCATTCCGATTTGACCTCAGCACCTATCCTAAGTACTTCAAGCTGCGCTTGCGCCCTTTCTTGCGGTGCTCGCTCAATCTCTTCTTGTTTTTCCTCGTTTTCTTCCGGCGAGCCCTTTCCAAAGACGGTATCTGAGGCGGCGTCTCAGCCATCGTTGTCACTTCCGACACTGTTAACGGGTCATGACACTAAACCGATCCTGTCACCCGCTTGTTCATGTCACGACATTTGGCCTGGCTGGCCGACTCCGTCACCTTTACACTGTCGCTCGGTTGAGGTCGTGCCGACGTAAGTCCAGCTGCCCAGCACGTAAACTCATTCAATACGATGATGTTCTCATTCACTGTCTGTTGCGCCCAGGCTTCACCTTGGGCTCGAGTGAAATCCTTCACAGAATTGTTCTCCGCTGAGTCTCGCGGTCCCTGTGTCAGCGGAAGCTCCATCTTCAGGTCTTCCCCCAAACATTCTGGATCATTCGGCCCTCGCGCCCCGTCGATGTTTCCGATGACGAGGTCGTACAGAGGGGTCGTCATGCATAGAGCAGTAACCTTCCCGCTGAAGTACGGGATTTCAACTTCAATCTCTGCTTCGGGAAGCATCCGAACCGTACTGTCAATTAGGCAAACTGGTTTCGTTTTGCCTGTTAACTCACTTTCCCGTACCAAATTTCTCCGCACGATAACAGTGGAGCTGCCGGTATCTCTTAACACCGTAACCTTCTTGCACGCAACTTTTCCAGGCAGCGTTGGCATTCCCTTCGTAACACCGGTCGGCTGTTTTGTCATTACAGCACGCACAATAGGAAGTTTCTCCCCATTTTTCAACTCTACGAACCCGTCGGTGACGGCATTCTCATCGAATTTCGGTGCTGCTAGCACACAGGATACCTGGTGAGTTTGACTCGCTCCGTTACTACATGCGTCTGCTTTGTGCCCAGTCTGACCACACTTGAAACATTTTACTACCGTAGGGCTCGCAAAGTTAGTACGACAGTTGTTCGTGCGATGACCCACTCGGTTACACAGAAAACATCGCGGAATAGTCTCCGGTGCACGCTTCTTTGGTTCGGGTGCCGAATTTTCGAGTCTTCGGGACACTCCTTCTTGACTTTGGCCAAATTAGTGCCACCTTGCGCTTCCAAGAATTGATCGGCTAATTCAAGCATGTCTTCAAGTGACTTAGCTCTCCTCTCTTTCAAGTACAGCGACAGGCTTGGGTGGCAACTAGTAAGAAATTGTTCTCTAATTAGGAGCTCTTTAAGTTCATCGTACTCCTGCGCTGTCCCTGAAAGTTCAATCCATCTGTCGAAATAATGGCAAAGTCGGGCGGCATACTGCGTAGCCGTCTCACCATCAGCTGGCTTTCCTGTCCGAAATCTGTCCCGGAATCTTTCCACAGTAAATCTAAATCGCTTCAGCAAAGCAGCTTTCACCTTTGCAAAGTTGGCTGCATCGGTCGGCGTCAGCCTACCGTACACACTGAGCGCTTCACAACTCAAGCAAGTACTCAAAGCAGTTTCCCATTGATGTTCCGGCCAATTCTGGCTCCTCGCAATCGTCTCAAATCGGTGAAGGTACGCGTCAAGGTCGTCCTTCCTTTCATCAAACGCTACGAGCAGCTTGCTTGGGTTCAAGCGGAAGCCATGATCTTCCAGTTCGCTGCTTACAACTCTAGCTTGGACCGGAGTTTCACTTCGCTGTTGCAAACGGAGCCGCTCGAGTTCTATCTCGTGCTGTCGCTGCCGTTCCCTTTCCTCTCTTTCTTCGTTCAGCTGTTGCTCCTTTGCCTCTCTTTCTTCTTTCACCTGTCGCTCATTTGCCTCTCTTTCTTCTTTCTCTCTCTCAGCTGCCAACCTCTCTCTCTCCACCGCCTCTTTCTCCTTCTGGCTTACCCACTTTCGTAGTTCGGCGCCAGAAAGACCCATCTTCTCACCAAGAGCTACTAACTTTTCGAGATCCATGGTGTCTCGCAAATAAAACCCTGCCGCGTGCAAAAGATCTCTGCCTAAATCAGTATATCGGAACAGTCTCCTGCGCTCGTTAACGAGAACACTGAGCAACACATAAAATCGTTCCGATAGCTCACTCAACAACTCGAGGCTCTTTCTCACTACTTTGGACACCCTGTGCACCAAAAGGTCCTGTCGAGGACGCCAAATTAATTGCCACGGGTCCCGTTAATTAGGGAGGCAATCGCCGGGCTAATTCCAAGGGCCGAAGTATCGGACCCCCCGAACCGCACCACGAAAGCGTGGACAATTTAGAAGTGGTCCTATTTGGCGCGCCAGCGGACGCCGGCTGTGGCCCAAAGAACAAGTCAGAGCCGAGGGTTGATAAACAAAACAAAATTATATTCTCAATAATGGCAGATCAAAACAATAAACAAGTATGCACACTCCACAATAGTTGAGTACAATATGTCACCAATGAAGCAACGTACTACACAGTACAATCAGCCACACTCGAAACAACGGACACATACGCACTACAATGCAGTCGCATTCATTGAACAACCAAGACACTTACGGACTAAACAGATAGAACCTATTCAGTCTAAAGTCCTTGGAACAAAAGTCTGGATGATACTCTTCCGAGAATCACTCACTCAAAGTCCAGCGTTGTTGTCGTTCCGCTGCCCCCGAAGTTTCTCTTCTAGGAAACCTCGCGTCTTCACTTGGCCACTCTCCAAGCTTCAACCTTCTTCGCCAGAAACACGTCGGCTTCACACACGCAGCTGTTGCCACGCGTCTTCGTTCGATAGCGGTAGACACACGCTCTTGCCTGTAGCTCGAGCCTTCACCCCTCAGGTAGAAATCCTCTTCTTCTCCTGCTTTGTCACTACGGACAAAACCTTCGCCAACTACACGGCGGAATACCCTACGCGCTCCGGCGCTAACTTCCGTCTTCCTCTGATCTCCCATCTCGGCTGCTTGATTAAATACCTTCCGCGCGAGATTCCAGAAAGTTCTCATCATTTCGTCGGCGCGATACGCAGCCATGACTGGGGAGAGGGCGAGACGGTTCGAAGGCCATCCGCGGCGGATGACGCATACCGGCATCACCCCGCCCCTTTCCATCTAGAACATTCGAGGGCTTGCTCGGGTGCCGATGAGAGGAGGTTCGTCGGCGAACCCACGCTTCCGAGGGGAGAAGGACGCGCGCCCGGGGAGTTTTTGGATGCTTGTTTTCTTTTTTTATCGTTGACCTCTCGGCGCTTCGTCGCGGGGGCGCGCCCTTTTTTGAGCGCTCGGTTTGTGACAGTTGAGGAGGGATTAAAAGAATAGCATTAAAGGTATATATATATATATATATATATATATATATATATATATATATATATATATATATATATATATATATATATATATATATATATATATATATATATATATATATATATATATATTATTGTAAAGAAGAGGAAGTACTCCGGCGCAGAGGCAGCAGCATCGAGTGTGCAGCAGCGGCTCGAGCTCGGAAATTGCGGCTGGTGCATCACCTTCCAAGCCTTCCAAACATCAACCTTTCTGCTTAATAAATCTCCTTTATAATTGGTGGAGCCGTGCCGGGTACCGTCCCTTACACCTTCCCGCTACCATCCTGGAACTCCGTTCTCGACGGCTACCTTCTGCTATGCCGGACGCCGATCAGCAGACGCTTCCATCTGTTCCGGCCACCTGTCCAGGCAGTGTTCCTCAGCGGGAGCCTCCAATTTTCAGTGGAACAGATGACAACGACGTTGAAGAGTGGCTTTCAACTTTCGAACGGGTGAGCGCTTTAAACAGATGGACGGACGCGGACAAGTTGACACGCGTTTCGTTCTATCTCGCGGGTGTAGCCAGCCTTTGGCTTAGAAACCACCAGGCAGACGTCCGAACGTGGCCGCAATTTAAGACGTCGATTGTAGCAGTTTTCGATCGACCTGCTGTCCGAAAACTTCGTGCCGAGCAACGTTTACGCACACGCACACAAGAAACGGGTGAAACCTTCACAAGTTACATAGAGGACGTCGTCGATTTGTGCAGACGCGTGAACGCCGAAATGACGGAAGCTGGAAAATGTAAGCACATCCTCAAAGGGATTGACGACGACGCTTTTCAAATGTTCTTGGCGAAAAGCCCGACCACTGTTAACGACGTAATTAGCCTCTGCCAAAGCTACGATGAATTGCGGAAGCAGCGAGCTCTGACAAGACGTCCTCCAGCGCACGATTTGGCATCGCTGTCTAGTGTGATCAGTGGTCATGACCAGGCGTCACTAATAGCCGAAATAAAAGCATTTGTCCGCGAAGAAGTTGCACGACAGCTTTCCTTGGTGCCTTTCACACCAGAAGCTACCACAACTTTACCATCGTCTGTGCGTGACGTCATTCAAGGAGAGGTCGCCGAGGCCTTACCAGCTGCTCGCGAGCCTAATCTTGTGGCTGCTTCTCTCACCTACGCCGCGGCTGCAGCCATGCCAACTCGCAAGCTCCGTTCCAGCCTCGCGCGAGCTATCCCCCAGCTCCAGTTCACTGGACCAGCACTAACACCGCGAACCCGTGGCGCACCCTCGATAATCGCCCGATATGTTACGCTTGTCGATACCCCGGACACGTCGCAAGATATTGCCGCCACCGGACGCATATCACCAATGAAAACCGCCGTGAGCCTTTCTTCCCGCTTGACTCCAACGCGCGATACGGTTCCTCCACTCCAATGCCAGCCCGCTACCAGGACGACCACCGCCCTCGGCCGGGACGTCTTCGCTCGCCCTCTCCACGCCGCCGCTCGCCTTCTCCTATGCGTCGACAGCCCGCACCTAACGAGGAGGAAAACTAGACGACGCAGTTCCTGAGGCAAGAACTGTGCAAGCATCGGTTTGCCCAAGTCCTCATTTGTCACCTACCAATGTTATTGATGTGTTCGTCGAAAATATCCCTACTGTCGCTCTTGTAGATACCGGTGCAGCTGTTTCGGTAATAGATGCTGGATTTTGTCGCTCAATTCGTAAGGTTACGACGCCTTTCTCCGGATTATCGCTTCGCACAGCCAGTGCTCAACCTGTTCAACCGACCGCAGTATGTACAGCCCGCCTGACAATTCAGGACGTTCTGTATACGATAGAGTTCGTGGTTCTTTCATCATGCTCCCATAATATTATTTTGGGATGGGACTTTTTGTCGCGTCATAACGCCGTAATCGACTGTGCTAGGGCTGAGGTCGAATTTTGCTCACTGAATGACCAAGCGTCCGTCGACACCCAGTTTGCCGCTAAACTTGTCGTTAGCGATGACACCTACATCCCTCCATGCTCTTTTGCGTTCGTGCCAGTTTCATGCAGCGCCATATCCGACGGCACGGTCTTCTTCACACCATCTCCAATATTCGTCGCCCGAAGAGCTCTCCCCCTGCCTTTTGCTGCTCTCGATCTTGTAGAAGGGTCAACCACAATGCCAATTTATAATCATGAGTCGTCGTCTTTATCCCTACTTTGTCGCGAGTGCTTTGGCCACGTCGAGACAATCAGTTCTTCCAGAATTATATCCGTCCCCGATGAGGTGCCTTCTACCTCCGTCTGTGAACTGGCTGTCGTCTCAGCGCCTGACTCAACGTCGGCAAACGTATTTCAACCATTCATCGCTGCAGATTTGACATCTTCGCAGCGTTCACTACTCCTCACCATTCTTGAGAGCTACCGCCACTTTTTCGACGTTGAACAAACATCTCTCGGCCGTGCCTTAGCAGTAGAACACCACATCGTGATCCCCTGCCTGCGACGAGGCTTTCACCACCCTGCGACGGCTTCTTACGACGCCACCCATTCTAGGCCATTTCCATCCTGAAGCTCCTACTGAAATCCACACCGACGCCAGTGGTTTAGGCCTGGGTGCTGTGCTCGCACAGCGTAAACCGGAACATCAGGAATACGTCGTGGCATACGCTAGTCGCACACTTACCAAGGCTGAGAGCAACTACAGCGTCACAGAAAAGGAGTGCTTGGCCATTGTGTGGGTCCTTGGAAAGTTTCGCCCATATCTATATGATCGTTCTTTTGACGTCATGACCGACCACCACGCGCTGTGCTGGCTTTCGACGTTAAAAGACCCATCTGGCCGCCTCGCTCGCTGGGCGTTGAAAATTCAAGATTACGACATACGCGTGGTTTATCGGTCAGGACGGAAGCATGCTGACGCTGACGCCCTTTCCCGTCCCCCCCCCCTGTCCCAGAATGCCACAGCTGACTCCGCTTGCGATTCCACATTGTCATCGCTTGACTTTGACACCATTGCTATCGAACACGCAATGACCCGTGGACTGCGTCTCTCCTCAATCATCTCTCCGACACTGAACTCCCAAAGACGCGAACGCTTCGGCGCCAAGTTCCACACTTCTCGATACGTGACACGCTTCTCTATCGACGTAACTACGCACCAGAGGGACGCAAGTGGCTGCTCGTCGTTCCACGAACCCTGAGGTCGCAGATTTGTTCCTCTTTTCACGCTGACCCACAATGTGGCCACGCAGGAGTCTTCAAGACCTACGAAAGGCTTCGGCATCGCTACTACTGGCGTGGCATGAATACCTTCGTCCGCAACTTCGTCCGCTCTTGTGCCGAATGTCAGCGCCGAAAATCTCCACCACACGCCTCCGCCGGTGAACTGCAGCCTTTACCATGCCCTTCCCGACCCTTCGAACGGGTTGGAATAGATATTTATGGGCCACTTCCATTGACTCCGACTGGCAACAGGTGGATTATAGTTGCTATCGACCACCTAACGCGCTATGCTGAGACCGCTGCTCTTAAAACGGCTACAGCACGGGAGGTTGCCACTTTTCTACTGCGTCATTTTGTGTTGCGTCATGAAGGCCCTCAAGAACTCCTCAGTGACCGCGGCCGCGCCTTCTTGTCCGAGGTCATTGAAAAATTGCTCGCTGAGTGTGCTATTGTACATCGCACATGTACTGCTTACCACCCACAAACCAATGGGGCTACCGAGCACTTTAATCGTACTCTCGGTGACATGCTATCTATGTATGTGACGCCTGACCACTCTAACTGGGACTTAGTTCTCCCATTCATTACATACGCCTATAATACGGCAACGCAAGCGACAACAGGCTTCTCCCCTTTTTACCTCCTCTACGGCCGTCACCCCTCCCACACCATTGACACCATTTTGCCCTATCGACCAGACGCGTCCGAGTGCCTACCGATCTTGGACGCCGCCAGACACGCAGAAGAATGCCGCCAGTTAGCTCGTCGCTTTACCTGCGATGACCAAAACAGGCAAAAAGCAATTCATGATGCCCAGACCTCAACTCCCGTTTTTCTTCCGGGTTCTCTTGTATGGCTGTCAGTGCCGCATCGCACACCTGGGCTCTCTTCCAAACTTCTGTCAAAGTACGATGGGCCATATCGTATTGTCGAACAAACTTCGCCAGTAAACTACCTCATTGAGCCTCTTACGCCACCATCAGACTTGCGACGTCGCAACCGCGAGATTGTACACGTCCAGAGGCTCAAGCAATACCACGGTTCAACGCCGCCTGCCCAGGACTAAGTCGCCAGGATGGCTCCTTTTTTCTCCGTGGGGCCATTGTAAAGAAGAGGAAGTACTCCGGCGCAGAGGCAGCAGCATCGAGTGTGCAGCAGTGGCTCGAGCTCGGAAATTGCGGCTGGTGCATCGCCTTCCAAGCCTTCCAAGCATCAACCTTTCTGCTCAATAAATCTCCTTTATAATATATATATATATATATATATATATATATATATATATATATATATATATATATATATATGTATATATATATATATATATATATATATATATATATATATATATATATATATATATATATATATATATATATATATATATATAGAGAGAGAGAGAGAGAGAGAGAGAGAGAGATGCGCTGAGACAGCGAGCGAGGACATATGAGGGATAGGAAAGATAGGAAAGATGGAAACGTGGACCATGTTCTAGAGAAGTGGTTATAAGATGGAAAAGAAGATAAAAGTGAGCTCCGTAACTGTCTGCATCAGGGTGCGACACCTCAACAGTAGCTCACAAGGGATGGGACAGCGAGCGAGAACATATGAGGGGATAGGAGAGATAGGAAAGATGGAAACACGGTCACAGGAGCCCGAGGACCGGGCACCACTTGCGAGAGCTCTTGTCGGCGTCAGGAGATGGCGTAGGGCAAGTCCAGTAGGTAAGAGCTACGCTGTCGTCGGATATCGGCGTCAGGACATGACTATAGGGCCAGCCCAGTCAGCCAGAGCTACGCTGACGTCGGAGATCGCGAGGGCACAACCGGTCGGCACGGAATCCAGCGAGCGACATACCATGTTCTAGATATATAATTGGTTATAACAGAAGAAAAGAAGAGAAAAGTGCCGACCCGTAACTGTCTCTCCTTACAAGGACACCTCAACAGGTCAGCACAAGAATGGAGTATGGGGAATGAAAAATATAGGAAGGGTTGGATTGGCGCGTTGTAGAAAGCGCGTGAAGCACTCGCCGAAGCACGTAACCTCTCTACGGAAAAAATTGTGAGCCGTAGCACTCACTAACAGGAGTCCAGTAGACCTCGATGGGGAGGCACTAATGTTCCTTCAGGTCACAAGCGCTCAAATAGCGCAGAAGTCTTGAGGAAGGGGATGAGGGCAGCTTGCGCGCGCTTCACCAGGCATGCGTGCGCACGGGGAAAGAGAATCACATCAACAGTGGTGGCGGAGAGTCCCAGTTTGCTGTAAGCACCGAAGAGTGATCTGCGCGCGTCCGAATACTCCTCATACTCGAAAATAACGTGATGGAGTGTTTTGGGCTGCGGGAAATGACGGCAGTTTGGGTCTCCCCAACCCGACTGTCTGTGAACCTGTTCCGCCATGCGGTAGCAGCCAATGAAGTTGATTCTCAAGACAGAAAGGAAGAGAAAAGTGAGCCCCGTAACTGTCTGCTTCAGTGAGCGACACCTCAACAGTAGCTCACAAGGGATGGGGGTGAGGAGGGATAAAAAGGATAGGAGTAAAGGTGTAGAAAAGAGGAAGAGACGTGAGGTGGTAAGCCAGAGGGAGCTACAACAAACCGAGGGGATGGGAGAGATAGGATAGATGGATACACGGTCACAGGAGTCCGACCACAGGGCACCACTTGCGAGAGCTCTTGTCGGCGTCGGTAGATGGAGTAGAGCAAGTCCAGTTGGTCAGAGCTACACTGTCGTCGAAGGTCGTCGGCGTCAGGAGGTGACGTAGGGCGAGCCCAGTCGGCCAGAGCTACGCTGACGCCGGAGATCGCGAGGGCACAACCGGTCGGCACAAAATCTAGCAAGCGAGTGGTGGTGGTGGTGGTGGTAGTGGTTAGAAGATGAGAAAAGGCACCTAATTTCTGCAACCCGATCGGGAGCACGGCGCAGTGCCTGCGGGGTAGGCAAAATGGAGAAAAGTGGAAAGAAGAGGAAAGATTAATTGAGCAGTGGAACGTTCGTCATCAACAGAAGCAGCAGTCCAGAACCAAGGGTAGGGGTGGCAAGGGGACCATCCTAAGCGGTAGGCTACGATTCCCGTCTCGTCCAGGAACTCCACCAGGCTCCGGAGCGCTGATAGATGGGAACGAGATGGGAACAGTAGGTGCTCTAGGGTGGTGGCAGGAAGGCCATGTCTCCGGTAGGCTGCGGTGACCCTCAAGCGTTCCTGGGCCAAGGCAGGGCAGGCACAGAGGAGGTGCTCCAGGGTCTCGGGGTCGCCGCAGCGGCTGCAGGCTGGGGATGCGCCGCATCCCTTGAGGTAGCGGCGGGCCGCGGTCCACACACATCCGGTCCGCAGCCGCAGCAGGTTGGCTCGTTCTCTCCTGGTGAGGCCTGCCTCAGGAAGACGCCTGGGTCCCCGCCCATTGGCCACCCTCTGGTCCGGGTGGACTGAGGCGAGGAGCTTCTTGATACGGGCCTGCGAGTAATCTCTCACCGCCACGGCTTGGGTGACGGGGGTTCCCAGCTGATGTGCTGCCTTGGCCAGCGTGTCCGCCTCCTCGTTGCCAGCTATGCCCACGTGAGAGGGCAGCCAGTGGAAGGAGACGGACGTCCCGGCTGCTGCTAGGGCCCTGTACTTGGTTGCCAGGAGACTCCCCGTGAGCCCGGCACGGCGATGTTTGGCCAGTGTTTGCAGGGCTGCCTTGCTGTCACACAGGACTGCGACCGGTTGTGCCGGAACGACCTCGGCCAGCAGGTCCGCCACCAGGTGTAGCCCTGCCAGCTCCACAGCCGTCGAGCTCGCCGGGAAGGGTAGTCGGCACTGCCTGCTGATGGCCCGGGATGGGATGACGCAGGCGGCCGCCGCTGAACCGTCTGGCATGACGGATCCGTCAGTGAAGACCTGGAGCCGCCCTGCCAGTTGCTGCTGGAGCTTGGAGACAGCGGCCTGTTGCAGTGCTGCAGCAGGTGTTCGGCGCTTGGTTACCCCGTCCAGGTACAGGTGGACCTCAGTCGGCTGGTGGTGGGGTGGTGGAGGGGTTACCGGGACTGGCGGGTCCGGGACCATCTGGTGGTAGAGTGCACAGAGACCACCCATCCGTGACCTCGGCTGGCTGCGAAGTCGCTCCAGGAGGGTTCTGCCGTCGGCAGCACGGTGTAGGTGGTCTACGTGCCCCGGAGCACGCTGGAGCATGTGCAGGGACAGGGGCCACTCTCCAGCCTCGGCCAGGGTCGCTGTCACGGGGGAGTACCTGGGGAGCCCCAGGATGGCCCTCACTGCTCTCCTGTAATGTCCCTACAGGTCCAGTCTCCTGGCAGGCGTCAGGGCCACCAGTAGAAAGGCGTGCAGCAGGACTGAGGACGCTGAAGCCTGGTTGAGTCGAAGCGCCAGCTTGGTTGAGCAGCCGTCCTGCCATCGTATCCACGCTGCTGCAGCTTGCTGATGGCTCCCTGGACTCGCCGTACCTGTGTGCAGGCGACCTTGGCAGCTGGGACCCAGGTGAGACGGTGGTCGATGGTGAGCCCCAGGTACTTCACTGTCAGCTTCCACGGCAGGTTGCGGTTGCCGACCCTCAGCTGCTTCGCGTAGCGTCGTGCTGCGGCTAGCGGGTGGATCAGCAGGGCCTCGGTCTTGGTTGCGGAGACCTTGAGTCCGATGCCACTGAGGTAGGCGGACACCGCATCCAGGGCCGCCTGCAGTGACGTCCTGATGGCTGGAATGGACCGCCTCGGTCCCCGGGCCCAGAGTGCCACGTCGTCGGCGTAAAGAGAGCAGCGGGCCGCGAACCTGGTGCCTGTCGGAAGAGAAGCGGGGAGTCCTGCCATCGCCAGGTTGAACAGAAAGGGGCTCAGCACGGAGCCCTGTGGTACACCTGCGGTGATGTCCCTGGGTTTGCTGGTCTCCTTTCCAACTCGAACCCGGAAGGTCCTGCCGGTCAGGAAGGCAGCCACGAAACTGCGGAGGCACCCGTGAACGCCAAGTCAGTCCAGAGATGTCTAGATGACCTCGTGTGGGAGACTGTCAAAGGCACTCTCCACGTCCAGCAGGAGCAGCATGGCCACGTTACCACAGCTCTTGGCATCCTCAAGGGTGGCGACGACGTCGGAAATGGAGTCGGCTGTGCACCGGTGGCGCCTGAAGCCAGTCAGTTGTTCCGGGAAGAACTCGAGTTGGCCAACAATCCACTCGAGTCGCTCCAAGGACACCTTCTCCCGCACCTTGCAGGGTGCCGAGGGGAGAGAGACTGACCTGTACGAGGAGAGGGCCATGGCTTTCTTCCGGGGGGGGGGGGGGGCTTCAGGATCGGGGCAACGATCGCAGTGCGCCATGACTCCGGTACGACCCCCACGCGAGTCCAGCAGACGATGCGCAGGCTGTCAAATTCTACCATGCTGTTAGATTCTGCCATTGATCGATGCTGATTGGCCCAGTGGTCTGCTACAACCTCTCTGATTGGCCTAAAATGCCGCCATTAGAAAAAGTGACAATATGGTAGAATACAACGCCTCCTAGATTTCCCTTGCCTGCCGGATGAGTGCAAAACGCCCGTCATCTATGAAGGCGCTGCCTACGTAAGAATAACGGTCTTTGTACTTGGCCTTTGAGATTGGCAGTTTTGGCGTTTGCTACTGATTTCAAAGGCTATGCCTTGTATTGAAAAAGTTGCTTGATGAATGACGGTGTCACTTATGTAGAGTTAATTATAATTACGTTTACGCCTTTTTAAAACTTTTTACGTTATTCTTGCTGCATATAAGCTCCAAAAACGTAAAAAATTATTTGAAGACACCCCCTACTTGAGTGGCGTCACCACCGTAGTTCCGACGACCGCCGTTTCCCAAGTGACCGCCGATAATCCGGCAGGCAAAAGAAATCTAGGAGGCGTTGGTGGAATAAGACTGAGAAGCCGCGCGCCAACCGACCAGAGCTCGCGATGCCTCCGAATGTTATGCCTAATGGCCGCCGCTTCGAACAACGTTTCTAGACTAGGCAAGTTGCAAAACTCCCCGTGTAGTCACACGGCGCCGGGACAGCTTCCGGTTTGGTGGCACTGGCGGCGCAACAAGCTTCTGCTAGCACTGTATGCACAGCATGTGCAGAGGAGGAGGAAACTGCCGAACAGTTGATAATGGTCTGTAAAGGGCTTCACCCTATCAGGATGATGGTGCAGAGTTTTTTAAAACATTGGTGTTTAGAAACAGGGAGGGCAAAATAGGCTTTAAGCGGGTAGAATCAACTAGAAGAAGGTTATCTGGCTGGTGGCTAAATTCAAGGCACGAGTGAAAATTAAACCCTTCACTGCAAAGTGCCAGTCCTCAACTTCAATATTTAAAGGGAAAAAAAAGATAAATCCAGTGGTTAGTTCACTAAGTATTACGGCTAGGTGGCGTTAGCCGCCACCCGATCTAAAGGGTACAGCCACATCCACTCATCCATTCATCCAGCAGACGAAAGCGCGTAGTCGTCGTGGCAAGACGCCGTGGCGGCCATTCTGAAAGAGCTTTGCCAACAGTATATTATCGAGATTTGTTGTGCTGCCGCAGGAACTTAATACTGCGTAATATTTAGCGGTGTAAAGAAAATAAAGTATAATGGTTTTCTGTACTGCCCACAATAAACAATGCTTTATATATATAGCATAACATACGAGTCTTTCGGTTAGTTGCTAGTTGGTGTACGTTCGCAATGGATTTTTAGACGCGAAAAACTCAATTACAATGTCTTTCATCCTCTTTTGTGGCTGTGTTTTTCGTGCTTGAAAATAAATTACAATTATGTAGGGCAATCTCGTAGCTTTTGTCTGGTTATGTAGGGAGCTTTTTTTTCTTGTCAGTCACATTCTTTAGCAACCTAGACCGTCGAAAAGCTACACGTGCGGCCATTTTCTTGAGCATGTCTTCCCCCTGCTTCTTCTGGAGTTCCTCTAATGAAACCTGTTAACAGAGCTGCAGCCAAAGCTTCGAGCAGAGACCACACTTTGGGGTATCGGTGAGAACTTCATAGTCATTACTCACGGGTCTGCCTGCTGACGCACTGGGACAACATGAACACACTTTCAGCTTTTCTATGTCATCCACAAGTTCGGCCAATCGGGTGATGGTATCTGCATTGCCGGGCGACTTGGCCAAGCGATGGTGATGGCTGTTAATGGGGACTGTCATGTCTTCTGCGACTACAACGCACTTCTCCACAAATGGTACTCTCTTTTTTTAATTCCTAGAAACACCACAAGACGTCTTGTCTCGCCATTCTCAACAGCTTTCCGCCAGCATGCAGCAGGCAAACAAACGTTTTCTATGTCTTGAAGCGAAATGACGCCACTAGTTGACGGCATGTCGGTACTTATTTCACTGTCTTCGAGCTCGGTGCTCGGAAATAGTCCATTTTTTTCACCTATGATATTCTGGAAAATACCCCACCCCTTTCGGGCAGCTTTCGCTTCTTTGTCGCAGGCCCCACGACAAGGGTAAGAGGGCCAATTCGGAAATATTCATGGAATGCATCCTTCAACGAGGTCCCACTTTCCTCTTACGATTTGTACCTTCTTACCATATATGACGTGAGTGAAAGTCTTCAGGATGTCCTTCTCAAGAAAGTGCACATAGCACAAGTGAGGTGCTGGGCAGTTTCTTATCCGCACGAGGAATAGCGTGGTCCCATACCTCTCGCTGCTCTGGTACACGTGGGCACAAAAGAAATGTCGTGGTGTCTCTCATTTCCTGTAGCTACTCTACAGCCGGGAAAGCAACATCTGGGCATGATGAAACACGCAACACATACAAAACAGAACAGGGCGCGCTGAAGCACAAAACTGTTCACTCAGTGTGAGAATCGAAAGCGCCCTCCCACCTGGCGCTTCCTTCCCCAGCTGCCGCGCGCGCGCCGGGCGCGCATAAGCACCGGCATTCGCCAATATGGCTGCCAGGGCGCCTCTTGGTCTGGGCCAGTCAAGCGGCGGCTCCGTCCCGCGCTGGCATGTCCGGGCACGCTACGCTGGCACGCTGCGTGGTCCTACGTCACAACGCAGCTTCAATTCCCTTTGGGCCGCGCGTGACATCCTCCTCTCCTACGAGCTATGTTGCACCCGACGATTCGCCCATCAGGGCTGATGCTCTCAGGCTTCCAGGAGAGGCCCCGGTCGCCTTCGTGTCGACTCGTCACTGGTCCAAGCAACGCAAAGTCTGGGTGGGGTTAGAACCCCGAGTCTTTCCCGCATCCTTTCCGCGGCGCACCCTTTCGGACCTGCTCGACGCTTGCGCACTCTCGCTTCGCAAGACCGCTCGAAGACACGTTTTGACCGTCAACGTCTACACGTGACGTATAATCGCGGAGACCACGTGTTGCTGTGGACGCCAAATAGGAAACGTGGGTTGTGTGAAAAATTGCTGGCACGCTATGCGGGACCTTATGTTGTTCTAGACCGCTTAAGCGATGTAACTTACTGCGTACGTCTTCATTCAAATGGCCGACGATCTGCAAAGACTGAACTTGTCGACACAGCACGTTTGAAGCGCTATATTCCCAGAGAGACTCTTTAACTCGCCCGGTGGGCTTCGTCTGCGTGGAGAGAAATGTTACTGCATATGTGATTTGGGTACGAGCCTGTGGATTGCGGGGAACAGGCAGATTAGAGAAGAGGACGTTCGGCTAGCGAGATAGGCCTCCGGTGCACGACCCCTTGAAGTCTACCAGTACGCCACAGCGTAATAAATACATTACTAAACGTAACAATATGTACACCACTCCTGCAGTAGCCTCACATTGGGCTGCCGTATCAGAAAATAATTAAACATACAACCGAAAGTGTTCCACGCTGTGCTCAGTTCCATCCAATCTGATCACTAATAACTGTTCCATCATGAAGTTTCGGGTGTGTTTTATTGCATAGGAGAACATTTTGGCTGCCTTCCATACAGGGTTCAGTTCCAGTATTATGAATGATATTGTCACGTTACTCACGACAAACTTGATACAATGGGCTCGTTGAGTCGACTAGCCAAGCAGCGGCTCAGAGAGGTTGCCTTTGTCCTCTTTCACTCTTCGATCTCACCCAAGCAAACCATGTGGCAATATCTGTGACTTCATGAAGAGTTGGGTGCGGTCTGTCAATTTAGAGAATACTACAACTACAGACAACGTTCAGAAGTCTTCCATACAGGGTTCAGTTGCAGTCTATGGTGACCCCGCTACTCACCGTAGCGGATGACCACCACGGATTCACGCTTAGCGAGCCACATCGGTGGCTCGCTAAGCGTGAATAGGCGAATACACGCGAGTAGGCGACTCCGTCACCTACTCGCGTGTACTGGCAACGCCTCCTAGATTTCCCGTGCCTGCCGGATGAGCGCAAAACGCCGGTCATTTATGGCAGCGCTGCCTACGTAGAGGTAAGGATCTTTGTACTTGGCCTTTGAGATTCGCAATTTTGGTGTTTGATACTAACTTTTAGAGGATGCCTTGTATTAAAAAAAGTTGTTTGCTAAATGACGGCGTCAATTATGTAGGGTAAATATAAATATGTTCACGCCTTTTAAAATCTTTTTTACGCTATTTTTGTTGCATATAAGCTCCTAAAACGGAAAAACCTTTTTGAAGACACCCCCTACTTGAGTGGCGCCGCCACCATCGTTCCTACGACCACCGCTTCCCAAGTGACCACCGATAATCCGGCAGGCACGGGAAATCTAGGAGGCGTTGCCACTGGGCCTGGTCGCGAGAGTTAGGCCAACGCCTCCTCTAAACAATGCCTGGGGAATGGCTCGCGCTCCCAGTGGAGTTGGCCTGCCTTCAGTTTTAAACAAGCTCCGCGCGGTACCGCTCGCGACCAACAGGCGACGGGCGGTACCAGCTAAGCGTTTTTCATCTGCGGCCCATAGGGGCGCGTCAGTCGAGAGTTGTTAGAGACCTGCAACTGTGCACCACTGTTTCGGAGGCTATGCAAAGTGTTGCGTTGTTGCACCGTCTGCCACAAGTGACGCTAGCGACCGAGAACGTTTTCAAAATGAAGGAGGAAAAGGGTGTGGCAGCTGTGTTTTTTTTCTCATGCGGCAGGCATCTTCCTAGAGGAGGCGTTGGTTAGGGCAAACCTTGTACGCGTAGGCCTACGACAAGTGCGACTCGGTGTGGTACGACCACTTCAAGCTCTAGGCACCGCTGAGGTCTTAGCAGGGGCGGCGCCAGGGGGGGGGGGGGGAGCAAGGGTGGGCTGGAGCCCCCCCAAAATTCTCGCCTGCCCCCCCTATGCCCACCCAAGTGCCCAGAAGCATATATTGAAAACCTAGTAGGAGCAGAGCTAGCTTGCCCCCCCGGAGGAACTCACTTTTCGTGGTTGCCCCCCCCCCCCCCAGTAAAAACATCCTGGCGCCGCCCCTGGGTCTTAGCGTACGGTACCGAAGCTAGCACTCGAGTAAACACGCCTGCCAAGGTGCCAAGGCCACCCCAGGCAGGCCACAGTCCGGCGATTCCCTAAGGGTAGTGGTTAAAAGATGAGAAAAGGCACCTAATTTCTGCAACCCGGTCGGGAGCACGGCGCGGTGCCTCTCTAGAGGCACTGCGCCGTGTTTCCTTCGGGTGCGGCCGTGCGGCGGAATGCCCGCGAAAATGGTCGCGGGCGCGCCTCAAATCCCCACAAGTCCTATGACCAATATCTGTTTTATCATGAAAGTTTCACGTACAGTTAGTTGTGTTAGAACATATTTTTACTACAAAAAATTCCCATAGGCATTCTACGTAGTGCTTGCTTCCATTCTTATGATAAGTATCTGTTGTATCATTAAGAGCCAGGCGCAGTTTCTTGCATTAGAGGATATTGCCAATCATTCGAAAGCCCTCCGCACAGGGCACAATTACAGCCGCATGACCTAAATCCGTCACATCATGAGGAGTAGGGTGCGGGTTGTTGCATTGGAGAACATTTAGGCTGCAGACAATGTTTGAAAGCCTGCTAAGCAGGGTTCAATTCCAATATTATGACCGATATCTGTGACTTCATGAACAGTTGGGTGCGGTTTGTTGCTTTAGAAAATACTTTGACAAAAGACAATGTGCAGAAGTCTTCCATACAGGTTCAGTTTAAATATTATGACCGACATCTGTGGCTTCATGAACAGTTGGGTGCGGTTTGTCGCTTTAGAGAATACTTTAACTAAAAATAACGTCCAGAAGTCTTCCATACAGGGTTCAGTTCTAATATTATGACCGATATCTGTGACTTATGAACAGTTGGGAACGGTTTGTCGCTTTAGAGAATACTTTGAATAAAGACAATGTCTAGAAGTCTTCCATACAGGGTTCAGTTCCAATATGACTGATATCTGTGACTTCATGAACAGTTGGGTGCGGTTTGTCGCTTTAGAGAATACTTTGACTAAAACACACACACACTGCTTGCCATTTCTAATGTGACTGTAATTTGTTGCTTTTGCTGAAACAATGCACAATAAATACTCAGCTACCTCTGTAAAGACAGGTTTCACTTTTGTATTATACTGATTTTTATATATAGGGGGATCAACCACATTTTTTTTTTTCATAGAGTTGACCCGCACTGGGGTTCATTTTTTTTTAATAAAGTTGTTCTCCCTCTGCATTGATCACTGTATCAAATATGTGAGCTACAAGGGACTTCCATTATCAGCACTGTTTTCTCTTCAACGAATAGCTTTGTTTACTACAGTTCAATGGTCAGAGCTAAGCTCGACTTCCTGTGGCTCATCTGTGGTTGCAGATCTGTGCCCCCACGTCTCATGAAGATACTGTGTTCTGGCTGCTCACATTTTTCTTTTGAGCTGCTAATGCCCAGAGGACGAGCTCTGTGATAATGAACACTGGAGAGCATGAATACTGTAACTGCTGTGGTAGTTCTTCATTGACCACAAACGTGCAGATCCTGGCTTTGGTCACATACTGATGCTTGGAGTTCAGTGCACTGCAGACTCGCTTATTTTCTAGCACAGGCATGCCATGTTGCAGCTTGATTTTTGCCAACACCAGTGTACACCTGCAGCCAACAAAGCAGCATCGACGATTAAATGTGTTGAGAGAAAACACACTTGGAGATCAACACTGGTTATGAAGCTCGCATGAATGTTTCAACTCTTTGAAACACAGACAAAACAATGTTGCTCTCCTCAGGGAGTACCCACGTGTATACTGGTAAATTGCGATTATGTGCTCATTTCGTGTCACTGTTTCTTGAATACCACAAATACTCCAACTATCACAAATAACATTTGCAAGCAACCGGAAAAATCGCTCGTGACAGTGCAAGCAGGAGGCTGAATCGTTGGGATACACCACCAGATCTTTTGTGATGTACATATTCAAGATTACACACAGGGTGCACACACATACTGGTCATTTGAAACACTTCTGCCACCTTCTCTATGCGTTTGTGCAAAATGATTTCAAGGTCCCTTTAGCCTTTTCAGACGCCACTTATGAAAAACTGTCTGCAAATGCATCAAGTTCATGCATTATTTCAAGGCACCTGGTATGCCATTGCAACAAAAATAATTGACTATTATGTTAATTTATGTGTGATACAGTAACTGATCCAAATTAAGATGTAATTAAATATCTACTTGTACTGAAGTCATTTGATGCTCTGTTTCGGCTTGAATGGAATGAAATCTCACGCTAGAAATATAGGGCGAGTTTATTTTAGGTTATGCCTATTTTGAGCAAAGAAAAATTATACTTTTCACATGGCTTGCAAAAAATGGCATGTCAAACTTTGTCGTGCCATAAGCAAAGTGATCATATGCAACAGTGCAGTGGAAGTTAAATGAAGGTTATGCAGGCAGAGGTTTAATTCATCCAAATCTCAATGTATCTTTCTCGTTGATACAAACAGCAAAAACAAGTGGCAGTTGTGTCTCAAAGAGTAGAAAATTGCCTTGTATGGAGCTACAGAAATATTGATACGGAAATGAAATCAATTTGTCATAGATTCAAAATGTATACACTTTTACAAAATTTACTGCATTTTCTGTGCACAAGTTTGCTTCCTGACATTACATCAAAATTTTGCAAAGAATTTTGCAAGAACTTACAAAGGCTTCATGGCAATATATGAAGATTTCTTTTAGTTGAGTATGAGGGCTATGTGTAGGAGCAGGTTATACATAAGAAAATATGGTACCTTTGTAAACGATTGCTCAACATCCTCATACAAAGCGTGCGTATTTCTCTGGTTAAATGCAGGTAAGAAAATAGTGTCAATGTAAAAAGCCATTCCACGTTTTAATATTCAGCTGTGCGTGCTCTTTGGTTGCCTGCCTTGCCTCCAATGTCCACTGTGAAGTCTGGCATTGCAGGCAATGGGGGCTAGTCTTCTTTGTCCCAAGTGTGCGCTTTCCAAGGAGCCGATTTTGCAAGGAGCCGAGAGAAACATGGTGTGGCGATAGAACCCCATACCCCCTCACATCTTTTCGTGACCTATTGAGGGGGGGAGGCCGCGGTCTGTTTTCGCTTTTAACGACCAGTGAGGTGGCCTCCGGCCAGTGGGGTGCCGGCATGTGGCGTGAAGACGTCCGGTGTGCTGACACCCGTATGTCTTGAATAGAGTCTGTGAGGCGGCTGCCATGCAAAACAGCGTATACCATCTGGCAGTAATGGCATGGGCCCGCGAACGAACCAGCTGCACCCGGGTAACATGAGTGGGGCAACCGAATGGTGCCACCATCGTGTGCGTTCACACAGTTCGCGGATTGTTTTTTCAAGTCGTTCCTTTCGGCTCTCTCCCTCAGACCGGGAGCTCAAATGCCTGAATAAGAAAGCGAGAGGAGAGGACGGCAATAAATGTGTTTAGCCCATCCAATAAACGGACTGAATTGTTTCAGTTGGCTGTGAGTAAAACGGGGACGGGCACCTCCCCGTTCTCCTCACAGCCAAACCTGGCACCTGACTCCTCACGGGCGTTCTGGACACAGCAAACAGTGCTCTGCACTATCGGCTCTGCCGAGGCAACATGCGGCGGCCCAAACGATGAAGAGTCTTGTAAATTTGTACATAAGGTCCTGTACATAAAGTTGAGTTGTTGCAATGCATCAAAAGGTGCTGGTCTCTGTGGAGAGGATGGCAATAAATGTGTTTAGCCCATCCAATAAATGGGCTGAATTGTTTTGGTTGGCTGTGAGGAAAACGGGGAGGGGCAACCTAGGGGTTAAAACCTGGCACCTGACTCCTCACGGGCGTTCTGGCCACAGCAAACAGTGCTCCGCACTATCAGCTCTGCCAAGGCAAAATGCGGCGGCCCAAACGGAGAAGAGTCTTGTAAATTTGTACATAAGGTCCTGTACATAAAGTCGAGTTGTTACAATGCATCAAAAGGTGCTGGTCTCCATCCTTGAAAAGCAGCAGTAGTCACGAGAAGACAAGACAGAAACCATGCAACCAACCTTCCACTTCCTTCTGTGGCGACAGCAGCTACGCAGCTGAAAGATCTCTGCTCTAGAAAAAGAGGGAGTGGGTAGAAGGTTGAGTTTTACTTCCACCTAGTTTTTGGATGTTTCTTAAAAGGCTGTATGCATCGGTAGCCAAATCTTTTCTCCACCTCGACTGTGTTGGTTATCGTCAGCTTTGTGGGGAACAGCATGTCCCTCTGTTGTACAACAGCCATAGCATGGACCTTTGTTTCAGAAATACAGTCTGCGCAGAGCACACATCCGCAAATAATGTTTTTGTCAAAGTAGTACTTAAGGGAGGGGTGACTTACAACTATACAAATTAACTATACATTTTATAGAAATTTTATTACTGCAACGTCTGTTGCACTCGGGAAGGAGTTGAAAATAGGGGGCCATGCATTGAACTTTGAAAGCTTCCAAGAGGCAATAAAAATTTGAAAGCAGTTAATTTTTTGTTTTTGATTTGTTTCTCTGATTTTCTGTTCTACTGTGACTTCTTTTTCACCCACTGCCATATTTTCTCGTTTGTTCATCTGAGTCTATGTAAGTTCAACTTCTTCATCCTCACAGTCTATTGAGGTTTCATCATCTGCATTGCTGTCTCTCCGGTGACATGTGTTCTTCGTTGCAATCTGATATTTTCAAGTTTTCATCTTCGCTTGAATGTTTATATTGAAAGAAAATTTAATAAATTTACTGGTCTGTTGCCTCTATAATAAAGAACTTCTTTTAGGTGCTCCAGAACTTCTTTTTCAGAAAAAAAAAACAAAAAATTATCACGCACTTTTGCACACTCCTCTTGCTTCCAGAGCACATTTGTCTGGCGCAGTGACTCTCATGGATGAGAAGACGAACACAGGGAGAAAGAGAAATTTCTTGATGAGGTTAGAATCCACGATCTCAAGGCGAGCACCCTTTCCATTCGGGTAGCCAGGCATGCTAGCATAGCCTTGTACAGAGCAAGGATAATTGAAGGTGAGGAGGGCAAGATAAAGGGAGAAAAGAAAAAAAAACCTACAGGTCATGCAATTAATACCACACGCTGAAGGAATCAAGCAACATTTATTTCTCACTACACAAGCCGCACTTCTGAGGTAGTTTCAAGCGGCCTCTGAGGCAACATCATATTTACAGGGCAGCTTCTGCCAAAACTTTGTACAGAATTGCACTACTACACATTGGGGAAGAGGCACGAAAGTACAGCTGTTGCAACGCACAGAGTGGCTGGCCCAAATTGCATCACAGCTTTTACAGAGTTGTTGGCACAGCTATGGCAGTAATGATCACAATAGGAATTCATGTTACACAGAATACAGGCTAGAAATACTCAAAAAGCTGCTTCACAAGATTAGACACAGTAATCGTCTACAGCAGCTATCAGCATACCCCTAGATGATTTTCACTGTACAGGATGAATATTTTACAGAAATGCAAGTTCAAAACCTTGCTGCAAAAAGCCAACTTGTGGCAGTGCACAGTGAAGATGCGATGAGAGCTGTTCAAAACCTTGACTAATTGATATGTGGGGTTTAAAGTCCCAAAACCACCATATGATTATGAGAGACGCCGCAGTGGAGGGCTCCAAAAATTTTGACCACCTGGGGTTCTTTAACGTGCACCCAAATCTGAGCACACGGGCCTACAACATTTCCGCCTCCATCGGAAATGCAGCCGCCGCAGCCGGGATTCGATCCCGCGACCTGCGGGTCAGCAGCCAAGTACCTTAGCCACTAAACCACCGCGGCGGGGCAGCTGTTCAAAACCTTGAAGAAAAACATAATGGTCAGGAATATCAAGTGCATGCAGTGATGTCTTTCCCCATATCAAAGCTTGCTGTCATACATCATCAGCCATGAAAATGTATTGGTTGTAAGCAAACACACACTGCAGAGCTGGTGGGCCAGCAAAGAGCACACTGCAAATTTTCATGACCTATAGAGCTATTGCCATGCTAATACAACACAAAATAATAAATTACACGTGTTCAGCACTACCACAACAATGCAACTGTGTGATCGGTGCATACATTGGCTCGTCAAGTGTGATGCAGCAGTGACAAGCAGGAACAAGCACAGTGCCGACAGACTTTCCAGATATTCAGCCTGGCTCGTAAATGGTCCCATTTACGAATTTGTGCAAGTTTCCCATGGACGTCAATCTTCTCGCATGATGTGCATTTTCAACCAATGTTCTTTCAGTAAGATTTCTGCAATATTTAAGATAAATTTCGGAATATTTTTCTGCAAAATAAATTATTGCGAGCACACTGAACTTGCGAAGTTACAAAACCATAGCTGGCAGAAAGCATTGCCAATAAGCCAGATGGCTGCTACACAGCAGCCACACACCCTGTGCTTGCCTGTAATATTTGCACTGAGTAGGAATACTATGTGCTTAGTCACAGTAAATGCATTCTGCATAGAACACATACACATAATGTCAGGGATGAGTTAATGATGCGATTGCTTGGATGGTGTGCATGTGTTCTATACTTCCTAGTTGTTTCTTTATTTCTGTGCCTGGCAAATGCACTTTGGCAACAGGTCACAAGTTGATACAACATAACATAAAAACATGGGGCATCATTTTCACTATAACTATGATAAAGTAAATATACAAAACAAGATTTTAGGATAACAGTGTTACCATTATATTCACAGTACATCGACGGAAGATGGGTGCCGCAGCAGTGTCACAGGCATGAATTAGGCAGTGAGGGTTGTTTCTAAACATACACAGCAGGATGTTCACAGCAGGATAGAGAATCAGGCCCATCTAGTGCAAACTGATTTGTAGATTACAAAATGACAAGTTTTACCGCACCATTTGATTCCGAGCCATCATCAACTGTCCCTTGGCATCCACTGTGTCATTTTCTCTTGAGCACTAGTTGTCTGTGTTTTGCATTCACCAGCTTAGTACATGGATTATTCTTTACCAGCCAATGATAACCATTTTGCTCATTTTAATTTGGTGTCAATTCAACAGGTGAGGGCACTCTAGATGCTCTGCAATGAACATTTAAGTTGAATTGGATCAGTTGTTGACCACAAGCCCCAAGGTGTGAACACAGTCAAAAGCTCCTTTTTTGATATGGGCCAGCTCTACTCAGTATGAATCCATCAGGTGATACCAGTCCAGTCACCCCTACAAACTTAATAATGAAATTCTGGATTGCAAAAGCTGGGAGAACTTGGATTGCATAGAAAATATAGACGAAAGAAAAGCACACACGTACACACACACACATCTGCTTCTATGATATGTGTACTAGTATGTGTCTGTTTCTTTTTTCATCCATGCTTTCCGCGCACTTTTAGTTCGCTTCAAAATGAATTACCACTGCACCTGAACTGCCGCTTAGCAAAACATGGCTATAAATGCAGGAGCATCACACACTATAGAAGCCATTTGTGCTAGCTTACTTTGCAGTGACAGTAGTACATTAGAAGCCCATTAATTCAAACTCGGTTAATTCAAACTTGCAGTTAAAACTGACACCGCTGTCCCTGCACAGCCCTATGTATTTCTACAGAAAAAAATTCAATAATTAAACATGTCAGTGTTCGCAATGCTTAATTCCAACAGGAAGCCCTCGATTTTCATTGCTTCATGCAGCAGCCGACCCTCAGTGATTGAAATCTGTTACAGAACCAAACCTAATTAATTTATTAGACATGCAGAACAATGAAGCAGCAGCGTTTCTCAGCATAGAGAGTTCAGACGCTGCGCAGGAGCTCTTGAGCCATCTGCAAACAAGGCTCATGGAGTTGCGAGAGAAAAAGCACATGCAAATGCAAATTACTTTCAGATGTGTTTTTGTCAACTATATAAATAAAAAAAATGTTTGTAACATAAATAAATCCATATATTTCTCACATAATTGCATGTCCGTGCTTGTTTCTGCCATATCGCTGACTGAGCAATGAATGCTGTTCATTGTCAGAGCTTCATGAACTTAGTTTATGAAACCAATGACCACAAGAAAGTAGTAGCGCCGAGTCCGCTTAATTCAAACAATTTGGTAGTCACCTTCAAGTTGGAATTTACGAGCTTCAACTGTACCCCCATTTGGAATGACTGAGGTTAGCACAAGTCATCAAACAGTCTTGTATTAAATCTACGAAGTCCGCAATACAACTTCCAAGGCGGTAGAATGCCAATGCAATGCACTTGTATGTGGTGATGTAGTGCATGTACTTACAATGACACCACATGGTTTGCACATTTCCTGTGCCATTCATGTGAACCTAGGAGTCCGGTTGTGTTCGGCGCAAACAGGGCAGAGGTGAGGGAGACCTTGAGGCAAGAGGCAGCAGTGCAGGCGAGAAGGAAGGTGACAAGGCAGCAGCATAACTGTCATCCACGGCACCTCCAACAGGGGAGCGCGGTGGGGCCCCACCGGCCCGCACATCATCCTTGAGCCGAGCAATTTCAGCGAAAACATGCGCCAGTGGCTGGTACTGCGGCCCCCAGTCCAGTAGGTAGTCCCAGTTATACGAGCCAGCCAGCTCCTCCTCACTATGCACAATGGAACTTAACGAACCAGTCATTGATGGCTCACCCAAGCTCTCAGCTGGTTCATCCAGCTTGGCGTAGAGCAGGCTTGACAAGTCTTCATCGTCGGCAGGTGCACTGGGTGCCTTTGCCCAGGAGTCAATGGGTGCGGCAGGATCGATGCCCAGTCTGGCCAGGTATTCGTGGGTGTTGCGAACCGACATATCCGAGCCACTGTCACCCTGCGGCCGCAGGCCTTCATTGATCATGCGAATCTCCTCGTCCTCATCTTCAGCCGAGCCACGTCCACTCGACTGCTCGGACACCTCAGAAGTGTGCATGGCACCTGCTGCATCATCGGGCCTCTCGTAGAAAGCTGGAAATGGGTCGCGCCGCAAATCGACTGTGTCGAATGACGTGTCGAGGTTAGGCTCGGCCGTCCGTTTGGTTTGTAGTCGGCCCCGCAGAAGTACCACAGCAGCTGCCAGACCAGCCACGGCCGTCAGGGCAAGTAATAGCAAGGCCAATGCCCAAGCCGGAAGACCGTGCGATGCTGAAGCGGCAGCAGGCGCTGCTGGTGCCTCCTCCAATGTAACTCCGGTGGAGGCCATCAAAGAGCCACGCCGGCCCGAGCTTGCCACCACTTCAAGGCGTGTGCCACCAGACCATGGTGCACGAACGGACAGAGTGCCCGAAGAAGCATTCACGCGGAAATGGGCACTGCCACCACGGATCTGGTACAATACACGGCCGTCGGGTCCACGGTCACGGTCAGTTGCGTGAACATGCCCAATGACAAACCCTACGGGGGCACCCAAAGGCACTGCAAACCTGTACTCCTCCTGGTCAAACACTGGGATGAATTCATCGCGACTGAGAACATGAACATGAATGCGAGCCGTTGCCCAACGTCCACCTGAATCAGTGGCTCGCACAGTGAGCTGGTAGTGTGACTGTGCTTCATAATCGAAGACAACCGCTGAGGTAAGGGCACCTGTGGAACTGTCCATGCCAACTAACTGAGTCCCTTCGACGAGTGAATAATTGAGCTTGCCAAATGGGCCCCTGTCACCATCAACGGCTCGGGCCACAAGCAGAGGACTGCCCATGGGTGCCCCTTCTTCAACTGAGGCAACATACTCGGCCAGTGGGAACTGAGGGGCATGATCATTTTCATCCTGTAGGTGTACCAGCACGCTGGTCAATGCTGCCCATCCACTGCTGTCACTGGCGCGCACCACAAGTCGTTGCTCGGGAAGCACATCATAGTCCAGCTTTGCTGCCACGACAAGGTCGCCACTTGCATCTACCTGGAAGCAACCCAGTCGATTTCCAGAAGTGATAGCGTAACGAAGGCCCGGTGTCAAAGGGCCCAAATGCAGCACTGTGTGGCCCAATGGTGCGCCCTCTGAGATGGACACCTCGTAGCGGGCCTGGGTGAATGTGGGGGGCCCACGACCCTCGACGTTTATGAGCAGCTGTGCAGTGGCATTGCGAGGAGGCCGGCCTAGGTCTGTAGCCAAAACACGCAATGCATATCGTGCACGTGGCTCCAGTGCCCGTGCCAGTACGAGGGAGCCATGGCTTAGCACGAACCGCCCACTAGCTGTGTCCAGGAGACGGTATTCCACACGCCCATCTTGGTCGCTGGCTGACACTCGCAGAAGCGTAGAACCCGGAAGGGTGTTCTCTGGTACACTGGCTCTGCAAACACAAGTCAAGGTGGAAATGAGCTCCTTGCTGTCAAGCTTTGTTTTTTAGCACATAGCACACATTTTAAAATGGGGCAAACAGTCCATGGATCTACACCAATCCCAGGGAGAAATGATGACAGCTACTTCTGCCAACAGCCATTGATTATTTTCCTCTCTGTGCCCTACTTGTGCCAATCATCACACATCAAGCGCTTGTTCAAGTTACACAGCATCTATCATCACAGATGAGGCATAAAAGCAGACTTTCCGAGCTAGACGTGGCAACACATTGAGGTTTTTGATACCATCTTTTCAACGGGCTTCTTGGAGGTCTGCCGATTACATTAATTTGTAATCTCATACAATTCCAGTGTGGTGATAATGCTTTGCTTGTGCAATTCCCCATTATAATAGGGAGGCTGGGGCCCGCAAAAGCTTTTGTTGTGTATACAGCTTCAAACCGACTAAGCTCTCTATGCAAAAAAGTGAATGACAGTAAAGCTATTAATGGGTCCAGGAGCATGCCATGAGTTACTTTGTGTACAAACACGAGGTCGTGTATGAAATCTCAACCTTATATCGCCACATGTGTCTAGCACAAGCAAGCAATTGCTTGATGGATGCATTTTGTGGGCACACAAAAAGCTCAAGACAAAAAGTGAGAGCAATCTCTCCATCATTTATCTGTCAGTGCATTTAGATTCATGGTTACTGTTTTTCCCTGTTTTACTGTTTTACTGTTTTTTGTTGAGGCTAGCCCACGCAAAGGCAGCGGGCTAGCCTCAATTCCCACAAGCTTCAGCTACGACTGTTACGTGAGTTGGTGGACAAAGTGCGCTTGAGTGCAACTTCCAACGTACATGTGGCAGAAGGCATCTGCCTACCGTACTTTGTACATGAAGAATTGGGACTTGGGCCAAAGTTTGCCGTGCAACCCCAAAATAACAAGCCATAACTCTTATCAATTGTACGTCAAGTTTCGAGGCGGGCTCCCAAGGATCAGGCCACCAGGATCACTAACGAAGGTGTGAACGCCTTGAAATCGTGTAGGTCTCCTTGCTGTAGTTTTCCTCTCAAACGCGTGGAAACATACTAGACACAGCATGCTGTGAGTGTACTTCCAATTGATAAAGAAGGAGGGTTTGTGGTTTTCTCGCATGATGAATATAAAGAAAAGGCTAAAAGTGCTATTACGGCAGTTTTCAGTGAAAAGAAGGATATTTCGATTGAAAAAGTGAGAGCAAAAGCAATAGAACTGAGTAAAAGAAAGAATCTAGAAGCTGTGCTTAGCAGTATTATCTTTCAGGGGTGCAAAAAAAACTGCCCTCGCGTGATAATATATGGTAGCGCAGACAAAGGACACGGACAAGAGAAGGCACATTCAAGACAACATAGCGCTGTGTTGTCTTGAATGTGCCTTCTCTTGTCCATGTTCTTTGTCTGCGCTACCATATATTATCATGCTGCCATACCAGCAAGCCCGAATCGCCACCCTCATTGCCCTCTCGTGCTAGTGGAGCGCCAAGTGGCAGACTGCCTCTATGGGGCGACGGCGGTTTCTTTGCTGCGTTCATTTTTCATCCCCCTCCCCCGTGTCTTCTCTGACAAATTTAAACATTAGGGTATGCATTGCTCCGCCATTGCATTCCAGATTTGGCATCAACACTTGAAAACAAACATTCTTGCTTTCTCTTGGAAAGTACGCACTACAGGCGAATCTCGATAATTCGAACTTGAAGAGGCCCGAAAATTTGTTCAAAAAAAAGAAGTTTGAATTAATGAAAGCTAAATGAACAAAGGGCTCACCATGCAGTGGTGCATGTGCATTGAGCTAATACACAAGGGGGAAGTTTCAGAAGACTCACAATTATTCACAAATCACAGAACATCCGTCATTAATTTGTGGGAATTGAGGCTGGCCCGCTGCCTTTGCGCGGGCTTTGCCGCCTCTTTTTTCATGTCCCGACATGTCTGCCCTCCTTTGCCGTCAGCCGCGCTGGGAAGGGCGGAGTGACGTTTAACTCCCTCACCCGGTAGCGGATGTTGACTGTGGCGCCGCGCGGGTAGCCTCCCGAGAGGTTTTCGCGCGCTGCGTCGGGAGCAGTGAGTACAGTCCGGGACTTCAAACGGTGAGCCACGCATTCTTTTCCGTCCGTCGAGTCCCGTCGCTCGGGGCTCGTCGGACTTCGCTGACGGCGCCTCGCGCCCGATGCGAACGCTCACCTTTTGTTGCCCCGCTGCGTACTCACGGCCGAAGGGCAGTACGGTGTCCTAGTGCGTGGCCTAGCTACGCCGACCCGTCTCCCTTCGAAGCCAACGCGAGCGCCTTTGCCCTCGCTCGAGCAACCGGGCCCCTTTGTCCCGGTGTCTCCGTGGATTACCTTTACCGCGGAGACGTGCTCGTGGCACCCCTGTGTAGTACTTTGTGCCCGTGGCGTGGATAAGCCTACTTGCTTTCCCGCCGCGCCTTTTTGCAACGGGCTGTACTGCGTTTGGTGTTGCCACAATAAAGTGTTGCGACTTGAGCAGTATCGTGTTTCCCGCCACGGCGACGGTTAACGCGTGCCCTGCGGCTCGCTAAGACCGGACCCACGCTGGTGGCCGTACTCCTTCGGGATACGTGTACACCACAAATTGAAGTAATCGGTTATCTGCGTCTGCGTACATTTGCCTTGCAGTGAGTCAATCAATTTCGCATGCAGCTTGCAAAACATTTATACTTCAGCTTCCAATCTTCTGGCAAGAGAAGTTGCATGCCGCAATGCCCAGCTTTGGACTCCCTAAGACGGCGACAACGACTGCGTCTCCGCTGCTACCCTCTGCTCTGCAGCCGCAGCGTGGCCAGCACGTGACGAGAAAGGAGAGGAGCGTCTCGACGCGTAGAGAAGCAGATCAGTATTTAAGAAAGAGCCAACACTCCGCGACAGCTCTTTCTTTTGTTTTCCTCTCTCTCTTCGCACATGGCGCTGAAAGGAGAAGGGTCTCTACGTCGCAGGGACGAAAAAGAGAGAAGCATGGCACAGGCACATCACAGATCGGCATTTGAGAGAGAGCAAACATTCCGCCACAGCCTTTTCTTTCCTTTTCTTCTTTTCCTTCGCGCACAGCGTTGAGGTGTCGGAGGTGCCGCCGCGGGATCGGGCGTGATGCTGAGAGCATTTTTGGAGTGCGGTATGTTCGAATTAATCGTTGGAAGTGCTTGTGCGTTCGAATTAGCGAGCGTTTTCGCCCACTGAAATACACATAGCTTTGATGGGACCACAGCATCAATTGTAATTAACTGGACGTATGAATTAAACATGTTCGAATAAACAAGATTCAACTGTATTTATGAAAATAACAGTACAGTATTAGGCAAGAAACACTAGATGTTTCGTTTGCTGCGATGACAAATGCATCTGTCCATATGGTCTGCCCCCAACAAACCTTTCGTTTTGTTATGAAGTCGAGTCAGAGGAGCGTGATGGTGCATGTTTTGCTTCACTGTCATTTTGCAGTTGATATAAACAAGTTTTGGCAAGTTGCGCTTGTGAAAAAACGTGAACTCGATGTAATATCCTGCCCTGGCATGAGACACTGCATCTATGCACAGCAATGAGAGGCCGACACTTCGCTTAGACTGTCAAATGCAACTTGTAAAGACCCAACATCGCAGCAAATCAAGAGACCTAGCAGTGTTCAGCCTCTTTGAGCAAGAAAGGCATGGCTTCAGCGCGTTTAACAGCACCCCACTACCCGCGCTGCACAAAGAACGAAACTGAAACTGTAGAAAATGATCTGCAAACAGTTCACTCTCTAACACAATCCAACCAGAAGCCTGTACTTACCATAAATGCCATGGGGGTACACGACTGCAGTGCAAGATTCCTCTCTAGGTATGACTGTATAAATTTATATGGTCACGATTATGTGATAGCGATGACACTGCGTTTGACTCTTCTGATGGGAGGCTTATGGCAACGTGATTCGGGTTTCATTTGCGTGCGCAGGAAATTTTCAGGCTCTAGTTATCGGTAGAGAGGTGTACATTGGATTCGATTGTTCTTAAAGTTTAGAATAAAGATTCCCTCGCACCTCCTCTAACTAACTTAGCTGCTACTGGCAAGAATAATTTAATCTACCTTTTTTGCAGAGGCATGAGGTCGTGCCATAGGCTTATTCAGGCAGTCTGCGCCCGTTTTTTGGGCAAGGCTGAGTGTCACGATCTATAATTTTAGTTATACGACGGTTTTGCGTGATGCCCTAAAAGTTGTATAATTGTAGTTCCACTGTACGTTTTTTGAGAAATAAATGTTTTTTTGCCCTTACACCTCTATATGAACATGTAAGCCCCAATTTTAGCTGGATTCAGATGATACGTTCATCTTAGGTTCTACTGTATCCCTTCCTTCTAGAGGGATCTTTTCCTGAACAGCATGTCAATACTCACCGCAGTAAGTTGCAGCATCAATCTCTCTTTTGTGTAACATCAGTGTGCAGACGTCCTTTGCTTTTCCACCATTCTAGGAGCAAACATTGTTTAGATCGAACTCAGTGTTTTTCACTATGACACTCGCCTCTTTTTCAGGCGAGCCCAGAGCTGCGAGCTACGTGTGTGCAGGCAACGACGGACAAGGCAATGTGGCTCACTAAGCAGGAGCAATTCTCGACTATGGTGAGTAACGAGGCTACCACAGTGTTCAAACTCATCTGTCACTATTCCATTATGCATCACACAAGTAAAGTTCACACGCGTTTGGTGGCAGCACTGAACAAAAAAATCATTGTTTTTTAAAATATTTTTCTCAACTTTCAAAGAACATAAGTTATTGTGTGGATCGCTGAATACACAAAAGGTGGAAACATCTGGTCATCCAGTAACACGTAAAAATTTAGACTATTACCCGGTGAATCGTATGTGCAATTTCATGGCCTCATCTCAGTCAGCCAGATGAGCTGCACACAAATTTAGAAAGTGTGTGAATGATTGATGTCCACCTGAAACTGCCCACTCTCAGAAGAGCAACCTTTCATGTCTTCCACGTTACCAGCCTGCCACATTTAGCCCTTGTTGAGACTAACAATTCTGGCTGAGCTTGATCGAAAGTGACTATTTTGCAAGTGCATGCATTGCCAAAGCATAATCACCTGTAGACAGTCTCCAGAAATTTGGGTGCACTGTGATTAATGTCTGCCAGGTGCATGCGCAGTGGGACAACACTCGACCGGGTCGGGTGGCCATTGTCGGTTGCTCGAACCAGGAGCTGCATCACTGGCCGACTCAAGTCGAGGCTTCCGTTGGTGTATACTGTGCCTGTCAAAGGGAGATCACCAGCCTTCTTTCAAACAAATATTAAGTTTTTATTAAAACCGCAATGCATCACAGGACATTGACAATACAAGAGGCCTTTTCACCATTCTTACTTTCAGTATCACACTTGTGTAAGAATGTCGCCAATTTTCTACGTTTAGGCACAGTTTTAGCAATTACACCAGAATCTTAGCTCTTTCCTTACCGCGCGAAATATATTTGATGTGTCTCGGGGAGATAGTCTTTGCCAGTTTAAAAGGTACTCCAGCATGCATTGCAGCATACCAAACTTCGCACAATGAAATGGTCTTTCCAAAAAATGTATGTCGTAAACCAACAAAGATATTTCTGAATGAATAAAAATCTGAAAACTTCGTAATCTTGGTAGCCAGCTGGTGAACAGGGCAATAAGAAACACTATATATGCAAAAATACTCATAACAAATAAAATTAAATATATACATTTTGAAGATAAATAACTCATCATGCGCTCAATTGTGCGCATGATGACGTCATAGGAGCGACTAGTGACACTAGATGAGACCCTGTGTCTGATATAACAATTCAAGCAAACGTAAAATACAGTGAACTCCCTCTAAGAAGAACTCTGTTAAGACGAATTCCTGCTTAAGACGAACAACTCGGGAATGTTTGTTTGGTTTTCCATAAACTCAGTGCAAATAAAATCTGCTTAAGACGAATTACGTAACACGCCTTTTCTGTTAAGACGAACTCTCACAGCAACCGACAACAACGAGAATTCTGTGCAACAAATATTAGTCTTGATGGGGGCATTCAGGCAAACAAGAGAAAGCAAAATGAAAAAAAAAAAAAGTCAGTTGCTGGTCTGAGCTTCCCACTGGTGGTTTTGCAGTGTCTGAGCCACGTATTCAGAAACGTCACTTGACTTGAACTTGCCTAGCCATCAACTTCAATGCAGCATGAACACGTTTCGAATGCGCTGTCCTTAGGCGCTGCAAAGGCAGCACAAACGCACAGACACATTTCAAATGCGCTGCACTGAAAGCGGTTTCACCACAGGAAAGACCGACTAAGCGGCAGAGAGGATCGCTCACAAGGAGCGAGACGTCAACATTCCGTAGCAATCGTCATATCCGGTTCAGTCCGATTTGTCTGGGCACACCGCTAGAGCTCTGTATCGTCTGCTTGCTGGCAATTAGAGCACCAATTAAAAATTAAATATGTGACTGCAAGATTTTTCACTGCCCTTATTGTAACTTGCAAAATATATACTATGTATAGATGGCTGTTTTCGTGCCAGTAAATTTCGTTGCAGTTGGCCTTTAAAAGGTGGCATTCGACATTCTAAATTTTACTTATATTCACAAAAAACATGCTTTTAATGTTGCTTTTTTAAAGGCACAGTCAACAGGCTACGGCTTTTTTCTTGTTGTTTTTTACACCTCCCCAAAGAAGGTCAATGATTCGCAATGTAGACTGTGGCGATCACGTTTTCTGATTATTACAGCACTGCCATCGCATAGGCGTTCATTTCGAAAAACAGTTCCCGCACCCCTTTTTTACGCCTGACTAATCCTCCTTTTAAGCGCAGTGACGCAAAGTCACCGATCAGCGGCTTGACGTAGCACACAGCTCGTCGATTGGTCTAAACCAGCCACGACGATGGGCTATGCCTTCCCCTCCCTGTGAAATGATGAGGCCACATGAAAATTTGAAACCAGATGAAACCGATGTTCTAACCCTTGTAACTTCTATAATAACTTCTTTATTATAGCACCTATTTGAAAAATTCTAGTGGCAGCATGTTCGCAAAACAAAAGTGCACATATTTCTCTTTATAACAATTTTTGGACCTCTGGGTTGTTTATTGGCCCTTTAGAACATCTCTCATTTTAATGACGACAGGTGTATGAAAGGCTGTAACCAAATGTTTTTACTCTCCACCTCAGTGGCGTCTGGACGCTGGTATTGTCGACCATAATGTAAACAAGCCGACACCCCTTTACAAAAATATTCATGTACCCGTACCTGCAGCGATGGCATCAGGGCTCTGTTTTTTTTTTCCTTTTATCTCATGATCAAATCTTTTTTCTTCTGGCTTATGCACATTTTTCACCATGCAAGGTGCAATACTTGATGCAGCTTAGTGTTGTCTTTCAAGGACTGCGGTTCTGCAATGTCAGCCGTGTTGCTTGTGTTCATTCTATCTGCTACGGCTACTGGCTAAGTGTCGTTTTGGCTTATGGTGGCCATATATTCTACAATGTCAAATTTCTATATGTGTTTATTTAGCAAAGCAAATATTCACAAGTCATTTAAAATAAATAACATCATTTTTCTAATACTCTACATTTATCTGCCTCCACTTTTCTGACTATGTTTTTGCTTAAATATCGACAATGATATCATGAATGAACCGCACTACTTTTCCTCATGAGGCACCACCACGGATTGAATGGCATTCATTGCACATTGCACCGAATGACGTTTGAACCTGATGGCATTATCCCCTCCAGTGTGGCAGCGGTATTAAAGAGAAAATGAGATGAAGATATGCACCCCTCATTCAAAATCGACACCTTAGGAAACACACAAATACTTCAATTATAAAGTTTTTCATGAAAGAAAATATACGCTCTTTGTAACATCAAGTGCACTGCTACGTAGCTCGAAGCACTTCCAAGATGATTGTACATTACTTTCATTTTTTTCAGCAGATTAATTTTAAGACCTACCTTCCTACTCCCCTTGTCTGATTGAATTCAAATTCGTCCCCTGAGTTATTCAGTGAAGCGCAGGTTACTAAGGTACTCTCCATTAACTCGTCACGGCAGGCATGTGTCTAGCAGAAAGGACCTAGTTAGGTTTAACAGCCGTCGAGTGGGAGGTGGCACAGTGCTCATGTGGGTTCACCATCATCATCAATATGGTTAGTGCGCCTGCGCCTGCAAAGTCACCCGGCTGTGATGCTACGTGGCCGCACAGGCAGCAAGAGCGAGTCTCTTTGGCCTGTGGCAGCAGGCACAAACTGTTGTCTCCCCCGGTAGGTTCACAAGAAGCATGCTGGCTACAAGAATCTGACCAGCAGAAGACGACAATGACACAACAAGCACGAGATGGTCGCGTCCTTCATCACGAACTCGTCCCCTCAGCCCTAATAGCTCTGGCCACTGTTCTACTAGTCCCAATAGGCTTTGCTGGTACCACCGTCATTATAGGTGGCGTGAATGAGACTGTCACCAGCCATGTTCGTACGTGAGAAACAACCAGGCCGAACAGTTATGGCAACCACTTTTCCCCGCTTCAGGCACAGCTGCCTCTTCTATGTTACCGATAGTGGCACCAACGTCTGCTACATCGTTGATAATGGCTCTGAAATCTGTCCTTCCTCTTACATAGGCTGAAGATACCATCCTCCCCACTCCCCTCCTCTCACCACGGTCCAGACTCATGGCCAAAAGACTCCCCACATTGGCCTTAGACATACTTTTTGCCAGTTCTTTGTCGTCACAAACATGCGACAACCAATAATCGGAGCCGACTTCCTAAGGCACTATAAGCCTTTCGTGGACATGCGGCATAGCTCTGAAATAAGCTTAGCCATTCAAGGCATTTCCTTTCACGCTTCATCGCTCCAACTTTCCTAGGCACACACAACCATTCCTGACCCTCGCTCAAGAACACAGAGTTTTCTAAACTTAACTAGAGAATGCTCTGGCGCTGCGATCGTTCAGGAACCATGGGAATGATCGGTAGTACATGAATTTGCCTAGCGTTTGTGCTTGCAGGCAGCGACCGCATTTGTGGCTCCGTTTATGGCTGTGTTTTGTTTTGTTTTTGTTATTTTAAATGAAAGAACGAACGGTTATAAACTTCGTGTGGCGATTTCAAATAGTAAGCCTAAAAGGTTAAAGTAGTGAAGTGCAACTGCCGAATATTTTTCGTTTGTCGTTTCGTGATAAAGCAGCTCCAAGCCACGTCAAGCCCAACAAAGCCAAAAGTACAAATACTACACAAATTCATGAGTTACCTATCATTCCCCTGCTCGCTGAAGTGCCGTGCATAGCAGCTCCCATAGACACTAGTGCCAGAGTTCCCCCTAGAGTATTTATAGGAAACCCTGTGGCTTCTTGTACCCTTTGTTTTCCCTTCTGCAGTGTAGAATTCAGCACACTCACTGGAACAAAAGGAGAGTTCTTGATAACGAGTCCAAAGGTGGCAACTCTGGGTTATTCCCATGCAGTGTGGTGTGATGTCCGTTCATTTTAGCGCCCGCCCGCTTATTTGAACTTCCCTTATTTCAAACAATTTTTAGTCCCCTTTGAGTTGAACTAACAAGCTTTTACTGTACACATTACCCCCCAAAATCTCCTAATGAGCACCATCGCCACCAACCAAGACATAAATACAGTGCCACAGCAGACATGGCCCGAAAAACCCACTACAAAGCCTTTTCTTTTTTTTTCGCTAATGTGCAGAAGAAATCTTGGCAATCTGGCAGGACCGTCTGACAGCGCACATAGACGATGCCAAGGTACATTTCAAAACTGTTACAGTATAACCTTGTTACAACAGATCTGCTTACAACAAATATTCAGATCCTACATACCAATTGGTGCCGTTATACTGGCCTCCCTATTTAATCCATTGATTGAGCTTCTGTTGCTACAGATTCTGGTATAACTGACATTCGGATATAATTGAATAAAATGCGAGGCCACAAATGTGGTCAGGACTCTTTTACAGTGCACTTTTCTGCCACGGACATCATACAAATCAGAATGAGGGTTTCTAAGTTTTTTATGATTCCTATTGCTGATGTACACTCTTCTATGTATCGCGAATCAGTAACCTCTGTTCCACCAAGTTTTGCTGCCCAATACCAATTCTTGAGGTTGCAATGTCTGAAAATTCACTTTGTCTGTGATAAGTGTAATGAGTGAATAGTGTCACAGGGTAGTGACGTGGATGAAGGGAGCAAACAGCAGATCGAATAGTAAACTGTTCATTCGGGCCAAACTTGTGGCGGCGTAAAAGTTAGATTACAGCAAGACACTGGCACTCATTGCGGCGAGCAGAGCATCGGCCATTGATCAACTGACAAGCAGCGAAGCGCGTCAGCATTTATAAACTTGCCGTCGAATGTTCTAGCTCTATCTCTAGCGGCAGCGTAGGTTCCAGAATAATCTGTAATGTTCACAAAGTGAGCGCAATCTTGAGGAGAGAGAGGCTGGTCTTGAAATGAAAATTTTTCTTTTTGGAGATACTGTAATGAAATTATGTCTGTATATGTACTTCTTCCTCTTCTTCTCAAAAATATGATTAGTTTTAATGTAAACCAACTAGTCATCAAATTGTGAGAGCATAAGTGAAGTCTAATTGTGTAATTTCTTACGGGTCGTTAAGGTACTTTCCCTCAATATTTTTAGATTCTGTTTAGGAAGCAGCTGTAGGCAAAGACCTGCCAAGTGGAGCTATGCTATTTATATTGTCACTGAGATGCATCATCACATAAAAATTCTCTTTTGCATTAATGCTCCACAATATTGAAATTTAATCAGCTCACATTATTGTTCATAATATTTCATATGTCCTTCTTAGCCACAAAAAATTAGCATAGCTCCACAGTCCTGTTTCTTACGAGTTCAACGGTATAAAATTAAAAAAAAATTACTTCCCAAAAGCATGATAAAATGTTCCGTAAGGCTGGTCAGATCGGCAAAAAAATGTGAAGCTGAGAAAATTGCATTTGAAGTTACGACATGCACTACAAAATTTTCCTTAGGGAACTTTTACCATAAATCTTATACACATGTTCCCTATCTATTCCCCAGCAGAACAAAACATGATGTGCCTTATTCCACCCTTGGAATCATTTCTAAAAAATTTTTCCAATGCGGGAAGCATTATCAGAACTCCACCATGACAAGCTGTTCAGGGGTTCTGAAAAAGTTGTGGGGTATGAGGCTCAAACGATCAGCCGGTAGGCAGCATGCTGCCCTGGGTAATAGGTTTTTGTGTTCCAGACTCTCAAGGAACCATGAAAATGTCTCAAAAATCGGGCATCCGTCCGGAAAAACGAATTCCCACAAAAATGCCCCTTTTTTTATAGGTATTTTTTGCTGATACAGAGGGTCACGGCTGTAGTACGAAATTCTTGTTGCAATCTTGTAAATGCATCGTTCAAGTGGCTTTGAAAAGAGCCCTATATATATAAAAAAAATCTGTGTGGCCGATGCTACCTCAGTGGTCAACATGTTGGCCCCAAAAAAAGTCTCCTATTTTCTTTTGCACGGCATTCCGCTTGTCAGCGATGATGTCTGCCTCAATTTCAGCTACACACCATGCTGTCGCTGTTCATCGATGCAGTGTTATCAGTGCTTCGAGCTTCACCGATACAGTGTTATCAGTGCTCCGAGCTCGTTGGCTGTGTAAGCGCTGCCAAAAATTGGATGGCGAAAGCTATAAGTGCTGACTCTAAGAAAGTAGAACTTTCGAGTAGCCGACTTTCCGGACAAAACGGTATTCGTTTGGCACCGATTTCTTATCTCGCTGTGCCTGCTCCGCTGTTGAGTAGTACACAGCATCAATCTGAAGTGTATCGCTCATCAAACTTAGTCTCACAACGTTGTCAGTAGACAGCATCGTTAAAGTTTCCGGCGGATCCAACGGTTCCGGGCGCGACTGCAACCAGCTGCCAAAGGGACTTGTGGCGCCTTCTTGTTCCAAGGCCGTGTTTACGGCTTCCGAAAGCTCGTCGCATCAATGGTTTCAGGTGGAAGTCTCCAGGTATCTCGATTACGGTCAAAAACTACCGGTGCAAAGCGAAACACGGTGCGTCGATAAACACGCACGATTGCAAGAGCAGACACACACCAACAGCACCTCCACCAGATGTCATAAAGTCGTGACGTGGATGAAGGGAGCAAACAGTAAATCAAATACCGTATTTACACGATTGTAAGACGACTCGAATGTAAGACGACCCCCCCAAAATCGCATCTCAAAAAAAAAAAAAAAACTCACGTAGGCCGCAAGCTTCACCTCTAGTTCCGGAAAGCGGCCAGACTTCGGCCCGCGAAAGCCACGGCGCTTGGAGTCGCACGAGAAAATTTCCTCGCGCTGAAGCCGCCACTTCCGCACCACACATTCACCGATTCCGAACTTTCGTCCTCATGTCACGGCACTCATGTCAGACAGAAGTGACTCGAGAGAGCCGGTCGTGGACACAAGCGACAGGAGCACGCGGCGACGCGCCCGCTTAGAAAATTGTATCACAAAGAGGAGCTCTTCCGTCAACTACCAATACCCCCCCCCCCCTACGGCGGCTCTTCCATCAATTACCGGTGTTCCCTCAAGAGCCGTGCGCTCGTCATAAAGGCACTCGTAATGCGCGCAGTAGATGCTAAAAAAAGAAAAGCTTTTGTATAAGCACGCGGAAAACTATGCGCTTTGGGTTGAGCGGGAAACTATTCGAGATGACAATACATATGGTTCGATTTCGATTCTAAGACGACCCCCCAACATTTGATTGTCAAATTTGAAAAAAAGGGTCGTCTTACAATCGTGTAAATACGGTAATAAACTGTTTATTTGGGCCGAAATTGTGGTCACGTAAAAGGAAAGTTAGATTACAGCAAGACACTGGCATTGATAGCGGCGAGCAGAGCGTCGGCCGTCGATCAACTGACAAGCAGGGAAGCGCATTGGCATTTATACACTTGCCATCGAATGTTCTAGCGTTATTGCTAGTGGCGATGTAGGTTCCAGAATAATCGGTGATGTTCCTGGAGTGGGCATAATCTTAACAAAACAATCTCCTACAGCCTCGAAGCTTTTCAAACATTGTAGGTGCGGTTTGCATTGAACGTAGTGTAACGTGGCAATAGAATCTTAACAAGTGTTGCCTGTCCTTAGAGGAATAGAGTCGAACCCTTCTATAAGAGACAGCATTGTGCCCACAGTAAAATACAGGTGAAAATAAAAATGCATACGTGGTACCCTGCTTATAATCTCATATAAAAGACTAGAATTGCTGCCCATAGCATGCCTCTAATAAAGTAGTTCAACTGTAATCGCATGTTTGGGATTATATGTGCAGAGGGTTTGTTTGATTGCAAGGTTCCGACTTTTTATTTGCGGTGCAGTCTCTTTGTCCTTTTCTGACAGTGACATGCTTGGTTGCCACATTTCACTTCATGAGAAAAAAAAGCGAATTATGCAGAAAATTGTATGAACGAAATTCTCACTCTAATCTCTCTTACATATAAGCCTAAGTTTTAGAGACACTTACCAGTCTGTTTGTCAATATAGAAGCCATCTGAAAAGCCAGCAAAGCTGTAGTGGATGTTGGCATTGTCACCAGAGTCGAGATCAGTGGCGCTTACAGTAACCACGGATGACCCGAGTGCTGCCGACTCGGAAATGGGCACCTACACGAACAGAAATGAAGTCAGTGTTTCAGAGCAACCACATTCGGTAATTAGTTTTGCAGCAAACACAGCAAATGCAACTTTCATGAAAACATTGCGAACTTGGTTTACAGCACAACACTTGAAACACAGACACAAGGAAGGCGCAAAAGTTAAAGAAAAGGTGATGCTCTTTCCTTGTGTCTTTAATTCTAGTGTTGTGCTGCAAACCATATTCACAATGAATCCCAACCAACTGGCCCGATTCGCTGTGTTACTGCAATATATTTTTATGGAAACCACCACCAAGATGTCTTCCAAGTGTTTGTAATTCATGGTGCCATGATTCATATATAATTTAATGGCTATTCAAAATATGCTTTACATGCAATGGTATTTATCACTATTTTAAAACTTTTTTTTATTTATTCAAGTGCTACTCATAGGGCCCACAAGAGTATCTCATCGAGGGAAACACAAAACAGAACACAATTTTTATGGACAAAGGGTCATTGCAGATTAATAAAGTGCTCAAGTACACTAATACGTAAAACTTAGTAACAAGGCAAACATGATAACAAGAGTAAACAACAAAAAAAGCGTAATAGATACACAAAATATGTTAGCAATGCTGAATTGACCATTTGTAGGAAAGCTACAGTGCATGAGCAGTAATGAACTAGGTAGCAACCTCTGCAGGCATTTTGGTTTTAGTTGGAAAACATGTCACGTACGACACGACGTCAGCGATATGTCATCGCCGCACCACCAACAACTGAGCAGGGCATCCTTGACATGAGCACGTGTCATAGCGACGCCATGGGAGTGACATGCCCATAGAGCCAATGGGGACGAAAATTGGACCCGATGATTGTGCCATCTGGATTCTGACGGCAAGTGTAAAAAGATTGCAAAACTACTATTTTATTTATAACTGATGAAGCTTTTATTGTCTTTTACACTCAAATAATTATTTTCACCAAATAATAACTAAGAATATTGTTTGTATTATTTGTTGCAGCACATAAAATGAAATACGTTTCAATAGCGCAAGGGCGTCTCGATATGACTGCTGGCCTTCCGTGTAACAGACGACACCGTCGTCGTCTGCTTCTGCGTCATAGCTGTCTCCCGCTCGTTGTAGCAGCGCCTCTCTCAATTTCTCTCGTTTCCATACACAGTGAACTCCTCTAACACGGAACTCGAAGGGGCAAGAAAATTTGTTTCATTTATGAGAAGTTTCATTTAAGCAATGCCCACAAAATGAATGAAATATGACTTTAGTTCAAAAACACCAACTGTGGCTGACTGAACGAAAACATTTTGAAGTATACAATACTACTATAGTTGATTAGAAAAAAAAAATGTTGCTAATATTACTGACTCGAAAAAAAGGAGGTGATAACAGTTTGCTTGGCTTTGTTTAAGCATTTTTTCACAAAGTAAGAGTGCATGGCTGAAAGGCTGGGCAGGAAATCTGTGCCACCATTGTGTTTGAAGTAGCGCTGCAATAAGATGACAGCATCTCTTGTTGACTTCTGCCACTGAAGTGGGCTCAGGATCACGCACCATCTCATCTCCACTTGAGCACGGGTCCTCATCTCGAACTTCAGAAATAAGTTCCTCAATACTGTCCTCGCGGCATGTGGTGACGTTTGCATCAAGTGTTTCATAGTCCAGTCACGTAAAAGAAGAAGACAGTGTCACTTGACTGAAAAGAATGTTAGCCTCCTCAGCCTCGGCAATGTTGTCTTCGTCATTCGGAAGGACTTCTTCTTTTGAGAATCCTGCATGGTGAAAGCACCTTTGCACAGTTGACACTTTCACGCATTCCCAGGCATTGGTTAAAATGGAAAGAGCTGAGAGCAAGTTCACATTGTAATCATTTTTGTCGTCTGCACAAAAAGGCATTCACTGGAGAACTTGGCGGCAGTAGAGAACCTTCAAGTTTGGAGTTATGCCCTGGTCCATCCGTTGAATGATTGCAGTCGCATTTGGTAGCAAGAACTCTAGGCTGATCGATTTGAATCTATTGACTTGACCGTGAGCAGGGCATTGATCAACAATAAAAATAACCTTCCTGTTTATTTGGCTAAATCTTCCATCCTCTTCGCGCAACCGTGTCTCAAAGATTGCTTGGGTCATCCAAGCTTTCCCGCTTGCGTGGTGCGTGACAGGCAACGTGCGCACACCTTTAAAGCAGCGTGGGTGATTTGATTTTCCTACGACTACCATCTTCAACTTTTCACCATCGTCCATGTTGGCACCTACTAGCACTGTAGTACGGTCTTTGCTTCGCTTTCTTCCAGCACAGGTTTCTCTCTTTTAAGCAAGTCTTAGTAGGAAGTGCTTTGTAAAACAGCCCCCTTTCATGAACATTAAACACGTTCTATTGATCGTAGGCTTCCGAACTTTCTTGCAACCTCCCTTGTTGCCAGTGGCTACAGATATCTCTATTTTCAGCCACACTTTCTCCAAAAACTGTCTTAAAGACAAGACCATGCAGCTTTTTAAAACGGCTCAGCCAGCCATTGCTCACCCAGAAGTCCTCGATCGCCATTCAAGTGGCAATCTCTGGCCTTCTCTTACAAAATGGGGCCGCTATTGGAGAAGTTCGCACTGCGCGCTCGCTTGAACCTGAGAAAAAGAACATCTTCGACTATTTTGTACGCTGTCGTTCTCAACCACATTCTGTCCGTGGCGCGAAGTTCCCAAGCTTTACAGCTTCTTCCATCTTCCCTTCGTTATTGAGTATCCTCGACAGCGTGGACTAGGGAATAATAAACTTCTTCGCAATTTTTGTCTTTGATAGGTCGTTGCGGTCAAGTTCCTGAATGATTTTTACTTTCGTTGCGAGCGAAAGTGCATTGTGCTGTCATTTTTTCGGTTTTATCTCAAGTTCATGACGAGACATCGATCGCTCCTCGGCATGCGCGGACATGTGTGATTGCTGGATTGGCTTGGCTAAGCTAGCTTTGGTATATGTTTCATGGTTGCAAGACTGCCGTGGCTACTTACCCCGTTCATAAATTTTGCCCGTTTTAGTTTCATTTAACCGATGTAAGTGAAAAAAAAAAAAATGTTCCGATTACCTAATACCTTTCTCATTAAATATATAGGAGACCAACCAAAAGTGCCTAGATAGTTTCGTTTATACGACTTTCCCGTTTAACCGAGTTTCGTTTAATGGGAGTCCACTGTAGTACATTGCAGTACACTGCTTACTAGAAGCTCACAAGTATCTTGCATGCTTAGTTTAGTAAGTGAGTGAGGCCACACACAGGCCTAGTGAAACGACAATGCTGATCCCATTAACTTGCATCAATAAATTGTTTTATTGCAAGTCAATCAATGTTTACATAAAATAAAAGCCATGTAAGTAACGTTTTAGCATGCACAGCCGTGAACAATGTGCATGCATCAGCATTCATGCACAAACAAGGTACGTAGTACGCATAATTTCAAAGCAAATGACCGGAGCACAAAAGCTGTTTAGCGCTGGCTGATACACTCAAACCTCGTTATAGCCCAACGGGATGTAAGGAAATAACAGATGTAACAAGGTAAACGAAATTCCCCTAGAAAGCTCCATAAAAAAGAAAATTGACCGGTATATAGATATACCGAACTAAATTAGTCTATCAAATAGTCTATAAAAAAAGCCCCACTATAGTGTATTAAGTATATCATTTTCTGCAGAGTTTGACACTTGTTCAGCGCAGCTATTTCAAAACTCCTGCGCCGACCTTACAGCCACGCCAGGAGCAGTTGAGAGAGCCGTCCTCCTCATACAGCCAGTGGAAAGGATTGAGAAAGCACTCAGCGGGTCATATGACCGAGAAGCGGCACCGCGGTGCAAAGCGATTTCCCTCTCAAGACGGCAACGACTGCGTCTCCGTGGCTACCATGGCTGCTACCCTCTGCCCCAAGAAAGGAATACTCTCTGCGACAGCTTTCTTTTTTTTCCTCTTTCTATGCGCACTGCCTTGAAAGGAGAAGGGTCTCTACGTGCAGAGACAGAAAAGGGAGAAGCGTGGCACAGGCGTGTCGCAGATCGGCATTTGAGAGAGAGAGAAAACAATCGGCCACAATCTTTTCTTTCCTTTTCTTCTTTTCCTTCTTCGCGCGCAGCGTTGAGAGGTGCCGCTGCGGGATTGGGCATGGTGCTGAGAGCATTTTTGGAGTGCAGTATGTTCGAATTAACCGACGCAAGTGCTTGCGTGTTCGAATTACAGGGCGTTTTCGCCCATTGGAATACACACAGCTTTGACGGGACCTCAGCATGAGTTTGAATTACTTAAAAGTTCGAATTAATGAGATTGGACTGACTTTATTTTCCGTGTCACGCGTAGTCGCGTAGTGGCACATCGGGCCGCGAGGCAGTTCCGTTCTTTGCATGCTTATACTTTGCATGCTTATGCATTGTCACAAACTGTTATAATCGATATAACAAAATAATAGATATAACGAAATAATTGTGGCTCCCCTTCAACTTCGTTATAACGAGGTTCGAGTGTATATCCATCGCACTCCATGAAACCTTTGCTCGAGTAAGATAAGGTATATCACAAATGTTCCTGCACTTCTGTAGCTCAAGATGTCGTTCCACCTTGTTGACAGTATTCGGCAAACTTTCTGTAGTTGATATCAACATATCCACATGCCTTTCACAAGCAGTGCGGTGCGACTATGTTTTCGGGTTCGCGCTGCCACCTGAAGTGGATCACTTTCCAATATTCTATGAGTTCGCACTAGTCATGCTTATAAATGCCTAAAATTAAATGAGAAACAGATTTTCTTGCGTATCATTTTCAAGCCTTACAAACAAAATCGTCGACAAAAAGGCTTCAACGGCGTTTCTCTTGTCGCTGCCGGTGGTGCGCAGTTGTCCTTTTGACGGGGGCCACACCTGAAAGCCCGTAAGAAAAACTCGCAGCATGCCACAGGCTTGGCGACTCGGGAAGGTTGGCTCTAGCGATCAAGTCACCTTTTTATCTCGGAGGCTTTTGTTCTGCCAATACCACTTCTCCCGGTAGTCTCAGGCTCCACAAAACGGTGGAGGGCAGCACAAGAAAATAAAAATGTGAACTGCACGGCGAAACTGCATCATCGCAGGGCCAAGGGGTCATTTTGTAGGGCAAAGGACAAGTTCATGAGCTCAGTGGTATGTAAAGTTGCCCATGGGCAAGCCTATGCCACTGCACATAGGAGGGAGATTGGTAAGAAAGAAAAAGACGCGGGAATAGTTTTTCAAATGAAAGTGGTGCAAAGCGCTGTAACATTAAGAAAATGTGATCACCATGGTCTACTGTACAAATTGGCGAGCAAAAAAAAAAATGTTGGAGGTTGTTTACTGGCTCTTTAAGAGTACAAGGGAAATGGTTTCTTTTAAAAGAATTTGTTTTCATTTTTAAAATGACCGGATAATCTCTCTAACAAACGCAATGGGTGAAATGAGCAGCACTACAACTGCAAACTCACATTGTAAAATGGCTGCAAAAACCGAGGTGCGTGGTCGTTGGTGTCCAGCACTCGTATGGTCACCAGGGTCTCGGCGACGTGTGTCGTGTCAGAGACATGCAGCCGCAGCTGATACTCGCGCTGCTGCTCATAGTCGAGCGGTTCAGCCAACAGCAGCCGACCCGAGAAGTGGTCCACCACAAAGGTGCCACGTGGCTCAGCCAAAGAGTAGCGCAGCACTGGGTGTGTGTCGACGTCATTGGCTGTGATCGTGGTCACCGTGGAGCCTACTCGAGCATCTGCATACAAAGTCACACTAGTCAGTGCCGTGAACGAGCGCTATTTGTTGAAGGGGTTTACTTACAGAGATATACCTAATGGGGATGCTGACACCCTCTGTGAAGTTGTTTGCGCCGTGCGACGCACATGCCTCGCGCAGAAGCCGTATTTCGGGGTCACAACTATTGATCGGTAGGTGGCGTTGTGTTCGCGAGAGTAGATCACCGCTATCATCATCCCTGTTATTAGACAGCGCTGGCGGTAATCCCTGGCGGCAGGGAGAGTTGAGCGAGTCTCTTCTGCGCGTGGTGTTTGACGCGAACGGTTGTCTTTCGCGGTGCGTCCCCAATTCACGGCACCGCGGGCCGTCTACTGGGGGCCCGCGTGGTGAGTAAAGCGTTGGCGACGTTGCTTTTTGTGTGCTCTTGTGTTTGTTATGTTGTTACTTGCTGTGTAATTTTGTGCAAGGTTGTTTTACCGGGTTGATTACAATTGATTTATAATAATTTGGCTGACGATATCATCGATCAAAATGTAGTTAAATAAATATGTGTTGTTTGATTTGTGTCGACCCTGTCTACTGTGTTTGTTCACTCTAAAAGCGTGGTGGCGCTCACCACCTGCAGACCCCACAACCTGCAGTGCTGTGTTGCCATTTAGCAGGGAGGATATAAAGATGTCAGACATGTTAGAATAGTAAAAAAAATTCAATGTCAACGAGACAGACTGAGGATAGGACTTTGTACGAATATTGCAAGTAAACACACTTTAAACACATTTCTCAATTACAGTACATAACAGAATGCAGTGTACAACAATAATAACCATTTACTCACAAAATAGCACAGCATGCAAATAGCTGAACGTTGTCATATGCTTCATACATGTCACTATACTCCGCTTTACACATCCGGTGCAATCCTCTAGAGGCTAGCGAAACTTTTTGCAGTCGATGCTTTCGCACTAAGAAATATGTCAACATTGTTACATGCCAAAATAGATTTTTGTTTTCGTTTTTAGGCTTAGTATTAAATGAGCATGTTTTGTAAGCCACAAGTAAATAAACCACGTTATACAGTTGTTACTACTGATGCTAACCGATACTATAGGGTTGTATCGGTTAGCATCTTCTTGTTTTCATTCCTCGGTATTTAGTTTTGCAGGTGTGACGACGTGTCATCTAAAGGTGCTCGCTCGGAACTCGCGAGCATTTACAACACGAGCCGACCACAGTAAGTGTGAAGTGATACGTTTTGCGGACCGAACTTCTTGCATAGCTTCTGCAGCATTGCACCTCGTGTTTGAAAGTATAGTCATGGGAGAGAAAAAAAATGCATTATTATTAGTTATACTTACTACCACTTCTGGGAGTTGATCCTATTCTGCTGTGGTTGTTCTTTAAAAGAAAGAATTTGAAAACCTAGCAGACATCATGGAATATTCTTTTATAGGTTAGTGCTCACTCGTGGTCCGAAACACATTTTTAATAGTTATCCAATTACCTTAGTATTGGAATTCAAAGCATCATGAAATGATTGCAGCAAAAATTTTATTAATTCACCAATAATGAGGAGTTAAAGATTTGCCGTACACTTGAAGCTATGCAGTGAAAAACTCTTAACTGTGCTGATTATCAAAATACTGTTCGAATATACACCAGAAATGCAGCACATACACATGCACAAGCACCGTAGTAGTAAAACACGAATGTTATTTGCGATTTTGTGACAAGTTTTTGTGCACCAAGGCATTTAAGCGTTATCTCTGTACTGAAAAGTTATACAGTAAAACCTCATTATAACGAAGATAGATATAATAAACTAATGGACATAATGAAGTGATTGTAATTCATCTTAGAATTACCATACATGCTCATGTATTTAAAACCTCACTTTAACGAAGCGAAAAATTCCTCGCAATGGATATAACGAACCATTATTTGTCTGCAATGAGCATTTAATGATCATTTTGGTATACATCAATTCAATATCTTATATCGCACGTCGATTTACATCTTATCACGACTGCGGTACTTCAAAACTTGTGCCTTGTGCTCCCCGGGAGCGGCCTGCAGCCTGCCACCACGCCTGTGGGAGCGAGTTTCTCTGCCTCCCCTTTCCTGAGAAACTAATGGACTCGCCCGCCCAGCAACTCGTGCGAGCATGCGCGTCATCCGGCCTTCCCTCTCCTGTAGAACTCGTTGACCCGCCCACGCATCTGACCTCCTCCTACCCTTCAGCTCAGTGCCGGTGCCTTGCATGCCGCCCGGACAGTCGTTCGCTGTGGAAGAGCAACACCACCTCTATCAGTTTCTGCCGCTAGACACGAGATGGACAACGGCAGCGGCAAACGTAAGCGCAAAATGAACAATCGAGCAGAAGTCAGCAATGTTGAAATCCGTTGAGTCTGGCGAAAAAAAAAAGTGGTCGAAGATTTCTGCGATGTCGCTGAGTGCCGCAGGCGACCAGGTTCTGACGTCGTCGTACGCTCTCCTTGACACCGGCATTGTGCCTGACTGCGACACATTCCGCATGTACTGTGGTGCCGATGCTGACGCGGTGACAATTGCAGTTTTGTGAGATGCAGAAATAGTGCGCACGGTGATGGACGTGCATGACGACAGTGAGGAATGTGTTGACACCTTGAGCCTAATGACGAACCCGATGTACCAACGCCCGTGCAAGCACTGGATGTGACAGAGCTGCTGTGCTGCTTCTTTGGTGCATACGATGATGGCGAGGACAGACTCAAAATAGCTGCTGCAGCTGAAAAAGCAGTCATCCGCGTGACGAAGAGTTGGCAAAAGTCAAGAATGTTTAAGACCAATTTGCTTCGAAGCGATCTGCCAGCTGGTGTGCTTAATTTGGCGGTAATAAAGTGCATTGTTTTTTGTTATCTTGCTATTTTTTGCCTTCGGACGGCTGTTTTTCTCTGCGCGGCGGGCTACTGTGATAATATTCCTTGGCATGTACATTCTCTCTTGTTGACTAACTGTCGGTAGAAATGAATATTGGCTATAACGGACTAGTGACTATAATGAAGTAATTACAACTACCCCTTCAACTTCGTTATAACGAGGTTTGACTGTACAGCGAAAACAGGGACAGAAACACCAAACATTTGGCATTTTAGCAATAGCTGCCGGAGCAATCACTAATGATGCGAAACGACTCGGAATTCGATTGAACGTGCTGTGCTAAATGCTCCTGCGCGTGAAAGTCAAGATAAACAAAACAAGTGAGCACGAAGTGCTGCATGCCCCTGCACGTGACAAATGGAGTTACACGAGACGTGTGAGCAAGCAGTGCATTAGCTCTGCCAACATCTAATGATACAGAACAATTCATCATTCGATCTAATGTGCAATGCTGCATGCTCCTGCACGTGACAAGTGAAGTTGCATGAGACGAGTGAGCAAGCAGTGCATTAGTTCAGCCAACATCTAATGATGTGGATCAATTCGGCAATCTATCTGATGTGCAGTGCAGCATGCCCTAGCACATGACAAATGAAATTACATGAGATGAGTGAGGAAGCTGTGCATTAGCTCTGCCAATATCGAATGATTGTGCACAGCTCAACATTGAAGTGACGTCCACCCGCTTGGTTTCCATGCTACAGTGCATGCTTGACCACTTAAAACCATTCGTGTAGCTAGTATACCAGCCGATTGTGCCCTGCATAGCACAAAGTTCACTATGGCAAACCTGACAACAAAAACGCACATGGGATGGCGGGCACACGCACGTTGGGTGTGCATATTTCATCGTCGGCACGGAGGGCACAGTTGCGCCATGGTTGCACTTAGTTTTTTGCTTTGTTCATGTGCCGCTGTGTTTGCGTGGTGCTATAAGCAATAAGGTTTCTGCTGCGATCAACAGATGGCACTTTGCCGCAAAAGGCAAGACTTTGAAATTTTGGCCGACGCCGTCCAAGCTCGTGTTGCTTCCAACTGTTTAGCATGGTTGTTAAACTATATTTTGAAATTTATTGCATTGTTATTTTGTACTATAATGACGTGATTAAATGTTGTTTTGATCGTCAGCTATCACACCATCACAAGTTTGGGCTATCGCACTAAGATAAAATGAGCACATACATTAAAAAAATTTTTTTTTCAAGGTGTCTTATACCCAATTGTCTTTTATATCAGTGCCTCTTATAAAGAGGGTTAATTGTTGAACAAAACACCACGAGATGTCTCTACTCGTTTCACTGCTGCTTCTGAAGCCGTCAGTGACTTTCAAACAGTGTCTGATTATTTCTGCGGATGGCACGTAGCTTCCAATGACAAGTTTAGTTTAAGTGCTTTATCAATAATACCTGACAGTAGCCGAAACATGGAAATGTACTCTTCAATCATATAAATCCAGTATGCGACAAACGAACCTTCACGAATGCTGACAACACTGTCTGGCGGAAAGACAGGCTGGTTGTCATTGGCATCAATGACTGTGATGTGTAAAGTGCATGACCCCGTGCGAGGTGGCTGGCCATCGTCGGTTGCCACAAGGGTGAGCATATATGTGTCCCGAATTTCGCGATCCAGGACTGTGTTGGTGCGCACATGGCCACTCAAGGGGGGCTCCAGCACAAAGGCTTGGTCCACGTTGCCACCTGCTATGTGGTACACCAGCCCACTACCCCGGTCTGCATCCAGTGCCGACACCTGCAACAACAAAAGGACCATTAATTTGGGGCCACACAATATCAAGCCAGACCTAGCAAATGAGGTGACACAAACAGGCACTACTATTGTACAAACAGTCATTAAAAAACTTCATGATGTCTATTAATTTATAAGAAGCAGAACAATGTCACGAATAAATTCTCTACCATTTCCAAAAATGCCAGAATTATTAGACTTCCCTAAAGTTTTTTGTCAGAGATCTGTCTAGCTTTTTTTTTTTAATTTACAAGTACTCAGAGGGAGACTACTATGTACATCACCAAAACAAAAAAAAAGTTGCAGAGGATACGTGAGCAAATTCTTAGAAAGGTAGTGACAAAATTTTGCGGCCAAGATAGCCTGCAGAGTCAATTCCCTTCAACATCCGTATATCATGTGCAAAATATCAACAGTGAATATAACTTGGAAGGTATTTTAAATTAATTTTGAAGTTTGCGTGAGACCTCGGCTCCATAGTGCCATTGACACCCTCGAAGGGGACCCTTTGGGGATGCCCTACTTCCCTCATGTCACCATGCTTCAGTCAAAGAAGCAAGTTATGATGACGTCATAGCTGCCATTTTTATTTTGCCTCATTTGTTTCAGCAGTCTATACAGTCGAACACATATATATCGAACTCGAAGGGGATCGAGAATTAGTTCGATATATGAAAAATTTGATATAAATAAAACGCTAGACCTGCACGGAAGGCGCAGCACAGTCACACCGAAAGCTCACAGAGCAGCCTTTTATAGGCTTTTCAAAACACTCATTGGGTAACTACTGCAAGCACACTTGTTTGGTACCCACAAGGGCATTTCAGTCAAACTCCACTACAACGAATGCCGCTTCAACGAAATTTTCACTACAACGAAAAATTCACGATTCCCCGTCAGCAGTACATAAGAGTTAATGCGTAAATATTGTCGCCACAACGAACACTTTTTCTTCGATCGTCCTGCTTCAATGAAATTTTACGCTGCAACTCCAGGCTCAGATACTGAATTCTATGCAGTAAACCCAATCTTTAACATTTAGATGCATCTTTAGAGCCTGAAAATGCGTCAACGAAGCCTAAAACATGCATTGGCACCACCAGAAACCTCCTCTATATCGCCGCTGTTCAGCAAGGATGGGCGCTGCCATTACTCGACAACGATGGCAATGAGACTGCACTGCTTTTGCCACTGACGTGTTTTTGAGCCGCAGACGATCCGAAGCTGAAGTTCAGTTGCTCAGGTCATGGTTTCCTTCATGCAGCTGCTGGGTGTCACCGCAGAACGATGCCTATTTTTAATGCTTATCATTATGTTCGCGCTTGGCCAGAGTGGTAACTAATCAGAGCGGCTGTTCGTCCCCATTATCAACAAGATCAGCTAGCCGCGAGTGATGGATGATAAAAATGGCATAGCATAATGCAAGTCGCCACTCCACGATATCCTGCCTCCATCTTGGCGTTGTTGGATACTTTTGACGATGGACAGCTGCTGGTGTTAATGTGTTAATGCAACTGTTTGGTTCATTCACGAAGGCGGTTTTGGGCGTTGTTTCAGAATGCTTTTCACCATGGTCTCGCTATGCATTCGTGAGAATCACGTCGTGACGCTGCTGAGAAAGAATAGGAAGCAGTGGACATTTTTTGAATTTTGAGAATAAACGTTGCTTTGTTTTTCTAGCTCAGATCAGCTATATTTTTTCCATTTAACTACAACGAAATTTTTTCCGCACTCCATCAGTTTTGTTGTAGTGGGGTTCGATTGTAATGATAAAGTACTGAATAGTAGGCCGGCATTCGCTATGCTAATTTTCGTCATTCTTCTAAAAAGCATGGTATCCACTAAACACTTGCAAGGAATTTTGTGCCAATTGTCCATGCAGTGGCTGACGATGATGAGGAACTATGGCTGAAGTGGGTATGCGCCGCCGCTAACAGGAGAACAAGTACAAGGTTTAGTGATGGTTTGGAGCATAGGATGGTGCACTCGTTACGCCATTCGCATTGTGCGACGACTGGTTGTTCTTTCGCTGTTGTAAAACGCTTTATAAGTCGTATTAACGTGATTGCTTTACCGACATCAAGCCTGCCTAAGGCAAGTTTGACAACAAGTCACAAGCACCAGTGCAGCTATGTGATAAAATACTAGGCTGGCACGCAGCGGACCCGGGTTCAAGCCCCACTGTCTCATTGGTGCAAGGTATTTTTTTCTAATTTCACACGATGTTCTTACGGACGCCGGCGGCGGCAGCGGACAACAACTGCGCGTGACCCGAAAGGTGATCTCATAACAGCTTTCGCTGTAATAAAGATCCTGAGAGCTTACCTGTAGCAGATCATCACCTACAATAGGCGCATTCAAGAATGACAACTAATTCCCCACACACGCCGCAACAAAATGATTTATTTGTGTGAAAAAAAAAATTGCTTATCTTGGCCTGCTTCTTTGTTTTTGAAATTAAGTTGAAGACGCTATAGATCTTATCAAGGTTCTCGAGGTGCGACAGTCCGGTTCCCTCCATGTCGCCGATACAAGGGCAAATGACGCCAAACGCTGCCACTACTTCAGCGGCAGAGTACGCGTGTGTAGCCAGCGCCTCGTCCAGAGGATCCTCCTCATCACTTGAGCTGTCGGCCTGGGCATCCTGGGTCCCTGTGACCGCAGCTAATATGTCCTCGTCAGCAAGGCTCGCAATGACCTGGACATTGAAGTCCGCTTCCACGAAGTCGTCCGCAGACACTTCGTGTGGAACTGCTGCCAGGAACTGGGAGAACGACTCGCGAAAAGCGTCTTTTATGCGCTCGTCGTCGTCTCAATCGAAGCCTGCCTTGCGGAAGCAGTTGACCAATGTGTCCGTTATCACATCTCGCCAGGCATTGAAGATCTCCGCGGGAGAAAACTTCGCAGAGATTTCTTGCCACTCCTTTGTGTTGAGGCGAGGTGTTTGTCATTTCAAATAGTGCTTTGAGTGGTTTGTGTGTGGCGTAGAGTGTAGCTTATCTATTGCGCTTGATGGCACTGAGGATTGCGCACTGTTTGAAGACAGTGACAAGGAAGTCAGCGGCGAGAGAAGCAACAAAGACGACTAGGAGGGAGCGCAGCATCTTTATGATGCAAATAACTAGAAGCAACGAAAAAAACAACAACAAAGAAGCACACACAACAGGATCATCTAGGGGCTGTATGTTTCTCGAGTTATTTGCATTATGAACCAAGTGCTTTGTTTCATCTTCACGTTCAATAAATGTTTTCCCTTGGGAAACAGTGTTTCTCTTCGCCGTTTCGTTCGTCCTACATTTGAGGTAAGAATTTTTTTCTCCGGCCTTTGGTCTTTTGGTGGTCGGCTTAAACTAAGGGTCGGCCAAGATTTGAGTAAATACGGTAAGTAACGAACGCTAATGTTACGCCTGCAAACTTTGTGTATGGTATTCTAAAACTCAAGACTATTTGCTTCCAGATTTTGAGTCACAAATAAATCTTGCTGTGTTAAACCTGGGGTTTTATTGTTAAGGCAAGTCCTGATTAGTACTCTCAAAGCTTGCAGTTAGTTGCTGGCGTGAGGATCCCGATCTGCGGCTACTTTGTTATCTTTCTTATTGTACGTTTTCGCGGAAAATTTTCACCGCGCAATTCTTGCACTCTCAACTTTTCATCGGTTTTCGCAAAAAAAAAAAGTGAGGATTATGCAAGTAAATACGGTAGTGTCTTTTCGTTGAGCAGACTTAGTTGTGATGGAGACAAAATGAGAACACTTCTGGTAGCACACTATGACTCCCTCGGACACTGAGTTACCTGTGCAACAAAGGTTCCACGGGAGCACCCTTCCCAGACCGAGGCCACGTAGCGCTCTTGGGAGAAACGTGGCGAATTGTCATTTTGGTCCAGTAACTGCACTAACAGCCGGGCGTAGCCATGTAGCATGGCCCCCGAGGGTGTCTCTGCATGTGCCCACAGCGGCAGCTCAAGCTCGGGGCGCTCCTCATAGTCCAGCTGCTTGGAATCTCGCACACTCACAGTGCCTGCAAAACATTCACGAACCAACAAGCTCCATAACCTTCATAGCAGTCAACTAGACTTGAGCAAATACTCAAGTGCTTCGAACATTCGAACTAATAATACGCTATCCAAATTTACTTCTATTCGAATTTAAGTAACTGTAAATTTTGAAGTACTAGAGATGAATTAAGAAGTGTATACATTGATTCACATGTATTCCTCTGCAAAGGTACTTTTGATGCAGTATAAGTGTGCTAAACTGTGAAAACGCCCATCCAAAGATTATCCACACTGTCGCGAAGCCCCATTTCAAGGTCAAATGAACAAAACACTCGCACATCGACTCATCGCTTTTTAAATGTAAAAGCTTGCTATATACCGGCTTATATGCTCTAAGTATATTAAGCTTTAAAACATAACGTATATTACGGGTTATCGCTAGCATTTTACCAAGAGTCAAATCCTGCCAGTATTCAAAGTTGTTTCCACTTCCTTTGAGCCAAAAAGAATGATATTTTCACATGCCTTGTATCAATTAAATAAAAACATTGTGCAGGTTAGTTTGATGGAAAATGTGCCAATTTTTCTTTATAGTAATACATACTATTCAAATTTGAATTAAAATTATTCAATGCAAATAACTATTGGCTTCAAATTTAAAATTTACGATTTGCACTGGCCTACATTTAATAAGTATCGCTGCATGCGGTCCACGGGAGTGCCTGATCTCACCACTGGTTCGGTGGATGACAAAGGGCCCCTGATCCTGGTCCGGCCCTAGACTGTAAGTGACAGCCAGGCCAGGCTGGCTCATGGCTGAGGCTTGAACATGTAGCACTGTTGAACCAGCGGCAGCGCCCTCGGGCAGCCGTGCCACATAGCTTGCATTGGAGAAATCCAGCCGCAAGCCTGCCACAGGCCCCACCCATACCTCCAGCACTCCTGCAAGCACATATTCAACTCAATAGGGCATATGCCATAACAACTCATGTTTGCCTCTCATGCAGGTGTAAAGAGACACTATGTGAATGTGTTTATTAACAATGGCACCAAAAATGCCCTATGTTTCTAATTATGATTCCTTACTGTGCATAAGGTAAAAGCTACTGCATTTACCGTATTTACTCGCGTAATGAACCCATCTTTTTTTCAGAAGTGTTCAAGCCAATTTGGCGGAAGGGTTCATTATGCAGGAAAAAAAAAAGTCACGGGAGTCACAACCGCGAAAATTTCACGTGATGGCTTTGCTTGCTTGGGCCAGTGAAATGCGTGACAAATCTTTTTTGTAGCTCGAAGCTCTTTTTGTTTCCTCTCGTAACGAAAGTGCACAAATCAACGCCGAAGTGTCGTCCAGCCACTCAGTTCAAATGCTCCAGCGATTGCTGTTTGTAACCAGCAGTGTAGCTAGCGTACCAGCCGAACATGCCCCGCACAGCAGGTGTCTCAACTAAGTTCAAAACGAGAAACCCGACAACAAAGAAGTGGCAGTTTTGCGACAAGGACGAAGCGATAAATATAATAGCAATAACTTGGAACGTAACGCTGTGAATGGCTTGCAGATCGAAACGTGCAGCAAGCTGTTCATGCACACACGATGCACGAAAAAACACACACAGGACGAGAGCGAACTAACAACGTTTACGGCTCGATACGTAGTGCGCTGTTTAAACAAGAACGACGCACTAAACGTAATGACAGGTACAGATATGAGTGTGAAACAACAAGTAACAAGTGCCCCAGTTGTTACTTCTCTGTGTTGGAAAAGCGCACTCTTTTCGCAAACTCAAAGTCCAGCGAGCTAAGGGACCTTTGTGCGCACGGTAACTAAACACGATCGTTCCGGTCAAAGTGGAAGGCCCGCGATTCCCTTCACCGAAAGTTAAGCATGCGCACACAAACATCTATAGCCCCCCCTCTCCTCATTCGCAACGCAAAGTACGCATGAGGGATAAGCACGCGTCAGCGCATTGTGACCGAGCTGGGCGCCAAGCAAGGGCGGCTTTTTTTCTTGAGTTTTCATATATATTCAGTGAACTCGAAGGGACCATGAAGAATTGTTTGTCTTATCAGATGTTCGTCTTATCAGAAGCACCCTCGAAAAAAGGATTGGTTACATACCTAGGTGTATGCAAATATCTTAGTTCAAAACAAAGTATCAAGTGCACTTACAGTGAAGGAAAAAGACACAAAAATAATTTATTTGAAAGAGTAACCTGATAGGCAACTGCGTTCAAGTGCTCTTGCTCGGCTTGATCCAGTCCATAATGGACGTCTGTTGCAGGTCGCTTGCAGGTCTGTTGCAGGTCCAATCGTTGCAGGTCACTTCATCAACGGCGGTGGCCTCACCGGCAATAGATCGGAACACAAGTCCGTGTCTTTTTCTGTAGCGATCGAGCTATCCGTCGCTGCAGGCAAACTCGATGTTCATTCGTAGGGCAATTTCCTCCTCTTTTACCTTCAGAACTACGCCGTTCACAGGCAGATTCACGCTACGAGCCCGTTGGATCCATGCGAGCAGAACATACTTCAAGCCCTTGTGTGCACCCGTCCGCATCTTCTTTCACTTCGGCGCGAAGTCTCCATCGCTCAATGCAGCAGTTACCCGCGCACTATCCTTCACGATGCCCGTTAGCGTGCTCTTCGCAATCCCAAACTTGCGTGCAATCTTGGTCTTCGTGAGCTTGCCAGCTCTCACTTCGGACAAAATTTCTGCTTTCCTTGAAAGCTCGATTGGCTTTCGTTGTACAGTTGGCTTGCTGGCCATTTTCAACGAGACAAGCGAAGCAAACAAAGCGCATGGAATAGAAAACGTGCGATCGCAGGCTCAGTCCAGAGAAAGAACTCGTTTCCTCGGCGATGGTGGCGGCAGCGACGGCGAAGTCGGAGAGGGAAAACATCCACGTGGAGAGAGCTGTGGCTGTACGACGCGAGCTCACATGTTCCCGCTGAGAAACGGCATTGGTCATGAGAGCTGCTCTCTTCGCGAATAGAGAGTCTAGGTCATCATTTTGTTGATTTTTTTTTTTACTTTTTGCCCTGCTTGCTTCTTCGCGGCTGATAGCCGATCTCAAAACTCTCTCGCTCTCATTTTCTTCTTGTTTGCTTTGCCGCTCGCTCTGCTGGTCGAAATGTGGGTGATGCCGCGGGCCATTCTTTTGTCGCTGCCTCCTTCCCTCCGCCGTGGCGCGAATTCGCTTCGTGCCATTGCTGCTCTTGTATTTTCTTTCCCTCCGGCTGCGGGAATGCCCCCTCAAGATTGCCAAAATTCCTTTGTAGAATCACCTCGGTCTCCCGGTCTCCGCCAAAGTGTTCGTCTTAACAGAAGAGCAGGTGCAAGGCTGTTCATATTAAGCAGAGTTTTTTGCATTGGGTCTATGGAAAACCAAACAAACGTTCTCACGTTGTTCGGCATAAGCGAGAATTCGTCTTAAACGAGTTCGACTTAACGGGAGTTCACTGTAGATACATATACATATATAGTGAGTAACGCCGACGTTGATGGCAAAACCCAGCCGAGAGTATCCATATATAATTGTTATCGCAATAAAACGCAGCGTCGGATGGCGGCGCACAAACGTTGCGGGTAAACAACATGCCGTCTGCACCATAGGTGAGGTTGTGTTTTGCATGGCCTTCGAGACAGCAAGCGCACGGCATGTCTCTACACCGCGCACACGCCAGTTTGAAGGCCATGCACTTTATTTTTGTGCCGCTGTGCTTGCGTGGCGTTATCACCAATGAGTTTCCTCCAGCATTCAACAAAAGGCGCTTTGCCGTAAAAGGTGCAACTTTCAAATTTTGATTGACGTCATCAGCGCTCGCACTGCTCGCAACTGTTCAGCATAGTTGCAAAACTATGTTTTGACTTTTATTGCATTGTTATTTTGCTATATAATTGCTTGATTTAACGCTGTTTCGATCATCCACGACCCTGGCTGTCATACCGAAATAAAATGAACAGATACATTACAAAAAAGTTTGTTTTTCTCTTTTTTCAAGGCAATGGTGGGTTCAATATGTGAGTGGGTTCATTAGGTGAGTAGATATGGTATACTCTATACAGATGCCAAAAAAAGATTTTTTTATTCATTGATTTGAGTCTTTCTTGAATTTGCTACCCCAGACAACACTTATTTTTTGCTCACAACCAACAGCGCCGATGCAGATTCTGATGACAGAACTTTTGTAAAACAAGCTCTTTTACGCTACCGTATCAATAACTGGTATAACAGCTGAAAACTCACCACTGGCCATGCGAGAGGGGCGACCACGATCTCGAGCCACCAGATCCAGGCGTAGCAGCCGGCCATTGTCAGCCACCAAGCTTGCAGCCACTGTCACCAGCCCAGTGTCCGTGTCAAGGTGCAGCTTGCCACCACTTGGAGTACTGCACAGTAATTGCCACCACTTGTCTTAGACATAAAGACAGCAGTTGTCAATGACCTCCCAGGAGTAAGCGGTCAGCACGAAGTTTACAGTTTCGACGTTTGTTTCTATAAACATTCTAAGCTTCCACACAGTAAATACAGTCGGGCTCACATATAATGACCCCACTTACAACGAACTCCTGCTTAAAACAAATGATAGCCACGTGACCGTGGAAATATACATTATTTCAATGACACAAACTTGCACAATAAATGTCTCTGAGTGCCTGAAAAAAATTGAATTGCTGCACAAACTTGAAGGAAAACAAGGGAGACAGGAAAGAGCACAGGAGACTGCACTCTTTCCTGTCTCCCTTGTTTTCCTTCAAGTTTGTGCAGCAATTCAATTTTTTCAAGTATGAACCAACTAGTCTGCAAAAAAGTATTGCTCTGAGTGCCATCGAGGGTTACCGCGAATAGAGTTGCCACACTGGTGACATCCTGGAACGCCACTTTCAACCACCGATAAGCATATGCGAGGTGCCCGTAGATTCTTATTGTGAAACACTGACACTGCCTCCTCAGCCCTCCAGTCGTCGCTATCTCTGACCATTTTTTGTTACGCACACCCCCGTCTTTGGTTCCCCCTCCCCCCCTCCCTTACTCTAAGCACCTTGCATCACCAGACGAGGTCTGTGCACAGTAGTCACCGATATTTGGAAGACCAGTCGGCCGACTAGACTCCCCTCAGTTTTTGATCGCTGGTGTTGTCAGTCGTCCTTGAGTGACCGGAGCATTTGCAACATCGTCAGCTGACGGCTGTATTCGATCGACACCATCTGTGTCTCTTCTGGATCGGCGTTGTATCATTCATATGTACACGCTTGTGCTGCTCCACCAATTTTTATAATTCACGATTCGTGCGGTGTTTAGGACCTGTTCTCGCTCACTTTGCACTCTGCTCAGCATGCCCTCCACGCGTGTGCGCAAGCGTTTAAAAAAAAAAACGACAACAAAAAAATGGGTGTTACGCGGAACGAGTTCGGAATGATAAAGCCTGCTGGCGCCACAGTGCGATGCTTTCAGCTCTGTGCACGCAGGCCGCTCTCTCATGTTTTCTTATGCATGAGTTGTGCGCTTCATAGACCTTTCAAGCAAGCTACCCGACCAGCCCTCTTTCTGCATGTCTTGGTTTTCAAGGTCGCCTTTCCGCCATATGCTCCGATCTCTTCACTATACCCCAACTTCATCTCTACTGCTTCGCGACACTGGCCACGCTGGCTCGAATTAACAAGCTTCTTTTTTAGCTAGAAACTAGCCCAGAGCAACTCTGCGCATTTCGAGTCGTGCATCTTGCTCGCTGTTGGTGTTAGTGTATGGTCAGAATGGCGAACAGGAAACCATTCACGCATTTTCCCGTGTCTCAACCCAACATGGAAAGTGCGACTGCTTAGGTTGGGCGTATCCATGTGTTTAAGACATATTATAAGTACCGCGTTGCGGAGCGCCTGCTCATAGCTGTTGACCACCCGGCAGCCAACTTGCCACGTCGAGTGTCCTTATACTCAGCTGTGGATATGGTGAAGGCCTCATGAGCGGAAGTGGTGGCTACTTGTGTGCAAAACTGTTTTCGTGAGAGCACTGTTTGGACTCGATTGCCATTTGTGACCCAGTGTTTTCATTATATCTTCATGGAGATGCTGGTATTCTTTTTCGCTACAATTTTAGTGTGCTGTGGTCTTTGCTTTTTTACTCCCTCTGCCCTTCATTTGTTTACTCTGCGTCCTCTCCTACTATGTAACGACCTCGTTGTTCACTCACCAGCGGCGTACCTAGCACACCTCCTTTCAGAAAAGCACTCGCAACCGTGTTTGTCAAAAAAATATTCTGGCAACCACAGTATAACCAGTCTTTTATCTTGGAGGACTGCACAATAAGCGGTATGTGTATATACATAGGGTTCTACAGAGTCGAAAAAGACGGCATTGCAACCGGTCCTGCACTAAAAACGATAGTGTTGCTGACAGGCCCTGTAAAGTTGTTTGCACCTCGTGGTGCATGTGTATCGCACATTGGACGCATTTTGAGTTCAGAACTACCGAGAGCTAGGTGGCATTGTGCTCGCGAGCGTTTATCACCACCATCATCATCATGGTTAAAGCGGTTGTGCCGGCGATGACGCCTGGCGGCAAGCCTCGGTGGCAGCAAGGGAGAGATGAGCGAGTCTCTTTAGCGGGTGGCGGTTGGCGTGAACGGTTGTCTGTAGCGGTGGGTCACCGCTGGGCGGCACTGCGGGTTGTGCGCCGGGGGCCCTCGTGGTTAAGCCAAGCTTTGGCGAAGCGGCCTTGCGTGTGTTCTTCTGTTGGTTATACTTTTGAGTGTTGCGTAAGTTTGTGTAAGGCTGTTGTAGCCTGTTGATTGTGATTGATGTTATAATAATTCAGCTGACAATATTGTCGATCTTAAAGTAGTTAAATGAATGTGTGTGGTTTGGCTTGGTTCGTTTCGACCACGTCTGCTGTGTCCGTTAACTTCAAGAACGTGGCACTCTCCACTACGAGATCCCACAATGCGGTTATGTTATAAGTGGTCTATACTGTATATCTGTTGCTCCTTAAGAGCTTATTTCTCTCTCTTTGCTTTCTTTGTGGCTTACAAAGAGCGTGAAAGCTTAGGTCTGAGAAACTTCAGCCTGAAAAACGCCCGGGCCATCAAGCTTTTTGCAGTGTGGATTAGATGGGCACAGTGACAGGTGAGGGACCACCAAATGTGCTTCCGAGCTTCAACGATGACTATGAATAGAAAAATTGGGAAGGTGTTTGAATAGGAATGAAAGGGCAGATACAAAAATACAGGCATTGCTATGTTGTCTCGGTAGAACTGAACTGCAGGCGTGCTGGAAAAATATGGCAGCAATACCTCTTAAACAGACTAAGGAATTCGAAAAGGCCATTAAAGTTTAAAAGCCTATCAAATTGCCAAGAGGTAACAGAATTCTTTGACCACATTACAACTTGAAGAAGTTAGTTCTATTTCGAGTGATGAAGCATCACGTACGGTGAGTTTCTATCTGGCCGCGACAACTTCCAATGCCATTGTTTAATTGGTAGCGAATGTCATTAGAAAAGCTGTTGTGCTACATTTGAACAAAGCTTCGGGAAGATGGTGCATAGCCACAAAGACTGCCTTCACGAGCAGCCATCCTGCCTCTTTCGTCCTTGTGAATATCTTGTTTGGTGCTCATAACTTTTGCAGTCACCACATTTATTCATGGAAAAATGGAAACCGCGTATGAGGACACAAGCAGCTCAATGCAAGAGAAAACAAAGGGGTGCTAGATTCTTCCGCATCGCATTGCTTTGTCCTCTTTCAAACCACTTGAATAATAAAGGTAAAGCATTGTACTCATTCTGCATAAATCACGTACATGACTGTAGATGAAACTTAATGTGGATCACCATGTCGCGTAATAAAAGTGACCAGAAGTTGCCCATTTGTCAGAACATGCTGCACAGGCCACTTCCATGTACTCGTATGGCATTCTTCGTTTATTTCAAACATTAGTGAATCAAACTAGATGCACAATAATGGAATGATTGAGAATTATTCATAGAGAATTATCCAATTTTTCCAATCGTTGGTAACTTGCTTCGTTATGCTTTCTCTCCTCTGGGAGAAGATCAGGCAAGTTTTGTAGCATGCATTAACATAAATGGCTGTTTCTACTTCAGCATAGCCTGTAAACCAGTGTAGTCTATAAATATATAATCTACTTTAAAACGTTAAGAGTTGTACCAGCACAATGCATAAAAACCACTGCTGCACCGTCAATAATTACAGGTTGCACAAAAAGAAACTGCTAATGTTTTGTTAGAAATTTAAACTTTACCTTTTGTAATTGCACCGCCATAAAAGGGACCAAATACTGCAAAAAGTTATAAAACAGCTGCGTGCATCAGAAGTATGCAATACACTTTATGAGATGTAAGAGGTGTGGTGCCATCAATACTGTATTTACTCGTGTAATGAACCCCCCTTTTCCTTTTTTACAAAAGTATATCCCAATTTGGAGAGAGGGTTCATTATGCGGGAGAACATAAGGTCACAGGAGGTAGAATTTAAACTCACTGTCCAACCACTGCTGGTTTTTAATTCAGTGGCAGTAATATGGAGCCTCTAAACTTACCCGAGAAATTTGCTCTCTACAAGTGAAACTGCCCTTGCGTTGACCCGCGAAATGCACGACAAACATTTTTTGTAGCCCAAATCTGTTCTTGCTTTCTCCTGTAACAAATGCGCACTGATTGACTCAAAAGTGTCGTCCAGCCACTCATGCTCCAGCACATGCTCGATCAATTCAACGAAGATGGCAGCACACGCTTTCTTTTCACATAGTTTTGCTTGCATGGTGCTACAAGCAAAGAGGTTCCTCCTGCATTATGGCTTTCAAATTTTGATCAACATCGGCGTGCTCGCGCAGCTCACAACTGTTTAGTATAGTTGTGAAACCCTGTCTTGACATTAAACGGGCCCTGAAACACTTTTTCAACCAGCCATTTAATGGCTTAATTAAAGGAGCTTGTTGCCTCATGAATTCACAACCACAAATATTTTTGAAATTCATAAGAACGAGCAGAGTTAAAGATTTGCATCAAGCTACAATTGCATTCTCTTTTTCTGGTATCGATGATAGTGCTAAAATAAGCAGGGGGGGATGGCACGGGCAAAGAAAAATGTAACACGTGCCTCGTACCCTGGAGCACTTTCTCTCTCTCTCTCTCTCTTTTTTTCCGAGTACGCAAGTTGTCAGTGCGATCACGTGCGCACGCATGGACAAGTCGCGACCTTTTGCGACGATTCCTGTAACTATCGAGCGCGCCATGCTCAAATCAGTCAGTGGCTGATACAATAGCTTTTACACAATGATTTTTGGTATCCTACATCATTTCATAGAAGAAGAGAAAGAGATTTTAAGCTGAGTTTGAGAATTCATTGCAAATTACAGGCCGCGACCTGTGCTATAATATTTGTCTCGCGTATTCTCGGGTGCCTCGACTACAGATCGACAGCGTTTTCGGACCACGCTCAAAAAGTGTTGCAGGGCCCCCTTTTAACTGCATTGTTATTTTGTGATATAATGCTGTGATTTAATGTTGTTTCGATTGTCAATAGCACTGGCTATCATACAGAAATAAAATGAACAGATACATAAAAAATAGATGTTTTTAAGGACCAAGGTGAGGGGTGGGTTCATTATGTGAGTAGGTTAAATACGCGAGAGAATAGGACATTTTAGATTACATTGTGTTCGCATAGAATTTGAAGGAGATTTTTGAAAAAGTTAATCTGAAAAAAAAAAAATGGTTAATCTGACGTTCACTATAACAAGATTTGACTGTACGAAAATTAACAGTACACAAGAAAAGACGACACCAATCCCAACGCCACAAGTTCTCCACATATTTCATCGTCTAACCACGCCGTGGGCTCCAGTCGCAAGTTTGACGCATAATTGTTTATTATATAAATTGTTTATTATATCATAAATGTTTATTATAGCAATTAGGAATATTTTACTTGTACCACACTCATTCCACGCCACCATCTGTTCTTTGTCTAACAATTTAAATTGTAAAAAAGCCCAAACCAGTCTATACAGGACCAAACCAAACCCAAAATAGCCCAGACGCTTTGGTGTCATTAATGCGTGTGACCATCATGCGGCTTGCGCTCGGATGCGCAGCACTATAAGGCACGTCCGCTTGGGTACACAACCTCAGGTCTATCTAAGCCCTTGGTTATTAGGCTTGTGCGATTATTCAAATGCTTCATATATTCGAACAATTATTACTGTATTTGAATTCGCTTATATATTTAATTATTGAAGATTTTGAGGTATTCAAAATGAACGTAATGATGTATATTATTGCACTTGTAACTTCCATAAAGGTGGTTTTACTGCAGTGTAGGAGTGCTAAGCCACAAAAGCAACCATTTAAATGTATATTAACGTGCATACAACTGTCTATAAAAGTGATTTTACCGCAGTGAAGGCATGATATGCCATGAAAACATGTTTATATTAGAAATTCCCATTGTTATGAAGCCCAAATTAAAGGTTCATCGAACATAACACGCTCGTATGAATTCAACATACGTCATATTGCCATAGACCTGGTGGTCTATGGCAATATTGCCATAGACCACCAGGTCTATGGCAATATTTACTCTGCCTTGAGCATATGAGCTGTTGTAACAAGCTTTCAGACGTCAAAAGAGATGGGGCTATACCACTGTGTGTATGTGCCATTTTGAGAAAGAAGAAATGACAAAAAAGAAGACAAGAACAAAAACTCGTGTTCCTGGTGATCGGTTCAGCTTGACATCCAGAGAATCTGTGGGCAGAGGTTGTATTGATAATCCCGTGACAATATTAAAACGTAGCATATTTTACTGGTTATCTCTTGCATTTTGCCAAACGTCAAATACTGCTACTATTTCAAGTTGTTTCCACTTCTAATGAACCAAAAAAATGACATTTGCGCAGGCCTTGTTTACTTTGAAAAAATATATATATAGTATATATTGTGTTGGTTAGCTAGGTCATGATAAGTATGCCCATTTTCTTTTATAACATGTGATATGAACACTATTCGAATTCGATTTGAAATTATTCAACTAAGATCACTATTCACTTCGAATCTACAATTCTCGATTGGCACAAGCCTATCGCATACCCAAGCGCTTGCATACTAAGCACTAATGCTCTCTACTGCTGGCAGGGTGTCTACCAATGGGCTTTTTCAAAATTCCCTGACTTTTCCAGGTTTTCCATGATCATTTAAAGCAAATTCCATGACCGTTAGGTCCGCTTCCTCGAGACCCTCGAGTGGTAAAAAAATCAGGCGCTCCCATAAAATAAGTATATAAATAGTCAGAATGGTCTGAGCACATGCAGTAAATATGTATGAAAAAATATGTATATCTGACCAAAATGCAACCTCTGAGTCAGAGAGTAAGCAAGTTGGCTGTTTATTGTTTGGAAGAAGCAGAAATTTAAAATTTTGAAGGAGCTAATAGTTTGAAGGAGTTAAAAGTGCGAAGGAGCCAACGACTGTTTTACAATGCAGCCAAAGCTGCTCGAAAACGCAGAAGTTGCACCATCTCGTGGCATCTGTGTAAAAGTAGGACACCAGAGCCAGACCGGTTCCGTCACTGAATACCTATATTCTAGTTAATCGTAATGGTTACAACCCAGGCCGCTTAGAATGTGTATTGGATTATACTGACCTGTTTTTAGTGACTTTACTGTTTAGGATGTGAATTGGATCGGATCTGATGCAACCTGGATTGCTGTATTTACTAGATTTTTGGATCCCCGTCTAAATTGCACACCTCTAGTATATACTCTTCAGCAAAAAAAAAAAAAAAGACAAAAAGAAAACACTACTGCTCGCGTATTTTGTGCACCTTACAATGACTAACAACAACGTCGCAAGAACAAAGCCTTACTGCATAATTTTCTTTCTTTCTATCTAATTTTTGTTCTTTTTCTTAATAAGTGTGTAACTGAGGACGTTTGCTATTGCATCACCAATAATAATAATGACAGTAATAACAATAATAAAATGCATTACATAGCACGGCAACCCTCTGCTAATGGCTGTCCTAGCCGAACCAGAAGGCCTTCAAGCCGACCCGAATCATCGTCAAGACAAACATGCACAAATTTAACGACGTGAGTAATGTTGTGATTGGAAAGTCACATATGCTGTGTCATATGTATAAGCAACAGACATCAAAATAGTGTATGTGCGAATATGGAAGTTAGAGAGCAATTTAGACAGCGCGAAGGACAAGTTTCCAAGCGAAAATTTCCACTGTCTTTTTTTTACTTTAGGCTGCCACAATTGTGACAGCTAGTACACCGCGGTGAGACCACTGATTTCAAGGTATGGAGTTAAACAAAACACGAATATTACGTCAGAAAACTACGCGTGACCTGATATGCCCTTGTGGAACATGTGGAATCTACAGGCCACCAAACTGATTGGTCAAGTGCGCGTGTTCTGGCCAAAGCAAGCTTGCATCATGCGTGCGTCTGGAACACCAGCACATGCATGATGCTGAACAGCTGCACATATGCTGCACATATGCTGAACAGGAGTGATGCGACACTTAAACAATGTACTTCTGGTGCTCACGTCACGTACTTAAATAGGCCTTGCCTTCTTTATGGATATTGTTCTGAACAAGGGTCCCCCAGCGGGTGCCATAATGTCAGTAAACTTTGTATTCTTTTGGTAGGTGTATCCTTTCCCATCTTCACCAAGAAGCAACAGTTGCGCACTGCTTTCTTTTTCAACACATCTCTTAGCTGTTCACTGTAGTTGCAGCCAAAAGAGTGGCTTTTTAAGCTTTGTGTAATTGTAATGCTTATTTTTGTGACGGTCGCACAGACTGCCATAAATTTCCATAACCAGGCCAGATTTTTTGAAAATTCCCTGGCTTTTCCAGGTTTTCCAGGTTGGTAGACACCCTGACTGGCCCTATGGGTGGAACCTCACAAGAAGCCTTGGTTCAAGCCATGCTTGTGGTGGTGTTGCGAGGTGCTGACAACTCAGATGAGCACTCACGCTTACTTTAAAATGAAGTCAAGATATATCAAAGATAACATCCAGCACTGATAATCAATAAGATGTACCCTGTATACAGAACAATCAAACAACACCAACATTTTAAAGTTTCAGTTTTGGGCTCAGGGGTTCTTTAGATACGTTCTAGGCTCTCTTAGCTATTATTATTTTGTGTATCTACAAGAATCTATCCAACAAGTTATCTCTCCTTCAAAATTTTACGTTAGTACTCCATACACCCACACACCTGCCTGCAAAACCATATTAATAATGCCAAGCACGTTTGTTGCTTTAAAACAGCTAGCAGCGCTCCGTACAGGTCGCATCACAATGTTCAATTATTTGAGGTCATTCTGTCGAAATCACACGCAGAGCACAAATACTAATCAAGTTCGTTACAGAGTTCATGTGAGCACAAGCGACAATGCTGAAAGGTTTGACGGCTACTGTATTAATATACAATGCGTTCCGCTGATGATCAGATTATCGGTGGCCAAGCTTTGTTCACCACTATAAATGCTCAGCGTGTATTGCTTGTAGTTTAACTTCCTGTGTCCCGAGCAAGTTCACCCAAATAAAAACTCGGCCTTCAATCTGCCTACTCCTATCTGCAACTTCACGACCATGTGACAATACGCACTCACTTCATGCACCAAACATATAGACAAAAATATCCACCACCAGCAGGCCTTTGGAGCAGTTTCAGACGTGGCTGTGGCAACTTGATCACTAGAGTAAATAAAGTAAATACTATATTTACTTGCGTAATGAACCCACCTACATAATGCACCCACCCCTCAACTTGGTCCTTAAAAAAAAACTATTTTTAATGTATCTGTACAGTTTATTTCAGTGCAATAACCAGTGCCATTGACGATTGAAACAACATTACATTATGCCACTACAGTCGCCGACCGATTTTTCGGACCTGGCGGGGACCGAAAAAAAGTACGAAAAATCAAACAGTCCGAAAAATTTGTTTTCGCCAAAAATCTGAAGTTTATTGCATCAGGCAGGTTTAAAAAAGTCCTTGATGCTGCCTTGCCTCGAACTACGCTTGGAGGCAACTTGGTTTGCCCGTATTTGCGCCAAGGTGACATCGTCGCCGTAAACGCTCGACAAAATTGTCACCGCGTTGGCGATCTCCGCCGCCGACGACCGCCATCCGGCGTCGACCGTCATCCAGCGACATCTAGCTGCGAACGTCCACTCTCTATTAGCTTGATTATGGCAGCTGTCTTCTCTATCGTCAGGGTCGTATACTTCCCCCGCTTCTTCACACCACCTGGCTCCCGCGATGGCACAGATGGCGGAGCCATGGCACCGAGAACACAAAACTCGATGCCGCAGATAGCCGCTGCGAAGCACACAACGTCTCGACGCTACGCGACACAACACGTGCAGAATGGGGACTGAAAAAAGCTGCAACGACAATAAAAGAATCCTTCTTTCGCATCCTCCTCGTGCGATGTGATGACGATAGTGCTGACGCAAGACAAAAAAAACGGCATCCATCACCGCGTCTTTTAAAAAGCAAACACGGCCTCCGAAACTTAAATGATGGCGTGCGCATTCTAATCTCGGAGGCAGGAAAGGCATCTGAAGACCAAGCTTAGTCAAGCTTAGTCAAGCCGACGGAAAATCCAACATGGCGGCGTTCACAATGGCTTGGGGCGTGGCACGAAACGAGCGATTTAGTCCGAAAAATCGAACTTTCAGGGGCGAATTCGCCCGAAAAATCGGTCGAAACAATGCATTAGCTCTATGGGATCCCCGACGGTGCATTTATGAAGTCCGGAATATCCAACAAGTCCGAATTTTTGGAGTCCGGAAAATCGGTCGGCGACTGTAATACCATAAATTAACGTTGCACTAAATGTCAAAACATAGCTTAACAACCATGCTAAACAGGCCCGAGCGCAGACAACGATCAAAATTTTAAAGTCGTGCCTTTTGCAGCAGAGCGCCATCTCTCGAACACAGCAAAAATCTCTTCGCTTAAGGCGCCATGCAAGCACAGCGGTGCAAAAACAAAATAAAAGGCAAGCGGCTTAACCGTGCCAATGTGACGTGCATTACTGCCTTTCGAAGCTGCATTTTTGTTATCGTGTTTTTTGTAGTGAAATCCGTAGGACACGTGCAGTGCAGGGCACAATCGGTCGGTTTTAAAATTGGTCAAGTATGCGCTGGAGCATGGGAACCAAGCAGCTAAACAACACTTCAGCATTGATCCGCCCGCGTTCGCTACTGGAGAAAAGAAGACGAGCTTTGCGCTGCAAAAAGGGCTTGTCGCGCATTTCGTAGGCCAAAGCAAGAAGAGTTTCCCCTTGTGCAGAACAAAGTCCTCGAAGAGGTTTAGACTTAGAGCTCAGTAGCTTGGCCAACAGCGGTAGCAAGGCAAATTTCTTAATAGTACCTTCACGCCAAGTTTTTGCTGTTATAAATCTAGTCACTTTTTTTCTTTCAGGTAATCAATCCTCCCTTCATATTGGCATCAACATTTCTGAAAAAAAAGGTGGGTTCATTACACAAGTAAATACAGTAAGCACAAATTCACTTTTTCAGGCTACTAGATCTTTTGGATGATTTCGCAGTATGTGCTTGTGAGGGATAGTTTAAAAAAAAAAAAAAAAGGTGAGAGGAAAAGCAAACTCACGTGTAGAATACATCTGCATTGGGCCCGTCGTCTCCATCGTGCGCTTGCACCAGAGCTACTTGGGATCCCAAGGGAGCATGGGGGCTCACATGAGCCACGTAGGGAAATTCAAGAAAGCGGGGACTGTTGTCGTTGACATCCACTACAGTGACTTGCACGCGTGCATGGGCCCAATGGGCCTGGTAGCGGCCACTGTCTGAAGCCCGCACTTCAAAGCTGTAGCCAGCACATTTTTCACGGTCAAACAGCCTGGAACAACAACGTGTCCACAACATCATGATCAGAAGTACCAAGTGGGAGGAAGAGCTGCGATTCACTAAATTCATTTTGACACATTTAATTGTGTTTGGGATGCTATCCCAATCAACCCCTGTATAAATCCCCATAAAGGCTGCACTCTTTTCATTTCATTCGAATTGTTGGGGTGTAGCCTACACTCAGTTTTTTCTTCTCGCATCTCGAAGTCTTGTCGTCAAAATTTTATTCTATTTCTTTCCTACACAACGACACCTCAATCAGAACTTGGCGCCAATAAATCTTTACAGATACCCGTGAGCAAAAGCATAGCGTGTGATGTTTGCATCTCAAGCAGAATATGTCACCTATGATGCGGTACAGAAATTGATCGCAAAAGTAAAGCCTTCAAGAGGAACCGCCTTGCTGTTGTCGTCATTGATGATGTGATCCTGATTTTGTTGCCTTCGTTTCTCGTGTAGCCGAGGCAAGGGTTTCATTTTCAGATAATTGCTTTCACAAGTACTGGCTCTGTGCTAATCGCACTAACATACCATACTGGGAAAATTACTATCTGGTGATAATCTCGCAAAAATATTATCAAAAGAGATCATTTGCCAGGCGTGAGAGCCATTGCCTGCAACGGTCATAGAGACACCAGAAAGTTATGTCACTGCAGGGACTCAAGAAATGCTCTGTGCTGGCAGTGATGCTACCGAGGAGTTCTGATTTAGAGCAATTTTCAGAGCTCTTTGGAGAGGCAGAAACTTCTGTTCTTCGGAGCAAGCAATTTTGCATGTGATGGAGCAGCAGGGAGCTGAGCTAGTTGGCAAGTATTAATTCTAAAAGTGTGCAAACACTAGAAAACATCACAGACAGCAACCAACAGCAGCAAGGCATGAAAACATATCTGTGCACACCTATGTGAACCCATCCATCCCCCATGCATGCCGGTCCACATGACTAATAACTGTTAAGACAATTGATCGAAGGTTGACACATGCAAGTGCTACAGCTATTATATATATCCAATGCCTCAATTATCAAAGGTCCTTCCTCATTGATTCAAGGTTTTAATTCAACACCACCTTCTATCACTTTCTATTCCACCCCGTTTCTAACGCTGAGTAGCAGGCCAAAAAATGAATTCAGGCCAGCCTCTCAGCTTTTCTACCATCACTTTTACGTGCAATTACACTTTTGGCAATGCAAAGAAATATCAGAAGGCAACGAAGAATACTGGCAATGCTGTTAACTCTTTCGTTACCACACCTATTAAAATCGATTACCAGTGGTCAACGCTTCGGATCGTCGATTTTGTCTTATTGAATTTGCTTCTCGTGCACCTATCACTTTCTGATAGTTAGCCCAGCCATTCAACTTTCAGCATCAACTTCAATTAGCCCGTTTCGGCAACATAGTGATTTTTCACAAATCTTTTGGTGAACTAATGTGCGTGTGTCGTCGAAAAAATGAACTAGGCTGGTGAACTTGACAAAACTGCGTGCCCCCCATAATTATGCTGCAGTAACATCGAAGTTCTGTGATGAAAAGAACATTTGCAAGCCAAATATCGAATTAAAGTGTGAGTTTTTCAATTTGACAGGGTTAAACAGTAATAATTGCCAAAAGTTTATGCCAGATGTTCATTAGAGAGCTTTTGCTAAAAATCAGAAAAAATTCTCCGCAAAAAATATTTCCAAAGGCCTGCCGCATGTTTAAAGTGTCGATATGGCCTCCTCAGACGATTTCCTGCAGCTTTGGTTACGCTTGCATTGTTATATCAGGCACAGGGTCACATTTAGCATCACTCCAATGGCATCATTGTCACACGCACATGGATGCGCACCTGCGCTGCAAAACGCTCGCGCCACTCAGAATTGTCTTGCGACCCCACCTGATCTGAGTGAGGACGAGCATAGAGTTCGAAAATGACAGCACATCAGCGTCAAGTTTTATGACGACAATGTTTTGCGTCAGCCTGTGACATCCGCAGCCATTCATGGGTTTGTTTTGTTTACGGGCTCAAGTTGACTCGTCTGCCAACAGTGCGTAGCTGCTGACCTTTCGGCACAATCTTATAGCTACTCTGGTTACGTGCAAGGTCCCCACGCCGCTGGGGCACGGTGTACTAGCGCCGGCTGCAAAGCATCTTCGAACGATAAGACGGCCACCGGAGCACATCTTGGCCTTGACTACGGAGCAGTGGGAAATGTTTTACAACTGCGCGCAATATTGTTCTTTTTTGTATTACAACGTGCAAAATGCTATGAAATATACTGGAGTGCATATACAGTTGAACACGGATATATCCAGCCCCACCGCGCTGGTCTAGTGGCTAAGGTACGCGACTGCTGACCCGCAGGTTGTGGGATCAAATCCCGGCTGCCGCGGCTGCATTTCCGTAAGGCAGAAATGTTGTAGGCCCATATGCTCAGATTTGGGTGCCTGTTAAGGAACCCCAGGAGGTCAAAATTTCCGGAGCCCTTCACTACAGCGTCTCTCATTATCATATGGTGGTTTTGGGACATTAAACCCCACATATCAATCAATCAATCACGGATACATCGAACCCACATACAGTCGCTGACCGTTTATTTGGACTCGACAAAGCCCGAATTATTGAGAGTCCAAAAAAAAAACGGATTCACACGAAAAAAAGAAAGCACTTTATTGGCCCGATTTCCCGAAAAAACTGTCTATGCACGTCTGCACAAACGCGCGTTTACGCGTGACCACGTTGGCCAGTACAACTGCGAGTGTCTGGCCATTGCTGTAGACAGACAACAACATCGATATGGCCTGCACTTAGTCCGCATTTGATGGCTGTGGTGCGGGCGGAGCATCATTGTCGGAGTCACTGGCCGCCAGCGCCGGCTCGCAAACCTGACGAACAATCTTGTCATTGTCTAACTCTGCGCAAGGCAAAACAGCACTGTTGAAGTTGGCGAACTCTTTAAAGGTACCCGCCACTACATCGACCCCGCTAGCACGAAGGTCGTCCAGGATGTCCGCTGCTGCGGTAGGCGGACTCTCAACCGCAGTGTTCTGGCCTGTGGCACTGTCCTCCTCAATCCCAGTAATAAATCCTGTGTGGCGGAAGCAGTTGTGGATCATTTCCTGAGTCACTGACTACCAGGCAACGGACAACATGCTGATAGCCGTCAGAACATCCACAACGTTGTTTTTGTTACTGTCAAGGCATAACAGGATACGATTCAGGAGGTTCAACTGGTAATGAACTTTCAAGTTTTTGATCACGCCCTGGTCTATGTGTTGCAACACGCTTGTCGTGTTAGGCGGCAAAAGCTCCACTGTCATAGCCTTCAACATGTCTCCCCATGGGCACCACAGTTGTCGACGAACATCAGCACCTTGTGATTTTGCTGCTCGTACCGGCGGTCGAGCTTGCGAAGGTGCTGTTCGAAGAGGTTTTGCGCAATCCACGCCTTCAAATTTGCTTCATAGCACACGGGGAGTAATTTGATGCCTTTAAAACATCTTGAATTTTTTTATTTCCCTATCACGAGAAGTGGAAGTTTCTGCGTCCCCGTCATGTTGCCTGCTACAACAACTGTCAGTCACTCCTTGCTATGCTTCCCCCATGACAGGGTTCGGCAGAGAGAGCTAGCATCTTGTCAGACAGCATCTTATAAAAAAAGTGAAGTCTCGTCACAATTAAAGACGTTTTCTGGTGGATACTGGCACAGCAGTGTGCACAGCTTGTCGGCACGGTAGTTGGTCTTGGGCGTTTGGTCAACGGAACCACTCTCGCTGCACATTCGCTAGAAGGCCAGGTCGTACCTTTTTTTAAAGTTACGCAACCATCCGTCACTAAACTTGCAGCCAGTAATACCCATGCACAGGGGGAGCATCTCTGCTTTCTGTCTCAGCAGATCGCCAGACACAGGTATTTTCCTAGCCACCGTGGAACTCAACCACATGTTCAGTGCCGCTTCTTTAAGCTGCGGGAGGCTGCCGTCCCGGAACTTTTTCTGCGTATTTGCAGACGCAGAAAAAGCTGCCTCCAGGATCTGCCTCTCAGTTGCCTCCAGGATCTTAGCCTTCTGCTTGAGGTAGTCCAGGACGGTTTGCTTGAAAATAGAAAATTCCCGAGCAACTTCAGACTGAGGTCAGCCGCCTTCTACCTGGCGAATTACCTCCGCTTTCTTCGCCATCGTGGGCCTCTTGCAGCTGACACGTTGGTAGCGTTTTTTCACTGCTGTATGCTGGAGAACGTGCGTGAGAGAGGGGAGATGCCCATGTCGTCTGCTACGGCGCTCATTGGCAGCGGCTACCACGAACGTCATTTCCGCATTCAGTTAGAATTTTTGCTGTTTCTTGCGGTTGCCGCACCAGCAGCCAAGGCCTTCGCGGACTCGCGGGTAGCGCCAGTGCTCAGAGCAGCTGTGTGTGTGGTGTGTTTTGTAAATCAGATTGCTCTTTGGTTGTTTCCGAACTACTAAAACCTTGAGTAAACAATCTTGGGCAAATTGAGTAGACAGACTGAACACAAGACGTATTTGTTTGCCGCAGCGTCGCTAACATCAGGGCTCGTATTTTCCCATAGATTTCGCAGCATGTTCGTCATGGCTGTTAAAGGCACGTCAAGTTTTAATCTGGTCGGCTTATTATGCTGCTGCAGGAACGGTCGTACGTCACCGTTCATGTTTTGAGCAATTTCGAGGCTACCGACGGTCTTGCCTACACGATCGATGCATATCGTTAGTAGTTGCGAGTTTAAACTATCAAGTGCTCATAATACACCCCAGTCGGTTTTTTTTACCTGCAGCGAGAGCGGCGCAAAAACGTGAAACAGTTGTTCAATCACTGAGTATGTCCTAATTTAAAATGAACTGCCTAGTTACTTGACAACGCAGTGTTCATGATGCCTGTCACAGTTTTGTGGACTTTGTGCAGCAGTCATTCTCCAAAATACTGCAAATTTATAACTTGCAGGTGACCGTGGGTAATATTTGAAGCAAAATCAGGAAGATGTGGGGTAGTTTCAGTGTAAAACAAAAACCAGATTTGAGAACATGAGCGTGGCTCCCAAATGTATCACTGTGATTGTACCGAGTAGCTTACTACAATGACAAATAGGAAAAAAAGATACATCACAGGCAGATGGTGCTAAAGAAAACTAAATGGTGGTTAAGGGTGACTTTAGCTTTCAATAAATTTCTGCAAGAGCATGTTTACGCCAGTTGTTTTATTTGTATTACTTCCAAGGCCTAAGGGCATCGCAGGAGGGAGTGGGAAAGTAAATGCACACAAATAAAGTTAGCATCAGTAATTTTTAACTTTACAGTGTTACCTATATGGTTTCATGCTTCAGAGGGGATCGGGTGCTTTATTATAAGTAAGCAAGTACTAATGGACAGAAAAAGTAAACATCCTGTGAATAATGTTATCGGCTTCCTCCAGTTTCAGCACTTTTTTTTTATTTTTAAATGCAACTAACTTACTTTATTATTTCTACACTTTCACATTAAGCCTTCGCTGTGAGTCACTCTTGCTGCCTTCATGTTGAGGGCTTCAGACAGGCAACATGCATATTCACAATAAGGTCCCAGCAGTTTTTCTGAACTCTGGGACCTGCTAATGTAATATTATTGCAATATAGCTCTTCCATAACTGTTTTATAAACTTGACGTATATTGACTTGAACACGTAAGCTGTGCTGAAGAGTAAACAGTGTTTTAAGAAACAAAATTAAGGAAGTTCACCTGCATTAGCGAACTGAAATGGGCCGATTGGTATGTACATTACAAAATGTTGGATTTAGACAAGTCGGTACTGGTCTGTTTAAAACTCGCAAGCAAATGCAAGCACTGGAAACTGCTCAAAACATGAACGGCAGGGTACGGCCGTTAGAATGGGGATTAAAACAGCTACTATAGAGGATTAAAACTTAGGCATGAGTAAAACACGCGTGGCGAAAAACGAGCTCCCCACGCAACGGAACCCCACGGCCACGGCTGTACGTCTCGCTCCAACGCGTAAATCTTGTCCGTCTACTACTTGTCGTAATGCCACGAGTGTGCAGATGCCGCCTATCCACGCAGTCAGCCCACACTGTTTACTTACGGCTTCAGTAGTTCGGACACAACCCCAAAGCAGTCAAATCACTGACATATTGACACAACACAGCACAGCGATCACTTGCTCCTCACGCCGCGAGCGCGGCGGCGGCGAGGACAGACAAGGGCGTCAAGCATTACGCGAAAATGACGTTGCAGCGCTGGTAGCCAATAAGCGGCGTAGCAGACGACATGGGTGTCTCCCTTCTCTCTCACGCGTTCTCCAGCATACAGTTGTCAAACACGCCAATGGGTGGCGTCGGAGCCATTTCAGCAAGCCACGGAACACGCAAGAGAACGAGAACACAGAGAACAAGACAAACCAGGCCTACCCGCAGAAGCAACTGACTGACACCACTGACACGCTCACACAAAAGCCAAATGCCACAGTGAACAGACTTTGTAAGTGGCTTGGCTTGGCTGCTGGACTGGCTAAAACAAAACAAAACAAAAAACGTGTCACCAAACATAGCCTTCGAGATTGGCAATAGCCCGACGTACATCTATAGCTAGTGCAGCATATCAGTGCTGGCAACCTAAAAATTGTATTGTTAACATCGCTGTCAGCGTGTTATGGCGTACGGCGATGCATCCGGTCAGTCAAACGGAGTCCAAATAATCAAACGGCGCACCGCGGGGCGTCCGAATTTTCGGTCGTGAGTTTACATTAGGTTCAATGGGGCGAGTGGCGGTGCCATGAAGACGTCCAAATAAATGGTCGGCGGGCGACTGTATATCGAATTTTCGGGTATATCGAACTCGCAAGTTATCCCCTTGAAATTTCTTTGTAAAAGTGTAGAAATTCGCACGTTTATATTGAATGGTACTTTTGCCTACCTTTGGATATATCGAACACCGCACGAGCTGGAAGGTGCGCTTCGGCACTTGCCGCGCCCGGCGATATCTGCAGTAGCGCGGCTCTGCACACGAGTTGGAAGTGCGCTTTGCCACTCGCAGTGACTGGCGACCTACGTGCCTCAGTCAAAACCCGAAACACTCGAAAAAAGGTAAGGGCGAGAGGGCTTGGACAGCATGGTCTCCAACCTGGGGCCCGGCTCTTTTTTTTCTCTCGTTTCTCTTTCTCTCATGCTTTCTCCACGTACCCATCAGCTCGGAGAACAGGAACGAAGGAGCCAAAGTGCTTTTCCTTTCACCTTCTATTTTGTGTTGCTGATTTGCGAGTTTTGATCAGCCAACCACAGCTCACGCTTTTTGCTGTTGCTCTTGCCGGTAACCATCGCTACGCGAGGGCTTTGTTGGCGGAGTCTAGGTGCCCCCTGGCAAAGTCCGCTTCCATTGTCGCACCGTCTACGTACCCCTGCATGTGCAGCATTCTTCTTTTGCGTGCATTGTGTGCAAAGCCGCTGCCGACTCCTTGAATTGTAGACTTCTGTGTAGCTATGGCCAGCATCAAGAAGCGCAAGACCCTTGACTTCGTGACAAAGTTTAAGGCTAATCAGCGTGTTGAGGCTGGTGAGAAATGCTCGACCGTCGCAGACGACTTCAGATACCACGTAGCACTCCTAGTAAATTGCTGAAGAGCAAGGCAGATCACAAGGCAAAGGTGGCGGAGCAGCTAACGCCGGGAGCCTGTCATGTGACAGCGTAAACCGGTGAAAACGGTGATGACAAGCGTTTAGATAACGTGTTTCGCGAGTTGCCACCTCTCTTCCTGAGAGCTGTTCCGTTGAAGTGTGTGCACACAATTTCGTGGAAGCGGACTGCAATGTTCAGGCCGTTGCAAGCCTCACTGATGAGGACATAGTAGCTGCGGTCGCAGGAATACAGGATGCCCAGGCCGAGAGCTCAAGTGAAGAGGAGGATTGTCCGGACGAGGCGCTGGCTACATGCACATACTCCACTGCAAAAGTGGCGGCAGCATTCGGCGTCCATTCGCCGATGTATCGGCGACAAGGAGGGAACTGGGCTGTCACAACTGGACAACCTTCATAAAGTCGAGACTAGTGTATTCAACTTCATTTATAAAACGAAGAAGCAGGCCAAGATAAGTGGTTTTTTTTTTCGCAAATAAACATTCTGTTACGGCGTGTGTGTGAAACTAGTTGTCATTCTTGAATGCGCCTATTGTGGGCAATGGTCTATAACAGGTAAGCTCTTGGGGCCTGTATTACTTTTATATCAAATTTTCGATATAGCAAACTAATTCATGATCCCTTTCGAGTTCGATATATCCGTGTTCAACGGTATAAAAACGCCAACCTTTGAGGAGACAGGTGGCTCATGGAAAGAAGTGATGCTAAACAAAATAGCGAAGTTTATTGGACTTCTGATTCATAGAGAGCGAAAAAATAAAAATTTACTGAGAAAAGTGTACGAATTCCCTTGCGTCTCACGAAAAACTAACCAATGCTTTGCCACATGGCATGAACAATAAAGCAGCACCTAAGTTATGATTTTATTTGTCTATGTGAATATAAACATGTCGTACAACATTTATTATTATTTTTTTACTATTCCTGGGTCATTTATCTTTAAAAGGTATATTCTGAATTTTCTTCATTTTGAATACTTTTGCATATATGGTCTTTTTTATTGCACTGTTTACTAGCCGGTAGCCAAATATTACACATTTTTCATATGTTTATTTGTTCAGAAATAATTTTCTTGCTCTACAATGTATGTTTTTTGAAATGAGCATTTAATTGTGCGATACTTTGATATGCTGCAATGCATGGTGAAGTACTTTCCAACTTGCTAAAACGATCTTCCTGGGACATATGAAGAATAACCATTTTCACGTGGTAACGAAAGAGTTAAGGGGGTGCACGCAACAATAACCAACCCGTAAACTTCTCTGCATGCTCATTTTATTTCAATATTATGGTGATCACAGCTTTTTTTATCTGCATAAATAAGGTGAAAATAGTTCCAAATGCCAAGTTGATGCATGAGCAGTTTGTTGCTCATGCACCAACACTGGTTTTACTCACACATAGCAAATTTTGCTGCCTGACAGAGGATTGCAGTCCAAGACCCATTTTACAGTGTTTGCAGTTATGAGCACGCAACATACAATGCAGATACAGTACACCATAACTGCTCTGAGCTGTACAACAAAGTTTCACTGTTGCCCCAAAGGAATACCGAGGCATTCAACTGAAACTTCTGTTGGTGCCAGAGGTCAAATCATTTGCAGTTTTCACAATGATGTTTTAGAGTTCACATGCTACATGAAAGAGTACCCTAATTTTTTGTAGGCGCTCACAGTTCGTCACTGCACTCCTACTAATGCCAAATAGTTATTCATATATTATATGGGTGCTCTCTGGAGCTATCCACTCGCTCACAGCTTGGGTGTCACCACAGTGCACTTAAAGAGCCTCTTGAATACATCACCAGAAAAAAAAACGTAAACTCATTTGTAAGCAATAAAAGTGTGTATGTGCACATACCCCGTTGTGGTAAGAACACCGGTGTCGCTGTCTATTCGAAACAGGGCTGCCGTCTCGTTTGCCAAAGAGTACGAGACACGACCTCCAGGTCCAAGGTCTGGGTCATGGGCGCGCACTGCCAGCACAGTGGTGTTGGGGGCAGCGTCCTCAGCTACACTGGCGCTGTACACGGCCTGCTCAAAACGGGGTGGTTCGTCATTCTCGTCCAACACAGTGACCACCAGGGTGCAGCTGCCTGTGCGAGTCGGGCTGCCTTGGTCAGTGGCCACCACAGTGAGCCGGTACTCAGACACCGCCTCCCGGTCCAGTGGTGCACTTGCCAGCAGTCTACCGGTGTGGGCCTCCAGTTGAAACTTGTCTCCCACATTCCCTGCTGCAAGCATGAAAACAGGCAAAACTTATTAACTCTCCGAAGTACTGCGCAGCCCTGGGTCAGAACATTACAGCCTATCTTAAATAACAAAGCACATAAATTTGCATAAGATAAATCAACTGTTAAAAGCACTTTTAGCGCACCAAACAAGTTGCTCTATGTTGCTAGTGTAAATGCTTGCCGAAATTCGATGACTGCACAGTTTTATACGGTCATAAGAACAAAGAAATGAGTCGAATAGTTTAGGCCTGGCACATCGATAGTACAATAAATGGTACACACTAAATGGTAGCACGCAGTGACCACAAAGTGCAAGCTTGCATCTGGTCGCTTACGAGGCCACCAACAATGAATTAAATGCAATAAATACCAATAAATACAAACAAAGATATAGATAGCCATTCTGTTTTCTGCACTTAGATCCTGAGACTTGGTGAGTTCCGTAAAGCTGTCCATATTTGTGCACACATCTTACAAGATTTTATGACTAGTTTTTGTAAGTTACAGCCGAACTCTGCTACAGCGAAATTGATGGGGTGCACAATAATTTCGTTGAAATAAATTTCTTTGCAGTGAAATGAAAAAAAAAAACTGACCTGAGCTAGCAAAACAAACAACTTTTATTGCCAAAATTTGAAAAGTGTCGGCTGCTTCCTTTTTTTCCACAGCAGCGTCTAGACGCGATTCTCACACATGCATAGTGACACCATATTGAAAAGCACACTAAGACAACAGCCACAACGGCTTTCGTGAACGAGCCTAGCAGTTTGTGGGGGTGCTAACATGCCCTGTAAAATTGTTTGTGCCTGGTGGTGCACACGTGTGTTACACATAGGCTGCCTTTAGGGTTCACAACCATCAAGCGGAGTGTTTATCACTATCATCATCATGGTTAGCGCGGTATAAAGTCCCTAAAGATGGAGAATTTTAGTTTAGTGTATGCAAGGCTGTACGCCCGAAACTTGCTGCGCACTGCGCATGCTACGTTGAAGGCTGCGTCCTACAGCATTAGTTTACCGTGCGCAATGTCTGAAACGTGCACTGCACCTGAGTGTCAACAGGCCTGAAATTGAGCGTAGATTCACGCCATCTCGTGGAGAGGCAATCAGTTGTAACATTCGACGCAACACACAAATCAGGGCATGAGACAAGGCGATCTTTTCTGGGGACGAGTAGAGGTTTGGAGTGTTGAGGCTAAGTGAACTAGCAGCCCGAGGTGCAGAGACGGCGAAGACTTACTGCCCATTAAACATTTATTGTTTGTTACGGACGTTTTATGAGGTCACGATACAGAATAAAGAAGCAAACTGGGGTTGCTCAACGCTAAATAAAAAAATGCCCACATTTGGCAGCGTCGTCTTCAAGTGTCATTCTTCACGTCATGATATCTGCTTTCACATAGATGAAAGCACCGTGTGCGAGAAAAATCGCCTGAGCTTTGCAGAACATGGACGTGCACCCAGAAGCACACTAAATGCATCACCAGACCTAATTTTTCCTTCCTAACACCTAGAATGCTTTTCCAGGCGATCATTCAGACATTCCCCGGCCGGACACACACAACGACCACCAGAGTTTAAAGGGATCACACACACAACGCCCCGTACACAACCCACAAATCCGTCACGGTGCTTCACGTCAACACCGTGCTCCTGCTTCTTCGTAAATGACGTAGTCCAGTCGCCCAACGTTAAGTTCCAGCATAGAAGCTATTTTTATCGACTGCACCTGCTCACTTATTGTTTCAGGTTACTAACTTAAGTTCCAAATGCACTGAAATTCACACAGACTTAGTTCGCTGGCATGACCACAGTAGTGTTGTCGATCGCAGTCATCTTGTCTGTTTTGACCTCGGCTGTTCAAGATCTTGCGAGAGCTGCCTGTAAGGTACGCAACGGCTGTAGTGCGCGCAACGTAAGCGTCTAGGTCTAGTGTGCGCATGCCCTGCGTGTGCAAACGCACGTATCTCCCTTAGGTTCAGTGCATGTGCACTCTTGCCCCATCTCGCATGTTTCGTACACTAGGCCATTGCGCACGTTAAACTAAAACCCTCTAATAACTACAGTAGTGTCATTCGTGTCGCCGTGCAGACTCCTCCTCTTCCCGCATGCTTGGTAGACTTGGTAGTGGAAGCGCCATCTTGTCTGTCCTTGGTCGCATGTATTTTTTTGCTTCCACAACGACACCAGCGAGAAGGAGGCAGAGCACCGGCTTCCCTTCTGCCGTGCACTGGGAGAGGGTGTGCCTGTGTCTGAAGTTTCTTGTTGAACGCTGTAGGGGCACTTCTGAGCTGCTGAGAGAGGAGGCAGAGGCGAAGAGGCGCGGTTGGAGCTACTTTAGCTTATTTAGGAACTTTAGCGTGGTAGCGCCAGCAGTGACACCTGGCGGAAAAGCTGGGTGGCGGCATATGGAGCAGACGCAGTTCTCTTTGTGTGGTGGCTGCTGCGAACAGTCACCTTCCCACGGCAGAACTATGAGGCTGGCGTTGCGGGCTGTTTTCCTGTGGGCCCCTCGAGGCAAGTCGTGCGTTGATGGCACCGCTTATGCATCACCTTGTTTGTCGTTATAATGATTGAATCTATCGTAATTATTGCGTGAGGTTGTTTTAGCACGTTGACAACCAGTGATGTACTTGATTCAGCTGACGATATCATCAATGGAAATGTAGTTCAATAAATGCTGTGTTTGGTTAAGTCCGATCGCATCTGCTGTGTCCATTTGCTCCGAGAGCGTGGTGCCTCAATTTCGAGACCCCACGTTGGCTTCCCAACGGGGGCTCTTCGAACATCAGACGACAGTTTTCGCGGTTCAAACAACCTTTTGTTAGGCGGGATAGACTAGGCCTTGGTGGGACTTCCATTGCTAGCATCGGCGTTGTGCTTTGTTGACACCAAGGAGATCGGTTGTCGTGGCGTGTTTCAAGCTGTCTGCACTTTGAGGGTTTTTTTTTTTTTTTTTTCTGCTCGCAAGTGTTTCTTTTGTGTTTTTTAAGAACATTTTTAAGTTGTTGGTATGAGAGCCATGTGGTCCGCATCCTGGGGGAGCAAGGCTGAGAGCACGTTGATTATAGGCCAAGCCTGATGGGAGTGAGTTTGGAAGCCTCGTAGGTGGTCCGAGTTTCTGTAACTAGCTTCTTCTATCTCTTTGGCTCAGGGAGTAGGGTGTCGCTGCCGTCTTGTCGACGCCGGGGCGTCGTTACACTGTACGGGCTGGTGGGTGCTGAGTGCTGATCGCTCTATAAACCCCTGGGTGTGGCGAGCGAGTAGGGCCACCTTACAAAGCTGATATCTCCTTGCAGCTGCCTCTTCTGCGCCTAGGCTGGATGCTGGGTGGATGCCGATTGTTGTCAAGCAACTTGCTAGGACTAAGGCCTAATGTGCAACCGCCTGTGGCACAGGACACAACTAGGTGGATCATGGTGTTAAGGTGTCACACCCTGGTTCCCTCATTTTTTTGTCTTGCGATGCACAGGTTAAGAAGACTTATATGTAAACATGTTGACAGAAATTCGTCTGGCTTCTACAGCACAGACCGGCGAACGTGAATCAGTTCCTAAGAACAATGCCTCCGATCTACGTGCACAGCCTCCGAAACGTGAGCGAAAGGGAAGGACAGAGCCTAGGACAAGGTGCGTCGACGCTTTCCTGAGCATTTCAGTCACCTATGAGGAAGGGACGAAGTTGGCCTTGAAACGTCTGATTTTTTTTAAGATTGTGGCTGGAGGCAATTCAACTTTCTTAATCTTCTACCCAGCCAGACATACTTCAGTCAAAATGTTTACATTTAAGTCTTTACGAACTGACTTTGGTCAGAAGACGGCGCTCCTCACAAAACGTTAGGTTTGCGGGGCACGAGGCATTATGACCTACCGGGCTCATCCCGACTTCTTGAGGACCTGCCAGAAGATGAACGCAGTTCCGCGAAGCCTTCAGCTCAAACGCATGGTGCACACGACAGAGGGCAACAAGATCATCGCAAGCTCGACGGCCCCTGCTAAACACCAGAATCCTTGAATGCCACAGCGTGATCAAGAAGAATGAATTAGACCCGTTCTTCCTCTGACGGCAGCTACAACATTGTCTGCCCAACATCTTTCTGGCATAGGAAAAATTCACACGAAATGTGGCTGCAACAACAGCTAAGAAGCAACAAGCTGCTCACAAAAGCAAGGTCGTGATGCTTCAAGGAAAACGCCACCGCAATTTGGTCAACGAGAAATTCATCGTCAAGAAGAAAAACGCCACCCCAGTTTGGTCAACGAGAAATTCATCATCAACCTGTCCTCCAGCAGGCAACTCTCCCCGACAGAGCACGACGTGCTGGCAAAGGGACACACTTTCAACACGACTACAACGTGTCCGCCCCTACTAAAAATCATTGCGGCTACAAAGGAAAGCAAAGGAAAGACTTGACAGGGGCATTCAAGAAAACATTCGTCTCAAGGCCATTGGTATACTATCAAAAATATAAAAACGGCGTCACCACAACATGTCGAGAGAGGAGAGCAGTGCGATTTGTGAGCTCCGAAATAATGGGAAGATTGTCATCCTCCCAGCTGAGAAAGGCAACGCGATGGTCCTACTGGTCAGGAAGGTGTATGACGACAAAGTTCAGGATCTGATCCGAAGCTCAGCCTACAAAAAGCTGACGAAAGACCCCACACCTAGAGTCCAAAGGGAACTGAACAACCTTCTGGCAGATACCTTTAAAGGACATGCAGAGGCAAGAACGATCTACCTACAGCTCATCTGTAGGAACGACTCTGCACCAGATTTTCACAGGCTTCTTCTGAAGATCCATAAGCCCACCATCCCGCTCCATCCGATCATAAATTTTACATCTTTTCCACTCTGTACACTGTCCCAGTATCTCCACCGGATTCTGACGCCACTTGCGAGCAAAACACCAATCCACACACGTAGACTGCTTTTTAATCACAAAAAGGACAGTGGTAGACAACTTCTTCGAACATCTTAACTTCGTCGACGAGGCAATCCAGTTCACGGTGGAAACAAAACGAGACGGAGCACTATCGTTTCTTGATGTTTTTAATACGATGTCAAAGCGAGCGCATGTTTTTAATACGATGTCAAAGCGAGCGCATGACCTTCTAAGCGTACAGAAAACCAAAGCACACCGGAAGGTATTTGCTCTTCACTTCAATCACCCCACTGCCCACAAAGCTACCGTGATGTCGGCGCTACTTTCAGGAGCAAGAGCCATCTGCATGTCAGAAGGGGAAATAAAAAGAAAAGAAGAGTGGGTTATAACCGAGCTTAGAAGGAACGAATACACGGCAGCTTTCATTTACTCTGTGGCTTGCCGCATTTTGAGAGGTCAACCACCCCACCGCGAAAACAATCCAGCGAACGACACACCTGACCCCCCTCCCTCACTTGCCACACTGCTGGCTACAATGGGACCAAAGAGACCAGCCCTAACCAAAGTTGGTAACTTGTGGCCGTCTCTACGAGCTGCCGTTGTCATTTTCCGCATGTCCCACAAAACAGGGTGATCGAAATTGCTGGGCTTTATCATAGAAGCGTCAATGGTAGTAGCACGGACCGTTGATATCAGGTTGCAGCGATAAGGTAGTGTTACGGCCACGGCATTGCAAATGGCGGCGCTGTTGTGTGGTAAGACGTTCACCCAGGTGTTGCTGAATGGAGGAAAGCCGCTGATCGATGTCATCAATACAGCACGCAAGCTCTGTGGCGTTCAGCAGTGCGGTGACAACCTGGATGATGGGCTACAACAGTGGCAAGAAGACCTCGACGACACGATCAGCAATATCCCCAAGCTTGTCGAGAGGTAGTCCGACCTAAGCCTGCAGAATTGCCTGGGCGTGCGGCAGGAGTCGTTGGAGCCAAAGCGATAGCAGGAAAGAATCTTGGAACAAGTTGCCCGCGAGCGCACGCACGTGTCGCAGGAGCTTTACGCACGCATGTGTGAAGCTTTACGCTCAGCAAGCTCTACAAAGTGCAGTTGTCGTATGTTCTTATCTTCCGAGAGTGACAAGCGGCAGAGAAGTGCAGTCTTCAGGTGTTTGTACAGGTTGGCCGTTGGTGGGTTGGCATGAATATCCCGAACCTCGTTGGCATAACATGCGTCCAGGTGGGCAACAATGTAATCGTAACGGGTCCGGTCTTGCGTGATGTGTGCCAATCAGAACTAGGCTTTGACCTGAGCAAACAAAACCTCGGGTGAATTGACCCAAAACAGCGGAAGCTTGACAGGAATACACCACGAAGCAGCGAGCGAGATAGCTTCTGTAGGAGCTGACATCCTCGGTGGAGCCGGTAGGCAGTGCCTCATTTGAGTAGGCGTTGCGAGATTGCTGGGTCTGCAGTTCAAGTTGAAGCTGTTGCACTTAAATGTGGAAAGAGGTGAGGGCTTTAGAATAGGCCATGGCGTTGTGGTTAGTTAGTTTTCCAGGTCACCTGATGTGGGATGCCGGGTCGATAAAGAACGGATCCCGACATAAAACGTAACAATCGTTATTAACGTGGTTGCAGCAGCAGGGCAAGCATGCTGATGCTGCGCTCAAACAGTTAGAGAAACAATCGAGAAACTCAGCTTGACAGCTCGGGTTTTATAACAACCAGCGGTGACATAAGCCTCCGGTGGAGCTGCGGTGGCGCTGTTACTTATCGGAAGTGTGTTGCAGCAAGTGGCCGTGTCACTCCGGGCTATCCAATGATGAGACGGAAGCTATGCTGGCTCGTGCGCAGTGGTCACCACTGGGTTATTAGTTCATTGTGGGTAAAGTTGCAGTTATTTTGCAGTTATATTGTTGTTTGTACATTCATATATATTTTAGAGTGCCGCTTGTTTTTCTTGATAAATGTTTGTTCATTTTTTGAGTCTAACTAAGTCCATCGTGTGAGCCCACACCCATTAATCCGTGACATTTGTGCATTTCTAATGCACCTGGGCTTAAGAGCTTTGCCAATTATGAGTAACAGCAGCTTCTCTTCCCCTGTGGCATTTGCCCCGAGGACAGTGACCTTGTCTTTCCGTTGCTTTACTCCCGAGCATGCTCCGCCTTTTGGTGTGAAGGTCAGCTCGGCAAAATTTTATAGTAGAGTGATGCCACGTCAAGGTCGAAAATGTCGCTGTCGGTGTAGCTCTCCTGCAACTCGGCGAGCTGACTGCTGCGCAAATTATCTGCAGTGGCTGCGTCAACAGTGCTGCTCTCGCTGTGCACTGACTTGAACACCAGACTGTTCCCTTTTTTTTTTTTTTTTTTGAAGCGGTCAAACCAGCCGCTGCTGCAACTAAAGTCCGTGTGCTCCATTTGCAAGGCCAGAGCGTCTGCCTTCTGCATGGTTACTGCTGTGGTGACGAGAAAGCTGGCCGTCCTGGCATTTCACAGCCATACCATAAACACCGCTTCAACATCTAGGAACTTTGATCCTCGAACCTGCTTCCACTGGCTGGAGAAGCTCTGCTGAAATCCATCCAACCCCTTTTGCTTGTTTTTCAGCATCGTCGAAAATGTAGACAATGGGATGCGAAATTCTGGCGCGATGCTCGATTTCGTTGGATCTCTTTTCTCCACTTCCTTAATTAGGGCAACCTTTTTTTCTAGCATTAGCAACTTGCACTGCTTTGATGTCATGCTTGCCGCACTCAAGCTAAGTTGCCGCTCCTCACAGTAAGCGAAAAATCTGTACCGCTCGGTTTGCGCAAATGAACGAAAATCACACCTCAGGGAAAATCATGTGTGCTGCACAAAGCGAACGAGACAAACTAGGCAAAGCGTGGGCAGAAGGCCTCTCTGCTCAGCGCATGTGTCAAATGATGTGCCACAGTGTTGCTTCACAAAATTGATTTGTCGCTAGGCTGAGACTTCGCGCACTTCGCGCTCATGGAAGGCATCGACGTAGTGGCAGGCATGGCTAAATAAGAAAAAAATCGCCGGACTCCAAGTGTAGCAGCATTGCACGAATCTTGTGAAATAGTCCGGCGGCAGAATTCTCGCTCCACTCCCAGTCAAGATTATGACTTATCCGCAATCCGACCCAAAAATACTTCGAGATAAAGGAAAAAATATACATAAGATGTAAAAAAATGTTGGATGCCGCGGAAAACTTCGATTTAGCCGATTTTTCGGGATATGAGAGTTCGAGTTAACGAGGTATTACTGTACTTGGGAGCAGCTTTCAAAGACATTGCTGTGAGGAATGAGAGGAAGTACCAGGGATTGGGTGTGGTTGACAGTCAAGGAACGAGGTGGCACGCGAGTGGGGTTGTGTGTGGATCTCTGAGTCTGCGTGTAGTTGATGGTCAAGGAACGAGGTGGTGCGCAAATGTCACGTGAACAGTGAAGGGGCGCGCGGGAAGCGGGACGCGAGTAGGTGGGATGTGGCCCGGAGAATAAATGGTTGTGTGAGCGTGGTTGCCTGTCGTCAAGTGTATCGTGCATGCCAAGTGGGGGCTTGATTGGGATCGACATGGCAACCGAAACGAACAGCGTGAACGTGCCAGAAAAGCTGCTGCAGCAGTTGCTTGGACAATCAAACGGCTCCGCCATACAGCGTGAGCAAACCGCGGCTGCCACCAGACAAAGGCTTATGAGAGCGGAGCCCATGCTTGCAGGTGCCATGACATCAGCAGCGGCGGCAATCCAGCCGGCGATTGGCTGTGCTCCTTGGGGCCTCGGGAAGTCAGCCCCCCCCTGTTTACTGAATTCGGCGACAAGTATTCACCCGGAGAATTCCTGGACCTCCTCGAGACCTTCTGCTTGCTGACAGGTGTCGCCGCCGACAAAAGGCTTACACATGTTGTGCCCCCTGCGCTGGAGGGGAGCGTGAAGTTGTGGCTGCGCTTCATCAAATCGTTTGCGTCCTGGGAGGATTTCACAACGGCGTTCGTTGCGAAATTTTCGTCTATTGATGCCAAGCGGCGCCTGAGCCAGGAGCTGGAGCTCTGCACCCAGCACTTTAAAGAAAGCTTAAAGGAATTCATTTACACGATCATAGAATTTAATGACAGGATAGGCGGCGAAGTGTCAGACACAGGAAAAATAGACTCTGTGTTGCGCCAGATGCATCCGCAACTTCAGAATTTGGTGGAGGGCAAGCAGTTCGCGAATCCCGCGGAGCTGGCAAATCCCGCGGAGCTGGCAAAGGCCGCTGATGGCCTCATGAAGCATTATTGGAGACGATTCGAGTACAAACTACCGCCACCTCCAACCGATCAAGCTGCGAGAGACCTTGCCTTCCAGCCGGCCGTGAATGCGGCTGTCCTGATTGGCCTGTCAGGAGCGTAGCTCGGAGTAATGATGGCAGCTGCGGCGCCGTTCCACGTGAGCCGCGAGTTCCCTTCAAGTCGGCGTAATAGTGGGGCCATCAGTGCAACAGAATCGGGCATATCCGCTCCCAGTGCCTGGGAAACGGGAGATGGTAGGTGCTACTCTGGCGAGCACCTATGAGACAGCGCAGCGGTAGCGGCTGTGGCCGGTAACAAGGAGCCTCTCCTGCAGGTGCAGATTGGGCGGACTACATTCCTGGCCCTACTAGATACAGGGTCGAGTGTGAGTTTGCTTGGTACGCCAGCGGCAAGTGTAGCGGAGGAGACGGGCGCCAAACCTAAGATACAGGAAAGAGCTCTTCGACTGGCCACTGGTAGGTCTCAGTCATGCTCATCCTTAAAGTGCAAGATACATTGGGCCTCAAGCAACCACATCCAATGATTTTGTGGGTGCCAGATTTGTGTCGGGACATTGTGCTTGGCAGAGACTTCTTGACTGCAATAGGCATGTCCATACATGTGGCGTTGTCGGGGTGGACTATTAGAACAGATCTGCAGTGCATTGTGCCTTTTGCTAAGCATAACAAGAATATAACCGCCGCACTCGCGATAGAAAATAGTAAATTTTATTGCTTGCAGGGTCTATTTGAAGAAGTTCTTCAGGTCCCTGGCATTGGAAGCACTATTCCAGCTGAAGACATACCAACCACGAATAAGGTGCTTGATGACTTCTCTCATTTGTTTACTATTATTCCTGGATGTATCAACCTCACTCAGTATTGCATTGACACTGGAAATAGTGCACCCTTGAGATGCAAGCTGCATCCAGTAAATGCAAAAAAACAGATCATTGAAGACTGTGTAAATGACCTTTTGGAGCGACGCCGCATGAGACATAGCACCAGCCCTTAGACTAGTGCCCCAGTGCTCGTTGCCAAGAAATCTGGCGGCTACCGGCTTGCTGTGGACTATCGACCGTTAAATGCACGCACTCGCATACCTACCAACCCAATGCCCTGAACAGACTGGCTGCTAGCACGATTGGGCAATGCAATGTGGTTTTTGAGCTTTGACCTTTCCCAGTGTTTCTTTCAGATCCCCGTGTCTGAGGCTGACATAGTGAAAACAGCCTTCATCTGCCAGCAGGGCACATTTGAGTTCACGAGAATGCCCTTTGGGGTGGCTGGTGGCCCGGCAGCTTTTTAAACCCTGATGGATCAATTGTTCACGGAATCAATCATAGCTTCGCCATGACTTCTGGATGATGTGTGGCAGCTTGGGCTAGTTGGTATGGCATGATGATGTCTTCGTTTACTCTGAAGATCTTGAGAGTCATGTTGAGCCTGTTGGATGAAGGTGCTGCGGCGCATTGACAATGCTGGCTTTACAATTACCCCTATAAAATGCAGGTCTGCCGTTAGCCCCTTAAGTTCTCGGGCCACGTCATCTCCCCTGGGCAGTGCAGACCAGATGAGGAAAAGTGCAGGCGATGCTGCATTATCCGCGACCCAGCACGATTAAACAACCGCAGGCTTTCCTGGGACTTGCTGGTTATGACCGCAGCTTCATACCGCATTTCTCACTGACGGCGCATCCATTCACTGTCCTTCTGAACTAAAGCGAGCCAAGGCGGTGGGATGAGTGTCAAGAGGAAGACTTCGCTGCGCTCAAGCAGTCCTTGGCTCACAATGCAATTCTGAGCCTTCCAGATCTAAATCGACCCTTTGTGGTTGAGACGGATGCAAGCGGCATTGGCATTGCAGCTGTGCTACTGCAGGCTGGCCCCGACGGACTAGTCAGTTTCCTTCATTAGCAGGGTTCTCACAGAAGCCGAAAGCCCCTATACTGTCCAGGAGTGGTAATGCCTTACAGTGGTGTGGGCTGTGGACTAATCCGGGGCGTATCTTGAGTTTACAAACTTTGAGATACACTGCAAGCACTTGTGCCTATCATGGATGTTCATCACCGACCAAGCTTCGCCCAAGGTCAAACGCTGGGTCCTCCGGTTGCAAGGTTCCGATTGCCGAATCAGGCCCAGACAGGGGCTGGCAAATATATCTGCAGATGCCCTGAGTAGGCACCCCTTCAATGTGAGGACTGTCCCAGTGACAGCTTTCACGAGAAGCTGCTTCCTATTGATGCACAAGACCCTGGAGGCAAAATAATGTTTCAGCAAGTGGCGGTTGCCTTGGAAGATAATACAACTGCCTTAAGAGACACCGTGCAACTCGTACAAGAGCAGGCTCGTGACAGCCGTTTTTCAAAACAGAAAACTGTTTGAAACAGAAAACTGTTTGAAAACAGAAATTCACACCCTAATCATCGCCTTCTCCATGATCTGGCAGAAACAACAGAACTAGAGCCAAGTGACCTGCTTGTTCAGCAAAAAGGCAACAAGAAGGTACCATGGCTGCCCTCTCACCTCCGGCACCTGGTATTAAAATGGTGCATGACCATCCCACTGCGGCCTACACTGGATTTTTCTAAACTTTGAGACGTGTAGCGGCATGATTTGTCTGGCTGGGCATGCGAACAGACATATCGAGGTACACTCAAGCCTCATCATAACAAAGTTGAAGGGGAGCCACAATTATTTCGTTATATCCATTATTTCATTATATCGATTATAACAGTTTGTGGCAATGTATGCTCAGATGGGCGCACACCTATAAGCACGCAAAAATTAAAACCGCCTTGCGGCCCGACGTGCCGCTACGCGACCATGTGTACCACAAAAAATAAACTAAGTCGAATCTCATTATTTCGAACTTTCGGCTAATTCGAACTCCTGCTGAGGTCCCGTCAAAGCTATGCGTATTCCAATGGGCAAAAACGCCCTGTAATTCGAATGCGCAAGCACTTGCGACGGTTACTTGGAACATACCGCGCTTTGAAAATGCTCTCAGTACCATACCGCGCGAAGGAAAGAAAAGACTGTGGCGGATTGTCTGCTCTCTCTCAAATGCCGATCTGCGACACGCCTGTTCCACACCATCTCTGCACATAGAGACCCTTCTTCTTTCAAGGCCGCGCGCGGAAAGAGAGGAAAAAAAAAGAACGCTGTCACGGAGAGTCCTCCTTTCTCGGTGCAGAGGGTAGCACGGAGACGCATGGTAGCAGCGGAGACGCAGTCATTGCCGTCATGAGAGGGAAATTGCTTTGCACTGTGGCGCCGCTTCTCGGTAATGTGACCCACTGAGAGCTCCCTCAATCCTCTCCGCTAGCTGTGTGAGGAGGACGGCTCTCTTGGCCACGCGGAGTGTGGCTGTAAGATCAGCGCGGGAGTTTTGACAGAGCCGCGCTGAACGAGCGTCAAACTCCGCAGAAAACGATATACTTAACACACTACGGACGTTTCTTTTATAGACTATTTGATAGACTAATTTAGTTTGTTATATCCACTTACCAGTCAATTTTACTTCATTACGAGGTTTAAAATGCATGGTTCTCAATAGAGTTTTCAAGGGGAATTTCACTTACTTCATTATATCCATTATTTTGTTATATCCCGTTACAATATAACGAGGTTTGAGTGTATGTGTAGGGCTGTGCTATATGTCAGTGCACAAAAGCTCGATGGAAAAAGCCTGAAGGCCTGATGAACAGCTTAGCGTCGAAGTTATTGGAACCTTGCCGTCTACCCCTCATTGCCACAAATACTTGCCCATAGTCATTGACAAGTTCACCAAGTTCCCAGAGCTATTCCCTCTGCGAGCAGCAACCAGTACAAAAATACTGGAGTGTATGGTTGAAGTCCTTTGTTGCCATGGGACACCAGTGGAAATCACCAGTGACAAGGGGAAGCCCTTCATCAGCACATTATGGTGCAACCTTTTGAAACACTGAGGAATCAGGGATCGGCATACTGTGCCTTACCCGGTAGGCCAGCTAGACAGATGGTGGAACGTCAAAATGGCATGATTAAACAGTGTCTACGAGCCTACTGCAGTGACCACGAAGACTGGGACCGTCATATACCCGAGATCAGCTTTGCCATGCCTACTGCAGGGAGTGTAGTCACCGGATATACTCCAGCATTGCTTTGTTACAGCAAAGAGTTGCGCACTCTGTAGGAACCTGCAGGGCACAAGGAGGAGACAGAACCTCCAGAGGCAGTGCACCATGCTCTTGCTGCAGAACTTCAGCAGTGCCTTGGAGAAGCTCTGAAGTACACTAAGAAGCATCAAGCAGCAGCCTGGCAGACCCAGAGGTCAACTTATGACTGTCATCGACAGTTAACAACCATCAGAGAAGGTGACCTTGTGCTCTTGGACACTCATACCTTGAGTAATGTAGCCAAAGGTGTTTCGGCTAAGTTGGCACTGCGGCGAGGTGGACCTTATTATGTGGTCAGGCAGGTTGATGAAAATGACTTCAACCCCGAGTGATCCTGTCACACGGCATCGTCGAACCATTGCCTATTTATTTATTTATTTATTTATTTATTTATTTATTTATTTATTTATTTATTTATTTATTTATTTAGGTACCCTAAGGGCCCGAATGGGCATTACACAGGGGGGCAATGGGCTGAAAGCCGACACAACGTACAATATTGTAAAAAGAAAGAATCAACACAACAAAAGTGACATTACAATATCATAAAGGCAGCAAAAGTACACAATTGCAAAGTACAGCGTGAAACATATAAAAAAAGTGTAAAAGTGACAGAAAATCTGGTATTTGGAAGGCAGGAACACAAATTTACAGCCTAGAAAAGATGAGCATAATGAAGACAAGTTACAGGGTATTTTGAATAGCTAGAAAAGCGAGGAGTGCGGTTTGAAAAGAAGAGGTGTCTGTTTGGTCCACTAGGCTACTAGGTAAAGAATTCCATTCATTGATTGCCAGAACAAGGGGTGAGTTCTGATATTTGTTTGTTCGGGCAAAAATTGGGCCAACTTTGTGAGCGTGGTCAGCGCGTGCGGACGTATAGGGTGCCGGGAGTATAAATTTGCGAGCGAATGGTGTTGAATGATGGTACAGGGTGTGAAAAAAAGTTAATCTTGACAGCTGCCTGCGTTGGGTGAGAGGGGGGAGATTAAGTTCGTCCTTCAAGGCAGATACACTCTGGTATCTTGAGTACGATGACAGAATGAAGCGCGCGGCCTTATTCTGTACGGATTCAAGCATGTTAGTCAGACACATCTGATGTGGATGCCAGATGATTTGCGCGTATTCTAGTGAAGAGCGGATAAGAGCATTATACGCGTGAAGTTGTGTCTCTGAATTAGCTAAATAAAGGTGACTCTTGAGCAGGCCGAGCTTTTTACACGCCTTCGATGTGATTTTTTTTTTGATGCTGATCAGTCGGTACTGTAACATGAACCATTGCTTCTCCCTTCCGCCCCGAATCCACAATTCGAGGGTGGGAGAGTTGTGAGGAATAAGAGAGAGTCCCAAGGGGTTGGGTGCAGTTGATGGTCGAGGAACGAGGTGGCACGTGAGTGGGGTTGTGTGTGGATCTCTGAGGTTGTGTGTAGTTGACGGTCGAAGAACGACGTAGCGCGCGAGTGTCACGTGAACAGTGAAGAGGCGCGCGGGAAGTGGGACGCGGGCCATCGGGATGTGGCACGGAGATTAAATGGTTGTGTGAGTGTAGTTGCCTGTCATCAAGTGTATCGTGCGTGACAATGCACACAGGGTCCAAACAGCTTGCACCCACAGTCAATCTGTACTTAAGTTGATCTATCTACCACTTTCTGAGCAGAGGCTTTGACAGAAGACATACTGCCTTTCTGAAGTCCAAGTAATTAAAATTGCATGCGCAACCACTAGTGATTCTGATGGAGGTCACGTTTTGCAAAAAATCCAAGGCTAAATAACATTGATTAGATATTCGAGTATGTTCAAGCATATCGTCATCAGATTAGGGGGTGTGTGGGTACCATCCAGAAAGAAATTCCTTTTCTGAGATAGCAGCTACTGTTAATCCTGAATATAACAAAATTAATAAAAGCTAAAAAGAAAACAAAGAGTGAAAAAGAAAACAAAGTGGCCGCAAATCGGGATTCTCACACCAGCAACTAACAGCGAGCTTTGAGAAGTACTAATTATAACTTACTTCAACAAAAAAAGCACAGGTTCAACACAAGGCAAGATTTATTTGAGACACAAAAAAGTGCAAGCAAATAGTCGAGAATTAGAATACCACACGCAAAGCTTGTGGCCGTTGCGGGCATAGTGGTACCATTCGTCACTCAACAGGAGCCCTCAAAAGGTAAGCTAAGACGTCAGTATTAGGCTGATGGCTATTTAACAGAATCATCGGCAGTTTCCTTCTGAAGAAATAAAGTTTACCATAAATCCCAATCTTAGGCACACGGCAGGTCCAACCCGTCTTGGTGGCTTTCAGCCGCCGTCACCAACAGCGAACACAAAACTCGTCGAATCCAAAGGGCTTACCGGCGGCCCTGTTGCCGTTGTTTAGTGCATGAGCAATCACTTTCAACTTGAAAACAGCCGTGTGGCTTCAGTATCGCCCCATAACGTGACAAGATTACCGACACAACATACAAAACATGCCCCAACGCGCAGTTGCCACTTTGGCTTGGCTTCGATTGGATTGAATCTCCGTGCAATAATAGCACGCTTGATGTTTAAAAGATGGCGCCAGATGGTGTGTGCTATCATCATCAATGTTTGGAACGAGCAGATGACAATATTACAGCAATTTTCGGGGGTGCAACAATTGCTAGAAGAAAAAAAAGAAATCTTATTTTTGTTGAGCGATGTCGGGGGTGCGAGAATCATGTGAGCGTGCGAATTATGCGAGTAATTATGGTACAGTAATATCCACTCATGATGCGTGCAGTCAACATTACTTTTGATTCCAAAACTAGCTGGTGGCACAGCAATGGATGCAAATTACACAAAAAAGACCCTTTCGGAACAGCACGGCACAGGTTTTCCACCACTGGGTGGTGAATAAGCAACCATGTGGGCACAAGTGAACCTCATTTTCCACCAACACCAGCTGACGCACTTGGATGTGCAATCAGAACTACGTATACGCACTGGCACTATTTTTTCGACAAACCCTGAAGGCAGATATTCAGTGAGTGTATTGCATGACCTGGATTCCCACAATGTGTGAAACTTGCCAGAATTTTTATTTTCCGTCAATGTGGTATTGAGAATTGAAAAAAATTTGTTGTCCCAGTGTAGTAGGTTTTGACTGTACAAAAGATTTCATGTCATGTGTGAGAAGAACCTTCTTGCTATGTGTAACCAAGGCAAGCACTATTTTCGGAGAAAGTGAATTGCTGCTCAGTGATTTATAAACTCACCTGTGATGGAGTACAGAATACGAGCGTTGGGACCTTCATCACGGTCCCAAGCAACCAGGGTGTGCAACTCTGGTGGTCCATTCTCCGGGACAGCGAGCCCTCGGCATGAGTCGTCAAACTCGGGGCTCTGGTCATTGACGTCCAGGAGCCGCACTAGCACCAGGCAGCTGTCAACCTGATTCTGGTCGTCAGTCACAAACATGACAAACTCGTGCTGCACCTGCACCTCTCGGTCAAGCAGTGCCAAGGTATGCACCACACCCGTGTGTGCATCCACACCAAAGTGGCCTCCACCAGTGGGAAGACTGTATGACAAATTTCTTCCTCCTGCGTGAAACAAAAGGTTGTTGAGATATGGGGTTATAGCGGGCTACAGCCTAAAGAGGCTCTTAAGCTTTGCCTTCAAGACGAAACACAATAGTGCAGTAATCACTAGCATGGGTTCGCTTCTCAATTGTCATTTCAGCTGTGCTGCAAGAGGACTGTCTGTGCGCATAACATAGGCCTTTTCAAAGTATTCTAGAACGCCTACTGCCCTCTACATCTCAATTCTTCCTTACGCAAATTGATAGAATACTTCCTACCAACGGAAGGCAACACGAGCACCTGTGCATCTGGCCACTTTGTTGATGCTGTTGCTGATCACCATTAATAATGCCCGAGTGCTTTTTCATAGGCAAAAATTCGAACCCCCCCCCCCTTGTTACACTATTCATGTGTGGTGAAATTATACTCTTCTGCTGTACCATATTACATGTGACACTTCTTGCACTATTGAATGTGGCATTTATTTTTTCCAAAGTGCTTTTGAATAAGAGCACGGCACTTTCTATGCTTCAAAAGCACCTTAAATTTTCTGCTTGCTGGTGTCTAATGTTGTCATGGTGTTTCATGTAGACACAGTCCATCATAAAAGTTGGTAGGCAATCCCTGTTCACTAGAAATGAAAAAGACAACAATTAGCCCAATAGAAGCTGACAGCTTTTGTGAATCTGAACCACTTTTCTTTACATGCCGTAGAAAACTGAGCATGTAGGAAAAAACAAGCACATGGTGAATTTTAGGTTCAAAGCAAATTAAATAGTAATTTTATTCAAATTCAATTTGAATAATATATAGCAAACAAAAATCAGCATACTCATCATGACTTAAGTAACCTGCACAGTATTTTTTTTAGGTCATACAAAGCCTGTGCAAATGCCATTCTGTCTGGTGCAAAGGAAGTGACGGTAGTATGTTCATTTAACCTTGAAGTAAGGCTTCGTGGCAGTGCATATTTCCCCTGGAAGAAGGTTTTCACAGCTTAGCACTCCTTTACATGCGTGCTAATACACACATAGGTGCTTTCGTGGCTTAGGACCTCTCCGCAACAGTAAAGCAACCTTTATAGAGAGTCACATGCAGACTAATATACACCTATTTGTCCATTTCGAACACTTTTAAATCTACAATAATTTAAATATAAATCGAAGTCAATTCGATAATATTCATCACAATATTTAAAACATTCAAATATTCCCACAACCCTAATCTTAAGGTAAGCTGCATTCCGACGCATTTCTAAATGGCCATGCTTTTGCGCCTGAATACCACAGTGGGTCGATTGGCAGATCATGGGAGAGGCCTTTGCCCTGCAGTGGGCGTAGTAAGGCTAATCATAATGATGACCACAGTACGTGAACTAACAAGCGAAAAAATGCAAGCATTGTAATGAGGCCGCTGAGTCACTTTGTATTATACATCACACTTTGGTGCCCTTGCTCTCTATAAAAAAGTAGCTGTGCATCACAACCTAGATGGGCTTTGATATTGGTCAAGTTGGCATATAACCTCGAGAAAAAAATTTACTAAGCACCAACAGAAAAAAGACACCCTTTTCTTTTGCTTGCTCTTTCTTCTGGTGGTGCTTAGGCATCTCTTCCTCTAACCTACACATCGTGCATCAAACAAGCCGGTGCACTTGCAACCGCTGTGCAACTAACCAAAGCAATGCAATGCAATGACACTGACACCACTTTTTTGCCACCGGAGTGCTAAAATGAATCAAAACTTGCTAGAATGTGGCCAAAAAATGGTCGATATCTGTTAAAAAAATGCACCCTCAGCACTTCAGCGTGGCGCAGCATTTGATATATAAGATGTTTGGCTGTGCGAGCCTCCATATACATCTGCAGTAGCTGCGCACTTAAGCATACAATGTTTAAGGGGATTTCTCAACTGTTCAATATAGCCAATAGTTTGATATAACCAAGTCAACTGTATACAGAACATGACAGTGAAGGCGATGGAAGGCGGCAACAGGGGTGGAACAGGGCTCATGGGTTTGGGAGCAGTTCTGGAAGCAGGCAAAGGTGCCTCTAGTAGCATGCTTGGAGTAGCCAGAAGGGCCTTTTCTAGCAAGTTTAGAGCATTCAGAACAATCAGAGCAGATGTAGCCTCGTTATACCGCACTAGTAAAGCAACATTTGTTCAATGCTACATTTTTCAAACACTCAGATAAATTGTCCAATAGCCTTAATATCGCGATAGGAATTATATGGACACTCTTCAGAAGTTTTCACTGTTGCCGTCATGTCCCGTATAATGTCCAAATTAGGGGCTTTTTAGCTTGTACGTATACTTCTTTATGTTACCGTGTTACCAGATAGAATCTGCACATGCAAGGGTCTTTATTGAACGTAAACCTTTACGCTTCCCACCAGATTTACCTTTCCCCCCTATCTCGCAAATCCACCTTCGTTCGTAGGAACTCGTGTTCGAGTTGAAACAAGCCGAAGTGCGAGTGCGAACAGCATTTACATTGTTTCAGCCGGATTACCAAAGCTAGAATGGCCTAGCACATAGACGTCGTGTGAGCCTGCTACAAGCTGGATAGGTGGCACCATCTAGCGGGGCCATATTGAACCAGGTAACCACAAAATTGTTATTGCAAAAACATTATGTATTGTACGTCAGGTGCAAAAAATGTAGCGGCGTTATTACAAATGAGCTACCTTTTTATTAATTCTCACCTCACAAACATTACGCGCAAGCCAATGTGTTCACAACTGTGGTTGCATGAAAGTGTCACAAGATGTGGACACCATGGTTGCAGTAACCTTGTATTTTTCACCCTTTTGCACATTTGAGGATACTGTATGCGATCAAAAAATGTAGTCATCATCGCCATTTATGGTTTGCGAAAACGTAAGGGTATACGCGTTTATATGTGCGTACATAAACGTTTACATATGAGCAGTGAAAACATTGAAAGACATGCATTCCGGTAAGACGGTAAACACAAACTGGTGTCCGATAACACGTTAACGTAAAGAAGTATATCTACAAGCTAAAAGTGCCTATTGACAGCATATCCCCATGTATCATATGTTCTATTTGCGGATAAAAGAGCACCAAGGAGGGATAAACACAGCTGAAGCAGAGATCAAGTGATCCGGACCACTGCTCGGAGGGCGCATGCGGTAAGCTCCCCCCCTGAGACGCCTGCAGCCGAAGCGCTCTTTCTGTTTTGAAAGAGCTGAAAAGAAGAGAGGGAAGGTGTGTTGCTCAAGCAGCAACTGTGAACTTTGCTAGAGAAACTGTGAACTGTTTTGACCTTTCAGTACCGTTGGAGCTGTCTGTGTCCCCTTCACATTCATGTGTTTACCACAATTAGTCTGAGACCCTCCTTCTATCCTTCTATCCTCTGGTGTTTTATCTTGCGACTGTTGAACGCTTCCTCCTACATGAGGCATGCCCATCAGCAAAAAGCTGTGTTCCATCTCTTTGATCTCTATAGGCGTAGCTTTTAAGCACCGTTCCTTCGAATCACCACTTACTAGTGTGCTATCAATGACACAACACGCATGCTCGCTACTCCTTTCCTCAAAGGCAGTGGAACTCACGGTCAGCACACTGAATTCTCCCATAGAAACCTCTATGAAACTTCTCTCATCCCTTTTAACGCCCCTTTGACTACTGTCAGTCGAAGTTTGCACTGGAGTTCCTGCTTTTCTCGAGCGTAAGCTTTCTGTGGTACGGCCCATTTAGCCTTGGATTCCTGTTGAAGCTGTTTCGTCTCCTTTTAAATGAACTTTAAGCCCTGCTCATTATTGAGCTTTTGCTCTCTAATGACTCTTGATATCTTTTCCAAATCTATCCCTACAACCCCCCATGATGAGTGACTGGGCCAAAAGATGGTAAAATCCTGGCAAAGGTTCGCAAATTAATGTCACAATTATCTCGGAACCGCTTGCTAAATATTGAATTGAGAAAGAGATGGGAGTATGAGGTGGCACAGCAAACAAACTTTATCATGCAAAAATGCAACTAGAAAACAAACACTCAAAATTCACAAGAAGAAACATGTTTACTGGAATCCGCTAGACTTCAAAACAAGAACTAATTACAAGTTTAGTTCAATGCTAAGCCCTAAGCAAGTCTCTAGCCAAGATGGCTGCTCTCTAGAACCTCTCATGTGATCGCACATTCATCGAATATCTTACTACCCATAACTCTGGGCTTGGTTGCGACGTAGCGCCGCTGTCTTATCGTGTCTGTCGCTGACATCCTGGAAGTGGTTGTCTGGTTGCCGTCCATCAGCATCCATCTGACAATCTTTTGTCTTCATTGTTTGTGAACCGGTTGTCACAGGCCTCGGCAGGTTAGGTCTAACCATCGACGAACACTTCGGGGATTGTCAAGTCAAGGGTCACAGCCATCTTGTGAGAAAGGCGAAGAGAGGCAGGTGTCCTGGAAACTGCTGTTGCAAGGAGCTGCAGGACCGGAGCGTGCCTGTCAGTGATGGTGACAGCTGCTTTCCAGCACCCTTGCGCTGCTACCTTCAGATCCGGGTTAACCGAGTCTTCTTCGACTTTACTGGTTCGGCGCTGCACAGGACAATGCCAGCTCATCTTCTCAGATGTTCTACTGCTGCTCAGGTAGTGTGCCACTGGCATTCCTCCAATTAATGCCGTACGCAAACATGGCACGTATGTGCACCATCGGGACCTCGGGCACCATCGCCCCAATCTGCCATATGGCAAATGCTCCGCGCCCTTTTACGTAGGCATCGTCAGTGCAATGGCAATCGCTGCTACCAACTGCATGAGTAAAGAGATGGGGTATGGAGGAAGACGACAATGAAGTAGGAGGAGAAGCACGCAGAAGAGGCACGAGCGCATGCATGGAGTAGCACACGGCTCGATGCGCATGACACGAGCCGTAATGAAAGACGGAAGTGCGATGAGCTGGCATTGTGTGGCTACTGGAGAAGAAGGTTGCATCTGCAGCTTTGCTTAGTCGAAGGGTGCAACGGTCAATTGGTTCTTAATGCTAACACTTGCAATCCGTGGCATAGCTGTTAACTTGCAACGCTGAGGCGCTCCAGCATTTTTCGGCTAGTACGGGCCCAGCCGTGGCAGTCCCTTTTTGAACGTTGGCCAGCAGCAATCCCTCGGGCGTCGCCACGTCGAACAAAAGGCCGAGCTTGTACTAGGCTTAAGCGATGAAGACGCTGTGCTACATCATCGACGGCAGCGTGATTTACCGTGAGGCATTGGGGTGACGATTGAAGAGGATTGTCAACTACATCGGCCACGGACCCAACACATAGAAAGTTGGGCTTACGGCGATCAATGGGTTAGGGTAAGAGCGTTCGATTCATGCTACAACCCATGGCAAGGTCAAGGTGACCAGACTGTGGTTAGTGACTGTAGTTTGTTGTAGCGGAAGGAACTGACTATTTTAGTGTGAGTTTACTTTTGGGGCTTTTGTTAGTACTCTATCATGAAAGATTTGCACTTTTCTTTGTTTGCTCATCGAGTGTTTAGTTTTTCTCCAAGTTTTCCACTTATTTATTATTAAAACATGTTTTCTGTGCTGCCTAGCGTCCTCTCTGCCCATCCGCATTAGAAAACGCCTCTGAGACCCGAGACATCAACCCTTGAGGGCGGTGCAGTTGGTGGCTTAGAGGCAGCAAGCAAAAAAAAAAAATAGGCCCCTGTCATAAAAAGATGCACACAATGTCTTGTCTGTTTCGTTGTATTTAACTACACTAACGGGGGTTTTTAACCTACACCGACATCGCACAGTACACAATCCTCCACCATTTCAACTTGATCAAAACGCTACCACAGCGACCGCAATCAAACGTGTGTGTTTCAGGTCAGTAGCCAAGCACCATAACCAACGCAACCAAGGAGCATTTGCACCAGAAAAGAACATGCGATGCATATGACGGCTCAAAAACACTCGACACACCAACTTGATCACGTGTGGAATGATAACCAAGAAATAAAAATGCAGCAAAAAAACCACCCATCAGCGCACTAACAATGACGATACGGCTGACAGAAGAAGAAAAGTTGCATACCTTTGAGCCTTTTGCCAGCCAAGAAAGGTAAGACATAGTCTCTGAAACTGGAAGATTGTTCATGCTCCTAATCTTAGAGGCAACACAACTGGCCACTGGAAGACAAACCTGACCAAGCCAACAAAATATCCAACATGGCAGCTTTCAAACTTGAGCGGTATGGCTGAGCACGAGCGACTTAGTCCGAAAAATCTAATTTAGGCATGAAAATTGTCCGTATCATTGGTCGCCAAAAACCATTAGTGCAATGGGAACCTTGACGATGCATTTGAGAAGTCCAAAAAATCCAACAAGTACAAATATTTAGGGCCTAAAAATCCGTGGGCGACTGTAATTGCTACTGTGATAACAGAAAAGATGGTAATAGAATCATAAAGCATACCTGATGCACGAACCACAAGCACAGTAGTGCCCACAGGAGCATCCTCAGACACATTTGCTGCGTAGTGTGACTCGTCAAAGCGTGGTGGCCGTTGTGGTGCCTCGCTACGATGCACGTGCAGCTCCTGATGGGCGCTACGTCGTGGTGATCCATTGTCACTGGCAGTGATGTTCAGAACAAGACTTTCAGGCAGCACCGCCAGGGGTCGTGCAACAGTCAGAAGCCCTGCATTAACACGTGCAGAGATGTAAGAATATTCACAGGGACTCCTGCTATGCAGAAATAGTTTCTGTGACCACGAGTAGTGCTGACAAGCTGCATATACACGGGCCGACACTGGAAAAATATACGCACTTCGGCCCTTGCCAGCTAGCTTAAGCTACTCTGCGTAGATTGAGATTGTCATGGTAACAGCCCTGAAGCATACACGCAATGAAGGCTCCCATTTTTTTTTTCACGACTTGATTTCTTGCTGCGATGTGTTGCTGGAGGCCTGTTAAACATAACACGGCACATTGTCTGCTACAGCACGCAACAGATAATTAATTACAGGCTCCTCCTTACAGACTAGCCGGACGTCGCGCACGCACGTTACAAGAGTTTTGCGACAGCTTCTGCAGCAAATTCATTCCGGCTAATTATGAGTGGCGATTGCGAAGGGAGTTAGAGCAACGCACCCAGCATCGGATGAATCCTTGCTAAAGTATGTAGGGGCGATGGACAGACTGTATCATCTTGCTAAACCTCATGCCACCAATGCAGAAAAGGTTGAACACGTTACCGAGACAAGCGCACCCGACTTTTGCAGCCAAGTGATGCAAGTTCGCAGACCTAAAAGAGCTTGCCGCCGCAGCGAAGCGCATACAAGGGGACATCCCCGCAGTGAGAGCATGTTGCTCGCCTCCGCCTGCACTACAGTCAATCTAGCCTAATCTAGTCCAATGGTGATGCAGTAGCTTCAGAGGCGTAAAGGGTAACCTATCAGCATCGTTCGTTGATGAGCACATACCACGTGGCTACGAGCTGTCAGACCGCTCTTTGGAACCCTGTGCTTAAGCGCTTCGTACATCCCACACCGCCCCCACATGTGGCATTTCACAGCGGGAGCGTGTGGCCGACACGAAATCTGACAAGCGGCGCAATCCAGTGCGAGGCCCACCAGATCAAGGCGATTTACAATCAAGCTGGCGTGGTGTCCGCGGTCCTAGCTATCAGTGTGGCTTGCCAGGGCACATCACCTGCAAATGCGACTGCACGCAGGGTCAGGAGCAAACGCGCAGCTCGGGATACTGACGGCGCCACTGATGAACCGTATCGAACACCGCATGGCGATCAGAATTACCGACGCGTTCAGGTCACTGGCACCCTCAGTCTGTAAAGCAGGTAATGCCGTAGGCTCGCTTGCACCGCTAATCAAGTTAATGATAGCTGAAAAGAAGTTCGTAGCACTTTTGGGGCAAGTGCTTTTTTTATTTGGGGACAATGTGTTGCACCATGTCCGCGAGAACAATATCCGCTGGAGACAAAGCAACACTATCTTCCGTCTTGCTTCAGGCACAGCAAAATCGAGCAGCGTGGCTAGGCTAGTGATTTGCTGGGAAAAGCGCGTAAGGCGATGTTTCGTGCATTTTCCTGGGGTGTCAATGTCTTTAATCTTTGTTTGAGATTTCTTCGCCAAGTCAGGTATTGTCATTGACATTGCAAACAACGGCTACCGAGAGTGCGATGGAGACATCAAAAGCTTTTCTCGAAGTCCCCCACATTGATAGTCTTGCCAATTACAGGGAAAGGTGTGATAATGCGAGGAGTAAAGTGCGCTGAGAAAACCAGTAACCACCCTGCCAAAGCAATGTGCGGTGCTACAAACAAGGTCAGAGTCACGATCTGCCCTGAAGACCATTCACAAGAGGGAGGACCGAGGCACCACTCTCTGGCAAGGACGACACCACACGCATGACAGAGTAACAGCTACTGACTGCCGAGCAGTACTCATCAGTGTTTATTATCCAAGCATGAACAAGGTTGCCTGCCTAACTTGGCGAGGTAATGAAAATAGGCCACGTAGGGCGCCACACGCTCGTTACATCCCTCACCCCCAGTAAATGTACACAAAATAAAAATTACAAGTCCCAGCGGGTTCGACGTTGGTTTAGGTAGGCGAAAAGCGGTCTGGTGCCCTTCATCGTCAATTGCTCTGCCTGGGTACAGATGTTGAGGGACTAGGAGTGGTAGCACAAGCTGCTGCCTGAACCGCTCTTCATTCCTCCTGAGACTGTGCCGTGGTTGGCAGAGATGGCACTGAACTTGTCGGTGACCCAACTAGTGGCGCACAACGGGAGGCTCCTGTTTCTTGCGAAATGGTTGTCTCACTGGCCGCAACTGGTGCTGCCGCAGATGCAAGCCAGGTCCTGCGGTTAGCCTCACATGATAAGCATGTCGGTGTCATGTGGTTCCATCCTGCAGAGAGGAGGAGCTTGCAGGTGAGACCACTTATACAGCAGACCAAAGTGGGCCATAACAAATTCCTGGCCAATACTGGCATTCCAGGCTTAGGCAATGGCCCAGGACAGCACCCTTTGTCAGCAGCCAGCTTCTGTTTCAGCTGTTTGAGGAGCGCTGTGGACCGGAGGTCTGGATGCCAAATGTCCAACGGTGTCTTCACCATCCGTCCGAGGAAAAGCTCACAGGGGGCACGGCCGGTGACATCATGAGGTGTAGTCCGATACTGAAAAAGTATGCGGGTGACCTGCATACGAAATTACCCCCCCTGGCTCTTCTTAATTTTGTCTTTAATCATCTGCACCACCCGCTCAGCTGCACCATTTGAAACAGGGTAGTATGGAGGAACCATCAATCGGCGGATTCTGTTCTTTGTCAGCCAGACCAGACACTCTGCGCTGGCAAAAGCGGACCCATTATTGGAGACTATGATGTCCGGCAGCCCCTGGGCTGCAAAGATCTGCCACAGTGCTGAAATGGTCGCACTTGCTGACGGAGTGATGACAGGTATAACCACCGCCCACTTTGAGAATGCATCAACCACCACCAGGAACTAGTGACCTTTGAAAGGGCCCCCAAAATCCACGTGAAGGCGGGACCAGGGCCTCTGGGAATGGCCATGAGGTGATCTACACATGACGCATAGCCCGTTGATGTTCTTGACAGACTTGGCAGCTCCACACCATGTGATCAGTGTTCTGGTCCAGTGCAGGTCACCATTTTTGTCTTTTCTACGTCAGGATACCCCGCATGCAACAACTGCAGAACCCTGGACCGAAGACTGTGAGATCACCACCCTGGAATCCCAAAGTAGGCACCCTTGCTCCAGGTCAGCTCAGCGGCTTTGTGGCTGTTGGACTGCTGCACCAACTCCTCCACTCGGGATACTGCCTTCACCACCTGGGATAGGACTGAGTCCCGACTGTTCGCTCGCGACACAGCAGACCTGCATATTACCTCTGGGTACACATGCTCCAGCATGAGTACTTCAACTGGCTCTGGAACCGCAGCAGGAATTCTGGCAGCGGCAACCAGTTCAGGGCATCAGGAGGCCCCAGGTCTTTTTCCGGATGGTACACCAACTGGTAGCTGTAGGCCCCCAGCTTCAAGGCCCATCGTACCACCCGAGGTGATGCCTGCACGGGGACCGCCTTATCTGGCCCTAGTAGCTCCAGCAGTGGTTTGTGGTCCATGACTGACTCGAACATTGGGCTCCACAGATACTGGTGAAAATGCTTGCCGCCAAACATTAGGGCGAGGCCTTCTTTGTCCAGCTGGCTGTAACGCTGCTCTGCTTTGTGAAGACGGCGAGAAGCAAACGTTAACTTTGCAGGGGGCTGAAGTCAGGCTGGCCTGGAAGATGACGTGTATCAGGTATTCTGCACTGAGAACCAGGAACATGCATTTTTCCCGCTTGAGCTTCAGACCAGAATACTGAAGTCTGGTCAGAACGTTGTGCAGATTCTGCATGTGGTCTCCGTTGTCAATACCAAGGACGAGGATATTGTCTAAGTACACTGCCACGTGCCTCATGCTCCTGAAGAGGTTGTCCATTTCTCTCTGAAAAATGGCTGGTGCCGAGGCCACGCCGAATGTTAAACACGTACACTGGAATAGCATCATAGTTGTCGATATTGTGACAAACTTCCGTGAAGCCTCCTAGAGATCCAACTGCTGGTACGCATTCTTGAGAAGGTCAAGCTTCGTGAATTTCTGGCCAGCAGACAAAGCCGACCAGAGATCTTCAATCCGAGGCAGGGGGTACTTTCCAACGATAGCCATGGGGTTGATCGTAACCTTGAAATCCCCACAAATTCTGACACCACCATCTCGCTTGAAAACTGGAACTATGGGAGCGGCCCACTTTGCAGTTTTTACTGGTACCAGGATGCCTTCTCGCTGTAACCGTTGCAGCTTCTGGGTGACAAAGTCTTTAAGTGCAAATGGCAGCGGGCGAGGCTTAAAAAACCGAGGCTGGACTCCCTCAGGTACATAGATCCCAGCGGTCGTAGCGGCGAATGTGCCCGCCCCTGGCTTGAACAGTGACTAAAACTTCATTAGGAGGCTTAGGATGTCTTGTACGCCATGTAGGGCTGCTTCCTGGACATGACATTTTGGCAGCCGAACACCCAGTGCGCAAACCCAATTCCTGCCGAGCAGTGTCGGTGACGACCCTGTGGTCAAATACAGGGGAAGGGTTGCTTCCCTGTTGTCAAAAAGAATGCTGGCCTGGGCCTGGCCTTGGACCTGGGAAAGCTTTCCCTAGTAACTTTGCAGTACGACTCCAGAAGCTTTGACAGCCACACCAGGGAAGGTCCTTTTGAAAAGTTTGCCAGCCATGACCGATGCACTGGCCCTCGTGTCCAGTTCCATGAAAATGGCGCGCCTGTAAACTTATACGGTTAGTACATACGGTGGCACAGATGACGGTACAAGGCCTGTGTGCCACATGTCGAAAATAGGCGGGTCCTCGGTCACGACGTTGAGCCTGGCTGCAGAGGAACCCGAGCCTGCTGGCGCACTTCCCCGCCGCCACCTGCGACGCTTACCCTGACTGCGGGCTGGTGTGGAGCCTGGGCTTGATCCAAGCTGCTGCTATGGTCTGCTGTTTTGCTTCCCCGTTCGGCATACTCCTGCAAGGTGCCCAGTTTTTTCGCACGTGAAGCACTGTGAATTTACGAACTGGCACTGTGAAGGGGAATGGGCGTCACCACAGTAACTGCATCTACCCGCCTTTGCCAACATCTTGTTGACCGCTGCTTCTCATGACGCCGCACATGCAAACTCGACCGCTGCTTCCGTTGACGACACATGCGCAATCTTGCCAGCGTCTTTTGTCGCCGCATCCATCGCCAGTGCTGCTTTCCCCACGTCGTCTAGCGAGGGGTCGGGAATTTCCAGGAGACGTGTCTGCATGGCGGGGTTCTGTATGTCGCAGACAAAACGGTCCCGTAGCAGCGAATCCAGCTGGTCCTCGAAAGCGCAGGTACTCGCCAAACCTCGCAGTGCAGAACTGCCCGAGGCTCCCCCATTCCCGGGGGCTCTGGTTGTTGAAGCTGAAATGCCCCATTAGCATGGACAACAGCGAACTGAAGTGTGAGCGCAGTGTAGTGAGCAACTCGCTGAGCGTCTCGGTATATGGTATAGCAGGTTTTAGGATATTGAGCAGGAGACTGAAGACTTGGGTTCCGCAACTTGCCAGAAAAATGTCCCGTTGTTTCTCCACGGACGTGTCGTTAGCGCGGAAAACACGTGAACTTGCTCCTCAAATATGAGCCAGGCGGACTTGTCTCCCTAGAACGTCTCGAGCCTGCCATACAGCAGCATGGTGTCAGATGTGGGGGGCGTTGTTTTGCCGCTCTTGATGGCGTGGGTCGACTCGTTGACTGAACTCGTCACCAATGTCCCAATCAGCCCCGAAGACCGCAGACAAGAGGGAGGGCCGAGGCACTGCTCTCTAACAAGGACGACACCACATGCATGGCAGAGTAACAGCTACTGACTGCCGAGCAGCACTGGTCAGTGTTTATTATCCAAGCACGACGAAAGTTGCCTGCCGAACTTGGCGAGGTAATGAAAATAGGCTAGGCAGGGCGCCACACGCTTGTTACAGTCAGTGCACTCGCTTTTGATAGAGGCACAGAGCTTGCCAGAAGGGGAAAGAGCGCAGCTGTCGTCGCTGTTGTACGAGTACGACACAATGTTCACTGACCGCCCAGGCCGCACTACGCTGGTCAAGCACAGAATTGACACGGGTGATGCACTACCTTGTAAGTGCGATCCCCGACCGATCAGCTCTGCTAAACAGTAAAGCACTTGACGCCGCCTTAGACGAACTCATCACCTGTAGTTCTAGTTCCAAAAAAAGATGATACGTATAGCCTTTGTGTAGACACCGCAGGCTTAATGTTACGAAGAAGGATGCGTACCCTCTTCCCTCCATCTCATCTTAAGTATCCAACATAGGTGAGGCAAAGTACTTCACTACACTCAATGCTTGCCGTGGATATTTCCTGGTTGAGATGGGCGAGCGGGATAAACAGAAATCGGTTTTCACTTGCCACGAAGGACTTCTCCAATTTTAGGAAAATGTCTTCTGGCTTGGTGGGAGCTCCCGCTAAGTATCAGAGGCTAATGAAGCGTGTTTTAGAAGATGCAAAGTGGCAGCACGCACTCGCATATCTAGACGACATATTAACTTACTCGAAAAAGTTCGAGAAGCACTTGCGCCCCTTGAGAGATGTTCTAGAAAGGCTAAAGTCGATGAGAATCACTCTGAATCCAAACAAAGCTCAGATAGCCAAGAGGCAAACATTTTTGGGATTCACGCTTGACGAGGGCCTCATTTTGCCAGTTAAGGGTAAACTTGAAGCGATAGTCAGCTATTCGTCGCCGAACAATATGGGTGAGCTGAGGCACTTTCTGGAAATGGTAAACTTTTATGCCAATTCATTCCAGACTGCGGAATCAGGGCGTCGATGAAGTATATATAAACATCCTGGAAGAAATCTACAGGGGATCAACTGCTACCATAGTGCTTCATAAAGAAAGCAACAGAATACCAATCAAGAAGGGTGTAAGGCAGGGGGACACAATCTCCCCAATGATATTTACCGCGTGCTTGCAGGAGGCTTTCAAAAGCCTAGAATGAAACAGTTAGGGATAAGAGTTAATGGAGAGTAGCTTAGTAACCTGCGCTTCACCGATGACATTGCATTGCTGAGTAACTCAGGGGACGAATTGCAACTCATGATTAGGGAGTTAGACAAGGAAAGCAGAAAGGTGAATCTTAAAAATTAATATGCAGAAAACAAAAATAATGTACAACCTCGGAAAAGAGCAGCGCTTCGAGATAGGTAATAGTGCACTTCAAGTTGTAAAAGGCTATGTCTACTTGGGGCAGGTAATAACCGCGGAGCCAAACCACGAGATTGAAGTCACTAGAAGAATAAGAATGGGGTGGAGCACATTTGGCAAGCACTCTCAAATTATGACAGGTAGATTGCCACAATTCCTCAAGAGGAAAGTATATAACAGCTGTATTTTGCCGGTACTTAGCTACGGAGCAGAAGCCTGGAGACTTACAAAGAGGGTTCAGCTTAAATTGAGGACGACACAGCGAGCAATGGAAAGAAGAATGGTAGGTGTAACCTTAAGAGACAAGAAGAGAGCAGAGTGGATTAGGGAACAAACTGGGGTTAAGGATATCATAGCTGAAATCAAGAAGAAGAAATGGACATGGGCCGGGCATGTAGCGCGTAGACAGGATAACCACTGGTCATTAAGGGTATCTAACTGGATTCCCAGAGAAGGAAAGCGGGTTAGGGCGAGACAGAAGGTTAGGTGGGCAGATGAGTTTAAGAAGCTTGCGGGTATAAATTGGCAGCAGCAAGCAAAGGACCGGGTTAACTGGCGGAACATGGGAGAGGCCTTTGTCCTGCAGTAAACGTAGTCAGGCTGATGATGATGATGATGATTCCAGACTGTGCAGCAGTGCAGGCACCATTGACGAAGCTCTTCAGGATTGGCGAGCGTTGGGCTTGGAGCCAAGAGGAGGTGGACGCACTGCGTCGCCTCCCGAAATTGCTGGCCAACAGGGCTCAGCTGCAGCTACTTGCTTTGAATAAGGAGTTTGTGATTCACAAAGACGCAAGCAACCTGGGCTTCAGAGCAATTTGCTTCAGGAGAATAGAGGTGTCCTCCGACCGATTGCGTTCGCGAGCTGTTTATTGACGCCAGCGGAAAGGAACTACTCAGTAACCGAAAATGAGTGTCTCGCAATAGTTCTTACTCTCTGTAAGTTTGACTTTTACATCGATGGAGTAGCATTTGTGATTGAGATTGACCATGTTGCACTCGCATGATTGAGGCGCTTGAACGAACCAAGTGGCCATCCTGTCTCGTTGGGCATTGCTGCTGCAGCGTTCGAACTTCACCGTTCGCTACCACAAAGGTAGGAACAGTGCCGCGACTCACACACTATAGCGTGCTCCAGTCCAACACGAGGCAAGTCACGGGACTAACCCGGAACGAACCGAGAGCTAGACACTCCCGTTAACAGAAACAGCAGAGGAAACGTTAGTTCAAGGCAGAAGCGTGAACCACGTAGAGGCTTTAGTTAGTGCAGGGATTATTTTCAGCGGAAGGGAACTGTTAGAAGCTCAGCAGAAAGATACGTTTTGTCGAAAGGTATTCCACGGGCTCAAGGAGCCGGGTGGCAGTGAGGCCACCGCGCACATAGAGGCAGGTGGTATTTCTGTCAGTGCGGAGCGCTCGGCAACAAATGGAAGTGCTGTGAGCGTGCTAGATTCATATTTGTGAGATTCTGTTAGGATTTTGCAGAGGCACATCCCATCCGACAATGACCCAAGTTAGTCATTCAAGGTAGAGATACCGCGCACATTGAGAAAAGCACTTCTTCGCTGCTTTAATGATGCGTGCATTGCTGGGCATGCGAGCAGCCCTAAAACTTATGCTAAGTTGTGTCTCCTCGCTACCTAGCTTGGCATGAAGCGGGATGTGATTTGCTACGCCTGTTCATGTCGCATGTGCCAAAGCATCAAGCCACGAGGCGAATGACCGCCTAGCAATTTACAGCATGTCTCGTTATGGGACCATACCCCACAACTCCTAGTAGAAACAAGTTCTTGCTGGTGGTCGCGGATCACTTCACTAAATGGGTAGAGCTTTTCCCCCTTAGGAAGCTCACGGCTCGAGTGATCTTGGAGAACTTGATGGAGGTTTTTGTCAGGATCAGGTTCTCTGAGCAGTTGATTACAGACAACACATCTAATTTCACTGCAAAGGTGTTTTTTGACACATGTGCAGCGTTGGCCATTAATCGCAAGACAACAACCACCTACCATGCTCAGTCAAACTCCACAGAGCCAGTCAATCGCAACATCAAGCACATGCTTGTGGCCAACGAGAGTTGCAGTGTGGGCTTGTTGGTGATGCATACGAAAGGATTTTTTTGTAGTGCGAGGCGAAATACCGAAACAGGAAGCGATAGATTGGCAGGACAGAGCGCTACTAGCAACAAAATGTTCATTTTCGAACATCGAGCCGCTTTTAAGCGATAAACCTCAGGCAGACAGATAAGCACGTAGATTCAGTCAGATAACTGCGTGACAATGTCATCTACATAAAATAATAAAGAAAACATCACAGTGAGTCACATTTCTTCGGGACAGCTGAGGGTGAACACGTGTTTGTTTTCCATCCGCCCGCTCCTATTGTTTGGGGCTCGTGTGACTTCTGCTACGGCCCCTTGCACTCGCGGCGAACGCTCACATTCTGTTACACCTTTTCGAATGCTAGGCCGAAGAGCGGTGTGGTGTCCTAGTGCATCGTCAATCTGCGCCGACCCATATCTCTTCGAAGCCAACGCGAGCTCCTTTGCAAGGCCTTTGTCCCGTCGTCTCTGTAAATCACTTTTACCACGGAGACGTGCTCGTGGCACTCCGTGTAGTACTTCTCAACTGTGGCGTCGATAAGCCCGTTTGCTTTCCTGCTGCACCTTTTGCGACGGGCACTGTACCGCGTTTTGATGTTGGCGCAGACAATAAAGTGTTGCGACCTTGAGCAGTAACATGTTCTGACCATGGCGACAGTTAACGTGTGCCCTGCGGCTTGCTAAGACCGGATCCACGCTAGTGGCCGTAATCCTTCGAGATACGTGTACACTACAAACTGAGCGGCGGAGCGATGCCCATATGTTGTGACTTGAAACGCTACACGTCACAGGAGAAGCATAAGGACTACGGCCAGTCCTCCTCTGAGCCGCAGGCGGCGGGTGAGATTTCTCGACACCGAGTGAGGAGCACAGAACTGCGTTACTTCCTGTGTAACAGGCGGAGACAACTCTCCACAGCAGGCCACGTTTAACATGTTCGATGCGAGGTGCAAGGGTTCACAAGCAAGACGTGTGCGAGTGTTAACCTTTCCTTTTTTCTGTGTTGACTTTCACTCAGCAGACAGATAGTTGAAAGAGAAAGAGGTACCGCAGGGACGGCTGGGAGAGGAGACCGCTCCTCCCGCCCATGTTTCCTAAAATTAACTAAAAGGGACTCTGGCACTGCGATCGTTCAACGACCATGAAATAGATAAGAAGTACACGAATTTGCCTAGTCTTCGTACTTATGGACAGCGAATCACACTTGTGGCTTCGTTTACTGCTGCGTTTAGTTTTTGTTTCGAAGGAAAGAACAAACCATTCCAAACTTCGTGTCCCGATTTGAAATGATAAGCCTAAAAGATGAAGGTGGTGAAGCGCCATCGCTGAACATTTGCCAATTTTGTTTCGTAAAAAAACAGCTCCAAGTCACACAAACATACATGGAGCCAGAAGTACGAAGATTAGACAAATCCGTGTACTACACATAATTCCCATGCTCGCTGAAGTACCATGCGTTGTAGCTCCCACAGACACTAGCGCCAGAGTTCCCTCTAATTTATATTTAGGAAACTCTATGCTTCCGCCGAATGACCCCCCAACGCCCTCCATGTCTTCATCGTGGCCACTTGACAACCAAGCAACGCCATTTCTACCCTACCTCCTTGCCCTCTCCACCGGACTTCTACGCAAGCAGTGCCTGTTGACCAACTGCCAGCCCAGCCGGGAGAGCCAGCTGCATCGGAGCTGCAGTCTGGGGGACGTCACCACCTAGTAGAGCCATGCTTGTCCGGACCTACATGACCTTTACTACCTCAAGGCCATGGTGCAGCATGCCAAAAATGAAAATTCCAAGCCCACCAAATCAGAGGAGCCTTGACCCGATGTGGCAGTCCTCACAATGCTGAACAGGGCAGTCGGAAACCAGTGCTGAACGAGACACTTCACTAACTGGCTACTCTCAGTTGCCACGAATGACCTGAGTGGCGGGACTCAACAGGGCACAGTGCGGACTAGAGTGCTACCAGAGTCCGGTCCACTGCAGCAGTATTGGCGGCGAAGGCGACAGTGGTGGCATTGACTGGCCATAACGCAAGTGGGCACAGCAGCGATGATGGCTACATTGGATGCAGCGGCGACAAGCTGGGGCACTGGCGGCATTCGCGGCTGAGGACCAAGCGCAGGAGGGCACGGGTGGGGACCCACCGTCCTAGCCTTCCTCGATGATAAATAACGAAATATTTTCATGCTTCAGCCTCTGTCATTCGGGGTCTTTCATAAGGAGAGGAGGATGTGGGGAAGCATGTGTGCCCATATGGTTCCTTTCCCTTTTACGGCAGTGTGGCAGCCTAGTGGCGAAGACATGTCTGTCCTTTCGAGAAACAAGTCAACAAAGCCTCTTGCAACAGGACGGGGCACCTGTTACGAACTTTATCTCGGGAGAGCTGCAAAGGATGTATTTGAGAGAGAGACGGCGAGGAAAGACGCAAGTGTGGCAAGGCAAACACACTTTATCACCCCAAACAAAATAAAAAACAGTAATCCGACACTCAGATCGACGCACAAACAGAAACATGCCCACAATTGGCTATACAGCAAAACCTAATAATAACTAATATAAATCCAAGACAAGTTCAGTCTTTCGCCTGAATTGTCCTTAGCCAAGATGTCATTTTGGTGGCTGCTCTCATGTGCTCTGGCAATAACAGAACGTCTTTACTGTTCAGATGCCACCCTTGGAGCTACGACGAAGTGGTACTGCCTCGCCGTCATCGTTGTCAGTGCGTGTCCGCTTGACGATCCACTAGTCTGCATTGCCTGTGTTTCGGTCCTTGTCTCTATTTTCGGCCTCACTAGGCCCCACTCATGAAGGTCTCCCCGCTGACGCGGCCACTCAGATGACTGGTGTGGGCTGCTCCCTTCCTAATGCGATGTAGGGAAGCTGCAAGTTTACCAGGAACTGCTGGGCAGGATGCAGCAAGTCCGGGCAGTCTCACTCGAGACTATCTCCAAGGTCGACAGCCACTTCCCGAGCTTTTCGTGCCAACATCCTCAGAACCGGGCGATTATCCTGCTCCGGTCGCGATAGTGACGCTCCTTTCCCACGTCTTCACAGCTTGGCGTCCCAACACACAGTGCCAGCTCATCCTCTGGAACTTTTCTTCTCAGCTCGAGTCACATGCCAAAAGCCTTTTTCCTACCAATCTCTTGCATCTATAGGGCTTGCGCACGTGCACTCGGGTGAATATCTTCTCCTCGTTCACCGCCAGCGTCAGCGTCAGCGTCTCCACCGTCAACGTCAGCGTTCACCGTCAACGTCAGCGTCTCCATCAAACACGGTGTCGCCCCCATTTGTTTTCACACCACCTAAGGATACTTGTAATTCTGCGAGACCATTGGTGTCGACATTGAAGATTGTTTGCCCATGTTTAAATGTGCGAATGGGCCGAAAAGATGGGATCACACGCTTCAGTTGGCTAATGTATTGTTTTACTTGAGAGGCAAGGCCAAGGTGTGGCACGAAAAAATGAAGAACTCACTAGCTTGGACCAATGCAAAGAAAGATGCGAGAGGTATTTGGCGAAACCACCGGCCATTAGATTGCCACCAAAAAGGAATTGGCCTGCCGTGCCCAATCCCCCACGAAGTCATACATCCAATACGTGCTGGCCCTCTGCCAAAAGGCCGACAGTCGCATGACGGAAAGTGGCAAGGTCGAGCATGCGCTGAAAGGAATCGCCGGATTCAATATCCTGATGCGCAAGGGTTCTTCCACCGTGAATGCAATAATCAAAGAGTGTCTTCAATTCGAGCAATTCAATCAAGTGAGAAGTTGCCATATTTTGCAACCATTCATCAGACTCCCAAATACCACTGCAACGTCAACTTGTGAAGACCAGTCTACACCACAATGTCCATCGCCACCGGAGGACCTGACACGCATTGTTTGTCGCGAACTGGAAGCAATGGCACCCTCAGCATTCTATTCGCGCAGCACCGATGCCACCCCTGTTATCGTTCCTCTCGTTCAAGCTATCGTTCGCCAGTAGCTAGAAAATATTTGAGTGCATTTCGTGTGCACTGTCACCGCTCCCAGAGTCAGCGAACACCCTTTCGCAATGTTCTCCTCCAACCGACAGTTTTCTCCAGGTAGTCGCAACTCGGCTAAGTGGAGAACTGTAGATCACCACCCTATATGTTTCAACTGCCACCACATTGGACATATTGCTCGCTACTGCTGCAACACATAGTCCTCGGTTGTTTGCGCACCGACCTATATGACCCGTTTCAACCATACTGCCCACATCTTTTTACCTGCCCCTGAGTCCAACGTCGTTGACGATTCTCGGAACACTTGGTACAGCCGCTCACCTTCACCACGTGGGCACCAATCTCATTTGCCACAAGCATGTCGCCCATCGTTTCGTTTGCCACGGCCAAGCGCATATCGTCCCTCATCGCTTCTGGCCGCACCGTTTCCGAAAACTAAGAAATGCGGCCAACCCCGTAATGATATCACATCAGAGACCCATAAGGCACTTGACAGAAAAGAAGAAGTGACTGACAGTGACTAACCAGTGTTGCGGTCGAGAGAGAAGTAGCCCGCATCATTTCCCCCGGCTACATGGTAAAAAACGTGGCCATTTTCTCCGGCATCCAGGTCAATAGCAATGAGCTGTTGCAGGACAGCACCCACGGGAGCATCAGGCGCAATGGAAACCTCTGCGGCCGAAGCAAAAGTGGGGCTGTGGTCATTAACATCTTCAATGCTGATGAAGCAGGTGACGCGAGCCGTCAGTGGCGCACTTGAGCTTGGCTGGTCTTCGGCCCTGACGATGAGCACGAAGGAAGCTTGGCTTTCCCGATCCAAGTGTGTGCGTACCACCACCTTCCCCGTCGAAGGCTCCACATCAAAGGCGCCCACGGATGGCCACTCTTCGTCTAGGTGGTACACCAACTGCACAGAGCACCTTCATGTGAGAATGCGGTTCTTTCAAAACTACTACCATAAAAGATGACTCAATTGAACTCAATCAATTCGAACTTACAGTTAACACTTTCGTGACTGCAAAAAATTGCGCCGTTCTTGGGTAGTTTAGAAAACGTAATTTTTTTATGGCACTCAAAGTTACTGATGTTAGTGCTTATGGTATCAAATTGTACACCTAGGAGTTATCTTTCAAACACGGTTAGCTCAAAACCACAACTTTATTAACAATAGTATGAAAAAATCATCAAACAAAACACATTGTAAACATAAACAAAGGAATTTCTCAGAACTATTAACACTGAACAGGCTAAGCACAAAAAAAAATCGAAATTACATTTTAAGCCACAGAATGCACACAATCATCCTATAAATATAAGCATTATAAATACGAAAGTTTTTGTGTACATCAAATACCATCACACATGGTGTGTTCCACGCCACTGTGAAGAGCAGCTTCGTAATGAGGTAAAACACAGGTTTGCCATGCTCCTTCACAGAAAATGTTTTTTATGTTCAGCTTTTCTTTGTATATAGCATAATTTACAGTTCCTCAATTTGTCTTCTTTTTTTTTTTAGCTGGGGCTGATGGCCCTGAGGAGCGTTCCGTGTAGCAGCAACAAGACGAACTGTGGGACCTCCAAGAGCCGTCTCTATCACTTTACGTCGGCTTATGAAAAAAATATGCGTCCAAGCATATTTATTTATGCTTTTGCATAGCTCTCCAATAACTTGAACTGTAAAAAACAAAAAGTCGACAGCGCTCAAGGTTTCAAGGTTCACTCCGACTGCCTCTGCGCACGAGCCTGCACTTTCCGTGCTGCTGCCGGCAAGTGGTCCCGCCCGAAGGAAGTGGACGCATCACAAATATGAGCCCTAACCTTCAGAACACATCGGATTAACTTGCACAAAAGCGCGCCGACATTAACACGGCCCGAGCACAAAGCTAAACTCGCCGGTGGAGGACCTCTGAAGTTACGGGGCGCTTTGACGAACTCTCCTCGTCCAAACTGAAATCAAAAGTGTCGATGTCGTCTTTCGAGCCTGTGCTGTTGTCATCATATAATTCAGCCCAAATGCACGAGAATCCTCCAAAATTCGCTGTTTTAATGAAGAGGTCACACACGACGTCGACGCCATGATTGAAACTATGCACACTCACTCGCGCGCGTGGAAAGACGCTCTAAAGTCGCCACGCAGTGAAAAAGAGAAACAGAAAAGCGAAACTGATAAAATACTTTTCTTTTTACACGTTAGACAGCACAGAGAGTCCAAAAGCACTCTGAAAGGGGCAAGTATTGAAGTTGAAAACATCAAAAACATATTATTGATAAGGATAGGCACGGTCACGAAATTGTCAAGTAAAACTGACACCCTTGTGCCGGCACAGCCTAAACTATTTCTGTGGTGAAAAATCTCGATAATCAATGCGTCAGTATTCATAAAGGTTACTTCGAAATGGGGGCCCCCTGGCTTTCGACCCTCCTCGCAGAAATCAGCCCAGAATGACTACTCAAATTATTGATTACTTTCCTTTGCGTAAGACAAATGTATGACTTCCATGAATGCTTTTATGATTGTAAATGTCTTTCTGCTGCTACTGCTGTATGTAATTGGCCCAGAATGATCACCTAAATTATTCGTTACTTTTATTTGTGTAAAACACATGTATGATTTTTATGTATGGTTGTAAATATCTGCTGCTACTGCTGTATATGAAAAAAAAGCTTAAAATTTTGACTGCACTCACTTTGCCATGTAAATTAGCGTATTTCGGAGCACAAATAGCTTTGCATATTTTGGCTACTGTGAATGCAAGCGGCTGCTCATTTCTAGCATATCACTGGATGATGAATAAATTCTGTTCACTATTAGAGGATGAACTAAATTTACGAAATTACTTGCCACAAGTGTGTAGTAAAGTCGAATCCTTTTACAAGAGAGACTGATCTACCGTATTAACTCGATTCTACCGCGCCCTCGATTGTAACGCGCACCTGGTTTCCACGACCAGGTGCGCGTTACAAAAAAAAAGTAAGACATCGATTGCAACGCACACCCATTTTTCTCGTTGGCCAGCACGATCACACTACTCGGGAAAACAACTCCTTTCGAAAGCGTCTTCCGTTCAAATATGAGGTACGGGGGAAGCTTGTGCCCATCTGACGTGCAGCACAACATTGCCGCCCCTTTAGTTTTACCGTGGCCCGATGTCAGCACGCGAACTTGCTTCACCCCCTTCTTCTCGACGGTTGTGGTGCCAGGCATGTTGAAGTGAAGAGGCATCTGATCGACATTCCCGATTTGCCCAAGCAGGTAGCCGTTGTTGTGCCGCAAGTTAAGGACGAACCTCTGAAAACTGTGAAGCTTTTTATCGTACTCCTCCAAGAGGAAAAGCCTTTCCTCTTCATAAAGTTAGTTAGCCAGCACCTGCTCGCTTTAAACTGGCTCCGCATTAGCCCTTTTTCTATGGCTAACTGCATAGCCCGCACTTGGAGCAGTTCTGTCGTCACGGGGCGCTGTGCCGCTCACTGCTCAACCACATACACAACGAGCAGCTCTTCAATTTGCGGAAATCGACCCTGCTGTGGTCCACTGAAGCCTTTGTGTGAAGCTTCGCTGTCGACAATCTTCTGTTTTTGTTTCCGCCAGTCCCGCAGCATGTTTCGGGAACTCCAAACGACCGCGATGCGGCCCGATTTCCGTCCGTTTATGCACACGCAACGACTTTTCTTTTAAAAGAGGCATCGTGGTGCACTCGTTGAGTTTTTGGAGTCAGTCCTTCCATGCCATCGATGCTAATGCATTACAAAATGATGAACTCCTCAGCACACGTACGAAGTGCCGTACATGGGAAACACATAGGCAGAAATGGCCAACACGCCATGCTGATGCACGTATGGAGCAGCCATTTTGGAAATGCCGAAGGCAATAAAATGACCGTATTAATTTTTTTTCTCGTACTCGATTCTAATGCGCATGCGATTTATGAACTCGCTTAACCGGAAAAAGTACGCGTTAGATTCGAGTAATTACAGTAAGGGACAAACGAGTATAAAATACACCACAGTGCTTACAGTAAAATACAGATGGATAAGAAAATGCAGACGAGGTCACCTGCTTATAAAAGATGTCCCATATAGAAGACAAGAATCGCTGCCCAGAGCATGCCTCTTTTAAAAGGGTTTAACTGTATTGCCTAATTTGCGGGAGCGAGTCCACAGGTGGCTTCTCTGGGTTGTTTCCGCACAGTGTGGCATAACGTCGGCAAGCGCCTGCCCGCTAATTTGAACTCCGCTTGATTCGAACAACTTTATGGTCCCGCCTGAGTTCAAATTAATGAACATTTACTCTATTACCAAGATGCTCACAATGTGATTAGAATGAATTTTCCTTCAAATACAAAGCCTCCTTTTTGAAGGTTTCATCGTTTATCTAGTTCCCAAGCTCAGTCTCGTGAATACGTTGAATAGTTCCCAAGTTTCATTGCGCACCTGGTTCATTCTACCCGATTACCTTTGCAAAGCCTGTCATTTTCAATAGTTTATCTGGAAATGGCATTCTCATTGATTCAAGGGAAGTGCAAGCAACTTTTAGTAGTAGCAGGATTTCACTTTCGGGAGAATGTAATAACCTGTAAAATAGGCAAAGTTGTAAAATTTACTATAGTAAAAACATATAAGCTTGAATAAAATGCTTAAAAGCTTGCTACACAGGCTTATGCCGACTTGAAAAAAGGAAGAATCGATGCGCGGTTGATGTGTTCATAAAACCTTAAAAATGAAGCTTATTGGCAGTACATGCTTTTTCTGCAAAGGTGTATTCACGGTACAACACATATTTTCTGCAGTGAAACCACCCTTACAAGCAGACACGCTTATTTCAAATTTAAATTCTAATCAAAGCGCTAAAATATTTTCACAAGCCTAGTTGCAATCTCTTCTCGAGCTGTGTGGCTGTGCACCATCGTGGATTTGATTAGCCCTTCATAAAACACACTGATTAGTCCTTTGTAAACACACTTCCCTGTCTCCAATCATGGTTGGTTCCCTCCCTGAGAAAGGGTAACCCATATCACAAGCTGAAAAATGGAGAATGGTGTGCACCGGCCGCGTGGTAACAGGTCTCTTCGCAAGAGGCTTCAATGTCTCATTTCTCGAAGGAACAGACATCTACTTGTAACTAGGCTGCCGCGCTGCCGTAAAAGGGAATAGAACTATATGGGTGCACGTGCTTCCCCACATCCTCCTACCCTTAAGAAAGCCCCCAAATGACAGAGACTGAAACATGAGAATAATTTGTTATTTATCATCGAGGAAAGCTAGGACGGTGGTTCCCAATCTGTGCCCTCCTGCGATTAGCCCTCTGCTATGGATGGATGCCGCAGTTGCCCCCACTTGTCACCGCTGCATCCAAAGTAGCCACCACCGCTGCTGTGCCCACTAGCATGATGGCCAGTCATCACTTCCGCCGCCGTTACTGTTACCGTGGATTCATTGCAGGCGGCACTGTGGTTCAGACTGCCCCCCTCGTTGCCACTCAGGTGGTTGGTGGAGACTTGAGAGGAGCCAGTCGGTGAAGTGTCATTTCAGCAGTCTGGTTCCAGGCTGCCCTCTCCATTATGGTCTAGGCTGCCGCATTGTGCTAAGGCTCCTTAGGTCTGGCGGGCTTTGGATGTTGATTTTCGGCACACTGCGCTGTGGCCTCAAGGCAGCAAAGGGCTTGAGGGTGCCCGGACAACCATGGCTCACGTCTTTGACTGTGGCTCCAAGGTAACTGGCGCTCCCGGCTGGGCTGGCAGTTGGTCACCAGCGATCACCAGGTGCCTCTTGCGTAAAGGCTCAGTGGAGCGATGAGGTAGCGTGGAAGCGGCGTTGCTTAGTTGGGGTGGGACCGCGACAATGACATGGAGAGTGTTGAGGGGAGGGGGGGGTGATTCGGTGCGAGGAGCGGTCTCCTCTTCGAACCGTCCCAGCGGCACCTCTTTGCCTTTCGACTATTCATCTGCTCAGTTAAAGTCAACACAAATAAAAAGGAAAGGTTAACACAAGCACATGTGTTACGCACAAACCCTTGCACCTCATGAACATATTGTCACGTAAGAGTGAGGGTAGCCCGAAGACAGGAGACCGGGAGGTTAGTAGAAATAGAAGGAGATCCGTTGATTTGGCGGACTTGCGCCCACTAAAGGAAAACAGACGCACCGGCTTAGCGGGTGGCGAACAGCGCGTTTGACGGCCGTCGGGGAAAAGAATGTCCCACTGAAACGCAAGGCGCGTTCACCATCCGAGATACAGTCGCCGTAGCGTCTGGCGCTACGGCGACTCCTCGCGGCATTGCTCCCCTCCTCAACGTAAGCATCGACCCGATGCTTTGTTTAAAATAAAACCAAAACAAAAGGACAGCCTGTGCGAAAGTAAATGGCTAATAAGCACGAATCACGCACACATAAACAAAACAAGAGATGCAAACAGGGAGCCTCCTTTAGCGCGCATGATAGGGCTTCAAACGGGCGACGTGTACCACTTCTTGTCGTGCGCGGCGTCGTTGGGATGAGCTAGCCCCATCAGGGACCACTTCATAGTCCACTTCACCCACTTGACGGATGACTTTGTATGGGCCGAAATAACGGTGCATGAGTTTTTCGCTTAATCCTCGGCGGCGAACGGACGTCCATACCCAGACTTTGTCACCTGGCCTGTATGTTAAATCGCGTCTCCGCAGGTTGTACCGTCTTGCATCGTTTCGCTGTTGGTCTTTTATGCGCAGACGAGCAAGCTGCCGGGCTTCTTCTGCGCGCTGAAGGTAGGCGGCCACGTCTAGGTTGTTTTCATCGGTGACATTAGGCAGCATGGCGTCCAGGGTAGTAACGGCATCCCTCCCATGGACGAGATTAAATGGTGTCATTTTAGTGGTCTCCTGCACCGCGGTGTTGTAGGCGAAGACCACGTAAGGCAGAATTAAGTCCCAGGTCTTGTGTTCTGTGTCCACGTACATAGCGAGCATGTCGGCAATGGTCTTGTTCAAGCGTTCCGTGAGACCATTTGTCTGCGGATGGTACGCAGTTGTTCTTCGGTGATCTGTATGACTGTAATGTAAGATTGCCTGAGTAAGATCAGCCGTAAACGCCGTTACCCTGTCTGTTATTAGTACCTCAGGTGTGCCATGACGGAGGAGAATTGATTCGACAAAAAATTTGGCAACTTCTACGGCTGTGCCGTTCGGAAGGGCCTTAGCTTCAGCATATCGGGTAAGGTAATCAGTGGCCACTATGATCCACTTGTTACCGGATGTTGACGTGGGGAAAGGTCCAAGCAGGTCCATACCAATCTGTTGGAATGGTCTCGACGGGGGTTCAATTGGCTTGAGAAATCCAGCTGGTTTTGTTGGAGGTCTCTTCCGGCGCTGACATTCACGGCAACTCTTGACGTACCGTGCAACATCTGAGGAGAGGCGGGGCCAGTAGTATCGTTCTTGAATTCTGTGGAGTGTGCGTGTAAAACCGAGGTGGCCTGCAGTGGGTTCGTCATGTAACGCTTGTAAAATTTCTTCTCTGAGGCTGCTTGGGACGACAAGAAGGTAAGCTGCCTTATTCGGTGCGAAGTTCTTTTTAACTACCACTCCGTTTTGCACACAGAAGGAGGATATCCCACGCTTGAACAGTGCAGGCGGTATGGAGGCCTTTCCTTCGATGTAGTTGATCAACTGTTGTAGGATCGGGTCTGAGCGCTGCTGTAATGCAAAGGTGCTGCTGCTGATAGGCCCAAGAAAGGCATCGTCGTCTTCATGGCTTGGTGGTGCGCCGACAGGGGCTCTTGAGAGGCAGTCTGCGTCGGAGTGCTTACGACCAGATGTGTAGACTACCTTCACGTCAAACTCCTGAAGCCGTAGGCTCCATCGAGCGAGGCGGCCAGAAGGGTCTTTCAAACTGGCCAACCAGCACAACGCATGATGGTCCGTTACGACCTTGAAGGGTCTGCCATACAAGTATGGGCGGAATTTCGAGGTGGCCCATACTATCGCAAGACACTCCTTCTCAGACGTGGAATAGTTCACTTCCGCTTTCGACAGTGAGCGGCTTGCATACGCGATGACGCGCTCGTAGCGTCTGGCGCTACGGCGACTCCTCGTGGCATTATAAAATGCAGCCTGCAATGCAGAGTTGTCTCCGCCTTTTACGCAGGAAGTTACGTGGTTATGGGCTCCTCACTCAGTGTCGAGCGTTCTCACCCGCCGCCTGTGGCCGCTGTGGCCTGGAGCCTGTGGCCTGCTCCTCTTGTGACGTGCAGGGTTTCCAGTCCCATCCATGCACCAGGCCGCCACTCGGTTTGTTCTTTGTGTCGGTAAATGAGGGCGAAAACTTTCTCTCACACTCGGTACGACTCAGGCCATTTCGGTGCCAGCGAGGCAGCAAGCTGTTTGCTAGCATCGCTGAGAACATGATGGCGCTGCGGCGCCAGATCACCCCTTCGTAGTGTACATTCCGATAAGTGTGGCCGTACTGAGCCTTCTGCTGTGCTTTAGCAGTGCTGAGATTATGCCTTGGTTTACGTAAAGCTTCCGCTAGCTTTTCACACAGCCGCATTGCGTATTCAGCTCGTGCTTATGTCACCCCTGGTACCCCACTGTGACCCGCGAGTGTAGTCTCCATCAGATATCGCAGTTCTCTCCACAGGTTCAGAAAAAAAAAACGCATACCCAAACGATCAGATCACGATCGATTGCAATGCAAGACCGATCTCTGGAAGGTAGGTATGCCAGTCCCTATGTCTTTCAGAAAATGCAACAAGCATATGAAAAAATATTTTGTAGCGTGAGGTGAGATACAGAAACAGGTAGGGATAGAGTGACAGGACAGAGCGCTGCTAGCAACAACATGTTTATTTTCAAACACCAAGCCGCTTTTAAGCCATAATCGTCGGGCAGACAGATAAGCACGTGTATTTAGTAAGATAACTGCACGACAATGTCATCTACATAAAAAAAAACAAATATAAAATCACAGATGAAACCATGTATCACAAAGATGAGATGACTCGTTTGATCATAGAAGCCATACTTATTGACCCTCTTGGCGATGTTTGTATCAGTAAGCCTTCGATTGTGTTGTCACCCAAGGAGCTGGGGTTCCTACGTACGCGGTGATACATTGTTTTATCTGTGATGTTTTCTTTCTTTTTTCTTTCATGTAGATGACATTGTCATGCAGTTATCTGACTGAATTACTGTAGCACGGAACTTCTTTACTGCCACAGGCAGTCAGTAGCACCATGACAAAATGACGCACGTCCGTGCGCGTCACGATGGTGAAGCAGACGCCGAAAGCGCCCCTTGGCCAATCGGATGCCTAGGTTTTGTCACGTGCCTCAAGCAGCTAATTGAATCACACGCTAGTGCTTCTTGATGACGCGTTTTTGCTAAAAACCAATGAGCAAGGCGAGTCAGCGGTGGCGGGAAATTGAAGATGAAGGACGACCCTTCTAAATGAGACCAAGATGAACACGATAGCTCGTGTGTAACGGCAACAGTTCGGCACAGAAAAAGCATGATTTTAGCGTTAATTTGCGCTCACATTCATCTCACAGGGATGTCATAAATTGATTTCGCGCCAGAAATAATGACGCGAAAAGCTAGAAACTTCTCGGATAGGTGAAAAAATAGGTATAGATTCCGAAAAGGTCAGCTTCAAAAAGTCCATTTTTTTGCAATTTTTGGTCTTCTAAAACGCGTATCCCCCTTACAAGCGGCTCGGTGTTCGAAAATGAACATTGTGTTGCTAGTAGCGCTCTGTCCTGCCACTCTATCCCTTCCAGTTTCGGTATTTCGCCTCGCACTACAAAAAAATCCTTTCATATGCATCATCAACAAGCCCACATTGCAACTCTCGTCGGCAACAAGAGTGTGCTTGATGTTGCGATTGACTCGCTTTGTGGGGTTTGACTGAGCATGGTAGGTGGTTGTTGTCTTGCGATTATTGGCCAATGCAGCACATGTGTCAACAAACACCTTTGCAGTGAAATTAGATGCATTGTCTGTAATCAACTGCTCAGAGACCCCGAACCTGGCGAAAACCTCCGTCAAGTTCTGCAAGATCACTCGAGCTGTGAGCTTCCTAAGGGGAAAAAGCTCTACCCATTTAGTGAAGTGATCCGCGACCACTAGCAAGAACTTGTTTCTACTAGAAGTTGTGGGGTATGGTCCCTTAACGGGACATGCTGTAATTTGCTAGGCGGTCGTCCTCCTCATGGCTTGACGCTTTGGCACATGCGGCATGAACAGGCGTAGCAAATCACATCCCGCTTCATGCCAGGCCAGGTAGCAAGGCGACACAACTTAGCATATGTTTTAGGGCCGCTCGCATGCTCAGCAATGCAGGAGTCATGAAAGTAGCGAAGAAGAGCTCCCCTTAACGAGCGCGGTATCACGACCTTGAATGACTCGTGTAATTATCCAATGGGATGCACCTCAGCTGGACGCCGTAAGAATATAGCATGCTCACAACACTGCCAGCTGTTCACAACCTTGAATGACTGTGTAATTATCAGATTGGATGTATGTCAGCAGGACGCTGTCAGAATATAGCGCGCTCACAACACTGCCAGCTGTTCACAACCTTGAATGACTCACTTGTGTAATTATCAGATGGGATGTACGTCAGCAGGACACTGTCAGAATATAGCGCGCTCACAACACTGCCAGCTGTTAGCGAGCGCTATGCACCACCAGCAATACCGCCTGCCCTTATGTGCGCAGTGGCCTCAATGCTACCCAGCTCCAAGAGCCCGCCGAACACCTTTCGACAAAATGGATCTTTCTGCAGAGCTTCTAACAGTTCCTTTCAGCTGAAAACAATCCCTGTGCAAAGGACAGCCTCTACTTGGTTCACACTTTTGCCTTCAACTAATGTTTGCTGCACTGTTTACGAAAAAACGAGTGTCCTGCTCTCAGTTCGTTCAGGGTTAGTCCCGTGACTTGCCTCATGTCGAACTGGATCACGCGATAGTGCGTCGGCCCCGGCACTATTCTTACCCTTGTAGTAGCATACAGTGAAATCGTAACACTGCAGCAGCAATGCCAGGTGCCCACTTGGTTTGTTCAAGTGCCTCAACCCCGTGAGCGCCACATGGTCAGTCTCAATCACAAATGCAACTCCGTCGATGTAAAAGTCAAAGTTACAGAGAGCAAGAACAATCGCGAGACACTCCTTTTTCGGTTATCGAGTAGTTCCTTTCGGCTGGCGTCAATAAACGGCTCACAAACGCAATCAGTTGGAGGGCACCTCTATTCTCCTGAAGCGAATTGCTCTTAAGCCCAGGTCGCTTGCCTCTGTGTGAATCACTAACTCCTTGTTCATATCAGGTAGCTGCAGCTCAGCCCTGTTGGCCAGCAATTTCGTGAGGCGACGCAGTGCGTCCACCTTCTCTTGGCTCCAAGCCCAACGCTCGCCAATCCTGGAGAGCTTCATCAATGGTGCCTGCACTGCTGCACAGTCTGGAATGAATTGGCATAAAAGTTTACCATTCCCAGAAAGTGCCTCAGCTCACCCATATTGTTCAGCAACGAATAGCTGACTATCGCTTCAAGTTTACCCTTAACTGGCAAAATGAGACCCTCGTCAAGCGTGAATCCCAAAAATGTTTGCCTCTTGGCTGTCTGAGCTTCATTCAGATTCAGAGTGATTCCCGCAGACTTTAGCCTTTCTAGAACATCTCTCAAGGGGCGCAAGTGCTCCTCCAACGTTTTCGAGTCACTATGTCGTTTAGATATGCGAGTGCGTGCTGCCACTTTGCATCTCCTAAAACACGCTTCATTAGCCTCTGATACTTAGCGGGAGCTCCCACCAAGCCGGAAGACATTTTCCTAAATTAGAGAAGTTCTTTGTGGCAAGTGAAAACCGATTTCTGTTTATCCCGCTCGTCCATCTCAACCAGGAAATATCCACGGCAAGTATTGAGTGTAGTGAAGTACTTCGCCTCACCTATGTTGGATACTAAAGATGAGATGGAGGGAAGAGGGTACGCATCCTTCTTCGTAACTTCATTAAGCCTGCGGTGTCTACACAAAGGCTATACGTATCATCTTTCTTTGGAACTAGAACTACAGGTGATGAGTTCGTCCAAGGCGGCGTCAAGTGCTTTACTGTTTAGCCGAGCTGATCGGTCGGGGATCGCACTTACAAGGTAGTGCATCACCCATGTCAATTCTGTGCTTGACCAGCGTAGTGCGGCCTGGGCGGTCAGTGAACATTGCGTTGTACTCGTACAACAGCGATGACAGCTGCGCTCTTTCCCCTTCTGGCAGGCTCTGTAGCCCTACTAAAAGCGAATGCACTGATTTACCCTGTAGCGCGGCACATGGTATCTGCGGGGAGGTTACTCGCTTTCTCGGCGTGCTTTCCTCCTCGCTTACTCTCGCCTCTCCCTGCGATTGGCATGCCTGTGTCAATGCGGGGACCTTCGAGAAAACTTTAGCGTGTCTTCATTGCGCTCTCAGTAAGTATTGTTTACAATGTCAATGACAATACCCGACTTTGCGAGAAAGTCTCTACCAAGGATTACAGACATTGACAACCCAGGAAAATGCACGAAACATTGTCGCCTCACGCGTCTTTCCCAGTAAATAATTAGCCTAGCCGCACCGCTCGATTGTGCTTTGCCCGTAGCAAGGTGGAATATAGTGTCGCTTTGTCTCAAGCGAATATTGCTCTCGTGGAGATGGTGCAACACATTGTCGCCAAATAAAGAAGCGCTTGCCCCAGTATCCAAAAGTGCTACGAACTTCTTTCGAGCTATCGTTAACTCGATTAGCGGTGCGGGTGAGTCTACGGCATCACTTGCATGACAGATTGAGGGTGCAAGTAATCCGAACGCATCAATGAAATTACTGATCGCCTCGCGGTGTCCGATGTGGTTCATAGGTGTGCCGTCTATTTCTTGAACCGCACATTTGCTCCCGACCCGGTGTGCGGTCGCATTCGCGGGCGATGTGCACCTGCGCGCCATACTAATAGCATAAACCGTGGAAACCATGCTGGCCTGATGGCAAGTCACCTCGATTCGCTGAATCTCGCTACGAGTCGTGCCGCTCGTCTGACCTCGTGTCGACTGCGTGCTCCTGCCGTAGATAGTGACGTGCCAAGGCGGCATGGGCCGTACGGAGGGTGTAGGGGCCCTAAGCGTAGTCTGACAACTCCCAACCACGTGGTACATATTCATCAGCGAACGATGCTCACACGTTACCCCTACAGGCCTGTGAAGCTACTGCGCCACCATTCCACGCACAGCGAGGCTTCATTGACTGCATTGGGAGTGTAGGCGGGTGATACGATCGCACTGCAAGGATGTCCCCTTGTATGCACTTCACTTCGGTGGCGAGCTCTTCTAGGTCTGTGAACATGCATCCCGTGAAGTGCACCACAAAAGTTGGGTGCACTTGTTACTTAACACGCTCGACTTCTTCTGCATTGGTGGTGTAAGGGTTAGCGAGACGATACAGTTCGTCCATTACCCATACATACTCCCTCAAGCATCCGTCCCGATGCTGGGTGCATAGCTCCAACTTTCTCCGCAAACGTCGCTCCCTCCCCCATAATTAGCCGGAAGAAATTCATCGTGGAAGCTGTCGTGGAACTCTTCTACAGTGGAGGTGTGATGTCCCACTAGTTCATCAAAATGCTTGCAATGAGAGTGACACCGAGACCTCGCGCTTGGGAAGTTCGGCGTATAAGCACGGTTTCCCACTTATAGTGGAGCAGCTGGTTGAGATACTTGTTGGGGCTTTTGCAGTCATGGTAGCCAGTGTAGCTAGGCATGATCTACCTTGACAGGTAGTCGCACACTCTGCACAGGAGCCTGCGCTGTGTTCTGCAGAGCGCTTGCCAGGCTTTGCATAACTGAGAGTCCACTCCACAAGAGTATTTTGCTTGAGGGCATCGCCTGAACACTCACCTACAGTTGCGGCGTGTGTTGGAGCAACTTGTGGCAGCACCTTTCTGTTCGCATCGCGAGGTGACAGGGCGCCATGCGTGGCACCCTCTATTGTAGGCCTAGTCTCTGCAACATCTTGGTTATCCCGCGTGAAACGACCAAGGTCTACGATGCCGGAAAGTCTGAAGCACGCCTCTGTGTTAGCCCAAGATAGACACTCCGCGACATCAGACAACATGAACAAATCTTGGAATTCTGACAACCCTGTTGTCTGCAATGGAGGAGTGTCGATAGTCGCTCGCGTTCACAAAACTAGCCGGAATGCTAAATTTGTTACATTGGGCGCCACATGAAAGGTGTCCACCCTGTTTACGGCTGACGCAGAAGCCTAGCTAATGTTCCAGCTGCAGACAGTTGTACTGTGCATGATTGACTTCCCCTTGCCGTAGCTCAAGTCATCCCAGTTACACGGGTTCAAGCAAACAAATCGACAAAATAGCACTTTATTGATTTGTTAGAAATAACGCGTAAATGTCGCGTAGAGGGACTGTCCGCTCTAAGAAGATAACAAAGGGTATATGCGTACGCCTTTCATCATCGATTGCCATGGCTCGCAGGGAAAACCTAAAGTTGTTTTTCAAGTTCGGTGGATGGTGCCAGAGAGACCATGTTGCTGTGGGCATGCTCATTTTGATCAGCCTCCCCGTTTCCCTCTCCCCAACGAAGGTTGTCTCCCTCACTGAGGAAGGGTAATCCGCATCAAGAGCTGGGATAGGGGAACAGTGTGCGCCGGCCGCGGGTGACCGGTCCCGTCGAAAGACGCTTCATTGTCTCGTTTCTTGAAGGGACTGACATGTCCTCGCAACGAAGCTGCCGCGATGCCATAAAAAGGAAAGGAATCATGAGCACACGTGCTTTTTTACAAGCCGTTACTAATTAATGCATAAATTTTTCACTTTTTTTTTGTGTGTGTTTACGCAACTGCCTACCAGTAAAATGCAGGGTAGCTGTCCAGTGCCACTGACAAATTTTCTTCCTAGGACACTGTGTTTGCCCTCTTATCTTTTCCACAGTACTCCATAATTAAGCCTGCGAAGCTTGTGAACAGGTAAATCTAAATGTATTCCAGTGTTCTTCATGCCATTGAATGTTCAGCTGTTCATGGTCCTAAGATAAAGCGCACACACCTTGCCATTATCAGCACTGTCCAGATCTTGAGCAGCAAGCGTCCACACCACAGTTCCTTGAGGGATGTCTTCAGGCACAGACAAGTGAACAGGGTCCTCCGGAAAAGTGGGGGCACAGTCATTCACGTCCTCCACTTGAATCTGCATGTCAGCAAGCAAAGCATATTAAACCATGCTGAATGTAAGAACGGCACAAGAAACAGCTACAACTGAGGAAGGATGGAAACAGCACTAACTTCTAACCCTATTAGAGCTGCGTGCTTGTACCTAATCAAGTCACTGCACTTGTCACGATCCAACAGTGAAAAGCCGCTGACACATCCCCGATCGCAGCTGCTATCGCTTGCACCAGCAAGACCCGCTGCAAACGTTGCCTTGCAAACAGCACAAGGCAGCAACCCCCCTCATAAGGGCAATTAACAAGAAAGCAGCGGGACTTGCAGTGGAATAATGCCTAATCATGGCATTATAGTGTACCTTTTAGGCAAGTGTACCGTGCATCAGTCTGGTAAACTGGTTAGCTTCAAATCCCCCTCTGTGTGAATCTGTTGTGGTCTTTGAATAAGTATTGAGTAAGAGTGGGCAAATATTCAAGATCTCCAATATTTTTATATTAGCATTTGCTATTTGATTTGATTCACACTGCAATTTTCATATTCAAATCTATTCGGACTTCCCAAAGACAAGTACACTCAACATCCAATAATGACTAGAGCTGTGTCAATAGCAAAATTTTTGGTACGATGTGAATTTGAACATTACAGCTTGAGTATGAACTGAATTGAATATTTTTTGTCGAATATTTGTTTGACACTTTTCGAATAGTTACAAGTGAAATTTCATTAAAAAAAAAACTGGTGAGCACATTGTTATGAAACAGCAACCTGAAAGCGGCTTGGTTGATGAAGCGCTGGCTGGACAGTGTTTCGTAGCTGTTTCATCAAGAATGAGGTGATGTACTTTGTAGATAATCTGGTGCGGTCAAAGTGTTCTTGAAAAGACTTTCCATATGAAGGGTTATTTCCTCAGCCTCTCCTCCTGTTTGAACCTCTGTGGAAGTCCAACTGGTGTGGCCTGAGGGCAATTCAAGTCCGGAGTTCCAATTCTGTCTCATAGATGTCAATATATAAGAAAACCTGAAATTTTGAATGCTGAAAATCTCCGGCATCCGATTTTTCTGCTTCTTGCCCAAATTCAGGTTTGCTCCACATAATAAACGCACCCCATAACTTTGCTTAAATTTTTCGGGAAAAAGTGTTTTTTTATGAAGCGAGGATATGCAATATTAGAAAAATATTCATTTGCACTCACACTTAAATTTTGCAATTCGCTTTGCATTCAAAATTTTGTGATGCACACTGTTCTAGTTTTGAGTAAAATGAATGAGTGATCACCTTAACTCATACCATGCTCAAATGGGACATTTTTCTGTGTGTCACAAAGAAGTCAAAGAGCGCTGTCTCGTATGGCATTGCATGAGAAAGCCTATACCTAAGCTCTGAGATGAGCACCAATTAATGATTGCCTTGCACACCTGTTACTTTGTTCTGGGAACATTAAAACAAACCCAGATAAAGTGGACCAGCGTCTCACAGCACTTGGAAAATTGGTGGCCTCGAATGAAAAATTTTAGAATGATGTAGCAGGGAAGGTAAAAGACATTTAATTGGGTGTCAATGAAATAAAGGAGCACACCTCCGAACTTAAAAAAAGATCAAATACCATTACGAACTTTAAAAAAAGATCAAATACCATTATTGCTCTTCGTAAATCAGTGTAAGATATGGGACTAATCCATAAGAATTCTCACGGTAATCTAGACAGCAGTATATAATTCAGACAAATGCAAGAGCATAACATGGGTGTTTATGACAATGATAACCGTAAGATCTGCAATAACTTTTCAAAGATATTTCTGACGCTCTTTGGGAATCATGGCGAGATGCTGAAGTATTCATCAGAGAATTTACAACCAAGAATTTGGGTTTGCCACCAAGTGAGCGCTCACAGGTGTACACGTTTTATGATGCCTTTGTCTGCTTGATCCACCGCGAAAAACAGCACGGAGAAAGAATGAACACATGACACAAGCGCTTGTGTCGTGTGTTCATTCTTTCTCTGCCCCAGTTTGTGAGTTGTTCCCTTCAGTATCATGTACCAACTGGCCTTTGAAGAAACCCTTCTGGTTAATCACTTTTTTTAACCTTTGTGCAGGCTCAACAAAGTGTTTTTGCAAATGAGACAGATCTATGCAATCTTTTCATTATTTCAAAGTTCAAAAGGCCATCAAGCTTACCATGTTTCACACAATAAATGCAGAAATTATCTTTGATTGGCACTGACACTGTAACCGTCTACAGGATTTGGGTTACAGAAACTAAATGGAGTGGAGGCTTTGTTGGCTTAAGCACTTAGAAGCCAGTCGTCCATGAGCACCTAGGTGAGAGGCAAGGCCTTAGAAACACAGTCGAATCTCAATAATTCAAACTCAAAGGGGCCTGAAAATTTGTTCAAATTAAAAGAAGTTCGAATTAATGAAAGCTAAGTAAACAAAGGGCTCCCCATTCCGTGGCGCATGTGCATTGAGCTAACACACAAGATCATAGGTCTCCTCCCTGTCTTGCCCTCCTTTAACCAGGCGCTCTTCGTTAACAAAATGCACTATGCACTGTGGTTCAGTCCCGATTGTCCAACTTCCAAGTGTAACATAAAGTGATATTCCAGTCAAAGTCAGGAAGTCTCTCCCAAGTACTATGTCCCTACAAAGGTCGGGCACACAAAAAAAACGCTGTCGGCAAGAGCCTGCTACCCAGTGTATCTTGCACAAGCACGAGGTAGAAGATTGGGATCAGCCTGCAGCCAAGCGTTGCGCACATATCTCTCTTTTATGGCTGGCCCCTGTGGCTTCGACGGCCGCTATCGCCTGTCGTCCCAGAAGGCTTACGCTGGACCTAGTGTCTTAGAGTGACTGGAACATCATTGCTCCGATACGGATATCGAGCAGGGGGTTCCTTTCGGCCAGTACCAGTCACGACCTGCAGGGCGCTGCCGTAGATGCCTGCCGGCACAGCATCTACCAAAGTCGGTTTCCCGGAAGCCGATTGTCCGGGCATTCGACCCACATGTGACCCGGTTGACCGCAGTTGATACAGGTGGGCGGCACATTTTGCCTAGCCGTGATGCACTGGCCGGGAACATGGCCTATCCCTCCGCAGCACTGGCGGCGGACCTGTCGTGAGTTGGGCCGCTGCCAAGGAGCGGCCGGTGGCGAGGCGTGGGCTAACGGCTGCATCGGCGTAGGGACGGTAGTGGCCGAATATAACTGATCGTGGACATATGACGGTTGAACAACTGCAGGCTGTTGTGGCCAGTGGTATGGCGAGGCCAATGCGGTAGACGTAGTCGTACCCCCAGCGGCCATCATTGGTTGTGGTCCGAGAGCTTAGTGGCCGCCATGTGTTGTTGGAATGCCAAATCCCTTGCGACCTGATTTGCTGGTGGTAGCAGTGGTTTGTACTGCCGATGCCACCACACACACTGCGTCAACTCATCCGCCGCGGCAGCGAGCTCTTTCAGGGTCGTAAATGATGATCCTTCAGCCAGGTCTTGCAGCTGCGAATGCATTTGGCGGAGAACTCACTGCACCTTTTCTTCATATGACACCAGCTCTTCGATGCAATCGTAGAATGCAGATATCCCAAAAATAAATTCTTTTGGGTTTTCCTCGAGGCGCTGCATTCACTGCTCAAATTCCTTCTTCAGGTGGCGTTTTGAGTCGATAGAAGAGAACTTTGCACTGGAAGCTTGTGAGAATTTGTCCCACAAGGCAAAAGCGCCGACAAACCCCCCAATAAAGCTTACCTCTGCCCTCCAATGCCGGTGGCACCCCGATGCTAAGCCTCTTCGCTTCGTCGATCCTGGACCACCAGACGAAAATTGTCCAAACATTGAAAAAAAAATTCCGGTGACTGCAGGTTGTTGAAGCCCGAGAGCTTCAGCGGTTCTGTAAGCGGCAAGAAAGTCATGGCAGACTGCTGCGATGGTTGCGGTGCGGACACTTGCACGCCTAGGCCTAACGGCGCGGCTGTGACTGGGGCAGTCATCACTCGTTGCCACAGCAGGGAGGCGACTTGCTCGCACTAAATCGCCGATTCATCAGTTTGGCCGACAAGATATCGCACTACTTCCTCTGGAACAGCTACATGATCCATTTCATCCTGGCTGGGCCTCCACTCGTTAGGGAGGAAGCGCGCACAACTGGTCTCGTCGACACCAATTATTTCACACTCCTCGCCAGGCCTTGCCACGGCAGCCCTGTCCATCCTCATGATGATGATGACAACAGAGCCGGCACCACCTGTGGTGCCATCTCTCGGCCTTCCGGTAGCCACTTCCCCCACACAGTCCTTACAGTCTTCAAAATTTTGTGCCGTTACAAGGCATGTTTAAATATGCAAGCGCTACAAATATTCAACAAATACAGCATTCAAGTTCAATTTGACATGAATTTAAATTGCTCGAAACTTCCAAGTATTCGACATGAGCGAACAGGCACGTAACCCACATTAGTCTGCCTGGTTTCATTGCAGTGTAGGAGTGCTACTTTGTGAAAACACCTCACCAAAGACACATCGTATTGCAGCAAAGCTCTACATCAAAGCTAAATAAACATACTACCGTCACTTCGATTAATGATTTTCTAAGTTTAAAAGCCTGTTATGTAGGTAACATGCTCCAAGTATAATCAATTTTAAAACAGGACATATTTTACAGGTTATCACTTGCATACTGCTGAAGTTAAAATCCTGTTACTATTCAAAGTTGCATCTCCATTGCCTAGAACCAAAAAGAGTGACATTCGCATATGCATTGTTCCAATGTTAAAAAATATTGTACAAATTTGTTTGGTCATAAAGAATACACTCATTTTCTTTATACTATTTCAGCTGTTAAGTTCAAAATTATTTGACTGAATCACCTAATGATTCGAATAAGCTTCAAATTTAAACTTTACTATCTGCACATGCCTGGTCAGTATTATTTAACCAACTCCGCTGATTTTTCAAGGTCAATGGATCTCAACGAAATTCACTGGGTACGTTCATTTGCACGTTTGCGCCATTCATGCCAAATTACAAGCTTGAGAGTATCGTAGATTCTTTCCGAATTGTTCTTATAGCTTGCCAGAATGAATGGCAGAATTACGTGTGTGACGTTGATTTTCGCATGGTGGAAGTGACAGAACTGATGCGCCACTGCAGCGTCTGCTTGTCTTTTATAAATTGTGTGGGTTTAGCCGGCGCTTGCTATAGGTTGATCTTGCGATTCCCTTTTCAGTGTTGGTGGGCGTGCGATAGGTGGCAAGTGGTGTTGCGTTGTAGGCCGCACACAATTCGCCATATAGAGTCAATCACGGATATATGGAAATATAGCGAAATAGTTTGACATACCGATAATTCTAAATACAGTAGAGCCCACGTACAACGGCCCCACTTAAAACGAACTTTTGCTTAAAACGAACAATATCCACATGACCGTGAAAATATACATAGTTTCAATGGTACAAAATCGCACTTGCAACGAATGTCTCCGAGCGCCACTGATCGGTTACAGCGAACAAAGTCAGCACTCTGCTGACTTCCCAGGAAACCACTTTCGACTGTGGATCAGGCACCGCCGAGGTGCCCATAGATTATTACTGTTAAATACCGACCCTGCCTCCGCGCCCCTCCAGTTGCCGCTTCTCCTGACTGCTTCTAGTTACGCATCCTTCCGTCCTTTGTCCCCCACTACTCTGAGAACCCCCCATCACCAGACGAAGCCCGTGTTTTCACACTGCCACCGATCTTTCGAAGACTGTTCAGCCAACTATAGCCTCCCCTCAGTTTTTGATCGCTGGTACTGTCGTTGGTGTCGCCCGCCTAAAGTGACCAGAGTATTTGTCAATTATCATCGGCCAACGGCTGTATCTGATCGTCCGTGTCTTGTCTTCTCAGGTCGTTCTAGTGCACACCCGCACATTAGCCCGCCAACTGTGATAATTCACGATTTGTTTCATGTTTAGGACCTGTTCTCGCTCACTTTGCACTCAGCTCAGCATACCCTCCGCACGCGCGTGGAAGGATATAAAGGGCTGCTATTTTACACGAAACAAATCGGAAAATATCAAAGCCGGTGAGGCCACGCAAACCTGCCGGCGCCACAAAATGATTCTTTGACAACGGCCACCAATTCTTTAAACACCACCGTGCGTGCCGATCTAGGAGGCCAAGCTTAGACCTCTACGCGCGCAGGCACTGTTCCAAGTTTTTCTACGCCCGATTTGTGCGTTTTGCGGACCTTTTAAGCAAGCTACCTGACCTGCCTCTTTCCTGGATGTTTTTGGTTTTCAAGGTCACCTTTATGCTTCTCTCGCAAATCTGCTCTCCTTTCCTGATCAGAACTCGTTCTCACGTCTCCACTGTTCCGCGACGCCAGCCACGCTGGCTCCAATTCAGAGGTTTCGTTTTATGACTAGAAATGGGCCAACAGTTGTTCCACATGTTTTGGTAAGTGTGTAGTGTGTCCGTGTCTTGCTCGCTCTTGGTGTGCGTGTGTCGTCAGGATGGCGGGTGGGAGGCCTTCTGCGTTTTTTTCCTGTCACTCAAAAAACCGTCAAAAGTGTGAACGCTTGGCTTGGGTGTGATCCGGGCGTTAGGTGCCGTGTTGCAGAGCGCTTGCTCATATGCTCATAGCTGTTGACCACATGGCAGCCAACTTGCGGCTTCGGGTGTCCTGGTATAGACTGTCGAAATGGTGAAATTTCCGTGGGTGGCAGTGACGACTACATGCGTGTAAAACTGTTTTCGCGAGGCTGACTTCGTTGCCGTTGTGCCCAATGCCGAGCCTGACGCTTCCGAACAGGACCCCTCCGGCGGCGATTTGTGGCAGCGTGTCGTCAACTCCAACATGGGAAAGCAGGTGGGACATCGAATGCAATAGTTTCATAACGACTGATGATTACGCCAACACCGCGAATCTGTACACAGATTAGGGCATTGTGAACGAAGTATGCAGCATGAGCAATTTGGAAGAATTGGAATGCGAGAACGATGAAACTAGGAGCCAGTGCCTCCTGCAGCTTATGCCACGGGCCTTGGCGAAAAGTACGCTGCCGCTTGAAATAATCTCGAGACCGCTCTTATTGCTTCTGCACTTCAAAACACATGCATCACCGGCTTTTTCAGGGAGAAAATTTTATGCTTTTTCTCGCAACTTTTATAAAAGCTGCGTTTCATTTACTACGAGCTTCAGTATACAGCGAACCGATGCTGGGTCAGGCTCAGGTTCGTTATAAGCCAGCTCGACTATACAAAATATACGTATTTAAGACTTAAATTAAAGCATTTCAGGCGTCCTAAATCATTACAAGCGCTAACATAACAATTCACTCACAGTATAATGAAAAACAAGGTGTGAACTACTAATTACCGCACCTTATTCTGCATGAAAATAGCCCGTAAACTTCTCATGCTTCTTGCACGCCATCAAGGTCCAGTGGTCCTCAATATCACTGAAGCTTTCTAAATAAGCGAATTCAGCTCCTTCAACCACAACAGAGTTGATTGACAAAGAACATTGATGCAAGCTTTGAAGTGCAACAAAAGGTTGTTCAGTGGCAGCAACGAAGGCGCTGGCATGTTTATAACCGCACGGGTACCCTTCTGCGGCACTAGCAAAGGAAGCCATGATTTCAGCATTGATGCAGTCAGAGAAAGCTACAACTGTTCAGCCCGGGAGCCGAGAAACGAAGTGGACTGCTGGCAAGCAGAAACCAAAAAACTTTATTCTCTCTCCCCAAATCCCACATATACGCTCGGTGGACTGTAGCGCCTCCTTGTGGCCACATTATTCAAGCAACACTGGCAGCGCCCTCTACATCCCTCCTTTTCCCATTTTATGTGCTAGGTCCTTTCAAGTTTAATGACCACTGTGAGCCCATGCCACAGTTTCCAGTGGCGTTACTTCTGGTTGCACGGGTTCTTGCAGAGCTTGAGGTTGCAAGTTCTCGGGAGGGGCTGGTGGAGAAGCTGCCAGTTGGGCTGGACTCATTTCTGTTGAATGAGGCAGCAGGTGTCGGCGATTACGCTGCAGGACGCCTCTGGGGGTCTGAACAAGGTAGGGCCATGGACGGTAGGCCTGTGAAAGCATTTTAACATATGGTGTAGTAGCGCAAATATGACGGGACACAAGGACAAGAAGAAACGCGACATTCGCTCTTTGTCCTTGTCTCCCGTCGTATTTGCGCTACTACGCCCTATGTTAAAATGATATCTCACCAACTAGCCCAGCTCTCAACCCTACTGTGAAAGCACTTCACCACTGCAGCACGTCTCTGTGACCCAGACACAGTCGCCAGGACTTAGAGGGGTCAGCTTGCTGGGCCCTGTAACCCGTATCCTTTTCCCTGAAACTCCTATGACACAATAATGACAGCACCAGTTGTTACGGTAGTTGTGGGAGATGTGTTTGCAATTTCCTTCCTATCAGGGCTTGGGCCGGAGAACAACTATTTGGACTGGGCAAGTCACGGTTTGACAGCAAAGCCAGGTAAGGATCGGGACTTTTGGAGAACAAGCCTTTCACTGTGTGCATCATGCACACCGCATCTCCATTGCTCTGGAGATACCTTGGGCTGCTGGTCTCATGACGGAAGCCATATGACTGTGCCAACTCCGCAAACTCATATGACACGAACCGCCGTTCATTGTCAGTCCGGACCATGTCTGGTACGCCAAAACGGACGATGCAGATCTTGATTGCCGAAATGACGGCTGGTGCCGTGGTGGACTGGACGGAGACTACTTCAGGGGAACCTGGAATAATAATCAACAATTGGGACGTAATCGTCCCCTTTAAGCTGAAACAGATTGATGCAAAGGTGCTGCCATGGCCTGTCAGCTGTAACCGTTTGCAAGTTAGGCTCCGATTGCTGAACTCTAGTCTTGGTGCATACAGCACACTGCGACACCATATGTTCGACATGCATGTTACAGCTAGGCAACCAAACAGTCTCTCTGGCCCATTCTTGGCCAAGGCACACTCCCTGATGCCCTTCGTGTAATAGGGCGAGACGCAAGGCTGATAGAATCGAAAGTCGTCGGTCCAGCAGACGGATGCCGTTGTATACGCTCAGTCTGTCCCTCTCCTTCAAAAATGGAGTGACCTGCAGAGGCACCTTGGTTTTGTCGGGCCATCCTTTCGTGCAGTAGGTCATGACCGCAGAGCAAACACCATCTTCAGCTTGATGTTTGCGCACATCCTCCAGACGTCTTGCTACCAGAGGCAGCGATTCCTTAAACACTTCGCTAATGAATAGCTCAGACGTCTCTATTATGGAGGTAGCCAGAACTTCGAAGGCCACTCGTGACAAATTGCCTGGCATAGCCAAGTGCTTCCCCGGCACATATTTCACCACATACTTATAGCACATCAGTTTTATCCGCATTTGTTGTATGGGAGGTGGCCCAAGCTCTAGGTCCTTGTTACCCAGAAGTGTAACCAGAGGAAGATGGTCTGTCAATATTTTGAAGGTGAGACCGCAAAGGAACTGATCGTATTGTGAAACAGCCAAAGTCATGGCAAGGCACTCCTTCTCTGCCTGGCTATAGTGCACTTCTGTCAAAGTGGGCGCTCTTGAGGCGTACGCAACGACCCGTCGAGTACTTTCAGGCTGGTGCTCTAGGAGTACCGCTCGCAGGCCATAGAAACTGGCATCAGCCAATACTGCTGTGTGGTCGCAGGATTTGTTTTTTCCCATGCACGTTTCGGAGCTCAGCAACAACTTCAGGCGTGAGAAGGCAGCTTCTTGACTGTCACCCCAAGTCCAGGTGCTGTTCTTGTTCAAAAGAGAACGAATGGGCTCCGTAACATCGGATAAGTGAGGTATGAAGCGTGCGACATGGTTGGTCATTCCAAGTAACCATCACACTCCACTAACGCCGGTCGGCGGCGGCAGCTCCTTGACAGCCTTAACCTAGTCTGGGTCTGGTGAAATCCAGTCTGCTCCAATTACTGCACCCAGGAATTTCTCTGAGGTGACCTTGAATGCGCACTTCTTTTTGTTGAGGGCGACACCCTCTTCTTCAAGCGGGCCAGAACAGCATTCAGGCGCTTGTCATGCTCCTGACAGTCTTTGCCGAAAATTACAATGTCGTCAATCATGTTCACGACCCCAAGCAAGCGCTCAAGGATTCTTGACATTTACTATTGGAAGTAATCAGGTGCCGTGGCAACACCAAAAGGGAGTCTCTTATAACAATACCGACTGAACGGCGTGATGAAAGTCGCGAGTTCCTGGCTGTCGGCACTCAGCTTCACCTGATGGAAGCTAGACCGTGCATACAGCTTGGATAACACCCGTGCTCCACACAACTGGTCAAGAATCTGTTGCACCGTTGGCAATATAAATCGCTTCCTTTCAATTACTGCATCAAGCTTCGTCAGGTCAACACAAATCCTGTAGTCGCCAAATAACTTGGGCATGACTACGAGTCCGAAGCACCACTCCATTGGCGTCTCTACCTTCCGTATGACATCCTGCGACTCCAATTCATCCAGCTCTCTTTTGAGAACGTCGGCTAAAGGAATTGGAATCCGCCATGGGGCACTAAAAAAAAAAATGAACGGGCGCTGGGTTTAAAGCATATGCTTCAACTTGCCGAAATTTCCCCAGTCCTCGGAAAATTTTTGCTTTAGAGGAATGAATGCACTCGGCAGAATCCATGAACTGAACGACCCTAAGAATTTAATTGCAGGCAGCCCAGTAGGTGTGCACGCTGACGGTCAACCACAAACAAGATCTGCACTGTGGCTCTGTCACACCACTGTAAAGTTGCTTTGAAGGTAATGAGGATGTGAAGTGTCTGTTCACCAGAGCCTAAGACTTCCCCTTCAATGGAATCTAGCACCTGCGCTCGACTTGCAAAGACAGCGAGACCACAGACACTCCTGTGCCTGCCCACTAAAAAGTATTTCCATGTACCTTGCTTGACATGAATCAACATTGTGAAGTTCGATGGAACCGAGCAGGTCATTTCTTTACTTCTTCATACAAACTTTGGCAAAATGCAATAGTGGCATACGGATTTTTGGGCCGGGCAGTCTTTGCGAGGGTATCGCTAACGCCCACAGAAGTGACATGATAGCGCAACCAAGTGTTCAGACTGATAGCGAGAATGGGACGAAGGGGTGGGCGTATCATTTCGATGAGCCGAATCGATGTTTAGAGTTTCGGCAAGGGTATTACCCACAGTCAATTTTTCGCGAGATAACCGCTCTTTCTCTGCGTCATCATGAATGCTGGCTTGGCACAGCGCTTCTTTAGAGGTAAGTATTGTGCACCAGCATAATTGATGAGACAGTCTCTTGTCACTTATATCTGCGACAAATGTGTCATAAACAAGCCGGTCCTAGACAAGCGGGCTGTTGTAGCTGCAGCGCTTTACCAGATTACTTAACGCCATGAAAACGTAATTCACAGATTCACCTGGATGCTGAATGCGGCGGTGAAAAGGACGACTTTCGTATATCTCATTTACTGGGTGCACGAAATGTGAATCCAATTTTTTTTTTGACAGATGTGAAAGGAAGCATCTTTGGTGTCGATACCCCCAAGGACGCAAGAATGGATCTGGCTTGTGGTCCCATACAGTAAAGAAGTGTCCGTATCTGGGCCTCGTCGCTGGCATTGTGCAGGCCGGCCATGAAGGCGTAGTCTTGGAACATTTAAATCCACGTTGGCCGTTCTCCCCTGTCAGAAAACGTGAATTTTGCTGGAGGACGCAGGACAGATTTGCCCGCCCGAACATTGTTCACTTTGGGTTCTGCGGGGGTCGATACGGCGGCGTTTGGAATGTTGAATTAACGACGTAATCCCACTTCCGACAATATATTCAGCCCGGAAGCCGAGAATCAGGGTAGACTGCTGGCAAGCAGAAACCAAACAACTTTATTCCCTCTCCTCAAATACAATACATACGCTCGGCGGACTGTAGCACCTCCTTGTAGCAACATGCTTCAAGGAACACTAGCAGCTCGCTCTCCAACGTCATCATCCGCACTGATGAAATCGCTCACTGTCCTAAATGGTGCCCTGAAACACTAAGTTGCAGAAGTCACTGAGGCACCAACCGTACACCGTTTTCAGCGGTCATGACACACTTAAAGTCATCACCTCACCCGCAAGGAACGTTTATGACGATGCTTTACTTGACGTTGCTCCAAGCGCCAGTCATATAATTCTTATTCCTACGTGCGGGTCAACGTTCAATTCAACTTCCGAATGAAGACTTATCATGAACGAGGCGAGAAACACACAAGTCCACAAGGCGCAAAAGAAAACACCGAGTTCCCAGAGTTGACATGTTAGCGATATCGCTGTCACTTGTGGCTTTGTAGCTGGCAGCTGATGCTTTCAGCTGGTATGATGCAAAGAGCTAGAAAAAGCGAAGCCTCAGAGACATGCACTTAAACCTAAAATACTAAAATACGTCTTGAGGTTTGACATCTCAAAGGGCATGCTTTTCAGACTGGCATGCCATTGAGCACTAACAAACAAGGGAATGCGAACATTGCAACGAAATCCCCGAGTTACTTCGCATTCTCATTTTCATATCCTGGGCGATTGGTCTTTTAGAAACACTACGCGCACGTGACAAGACCTGCAGATTATGTAGTAAATATACCGGCGCACTTGCGAACGTGAATGAATCAGATCCGCGCAATAGAATGACACCGCCTTTTTGTCACTTGCACATGAAAAGGAATCAAACCTTGTTAGAACGCGGCTGAAAATTGATCAATATTTGCCAGAAGAAATGCAGTTTTTGGGCCTTGGCACGGCACAGCGTTCGATATAGCGGATCTCCCATACTTTTGCACGAGAAATTCAATAAAATTTTTCAACTGTTCGATATAGACAGTGATTCGATATATTCGAGTTTGATATATCCGGGATCAACTGTACTCAACATAAGCGTGTAAGCATTTCAACCAATCGCCGCAGGCACAAACTTGAACGGCCTGGACAAGTATTGCCACCTGGCGGTGTTATGTGCTACCAGGCAGGTTCGGGCAAAGTACAGTAGAATCTCGATAATACCATTACAGCTGATGCGAATTTCGTGATGGTAACAACTTTAAGGTTGCTTCGAATGGACTACACTATATAACATACGCCATGATTCGCTGTTATACAAACGGTTTCTCCAGCCACCGCAGATGATATGAGTGTGCGATGGACCAGTGCACGCCAGCGGGGCGACATGGTCCGAGACCAATTTTCCTGCCATGCGATAGCAGATTGCCTTTTTGCATCACAGCTTTGGCTGCACCAGCTGCTCTAGCTCTCAAACCACATGATTTACAGAAGCAGCCGCTAATTCAACATGGCGGAAAAAACATCGGCGGTGGATCGCATTGGCGCTATTGGGAACTACTCGTGCAGCGCGTCAAAGCTCATGGCCTTGACACGGACATGTTACTGAGAGTTTGCTTTAGATTACGATCACTGAGAACATTGGAAGTAGAAGAAGGTAAAGCAGCAGCGAGTCGGCAAGCCCTTATGTGTCTCGCTTTTGCACTGGTGACTGAATCTGTCGCCGCTGCTGCGTCTTCTTGTGTTGTTTCTACTGGCGTATCTTCCGAAACAATGCCGGTAAAAGTGTAAACTGTTTCTTTTCAGCGCTTCATATGCATAACTAGAACTCGGTAGAAACTTAATTGCTCCGTAAAAGGGCAAAATTGAATGAATTGTCAAGCCGCAATAGCGGGGGTGGCGGTGGCATGTACAAGGAGCAGGACGAATGTGAACGTTTTCGATGGGCGCAAACGTAGTTTTCTAGCCGCTCGGGCGTTTTCGCTTGAATTGTCCAGTGCGAATTCTTCAGAACTGACTTTTCTTCGCGGTGCAGTTTTCCTGCCGCTTAAGCAGAAAAGTGAATTTACAATGAGTTTTGCCGCTTTCGCTCCCTTCAAAGTCAAGTGTGAATGTGCCGTGCCAGGTGTATGAGTGAGAAAACCGAGGCCCATTATTGAGAGAAGATGAAGGCAGGAAAGTTCAAAATAACATTGTGGACTTTTTTCAGAGAGAACTAGTTGCCAATAAAGTTCTTGTTCATCTTTAATATCAGTTTTAACTTGTTTTTGGATCATACAAACTCGGTATCATACGAATATTTTGCGTGCTCCCTTTAAATTTGTATCATCGAGATTCTAGTGCATTACATCATATGTGGAAGCGCACTAAGTTAAGTTTCAGACTTTTTGAGCATTTCAGCTATTGGGCACGTGACAAGAGTGCCTCAGAAACATGAAACAAACATTATTCTGACAAGCTAAAAAAAATCATGGGAGTTGGCCTTTAAGGGAGGTAATGTATACGGATGTGCGAAGCAAGGACACCTGCTAGCTCTGCTGCATAGAGACAGTCCTTGGAGCTCAATCAAGGCAATCTATTAAGACCTAGCTGTCGTCATACCTGGACATGAATGAGTGTGGTGGTGCCAGCATCATCCAGCCGCACTTGCAGCTGGTGCTCGCTGGCCGTTTCAAAGTCCACTTCCCCCACTGTGAACACGTCACCAGAGTGCTGACCTGCACGAGGCAAACCAAAGCAGGGGGAGTGATGGCAGCACCATTCAAGCAGTAATACATAACAGTCGCTTTCGAGCGGCCTCACACAAACAATTAATTACACTGCTGATACATGGAAGTAGGCAAGTACAAACACAATCGTGCTTTTGGCAGCGGCCTATAACGAAGCTTGAGCACACTGTCAAACTGCATGGTAGGGTGAGACATGAAGAAAGAAGCGCAGCTTTGTGCTTGCTTGTGTTGTTTCTTTCGTTGTGTCATGTACCACCACGCAGTTTGACCAAAATGAACCCTTACCAACATGCCCAACTTTCCATGCCATCAAAATTGCTAACTGCTCACTCTTTAAAATTTTGTATTAAACACGGCACAGCCAGACATACACGCCCTTGGGGCGAACAGACACAGTAGACACGGTCAAACCCAACTAGACATCATGTACTTTTATTATATTACTTTTGCGTATAAGATATCTTCAGGCAAATCAAATATGTCACTAGTGACACGCCAAAACAACCTTAAACGACATTCCAATATACTCAATCAAATATAAGCACAAACACAAGGTAACACGAAAGTGGCGTCGGCAACGCGTCGTCGTCCTCCTGGACCCACCGCGGGAGATGACTGTTTGGGCCAGGCGCCACGCAACAAAAAGAGTCCCGAATCTTTTCTGTGTGGCCACCTAGCCTCACCGCAGGGCAGCACTGCCAGTGCTACCGCACTAACCATGATAATGATGATGATGATCATGGCAAACCCTGCGCCACCTACCACTCTATAGTTCTTTACCCTAAATAACGCCCCATCCGCGAGACCGTGCGGGCCATGAGGTGCAAACATCACAGGGGGAGAGCACCCCAACATCCGCCCAACCTTAATTCATCATCATCATCATCATCATCATCATCATCATCATCATCATCATCAGCCTGACTACGTCCACTGCAGGACAAAGGCCTCTCCCATGTTCCGCCAGTTAACCCGGTCCTGTGCTTGCTGCTGCCAATTTATACCCGCAAACTTCTTAATTTCATCTGCCCACCTAACCTTCTGTCTCCTCCTAACCCGCTTTCCTTCTCTGGGAATCGAGTTAGTTACCCTTAACGACCAGCGGTTATCCTGTCTACGTGCTACATGCCCGGCCCATGTCCATTTCTTCTTCTTGATTTCAGCTATGATATCCTTAACCCCCGTTTGTACCCTAATCCACTCTGCTATCTTCTTGCTACCTACCATTTTTCTTTCCATTGCTCGCTGCGTCGTCCTCAATTTAAGCTGAACCCTCTTTGTAAGTCTCCAAGTTTCTGCTCCATAGGTAAGTACCGGCAAGATTAAACTGTTATATACTTTCCTCTTGAAGGATAGTGGCAATCTACCAATCATAATTTGAGAGTGCTTGCCAAACGTGCTACACCCTATTTTTATTCTAGTTACTTCAATCTCGTGGTTCGGTTCCGTGGTTATTACCTGTCCTAAGTAGACGTAGTCTTTTACAACTTCAAGAGCACTATTGCCCATCTGAAAGCGTTGTTCTCTTTCGAGGTTGTTGTACATAACTTTCGTTTTCTGCAGATTAATTTTATGACCTACCTTTCTGCTCTCCTTTGTCTAACTTCGTAATCATGAGTTGCAATTCGTCCCATGTGTTACTCAGCAATGCAATGTCATCGGCGAAGCGCATGTTACTAAGGTATACTCCATTAATTCTTATCTCTAATTCTTCCGATTCTAGACCTCTGAAAACCTTCTGTAAGCATGCGGTAATTAGCATTGGGGAGATCGTATCCCCTTGTCTTACACTCTTCTTGATTGGCATTATGTAGTTTTCTTTATGGAGCACTGTGCCGGCTGTTTATGCTCTGTACATTTCTTCCAGGATGTTTATACATGCCTCGTCGACGCCCTGATTCCACAGTGTCTGCATGATTGCTCATATTTCTACTGAATAAAACGCTTTCTCGTAATCAATGAAGGCTATGTACAGTGGTTGGCTGTATTCTGAGCATTCCTGTATTACCTGATTGATAGTATGAATGTGGTCGATTGTTGAGTAGCCTATTTGAAAACATGCTTGTTCCTTTAGTTGAATGAATTCTAACGTCTTAATTCTGTTACCAATTACCTTTGTAAATAGCTTGTATACAACGTAGAGCAAGCTGATCGGCCTGTAATTCTTCAAGCCCTTGTCATCTCTTTTCTTATGTATTAGGATGATATTAGCATTCTTTCAGAATTCTGATACTCCTCCCGTCGGGTGACACTTTGTAAACAGGGTGCCTAGTTTTTCTAACACAATCTCTCCTCCGTCTTTCAGCAGATCTGATATTGCCTGATCCTCACTAGCAGTTTTGCCTCTTTGCATTCCCTCCAAGGCTTTTCTGACTTCCATTATTACCGGTGGGATGCCATCTAGGTTACTACCACTTCTTATATTAATACTTTGTGGTCCGTTGTCGGGCAGTGCAACGCCACACGGCCGTAGCGGTTTGCTATCGGGGAACGCCCGATGAGCGTGCTCCTTATTTAAATTCTGCGATTTTTCTCACAGCAAGTCACGTGCATTTTTTTAAATACATGAAACGCCATCTTTTGAGAAATTAGTGAGCATTTTTTGTTGATGTTTACTTTTTTTACACTAGGGAGCAGCATTATGTTTAGCCCGGAACCTAGAGCATATCCACTCGCACGTGGTTCGTTGAGAAGTATGGCCACGTTTTCACCACATGCGTGTTACGGTGGCACTTTTTAGCAACAGTGAATATGACTTAAGTGAGGAAGAAAATTACGTGCCCCCATAAGACAGTGATTCGACCGAAGTGAGTAACGAAGACGACGACGACAGCGGTGGAGACAACACGTCTGTTGACACACGGGGGAACAGTGCGTGACCACATGCAGCGAACTGGAAGGTTTACTTGGATAACGCACTGCCTGATTTCACTCATTTTCCCTTCACTGCCATGAACTTTGGATCATAAGTAAGTGCTTCCAATCACAACAATGAACTGGATTATTTTCTGCTGTTTTTTACAGACCAGCTGATGGACAATATTGTGCACGAAACAAACCGCAATGCACGTGAAAAACTTTTGAGTGCCGGTGGGCTTCCAAAGGAGTCGATTCGGAAGCACTGGGTAGACGTGACTGACGAAATTCAAAGCTTTTCTTGGTGTAATTATAAACATGGTCATGAATCCAAAAGCAGAGCTGAAGGAGTATTTTAGCCAAGATATTATAAACAAGGTGTCTTTCTTCCCGCACGTATTCTGCCGGAAGACCTTTCTGCAAATTTATTGAATGTTGCACGTTGCCCCATGCCATGATGCCTCTTCAGGTCAGCCGCCAACTCATGGAAGCAAAATTAGGGAGGTTGTGCAATACATCGACACATCCCAAGAGCATTTCAGAGCCGGCCCCAAGATTTGCATCGACGAGAGCACCGTTGGATTTAAGGGCCGTGTCTCTTTTAAATGCAACAATCCACAGAAGCCAACCAAATGGGGCATGTGTATTTACGCACTTGCCGACTGCCAAACGAGGTACATTTCAGCATTTGAGCCCTACTACGGCAGCACAACAGAAAGTCTGAGCCGCCCCTAGCTGCTTTTCACCTGCCGGATTGTTCTGCACCTTCTCCAGAAAGAAGTGGGAATTGAGGCTAGCCCGCTGCCTTTGCGCGGGCTTTGCCGCCTTTTCTGCCGTTCTCATGTCCCGACATGTCTCCCCTCCTTTGCTGTCTGCCGCGCTGGGGGAGCGGAGTGACGTTTAACCCCCCTCAACCGGTAGCGGATGTTGACTGTGGCGCTGCGCGCGGAGTCTCCCGAGAGGTTTTCGTGCGCTGCGTCGGGAGCGGGCAGAAAGATACTCTCCGGGACTGCAAACGGTGAGCCACGTAATCTTTTCCGTTCGTCGACTCCCGTCGCTCGGGGCTCGTCGGACTTCGCTGACGGCACCTTGCGCCCGAGGCGAACGCTCACCTTTTGTTGCCCCACTGCGTACGCACGGCCGAAGGGCGGTACGGTGTCCTAGTGCGTGGCCTAGCTACGCCGACCCGTCTCCCTCCGAAGCCAACGCGAGCGCCTTTGCCCTCGCTCGAGCAACCGGCTTTGGTCCCGGTGTCTCCGTGGATCACCTTTACCGCGAAGACGTGCTCGTGACACCCTGTGTAGTACTTTTGTGCCCGGGGCGTGGATAAGCCTATTTGCTTTCCCGTCGCGCCTTTGCATCGGGCTGTACTGCGTTTGGTGTTGCCACAATAAAGTGTTGCGACTTTGAGCAGTATGGTGTTCTCGCCACGGCGACGGTTAACGCGTGTCCTGCGGCTCGCTAAGAACGGATCCACCCTGGTGGCCGTACTCCTTCGGGATACGTGTACACCACAAAGTGCAGCAAGATATGCCGGAGAGAGAGTGGCTACCATCTCTACATCGACAGATTTTACACTTCGCCAATGCTTGCCGAGGAGTAGCTAAGACAGGAAATATTGTTACGGGTGAGAGATGTTCATTGTACAGGCGGGATGATAGATGGTTGCATAAGTCAGGCCTGGCACCGAACACATTCACTTCTTCTTCCTCTACCCCACTTCAACGAAAGCCCCGTATCATTTTCCCCACTGCAGACGATGCCCACTGGGCGAGTGGTGTCGCGCGTGGTATGGCTTCAACAGGGCGAAATGTACGATGTCAGTTTTCCTGGAGCGATGGCCAGAAGATGTGAGGCGTGATATCACGTACGTAACATCGCTAAGGCGCGACAAAACGATGAAGGGACCTGTATAGCAGGCCAGAAACTTTTGATACAAACCACTCTTGCGATATGGAGTCCACAGCCACACCATATCACCTTTGCTGTGCGACACATGTCAATGTCGCTTATCGTAGCGAGCCTTTGAACGATCTTGGGCTGCGAAAGTCCGGAGACGCGCAATGTGCCGTGCCTCCTCTGCGCGACAGAGTGTCTCTGCAAGAAATGGGTTTTCTTACTCTGAAAGCGGGAGAATTGTGTCGAGAGTAGTACGTGGCTCACGGATGTAGAGAAGGTAAAACGAGCTAAAGCCGGTGGTCTCTTGTAGTGGAGTGTCGTAGGCGTAGGTCATAAACGGTGAAACTTCACCCCTGTTTTTATGCTTGGAATCAGCGTACATAGCGAGCATGTTAATGAGCATCCTGTTGACACCCTCAGTCAAACCGTTGGTCTGTGGATGGCATGAAGTGGCGTGGTGAAACTGGGAAGCAGACCGACGAATCAACTTTTCCACAATGCCGGCTACAAACTGCCGGCCACGGTCGCTGATGATGGCACGAGGGGACCCATGCCGGAGGATGATGTAGCGTAGCAGGAAGTCACAAACGTGATCGGCTGTTGCAGCAGAAATCACTGCGGTTTCAGCATACCGAGTGAGGTGGTCTACGCAGACTATAATCCAGTGGTTGCTAGTGATAGATCGTGGAAAAAGGCCCATCAATTCAATACCGACGACCTCAAAGGGAAAACATGGAAGCAGTATGGGGTGGAGAAATCCTGGCGGCGCACTTGTTGGACTCTTATACCGTTAACAATGCTATCAGCTGGTCACAAATTTAGCTGTAGCCTGACGCATACGGGGCCAGTAGAAACGTTTCAGTGTGCAGTGATAGGTCTTGACGAACCCCATATGCCCAGATGTTGGATCGTCGTGCATAGCTTGCAGCACGCTGGGTCGTAATGATTCGGGGACAACCAAAAGTAGGTGGGCCCCCTTTGCAGCGAAATTTCGCTTGTAAAGAATGCCATCCTGCATGACGAATGGGCTTTGATGCCGCTTATCGACTGCAGATGAGAAAAAAGGAGCCTGACTATGGTCTTGACGTTGTTCTGTACAGAACGCTTCCAAATCTGGAAAACGTGAGTCGAGAGTGGCCAGACAGTAGTCTAAATTGTCGGCGTCGCATTCAGTCGTGGGAAGGGGAAGTCACGATAGGCAATCAGCATCCGCGTGACGATGGCCACTCTTGAAGCAAACATCAAAGTCATATTCTTGCAGACGGAGCGCCAATCGTGCAAGACGACCAGTTGGATCTCAAGGACTAGTGAGCCAACAAAGTGAGTGGTGGTCTGTGGCGATGGAGAATCGGCGGCCATAGATGTACGGGTGAAACTTGTGCACGGCAAAGACAGCTGCCAGACATTCTTGGTCCGTAATAGTGTAATTGCGCTCAGCTTTACTCATAGAACGGCTCGCGTAGGCAATAACATGTTCGGCGGCGCCGTGACTCTGAGCTGATACTGCGCCGATACCGATTCCGCTTGCGTCACTGTGAACCTCAGTTAGGACTGATACGTCGAAATGACGAAGAATAGGCCCAGAAGTGAGTAAAAGCTTCAGCTGCGAAAACGATGACTCGCACTCTTTCGTCCACTTGAAGGGTACGTCTCTGTTGAGAAGATGAGTAAGAGGCTCGGCAACATCGGTGAAGCTAGGAAAAAAGCGCCGGAAATACGAACACAGGCCCAGGAAGCTTCGGAGTTCTCGTAGCAAGCGTGGTTAAGGGAAAGTGCTGACCACGGTGATTTTATGGGAATCAGGCCAAATGCCGTGTTTGTCTACGAGATGGCCAAGAACTAGAGTTTCATGATCCCCAAAATGGCACTCTTGGGAAGTAAAAACAGCGCAAAAATATAGACAAGAATGGAGGAAGAGACGACATTGCGCTGAACTCGCAACTAAACTTTATTGAAAGATACTCGCACATATATCAAGCATTTGACCTGGTGACGTGGACAACCAAAGGCGTCTGCGCATCAAAGCGTACCAGGTCAAATGCTTGATATATGTGCGTGTATCTTTCAGTAAAGTTTAGTTGCGAATTCAGCGCGGTGTTGTCGTTTCCTCTGTCCTTGTCTATATTTTTGCGCTGTTTTTACTTCCCAAGTATGAACCACCAACTAGCCCAACTTTCGTTATTATTGAAAATGGCACTTTTTAGAATTCAAAGTAAGTGCTGCTTTCTCAAGGCATGTGAGAACGACATCAAGTCGACGATCGTGTTCTTTAAACGTGCGGCCAAAGATTAAAACGTCATCAAAATAGCAAAGACATACTTTCCATTTTAAGCCACGGACAATTGTGTTCATAAAGCGCTCTAATGTAGCTGGAGCGTTACAGAGACCAAATAGCATGACTTTAAATTCAAATAAACCATCTGGAGTTATAAAAGTCATTTTTTTTTTATCGGCAGAGTGCATAGAGATTTGCCAATATCCCGATCTTAAGTCTACAGAAGAAAAGTACGAAGCAGAGTGCAAACAATCAATAAAGTCGTCAATGTGGGGAAGCGGATATACGTCTTTTTTTGTAACTGAGTGGAGCCGTCGGTAATCTAGACAGCATCTCCAAGACTCATCCTTCTTTTTTACACATATAATTGGTGCTGCCCAGGGGCTAGATGACTCTTGTATAACTTTCTTAGACAGCATTTCTTCCACCTGCTCAGCAATAACTTTACGCTCCGACGGAGCTACTCTGTATGGTCTCTGACGAATGGGATGGGCGAAAGCAGTATCAATCGCATCACGAGTGCGTGAAGGTGGTACAGAAATTCTGCGGCTATTGAGTGCGAAATCAAAAACGGATGCATGGTTGGAGAGGATTCGAACTAACGCATGTCTCTACTATGGCGATAGCGACTTATTCACCATATTCATTAGTATGTCATCACTAGGACAAGCAACATCAGACGCATTTTCCTTATTCCTGTCATTGCTAATGACTGCAATGTTGACGTTGCTCCTGACGTTGAATTCAAACACAGCCAGCCTTATTACACCAGGCAGTACAATCGGCTCGAAAGAGGAGTTGACCACCCATACCAAGGCTTTGCCACTACTTGCAGAAACCACGCAGTGCGGCACAACCACATCCTTCTTTGCACAGCTAAGCTGGATTGGGTGAACTATAACATCTACGTTATCTGCTGTGATACCACAAACATCAACAGGCACTTGAACTATCGACTGGGCCGGTAATACTATGTCATCAACGACTGCGATGGTCTCTTGGCATCATGTGGGCTCTTCACAAAAACGAGACAGTAAACCTTAGCCAGCTGCGCAATCCAGAGTGGCTCCACATTCTTTCAGAAAGTCTATCCCCAGGATAACAACATGAGTAGAATTAAGAAGAACTGCAAAATCTGTTTTAAACAATTTAGCGCCAAAACAAGCAGTTGCAGTACAAACTCACGAAACGTTGTCTGGCTTCCATAAGAGAACATCACTTTCTTGCCAAGACGAGTCTTAAAATTTCTGCTCATGATGGAAACAGTTGCTCCTGTGTCGACTAACGCGGACGTAAGGACACCATCTATAAGAACACTGACCCTATTTTGTAGCATGGAAACTGGTGGAGGCATATCTGTACGCAGTGAAAAATATCCGGCGACGTCACCTCTATCGGCCGCGGCGTCTAGTTTCCCGGCGGAGGAGGAGAAGTGAGACGCCGACGACCTGGTGATGGTGACCGATGTTGGCGGGAGAAGGCTGGTGGCGTCACACTCCACACAGAAGCCGGCAAATCACTGCGGAAGGTCTGTTGGAAGTCGGTTTGGTAGTAGCCGTTGGGTGGCCAGCGATAGTCTCTCCAAGTACTTGCATGCCGTGAGGATGCCGGGGGTCGTTGATACTGCGGCAGACGTAACCGATGCCGCTCTGAGCAGAAGCGGCCCATATGTCCACGAATGCCGCAGTAAAAGCACACAGCTGCTTCACGCCCCACTCGCTGGTGAAGTTGATCAGCGGGATAATCTTGCCACGCTGCCCTATCAGGGGTCGACCTTTGCGCGGAGTCGTTTCGCAGATGAGACATATAGGCATGACGACGCAACTGTACCGGCGTTCTTGAGTCGACGAAGCCCGCGGCGTTAATGAACGCAGGTGGGGGGCCGCACGGCGTATAAGAACCGTGGCCATGTGCTATCGACGGCGCAGCAGCATCCAGCCGATCAAGCTCTTCCCCCACTATTTCTCATATTGTTGACGCCAGATCACTGGGTGGTGGGACTACGTCGATGCTTGCGACCGTTGTGACGTTGGGGAGTCTACTAAACTTTGCTGAAATGCGCCGAGCTTTAAGGGCCTCAAATGTTTGGCAACGTCAGATGATGTCACTGGCCGACTGCAAGTCATCCTTTCCTATAAGGTAGTGAAAGATATCCTCGGCAATGCCCTTAAGGAGATGCCTGACCTTATCCTCATTAGCCATTAGTGGGTCCACACTCTTACAATAAATCTTGGGAACTTCTTCAATATACATCGTACATGTCTCCCCAGAGACTTGAGCGCTTTGGCTCAGGGTCTGCTCAGCACGTTTCTTTATCGTGGTTGGATCTCCAAACACTTCTTGATTTCGTCCACGAAATTCGCCCACGTATTCAAATTCTCCTCATGATTCTCGTACCACATCAACGCAGTTCCCTCAAGAAAAAGAGGTAGGTAGTTGCGCTGGCCGGTAGTGTCCCAGTGGTTATACAAACTCACCCGCCGATAGTGCTTGAGCCATTGATCGACGTCATCTCCAGGTTTCCCAGAGAACGGGCATGGTTTCCTGTAATGGCGTCCACAAGTGTTGGCGCAGCTGGTTGTATTTCGCCGTCAGGGTTCATGATGACTGGTAGCAGCGGAAGTCCTGCGAGTCTGCAGCTCCGGCGAAGCTCTAAGGGTGTGTCTTCCGCCGTACTTGTCCGGTGCTCCAAGGCGTTACCCAGCACTCTCCACCAATTATGTTACGTGCGAGAGATGTTTATTGTACAGGCGGGATGATAGATGGTTGCAGAAGTCAGGCCTGGCACCGAAGACATTCACTTTTTCGTCCTCTATCCCACTTCAACGAAAGTCCTGTATCAATATTATTGACAGGTGATGCCGAATGGCAAGCAAATGCCACAGCAAGTCAAGAAGCAGCTAAAGAAAGGTGAAGTGGCAGCTTACAGGAAAGGAGACTCCTGCATGGCGCTTGCTTGGAGAGACAAACATTAAGCCACCATACTTAATTCTGCCCACAATGTATCTATGAAAGAAGTCACAAGGACACAAGCAGGAGGGAAGAAAGTGACGATGAAGAAATCGGTGGTTATATATAACTACACAGAAAACATGAGCGCAGTTGACCGTGTGGATCATTACTGTGATAGCTACGCATTTTGTCCCAAGACGATTAAACGGTGGCACAAGCTTTTTTTTCTGGATTCTGGAACTTGTCATTGTCAATAGTCTTATATTGAGGTGCATACAGCTGCAGATACATGGTCAGCACGAACAGCGACACCTGCAGTACCGCCGCAACCTCATCCAACGGCTTGTGGGTGACATGAAGGCTGGAGCCCAAAAGCAGGGCCCGTCTGCACAGAACGATTATGAAGAAAGGCTAGATGGAAGGAACCACTTCATCTACAAGCTTCCAGGGCAAAGCAGCAAGGACTGCACCGTTTGTAGCGATAGGCAAACAAAAGGAAGCAGCAGGGAAACTTTTTCTGCACAACTTGCAGTAACAACCCTGGCCCGCACCCAGGAGAATGCTTTGAGCAGTATCACATGCTGCCTAAATATCAATAAAAGAGTTGCCTGCAGAATGCAAGAGGAAATATCGTCTTCAAAATAAATATCCTGTGAGTTTTAAATTCACATATAAACCAAAAAAAAGTGGATGAAGGGAAGGCCGGTGTAATAGCTCATTGGTTAGAGCATCGAACGCGTTGTTAGAAGGTCGTAGGTTCGATTCCTGCTCACAGCTGGTTATTTTTTCACCCACTTTTCTTTCTTCTTATTTACATTCCATGTGTTCTAATAACTTCCCCTATACATTCCTTGGCATTATTGTCTGTTAGATCTCATTATTATTGTGTCAAAAACGCGAATAACGAGCCCTTAGGTTTACACTTCTTTCCCTTATTCATTAACAAGGGTATCGTACTGGCAGACTTACGAGGGACTATTGGTCAGCTACCCGCTCGTAATAAGTTCACGTGCTACATGACGCCACACATGCGCATAAAAGGGTGTTTCACACTCGCCGCTTGGCTTACAGATGGTGCTGACTGGCACTCCCACTTCTAAATTCACATATAAACCCAAAAAAAGTGGATGAGGGGAAGGCCGCTTGATAGCTCAGTGGTTAGAGCATCGAACGCGTTATTCGAAGGTCGTAGGTTCGATTCCTGCTCACGGCTAGTTATTTTTTCACCCACTTTTCTTTCTTCTTATTTACATTCCATGTGTTCTGATAACTTCCCCTATACATTTTTTGGCATTATTGTCTGTTAGATCTCATTATATATATATATATATATATATATATATATATATATATATATATATATATATATATATGTATGTATGTATGTATGTATGTATGTATGTATGTATATATGTATGTATTAGTGTGGGCATTCAGTGTACCAATCCTCTTCATCTGTACATTATTATCATTATCATGTATTGCTCATGCATCCTCATCATTGTCACGTAGCATGATCATCTTGGTTCGTTCATCTCAGCTGTCGGCTGCCGGTTCCTCAGGCCTAATAAAGGTCTTCCAAACCAAGACTTCATACGTGGTGGAGCGTGCTGTTAGATCCCCCGTCATCCTCTCGACCACTCTACCCCCTGGAACTACGTTCAGGTCGCCGCTTGGGCCAGGTGTCCGAAAATATGTCGCACCAAGAAGAGGTCGGTGCTGCAGCCGTTCCAACTCCGCTACCGCGTGCCACCCCTTTTCACGTCATTAACAGCCTCCAACGTGAGCCCCATCCCTTCGCTGGTATGCGCGGGGAAGATGTGGAGGAATGGCTGGACGATTTCGAACGTGTCGGCGCTGCTAACCGGTGGGATAACACCTACGAACTCGCTTATGTGTCATTCTACCTCACGGGTGTCGCGAAGACGTGGTTCCTCAACCACTTCATCGACATCCCCGACTGGTCAGCCTTCAAAAATCAGCTTCGCCATGTCTTTGGCACACCGGCTGTTCGTTCAGCTCTCGCAAAGAAAGCTCTCACAACTCGGAAACAGCACATTGGGGAGTCGTATACATCCTACATCGAGGATGTCCTTTCACTTTTCCGCCGCGTTGACACCCCAATGACAGAGTACGACAAGGTACGCCAGCTTTTTAAGGGGATTGCACCTGTCGCATTCAATGCCCTTGCGATCCAGAATCCGGTTACCGTTGCTGACGTTGCGACAACCTGTCAGCACCTGGAAGAACTTGAGTCTATGCACCTACAACCGGACAGTGACGCGGCCCGTATTACGGCGGATCCAAACCTACGAGACACAATAAGGGTGATTAAACGCGAAGAATTAGAATCAATGAGATTCACACTACCTTCAGTGTGTCCCATTCAGTCTTCGTCAACGTCATTGCGGGATGTCATCAGGGAGGAGCTCACGTCCATGACCCGTATGTCCCACCTGCAGCCGACTGTCGCTCGTACTCTCCCATCGTTCTCGCATGCCGTCGCTGCACCATCAGGCACTGTCAGCTCGACGTCGCCGCCACGAACGTACGCGTCGGTTGCTGCCGCACCCGCCAGAAGCTTTCCCACGAGCTTTCCATCACCACCACCTGAGCCATCATCTGTCCATCTCACTGCTCTCTCTCCCGGTGCATTTAACACAAGCTACTACCCTCCTTATCGATCAACTCGCCCTACGTGCTATTATTGCGGCTATCGTGGTCACATTTCACGCTTTTGCCGCAAGCGCCAGCAAGATGAGCAACACATGATAATGATGATAATGTACAGATGAAGAGGATTGGTATACTAAATGCCCACCGTATGAAGTCTTGGTTTGGAAGACCTTTATTAGGCCCGAGGAACCGGCAGCCGACAGCTGAGATGAACGAACCAAGATGATTATGCTACGTGACAACGATGAGAATGCATGAGCAACACATGATAATGATGATAATGTACAGATGAAGAGGATTGGTATACTAAATGCCCACACTAATTCCACCCACGTGAAAGCGGCCAGCCTGGCCGCGGCAAGTCAAGGGGACAAAGAACGTCGCATGAAGGGCTTCATACGGGAGACATGGACGACCTCAGTAGTTCGATAACGGCGATCTGCTGGGGCTACAAGTGGCATCACGCGATAATTCACTGGTGAAGTTTCTTCAAGAACTGTGTACGGCCCGATAAACTGTGGCTGGAATTTGTCGCACAAACCAGGTGTGCGAATAAGCGTCAAAAGGAGCACTTCGTCTCCAGGTTGAAAGGATACAGCACGATGCGATTCATCATAAACCAGCTTTCTGTCTTGCTGTCGGGCTTCAGTGTTTATACGAGCACGTTGGCGGCTCTCTGCGAGCCGTAAAACGTATTCCTCTGAAGAGGATGGAGATGAATTCGCGTGGCAGGTAAAGAAAGAGACGTCCAGGAAAGAAGTAGGGGAGCGTCCATAAACTAGGTAAAATGGTGAGTAGCCGGTTGTCCGCTGAATAGCCGTATTGTAGGCGAAAGTGACGAATGGTAGAACTACACCTCAGTTCTTGTGGTCTGGTTGAATGTAGGCGGCGATCATGTCAGCAAGAGTGCGGTGGAATCGCTCAGTGAGGCCGTTAGTTTGGGGATGATAACTAGAGGCAGTCTTGTGAGTGCAGGACCCAACGTACCGAGCTACACTAGCGGTGATACCTGGCCAATAAAACCGACTTCGAAGGCGATCGTAAGTTTTGTGGTAACCAAGGTGACCAGCCGTCAGATGGTCATGAAGTGCTCCGAGGACTTCGGACCGAAGTGATCGGGGTAGAACGAGAACCCAGCGCTGACCGTCAGGATGGTAAATTTTGCGATACAGCACCGAGTTGTCCAGCTTAAACTGCGAGAGTTGGCGACGGAGCCTCGCATTAGGTGGACGGGAACTGCCAGTGAGGTAGCCTATAATACGTCGACAGTATGGGTCAGCCAGCTGTCGAGAAGAAAAATCGTGCGGGTCTTCCGAAGGCAGCTGGTCCATAGAGGCGAGAGAGGAAACCGCCGTAGACGTGGACTCCGAGGGTGTGTTAGGCAAAGTGATTGCGGAAACGCTGAGGGAAGCCGCTGGTAGTGGGCAGCGAGAAAGAGCATCGGCGTCGCTACGCTTTCTGCCACACTTGTATACGATGTAAAAATCATACTCTTGTAGGCGTAGAATCCAGCGGCCGAGGCGTCCCGACAAGTTCTTGAGTGTCGAAAGCCAACATAAAGCATGGTGGTCGGTCACAATGGTGAAATGGCGGCCGTAAAGATAGGGACGAAATTTCTGCACTGACCAAACGATGGCGAGGCACTCTTTCTCGGTGATCGTGTAGTTCCTCTCGGCTGCGGAGAGGACGCGGCTGGCGTACGCAACGACTCACTCTCGCGAAGAGTTGTCGCGCTGGAGGAGCACGGCTCCTAAGCCGTGGCAGCTAGCGTCTGTATGGAGGAAGGTCGGTGCACCATCGTGAAAATGAGAAAGTACAGGATCGGTCGTGAGGGCACTCTTCAACCTGTTGAAAGCCGATTCACAATATATATATATATATATATATACACATACAAAATACATCAATCGCTTCTTCGTACCTTACGTCGTCTATATATATGTGTGTGTGTGTGTGTGTGTGTGTATATATATATATATATATATATATATATATATATATATATATATATATATATATATAGATGACGTGAAATACAAGAAGCGACCGATGTATTTTGAACACAGACACACGGGCCAGCAACCCAACACGCAGCAAGAAACTACGATGGTGATCACGATGATTTGTATGTGCAGGTGAAGTTGATGAACTACACAATCAGCGCTCACACTATTTCTCCCCTACACAAAACCGGTCAGAAAGCACATTTCTCTCCTGCACAAAAGCGTACAAGCGCCAAATATAAGGGTTCAGGCAAACACATGGACGATCTCAATCCCATGACGACGGGGATCGGAAGTCAAAGTAACCGGAGCAACGTGATCAATCACGGCCAATGTTCGTTCAAGCACGGTGAAGGACCCAGGTATCTGTGAACCAATTTTTCATAGAGGCCGGGTGTGCGAACAGGCGTCCAGAGGAGAACTTTGTCACCAGGGTAGAATTCCACAACTCGGCGTGTCGCATCACAATGAATTTTTCGCTGGGCCTGAATAGTAGAGGTGTTGACGCGGGCGATTGTGCGGCAGTGGTTGACATGGGCAGCGAACTCTTCCGAATGGGATGCAGATGAGACAGAAGGCATGGACAGGAAGCTGGTATCTAGAACAAAGGATGGTGCATGTCCATACACAAGAAAAAAACGGGTTGTAACTTGTAGTGTGTTTAATTGCAGTGATATAGGCAAATGTGACGAAAGGTAGTATTGTGTTTCAGTTCTTGTGATCAGGCTGGACATACATAGAAATCATGTCTGACAATGTTCTATGAAAACGCTCAGTGAGACCATTTGTTTGCGGATGACATGCCGAGGTGGTCTTATGGATGGTGTCAGAGGCCTATAGGAGTTCAGCGAGCACATGAGAAAAAAATGTCTTGCCACGGTCACTCAGGAGAACGCGAGAGGTGCCGAGGCGTAAGATAACGGCACGCAGAACAAAGTCGGCCACTTCGGATGCAACGCCAGAAGGAAGAGCTGCCGTCTCAGCGTAGCGAGTAAGATGGTTTTCGGCAGTAACAATCCAGCGCTAACTAGCGGTGGTAAGCGGAAAGGGTACGTATAAGTCTGTACCGACGAACTCGAAGAGAGTGGACGGGAACGGAAAAGGTTGTAGAGGGCTGGCGGAAAGAGATGTCGAACATTTTCGGTGTTGACATGACGAACAAGAAGTGATGTACTCGGAAACACTAGTGGAGAGACCAGGCCAGAAGCAGCGAGTCTTTATGCGATCGTAGCTTTTATGAAAACCCAAGTGGCCAGCCATCGGGTTGTCATGAAAAGCTTCTAAAACTCACTCAGTTTGACTCAAACGGGTCGAACTGAGCGAGGTATGACCGGGACCCATCGGCTACCCAGAGGATGGTGAATTTGTCGTAGTAGCGCCCTATCATGAACTCCGAACTGCGCGAGCTGTCGTCGTAAGCGGTTGTTGGAAGCCCGAGACAAGCCGGTGAGCCGATTGGCGATTGTACGGCAGTATGTGTCTGCACATTGGAGCAAGGTGAGGTCTGCGGACTGAAGGAGGTCATCCGGTGCAGTGAACTCGATAGGACTAAGACTGGTCATCTGCGTGGTCACTTGGCTGGGAGGTGCTGCACAGCGGGTAGATGCGCCATAATTTTGCAACAGTGGAGAGCGTGACAAATTTGTCGGCATCTTGATGTTTTAGATCTGACGGGTATGTGACACCGTAGTCATACTCCTGCAGTCGGAGCACCCAACGGCCGAGGCATCCTGTCAAGTTTTTTAAGGAGGACAACCAACAGAGTGCATGATGGTCCGTGACGATCGTGAAGATGCAACCGTACAAATAGGGGCGAAATTTTTGCACAGACCACACAATAGTCAGACATTCTTGTTCAGCGATGCTGTAATTTTGTTCCACTGGAGAGAAAGAACGGCTCGCGTAAGCCACGACTTGCTCTTGCAAAGTCTGGTCACGCTGTAGCACGACAGTGCCGATTCCAAGCCCACTTGCGTCAGTGTGTAATATACCGTATTTACTCGCGTAATCCTCGCACTCGCATAATTCTCGCACCCCCCACATCGCCCAACAAAAATACGATTTTTTTTCCTGGGTAACTATCGCACCCTGAAAATTGTTGAGTAATGCCGTCTGCTCGTTCTAGTCGTAGATGATGATAGCGCACGCCATCTGTTGCAATCTCTTGAGCATCAAGTGTACTATTACTGCACGGAGATTCAATCCAATCCAAGCCAAGCCAAAGCAGCAAGTGCGCGTTGCGGCGTGTTTTGTAAGTTATGTCAATAATCTTGTCACGGTTGGGGCGATACTGAAGCTACACGGCTGCTTTAAAGTTGAAAGTGATTTATTATGCGCTAAAAAATGGCAACAGGGCTGCCAGTAAGCCCTTTGGAGTCGACGAGTTTCATGTTCACTACTGGTGACGGCAGCTGAAAACCACCAAGATGCGTTGGGCCAGCCATGTGCCTAAGACTGGGATTGATGGTAAACTTTATTTCTTCAGAAGGAAACTGCGTACGATTCTGTTAAATGGCATCAGCCTAATACTGACATCCTGCACATACCTTTTGAGGGCTCTGGTTGAATAACGAATGCTACCACAACGCCCACAAGCTTTGCGTATGGTATTCTAATTCTCGACTATTTGCTTGCACTTTTTGTGTCTTAAATAAATCTTGCCTTGTGTTGAACCTCTGCTTTTATTCTTGAGGTAAGTTTTAATTAGTACTTTTCAAAACTTGCTGTTAGTTGCTGGTGTGAGAATCCCGATTTGCGGCCACTTCGTTTTCTTTTTCACTCAGTACGTTTTCGTGGAAAGTTTTCCCCGCGTAATTCTAGCACTCCCCAACTTTGCATCGGTTTTCCGCCGAAAAAAGTGCGAGGATTATGCGAGTAAATACGGTAGTATGGACTGTGGAATCAAAATGGCGAAGAACTGGCCCTGACGTGAGGCATCATTTCAGGGTGGGGAAACCAGCTTCACAGCCATCTGTCTAAATAAATGATGCACTTATAGTCAGCAGTTTGCGAAGAGGAGCCACGATAGTGGTGAAATGACGGACAAACCAGCAGAAGTAAGATGCTAAGCCAAAGAAGCTGCGAAGGTCTTTTAGCGTGGTGGGTCTTTTAGCGTGGTAAAGTGCAACACAGTGGCTACCTTGTTGGGATCAGGTTCGATGCCACGCTTGCTGACAACGTGGCCTAACACTATAATGCTGCTGCTCGCAAACCGACACTGCTTGGTATTTAGCTGGAGACCGGCCTTGGCTAGACATGTGGGTACCTCATCTAGACGTTCTAGGTGTTGCGAGAAGCTCGATGAAAACATGGCGATGTCATCCAGGTAACAAAGACAAGTCTTCCAATTTAGGTCATGCGGCGCCGTATCAATAATACTCTCAAATGTGGCTGAGGCATTGCAAAGCCCAAAAGACATCACAATGAATTCGAACAGGCCATCAGGAGTAGCAAACGCTGTCTTCTCCTTGTCTGACTCATGCATTGGGATCTGCCAATAGCCAGAGCTAGGTCGAGGCTTGAAAAGTATTCTGCACCCTGTAAGGTGTCAAGGGCATCGTCAATCTGAGGCATAAGATATACATCCTTCCGGTAATTTTGTTAAGCGCCCTGCAATCAACGCAAAATCGCACTGATTCGTCCCTTTTCTTAACTAGGACAACAAGAGAAGACCAAGAGCTTGCTGAAGGCCTGATAACGTTGTGTGCATGCATGTCATTGACTTGTTCCTCTACAACCTTGCGTTCAGAGAACAACACACCGTAAGGGCGACAGTGAATGATACGAGACTCGCCTGTGGTAATGCGCTGAGAGGCCGCCGTAGTTTGACCCAAGCCATCCGAACAAATGCCAAAACAAGTTTGGTAATATATATATATATATATATATATATATATATATATATATATATATATATATATATATTGTGAGTATTATTTATGCGTCCCATCTTTTCATCTGTAAATACTCATCATCACCAGTCAAGTTTAGGTTGTGGGGCACATACTCGAGTCAATAAAAGGAGAGTCTCGAGTGTTCTCGACGCCATCTTACAAGTGGTGGAGAGTGCTGCCCGGTTCCTGCGTCCTCTCGCGTTCTCGGACACCCCAGCGTCTTCTAGAAAACATCCCTGGAGCTCCGTTCAGGCCGCCGCTTAAACGACCTGGGTCCGGTAATGTCGCAAGCCGCCCAGTCCAGCGTGCCAGCTTCGCCACCGCTCCCACCGGCAAGAAACCCTTCTCACCTGGTCACCAGCCCTCAAAAGGATCCTCCGCTGTTCGCAGGGCTTCCGGGTGAAGACGTTGAAGACTGGCTAGAGGAGTATGACCGCGTGAGTGTTATCAACAACTGGGATGAGCCCGCGAAACTCACCCACGTTGCATTCTACCTGAGCGGCGTCGCAAAAACGTGGTTTTTCAACCACGCCACAGATTTTCCGACATGGCCCGCCTTTACACGTCAGCTCCGCCAGATTTTCGCCAACCCGTCAGTACGCTCGGATATCGCCAAAAAGAGGCTTGGCGCACGTGTTCAACTCCCCGGCGAGTCTTACACTTCTTACATTGAAGATGTTCTCGCCCTTTGCCGCCGCATCGACAACCATATGGCGGAAAACGACCGCGTGCGCCACCTCCTGAAAGGCATTGCGACGGTCGCTTTTAATGCGCTTGTGGTGCAAAATCCTCAAACCGTAGCCGATGTTGTCGCTACCTGTCAGCGCCTTGAGGAGCTTCAGACCACTCGGGTACAACCTGATATGTCTGATCTGAGCTCAAGTCAAGATACAACAGAGCTGCGTGCACTGATCCGCTCTATCATCCGCGAGGAACTTCACGCACAGGCTTCACCTCGCCACCTCGATATCCGAAAGACGCCACCCGCCACTAGTTTGCGCGACGTCGTGAGGGAGGAACTGGCCTTGATGACTAGTACACCAGCTCCGAGCTCACATCCCATGCCTAGTTATGGTCACGTTGCTGCAACGACACCTACGCCCCACCAGAGCCTGGCCTCGATGACTGTCACACATGTCCCGAGCTCATATCCTGTGGCCATGCCAACGTATGCTCAGGTTGCTGCTAGGACGCCTGCACCCCAGCAAAGCCCAATGCAGCTACCAGCGCCCGAAGTGCATGGTTCGCTCAACACACTCGCACCGCGACCATCTTCCCAGCCTTACAACGCCTGGCGCAGTTCGCGGCCGACTTGCTTCTATTGCGGCATCCGTGGTCATATTTCAAGGTTTTGCCGACGCCGTCAGCAAGACGAACGACGAGGCTACGATAACCTTGAACGGGACGACTTCTACGCGACTGGACCCCCCTATCGTCGGCTGTATCCGAACAGCACACGTCGGTCGCCGTCTCCGCAGAACTTTGACCCAGTTGGCAGTTCCCGGTTCTCACGTCGTCGCTCACCTTCACCGATGCGGCGTTCTTCTTCTCCTCTCCGACCTTCTACTTCAATTCCCGACCGCCAACTGGAAAACTGAACAGTGCAGCTTCGGGAGGGAAAGCTGCATCTTTCGAACTGCGTCAAACTCCTCCGGACCGCCCATCGAACGTTTTACTGGTGTATGTTGAAGGTATACAGACAGAGGCACTGGTGGACACAGGCGCATCACATTCCGTAATTCGTGCAGATTTTTGTGCCCGCTTGAAGAAAGTTAGGACGCCCTACGATGGTCCTCCCCTTCGTTGCGCAGATGGAGTCCCTATCCAGCCTTCAAGTGTTTGCACAGTCCGTGTTTTCATAGATGGCATCATTCACCACATTCAGTTTCTTGTACTTCCTTTGTGCACTCACACAGTAATTTTAGGATGGGACTTCCTTTCTTCGGCATCAGCTTTCATATCGTGTCGTCAGCGAGTCATTCGAATGTCAGCTACTGAGAGTTCATCGGATGTCGATCCATACAGCTTCCGTTTCATTGCTGCTACTGATTGTTTCATTTCGCCAGGAGATGAACAACTTCTAACGATCGCTTCGGATACTATAGTTAATGGTGACGTTTTCATAGCTCCATCAGTTCGCTCGAAACCTGCGGGGCTTACCATAGCACCCGGCCTTGTGCGGTTTAACGACGGTAAAGCATTGGTCACCGCCTTGAATCCAACTTCTTCGCCAGTGATGCTGCCCCAGGGCACTGCTGTGAGCTGCTTCGCTGACAGTGAGTCCTTTTCACTGATTCCCCTTCACGCAGCATCACCGCCTTTGTCTGCTACTACTGATATCAAGGCTACCACTGTTACCTTAAATGACACCATAAGTCCTCACCTCACTGCCGAGCAAAAGAGAGACCTCTTAGACCTTCTCCAAAAGCACAGCCTTTCGTTTGATGTACATTGCAAAGTTCTGGGCCGCACCTCCGTTGCAGAGCACAGCATCGAAACCGAAGGCAGCTCCATTGTACGCCGCCGCCCATACCGTCTCTCTTCGGCTGAACGGCAAATCATCGAGAAAAACGTCGCCGACATGCTCAAACGGGATATTATTCGACCTTCATCCAGCTCCTGGTCGTCTCCTGTGGTGTTGGTCCGGAAAAAGGATGGCTCTGTCCGCTTTTGTGTTGATTACAGAGCGCTCAATAAGATCACGAAAAAAGACGTATATCCGTTGCCACGCATAGATGATGCCCTGGACTCCCTACAAGGCGCAGAATATTTCTCCAGCCTCGACCTCCGATGCGGGTATTGGCAAATACCTATGCGCGAAGCAGACAAGGAGAAAACAGCGTTTGCGACGCCTGACGGGCTTTACGAATTTAACGTCATGCCCTTTGGCTTATGCAACGCTCCAGCAACATTTGAGCGCATGATAGATACTGTCTTACGTGGTCTCAAATGGAAAACCTGTTTATGTTATTTAGACGACATCGTCATTTATTCTTCTACTTTTTCTCAGCACCTTAAGCGTTTGGACGAAGTTCTAACGTGCATTTCGAACGCTGGCCTACAGCTCAATACAAAAAAGTGCCACTTCGCCTGCACAAGCATCAAAGTATTGGGTCACCTTGTCAGCAAAGACGGCGTTCGACCCGACCCCGACAAGGTTGCTGCCGTAATTCGTTTTCCACGTCCGCGCAATCAAAAACAATTGCGAAGTTTCGTGGGCCTGGCGTCTTACTTCCGCCGCTTCATCCGTCACTTTGCTGCCATTGCGGGGCCGTTACACAAGCTTCTGACGTCAGGGACGGATTTCACGTGGACTGACGAGTGCGAGTGTGCTTTCCAAGCCCTTAAGCGTGCTTTGACATCAGACCCCGTCCTCCGTCACTTCGATGAGAGTGCACCCACTTTCCTGCACACAGATGCCAGCGGCCACGGAATCGGTGCTGTCCTCCTCCAGCGTGACGACACTTCACGTGAGAGAGTAGTTGCGTATGCCAGCCGCGCACTAACAGCTGCAGAGCAAAACTACTCAATAACAGAGCAGGAATGTCTCGCTGTCGTTTGGGCCATCCAGAAATTTCGACCTTATCTGTATGGACGCCACTTTACTGTGGTTACCGACCACCATGCCCTATGCTGGTTGTCCTCGCTGAAGAATTTGTCTGGGCGCCTCGGTCGCTGGATACTGCGTTTGCAAGAGTACACTTTTGACGTTGTGTACAGGTCCGGCAAACAGCATCAGGATGCTGACGCTCTCTCTCGCTGCCCTCTGCCACTTTCATCTCCAACCACGCATCCCGAATGCCCCTCAGGTGATCAAGCGGCTTCCTGTTCACTCACGTTATCACCCCTGGCAGTTGCTGGGTCACTACCTTTAAACAACAGCGCCCAGTTTGCCGCGTACCAACGTGACGACCCCTACTGTAACCGCATCATCGGATACTTGAATGGCTCGCCTTCTCCACCTAATGCCAGACTACGTCGTCAGCTACGGCTGTTCAAGCTAGAGAACAATGTCCTGCAGCACTATACTTACAATGCGGATGGGCATCGGTGGGTGCCAGTACTTCCCCGTTCGCTGCGAAAACAAGTTCTCGAAGCATTGCACGACGACCCCTCTGCTGGACACTTGGGATTTCAAAAGACCTACAACCGCGTTAGGAGCCGTTTCTTCTGGCCTGGTCTTTCTACCTTTGTGGCTAATTATGTCGCTTCTTGCGCACTTTGTCAACGCCGGAAACGACCAACTTCAGCTCCTGCTGGCTTCTTACAACCCATTCCATGTCCCGACACACCTTTTGCCGTTGTCGGAATAGACCTCGTCGGGCCACTTCCCGTAACGCCAGCGGGCCACCGCTGGATCGTCACAGCCATCGACCACCTCACACGATACGCGGAGACCGCTCCTCTACGCACTAGCTCCGCCTCAGACGTTGCCGCCTTCTTTTTAGAAGCCATTGTGTTGCGTCATGGTGCACCTCGCACATTGTTGAGTGACCGGGGCAAGGCCTTCATGTCGACAATTCTTGACGAAATTCTAAAAACTTGTGGCACACTTCATAAGACCACATCCGCTTACCACCCGCAGACAAATGGGCTGACAGAGCGATTCCACCGGACTCTAATTGACATGATATCCATGTACATCGGACCGAACCACGATAATTGGGACAAAATCTTGCCGTTCGTAACATTTGCACACAACACCGCTGTTCAACGAACCACCGGGTATTCACCTTTCTTCCTCGTCTATGGTCGTGCGCCGACATTCACCCTTGACGCCTCTTTCTTCCATGTAATGACAAAAACGTCGACGACTACGCCAGAACATTTCGTCTCAAGGCTTGCTGAGGCACGGCAACGTGCTCAACTCAACACGGAGGCCAGTCAAGAAGACCGCAAGCAACGCTATGACAGCTTTCGTCGAGACGTCACCTTCCGTCCTGGAGATGAAGTACTACTTTGGACGCCTGTTCGCACACCCGGATTGTGTGAAAAGTTTCAGTCTCGCTTTCTAGGACCTTACGTTGTTTGTGAAAGAACATCTCCGGTCAATTACCTCGTCACTCCCGTCGAGGGTTCCTCGGACCGTCGTTACCGTGCCTCCGAGATTGTCCACGTTTCACGTCTTAAACCCTTTGTGCGCCGTACCTTTCCCGCCTAAGTCTCGGCCGGGCCGGCCGCTCAAGTGCGCGGGGAAAATAAGTGTGAGCATTATTTATGCGTCCCATCTTTTCATCTGTAAATACTCATCATCACCAGTCAAGTTTAGGTTGTGGGGCACATACTCGAGTCAATAAAAGGAGAGTCTCGAGTGTTCTCGACGCCATCTTACAATATATATATATATATATGTATATATATCCCTGCTGATGAGTGACGTAGGTTTGCCCCCCACTTGCAATTGGTATGCCCTTGCTACTGACCATCGTATCACATGAATGAGAAGCTCAAAGCTCCCTTCCCTTTGCCTTACTGCATCTTTCTGTCTAGTGTCTTGAGTGTACACAGTGGGAGTGGTGTAACTGTGTAGTGTACACGTGTCCCAAAGGATTACGGCCACTAGCATGGGCTCGGTCTCCTCGAGCCGCAGGGCACGCATTATCCATCGCTGTGGCGAGAACACGGTACTGCTTAAGGTCGCAACACTTTATTGTCTGTGGCAACACCAAAACACAGTACAGAGCCGGCTGCAAATAGCGCGGCGGGAAAGCAAGTGGGCTTATCCACGCCACGGGGGAGAAGTACTACACAAGGTGCTGCAAGCATGTCTTCGTGGGCAAAGGTGATTCACGAGGACACCAAGACAAAAGAGCCCGGTCGCTTGAGTGAGGGCAAAAATGTACTCATTTGTTTTCAGAGAGATGGGGTTGGCGTAGTCTGACCACGCACTAGGACACCACACCACTCTTCGGCCTAGCGTTGGCAAGGGGCAATAATAGATGAGCGTTTGCAGCGAGCGCAAGGCACCATTGGCGAAGTCCGACGAGCCCCAAACAATAGGAGCCGACAGACAGAAAATAAATGCATGCTCACCCTCAGCTGTGCCACAGAAATCTGACTCACTCCTGACGCGCGCGCGAAACGTCTTGAGAGATTTTGCTGATGGCGCCACAGTCGACATATCCGCCAACGAGTGAGAGGGGTTTAACGTCACTCCTCGCTCCCCCAGCGTGGCAGACTGCAGAGAGGGGGAGTCATGTCAGGACATGAGAATGGCAAAAAGAGGCAGCAAAGCCTGTGCAAAGGCAACGGGCTAGCCATTATTCCTACGTCCCTTTCTCCTTAATTTGCCCTTTACCAGTCTATAAAGGCAGCCGGAGGTCACCCATGCAGTTAAAATGACAGTGCTATGAGCAAGAGCTAACCTCAGTCCAGCCCTGTAACTGCTGCTAAAAAAAATGATGACAAAAGAGAAACATTAATAAAAAATAAGCGCACAACACTATAAAAATGTTTGCGAAAGGGAGTAAGGGAAGTAAGGCTAGTGTTCGTGGTGGCGGTATAGCGTGCACCGCGCGGAGGGGCAGCAAAGCGTGATAATGTCCGCTGGGTGCAATGCCCGTATGCGAGGTCAGAGGCATGGAAGGGAGCTCCCTGACGACTCATGGCTCAGGACGTCGATTGGTCAGTGTGTCCTTTGAAAGGTGACCGCTCAAGCTGTCACATTCCGAAGAGAGAACAATTTCACACACTTGGGAAAGTGATCAAGGACTATCATCAGGTAAATGAATCCCTGCTTACTTCTAGGAAACAGGCCCATTAGATCGCAGGTAGCCACTTCGCATGGACGCTCAATGACAATCAATTTCATCAGACCAGGCGGTTTGCCACCCCTTGACTTCAAAATTCGACAGACGTGGCAAGAACAGCAATGACGAAAAATGTCGCGTTTCATGCCAGGCCAAGTCACAATGGGCTCGGTTTTGCAAAAACTTTCTCGAGCCACTCGGGTGACCGGCCATGGGTTCGTTGTGAGAGGATGGCAACAGTGTGGCTCTCAGACTTTTGAGCATAACCACCTTAAACGGGTCGATGCACTCGTAGTCAGTGGCTATGTACTTCAGCAGGAGCTTCTCATAGTCCAGCAAATAGGCATCCACCAAGACTCGGTGACACACGCTAGTTCGAGCCCCCTATTCACGCCCTCTGCAGGGCAAGCAATGTACCGGCCTCTCCGCCTTGCCGAAACAGTCGCTATCGGGGCCCGCTGCCGGGCAAGCAGCGTCACAGTGCTCGGTCTTGGAGACCTTCGCACATTTTGCAAAAAAAATGGATCACTTTTCGAAGCCTTCAGTAGCTCTTCTCTGCTTAAATCAATTACCATTCTCCGAAACTGGAGGAGTCTGGTATCGCACCCACTTAAGACCACAGCAACAGCGGCTTGCGTCGGCGTCACGAAATCACTCTCGGCATCGCGGCCTTCGGAAAGCTCCCCCGCTCGGCCGATTCGCAGTGCGCCGATAACCTGGATAGCAGCCAAAGTACGTCTGCATGGGAACTCACCCTTCTCGCCGAGCTGCTGTTTCGCCCTCGATGCTTGCATGTGCAAAGGCACCGCTAGCAGCTGTCGCACCGGGACCAAGGTTTTCGGCAGACAATGGGGCATAAGATAGCATGTCAGCTACCACGTTGGTGCTGCCCTTTCTATACTGCACTGCAAAGTTATAGGGCTGTATCAGGAGAGCCCAGTGCGCCAGCCTGTCGGCACGCTCACGGAGACGTATCAGCCAGCTGAGCGCACTGTGATCCTTTTGCACCTAAAACTTCATTCCATCAAAGTAGACGTCAAACTTCCGCACCGCAAACACAATGGCGAGGCACTCCTTTTCGATCTTGATCATGGAATAATTTTTCCCCGCAGAGACCAAGTAGCGGCTGGCAAAGGCCAACGACTACAACACACCATTGTATTCCTGTAGGAGAACAGCTCCTAAACACAGATTGTTCGCATCAGTTTGTGCAACGAACGGTCTGGTCAGGTCAGGGAGCTTTAGCTGCGCTGTCTCTACAATGACGTTAGACAGTCGGCAAAACGCCTCCTGCTGCTCAGGTCCCCATTGCCAATCAGCATATTTACCCAAAAGCTTGCTCAAAAGCGCCTGCAGTAGGGCACAGCACGGAACGAAGGAACGGTAAAATTTAACCATTCCTAAAAAAGCGATGAAGGCCACCTACGTCTTTGGGCAAGAGAAAATTGAGGATGGTTCAAAGTTTCTCCCAATTTGGCTCAATGGAGCCTTCGCCTAGCGTAAACATGAGTGACTGAATAAAGGTCTGTGCTAACTGAACGCTAGCGAGATTCAACGTCATCCCGGCGGTTCGCACCCTCTCGGGCACCTGGGCGAAATGGGCCAATTGCTCTTTGAAGGTTCGTGAAGAAATCACGATGTCGTTGAGGTAGCACATGCAGTATGACCACTTTGCTTCCCTGAGGACAAGGTCCATAAGTATTTGAAACGTTGCAGGAGCATTGCGTAGACCAAAGGGCATACGAGGACTAACTCGAAAAACCCTCTGTGGGAGGTGAACGCGGTCTTGCACCGGTCACGCTCATCCATCCGGACCTGTTGGTGACATTTACAGGCATCAAGCGTGGTAAAGTACCATGCATCACCCAGGTTTCCTACGATGGAGTTTATCGTGGAGAGCGGATAGGCATCCTTACGAGTCACTCAATTCAGACGGCGACAGTCTACACACAGGCAATGACTGCCATCTTTCTTAGGTGCCCACACAATTGGACATGCTCAGGAGCTAGACGAGCGGCGAATAATGCCAGCAGCAAGCATGTCGTCTAGCAACCCAGCGATAACTTGCCTTTTAGCGAGACTCACGGGCCTAGGGTTACACTTCAAAGGAAGCGCATCGCCAGTTTCGATCACGTGGCTCACAAAATCGGAGCAACCCAGTTGATCGGTGAAAAGCTCGTCGTACTGACGTAGCAGTGTCGACAAACGAGCCTTCTGTGTATCATCCAATGAGTCGCGCAGGCGACCAAAAAATATAGTGCCTCTTCGTGTCGTGCCGGTCGATCCAAACAGGGGTTTCGAGCCGACGAGCACGTAACACCAGGGTACGACCACGAAGTTAGCACGTGATACAGTTCGTGCCGTACCTCTAGTTCCCGAGGGAAACTGTGAGAGGATGAATGCATAGAGCAGGGGCTCGGCCCTCAACTTTGCGCAGGGCACATTTCCTATGCTTCTGTGGCAAAGGCAACGGTAAGCGCCGGCAGGCTGATGAATGGCTTAAACTGGCAAAATGGCCATCACGATCGCCGCCATTCACAATGTTCATAACAATCCCAGTTTTAAGGAGAAAGTCCCAATTGAGAATCACTGGAACATTGAGCCCTGGAAAATGAAGAAGACTGCAGTGTCTCATTCCATCTCCCCATCTGACAGTCAACCTTGCAGCACCTGCCAAAAAGGCCACGCCTTTCGCAAAAGTGAATGTTGTTCGGCTGTCCCGCAAGCGCACAGAGTTCTTCTGCAAGTGGGACAACACCTGTTCGCTAAACGAGGCGCTAGCGCCTGTGTCCAGCAACACCGAAAATTCACGGCCGGCAATATGTACTGAATGAACGGCGCATGTGCATCAGGAAGAAAAGTGCTTCCCTAAGGTTCACAGGACCCGAGTGAAACAAAATTCAAGAGTATTCAAGGACTTTCAAGGACCTCACAAGTACTTTTATAGGACCTAAAATAGCACTTGAAACCGCAGAAAATGACAACGCCACTTCTTACAGCATAAAGATTTGTACTTCATTTGGTATGGTTGGCACCATGAACGCAATCAAGCTACCATGGACTGTAGTCGCTTTTGTATTCTCAATGTGTTTCGAACTCTTTCATGTGACTTTTAAGGACAGACACCTCCATTGATAACAAGTCCAAGCTCTTCCTAAATAGGAAGACTTTGACTGGTGCGAGTTTGACGTATCTGGTGCAATCCACTCCCTGTAAGCAACAATGCACAACCAAGACGGCTGGAATTTGCACTTGTCGCGCATAGTTCCACCATAAGCGATGCGACTGCAAATGTCCGTGCACACCTGCACAGTCTCCACAAAAAGCCAGGCTTAGCTCAGTCATTACTGCTGTAACCACGCAAGCGCTACCACAACCAAAGGGAGCAGATAGGTGCCTCGTGTCTTCACCGCAATAGGGGGCGGCGACACGAACGGGTGCAGAAGGGTTCCCGTCAATAGAGGCAATGGCCTCCTTGTGCAACACGCAGCATTTGCTGAAATGAACGGTGGACAAAAATCCCACGAAGCAGACATGTTGCGACGAGCCCGAATCCCGCAGGTGAACTGACTGGCTAAAAACAGTCAAAAGATTAGAGCTTTTGATACCGCATTGGGCGCCAATGTAGTGTACAGATATCCCGAAGGATTACGGCCACTAGCGTGGGTCCGGTCTTAGTAAGCCACAGGGCTCCAGTTAACTGTCCCCGTGGCGAAAACACCGTACTGCTCAAGGTCGCAACACTTTATTGTCTGCGGCAACACCAAAATGCAGTACAGAGCCTGTTGCGAAAGACGCGGTGGGAAATCAAATGTGCTTATCCACGCCACGGGCGATAAGTATGACACAGGGCGCCGCGAGCAAGTCTCCGTGGGCAAAAGTAGTTCACGGGGACACGGAGACAAAAGGGCCCGATCACTCGAGCGAGGGAAAAAATGTGCTCGCGTTGCCTTCGGAGAGATATGGGTAGGCGTAGTCTGACCACACACTAGGACAAATGCGTGCTCACCCACAGCTGTCCCGGAGAAATCTGACTCATTCACAGCGCGCGCGCTAAATGTTTCGAGAGACTTCGCGCATGGTGCCACAGCTCGGTGAACATCTGCTACCAGGTGAGAGGGGTTAAATCATCACTTCTTGCTTCCCCAGTGCCGCAGACTGTGAAGGAGTGGACAGTCGTGTGAGGATATGACAATGGCAGAAATAGGTGGCAAAGCCCGCGCAAAGGCGACGGGCTAGCTTCAATTTCCACATTCGCGGCTGGCTGTCTTCGGCCCATCGTCAGCGCCGCTGGCGAGGAATGCAGTTGAAACATCGGGTGATGGACATGCCTGGGACCTGCGCAACTGCCTGCAGTTCGGTGGCCTTGTGAGTGCTGGTCACAACCAGAAGACGTGTTGGCGCGAGGCCGTTCCTCGTGTCGACAGCAACGTTACCATTGCGGGACCAGTACTGAGGTGCAGTGGTCGAGCCGGAGAGTGCAGCAGTATCTACTGGAAGCAGTGTCATGCACGGAAATTTTTACGGGACATGAGTTGTCATTTTTTGTTAAAGCTTGGGTAGCGGATTTCTTTTTTTTGGGAGAGGAGATATGGTCTGAATTGACGTAGGGAAAATGTGGGGGTGCTTACACCCTCTGTAAAGTTGTTTGTGCCTTGTGGCGCACGTGTCTCGCGCAGAAGCCGCATTCAGAGGTCACAACTATTGAGCGGCAGGTGGCATTGTGGTCACCACCATCATTGTCATGGTTAGAACTGTGGCACCAGCAGTGACGGCTGGTGCAAGCCTTGGTAGCGGCATGGGAGAGGTGAACGGGTCTCTTTGGCGGGTGGCGGTTGGCGCGAATGATTGTCTCTAGCGGTGGGTCCCCAGTGCGCAGCACCACGGGTTAAGCGCGAGACAGACGTGCAATTTTCCGTGCGATGCGCCGTGCGGCGGCGCATGCTGTGGCGTGCCGCATGCGACGTTTCGGGACACACGAGGGCGAAGGAGCTATCAGCGGCAGACTCCGCCCCCATGCGGCGCCTCGGCATGCAGGGTCGAACGACTTGGTATCCTCGTAATGAGGCTCAAGACAAACAACATTGCACAGCCACGCGTCGTTCCACAAAAAATAATTACTAAATCGCATTCGTGAACGACAAGCACGTCGCAACAGCGGTAACAGCTGATTATTCATGACTCCGACAAGTAGGCCTAGCATGGCGGGCGCCGGCCGTCGCTTACGCCGTTCACACGTGAGCTCGTCATCGAGCACTTGTTTTTGACAACACTATCAAGCATTGCACTCGTATGTAATGCGTTAGCATACATTATTACGTTATCAATGCCATCGATGTGAAGAGAAAAGGTGGAAGCGAAGCGAGCCAGCGCAGAGACGCCGCTAGCTGTGTTTACCTGCGAAATGACCTTGCATCGCTGCTCACAATCTCCGACCTCGCTAGCGGTTTTAAAGCGAGCGTTGCCGTGCAGAAAAGGCATACTTCAAGCATCACTTCATTCAATCCGGAATAATATAACGTCACCAGGAAAATGTACTCGATGTTTGTCACGCCGCCGCAGTCGGCGATGTCAGCAAATCCACGCTCGCACCGCTCCATCGACTCGCCTAGAGCCTTGGACCACGGGTGATGGGAGCGGCGACAGGGAGATGGCGCCACTAGCATCATGACGCCACTCGTATGCTCGATGCTCGCGCTGTGATTGGCTGCTGCCATGCGACGGTGCGATGCTGCGACGAAAATATCTGGCCGGTTTGATGCTCGCCGCGCCGGCTATGCGGCGGTGCGACGCGATGATACGTCACGAAACGTCACCACTCCGGCAGTCGCATCGTCGCACAGCACGCCGAATCACAGAAAAAATCGCACGTCTGTCTCGCGCTTTATGCGCCACGAGCCCTCGTGGTAAGTCAAGCGTTGGCGAAGCCGCCTTGGGTGTGTTCTTGTGTTTGTCGTATTGTTGAGTGTTGTTTAATATTGTATAAGGTTGTTTAGCATGTTGATCACGATTGATGTTATAATAATTTAGCTGACGATATTGTCGTTCTAAAAGTAGTTAAATCAAATTATAAAGGGTGCTTACAAGCGCAAACGACAAGAGAGGATAGAAGAGACGAGACAGTGCGCTGAACTGCCAACAATTTGTTTCTTCTGAAGGTCTTCACTTTTATACAGTTACAGTTGCACCAGTCATGACTCCCTGAGCCAAAAAAGATAGAAGAATCGATTCACAGAAAACTCGGACCACCTACAGGACTTCGTAATCACTTGTTTCGGATTTGGCCTACAATCCAAGTGCTCTAAGCCTTGCTCTTCCCAGGATGCGGACCACATGAATCATCGTACCAACAACTCAACGCTTTTAAAACCTACAACAAAATCACTTGCAAGATGAAAAAACTAAACATGCTAATAAGTTGAAACACACAACCACTTCTGATATCCTCGCTCTCAACAAAGCACATCGCTGATGCTAGCAATAAAAGTACCCTTTAGGCTTACTCTGTTCCGGCTGAAACAAAAGGTTGTTCCGAACAACGATAATGGTCATCTCGTGCTCCAAGGGCTACATATTGGGCAGTCAGTGAGGAGTCTCGCAATGAAGCACACAGCTCTCGGGACACCCGGGGACAGTAGTTGCACTTGAACCAAACCAAACACATCTATTGAACTTACTTTACATTAACAATATCATCAGCCTAATCAAATAATATGTCACTAGTGACATGCTAAAACAGCCATTTGCAACCATTCCCAATATGACACTCAATTAAGGAGGGACGCGGGTCCTAGAATAGTGAAAATTGGCCAAGACATTGATATTTTTTTTTTTTATGCAGTCTGAGTGCCTTTACTAAGTTGAGTGTAAATATTTGCGCATATCTTGTACTAACTGTATTGATATTTTGGTATTGTATTTTTTTAGTGTACTATGAGTGCCCTTCCTGCAAGGACGGAATTCTGGTCTGCAGTATGTTATAAATAAATAAAAATATTTGGAAAATCACATTTTTTTTTTAATTTTATATCTCTACGCACATGTTCTCCAATTACGAACGCTGAATTCGATCAGTTAGTGAGCTAAAATTGGTTATAAAGTCACCACGGCAGTAACGAAATGCCCGGCGAAAGGTAACATTTGTTCGAACTTCAAGCGAAGCGACCGGCCGATCACTGACTGGCGAAGCGACCGGCCGATTGCCGCCATTTTTAGCTCATTTTGAAGCTGATTTCTTTGTGTGCATTTTGCCACCCTTCAAAATGGCATCGAATGCATGTAACCACTGCCCTTGCCCTTTTTCTGGAGCCCACTTCTCAACCGCTCTTTGACCAAGCGCGCGTGCGCCAGGCGAGCCCCCAGTCTCTTGCTTCCCATTGGCTGATAGGGTCAAGGCTGCCTGCTTTTTTTTTTTTCCGTGTGTTGTTTGTCGGCCACCAGCTCCTGTCACGTGCGTGTTCGTCTGCTTCTCGCTCATGCTATGCAACCGACGCAATGACTCCCCGTTTTTTGCTGGTATGACTGGAGATGCTCGTCTAAAGAAGTAGACGCCCCAAACGTACGGCAAGAAACTAAGGCACCCATGGATCGTGCGGCAGAAAAAAGCCAACAACGTGTTGCCGAGTTCGCCCGATGCAGCCAAAGCGGTGCACTCCGACGACGGCGCTCTGCCGTGGGCACCTCTCATGTCCGAAACGGTGCACTCTCCGGAGCGCAGCTGCAGCCCCTCTTCGGATTATCACGTCGTCGGATCATCTGGCAGTTCTAGCAACATACAGGATCACAATGACACGGCGTTATATTCTGTGGGAAAGACTGTAGCGTGCGTCAAGAATTTGGCGAGCTTGAAGGCATCCCTCGCATCTCAGTGCACGATGGAACGCAAGTTCAAGCTTCTAGATGTTGATGTGGAGGATTACGGCAAAAAAAAAAAAAAAAAAAACTTGACAGAATTTGGCATTGTTGAGCTGGCGGTGATAGACGCGCTATTTCGGCTTGTCGCCTACCCCGAGTGCAGTGAAAAAAGCGTGACTTTCTCGAAGGCCGAGAAAGAGTACGGGCTGTGTTCGAAGCTCGTCGTCACGTGCAGCAGTTGTGACTTTCGCGAAGAGCGGTTTTCGTCCCCCCGTGTCGCTGAAGAGACCGACGCCAAAATAAGGCCATTCGAAGTGAATTTGCATGCCATGAAGGTCATCATTAGCATCGGCAAGGGGGCAATGGCCCTGTCGAACTGTAGAACTCTCATCATGACAAACGATGAATTTCGCTTGTCATTTTGAAAATATCGCTTGTTTACAACCTGAACATTGTCTTGGTATGTTGCATATGCTAGGGCAACATGATTATTCAATTTTTGTGCATTCCTTTCACTTGAAACTCAGTGGATCGACCAGACACAAAAAAAAATTACTCATGCTGTGCCGATGACCATTTCGTAGTTTTGGAGCAACTTGTGGCCAGTATTCTCGGAGGGTACAGTCATACATTTAGCGTGACCATTATCATAAAATATAGCGCTACAAAACGGTGTCAGTAATAATGCCGTATCTTCACTTTACAAAAAGTTACTGTTGCTGAAAACTTCAGATGTGTTTTTCTCAGTTCGTTGTTTTTGCACAGTTCACTCGGCTTTAATTCCCCTATCTCATATTTGAGTAAGAGTGACAAAGTTGGTATCATTCCATTCATCTTCAAATAATCCAGGGGTTGATGCTATTTTTATTTCTCTAGGACCACTTTGACTATTGTAATTAAAATAATTATCAGAGGAAATTAGAATAAAATGTTTGTCATAAGTGTTTCTCCAATTTCTCACCTATAAAATGCCTTCAAATGGAAAAAGATAGCTTCACTCACTACAGCAACTCTTCAGAATTGGAGTTACGCATTTACTTTTTCGTTTTTACATGGTAAATTTATGAAGAATTCCCGTAAGAGATAGGCAATTAATTGAAATTCATACCTTAATATTTCCTGAACAACTTGAGCCATTAAGAAAAAAATTACAGATTTAAAATCAGCATAAAAAACTACCTTAGACAGTGAAATTTAGCTGAGATTGAGCCAGAAACAAAAAAGGTTTTTAAAGCCCTCATTCCCCCTTAACATAACAACAAACATACCATAAAAGCCTGAGTATAGCCCATGGTTTTTTTTTTTTTTTTTTCAAGACTTCAGGGTATGAAATTTCGGCCTCGTACTATATGCAGATCTCAAAAATTTTCGGCCAAAATTCAGATTTGGTTTCGGCATAGTGCGGTGCTATGATCATTATCAGGTGTTGGCGCACTTTTGCGCTAGGTGCTAGACATTGTTAGCGGCGGTAGCAGGCGTTAGTTTAACAGACCCACGCGTGCAACAGTGGTCAGTGGCCTTTGCTTCAACTTGGCACCTATAACGACGGCCACGATTTTGCTCCTCTAATTTTACGCCATGTCAGCACCGCGCAAGCAGTACTCAGCGGCTTTTAAAAGGAAAGTTGCCGCTGCTGCCGAAACCATTGGCAACTGTGCCGTGGAGCATCAATTCGGAGTCAACGAGCAGAGTATTCGCCGTTGCTGGAAGCAGAACGACGCTCTCGTTGCTTGCAGCGACCAGCGAAAAACTTTCCGCGGACCGAAAACTAGAGTGTTTCCTGACATTGAACAAGAACTTGCAGACTTTGTGCGGGAGCAGCGAGCTGCACATCACGCTGTTAACATCGAGCTGCTACAAGCGAAGGCAAGGAAAATCGCCTGAGACAAAGGCACTCAGCCAGAGGATTTCAAAGCGAGCAAGCATTGGGTGTCTCTCTCTTCATGCGCCACGCTGGGTTCTCCCTACGTCGGCGCACGTCGATCTCGCAGAAGCTACCAAAAAGCTATGAAAAGGACCTTGTGGAGTTTCAAAAGTATGTAATTGCATTGTAAAAGGCTGTCCCCTTTCAACTGGGCCAGATTGGCAATGGGGATCAAAGACTGGTCTATCTGGATATGCCCTTGGTGCTGACGGTGCATCAGAAAGACTCCAGGCAAGTTATCGTGCATCGACTGGGAACAAAAAACGCGGGTGACTGTAATGTCGTCCTGCACTGCATACAGTCACAAGCTTGCATACACTGCATACAGTCACAAGTTTTTCGTTTGAACACCCTACATGGTGTTCAAACGAAAAACGCTTTCGAAGGGGCAGAACTTCCCAAAAAATGTTGTTTGCTGCCAGGACAACAGTGGATGAATGAACCACTAGTGCTTGAATAGATAAAGTCCGTGTGGTGTCGACGGCCCGGAGCACTGCTGAGGCTCCCTTCAGTGCTTGTGCTCAACAGGTTTCGGTGCCACCTGAACGACTCCGTAAAGCGACTCCCGCACCAAGCTCGTCGTCATCCCGAGAGGGATGACATCACAGCTGCGGCTGCTTGATGTGTGCCTCAAGGGGAGATGCAGTTCGAAAAACCACAATTTTTTCTAATATGTCGATTTTGTGTTTTGTCCTATTTTGTATTCCTCTAAGCCTTCTCCCTAATATATTAAAGAATCAAAGCTGAGAATCAACTAGAAGTTTACGAAAAATACAATTACGATGAAGCACTCGTGATGGCTCACAAACGTGCAAACTTGCCCGATTCTCGCGCACGCGGCACTTCGCTGTGTGGCATCGCCGGCTCTTGAAATTTCGCAGGCATGTAGGCCTAACCCTCTTCTCCCAGAACCCACTTCGGCAGCACAGCATTCTTGCTGAAAATGCAACAAAAAAACCGTTTCCCCACTGCATTCTAGCGTGGCAAGTGGGCCTTTGAAGTCATGTGGTATGATCGGAGCTCTGCCATTGGTTGACAGCATTCCGCCCCACGTTCGGTGGTGAGCCCTCTTTCTTCATCCTTCTGGTTTTGCCAAGACATAGACGAACACAACCGCCTGAGTTACTTTTCTACGCCACGAATACTGGCGAAAAACGAGATTTTCATTCACGGAAGTTCATTACAAGGCACCAGCACAAGAGAAGGTGCCCCAAACGCAAGCGGTGAGCTCCGGCGACGGGAAGTTCGTCAGCTGCCGGCCTAGCTGCGGCAGCGGCGATGCACCTGATTTGGATTGTTCAAGCTTCATTCCTGGCGTCAATGATGTCAGTGCTTCAGACCAAAAATAAAGATGTTCGATGATGAAAGCAAGGGTCAGGATGAACGTGGAAGCACATTTATTTGTGAGACCGATGCGATGCAGAACCTCGTCAGCGGTGCAGGATGCCCCAACTGTGGGCGGTGCAGGCACTTCATTCTAGTATCCGCAAGTAGACGATAAGGACTGGCATCGTTCTTGAAACTCTGGTAACGCGCAGTTGGCCGCCACATCGCGCAGGTGTCCGCAGCCACATCGCGCAAAATTCGAAAAAAAAGCCTAGCACCAAAGCCACAGTGGAGCTTGAAACCCGAATTCGCTCAATGCCAGCCCGGTATTCTACCACCGACCTACGCCGGTGCTTGTGACTTGTTGGCAAACCTAGCAACATAGACATAGTACGGCTCGAACCGGGTCCGCTGGGCGCCAGCCCAGTATTCTACCACTGAGCTACCTGCTATCACTTGTTGGCAAACTTACCTTAGGCAGGCTTGATGGCAGGAAAGCAATCGTGTTAATACGACTTATAAAGCATTTCAAAACAGTGAAAAAATAACCAGCCGTCGCACAATGCGAATAGCGTAACGAGTGGGCTGTCCAATGCTCCAACCCATTATAAAAGCTCCTCTTGTTCTTTATTAACTGTGGCACATAACCACTTCAGCCATAATTTCTCATCGCCGTCAGCCACTGCATGAACAATTGGCACAAAATTCCTTGCAAGTGTTTAGCGGATACCACGCTTCTCGGAAGAATGACGAAATATAGCATAGCGATTGCCTGCCTACAACCCAAAGTTTATTATTAATGCTCTAGTGGGTATCAAGCAATTTTGCTTGCAGCAGTTAAAGAATGAGTGTTTTGAAAAGGCTCTGGAAGGCCGCTCTTCTAGCTTTCGCTGTGACTGTGCTGCGCGTTCCGTGCAGGCCTGGAGCTTTCTTTTTCTTTTTTCAGTTCTCTATTCTGCTGCATTTTTAGAGCTTGTGCACTACAATTTGTGTGTTTTATGTAGTCAGATTATAAGGAAACTTGGCATGCCTAATATTTCACATTATCTGAATTCGAGTAAACAACTTTCAGAGGTTTCCATAAGAATACTGAGCTAGATCATTTAAAAAGTTTGTTCCTTGAGTATGCTAAAACTGAAATTCCGCATTAGAAATTTTTTCTAGGCTAGCACACATAAGTTACACAATGCTTCTTTGCTCTATTGAATTTTGCAATTCATTCGGAACAACATTTGCTATTTTTTAGTGTTTTACGTTCACTATTGTTGTCTAAGCTTGCAGAAAAATGCATTGTTTTTACGATTGCATGGTCGGCACAAAATTAACCAAATGAGCTATAAAAAATAAGAGCAGATTTGAAAAGAGAAGCTCAAGTTCTATAACTGGTGAAAGCTTCATTGAGCTGTCACAAATATCTGAAAAAAAATTTTCCGAAGAGCATGTCCCTTTAATAACCCAATAAAGGTCCGTGTCCAGCGCCTGTACGCGAAGTGGGTGAGGTCCGGAGAACCAGACGACTGAAACCGACCTCGCCAGCTATGATGTGCTGGTGGATAGTCAAGGGTCGAGCCTGCATTCGTGAGGCGTTTGCTTGCCCCGCGTTCAAAACGTGCTTCATTTCAAATGCGCTTTATGGCACTGAGGATGTACTTTGAACATTTCAAAGAGGGAGGTTCAGAAGAGAGTGCGTCCGACGAAGATGAATGAAGTGTGTCATTAAGCATTTTTTTCTTTTTACTTGGGCTATATTCGGGTGAACACTTCTTTTCTCGCGTTTGCTATCCCCAAAATACACCCTGGACTATATGCGGACCTTAACAGTAAGTAACAGCGCATAAAACTAGAAAAGACGGCATGAACAGAAAGTAAAGAGCGCTGTGAGCACTCTTTACCTCTTTGTCCATGGCGTCTTTTCTAGTTTTATGGCCTTTTACTAACGTTAAAATGAACCAACTAGCCCAGCAAGGAACAAACATAAGGTAATGTGAAGGTACATTCCCGATATTCGTCTCACCACTAGGGGCCCACAAGACGCGACCCGCGATTGCCATGTCCCGCAGGACCCTGTCAGGCAACGACCATCTACGCCAGCTGACACATGCTAAAGAGGGTTCTGAATCTTTTTTAGGTGGCCACTTAGCCCCGCCATAGGGCAGCACTGCCAGCGCTACCTCGCTATGATGATGATTATGATGATGAACCCTGCGCCACCTATCACTAGATGGTTCTTAACTCTAAATGCAGCCTGTCTGCGAGACTTGTGTGCGCCACAAGGCGCAAACGACCTTAAAGGACAATATAGCATCCCCACAACTTTTGACTGTGGTGCAAGTTTAAACAGTGAAGCTGTTCATGGACGAGGTTTTTCCCAGACTATGGACCTAATGCAGTTCCTTGCAGGAGGGTATGTACCACACAAGTTGGGCTTCGGTCCACTAGTTATGAAGACGTTATTGTAATAGAGCAGAGGGCCTTTCACTCAGACACAAATTGATACTATTTGCCTTTAGTTTAACAGTGAGATGGCACCTCGATGCAAGCTCACCAACATCAAATACGAGCGGCTCGCCCAAGAGACAGAAGGTGGCCCCTGCCGGGTGCGGTGCCAAGGATCCCAGCACGGTGCCTGCGGCTGCTCCTTCGCGCACGCGCAGCCTCCGCATGGACCCCCCAGGAGTGGCCGATCCCGGTAGATGGTGGAGGCCAAGCACGCGCACCAGCAGTGCCAGCCGAGCTTCACGTGGTGGGTGGCCCCGGTCACGTGCCACTACAACCAGCGAGAATTCCTCTTGGCTCTCCCGGTCGAGAACCAGACGTGTGATCAGCCGGCCCGTGTGTGCATCCACGGAAAAGGCCATGCGCCCATCTCGTTGCTGACCGCTGCCTGCAACGCAAACCAAACGATTTTACAAATCTATTTAATCCTTCCCGAGTCCTTTTTTTTTTAACATTCCCTGATAGTCAATCACTTTACTGCAGATTTCAAATGTAAGAACAGGGTAAAGCATAAAAGAAATTGTAAAAAAACAGCGATGATGTTTTGACATCAGCATCACTCAGAATTTTAAAATGTACAAAAGTATGGTAATATTTGAAAAGCAAGTCTACATGCAGCACCTTGCTGCAGTCTGCATAAGAGCAAAAATTTTCATTCAATGATATTTCCACTTTGCTGTGCATCTGAAGACCTGGAAGGAAACTCAATGAACAAATACCTCACCAGTGTTGGGGATAAAGAACAGCATCGATTCAGCTTCTTCAAGCCCTGCATGGCACCATTGATAACAGTAAAGTTCTGCACTCCTCCATTCAGCAAAGTTTACACTAATTTCTGATCAGGCACCTGCAACACTTTTCTCCGAGAAAGGTTGTGGGGAGAATAGTTAGATTGACAGCTCATCTTCTCAATTACTCATTTACTGTCTAGTATCCAAAAGGCAAGAATAAAGTTTGAGCGAAATGTCACCTAATGCCATTTCAATCAAAGCCTTTTTTTATATCTCACATAATGGTCATATCTGAAGTATGTCAGGTGTCAGGTTTCTAGAAACATATCAATACTCCTTAAATACACATTTACAGTCCAGTATCACAAAGGCAAGCAAAACACAGTTTGAACACTTTAAACAAAAACAAAGAGAGTTTGAACAAAACATCACCTAACATCATTTGGAAGAAAACCTGTCCCATATCTCATATAGGGGTCACATCTGCAGTGTGTTAAGCTTCAGGTTTCAAAAACATATTGCCACGTTCCTTTCCTCAAGTTTTTGTCATCGCCCCATTACACTATGTTCAGAGCAAACTGCTCCTACGGTGTTAGAGAAGTTTCGAGGCTGAAGTAGATCATTTTGTTAAGATTACACCCACTTCGTGAACCTTCCAGATTATTCTGGAACTTGCGTCGCTGCTAGCGATAACGCTAGAATGTTCGGTGGCAAGTGTATAAATGCCAACACGCTTCACCGCTTGTCAGTTGATCAACAGCCGACGCTCTGCTCGCCGCTATCAGTGCCAGTGTCTTGCTGTGATCTGACTTTCCTTTCACGTGGCCAGAAGTTCGATTACAAATAAACAGTTTATTATTCGACCTGCAGTCTGCTCCCTTGATCCACATCACGACCCCGTGACATCTGGTGGAGGTGCTGCTTCTTCCCTGTACCGGACGCCCCCGTCAAACCATGAACTCAGCCCACGCTGCGAAGGAGACATCCACACCAATCCCGAGCAATGAACAAGCTGCCGGCAACTGGGTCTACCGCCAGAGTACGGGCTCCCACCTGTAAAGACCCGGCAAACCACGACCCCACAGCGACAATGACCGCTACTGTGCCACCTGCCCCGATTTTACTCCGGCAACCCAACGAGCTACCGACATTCCGTGGTACATCCCTCGAAGACCCGGAATCCTAGCTTGAAATATACGACCTTGTCGCTGCCTTTAACAACTGAAGCACCGAGCACAAGCTGCGACATGCATATTTTTACCTAGAAGAATCAACAAAAATGTGGGTCGAAAACTGAGTCTTCACTCCAAACCTGGGCAGATTTTTGCAGCGCATTCCTGCATACCTTCATAAGTGTCGTTCGCAAGAAGATGGCAGCTTCCTTGCTGGAAAGCCGCATGCAACTCCCAAATGAAAAAGTTGCCATCTTCACGGAAGAGATGACTCAACTATTCCGCCTTGCCGAACTGATATGGACGGAGACAAAAAAAGTTCAGCTGCTCATGCGGGGTGTTAAACAAGAACTTTTTGCAGAACTTCTCCGCAACCCAACTGCAATGGTTGCCGAGTTCCTCACCGAAGCTACAACTATAGAAAAGGTGCTTTAGATGCGTACAAGATAGTATGACCGCTGCTCACCAACAACGGACTATGCCAACGTTCAAGCCCCCGTGCCGATGACATGCGCAAGACCATCCCTGCAGTCATGCTTGAAGTGCTGCGTAACATGTTTTGAGAATCGCAGCCTCGAGTGGACTCAATCACTGACATTGTTCATGAGGAAGTCAAGCAAGCGTTGAGAATTTCCGAACCAGCGCAGTTTCATCTGGAAGCTACGAACTACGTTGCTGCAGTGCGTCGAAGCGCTCCCTCACCACGCCCAGGTCAAGATGCTGCATCACAGCAGTTCCACCGCGAGACACCTCCGCCACCAGCACCAATGCCATACCACCCACCTTCAGGCCGGTGCAACACACCGAGGAAGACAGACATGTGGCTCGCCCCCGATCACCACCTGCGCATCAAGAATCAGCAGGAGACCGACAGTCCTTGTTACAATCTTCGACGAAGCTTCGTAGAGTATCAGCCCGGGAACCGTGTCTGGGTATGGATGTCGATACGCCGACGCAGACTCAGTGAAAAAACTTCTGCGACGGTATTTTGGATCATAAAGGGTAATTCGACGTCTTGGCCCACTCAATTACGAGGTTGTCTCCAACAACATCACGAACTCTCAACGACGCCGATCGCGACCCGAAGTCGTCCATGTCGCACCTCAAGCTGTTTCATGCGCGTTAACAAACTGAAACAGCGAATTGTGTAGTTGTTATTTCTGTATAATACTTTATTACTTGTATGTTATTGCATTACTTTTTTTATTTTAATCTTCTGTTAAAGCATCGGAATGATACCGTCTTCGAAGGGGGGCAATGCCACGTCCTTTTTCTCTAGTTTTTGCTATCGCCCCATTACACTGTGTTCAGCGCAAACTGTGCCTTAGGTGTTATAGAAGCTTCGAGGCTGTATTAGATTGTTTTGTTAAGATTACACCCACTTCGTGAACTTCTGAGTTTATTCTGGAACCTACGTCGTCGCTAGCGATAATGCTAAAATGTTCGATGACAAATCTTTAAATGCCGACACTCTTCGCCGCTTTGCCGACGCTCTGCTTGCCGCTATGAGTGCCAGTGTCTTGCTGTAATTTGACTTTCCTTTTACGTGGCCACAGGTTCGGTCCAGATACAGTGAACTCTCGATTGAGGGCTGTTGACAGACCTCTGTCCACATTCCAGTGTCAATAACCGCCCCGTTCTCTTCCTCCTCCTCACTGATCTCGTCGCACTCTTCTTGCTCATTTGCATCCTGCATGAGAGAAAGGCCGGATTTGTGCCAGCAGTTTCTAATTGTTGCCTGTGACACTGACCACCAGGAGCCTGCCACCATCTCGGCCGCCTGCCTGACATTTATGGGCTCATTGTTCCCAATCTTTATATGAATTAAAATCCGCTGCACGAACCGCCATCAGTACTCAACCTTCAAGTTCTGTATGATGCCCAATGCGAGCGGTTGAAGCATGGCAGAGCAATTTGGCGGGAGGTATTTGACACGCACATTGTTCAAATGGAGATCGACAAGATGTGCGGAGCAACTGTCTACAATCAAAAGAATCTTTCTTTCTGCCTTTCTCATTTCTTCGTTGATGCTCAGCAGTCACTCACTGAAGAGATTCCTGGTCATCCATGCTTTGTGGCTGCTTTTATACCTGCATGGAAGTGAAGGAAAACCTTTAAAACATTGCGGTTTCGCAAATTTTCCTACCACTAAGGGCTTGAGCCTGTGGCTGCCACTGGCGTTGCAGCACAACAGCACAGTGATCTTTGCTTTCGATTGCTTCCCGCCTTTGTAACTCATTTTTGAATGCCATTGTCTTTTTTGGAAGAACCTGATAAAACATGCCAGTTTCGTCGGCATTATAAATGTCATCGGGTGAATATTCACTAATGATATTGTGTAGTTTTCATCCCTCCAGGTTCTCACCGCTTCATGGTCGGCATCCTTGCTTTTGCCGCAAATCCTTTTCCACGCGATCCCATGCCTATCCCGAAATTGGGTTAGCCATCCGCTACTTTATTTGAAGTTACGAACGTCCAGAAGCAGAGCTGATTCCTTTGCTTTGCATTGTATTATCGAGCTCCTGAAGGTGCTGACACCCCCCCCTGTAAAGTTGTCTGCGCCGCGTGGCGCACGTGTCTCGCCCCAAGGCTTTGTTTCGGTGGTGACCACCGCCGGGCGATAGATGGCGTTGTGTTCGCTTTGAGTACCACTGTTGGTAGAGTGGTAGCACCAGCGGTGGCCCCTGGTGGAAGGCAGGCCTTGGTGGTGGGCGAGAGTTGAGCGAGCCTCTTCTGCGCGTGGCGGCTGCCGCGAACGGTTGTCTGTAGCGTGGGTCCCCGGTGCTCGGCACCGCGGGCTTTGCGCCGGGGTCCCACGTGAAAAGTCAGGCATTGGCGACGCCGCCTTAGGTATGTGTTAGTGTGTTGGGTGTGTTAGTGTGTGTTTATCATGTTATTGTGTGTTTAGTGTGCCACTGCGTTATGTTGTTTGTATGGTAGCGTGTTAGTTGAAATTGGTGTATCATTCGGCGGACGATATCGTCGTGTAAATTAGTTAATAAATGTATGTATGTTGTGTGCTTTGTACCGACCGCGTCTGCTGTGTCCGTTCACTCCAAGAGCATGGCGTGGCGAGGTGCTCGTTCGCCTCGCCGAGACCCCACACTGGCGCTCGTTCGCCTCGCCGAGACCCCACAAGCTGGACACGGGTATGTTTTGGGATCTCAGGTCACGAAGCCATACCACAACGACATCATCCACTGCCTCGAAATGTCCCGTGCACAGTCGTTTCCTGGTAAGATTGAACGAAGCTTCTCCTTCGAGCTTCGATTTTTTCTTTACTATCATTGACAGTGCCGACGGTGCAACTCCGTATTCCTTTGCAGCGTTCACTTGCCTTTGCTCGCTGTCAAGACACTGCAGGATTTTTAGCTTGTCTGACACAGTCAGCCGCATGCATTTCGTCGAACTCATTACGAAAGTGGGCGCATGGCGCGTGAAATGCACTGTTGTTTCCTGAAATGAAGATGGCGTCGACGGATCCCGATGAGACAGACAAAAAAAGAAAGGCCGCTAGTGGCGCTGGCAAACCGATGCACGTGACTCGCTTTCGTCACTCGCACGGCCGCTTTGTCTCGGCAACGCTGCATGCACAAGTGATGTCGCGCCACCGCCGAAGGATGGGCGATTTAGTGGCAGCTCGCATCGGCTATACCAGTGCTGCAGTGCACAAAAATTTGTAGAATTGATTTTAAAAATGAGCCTGGGACTGCAGATCATGTTCATTCAACTGAAAAATTCACTACTTTGAAATTCGTTTAATTGAAAGATTTTTACATAGAATGCATAGGAAAATCACTGGGGATTCTAAGAGTTCGTTATTCTTAAACCGACGTTCGTACAAGTGAGAGTTTACTGTAAACAGTTTATTATTCGACCTGCAGTCTGCTCCCTTCGTCCACATCACGACCTCGTGACAATATTGATACTGATCTCTAGAATGACAAACATGGATGTCGAGTTTTTGTTCTACAGTGATGTTTCAACACACAATGAATGCTGTAGGGGGTTCGTTTTATGTATGGCTGACGCAAAAGCCTAGCTAATGTTTCAGCCGCACACAGTCGTCCCCTATCGGTAGCTAGTCTCATTTCAGCTACATGAGTTTGGGCGAACAAGGCAACAGGCTAAGTCAACAACAACACTTTATTGCTAGGCATTAGCAATAGCGTGCAAATGTCGCGAGGAGATACTCCGAAAACTAAGATAGACGCTTACTCCTTGGTCGTTGCCGCCCTAGGCTCGTAGAGGATTGTGGGTTCGACCTCCTTCGTTCCTGGCCGGTGTCAGAGAGAGCGTGTGGCCGTCCGCACGCTAGTTTTGTCCACTGACTCGGTTTCTTTCTCCCTGACTAGAGTAATACCTTTCGCTGAGAGAAGGGACACTCGTTTTGCACGCCCGGAAAGGGGGAATCGCGAGCGCCGGCTGTGGGGGTGTTCCCGCAACTAGGCTTTCGCGCTGCCGTAAAAAGGAAAAGGAGACTGGGCGCACGTGCTCCCCCACAATGAATAGGGTGCCTCAGGAGATCAATCCTTGAGACCAGTCCTATCTCTCTAGCTTACCAGATAGATATGTGGGGTTTAACGTCCCAAAACCACCATATGATTATGAGAAACGCCGTAGTGGAGGACTCCGAAAATTTCAAACACCTGGGGTTCTTTAGCGTGCGCCCAAATCTGAGCACACGGGCGTACAACATTTCCGCCTCCATCGGAAATGCAGCCGCCGCAGCCGGGATTCGATCCCACGACCTGCGGGTCAGCAGCCGAGTACCTTAGCCACTATTCCACCGCGGCGAGGCTCTCTAGCTTACCAAATGAAGGCATTGCAATAAGCAAGAAAATAAGGGGAATACCATTTCGCATAGTAGCAAAAGTTAAATCCTCGTGAGGGCACAAGCTACTAGCGAAAGGTACAGCCAACAGGCTCCATCTGACATGGGCCGACAATGAAGATAAGGATAGTTTTATTTCTAACAACACATACAACTCATACGTTCTTACAGAGCAATTTTTTTTTATAAAATATAAATATAGATGAGTATGCTATGTGAGAAGCAGGTGGGCCATCCAAGTTGATAAAGGCAAAGGAGCAAAAGGTTGACAACCCGCTTTGGATCAAAACAAGAGAAAGATACAAACCTGGAACAATCTCATAGATGACTTGGCCATTGGGTCCCTCATCGGCATCCACAGCACGCACCTGCACAAGCTCACTGCCGACTGGCTGGTGCTCACGCACATTCAGTAAGCGGTCCAAAGGTTCTACGAAAACTGGTGCATTGTCATTCTCATCGACCACAGAAATCCGCAGCCGCGCGGTGCTCGAAAGGGTTGGTGTGCCCTGGTCTTGCACTCGCACCAGCAACTCATAACTGGCCTGGACTTCACGATCGAGGGTGGCCAGGCTGTGCACATCCCCTACACAGAAACACACACAGCTAATGTATTAGACGTAGGTACTATCTTGCACTCAGTGCCCTGCCCTCAGTGATTGTTCACCGAGTTAGTCGGGACTAGAAAAACTTTTTATAGCAAAACTGTAAGTGCAATGGTTTCAACAGCTTTATGACAGTTTTCTGAATGAATAAATGAACTTTATTTATCTCTGGTTAAAGGAAAGGGGGAAATCGGACAAAGGGTGGTGGGAAAGAACTACTTGAAGTAGTCCTTCAACCCTTTCAGCCCACTGCAGGAGGGTCTCTTGAATGTCGGGCCTCGAGCTGTGTCAGGCTGCTCCCATTCCTCCTCACTAGAAATTAAACGTTTTAGAAGAAGGAGAAGAGGGTGCTTAGGGCAGTGCCACATGAGTCTGCTGTGGAAGAGGCGCAGAATCGACAGGAGGGAGAACAAAACGGATGAGTGCAATGATGTAGGTAAGGGGAAGAAAAGGTGCAAGTCTGCAGCAGTCACCACAGAATTTCACCTTAGCGCGAATATTTGGGCATGAGTGGTGGGAACGTTAAGCTTTTCTCATTGGCAGTGGGGGCAAATGTCATGGAATGAAGTAAAGCTATCCCACGCCGTGAACGGCACCTCCTCCGTAGCGAGTTGCGACACATTGGGCATTCGTCAGGCCCTGACACGAGCCACCTCATTTCCGGCAAGACTGGCATGCGTGAGACTCAATATAGTGCTACAATTGTGTCAGTTGTCGCTGAACATCTTGTATCGCTGAGAAATCCCAGGTTTCAGCACAAAAAATGTTACAAAAATGGGTTCTTTAAAATGGAATTTTATATTACATACAAGATGTTTATTTACACTATTTACAACTGCTTTGGTTTGTGAAGGTTGGTTTGTGAAAGGTCTCTGTCACTGCCTCTTCGGCCACTGAGTCACCCCCTTAGCCGCGCCGTCTGGTCTTGCAAGTGGCAGTCTTTGTCCAGTCAATTATTCTGTTCTTTGAACGCTGGAGTGCAATTTTGCCAGCCCTTCCCAGGGGAGTCTCGAAGTTTTGGTGAAAGACCCCACAAATGTTCGAGAAAACAGGAAGACCTTCAACATAGTCAAAGCGAAAACTAAAAAAATGTACATGTACAAAACACTTATAACAAATGTCGACAGAAACTTGCAAAAAGTCCCTTAGATTGAGCCATTTCATGCTATAGCTACAGGAATATAAATTTTTTGTGATTCCAGTCTGTGTTATAGAGCAGAAAGTTTTTGGTTTGTTTTTGCCGCCTATTGAATGTGTAGGTGGTGACACCCTCTGTAAAGTTGTTTGCGGGGCGTGGCGCATGTGTCTCGTACAGAAGCCCCAACTTGGGTTACAACTACCGGGGTGGTAGGTGGCGTTGTGCTCTTGAGCTTTTATCGCCATCATCATCATCATAGTTGGATGGGTAGCGCAGGCGGTGACCCCTGGCGGCATGCTTTAGTGGCGGCATGAGAGAATTGAGCGAGTCTCTTTCGCTGGTGGCGTTTGCCGAGAACGGTTGTCTCCAGCGGCGGGTCTGCCGTAGACGGCACCGCAGGTCGTCTTTGGTGGGCCCACATGGTTAGTCAGGCGTTAGCGACACCGCCTTGTTTGTCATGTTGAGTGTTGTTTAATATTGTGTAATGACGTCTTAGCATGTTGATCATGAGTGATGTTTTAGTAATTCGGCTGACGATATCATAGTTTTAAATTAGTTAAATAAATGTGTTTGGCTTGGTTTGTCCCGATCGTGTCTACTGTGTCTGTTCACTCCAAGAGTGTTGCGTGGCTCTCGCTATATCGAGACCCCACATGGAGTAGATAGTCACAAATGTGGCCCCCTTGCACAATTGGCGGGGTAAATCTTCTTTTACATAGCTATCTGGTCTTGCCCAAGGGTATGTAACTACACTAACTACATAATACAGCACTCACCAGTAACTGGGTCAACCTTAAAGCTGCTGCCGTTAGAGTGCAGCAGGCTGTAGCGAAGCACAGCATTGCTGCCAGCGTCTTGGTCCCGAGCCTGCAGTTGACCAACCAGGTGGCCGGCTGGCAGATTTTCTGGCACAGCAAGCTCCAAGGAAGTGGCGCTGAATTCGGGAGCATTGTCATTTGCGTCGAGGACATGCACTTCCACGCTAGCCGTGGCTGACATGGCAGGGCTGCCATTGTCCACAACTACCACCGAGAGCCAGTGCAGATCGCAGGCTTCCCGGTCCAAGGGCTCACGGATATACAGCAGTCCACTGTTTGGGAAGATGCCAAACTCCCCACTTGCTGTGAGCCGAAAAGAAAGCCGGGCATTGTTGCCTGTGTCCCGATCTGTGGCACTCACCTGCAGCACCAACCATGCCTTCATTAAAGGAGAGGTGACACCAAATTTCGACACAATTTGACTGTTGCACCACACAGACATAGAAGTGCCATCTGTGCGATATCAGCCACAAATACAGCTTAAAATGTATTCTAAGTGACTTTTGAAGTTGGTGAAAGTTCTGAACTTGAAACAGAAGCAAAAATTGATGAGGTCATCGAGCATGTACCACGTAAGTCACGAGTTATGAATGCCATAAAACAGTAGGATGGGGAAGATAGAAAGTTGCGATGACAATTAGTAAACAGGGGTTGTGTCGAGTCGACGTTTCGACAAGCCGACTTGTCTTTCTCAAGGCAAGAACAGCACTAATTTCGTTGGCACTTCGTAACCTCTCCTCCTTCCTAACAAAGAAGGGGGACGAGCAACATGAATACGTGGGTGCCAGAGTGTGTGTGTAGAGGGTGGGGAGGGCTGTGACGAATTGTATGAGTGAAGGAGGAACAGGTATTCCGTGAATAAAAAGAAAATAAGGGAGCAGTTGGGAGGTGAGGAAGGATGTACACATGTCACAGAGTCCCGGTTGGTGCCACACGTGGCACATGGAGCTAAATGTTTTTAAGTTCAAAAGCAAGCACATAACCCGGTGCAATGGCACCTCTACGTCTTACTCTCGAAACAATATTCCATTTAAATCCACCGCTTCTTATCGCTACCTTGCTGTTCACATTTTAGCAACCTGTCATAAAAACATCATGTTAATTACAAAACAGCTAAAGCGAATCAAACTTTAGATCACTTAAAAAAAACTTCTATCTTGCCCCACTGTCACTAAAACTTTTGCTTTATACTAGCGACATCCATCCTCGCCTAGAATATGCCTCATCTGTCTGGAACCTGCAAAGCTCTACATAAATACATAGCATTGAGGCAGTGCAAAATTTCTCCGCTCGCTTTATTGCACGTAATTATAATTACCATGCTAGTGTCACAAGCATGAAAGCTGCTCATAATCTTCCTTCTCTAGCAACCTGTCGAAAGCAACCGCGCATTTTTCTTTTTCACAAAATGTATTACCATAACCCTGCACTTCATTTCTTGTTCGTACACACAGCTCCATTTCGCTAACACCGGCTTGACTATCATCTTAAGGTTAACATATCATATTTCTCAGCTACTGCAGGCTCTAACTCATTTGTTGCCAGGACAGCAGAAGATTGGAACCACTTACCTGCCTTCATAATAGATATAACTGATACAATTGCATTTAAGGGGAGATGGGGGTCAAAAAGCGGGAGTTTTTCATTATTACCAATATTTTTTTATTTTCACCTGTTTTGATAAGATTAGTACCTCTACTGTTATGATAAAAATAATACAGGTCGAGACTCAACTGGAAATGCTTTAAAATTACGTTTAAAGAGCACAAGGCGCCTGTTAAAAGGCCCAAAGTATGCAGTCTACGAGCACCTTGCTGCCGATAATGCACCTCTGCTTGCCATTGTCAATCACATGAGGGGAAGAGTCGAGCCTCCCTCTTCAAATAACGACAGCTTCTCTCGCTGATGCGGTGCAAGAAATAATAAAAAGAATCGCACTTTCGTGCATTTTCCTAGCGCCGCGACTGGCTTGTCACACGGTATTGATCAGGGACCGCCATTGGCCACTGCGTGCCTGTATGTGCTGTGAAGCCTACTTGCGGGATCCATGTCTTGTCGAGCAGCGCAGCTGACCAATGCCTTTCTTGTGTATTTATCGACATTATGAATTAAAAAAGCCATTGCTCGCACGTGAAAGCCGTTGTGGCGGCGCACTCTGTAGGAATAGGCTACGAGCAGCTGGTCTGACTTGCGGCAGTTGTTGGCTTGCAAAAACCAATGCATCAAAAGTAATTCACAGCCATCAGCCAGAAAGTTGGTGATGCGGCAACAGATGACGTCAGCGCGAATCTTGCGAGGTCAAAAGAGCTCACTGTGAGGGAACTTAGCGGGGACGACATTGCCATTATGTACGACGGTATGTGGCACAAACGTGGCCGCAAAATGGCATTGGCACTGTTGTATCCCACGACACTGGACTTAGTTTAGATTTCGCAGCCCTGTCGAACTTCTTTCTAACCTGCAGTTGGCACAAGGCTTTGCCAGATGGAGAAGAAGTTTGGAAAGCATTTCATGGCCCTGTCTGTGAGCGAAATGTCTGTGAGGAGTCGGCTCGAAAAAGCCGAAAGGAACAAACTCATGGTGCTGGTGTATTTTAGTGGCAGTGGCCACTACAAGAAGGATTGTTCTTTTTGGTGTGCAAATTCCATCGCATTTAAAGGCATCTTTGATAAATAAAAAGACAATTTTAACCTTAAAACTCGTTTTTCTCAAAACACAAACTTTGCCATTTTTTCTCAACATGCCCCTCCTTTTTCAGGCACTTATAGTTCTTGGATCTGCATAAACTTTTGCTTAAATATTTTACCAAGTATGACAAATACAATTATCTAGTTTAAACTTCAATATTTTAATATATAATCAAAAATTGTATGTAAATCTTTACTAGGCTAAGTGAAATATGAGCTTTTTTATGTCTATTATTTTTCACACCTATTACATATTATATATGTGCTTTCTAATTAGTTATTTTGTATTCTACACTACAATTGAGACAATTTGAACTATGAGTGATAAAACATTATGGAAGTTAACGGATGAAAAGAGTGGGGAAGGGGGGGGCAAAAGGGTTAAGGTTATCACTTTGTCATGTCGCGGAGCTAAAATTATGCAACTTGCAAGAAAACTAATTATATATTTGAAATAAGCATAAAAAGTTTCATAAACAGCTCAAGTTTCATTCCTCTAGGGTGAATATTAAAAAGAAGTGTCTTCGTGTAGCATCTCCCCCTTAAATGTCTACTGTAACATTGCATGTTTATTCTTCTACATTGCTTGTAACTACTTCGCTTCATGGGTGGATTCAGCGACTCATTTTAGGGGGGGGGGGGGGGGGGCTTGCTTGATGTAACACCGGAGGGGCGGTGGGTCCTGATTTTTTTGTTTTTAGTAGCATGCAAACCTTGTCATAGCATAAATACTGTTAATGTGTGCTCACAATGGTGCTGCTCAATATTTCTAATTGGTGATAGGAGATGGATGACCAGCACTGAAGAGAGGGGGAGGGGCAATTGCCCCTACCACATGCCCTCTGGATCCGCCACTCCTTCACTAGATGTCCTCTAATGTCCTTTACAAAATTTTTGTAATTTCGTATAATGCTTCCATTTTACTGTTCTTGTTATGCTCTTTTTTCCTCTCTCTCTTTTTGATATGTACACCCAACCACCTCCGCAATGTATTTATACCCGGAGGGTACTATAAATAAATTCATAAATAAGTAAATAAATAAATAAAAAATACACGTCCAGTAAAGCCTTTTACCAATCTGCACTATATAGATGACATATGTATATAAAAGCACACTAAACACATTCATTGATCACTGTAGCAAGTTTCACTTGAGTGCAGTTGAATCTGGATACAATAACGAAATTTCATAGAAGCATTCAACCAAATGATCCAAGAATTTGGTAAATAAAGCGCCTTTTCCGTGACACGCGACGGCCGTCATATTTGTCCGACAGCCGCGAATCATATATCGTTTGAAAGCGCAGCCTCTCGTCTTGATTTTCGCGCCATTTTCGGCTCCGAGCGCGCGTTGGCTGTGAAGATATCCCGATTCAAAAAGAAGTCCCAACACGCGCAGTAATTGGCCAGTTACGGCACGTGACCCGCAGCGGGTCACGCCATTGGCCTGACAGGCATCGTCTGCATCACTCCGCGGCGACTGTGCGCACACCGTACGCGTCAACTGGTTTTCGCACGTGAGCAACGATGTCGACGCCGTCGCCGAAGTTCGCTACGAAGTACAAATTCGGAACAAAAAGGAAGAGGAAGACTCCGTACAACTTCCAGAAATGCGCTGCTGTGCCACCACCAGTTCCTGACCATGCGGAGAACGGCGTGCTTCCCGAGTCGAGCGGCGCCGATGCGGGCGTGTTAGGCCTAGTCCCCCAAAGCGCTCTTGACAACCGCCGCGGGTCTTCGTCGTCGTTTCGGCACGACACTGCAATGTTGCAGCCAGAAGATTTGCGGCGTATAGAGAGTGAAGCTCAAGAAAAACTTAATGTACTTGCTTCAACTCCTGCTACTGCCCGAAAATCTGACTTTTTGGATCGTGATGACGCTGCCACACAAGCTAGCAACGATCTCGCTACAAGTTTTTTCATCGCTAGTTACGACTCGATGAACGCGCTGCTGGCGTCTACCAGTTGCAAGTGTACAATTTGTGGTGGTAACCTCACGGTGCGAAAAGGTGAGCGGGATTTTGGCCTTGCTGTGAAGTTTGTTGCCGAATGTGCGATCTGCGGCGATAATGTGCAGGGATGGAGCTCGCCGCGCGTGAGCGGCAAAGCAAAGCTCAGGCCTTTTGTCATAAACATCCTTGCGGAGCGTGCAATGCAGAGCACCGGAAACGGGCAAACCGCAATGAACGACATTTTTGCGGCGATGAACATTTCGGAGAGAGGAATGCACAATAAAACATGGCAGGGACACTTGAAAACGAAACTCGTCCCCGCGGCAACCGATGGGGCAGAAAAGTTGATGGGGACATGTGCACAATTAGTGCGCGATTTGTACCGTGACCTAAATATAAACAGCCCGGACAACATCGCTATATCGTTCGATGGCACATGGATGACGCGCGGCCACTCGTCTCATATCGGCGTCGGCACCGTAATTGAGCTCTACACAGGATTTGTGCTCGATTATGTAGTGCTCAGCAATTTCTGTGCTGGGTGCGCACGGGCACCAAAAGAAGTTGACCCTGCCTACCAGGCTTGGAAGGAGGCACACGCATGCCAGAAAAACACGGACAAAAAAGCTGGGGAGATGGAGGTGGAAGCGGCACTGATCCTCTTCCAAAGATCGCTGCAGAAGCATAAGCTGCGGTACACGACCTTGTTGTCGGATGGTGACAGCCGCGCTTACCTTGCTCTTCAAGATGCGAAAGTCTATGGATACATACCCGTGGACAAGGAAGATTGTGTTAACCACATTCACAAGAGAATGGGCACAGCACTGCGAAATCTAGTTTCCAAGCAGAAGTCCTCTGGTACAGAGAGTCTCGGTGGGAAAGGAAAGCTGACTGGTGAGCTTATCACCAAGCTCAGCAGCTACTATGGCTGGGCCTTGAAATCGCACAAAGGTGATGTCAAGGCCATGCATAAAGCAGTCATGGCCACATACTACCACATCACCTCAAACGATGTCACTTCTAACCACACTCTCTGTCCAGAGGGCCCAGATTCATGGTGCCGCCAAAACGCAGCAAAGGCCAAAGGTGAGCCTGCTCCAAAACACCGCCACAATCTGCCACCCCATGTATGTGAGGCGCTTCTTCCAGTTTACAGACGTTTGTCTGATGAATCGCTTCTTCGGCGATGCCTAAGAGGGAAGACCCAAAATAACAACGAGTGTCTCCACTCAATTATTTGGGCACTGGCGCCGAAGGAGAAACATGCATCATTGTTTGCTGTGCAAGCTGCTGTGGCAGAGGCTGTAATGAAGTTCAATTCTGGGTATGAAAAAGCTTCTACAGCCATACTTCAAGAACTTCAGCTAAACCCTGGCCAACAGTTGACCAAGCGCATGAGTGAAAAAGATCGCCACCGTGCTGAAGCATGCGCACGCAAGCATGCTTCTGCAGAAAACTTGCAGCGTGTGCTACGAAAACAACACCGAAATGACTCTAAACAGACAGACTATGTTCCTGGAGGGTACTGATGCTAGGCCATTTGTGAACATTGTAAATAGTTTGTGATTTTCTGTATTAAATATGAGCCTATTTTGTTTTTTGACGTTTTCTCAGAATGTCATTTTCGATGTTTTTGAAACTTGCCAAAGCGATATCTTGGTCTTGAGGTCACATAGAGCCACAATTCTTGTGGTGGCATGTAGCTACATATGTCTCCTACACAAATGTAGGAACAGATTTTTCAATCTAGTCTTTCTAAATTTTTATTCTTGGTACTAATTTAATCGCTTGATAGAGATATCTGGAGATTAAACTTCAAATTGCTATAAAATTGGTAATACTTGTAATATTAAAAAAGTAATCCTACATTTGTGTTAATTACACTTCATAGTATCTAGCCATATGTCAATATTAATATTCTGGCCAATAATTGCCTTTCCATTGTTCTGATAAACAATATAGGATTAATTTTAATTATCTCTGCAACTGGCCAACCAATTTCAAAAGCAATTATATTTTTGAAATCAGCTTGAAAAACTCTGTCTGGGTTACAATTTTCATTGAATTTGGTCAAGAAATATAAAAAAAAAATTTAAAACCCTCTTCCCCCCTTAATTATGATACTTGCCACCCTCTCACTGATGCTATAGTATTCTTCTATGTTGCCATCTATATTATTGTGCATGGGAAACCTCACTCCTAGTTCTTTTCTGTCAACTAATCCACGGTAGCACAGGACATGTCCATTCTTCAGCACTGTATCCTCATGTGTCCTCCTAACTTCGCTGAGCCCTGTTACTTCCCATTTAACACACTCTAATTACTCGAATAGCACAGCTAAACTAGCCTCACTCGATAGCGATGATGATGATAGTAGATTTTAGTGGCGCAAGGGTCCTCAGAAAATGCTTTAAAATGCATAGATAGTTATGCGCTTCACTGCCTATCATACCTCTGCGCCCTTTCTGCGTGAGGTGCCCGTTTATTGCAAGCCGCTAGAAACACTGTCGGCACATACGACGGGTGCAGACTTGAGTCATTTTTGCAGTTTCCGACAAAATGTCTGCCACAAATCATTGTCTAAGCTTTTGGCAACCACACATTTCCGCCGACGCTGCGTAGATATAAAAAATATATAACCACACATCACCAATACCACATGTGTACACAGCTTCAACTAGTACGTCCCCAAGAATATCGAATAATAGTAGCAGCATAAACACATTTCTTCAATTTTTTAACATTGCTCTAAAGACGGAAGTTGAAAGTATTATGGTAACTTATACTTTTAAGATGGGGACATCCGTCTCCCAGTAACTCGATAGATAAGGGGAATGGTGACGCAGGAATTAACACCCGTTATGTTGAATGCATTGTGCACGTGCTAATTTTTATTTAAAGAATTGTTTTTTTTACTTTTTTCGGCGCACTGCTTTAATCTATTCCTGTCGTCTGCTTTTTTCATACCATCTGTTTGGGAATCGGTAGAATTTCACTGGTGGAGTCGACCCCTTCGCGTTTGCATGGCTAATGTGACAGTTGACGACGCAGCAATAGTTCCCCCCTTTCTGTTGGGGTGACATCACGGAACAAGGGGGGTATCACATGCAGCGCGCGCTTCGCAAATGCATGGAAGCCAAAGGGAGTGGAAGGGTCGCTACACGCTACTAGTGTGCACCTTTTCTGGCAGTGGAAGGGCAAGTGCTGGCGTCGGCGGGCAAACTTGAGCGGGTCTCCCTTATAGTTGCAACAACTAAGCGCCACCGCCACGCACTCACTGCACTTAACTTTGGTTCCTCCACTCCACCATGCCGCGAGATAGCAGGAGCAGCCACATGGCTCACAGCTGTGCGAGTGGCGAGCAGTGCGTTCAGACCACGGTGTTGTTCCGACAAAGCAGTTGTCGTCACGTTGCACTATTGTTTTCGTTGTTTTTTTTGTGTGTGTGCACGATGAGAGTCCATGCTGTTGTGTGAGCAAGTCGTGAAATGGGAAAGAAGTGTTTTGTGCCCCGGTGCAAATCTGGCTAGAACGCCCATTTACGAAAAAAGACGATTTCACAGTGCGAATTGACAACATTTTTGATGCCATGAATCACAGACCACCAAAGAAAGGTCTAAGATTAGGGGACAAAGGAATTCGATGTGCTAGAGTCCTTTCTACAATGGCTCAATAATTGGGAGGAAAAGGTGAAGGCAGGACGGATCGATCCTCATAATTTTTTTTTTTGCGTGAACCGCTGCTGAGGACTTGCGAGTGACTATTTTGTCGACAATTCAGCTGTCAAACTACTTGTTAAAGAAATACGACTTCAAATATGTGGTAACAGTAAAATTTAACGAAGAGGTTTTGGAAAAGTTTTTTAGTTCTACGCCAAGCTGGAGGCCAAAATGAACATCCCTGCTTGCAGACGTTCTTGCAATTATACAGCATGCTATCCATTTACGGCATCGTAAAGCCACCTAAGTACGGGAATTGCCAGTTACTTCCTAGTGAAGAGCGACGACTCCTTAGCCTGGCTGATTCAACATCAGCTTTCAAGGAGGATCTGGGCAGCCAGTCACGCTTAGATGAGCTTAAGAACAGGCTTAACGGATCGGTGCAAGATGAGATTGAGTGCGACGATGTATTCATTTCAATGCCTGCATCAGACAGCGTTACCGACTGCATAATTTATTATGTATACAGGTTTCTTTGCCAAAAACTCCTAAAAAATACAAATTGTTCCAAGTGCAAGCTTGGACTGACTGTGACATTTGATATGTCAAGAGCTGCAGCAGCTCTTGTAGTTCTGAAGACAAGAGAAGGATTCACGCACCTTATAGTTGCGCTATTTGATCTCTTTAAAGAAACTGAGCGAGAATTTCAGAAGCAGGCCGGCGATAAGGAAGTCTATGATTTGACTATTGACTGTGTTAGATAGCTACAACCTCTCATTTCCATGCAAGGAAAATAAAGTAGACATGATGGCACAAGTGCTCTACTATTATGTAAAAAGGTGTATGCGCCAATATTGCAAACAAATGAAAAAGAATGAGGCAAAACAAATCTCAAAAGTTGTGCAAACTTTCTAAACTAGTCCAGGAAGCTGCTACTTCGAAGTCAAAATGCATAGCTTTCGTTTTTCACACGTGTCTTCAATAGTGCTTTCCTTTTGAGTTGAAGTGCTGTCCTATTCTGTTTGTGGTCATTTATATAGAAATGCATCTCTACATCGCCATAATAAAATGTGCTGTTTTTGAGTTAGGAGTTGCTTCTTGCTTTGAAAAATCTCTATAGACCTACATGTGCCGTTCTCTCCCAGAGCGAGAACTAAGCTTATTAACAATGAAAATATCTGTGGTTTTATGCACCAAAACCACGATATGAATATGAGGCACACTGTAGTGAAAGGCTCCAACTTTTCGACCATATGGTATTCTGTAACGTGCACTGGCATCGCAAAATGATGTTTCTTCTGTCTCGTTTTTCGTTTTTCACGCAATTTTTTTACTTTAAATATGTACCAAGAAGCTCAAGTCCACACGCTTCTCATCGCACAGCACTCAGGCCTGCTTCATCAAAATGCGACCACCGCGACAAAAATCGAAATGACATTTTTCTACTGCAAAACTTCGACTAACAAGTTCTTTTTGTCTAACTACCATGCAAAGATTACTTCAACCAAGAATTAACTTATGTCATAATTACATAGGACTTCATCGTCACGTGTTTGAATTTACGATCTGGCGTTTGTGCATACGAAAACATATGCTCCTATCGCGAACCTTCGATGTGGTGAATTAAACATTTTCCACAGTTATCTACACTGTAGCGTCAAAATGTAGTATTTGTTCACCGCTTTTATTAATTTATTTACTTTTGCACTTGTTATCGAATGAAGGCATACGTTTTTTGTTTTTGTTTTTTGTTTTTTTTTTTTTCGAGTTGCTTTCGTGGCCCCGAAGTGACCTATGCCTGAGCCACGATCACTGTGGTGCCATCTTGGGTCCTCTCCACAAAACGGGGACAGAACTTCTTCGCTTCCGGAGGCGCCATCGGTCAATCTAAAATGCTTCTAACACCGTGGTCACAACTACATGTGTGCGAAACTGTTTTCACGAGGCCGACTACGTTGACATTGAACCTGATGCCGTGCTTGAAGCTTTGGAACAGGACCACTCTGGTGGGGATTTGTGGCTGCGCATTGCCGACTCCAAGGCAGGGCGTGGCATCTTCTGGCATGATTACATTAGGGCCAATGATGATGCTGACAGTGCAGAACCGTACACAGATTAGGGCATTGCAAATGAAGTGCACGGCTAGAGCGATTCAGAGGAATCTGATGATGATGATGACGAAACTTTGCAGCCAGTTGGCTACATTTATAGCCTCAGGCAGCCTGTGTGTGCCGAGGACCTTGGCGAAAAGCACGCTGCCACTTTAAATAAACTCAAAACCATCTGAATTGCTTCTGCTCTTCCTACGCGTGAATTACTGACTTTTCTTGCAGAAAAAAAATCCTGTTTTCACTTGCAACGATCTTAAAGCTTTCTTTTGTATACTACAAACTTCGGGATAGAGCTAACAGGTGCCGCGTCATACTCAGGTTCGTTATATCCAAGCTCGACTGACTCCTTAAAATTGTACAGTTAACGTCCACTATACCTTCCTGGACTTCATCTGCTGGTTTTCATTATGATTGTGCTAATGTCACATAACATTGACTTGTGCCCCCCACCCAGCCTTACCTGGAGGAAATGAGAGTTGGCTGGCAAGGACTCTAGCACGCTGACACTGTACGCCGGCTGGTCAAACACTGGGGCATTGTCGTTGACATCCTGCACCTCCACCAGCAATGTCATAGAGGCAGACTGGGCTGGAGTGCCCCCGTCGGCAGCCCCCAACACAAGTCGCAGACGAGGTTGCGTCTCGTAGTCCAGTGACCGAAGCAAGGCAAGCCGCCCGGATCGAGGCCCGAGTTCAAAGAGGCCCGGAGGTGCCTCAAGTAGCGTGTAGCGCACTGCCCCGTTCCGGCCTGCATCGGCGTCGTGAGCCTGAGCAACGTACGTCGCCGTGCCAACTGCTACATTCTCGGGCAAGCTGAGCTTGAGCACTGCACTCTCGAAGTGGGGCGCATTGTCGTTCACGTCCCAGATTGTCACATTCACCTGCACAAGTGTGACACACCATCCACAGAAATGATTCACACTACCATGTCTCATTATCAAAGCCAAAGCCGGCCGTACAAGTGACTTGGATGTGAAAATCACACAAGAATAAAGGCAGTAGGAAAAGCGGTAAGAAAAGAAATGAGATCTTGTATCGAGTATATGGTAAGTGAAAAATGAATGTTCACTCAATTGGTCATAGACAGGTGACCAGAATGCAGTCAGCCTCTGGAGCCATCCACAATGTGTCAATAGACCTTTTTCAAGCACACTAGCACTGCCAACCGGCGCTTATGAAAAAAGTATGTCGCAGCAACCGCCGCGACAAGCGCCCGGGTCTTACACTTCAACTTTTCGTTTACACCGTGCCGGCGCTTCTCAGGTCAAGTGAACTCAGCAAGGAGTGATAAATTACCGTGTGATTTACTCAGAAACTTCAGTGTGTCTACAATTTGCACTTGTCTCCCTGTTCTACCAGAAGCATCAGTTAGTTATTATTATCCTTTAGTGCTAGTCCACCTTCAGCATAAAGAACAGCAAAACTTGGTGTACTAAAAGGTGCAAGCACTGTCTATAAATTCACGGATGCATTAGGAATCAATGTCTTTTGACGCTGTTTATGACTAAAAGTTGTTCGGTTCTGGTATTTAAAAAGTGCTCAAAATAAGCGCAATTTCGTAAAATAAAATACATGTACTAGACCACTGCGTGCCGCTCGTAGCATATGCAAAGCCAACTTCCCTTGGCGCTGTAACTGGTGGTTGGAATAAAGCCATCGGTGCAAAAAGAAAGAAGTAGGACCGGGAAATAAATATGCACCGAAAACGCTCACTCACGATTAAAAGGCCATTGCGCGTGTTAACTGATACATGAAAGAAAATGGGGGTGCATCACGCATGTCATAAAGAGGTACAAAAAGACTAACAACCAAGGTGCGTGTTTACAGTTGATTATTAAAGTTAAGTTTTTTATGTAGTAGCGATAGCAAAGCTTAATTGACTTGAACAGGATGCGGTGTTTTTCTATGATATCTCTCTGAGATTTCTCCGTGGTCTAGTTAGGGTGACTGCAATATTACCAGGCCTTAAAGATGAAATTGCATTTGCGTGTCTGAAAATGCGAGGTCTGAACATGCGAAAATGCAAATCTAACAACTCTTCACTTGTCACCGCGCCATCATCGGCACCGACGTACATCCAGATATTGTTGCAGTCAGGCACAACGCCGGCGTCAAAGAGAGCATCCCACAACGTCAAGGGCCTAGTCGCCCGCGGCATCCACACATAGCCGAAATCTTCGACCACCTTTTTTTTTTTTTTTCTTGATGCCAGACTCAAGGGCTTTTAACATTGCTGACTACTGCTCGATTGTTATATTTTTGCGCTTACGTTTGCCGCTGCCATTGTCCATCTCGTGTCTAGCGGCGGAAACTGATAGAGGTCGTTTTGCTCTTCCACAGTGAACGACAAAAAAAAAAGTGGCCTCGTATCTGCATGTGACACTGCAAATGTCGTCGAAAGACAATAATCTTGCATCTGGAGAAAGTGAACAAAACGTTTATTTGCTGTTCTGCACAAGAAAATCGGTAAATGGTATTCTGGAGCTACTGCGTTAAGAGTGCCTCGAGCATGCTGCGGAGGTGAACGAGCGCATCAAGTCACGTCACACGTGAGACATGAGCACTCTCTGGCAGTCATCTTAGAAAACGAAGCGCGCGCGCCCTGCGCGGCCCTCTCGGAGGTGAGAATGCAAGGCGAAGGGTAGGTGCCACCACCATGTCGGCATAGCAAAGCGTTGGAAACACTTGCCTTTTCGTGCAAATGTTGCCTGGTCAGTGCAACGTGATTAACGCTACGGTCCTCAGAATTACTTTTTCTGTAATGCTTTTTCTAGTAAGAGACACACATACAGAATACTGACGTGTTGTTATGCTGCCTCAGATATGCGCAATAAGTGCTTCTTCATTGACCATCACACAAGTACAAACGCTGTATCTTGAGCAATACTGGTGGGCGCTGCGGATGAGGTCGGCCGTTTGGAGTATCGTTTGGCCGCTCTGGTGTGGTTTAGAATACCATTAAGGGCGAACAAACAAACAAATGTACAGACAGACAGACAGACCAAAATTTTTGTGTTTAAGGTCCAAAAGAAAGACTATCGTCTTTAAAAAAAAGCCACAATCTCTGCCGGCAAACAAGGCCCCAGCGCGGAGCTGAAGGGGAGAAGGAGGTCAGATGCACGGGTGAGTCGAGTCAACGCCTCCTATACTTTGAGATGCCTGGCGCGTCGGCGCGACCCTATCCGCGCGACCCTCTCCCGTTTACGCACGCCACCGCCGCGCCGCGGCGCTGTGTTTCGACACTATCGTGCGCCTTGCCGGCAGGCGAGCGCCCGCGCAGTCTTTGCGGTAGCCCGTTCGGAGTGAGCGCTAATGCTGTTGGTCATTTTTTTCTCAGGGTGCCACGTGCTACTTTTTATCGCGCGTATTGCCTCTTCGGAGCTCGATCTAATAACCGCAGCTGAAGCCCAGCCATGCGATACTGCTGCGTGCCTTTTTGCACCTCGAGCCAGCGCAAGAAGCAGCCTGGCGTTTCGTTCCACGAGATACCTGCAGATGCAACACTCCGGGAACAATGGCTGAAAGTTATATCAAGAAAGGACTGGCAGCCAAATTCCACATCCAACTACTCAGCTGTCTGCAGCCTTAATTTTCTCGATGCGGACTTTCGCGAGGACACCAAGAGACGCATGCTGAAGCCAGGTACTGTGCCCAGTGTTTTCCCACAATACCCTTCTTACCTCAGGCCAGCACCGTCGAAGCCGCAAGGTGAGAGAACCATTGCAAAAAGGAAACACGAATGTTCACCGACGAAATCAGCTTCCAATGGCGCGTCTGAAAACCTCACTCATGTTCGTTCAACGCAGCAGAATGTGTCGGACTCAATGTTGTCCAATTATTGCGTGGACGTGCCCGTGTCTGACAACAGCAGCGTCGCCTCTCAAGACTTCATGCAACAATGCTGCACGTCCCGTGCCAGCGAAAATTCGGCCTGATCCAAATAGCGTAGATAGACTGCTACATGCCGGCCAGGCCGCATACGCCATGAGGTCATTTGGCACGCAGGCTAATGAGCGAAGTTCGTCAGCGGCTTTCTTGCAGAGCAAAAAGTGGCGTGAGAAAGAAAAGGTCTTAAAGCCACAGAATGAGAGGTTGCGTTCAACGGTTGACACGTACAAGAAGGAGCTCGAACGATTGAAAAAGGAGTGCCACATCAGCAAATTTCTTAACGTCGTCAGAGACTCGGAGCTTGCGTGCACGAAGGCCAAAATTATTTTGGACCAAGTGATTAATTATAAGGCCAAGAAGCCTATATGGTCAGAAACAACTATTAGGCAATGTACCATTTTGCACCACCTCTCAGCGAAATCTTACGAACATATGAGAACTGAGAACCTGCTCTCCTTTCCGTGCAGAAATACTCTGAGGAAATACCTCGGAAGTTCATCAGGAGAGGTTAGATTTAGTGAACTTATCAAGAGAAGGCTGAGTGCAGAGCTGGAATGTCTCACAACACCCCAATCAAAACTATGTAGTCTCGTGGTAGATGAAATGCGCATTCGACAGAAGCTTGAGTACCACAAGCAACGAGATGCATTTCTTGGAGACATTGACCTGAGTGCCGACCTCAATCATCTTTTGCTAGCATCTGATAAGGGTCAGCTTGCAAATTCCCTCTTGTGCTTCTTGCTCTGTGCACTACATGCAAGCTTCAAGATTCCAGTGGAATACTTTTTTACGAAAGGGTGTTCCGGGGAATTGCTTGCTAAGACAGTACAGCACGTTATTAGGAAGACAGAAGAGGTGGGGTTCAGAATTGTACGCCTAGTAACGGACAACCACAAAGTCAACATTGCAGCAATGGAGAAGATGTCACAAGGGCATCTTCAAACCAAGATACGCCACCCAGTTGACCCTTCAAGGTACCTGTTTTTAGCCTTTGATCAGAGTCACATTATCAAAAACATTCGCTCCCAGTTCTTGTCAAAACAAATTGCATGTCAACAGAAAATATCTGCTGTCTACCTTAAGGACCTATACAGGATGCAGCAAGGCTCCTTGGTCAAACCAGTCCGTTTTCTCACAAGAAAACATGTATATCCATCCGACAAACATTGAGAAGATGGGTGTAAGAACAGCAATCCAAATTTTTTCACCACCTGTAACAGCTGCTCTGAGCTTCTTGAAGGACCAAGCAGGGCACACATGTGATACCAAGTTTGCAAATGTTGCACCTACAGTGGAGTTTATGACGAACATGTACAGGTGGTTTGTTCTAATGGATGTGAGCAACTGTGAGCAGCATATCCACCAGAACAACCCTGACACTAGGCAGTTTTCAGACGCAGAAGATCCCAGACTTCACTGGCTGGAGCTCGTCTTTCTCGAGTACATCGAAATGCTAAAGGAAGCTAGCTCACCCGAAAATTTTCTCACCAAGGAAACCTACCATGCCCTAGTTTTCACCACAGTTTCCAACGTGCAATGCATACAGTTTCTGCTGAATGAGTGCGACTTCACGTTTGTACTCACAAGGAAATTCTCAAGCAATCCAATAGAATCATTGTTTAGATTTCTAAGAAGGACTGCCGGTTGCAATGACGTCATGGATGTGAGAAGTGCTGTTTCTGGACTAGAAAAAATTTTGAAGACAGGAATAGTCGCATCATCCGACAGAAGCAACGTCAACAGCTCTACTTCCTTCTGCTCTTCCCGGGCTGTTAGTGGAAGTGAAGTGAGGGGCAGCACAGCAGCTGTCTGTGCGAACGCCAAAAGGGCGCAACAAGTTCTGCGAGAAGTTTGCTTGTCATCGAAGCCTTTTTTGCCGACTCCCGATATGGCAGCCACACCACTTGTTGGGGGCTACATAGCTCGCGTAGTGAGCGAAAGAAATGCGTGTGAGAACTGTGTGTCTTTAGTTAGGAAAGCAAAAGGAAACTCTGCTGTGGATGGGTTGATTTCAAACCAAGACAGGGGTGGCCTCTACTACCCAACGCAAGAACTCATTACAGTTCTTTATGAACTGAAGAAATACGTGCACATAATGCTGTCAGACAGAAAAGCTCTCCTGAAACCAATGGAGCAGTGTTTGCAGCACAGTGTCAGTGCAATCACAGGCTTGCCTGTGTTGAAATGTAAAAGCTGCAATGATGACCAGAGAGAGGCTTTTGTTAACGTAATATGCAAAAAATTGATGAAGCCCCTATTTTCAAACCATGCATTAGACATAAGTGACAGAAATGCAGTGGCTAAGATGTATCACAACAAGCCGCTGTCACGCAAAGTACTGAAGCTTTGAAACGGCATATATTGGTTTTGTTTTTTTATTTTTTTCAGTGAAGTGGTTTCTTTAGACTGCAGACATCAACTGTGATAGCAGTGTCATAGATTGGGGAACTCTTCTTCCACCCTATTCACTTTAAATTGTTAGTTTCGCTACATATGCATGATGATGCCCCTCGTTTTTTACCATTGTCTGTGAAAACAAAGTCATTTTCTGCTTTACACTTTCTTTGACTACCAATATTTTGCATTTTTTTCTTCACAGCCGAGGCTGCTGCTATTTTGTATAGCTGTGATAAAATATATACATGTTTCCTTTTTTTTTTTGTTTACAATTTTCTGGCCATTATGTGCATGAACCTGCAGTTGATCTTGCTTTACATCGATGTTATTTCTTTTTTTATGTTGAAGCAATATCTATTCGTATTATTACCGTACTGTGATATTGTGTTATCTGTAGCACACCCCAGCTCTTCGCAGAGAATGCTTAGGCTCGCCTTTTGCTGCAGTGAATAAATATTGTGCTATCGTAGTTCCACTTGATTTACTCTTTATTTTCGTTCTTGACTTTATTTTCACTCTGCTAAGCCCTACAAACCTCGAAGGACAAAATTTTCACAAAAAATGAGCGCTGCGAAGCTCCACAGAGCGACTAGCGTAGTGACTTTCTGTGGCGGACCGTAGTGTCAGAAGCTGGCGCCGCCTCGCGGCAGTCCGGTAAAACACGGTGGCCGCGGGTGAACAATAGGATAGCGGCCGACGTGCCAGGCATCTCAAAGTATAGGAGGCGTTGGTCGAGTTCTACAAAAAAGGGGAGGCCGGCTAACGCGCACGCTCGCGCAATATGCTGCGCGGGCGAGTCCATCAGTTCCAGCGGAGAAGGGAAGCGGGGAGACTCGCTCCCACACGCGTGTTGGCAAGCGGCTCCCAGGACGCGCAAGGCACAAGTTCAGAATTACCGCGGCCGTGATGAGACGTAAACCGTCGCGCACTATAAGATATTCAGAATTGACATGCACCAAAATGATCAGTAAATGGTCATTGTGAACGAGGAATGGTTCGTTATATAAATTGTGGAGAAATCTTCGGTTCGTTTAAACGAGGTTTTGAATACACGGGCATTTATGGGAATTTCAAGGGGAATTACAATTGCTTCGTTGTATCCATTAGTTCGTTATATCTCACTTCATTATAATGAGGTTTTACTGTATGTGAACACAAGAGGAATTCGGTTAGCAACTCTTTAACAACAACTGAAAGAACAATTGGCATGTCTCTCATGGTACTTTTCTCTGTCCACTGCAGACTCCTGCGACTTTTTACGCTCTACGGAAAAAATGTTACTAAGCTTATGGTGCGGAAAACACAACCCTCACCTCGTATCGCTACCCAGCTTCCTTTCAGACTGTGCAGAATGTATGCATAAAATAACTGCAATATTTCTAGTTTCTTCGCAGGTGAAGGTCATCCGAATTAATCTTTGTTTGAAGTGCGAATGAGCTGTTCACAAACCAATGCAATATAAATAGGCAGACCACTGCGCTTTCTTGCTGCTGGGAACTATTGCTCATGTAATGTGCCCAAGTTTTTTTTTTTCTTTGCAGAGCGTAAGTATGACATCATTATCCCTCATTAAACAATATTTGAATGCACCAACACGAAATTCAATAATGGTCTCTCTCAATGCATAATATACTGCCAGGTACCTCGCACGTGAATTCTAGTTCAATCTCTTCGTCTTTAAACATGTTTAGAATACGTTTACTTATCCTTTCTTTCAGCACGTGACTTCTTCATAAATAGCTGTAACATATCTCTGCAGTCTTGTAGTAACGGCCCAGTCAAATCGCAATGGCATTAAAAGCCATCGTGCTTTATGAGCAGTTTATCGATGAATAACTATGAATTCAGTCCTCCATCCAGCTTACTTCCTCACGATAACATGTTTCGACCACATGTATCGGTACGCAACAACTCGCATGCCGCTCATCTTCTACATACAATGTACACCCGTGCAGTGGCACCTACACTGACTCTGTATTCATTTCACATTTTATTCGTAAATATATGCAGGTGCGTTCGGACCCTATTCAACAAGCGGTGGCATGTTCTTTTCCTTGTGCTTGCACGCTGCTAACAAGCAGTGGAAGGAGTAAGAGCCGGTTCTCCCAGTGTACCAACTTTTCTCATGGTGCTCCGCGCTCTCACGAGGCATTGTGGGATTGCTTGAAGAAGGTCTTTTGAACAAGTTCAGCATTTGCTCAGCATTTGCAGTGTCAGTCATTTTTTTATCTTTGCCTTACCTTCTACTTCCCGGTCTTGTCAGAATACCGTACTTATTCGAATCTAAGCCGACAGCTTTTTTTTTTCAAATTTCTTTGTATAAAACTCCAAGGTCGACTTAGATTCAAGTATTTTGAAAGTATTTTTCATTGAGAAAAGTGGGAAAGTCTATTTGCACCTCAACAGCTTGGGGTCATGTGACCCAAAGTGGAACGTCCCACGTCATTGTAAAAGCGAAAAAAAAAAAAAGAAAGAAACGGCGTTAGAGACTCCTTCTGCTTCTCCTAGCCATAGGAGAGATGAAAGCAGGCGGGCAAGGTGCGTTTAGTTGCCATCATTACACTTCCACGCTGCGTGCCCTGTCGGATTAAAGAGCCCAGCAAAGGAAGCCCGCGTAATCGAAGTCACTCCTCTGTGGCGCTCATAGACATGTTATGTGTCCTTGTGTAGGTATGAGAGTAATAAGTTGTCGAGGGGAGTGCCAGTGTGTTGTGTATGGGGAGCCTACATGAATAGTTGGTCATGTTTGCATAGCGGCAAACATATTTGGGAGCATATTTGCTGGCATTTGCTGATACTGCTGTTAGCGCCATACATTTTACATCTAAGGAATCTACTGAAGTCAACAGATGTACAGCCCGGAGTCTTCCTGATGGCCGTTCGGTTGCCTCGCGGCGTTACAGAGTAGACGCTTCTAATTTTTTAAGTAACCAGCGAGCAGTCGACCACTACAGGGGTAGAAAAACTTGTTTACAATGACAGCATGGCACGCTCCAGCATTCTCTGGCACCACGCATACTGATATCTAGTTGTTGACAGCCCACTAGCGGCTTTGCATATGCGAGAACTTTGGTTCTTTCGAAAAAGTGGCAATCAGAAAACCTCGTCAGTGCAGCTCGCGCATCTTTTCGGTGTTTTAAACAAGTGAGCTGACCAGCGACCTGTACTGTACTACGTTACGCATGGCACACAACTCACCATTGGTGAGACGAGCACTCACTTTGGTCCCTTGCACAGGTGATTCGAAGGTCGCGGGGCTGAATCCGTGGCGGCAGTATTTTCGATGGAGCAAAATATGTTTGAGACCCGTGTGCTGAATTCAGGCACAGTAAAAAAACCCGAGGTAATTGAAATCGCCGCAGCTCACCACTTTTGAGATTTGAAAATCTGACAAATATTATTACTCTTCGGCCGAGTTGGGACACGGTGTGAATTGGTGCAATGCAGAAGAAAATGGGGTACCGCGGCGCAATAGAGCTGCCAAGTTAACGAACTACACAGCGTGGATGACAACCACAAGAATGTAAGATAAGTTGAGTTAGTGCAAGTGAACCATAATGTAAACAAAATGTGTCTTTCTTTTTTTTCTTTGTCACGTCACCTCAAATTCACTTGACAAGACGCAGGCAGTTGCAGTGCCGTTTAAAGTTGATAGTTTTACCAATAATGCCATATGTGACGTTTATTTTGGGTCCCGTGACCCCAAGCTATTGAGGTGCAAATAGACTCTCCCAAGAAAAGTAGTGCACAACTAGTGCCACCTAGATGGTATTATAGCTGTTAGTAGCCAAGCCAATGACTGCCTTGAGTACACATATGAGGCCGGCCTTTTGATCTTTGTGGCAAGGGTTGAAGCGAGCCATTTGTCATTTCAAGTCGCGCTTCGAGTGGTCTGCGTGTGGTGTAGCTCAATGGTGCCAAACAGGTGGTGTCATTATAATGCCGCTTATAAAACAAAAGTTGTCCTAGCCACTGAGTCGTCGTCCAACATTCAAGCCGGGCAGGACTTCGGAGTAGACAAAAACATGTGCAACACTGGGGCACTGCAGCGTGGAACGACAGCCTAGGAACATTTATTGTGCGCTTCTTTAAGTAGTAAGGCATATCCAGTGCGCTTGATGGCACCAACGATTGCGCGCTGTTTGAGGATAGCTACAAAGAAGTGAGCGACGACGACTAAGAATAAGCGCAGCATCTTTATGATGCAAACAAAAAGAAACAGTGGGAAAAAAGAATGACAAAGAAACACACACAACAGGACTAGCGACTGTATGTTTCTCGAGTTATCTGCATCATGAACCAACTGCTTTGTTTCATCTTTATGTTCAATAAATGTTTTCTCTTTGTGAACATTGTCTTCGCTCTTTCATCATCATCATCATTTATTTACCTTTAAGGGCCCCTCATGGGGCATTACAAAAGGGGGTGGAGTGTAACAATAAGTAACTCCGGGTCAACCTACATTGGTTAAGCCTACATTCGAGGTTTGGTTTGGAAAAACTTTATTCTGAAAGTCTGCACCCTAGCACGTGGCGAGCCGCTCCCGCAACGGGACAGTAAAGCTGAGACCTACCACGGCATCATGGGCCCTCTGGACAGCCTAAAGTTGTGATGCGATGTTCAGACTCTGCAGAGCGAAGTCCCACTTGCTGGACCTTGCTGTATCAATGCCGTGTACCGAAGGGCACTCCCAGAGCATGTTGTGTAATGTGGCTACACCGCCACATTTCGTACACGAGTTAGTTTCAAAAAACCTCAGGGGAAAGCTCGTGGAGAAAGGCAGGGTTAGAGTATGTTTCTGCTTGATGTAAATGCAACGTCAGTGCCTGCGCTCTATTTAGCTTCCTATATGGAGGTGGAAAGTTCCTCCTATCAAGAGCGAAACGCTGGCTAATTTCATTGTATGTAATTGGTGGATCCCTGTTTACCAAATCTTCAGGTCGACCCCAAGGTCCTCCATGGTCTTGGACAGCTAACCCTCGTGCCCTGGAGTGGACCAACTCATTGAGATCGATAATGCCTCTATCCATGTTTCCCGTATGAGCCGGGAACCATGTAAGGGTACGGGTTGTAAGCGACTCCTCATGTTTTTGACCTCTTTGCACACAGCTCCAACGCTGAAAGCACTAATGGCACCACTAGAATCACTAAACATATTAAAGCCAAGGCAATGCCAACCCGCTCAGCTGCATTGGCAGTTTTAGTGCATACCAACGTTGCAATAATGGTAACCCCTTTGTGGTTGATTGCCACTACCATAAATCAGTCACTATGGTCATCATATTGCGCCGCTTCTACGAAACAGGCACCCCCATTGCGATCCGCAACTTGGCGGAAGAGGGCCTGAGCCCGCGCTCTCTGCCTTCCAACATTTCGTTGGGGATGCATGTTTCTCAGGGTAGGCGAGACAATGATATTCTCCTTCTGATCTTTCGTCAACCCTTGGTACAGAGCCTCAACCTGAGCTGGTGGGGTACCCATATCCACGAGAATAATCCTTCCCACTTTTGAGCCAGAGAGCCTAATTACTTGTGTTCTTTCTTGCACTTCCGTAATCTCTTCTAATGTATTATGGATTCCCAACTGCAGGAGACAATCTTTGTAGGTGTACAGTGTAGACCACTAATAATGTAACCGCTTGCGATGCGGTCTTTTTCTACTCCTGTTTACCCTCTCATAGAACCCCATGTATACGCATACCGCTTATTGTGCACTACCCCAACATGAAAGACCAGTTATAATGCGGTTGCCGGAAATTGTTTGTGACAAACCCGATAGCGAGTGGGCTTCTGAAAGAAGGCGCGCTAGGTGCACCGCTGGGGAACGAACGTCGAGGTCGTTAGGGAGGAAGAAGGGACACAGAGTGAATGAATGAAGGGTAGAAGGACGAAAAAAAAATGAAAAAAGACTCGCGGGACACAGCATGCGCTCACCGAGTAAGGGAGGAGAACAGTTGCCTCGGTGACCGATAAGCCTTTGCACCAGCGTTAACATGGCTACAGCGTACTACATCGCTAGCGTGGCTTCGCCCGCACACAGCTCAACGTGGCACGTGCGATCCTGTCCTTATTAACTGCATGCGCTTAAAGGAGCGAGGCTACCACGGAAGGGCAACTTTTTTTGTTTGCTGAGATATCGTAATTAAATTTTCAGGGTAGGCTAATAATAAAGCCATTTGAATAGCCAAAACATTTTATGCATTTAGGCTCACTAGTTCTCAAGTTTCAGCCACTTATCAGGATAGTCCACATAGGCCTGTTAGTCAGGCTCTGGTGAATTAAGTAAATGTGTCAGCACCGTGAAATTCACTGTGATGACTTCTGAGTAGGTTCTTTACACTAGGACAGAGCCATTTTTTTTATTTTCTGGCTGAAAATGTTTAGCAGAGCACTGAATTTATTGTTTGCCTTTGAGCTGTTATCAATAAAATTTTAATTATCACAAATTACAAAAAAATAAATTCAAAAGGCAGCTCTGTCAGTGGATGGGCTATTTATTAAAGTATATAATAAAACAAATCTGATACAAATCAGATGAACAGTTGCAGAGATATCACCAGACTAAACAACCTCACTGGCCAAAAAAGTCATTCTGAGAAAACGGACTTCGAAAGTTTTGAACACATATTTTGGTCTACAATGACCCTGCACAGTACCTAGATGTGTGCTTTGGCACACCCTTTCCTTACCGCTTTTCCTGCTTGTGTTGCATCCATTTTTTTGCCTCTTTCAGACAGAGAGTGTCTAAGGGAATCTAAGTTGCGGTTTGGTACCAAAGCAACAAAACTGTTTGCAGTAGCCGCACTTGACGGGAAGGGTGTACATATAGTTAATAAAAAAGAGGGCGGCATATGTAGCACTTGAACAGTGGTTCGCGATTCGATTGCAATGTCGTAAATCAGGTGCGCGCCCGTGAAATCGAATGGTTGGCGTCTTTCAATGCGTCAAATTCTGGACATGATTCGACATGGTTTTTGTGTAGTGTGCATAATCAAGGCGGTCTGGTAGTCAGCGAACTTCCGCGATGGTGCTTTTATTTGTGAGAGACCCCTCCTTCCGCATTCATTTCATTGGCAACACGTGTCTTTGGACGTTAAGTTCTTTTAACATTAAGAAATTTGAATGTTAGCAAACAAGCATTGCATGTTTCGATTCTCGAACACACGAAGTTGCATGCTCAACATGTTTCACACAAGTGCGGCCTTTGAAAAAAGTTGTTTTGATTATAGTGCAGTACCACTTATAGTGCGAATACTCGCGGCTCCCGCAACTGACATTATAAGCGGTCTATAGTACTGTAGTTGGGGAACCCAAGGTCATTCTTTACCACCCTCCCAATCATTGCATTAAGCTTGTCTGTTTCCGGTCTCTTCCAAACATGCATTGCTGCCACATACGCAATGTGACACAGCAGAAAAGCATGTATAAGGCTGACCAAGCTGTCCTCTGATACTCCTGCTCTTCGATTAGGCACCCGCCTCATGAGCCTAATAACACTATCTGTCTTTTTCGCTAACCTTTGAATCGTGATGTTATTGGTGCCCATTGCTTTTAGCGTCGTACATGAGATCTGAATGGAAGCGACCTTGAGGATTAATTCTCCACTTTTGGTACGTAGGAGGACGTCTGTCTGTAGGGGCGGCACCCAGCCTCACGGTTGACAGCTCAACGGCCCGTTCTGGCCGGCTTAGACAGGAGAAGCTCGGACTTTTCCGGAGAGCAGGAAACGCCTTTGTTTTTCAGAAAGCACTCATTAGTCTTGATAGCCTCTTGCAGGGCAGCCTCTACGGTGCCATCACTACCTCCTCTATGACAAATGGTGATATTATCGACATAAATTGTACGACCAACACATGGAATTTCAGAAAGCTGCCTCGTGAGACCAGCCATGAGAATGTCGAAAAGTAAGGGTGATCCCTGCAAGATGCCCCTGCTTCCCAGCCCTTGCACATCCAATTCTATATCTCCAACTTTAAGTATGGCTTTTCAATCACTCAGAATTATCTGACAAACGCATAAAATGAGGAACCTTGGTTCAGACTAGAGATCACATCCAAAATAAAAACATGATGAACATTGCGCTTTTCTTGGATCCAAGCCTAGGATCGCCCTGGTTTCTTTGGTATATTTATCTAAAATTTGAGTCTTAATGATTTTCATAGCATTCTGGGTAGAGAGGCCTGGCCTAAAGCCAATTAAGTAATGGGGAAAAAGATCATTGTGTTTTATATAATCCGCCATTCGGTTCTGAATAACGTGTTCTGCCACCTTTCCCACACATGACGTGAGAAAGACGGGATACAGATTATCCAAACTTGGTGCTTTACCAGGCTTGGGAATCAGGATCACCTTGGCCAATTTCCTTTGCCCTGGGATATTACCTCCCTCCCAAATCCTATTAATCTCACCAGTAGGAAATTCAATAGAGTCTTCTTCCAAGATCCGAACTCGGTGCCAATCGACCAATGAGTTCGTGCGAGGCACGTCGCACATCGCTGATGGCGAAGGGTTCATCCACATGGGGACAAGGTGTTCCCGAATACCCCGGATAGGCTTGCATGTTGGAATCGACTACTTGCGGTAGATACTGTACTTACTCACATAATTTGCGAGCTTTCTTTCGCGCAAATTACGCAGGGATTTCGTGAACGCATACGACATAATGCGCAATAGACCTAACGCGTGCAGTATATTGACTAAAAATAATAAATTGATGCACGAACGAAGTACACTTGTTAACTTAACAGAATTAGCACGTACTTTAAGCAGTCAGATGCGGTCACACGCAGTCTAGTCAGAATCACTGATCGAGAAGTCAAGATTGAGAATCATCCTTGCGGTCGCTGTGACGAGCCTCCCAAAGTGTATCGTCCTCGGTTCCGTCGAGCCCGTTCGATTGCCCCATTTTCTTGAAGCTCTTTTCGACAAAGCTGGGAAAAACTAGGTCCCACGACACGGCGATACCAAAAGACACAAGCGCTTGCATATAATTGAAAAGGCCTTCTTCAATGGCAGAAAACTTGTATCAGCTCGCGCCCACTCTACTTTCTCCTGTACCGATCGGGCCGATCATTACATGCTGAAGTTGACGTTGAAGTTCCAGTTTTTTCAGCAAACTTCACAACAGCTAGCTTGAATTTAACCATATATATATAATTACCGTAGGCCATCGCAAGAGAAGAGTAAAAACGCAGTGGATGGATGGCGAAACCCAAACTCCAGAAATCAACCAGGCGTGCGTTGCAGCGCAGACGCAGAGAACGAGGGGCACAGTTGGCGCAACAGGCGCTCGAACGCCTCTGATGCAGAAAGTTGTCCGTGACGTGATGCGAGCATACATTCTCATGGTAGAGATCATAGAGATAGAGGGAGGGAAGCGAACACTCGAACAGTTCCGACGGGTAGGGTCACAGAACAGCTATATGTAGGGTGTTTTAGAGACTCTAGTTTGGGGAAAGTCCCCGGGCGGAAGTGCTTCGGAGTCGCAGCACGTGTGATTGCGTTCGCCTGATAGGTGACGCACGCGTCCGTTCAAAGCATCCAAAGGTCCGAAGTTTCTTCGTAAATATGCGAGTAAATTTGTTTTCATAAAGCAGGCAAAATATTAGGGGTGTGCAAATTATGCGAGTAAATACGGTAGTTCTCAGCGAGCTGCCCCAATAACTACACTCCCGACAAGGATTTTCAGCAGGATTGAGTATTCTAGCGAGGACCCCCTCTCTGATTAGATTTTGTGCCCAACTTGTCAAGCAGGTGTTTTAAAAGATTCCATTTACCTCTGGTTCACATTTGTCCATCGACTGAGTTACAAATTTCATCTTACCACTTCCTCGACAAATTTTGGCAATGGTCCTCAATTTAGCTTCGCAATATTTTTCCGAAGCTTACGATTAAGCCTTTCCATCTTGCCGAGAGCGGCTGCTTTGCCTCCAGTAATTGCGCAAGACGACTGTACATTTTTTCAGTCTGTACCTCTGTCTCAATCGTCTTGGTAACTGCCCTAACATCCTGCAGCAGCATCTCCGGAAAGTTATACTCTCCCTGTTTTACTCTGGCCCTGTGTAACTCCCAAAACTTATCCCAGTCCACGTAAGTAAACATTCTATTAGATTTCGCCTCCATCAGTAATTTAGTAACTTTATGTAATCAATATGTAGTATATTTGAAGGTTTTCCCAACTGACTGAGCCAGCATTTTACATGAAGACTAGGTCTGGGGTGGAGTGCCCAGTGGTGGATGTGTCGCGTCTATAAGGAAACGTCAGATAAGTTCTTAACAAGAAACCCGCATCTCCCATTTCCTGCCACAAGCTCCTACCCTTAACAGAACCATATGGGTAGTTCCCCGAACCAGGAAAGGCACTTTAAATTTCTCCGCCACAACCAGAAGGGAGAGCCCAGAAAACCTGGCTGCCTTAGCTATGATACAGTCGAGCCCACATATAACGGCCTCACTTGAAACGAATTTTCACTTAAAGCGAACAATATCCGCGTGACCGTCAAAATATACATTAGTTCAATGGCACAAAATCGCACTTACAACGAACGTCTCCGAGCGCCGCTGATCGGTTACAGCGAACGAAGTCAGCGGTCTGCCGACTTCCCGGGAAACCAATTTCGACTACCGATCGGGCATCGGCTAGGTGCCCATACATTCTTATTGTTAAACGCCGATTCTGCCTACGCGCCCCTCTAGTTGCTGCTCTCCCCGACCGCTTTTTGTTACGCACCCCTCCGTCCTTTGTCCCCCCGCTACTCTGAGCACCCCGCATCGCCAGACGAGGCCCGTGTTTTCACACTGCCACCGATCTTTCGAAGACCAGTCGGCCACATACCTTGTTTTTGATCGCTGGTACTGTCGTTGGCGTCACCGACCTGGAGTGACCAGACCATTTGCCAACATTGTCGGCCACCGACTGTATTGTATCTGATAGTCTGCATCTAGTGCACGCTCGTACGCTACCCCACCGACTCTGATAATTTGCGATTCGTTTGGCGTTTAGGACTTGTTCTCGCTAACTTCGTACTCAGCTCAACATGCCTTCCGCACACGTGGGGAAGCACAAAAACGGGTGTTAACTTGCGCAAAACGAATCGCGAAATATCGAAGTTCATGAGGCCCCGCAAACCCGCCAGTGCAACAACACGATTTTTTGATGACGGCTGCGGATTCTTCAAAACCCGCCGCGCGCACCGAACGAGGCGGCCATGCTTTGACTTCTGTGTGCGCTGGCACTCTTTCCAAGTTTTTCTACGTAAGAGTTTCGCAGACCTTTCAAGCAAGCTACCCAACCTGCCTCCTTCCCGTGTGTTTTGGTTTTCAAGGTCGCCCTCCCGCCGCATCCTCCCCTCTCCTTATTGCACAAAGGAAGAAATCTTTCATTCCTCCGTGCTTTATTGCAACTCCTTGCCCTTCTCTCGCAAGTCTGCTCTCCTCTCTTGATCACAACTCCTTCACCCGTCTCCCCCGCTCCGCGACGCCCGCTACGCTGGCTCGAATTAGTTTCATTTTCTGACTGGAAATGCGCCCAGAGCTGTTCCACGCGTGTACGCCTCTTGCTCGCTCTTGGTGTACGTGTGTGGTCATGATGGCCGACGGGAGGACTAGCACACGTTTTCGTGCCGCTCAACAAAACGTTGAAAGTGTGACCATTTGGCTTGAGCGTAATCGGCGTGTTAGGTGACGCGTTGCGGAGCACTTGCTCATAGCTGTTGACCACCTGGCAGCCAACTTGCCGCTTCGGGCGTCCCGGTATTCAGTTGTGGAGGTGGTGAATATTTCGTGGGCGGCGGTGATGGCTACATGTGCGCGAAACTATTTTCGCAACGCCGACTTCGTCGATAATCGGGCCCGATGCCGAGTCTGAAGCTTCTGAACAGGACCACTGCGGCAGAGATTGGTGGCAGCGCGTCGTCGGCTTCGACCTGGGAGAGTGGGTGGGACATCTGTTGCGATGATTTAATTATGGCGGATTATGGCACCGACACTACCGCACCTCGTGACCTTGAGCACCTTTTTTTTCCTTCGAATGCGCAGCTTTTTCAGTGTGATCGCGCGCGCACACGTGGACAAGTAGCGGCCTCCCGCAGCTGTCTTAGTAACTTGATTTTTCGGTCACAGATGCACAGACGACTTTTCACTCACAACCAACGGGGCCGGCAATGGCGGTGGGTTTTCTAGGACACGCACTCTTTAACGCCATCATGTTAAAAACCAATGCTTGGCGCACACAAGCATGCGTGAGAAGTCAATGAGTTTCTCCAGCCAATAGGGCAATAATTTCTTTTGGTGAATCCTTCAATTAATTTGCTGCCCTTTCAAATATTTGTACTTTTATAAGTTTGAATGAATGGTTGGCAACTGGAACAGGGTGACTACCACTAACGTACTAGTTCCAAAGCTTTCTTGCACTTAGCACATTTCATTATGAGACATTATTCAAGCAGACACTTGTTAGTGAATGGCAGCATGAGTAATAACATTAAAGGTGCTGTGCTGGCTTAGATATCCTCATTAGTCTATCTAAGGCTAACTTATAAGCAAAATTTGAATTTTAAAAACTGAACCAAGGCAAAGTTGTGCACACAGCCCAAGTCTAGCGTGGTACCTGAGTGTGTCCATAGGCAGGAGGCTGTGTGCCAGCTGTAGCTTGCACATTGAGCAGCAGGAATGGGTGTGCCTCATGATCCAGAGGGCGCTCCACACGGATGCTGCCAAGGTGGGCATCAATCGAGAAGTATCCCTCCGGGTCACCCGAGTAAATGGAGTAGCGAACCCTGGGCTGCTGACCCCCTGCAATGTATGTCCACACACAAGAGCCTTGAAGTTCCTTTGTAAACAAGAGAAATGCTATTGCAGAACTGCATTTATACCAGCTGATATTGCCACATGGTCGCGACATTGAAGTGGGTTCAAGACCAAACTTTTCATTTCAACGAACCTGTGCAAGAGCAATGGAAGGTCCAACTACAAGCGATACACACTGTGGACTGAGAACGGTGAACAGAGCATCAGCCATGAATAATCTGTCAAGCAGTGAAGCGCATCGATACTTATACTTGCGCCATTAAATCTTCCAGCATTATCACGAGCAGCCACGTAAGTTCCAGAACAATCTTCAATGTTCCCATTATGTACATAACCTTATCGGCAGGTTCTAAGATTATCTAGACAATTCCCAGTCATTCGGACGAGCTTTGCGTGAGGCAACAGTTACTTTGATAGGTAACTAGTGTTTACCTATTAAACAACCTACATATTAAAAAAAATTTGAACATTTACTTAATATTTATTGTACGGAAAAGCCCTTCAAGGTGAAAGTTAAAAAAATGCTACTGCAAATGAAGATACGGTTTGATGGATTATAAAAAAATACTGATGTAAGCAATTGTAATAGGCCAGCGATGAAATTTTCTACTAAATGAGTTGTGCTAACTAATAAATTATTATGCATATCACATGTCTATATTGCTCTAGACTAATCTTTTTTACGGAGTGATTATTTATTATGTTATACACCAGCTATGTACAGTATATATGAAGCCAGATGAAATGTAATACAAAATTTTGTATGCGATCTACTTTCTCTATTGCTTCATGATAGTCTGGATGCCAAGAACGCTGAATTTTTTTTTGTTGTTGTCGTGTGCTTTCTTTTTTTCAATCAAGGTTGATTATTGTACAAATATGTGTGCTGTACAAACTGAGTACAAGGGTGTTCGGTCCTCTGTCGGGCTATATGCCTTTAGCCTAAACATTCTTTTGTTTCTTGGACAAGAAAATAATAAAACAATTTTTTTCAAATTGAGAATTGAAATTGTGTAATGGGGCGGTAAAGTGAAAATAGAAAGAAAGGAGCATGTGGGGCAATGTCATGTACATAATAACTGTTTTTGGGCGACTTAGTTCATAGCACAGTGAAGAAGCAGTGGCATGAACACAAACCCAGAAGAGAGTGTGTCGTCTCCTGTGGGTGTTAGCACAGTTACTTCCTCACTCTGAAATATCACTGAAACTTTCACACTTCTTTAGCACACACAAGCATTACACACAAGCATTACACACAAGCACCACTGATGAGACATGCAATTATGATAGAAAGCTTAGGAAAACACCAATAACACGGCCGCTGGATAAAAACAAGGTGCGGCCTGTTGCCTCGCCATCAATGGGCGAGCGCGACTGGGCATAGTTGACAGTTTCGACCGCTTTTTGGGGACGGCGCTGACACTACACCCATCAAAGCGGATGACACTGTTTCAATGTGGTTGCCTGAGGATTTGTGCATGTCCATGTGCTTTTTCGTGTACTTTTAAGTGCTTTTTTTTTGTGTGTGCGATCGTGTGTGGGGTGCGTGGTGGGGGGTAGCTTGCCTCATGTTTCCTGTGATCGAGTATGTGTCGAGATCACAACTCAGGTTTCGTGCAATGCCTGTAGTTGTCCGCCGCCGCCGCTGGTGTCCGTAACCACATCGCGTGAAATAAGGAGCTTTTAGCTTTTACGAATACTTCTTCACATTACCGTGTTACCAGATACCGAATAGAATCTGCGCATACGCCGATCGTTCCGAATTGCAAACCTTTACATAACAAAAGCTACCCGCCGGGCAGGCTTTACGCTTGCCGCCCCATCTCAGAAATCCACTTTCGTTCGTAGGAAATCGCGATATCCACGGTGCGGAGACTCCAGCCATCGGGTCAAAATAAGCCGAAGTGCGAGCGTCAATACCGATGACATTGTTTGGGTCAAATTACTGAAGCTAGAATCAGCTCGAATCAGCTAGAATGACCTAGAACATCAAAATCGTGAATGTGTGAGCCCCCAGTGGCTGGATAGGTGGCGCCATCTAGCAGTGTCACAATAAACCAGAAAATCACAAAATTGTTATTAGAGAAACATCATGCATTGTGCACCTGGCATAAAAACCGCGCGGCGGCGTTTTTAAGATGAGTTACCGTTTTAATCATTTCCAGCTTAAAAACAATAGGCGTAAGCCAACGTGTTCTTTACTGTGGTTGCATGAAGTGTCGCAAGATCTCGACAACATCGTGGCAGTAACCTTGTATTTCTTCACTTTTTTGCATATACAAGGATACTGTACACGATAACGAAACATCTTGTGACTTGCCGAAGAGGCGATTCAATCCTATCTAAATATGGCTTAAATGTAGTTAGAATCACCATTTATGGTGTGCAAAAACGTAGAGGCTTACGTTTGTGTACGTACGTAAACGTTTACGTATGGGGAGCTAAAAAGGTAAAAAAACATGCGCTCTGGTAAGACGGTAAATGCAAACGGGCATACGACAACACCTTAACGTAAAGAAATATACATACAAGCTAAAAGCCCCTACTAGCAAAAAAAATCTAGTACCAATGACACAGTGGGGCTCAAACCTGGTGGGTGCCAGCCCAGCATTCTACTAATGAGCTATGCTGGTGCTTGGGACTCATTGGCAGGCTTGATGTTGTAAAAGTAATTGCATTATTATGAGTAACAAAGCGTTTTAGAACAGCAAACGAACAACTAGGCGGTACACAATGCGAATAATATAACGAGTGAATCCTCCGATGCCCTAACCCACTACAAAAGCTTGTTCTTGAACACCTATTAACTATGGCGCATACCCATAATTCCTCATCGTCGTCAGCCATTGCGTGAACAATTGGCACAATATTCCTCGCAATAGTGTAGCGGATACCAAGCTTCTCAGAAGAATGACGAAGGATAGCATAGCGAATGCCGGCCTACTACCCTAAAACTTTTATTATTAATGCCGTAGTGTATACCCAGTAAGTGTGCATGCAGGAGTTACTCAATGAGTGTTTAGGAAGATCTCTGAAAGGCTGCTCTTCTAGCTTTTGCTATGACTGTGCTGCACCTTCCGCAGACCTGCCATTTTTTTTAATCTTGGGATATAATATCCAGTAGCTTGGAATTATGTTGCATGAACCTGAGTCATTTTCAGACAGTCCATTACAATTCATGCCTTAAGGGAATGATTGCTCGGATTTCACATAGCAAGACCACAAACACTATATGATTATGAGGGACACCACAATCTGGGAATTTCGACCACCTCAGGTTTCAACAAGCAGCTAAGTCGAAGTTTACAAACCTCTACAATTTTTCCTTTATTAAAATGTGGCCACTGCAGACGAAATTCCATATTGTGTGGGAATCGAGGCTAGCCCGCCCTCTTTGCGCAAGCTTTGCCACTTTTTTCTGCCATTCCGATGTCCCGACATGACTCTCCTCCTCCGCTGTCTGCTGCGCTGGGAGAGCGAAGAGTGACGTTTTAACCCATTCACCCGGTAGCGGATGTCGACTGTGGCAACTTGCGCGGAGTCTCCCAGGGCGTTTCACACGCGTGCGTCGGGAGTGAGTTGGATCTCTTCAAGACAACTTAAAGTGAGCACGCATATTTTTTCCGTCCGTCGACTTCTAATGTTTGGGGCTCGTCGGACTTTGCCAACGGCACTTAGCGCCTGCAGTGAACGCTCACCTTTTGTTGCCCTTTTCGAACGCTAGGCCGAAGAACGGTGCAGTGTCCTAGTGCATGGCCAGGCTACGCCGATACGTATCTCTCCAAAGCCGATACGAGCGCCTTTGCCCTCGCTCAGCAACCGAGCCTTTGTTCCAGTGTCTCCGTGAACCACTTTTACCACGGAGACGTGCTCGCGACACTCCTGTGAAGTACTTCTCGCCCGTGGCATGGATAAGCCCATTTGCTTTCCCGCCGCACCTTTGCAACAGGCTCTGTACTGCGTTTTGGTGTTGCCGCAGACAATAAAGTGTTGAGACCTTCAGCAGCACCGTGTTCTCACCACGGCGATGGTTAACGCGTGCCCTGTGGCTCACTAAAACCGGACCCACGCTAGTGGCCGTAATCCTTCGGGATACGTGCACACTACCAGTGTATCTCACAAAATTACCTAGATGAAGATCTGGCACTAATGATTTGCTGGATGTAAGGGAATCCTGAGATATGTGAGCCTCGAACATGACTCAAAACTGTATACCTCGAAAACGCATATGGTTTCGCGTTAAAATGGTTGATTTCTTTTTCTAAGAACACGTAATAGGTTATTTATTTTTGTCATTGCAAAAAATGTGTTTTATTTAAAGAGGGGCATGGCTTGTAGAGGCCGAAAAATTGTGAAGAAACTCTATTTCTTTTATTGCAATTTTGAGATCTACAGCTACTGATGCACTTATACCGTGAATTTCATGCCTATGATATCAGTATTTTAGCCACTAAGACCCTTTATACAGCCTTTACTAGCTAAATCTGAGCCAAAATCAACATTGGTGTCGCACATTTTCTACGACGCACCCCTGCCTTTCTATGAGTGCCAGAGCTGCCATCTTGGTCTCATTTGAGAGAGCCGTCTTTTGCTTTCAAGTTCCCGCCAGAACGGGCCCGATTCAGCCACTAGCAGCTTGGAAAATGTGCGGGGAAAATAGGTATCAGAGCGCCCTCCTATTCACTACTTGGTGCACGTGACTTGAGTTTTCCTCCCTATTGGTGGAGTCTGTTCGCTATCGTCTGCTGCGCACATTAACGCATGCCATTTTTCCTCAGTGTCAGCCATGAAGATTTTCCTGAAGTCAAATCCTGAGCGAAAATTCCGCATGCGGCAAAAATTTGGAGCGATAAAGGTGCGACAGACGCTAGTCACGAATTTCAAGAAGCGCACCATGATACCACAAAACCCCCGAGACCCTACACTCTCCGCGTCCCATGGCAATGATGTCGATGCTACCATGGAAAGCCAAACACCCACATTAGTTGTCACGGAGCCTATGCAAAGTCCGTCAGTCGCCAACTTTTCGAGCAGCAATCGCATGCGTCAATACTATCGGCAACAATCTGACTTGGAAGAGGAGCAAGTGAAAGCCGAAGAAAAGTTATCAGAGTTGTCGTCTACTGCAGCGATGGAGCAGTGACGTGCATTCGTGGGTGACGGTACTGACAAAGCTGCCTGATGGAACTACGTTCACAATTATAGATTTGGACACAATGAGCAGTGCTTTGTTGGCATTTGCAAATTGCAAGGCATGCAACAGAGAAGTGCAGATTATCCGCGCCGACCTCGAATTCGAACTCGCCGTGAAGTTGCGTTTTGTGTGTTCGACCTGTGGGGAGACTGCATCATTGTAGAGCTTGCTGCGCATTCTTAGCGATGAACGTACGAATTCTTTTGCTGTGACCGTTTTGGTCGCGCGTGCCATGCAGGCAATGGGGAATAGACAGACCATTCTGAATGATGTGTTCTCGGGAAGACGAAGTTGGCACTCACGGCAGATCATACTGCACGTAATTTGACGAGCGACTGTGCATGGTTGGTTCGCAAACATTACGTCGAACCTGATATAGGCCACACCGGAAACATCCTGGTGTCGTTTGGTGGGTCATAGATGATTCACCGTCATTCATCCCATATCGATCTCGGCACCATCATAGAATTGTTCAGCGGGCAGGTGCTTAACTTCATTGTTTTGAGAAACTTTCGTGCTGGCAGCGAGTCAGGCCCAAAGGAAAGTGACTTTTCTTATGCAGCATGGAAGCAGCATCACCAGTGTCAAAAGAACAGCGAGAAGAAGGCTGGAAAATGGAGGTTGAGGCTGCCCTCAACCTCTTCAGCAGGTCTCTTGAGCGGACAACCTCCGCTACACCACGGTGCTTTGCGACGGGGACAGCCGCAGTTACCTTGCGCTACAAGATGATAAGGGTTATAGTTATATCCCAGTGGAAAAAGAGGACTGCATTAATCATGTCTAAAAGCGTATCGGGACTGCATTGCACTACTTTACTGCAAAACAAAGAGGTCCTGGCCTTGAGAGTCTCAGGGAAAACAGCCACTTGAGAGGAGACCTGATCTCCAATCACCAATTATTATGGGTGCGCTTTGAAGACCCACAGTGGTGATGTTGATACTATGTGCACAGCAGTGATGGCTACTTATCATCACATCAGATTTAATAATGATGTGGCAAACCACTCTCTGTGGCCAGCTGGCCCGAGCTCCTGGTCTAAACAAAATGCGGCAAAGGCCAAGGGGGAGCCCATTCCCAAACATCATCGAAAGCTGCCTGCACATGTCTACCAAGCCTTACCTCCCATTTACGAGCACTTGTCAGACTAAAAGTTGTTGCAACGATGCCAGCTTGGGAAAACCCAAAACAACAATGAATGCCTGCATTCAATGATCTGGGCGCTGGCACCAAAACAGCGACATGCTTCTCTATTCACAGTGGAGGCATTTGTGGCAGAAACAGTGCTCAAGTTCAACGCAAGCAACGAAAGGGCATCAGAAGACATCGTGAAAGAGCTGAGCCTAAAAGCCAGCTGGAAAAGCTGCACCTGATGGCTGAAAAAGATCGACGGCGCACGGCAGCATCAGCCATGCATCAGACAAGCAAATGAAAACATGCACGAGTCACTGAAAAAGCACCACACAGGGCCTCATAGTCATATGCCCGGTGCATACTGAGCTCCTTCTAGAGCAATTATGTAAACAAATGAGTTTTGTTTGTTTTTCTCAGTTTTCCTAAAAGATGTCTTTTAGTCATTTTACTAGTTTGTCAAGTTGATATCTCACGATCTAGAACAGCTAGAGAAACAATTTTTTTAACATAAAGCCGAATCAGTGTAATACAAAGTGCTGACATTAGAATTTCCATTTGCTGTCCATATAAGGTGGGCATGGGTTTTAAGGATAACGTGGGTTATTTCTTGAACAAATTCGATGAAACTGCAGAGCTTTGTTCAGTTTCTTGAGCTTGTTTTAGCTATCCAACTATATTCTATGCAGGTCAGTTATTTTGTGAAATAATTAGTCATTACAATGTGTTGTTTGCCTAAAAGATGAAAATTAGTGCACATAAATGTGCATAGTGATTACCACATATATGGATATTAGAAAGCCTAAGGAAGGCAACCCTGCAAGCTAAGCTGAAATCGAACAAGTACTTCTCGAATTACAGGACAATAAAGTTCATTGTCTGTATATATCTAAAAACAAAGATATTTTTCATTAAAATTTTTAAAAATTGGAGCTGCACATTAAAATCGAATATCAGCGGTGCTTTCTGTGCACATTTCACTACATTGTGCAAGAAGAATTATAGCTCTAGCTGTCCTAGATCCATTCTCACAGAAGAGGCAAACAAGCAGTGGTCAAAAGTGGTCAAAATCTGTGTTCTGAGAAAATGAGAAAACACCGTTAAAACTTTATTTCGCCGTTTCGAGTGAAAAATATCATGACACACATACTTTTAGTCAGTTAATATGCACTGGGCATGTAATTGAACTAAATGTTAACATGCGCGTGTCGTTTCTATCAAGTTCTGCAGTAAGTTGTTGCCTTGTGCTCATCTGTTGACAAGCCTGCTTGACTGTACTGACACCAATGCGCGCACATTTGGCGGGCGTCACCCGCGATCATCGCTTGACACAGCGATGTTTTTTGGCTCGCCCAGGTTGAGTTACACATAGATGTCACAGACTGAAATCGTGCACCCGCTCATCAATTTCGAGGGTGCAAGAGCAGCGAGATGTTAGTTTCCTTTTCGCGTAAGATTGCCACAATTTCAAATGGAGACCGCGATGTGATAAGTTCATCGTTGCGACGCGTTGTTAAAAGCACTCTACCTGTTGCCAGTAGCCTCGATTGTGCTGGCAGCAAGCCCGTTCACTGTGAACAGAATCATTTTTTGTTGTTTGTCGATGTGCGGCGAACTCCACTCTAACGACCTGTCACGCAGTTCACACATGAACAAGGGCGTTTCATCAGACAAAAGGAACCGCGGCATCGGGGCGTTTAGCGATAAGATTGAGCTTCCGTTGCATCACTGCAAAGATTGATATCTCTCGTAGCTTCACTACTGCTTTGCACTTGCCGTCCTCTAACTATTGAGGCTGCAAAACAGGGCCGCTTTCAGTGACGCTGTCGGTAACCGATGGGCTCGTAGGTCCAGCGTCAGTTAGGCCTACCCCAGTGACTCGACTAGGGACTCGGCGATCACTTCATTGACCACCGCAAGTTTGTCAACCTGATTGCCCTGAGCCATAGCAGGGCTCTTTTTGATGCTTTCAGCGAGCAATCACCACACTTACTTCACAATTTTGTGTGGCGCGAAACTTTTTCACCGCAGCAGGCAGTCGACAGTACCACGACGAAATGGCACAGGCCTGTGGGCGTCTTGATGGTGAAGCAGACGCCGGAAATGCCACTTGGCCAATTGGATACCTAGGCTTTGTCACGTGCCCCAAGTAGCCAATAGAATTGCACGCTGGTACTTCTCGATGAGGCATGTTTGCTGAAGAACAAATAAGCAAGGTGAGCGGCAGTGCAGGAAATTAAAGATGAGAAACGGACCTTTAAAACAAGACCAAGATGGCCACGATAGCTCATGTGTAATGGCTACGGTTCCCTCGGCGCGGCAAAAAGCGTGATTTCAGGGGTGGAAGCGGGCTTCAGTCTTTTGTAGCAGCTTAGGGAGCAGGAATATTAAGGTTTTGGAGCAGATATGGAGCAGTGAAAGGGGAGTTTTTGAGCAGCTCTGGAGCATCAAAAGATGTACAGTCGAACCCCGCTACAACGAAACTCACGGGACTGGAAAATATTTCGTTGAAGCGAGGAGTTCGTTGTAGCGAAAGTGAAAAAAAATATAGCTGATCTGAGCTAGCTAAACAAACGAACGTTTGTTCTTAAAGTTAATAGAGTGTCCGCTGCTTCCTATTCTTTCCCAGCAGTGTCACGACGCGATTCACAGTCATGCATAGCGAGGCCATGGTGAAAACCGCTGAAATAAGGCCTACAACCCCATTCGTAAATGTACCAAACAGCTGCATTAACACATTAACACCAGCAGCCGTCCGCCATCAAATTGTATCCGACAACGCCGAAATGGAGACGTGGTATCGTGGAGCAGTGACTTTTGCCTTATTCTATGCCATTCTTATCATCTGAATCTCGCGGCTGGCTGATTTGGTTGATAATGCGGACGAACAGCCACTCTGATTAGGTACCACACTGGCCAAGCGCGAATAAAATGATAAGCATTGGAATCCGAAAAGGCATCGCTCCGCGGTTGCACGCAGCAGCTGCGTGAAGGAAACCATGAACTGAGTGACTGAGCTTCAGCTTCGTATCAATTGCGGCTCGAAAACAAGCCAGTGGCAAAAGCAGGGCCATCCTACATAAGCAGGGCAGTCTCAGTGGCATCGCTATCGAGCAATGGCGGCACCCATGTTTGCTGAACAGCAGCGGTTTCTGGTGGTGCCAACGCCTGTTTCAGAGTTCGTCGACATACTTTCAGGTCTAAAAATGCACCAAAGTGTTAAAGATTGGGTTTCCTGTATAGCAATAAATATCTGAGCCTGGAATTGCATCATAAAATTTCATTGAAGCTGCACCACAGAAGAAAAAGTGTTCGATGTGGCGACAATATTCATGCACTGACTCCTATGAACTGCTGATGGGGAACCGTGAATTTTTCATAGTAGCGGAAGTTTCGTTAAAGCGGCGTTCATCGTAGCGGGGTTCGGCTGTATTTTTGAGCATCAAAATTTAGTTTTGGAGCAGATTTCTGGGATCACACATCACTTTTAATAGGAATTTTCGTTTTTCATAAAACCAAAAAATTTCAGTGGTTTTTACTATGCATTCAATGCTGGTCAAGTGGCGAGACTTATCCCAAATTGATAAATATATTAAATCTTACAACATCAAAGCTGAAAGGACAGCAACTCAAAAAAAAAAACATAAGCGGCACTCTGAACAACTACCAAACTTCAGACGAATGAAAAAAAAATTGATGTTAAAATGTGGCAATGTTCAAGATGTGAATAAAACACCATATCCAACATGAACAGCAAATCAATTAGACTAGAGATGAACTAATAAAAGCTATTTTCATACTAAAACAATAGGGCTTTATAAAAAGGAATGTAAAGAATTTATGTTCCTGTCAGTGAAGTGCCACAGCCGACATGAGAACTGTGAAGAAATTTAGATGGGCTCGCCGTGCCATTAGAGAGTTTTATAATAACGTTTGCAGGCGCTGCGGGCATGGCTGGTGCCACATGAATTCTATAATAGCGTTAGCACTCCTGCAAACCACAACACATGAACGCAGCAACGCCGTAGCCTCGAAACCAGTGTTTGTGGGTCGCACACACTGCCCGCTATTTCAGATTTTCTGCGGCGGGCCGCATGCGCATTGGTAGCGACCGCACCGCAAGTGCTCGCGGTGCCTTATTCTAAAACTCCCTATTGCTAGGCAATTGAGTAGTTTTTTTTTATATTACAATATGAACTACTATATGGGCACTTGATAAGTTTTTGCCATCGCTGCCATGCTCCGCGTAAACTACAAGTTGGTAACATTCCCCGTGCATCGTACGTTCTACCCGTGCGTCAGATTGCGCAAGCTGTGGTGGTGAGCGCTGCTCAAGCAGAGATCAAATGAGGCAGCCGATCTCCGTCGCTCACTCAAATGACGGCGCGCGCGTTAGTATCCCGTTGCGTGTTACACCTGCCGTCAGATGCTCAAGTAGAGATAAAACACGCCACCCACTTTGAACGAGCATAAAAAAAGACCCGGGAGAGGGGGGGTAGGGGTGTTTGAGCAGCAGCGGTGAGCTTTAATTCTAAGGCGTGGTTGTGATATGCTGGCGCATGTGCTATCGGCAAGCATCAGTGCACGGCTCATGAACTCTTCTACATGGCAAGCTCTCAACGGGAAGAGATTATGAGATAAGAGCATTTCTCCCTGGAGCGGCCAATCTTATTCTCTTACACCAGCGTTTTGTAGAGTGTCGCGATGTCGAATCCAAAAGAATTAACTTTCAGCCTTCTTGTTGTCTCGAGGTCGTGACGTTGACGAAGGCAGCAGCCACTGTTTTTACGAGTGAACCTTTCATTTGGGCGAACCTGTGCCCGGAAAACGAAACGTCACTCTACAAGCAATACACGCTGTAGACTGATGACAGCAAATCAGAGCGTCAGCCGTCGATAAGCAGCCAAGTGCGTCGGCATTTATACATGTGCCATCAAATATTTCAGCGTTATCGCTAGCGGCCACGAAAGTTCCAGAACTCTAATGTATGCGTTGTGCGCGTAATCTCATCGGAAGTTTCCAAGATTATCTAGATTGTTCCCAGTCATTCTGGTGCGGTTTGCGCAAGGTACATGCGTAATGATGTGGTAGCGAAAATAGAAAGGAGCAAGTGCAGCATTAGCATTACAACATTACAAATTCTTATTACTGCAGTCATCACTTCGCCGGTGAAACTAATTTTTAGTGTTTCTTTCTTTTTTAGTTTATATACTTTGGCTAACAGCTTTGCTGTTCAAACATATATAAAGTCGCATAATGAGGTATGCACACAAACACCACCATAACGGGATTCATGCATGAACCGAATACGACGTGACTAGTGAAACAGAACCAATAGATGCGACCAAACTAATTTGATATGGGCGCAGTCGCCTCCTTAGTGTAGCACATGCGGGTTGCTCGGTCAATGATAAAACTCGACTAAATGTGGTGTTGCATACGCAAATTGCCGTTTAGGAGCAGCAGGTCAAATTGGCGCAAAATGGCACGAATGGCACAGCACTTCCACCCCTGCAATTTTAGCGTCCATTCTTACAGGGGTGGTATACATTGATTTTGCACCAAAAATAATGATGCGAGAAGCTAGAAACTTCTCAGATTAATGCAAAAAATAAGTACAGATGCTGATCAAAAAGATTTTTTTGCGATTTTCAGCCTTCTAAGATTCGTGTTTACCCTTGAACTTCAAAAGTTATTCAATTTCTTTGTATGTGACAGCAATCACAGAAATCTTGAACTTTCACTATTTGCAGAATCACTAGTCCTGCTTTGATTTGAAATCAGCTTGCAGCATTGCACTCATGGCTAATTGCACTGTCAGCTATGCAATTACATTCACCTTTTGATAAGCACTTTCTTTCCTATTGTCTCCGAAAACAATAGAGTGGCAGCTCAGTGTATCTTCTAAATTATTTGACTTACAAAACAATTTTTGCATATTTGAAATCCGCAGGAAAAATACATAAGCATGTATATTTTCATCATGTTTGGTATAAAAATGCAGAAAATATATCCACACGCCATGTCCCCCCTTAACACTGGAACCTTCTGCGTCTATGTGCAATATTAAGAAGCATAAGAAGTAACCAACGCTCGCTAAACTCGGCAGGCACACGACAAAGCGACCATTTCCTCTGCCACTTTATGTTGTCTGTTTATTTCTTTCGCCATTTGGTTATGCAATGAAGGTGAGTGGACTTTTATTTTAGAACATAATACGCATGGATGAAATCCAATTATAAATGTTTTCTTTTAGAGGAACTTTATTTATGCAGTCGTATTCACTTTTGAGCCGAAGCCTCGCTCAACACCAGCCAACACAAGCCTAGCAGACACATATACCGCCACTTCCGGCACTCCAACGAATTAAGAAATTCACATAGACGGTGGCGCCACATTTCCCTCTAGGTATTTTTGTGAGAAACTATGCGAAATTCAATTCCGCAAATTTCTTTTTAACAGTGAAGCACAATAACCATTAGACCACTATGGCGGTTGTTAGAAAAAGACACATGGCATTTTCTGCAAAGACCCACTGGGTGCAAATGTCTGCATTTCCATAGCAGCCACATTATTCTTAACCTCCTAAAAATGAAACACACTTTTGTTTCCAGCTCATGTTCTTCTCACAGCACACTCCATTCCAGAGACAGGTTGGGGTGTAGGTGTGAGTTTTTTTTTTTTTTTTAATATACTGCAGGCTTACTCGGCCCTTGCAGGAGTGGTTACATAAGACAAAAAAAGCAGTCATAAACAAAAATCAATGGCTTGTACTTTAGACACAAAGGATTCCACGGTGGTACTTTGCACAACACTATCAGGCAACTTGTTCGACCTAGAAATACCTGAGGAAAAGAGCGAATGTTTATGTAGGTTGACCCGACTAGAAGGTCGACGCGACTAGAGTTAACATGAAAACTGTGTTTCAGTGATAGTTATGACGTGGATCTTGAAATCATGAACATCTTCAGTGAGGCTCTATCTGCTTCAACAAAAAACCCACAGGCTTTCTACATATCTTCAGTCACATGAACTTGTAGTGAAGTGCACCATGGCACAGCAGGTGCACTATCGCAGACCAACATTTCTTTCCCTTCATTGCCAGCAATTGCGCGGAAAAGACCTGATCCCTGAGTTGAATTCACAATAAAGTTAGTTGATATAGAGACTCTCAGCAACACGCTTCGTCTCTGCGTCACTCCCGCATACCAACAATTGGTCACCCATAGTCCCGAACATGGAACAACACGACACCATCGCCACCCCAACAGTGGCTTTATTAGACATGAAGCTCCCTCCCTTCAGGACCAGTGATCTAACACTTCAGTTCATCCAGGCGGAAGCTCTGTTCGCCACACGTCGCATCACCGCCGACACCACTAAATACCACTACGTAGTGGTCGACAATCCACCTGCCACAGTGAGTGAAGTGCGTGACATTCTGCTTGCCCCACCAGCAGATCTTGCATATCAAGTGCTCAAAGAGGCACTAATTTGCCGTCTCACCCTTTCGAAGCTGGAGTGCCTACGGCAGCTGCTACACAAGGCCGAGCTGAGTGACCGCCGACCAAGCCAGCTGTTGCACCAGTTGCAGCAACTAGCGGGCGACAAAACAAGCCTCGACAGTCGCCTGGTGCGGGAGCTTTTCCTCCAAAGATTGCCTACAACCGTGCAAATAGGCGTCACGGCCTAGAGAGACAGATGTCCACAAAATCGCCGAAATAGCTGACCGACTCATGGCCGTCTCCCCACCAGCAGTTGCCAAAGTGCTTGTCGAAGCCTCGCCGTCTCCCGCTTTGCTGGAGATTCGAGCAGAAATTTCTTGCTTCGCCAACACTGTCGCGGCGCTACAGTCAAATGGAAGCCAAAGAACACAGTGGCATGCTGCAGAACAACAGTGACAGCTGTGGTAATACCATCGTAAGTTCGGTGACACTGCACGGAACTGTGTGCCGCTGTGCGAGAAATCGGGAAATGCACAGAGCCAGCGCCGAGGGTGACAAGTGCCACCGGCTCAGAGGAAAGTAGCCCGTGTGTTTTCTTTCTGACTGATCGCGAGAAGGGCACCTGCTCCTCGTCAACACTGGGGCAGAGGTCAGCGTGCTACCGGCGTCACCTGCCGATCGCAAAAGCATGAGCTCTTTGCCATTGCAGGCTGTAAATAACACCGCTATACCAACGTACAAGCACCGCTCTTTGTCAGTAGACCTGGGCTTCAAGTGCAAATTTAGGTGAACATGTGGGGTAGCCGATGTCAAATTTACTATCCTTCGAGCGGACATCTTGCGGCACTTGGAACTGCTTGTTGATGTACGCAACTGGTGCATACAGGATCTCCTCTCAAAAACAGAAGTGTGCGAATCATTTGTGGTGGCCTTCTTCCTGCAGTAAACTAACACAGGCCAAGCATGATGATGATGATAATGTACAGAGTTGAAGCATAAATAGTTTCTGGAGCCGGCAAACGTAAAATATGCATAAGAAACATCCAATGCAATCTTACATGGAGCATTTTTATATTCCACTGGTAGATTTAATTGGTGCAATCTGAGTGCAGGATTCTAGCAACCGCTTCACGTCTTTCAGCCAATAACGTCATTAGCAATCATGGCGAGTTGACAGCTCATTACGGCCCATTTTCGTAATGCTAGTCGCTCCAACATAGCTGGGAAAAGAGAAAATGCAAGAGTGACTCACCAGGTGTTCTGGTGGCGGCAGCCACAGTGCCAATGACAGTGCTGGGTGCAGCATCTTCACGCACTTGAAAGGCATAGCGTGGTCTCTGGAACAAGGGTGGCTGCTGACCCCGACCTAGCACACTGACATAGACACGGGCATTGAGCAGCGACTGCAGGCCGCCTCCATCTTGCGCGGCCAGTCGGAGCTCATGCAGGGGCTGCGACCTTGTCAGCCTCCCAACCACCAGCAGCTCGCCTGCAGTGAAACAATAACACACATGTCACTTTGTATCATGACTGTGAAAAAATAAAATTTACCATGTTTTTTTTTTGGCTCAGTTCGTACTTTTTTTTATAAAATGGCACCATCAATTCACTTCACTGGTGCTTCTTGATTTCCCAAATTGCATGGAAAAAAAAGGTTGACTGAAAGAGGCTTCACCCCATTGCCGAAATGTCATCAGACCCGTCAGATGAGATGCCACTTTTCGTTTCCGCAAAGAAATCTACATAGCTGTTGTTTGGTGAGAAATTGTCAAAACTGTTTTAGTGATTCTGAGTACGAATATAGTGTTTCATTCCCGGAGTAAAAGAAAGTGTTTCTTTTAAAAGTGCTTTCATTCCCCTGTGGTGAGGAGGAAGCCGTATTATACGCAGAGTTCTTAGAAGTTATATTAAAATGACAGGGCAAGACACAAATGGCACATGGGCAAAGGAGGAAAGTGTAAATTTAAGGGCTTGTTTTCTTGTTTCAACTCAATATTAACGAGAACTAACAGACAATGATATCAGGAAAAGTACAGGGGATGCTGTACGAAGCAACTGTAATATAAATGTTAGAAAAGAGAAGTGCACAAAAATATGACTTGCCATCGGCAGGATCCGAACCTGCGACCTTCAAACAATGAATCCGATGCTGTACCACTGAGCTACAGTGGCACTCTGCCCCTCCTCCACTTGATAGAGTACATCATAATCATCATCAGCCTGGCTACACCCACTGCAGAACAAAAGACTCTCCTATATTCCGCGAGTCAACTCAGTCTTGTGCTTGCTCCTGCAACTTTATACCCGGACACTTCCTAATCTCCTCTGCCCACCTAACTTTTTGTTACCCCTTTACCTGCTTGCCTTCTCAAGGAATCCAGTCTGTGACCCTTAATGACCAGCGGTTATCTTGCCTTCGCGCTACGTGCCCTGCCCATGGCCATTTTTTCTTCATTTCGACTATAGTGTGCTTAACACTCGTTTGTTCCCCGAAGGCAACTATGGGCCCCTCTAACACTAACTACGCCTTGGGTTAGTGAGGAGTACGGCCGTTAGACCTAGCCAAGAGCACGGCCAGACGCGGCAGCTGGTGGATCTTCCGTACCCCGCAGCCGACAACCAGGCACTGAAAATGCCTTCCACCATAATCCTGAAGGGAATAGAAGTAAACACGGAGGTCTTCGACAAACCAGGATGGGCCACCGCCGTGGGACGCTGAAGACAGAAGACTCCGTCAAATGAGGAGCTGGCTGCTGAGACGGTCGAGCACAGCAATTAACCGAAGCACCCCAGGGGCTCCAAAAGGAGTCAATCGACACTGCACCGGGGATGGTATCCGCTTCCAGACTACCCCGCCTACCGAAAGAACAGATCAGAGTAATCAAGAGACTGAGAGGAGGATTGGACATAGCCAGAGTGGACCTCGTTCTGCTGGCGAGAGCTGTCATCATGGCCACCAAGATCACCGGCAAACAATCATGGGAGGACACTATCTGCCCCAACAAGATGCAAAACATCATCGTTATTTCTACACCACACCAAAATAATGCCACAGCATACGTAAAGGTGCAGGAACTGCGCACAAACCAAGGCTTGTTCGAAGTTGCTGCATACGTGGCCTCACCTGATAATACATGCAATGACGTCATCAAGAACGTTGAGCTCTCCCTTGACGATGCAACGCTCAAATGCATTATTGTGTACAATTGAAATCCCACTGCCATCGAGGCAAGACGCATTAAAAAGATCAATGTCATTGCAATCCTCTTCGACGGGTTACGCGTTCAGAGCACAGTGATGTGGGGAACCACTACCACGTTCCCTGCTCACTCTACAAGCGACAAGTCAATGCTTGCAGAACGTGCAGAGGAGTTAGTCATCGCGCCGATGTTTGCTGGCACGCAAACGCAACGAGCAATAACTGTCACAACTGCAGTAAAACGCTACAAGAAGATGGCATGCATCACTGCGAGCCAAAATGCAAGCTGTGAAATCGCATTCACTCCACTTGGGATCGCGAATGCACAAGACGTTTCCACATTCCGTACATAGTGAGGAGGGGAAGAAGACGCAGAAAACACAACAACGTCAAGACGCGCCAACATCCATCACGTTCAAGGAACCCGGCCACAACCAGGTGCCGGGGTCCCAGAACATGTCGAGCATCTATTCCTGTTCTCCATCTTGGGGCCATCCCAACCCACACGGCTTTCCCGATCCAGAGGGCATTCCCGATCCAGAGGGCGTTCCCGATCCAGGGGGCATTCTCGTTCTAGAATGGGCCCCTCGACCCTCGAAACAACAACCACCTGCCATCTCGGGAGTGCTCCAGATCTCGATCGAGAACAAGACCAGCAGCCGTGCCCCAGTAGCAGCAACAGCAGCCGAACGACGGCTCCTGGGCCAGCAGGGTTGGAGGTGCGTCTCGAAGCACATGTAGCAAGCCCACAGGTAAGGCACAGCCAGAGCATGCTCTCGGTTCTCGCATACCAGCACTTGAGCAAGAAAACAGGGCCCTCGAGAAGGAGCTTGAAGAGCTCCGGGCCTCAGTAGCTAGACTAGAGAGCGACCACGGAATTAACCATTCGAGCTCACCGGCACCACCGACAACATGCATAGAGCAAACGATCCAAACCACACACAAACGCAAAGCCGTGGAAAGTGACAGTGATACGACAGAGGAGGTCGAGATGATCTCGAATGAAAAAGAAGCCCTACTGACAAACGCAGAGTTTGTGCTAACTAAACTGAACGACAAAATTGATACGTTGCCGAACATGCTTGCCAACTTTATGGAAAACTTCAAGACTTACAATGACAAATCAGAGTAGAGGTTCATGAGAAGATGGTAGCCAACACACCTGTGGCGATTGCTTCTCAGAACCTAAGCGCGGACAAACGAGTGGTTATGGCAAGTGTGCCGAGCGTCACTTCTAGGGCTAGTTCGACGAGTTGAAGCACGCAATCTCGCGGAGGAAACAAGCCGCAAGGCACGCAAGCTGCTAATGCAAAATGGCCACTGACCCTAACAACATTAAAATCCGGCAACGAAACTGTAACTCACTTCAGAAACACAAAGCACCACTAACACAAATATTGCTAGCCTGTAAAGAAAAGACGCATATAATATTGCTTCAAGAGTGTGGAGAAATCAAAACTGCTAAGGGAATTGGCACTCAGGGGTACAGTGTAGCCAGGCCGACCCTGCACCCAGAGCAGAATAAGACGAGAGGAGTGGCTACCTTCATCCGAAAGGACATAATGTTCTCCAAAAGGAACGCCCCCGTATACAAAAAAGACGTGGAAACAGTCCTGGTGGAAATCTTACCAAACAGGGCTGTTAAAAGAAGCATCTTTGTGCTCAACATTTACAGTCCTTTATCAGATAAAAAAAGAGACTTCAGCAAACTGCTTACTTTCGCGGTAAAAATGGCGGGAAACAATCTGCTAATAGTAGCGGGCGTTTTTAACGCCAGGACCACCGAGTGGGGATACTTAAAAAGCGAAGGCAAAGGCACCAAATTAGCAGAAAGCACAAATGCACTTGGCCTACAGTTTATAAACAACCTTGCCCTCCCTTCAAGAAGAGGTACCTAACTTAGTACAACAGGACAGAATGCCCAACTTGACCTTTACCAAGAATGTCAGAGCTATCTGGGACAACCTCACCGAGGCTAAAGCACCAAGAAAATTCAAAGTCACGGACTGGGACCAGTTCCATAAAATAAAGGAGAAGGGCAGCACAGAACTATTGTATGAAGCTCACTTAAATGAATTAAAAATTGCAGCAAATGAGGCCATTGATGAAGTCGAGATAGATGAATCCATCCAGGCCATGGACTCACACCTGGCCAGTTTACTGCAGAAAAAGCATGACCTAAAAGATGCGTGGCATAAAAACAAGCTCAATAGACGGTTACACACAAATATCATGGACATTGGCAGCGAGATTGAATCTCCCACCAAAACACTCTCCACGCAGCAGTGGAACAACACATGTGACGAACCGAATGGCAAAATGCGGAAAGGGAGCAAATGGGGGCTGCTCAAACACCTTATGGGGGACAGCGACAAACCGACCAGAGGCGGCACCCAGCAGCAAATCGAACGATCGGTGCACAAGCATGCCCAGGAACATGGCGGATCCCAAGCTCTCCTCACAACGCTAGGCGAAAAATACCTCCCATTGGAAAGAAAAGCAGCAGCCTGGGAAAACGAAAATCCCTCATACATAGGTCAACCGCAAAAAAAAGTGGACGAACCATTCAGGGAAGCTGAAATACGGTACGCTCTACAGCAACTCAATGGCAGATCGGCACGAGAGTCAGATGGCATCGACAATAAACTGCTACAGAATTAGATGATACAACAATCGTAACCATTACTGAGAAGATATGGGAAACGGGTAACTGTGCCACAAGAATGGCGTAGTGCGAAGTTTTCGCTCATCCCGAAACTGGGAAGCCGCTGAGCATCGATAACTTAAGGCCCACATCACTCACATCATGCGTAGGAAAAGTAGCTGAGCATGCAATACTCTACCGTATCACGGGTCAGATTGAAAGCAATGGGCTCTTTCTACACAGCATTTTTGGCTTCCGCAGTGCACTGTCTACATAAGACGTCGTGTTGATGTTAAGGCAGCACATAAGTTACAGACTCCTCCACACCCCCAAAGCCATATTAGCCCTGGATCTGGCCAAGGCCTTTGACACGGCGAAACATGAACACATTCTGGGATAAATATTGCACAGGAACTTTGGCGACAAATTCTACAACTATATTAAAGCCTTTCTGGCGAACAGAACTGCCACCATACGCATAGAAAAGTAATGTGGCGAACCCGAACAACTCGGAAATATCGGCACCCCCACAAGGTTTAGTGCTCTCGCCACTGATCTTCAATGTGGTGATGCACATGTTGTCGAGAAGCTCGCTCAAATCCCCTCCGTGCACCATGCCATATATGCAGATATTACAATATGGGTCCCAGATGGCCAGTCATAAGATGGCCAGTCTTAAGCCAACTGGACTCGCACTCTCCCCCGCCAAATCTACTCTTAACGCTTTTCGACCCTCAACCAGATTCAGAGAAAGAGAAGCAGCAAGTATTGCTCAGAGCTGAGAACAACCAAATGATACCTCAAGTATATATGGTTAAGGTTGTGGGGATCGAGAGCGCCCTCCTACCTGGCACCTCGTTCCCCAGCTGCCGCGTACGCGCCGACCCCATAGCTTGGGCGCGCATAAGCACCGGAATTCGCCAAGATGGCTGCCAGGGTGCCTCTTGGTCTGTGCGAGTCAAGCGTCGGCTTCATCCCACGCTGGCATGTCCGGACAGGCTACGCTGACACGCTGCGCGGGCCTACGTCACAACACAGCGCCATTTCCCTTTGGGCCGCGCGTGACATCCTCCTTTCCTACAAGCTATGTTGCGCCTGATGATTCGCTCGTCGCGGCAGATGCTCTCAGGCCTCCACGAGAGGTTGACGCGCTGCTGAGGGGGCGGCTTCTCGTTCGTGCGTTCGACTTCGGCCCTTGTGCGGGAGTCGTCGCGCCCTAGGCAAGCGTACTTGCTCGGTCTTGCGGAGTTTCCTATACGGCCTGCAAGCCCGTGAGTATCGCACTGTGCTGCATCTTGGGTTAATAAACCCATTGTTCTTGTTTTTCTGCCTCGTGCGTGGTTTCTGCGCCGTGTCGGAGAAAACGACGAACCCGGCCGCAGCGTCGTCGCATCCCTACACGGTTGCGCTTAGTAGGTAAGCCTAGTTCAAACCTATCTCCACAAGGTACTAGGACTAATATTAAGTGCCGAGGATGGCCACAACACAGAGGCACTCAAGCCCCTTGAAAAAAGCACGAACAATTTTGCAAAGGGCATTGCTGGAATCGCCAACAAGAAAGCAGGCCTCCTAGAAGAAAACATCATAAAGGCGTATCACACCTTTCTCGTAAGTAACCTAGCATACGCTTTCTTGTTTCTGAAACTTACAAGAGTGAAATCAAAAAGGTCAACTCCATGCTCCTCAGGGGACTGAAAACGGCACTTGGCTTGCCCAATATCATGAGCAACGAGAAGTTTGAGCAACTTGGTCTGCGCAACACAGCCAAAAAAATTTTTAAAGTTCAGGGAGTGGCACAGATCACGTGCCTATCAATGACGCAGGCAGGCCATCTCATCATCCGATACACGGGCATTTGCCCAATGTTCCAACCATAGAAAAAACCAAACTTAACAATAACCTGAAGAAACGCATTAGGGTTGAGCAAATTCCCTGCTACGTTCACCCAACGTTCAACAAAGGCCGAAGAAAGAACAGAGCAAGGGCGCTCATAAACAAGGCAAACAAACACAACACGCACACATTATTCGTAGATGCCACCCGCTACTGCGGCACGCAGGCGTTTGACATAGCAGTCGTTGACATGGACGGAAACCTCATAAACACAGCAACCGTCGAAACAAGCCATGTCCCCGAAGCAAAGCAGAGGAAATGACGATCGCGCTAGCCATGCAGAGCTGCCAAGCCCATTCCACAATATACATCGACTCCAAGACGGCGACAAGATTGCTCGCGGCTGGCCTAGTACCTAGAAGCACTGCAAAACTCACCGTCAATGCAATAAGAGAATACGAGAGCAAGGAAACCCTCATTGAAGAAGGGAAAGCTCAAATCCATGTATCCTGGTTCCCAGCCCACATGGGCTAGATACTGGGACTCGACCACTGCAATTCCAACAAAGAGGTCAACCGCCTGGCGCGTGAGCTCACACGTCGCGCCGCGGCCAATTACCCCTCGAGGAGTGGGCGATACAAGAATCTCTGCAGCCAGTACAAAGCACTTACATACCAAGAGATCATGTCACATTACCGGGGACAAAGATGCCCCTTCCCAACGTCGCACCCAAAACTTAACAAAGTACAAGCTCTAACTCTAAGAAGATTGCAAACACGTACGTACATGACACCATTCACCTTACATAGAGTCGACCCCGACACACCACCCACATGCTCACTTTGCAACCATTCCTAACGCAACTTGGAACACATGCTTTGGCTGTGCCCTACATACAGGGCAGCACAACTAAACACCCAAGAGGCTCGGCAGCAAGTATTCAAGAGCAACGATTACAAGCAGCAACTTAAGGCGGTCCAGAGGGCCCGGGACATCGCTACAAGCCTTTGGCTGCCAGTGCCATCCTGGGCCGAGCCTCCAGGCCGATTTATTGGCCCCTACTCAACCTCCTCAAGATACTTTCAATAAAGTCAATCTCACTCACTCACTCAAATTAAGTTGGACCCTCTTTGTAATCCTCCAAGTTTATGCTCCATAGATAAGTACCGGTAAGAAGCAGCTGTTATATACCTTCCTCTTGAGAGATAGCGGCAATCTACCTCTCAAAAATTTTAGAATGCTTGCCGAATGTGCTCCACCCCATTCTTATTCTGCTAGTTACTTCAATCTCGTGATTCGGCTTCACAGTTACTACCTGCCCTAAGTAGACGTACTCTTTTACAACTTTAAGTGCACTGATACCTACCTCAAAGCGCTGTTCTCTTCAGAAGTCGTTGTACATTACTTTCATTTTCTGCAGATTAAATTTAAGACCTACCTTACTGCTCTCTTTGTACAATTCAGTGATCATGAATTGCAATTCATCCCCTCAGTTACTCAGCAATGCAATGTCATCGGCGAAGCGAAGGTTACTGAGGTACTCTCAATTACCTCGTACCTCTAACTCTTCATAGTAATAAGGGCTGCAGCGCGAGCACGAATGTGCTAGAAGAAACAGACAAAGTCGAGGTACGGAAGGCAAAAGAGGACAACACGAGCGCTGTTGTCCTCTTTTGCCTTCCGTACCTCGACTTTGTCTGTTTCTTCTAGCACATTCGTACTCGCGCTGCAGCCCTTATTACTATGAATTCAAACCAACTAGCCCAAATCGCCATTCTTCTCTAACTCTTCCCTTTCTAGGCCTCTGAAAACCTCCTGTAAGCACGAGGTAAATAGCATTGGAGAGATTATATCCCCTTCGTTTTACACCCTTCTTTATTGGTATTCTGCCGCTTATATATTCGTTTCTTTTATTTAGATTATTTTTGATAATTTTTTGCACTTGTTGCTTTTCTTTTGTTCAAACCTTTGTTTCCAAATGATAAATCATTTTTTACAATGAGGAAACTTTTCTTTCTGATTTCATTTTTCAATTAAATGTAAATCAAACATTCGCTGAGCTGCTGTGAGCCCTTGTAAATGGGGGCGGCAGGCACATAAACCTGTCGAAAGACAGCTATCATTCGCCGCTCCTTGATCTGTATGAAATGAACACAAATAAAGTTGATTAATTGGTTGATTCATTCATTATGGAGCACATGGTGGCAGTTGATCCACTGTAGCTTTCTTGCAGGATGTTTATATATGCTTCGACTCCCCGATTCCGTAGTGTCTGCATGACTGCTGATATCTCTGCTGAATCAAATGCTTTCTTGTAATCTATGATGTAATCTTGTAAGCTATGTATAGTGGTTTGGTGTATTTTCAGTATTTCAGGGGTGGAACAGGGTACATGAATTTGGGAGCAAGCAAAAATACTTTTTGTAGCAGGCTTGGAGGAGTCACAAGGGCCTTTTCGACCAAGTTTAGAGCAGTAAGAACATTCAGAGCAGATTCAGCCCCGCTAAAAGCACTTGTGAAGCTACATTTGTTTCATGCTGCATTTTTAAACACTCAGCTAAATTGTGCAACAGCCTTAATATTGCGACAGAAATTATATGGACACTCCGAATGGGTTTTCGCGATTGCGGACATTTTCCCTATAAATTCCAAATTAATAACATATTCCCACACATTGGATGTTCTATCCATGAGTAAAAGCGTGCAAGCAGGGGCGACAAATGAGGCTGAAGCAGAGGTTGAACGATCCGGCCTATCTGCGATAGCATTCGATATCCCCGCCCAGGAGGCCTGTAGTCGAAGCAGAGAGGAAGCGCTCTCCCCGTCTTGGAAGGGCATTAAAAAAAAAACTAGCGAGGAGGCAGGGAGGAACAGGTGTCGTTTGAGCAACAAGTACCGTATTTACTCGAATCTAGGTCGACCCCGATTCTAAGCCGACCACCTATATGTCCGAAGCCCGGGGAAAAAAAACTTACCTCGAATGTAGGCCGAACGAAACAGCAAAGAAAGCATTCACAAAGAGAAAACATTTATTGAGCATGAAGATGAAACAAAGCAGTTGGTTCATGATGCAAATAACTCAAGAAACATACAACCGCATTCTTAGTCCTCATTTTTTTGCGCTGCTTCAAGTGGCATCATAAAGATGCCACGCTCATTCCGAGTCATCATCGGTGACTTCTTTGTCGCTGTTTTCAAGCAGTGCGCCATTCACAGTGCCATCAGCGCATTCGATATTCCGCACTTTTTAAAAGAGCACACAATAAGGTTCTCAGGTTGTCATCCCATGCTGCAGCCCCTTCGGCGATGCTCCACTCTATAAAGTCCCGCCCGACTTGAACGTCAGATGATGATTCCGTGGCTAGGACGACGTTCCTTTTACAAGCGGCACTATAATAACACTCCCTGTTTGGCGCCATTGAGCTAGGCCGCACACTGACTACTCGAAACGTGACCTGAATTGACAAACCCTCGCCTCCATGTGCACTGTATTTAAGCCAGGTGTTGGCTTGGCTACTAATGGCTATAATGCTATTTAGGTGGCGCTAGTTGTGCACCGTTTTTCTCATCGTTGCCTAAAATTAACTAGAGGGGACTATGGCGCTGCGATCGTTCAGTGACCATGGGAATTATGGGTATGACATGGATTTCCCAAGTCTTCATATTTGCGAGCGGCGAATCGCACTCGTGGCTCTGTTTATTGGTTTTTTGTTTCAAATAAAAGAACAACCCGTTTTGAACTCGGTGAGCCGATTTTAAATGGTGCTCCTAAATGGTGAGGGTGGTGAAGCGCAACTGCCAAACATTTGCCGATTGTTTTGTGACAAAGCAGCTTCAAACTATGCAAAGCCAGAAGAAACGTAGTGTACGAAGACAAGGAAGTTTATGTACTACCCATAATTCCCATGCTCTCTGAAGCCCCATGCGTTGCGGCTCCCATAGAGACTAGCGCCAGAGTTCCCTTTAGTGTATATGTAGGAAACTCTACGGCTTTTCTTCATGGCCTCCGAGATGACGGGCGCGCAGCAGGCTTTTCTCCGGCCGTCCCAATCGCACGGAGAAATCATGTTTCCAGAGGTGGGCGTGGGCCGCTCTTTTCTGTGCCCCAAGACGCTCCTTATGGTCGAATATGGTCGAAAAGGCGGCTGCACTGATGTCAAAGCTTGCATGTGGCGAGAAAAAAATGGTTTTGCACTTTTATATAACTTCGTGCTTATTTGAAAATGCCGGGCCAAGGTGTACGAGATGCAAAGTCAATGCTTGGGGGTATATATTCCTAAATGGACTTTTCTGCTGTACATTTAAGCCACCGATATTAAAGCACTTATAATTGTGATGCCTGTGCATGAGATCCAGATGTGCCGGAAAGTTACTGTGCTTCGAAGTTTGCGGGCTGTATAGTATAGAAGGCATTGGTGAAAAAGAAAAAAAAGAAGACAGCCCGATTCGCAAGCGAAGTCAGAAGAGTGCCGCGTTCTACGCTCACGGGTTACACTCAATCGACTGAATGGTTCCCTTTTTTTTTCTTTCGTTAAATTAGCGCTGATTTTCATTGTGACGCTGTATCGAGAATTCTCACAGACGTGCTAATGTAATCACAGCGGCACAGCGCAATAGTCACAATGCGAATGGCTGCCCATTCGCACTGCGAGTTTTATGGTGTTTAAAGGATATGTTGGGCAATGTAGGAACGAACATCGAGATCTTTTGCTTATTCAAGAATAACGCAGCACGCGTTCAGGGTTTGGTGTATATCGTATAAAACACTGCAAGTTACATATCAGTGACACTTTACCCTTTCTTTACTAGTCTACCTTGACAAATACATTGTTTTAAAAAGACGCCGTTCTGCTGCATGTGCGTGCCTCCCTTTGATTTGGATGCAGTTGAGAGTACAGTAAATGAACCTGATACTGATATTGCTATTGTGCTACCAAAACATAATCAAAGTACAGATGACAAAAAAGAAGACAACGACAACTCAGGCCCTTTCTCTGCAATAGATGTGGGGAGTAAATGTAGGTCGAATAATCGATGCATTCCACAATACTGTGTCAAAATTACTTATCACCTTATTGCAGTGATATGACTAGGGCACTCATTTATTTAGAGCAAAACTGTGCTTCTGTTGACCACCTCATAAATATTTGTAGGCGATAAAATACTAAAACGATCTGTCACAATAGGAGTGCAATACAACTCAATGACGATAATTAGCCCAGCTTTCCCCAATGCACATAACCAGAAAGGAGGAACGCTATAATGCCTTTATATCTCTCAAAACGAGGTATTTACCACCGAGATTAAACGGACCTCAATTAAAAAATGTAATAGTGCCACAAACGAATTCATAGCCCCTTTTAATAATATATATCAGAAAAATTTGGCATTTACCGTGCTTTTCTTCGTAAATTGAACCCAAAATAAATGCCTTAACAGAAAAACAATACTTGCCTTCAGTGCAGCCAGAAAATTTTGTTGGTAATTCTTACTCATACGCGTTAAAAAAAACACGCACTCTGTAATCCCGTGCGCTCTGCTCTCTGCCGTGGTCTCCGCCACCGCCGAAATCTGCGCCCTCTTGCGATAGCCAGGTGCGCAAGGCGATACTAATTCATCTTGCTGGGAAGTGCAGCGATTGAGATGGCCGGAGAGAAGCACGCCACGCGCTCAACATCTCAGAGGCCGTGGTTTCCTCGATAAAAAATGGTGCGTTTTTCAAAATTCTCGAATCTAAGCCGACGCTGGAGTTTGATGCAAAGAAAATTGAAAAAAAAATAATGGCCTACATTCAAATACTAGTGTGAACATTTTTTATAAGGGCATGGTCGCGATCTCTGGTGTGCACGCTATCTCGGCAGCCATCAGCGGGCGACTCGCGTAAACTAGTACGTGCTGCACTCTCATGACGAAGAGAATGTGCAAAACGTGTGGCTCTCCTTAAAGTACTTGCAATCTCGTACAGTTACGTGAGATCAGATGAGTCAGCTTCCAATCTCACTTCGTATACCCTTACAATTTGCTGCATTCATTGCTCCACACTTGCGGTGCAACTGAGCTCTTTTAGTTATGTACAGCTGCCCATGTTTACTTTTTTTTACCTGAAAGCGTGAGCGTCAACTGCCGAGTCGATAAGTGTGAAGCCACTGAGTCGATAAGCGTGAAGCACAGTGGCCAAATGAACGAGAATATAGTCGATGAGCAGTCATGTACACGGGGCACCTGTCCTTGCTAAGTTGTTCCGGGAAACGGACACCACCCCTTTGAGTGCCGTTACTGCCATTCTTGATTTTTTTTCCAAACATTGCCACCATGATATAAAGAACTGTTTCACCGAATGGCGAAGCAACAAATCCGATTGGGACAAATTGTAAGGCTGGCAGCCAACTTTTTTAGATTCGATATCGCGTAAGTCTAGAAAACAAAAAAGATGCTTTTCTCACTGTCTCTTCCCGTTCTCTTCGCACGTGGAAGGGTTCATGAGCTATTCGCACTGATGCCTGCCATGATCGCGTGCGCACAGCGACCACGAGCTTACCTTAAGGATCAAAGTTTACAGCTGCTCCTGGAGCGATCCCAGCCTTTACGAAAGCGAAACTATAACCATCTCGATAAACCAAAAAGAATTGGGTTTGAACATCCCAAAACCACCTAATGATTATTAGAAACGCCTTTGTGGAGGGCTCCAAAAAATTTTGATCGTATGGTGTACTTTAACCCGCACCTAAATCTAAGCACACAGGCCTCAAGCATTTCCGCCTTTATCGAAAATACGGCCGCCGCAGCCAAGATTTGATCCCCCGACCTGCGGGTTAGCAGTGAGTGCCTTAGCCACTCCACCACGACAGTTAAACCAAAAAGACAATGTTTCAGCCACATTTTCGGGAACAGTACTTGATGGCTTTCGCATTTTGAGGCTAAATTCTGGTGCTGCGGCACAGTACGGCACTGATAGGAGAGTTTGGCACAGCAGGGGTGGTTCAACGCAGAGTGGTGCAGCTGTACCGCCCCTGGCATTTCTCTATCACCTGATTGATAGTATAAATGCGATTGATTGTTGAGTAGCCAGTACGAAATCCTGCTTGTGCCTTTGATTGATTGAGTTGTAATGTTGTCCGAAATCTGTTAGCAATTACCTTTGTAAATAGCTAGTACACGACGGAGAGCAAGCGGATCGGCCTGTAATTCTTCAAGTCCTCGTCATCCACTTTCTCATGTATTAAGATGATGTTAGCATTCTTCCAAGGTTCTGGTACCTCCCCGTCAGGAGACACTTCGTAAACAGGGTGGCCAGATTTTCTAAAACAATCTGTCCTCGATATTTCAGCAGATCTGATGCTACCTTACCTTCACCAGAAGCTTTGCCTCTGCATTTCTTCCTAGGCTTTTCTGAATTCTGTCGTTACTGGTGGGATGTCATCTGGGGTACTGCTAGTTCTTACATTATGTTCGTGGTTGTCTCGGCTACAGTACAGATCTCTGTAAAGTTCCTCTGCTACTTAACTATCCTATCCATATTGGTAGTTACTTCGCCTTCCTCGTTCTTAGTGCATACGTCTGGTTTTTGGTATACAGTATTTACTCGCATAATCCTCGCACTTTTTTTGGCGGAAAACCGACGTAAAGTTGGGGGGTGCGAGAATTTTGCGGGAAAACTTTCCACGAAAACCTACAGAGCGAAAAAAAAACCCAAGTGACTGCCAATCAGGATTTTCACACCAGCAACTAACAGCAAGCTTTCAAAAGTACAGTCGAATCTCGATAGTTCGAACTCGAAGGGGCCCGAAAATTAGTTCGCATCAAAGGAAGTTCAGATTAATGGAAGCTAAATAAACGGAGGGCTCTCCATGCAGTGGCGCATGTGCATTGAGCTAACACACGAGGGGAAAGTTTTAGAAGACTAACATTTATTTACAAATCACAGGACATCCATTATTAAGTGAAGTAATCAGTGGTGCACGTCTGCACATGTTTGCCTTGCAGCGAGTCAATCAATTTGGCATGCAGCTTGCAAAGCATTTCTGCTTCGGCTTCGGCATTCTCCTGGCAAGAGAAGTTGCGCACAGAAATGTTCAGCGCCGACACTTTCTAAAGACGACGACAACGACTGCGTAGCGGAGCCTCCCGGAGTCTCCCGCTCTCCGCTACGCAGCCGCAGCCTGGCCAGCACGTGACGAGAAAGGAGGAGCGTCTCCACGCGGAGAGAAGCAGATCGGCATTTGAGAGATAACCAACACTCCACGGGAGCTTTTTTTTCCCCTCTATTCGCGCGCGTTGTTTAAAGGAGAAAAGTTACGTGGCAAAGAAGGGAAAGGGGGAAGCGTGGCACCGCCACGTGAGAGACCCCCTCAAGGCGCAGAGCCGTGCTTGCGCAAGGGGCAAGGGCTGCAGAAGATAGTGCCTTTTTCCTTTCCTTTAACCACACATTCATTCAACCCAGCAACAGCTTTCTTTTTTTTTCTCTCTCTCTCTCTCTTCACACACGGTGTTGGGAGGAGAAGGGTCTTCACTTGACAGGGACGGAAAAGGAAGAAGCGTGACGCGGGCGTGTCGCAGATCGGCATTTTAGAGAGAGCAAACACTCTACGGCAGCCTTTTCTTTCCGTTTTATTTCCTTTGCGGGCAGCGTTGAGGTGTCGCAAGTACCGCCGCGGGATTGGGCGGGGTGCTGAGAGCATTTTCAGAGCGCAGTATGTTCGAATTAACCGTCAGATGTGCTTTGGCGTTCTAATTACCAAGTGTTTTTACCCACTGGAATACACACAGCTTTGACGAGACCTCATCGTGAGTTCAAATTGACCGGAAGTTCGAATTAAGCGGGTTCGTATTAATGAGATTCGACTATACTATAATCAAAACTTACCTCAACAATAAAAGCACAGGTTCAACACAAGGCAAGATTTTAGACCCAAAAGGTGTAAGAAAATAGTCGAGAATTAGAATACCAAACGCAAAGTTTGTGGGCGTTGCGGGCGTAGCGGTAGCGTTCATCACTTATCAAGAGGCGTCAAAAAGTAAGCGTAGGACGTCAGTATTGCGCTGATGGCTATTTAACAGAATCGTCTGCAGTTTCCTTGTGAAGAAATGAAGTTTACCATCACGCCTAGTTTTAGGCACACGGCAGGCCCAACACGCCTTAGTGACTTTCAGCTGCTGTCACCAGTAGCGAACACATGACTCGTAGATCCCGAAGGGCCTACCAGTGGCCCTGTTGCCGTTGTTTAGTGCATGATCTATCACTTTCGATTTGAAAGAAGCAGCCGTGTAGCCTCAGTATCGCCCCATAACGTGACAAGATTACCGACACAACATAAAAAACAAGCTGCAACGCGCACTTGCCACTTTGGCTTGGCTTAGATTGGATTGAATCTTTGTGCAATAATAGCACGCTTGATGCTTAAAAGATGGTGCCAGATGGTGTGTGCTATCATCAGTGGCTGGAACGAGCAGATGACATTATTGCAGCAGTTTTTTGGGTTGTGATAATTACTCGAGGAAAAAAAGAAATCGTAATTATGTTGGGCCATGTGGGGGGTGCAAGAATTATGCGAGTGCGAAGATTACGCATGTAAATATAGTATATGGTATATGGTTTTGATATATATAGGGTATACATTGTTACATGAAGGCACACGGGGAACTAGGCGTCTGAAGATATACTTGCACAGCGCCAACGCGCAAGCCAAGATGGAGAACAAGAGCTGTGTCCTACATCAAAATCACGTCGTCTTTTTCTCGGCGCCTATCTAACCACTTTAGTGGGACACTGTCTCATAACACCCGGGTGCTGAAGCACTGTCTCGGTGCTTTCTATGATGTTGCCGAGTGGTAAAGCTTAAGGCGAGGCAAAAGAAGAAGTGATCACAGAGAACAGCTCCAGCGTTCAGCTCTCGAAGTTTTCTCGATTTTCTCTGCGACTTCTGCAATCTGAGACAAGAACACTGGGGGACGTGGTCCCGTAAAATTGGGGATCAAAACCCCGCCCAGCTTCCGGACCCTGGACCGCCTCATCAGGGTGCGTCTGATGTGAGTAACCGCTTCGGCCCCAACGTGGGGCACAGTTACGCTTCTGATGGCTCTTCCACCGAAGACATGGCCTTGGACAGTGATTTCATTCCTGTTCCAAGCCGCCGTCTGAAGAGAAAGATAAGAAGGACGTCGCCGACCGGTCGACAGGCACCGAAAAAGGCGAGTAGCTTGCGGTCTTTCACGATCTCGTACATGCCGACAACGACAGACGTCCTGAACATTCTAAATAGGCAAAGCTTGTCGGAGTATTTCGAACATATCGCACCTGGCCAGGTTGAGGAAATACGTATAAATACCCGCAAGAACATCTTGTCAATGGAGGTTACTTCAAAGGCTATACTGGACACGCTGAAGGCCATCGTCCAGTTGGGAAACATTCCAGTGCGCGCGTTTTTCGTGTACGACAAGGCAACTACGATAGGCGTCATTTATGATGTGAACGAAGAGATTACAGACTCAAGCCTCGAGAAATTGCTTTTTTCGACGGCTCCTGTAATTGGTTTTCACCGCTTTGGATGGTCGCGTTGTGTGAAAGTAGTGTTCGAGTCCGAGTCGTTGCCTACTCACGTCAAGGTTGGATATGTGCGTCATCCCGTACGCCCTTATGTACCGAGGCCTCTACAGTGCTATAAATGTTTGAAATTCAGGCATGTCAGTGCAGTTTGTAAGGGTACAGTAACTTGCAAACGATGTGGTGGACCTCATGACGATGGCAACTGCAACGCTGCCACAAATTGTCCTAACTGCACGGGCGCCCACGACGCAACCTCAAAGGACTGTCCTAAAATGAGGAACCAAATAACTATCATGAAGAAGATGGTTAGGGACCACTCCACGCACAGAGAAGCTGCAAGGGCTGTCCCGCGCAGTACACGTCGTTCACGACATCGACGCAAACGAAGGAGCAGTGCTAACCGAGTTGAAGAATTGACATCAAATGTCCAGGCTTCACCTTCTCGTCGTTTGCTTTTACCGGCCAGAAATGAAGATTTCAGTGCTTCCGTACCTTTACAGCCGACAAATGGACTAGCCAGCCAGCCACCGGCCCGTAATACTTCGGAGTGGCCTTCTTTACCATCAAGACCCACGTGTACACCTTCCACGCATAATGCTGCTGCATGCAGCGAGCAGGACGACAAGATGGATAATAATGACATTAAGAATATGCTTAGAAATTTGATGGGTTCAATGCGCAAGATCCTTAGTGGTCTAAACACTCTGACGGCTAAAGCTGCTGTCCAGTTACTTGAGGTGCTGGAGCCACTTCTTGTTGTTCTTCAGTAAGCGAACATGGCCTCGATGTTCGAAGATCGCATGGAGCAGACGCTTGTTATGCAATAGAATGCTCGTGGTTTACGTAGCCGTCTCTCGGATTTCAGACAGCGGGTATTGAAATACCAGTTCCCAGCTATTGTCATCTGCGAACCAAAGATGGATTCTACATTTTGTTTGTCTGGGTAAGTCCAGCTTTGGTCTCGCAGTGATCACCGTGCAAGCAAGGTGCTAGTTTGTGTACGCCGCGATATGACGTACGTACGACATGACATTCTGTTGCATACAACGAATGATTACGTTTGCTTGACTATAAAGTATAAGAGGCGCACGTTGTCAGTTATTGGAGGATACAATCATCTAAGTGCGAAGATGGACTGCTCTCACCTTAGGTCTGTGCTTCAGGCTGCTCAGAGCCCCCACATTGTCATTGGAGATTTCAACGATCATCATCCCCTCTGGGGTAGCACTGTAATGAACAGCCGTGGCAGAGATTTGTGCGACTTCGTGTGTAATTTTGGACTAAGGGTGCTGAACGACGGATCGCCCACTTTCATTCGGGGTCCTTCTTACAGCAGCTGCCTCGACATTGCATTTGTATCTAGGAGTCTCCTGTCTTCTGCAGCTTGGTCCACGGATATAGAGACTCACGGTAGTGATCACTTGCCTACATATGTTCAGTTTAGGTGGTACCGCCGTTCAACCACACGCTGCGTTCATCAGACAGACTGCCGTCTTTTCAAGTCATCTGCGAAAACCAGCTGTCAGCGCACTACTACACCATCCGAAGTAGAAGACATCATTTCTTCATCCCTGCGTGACACAACAAGACAAGTTACCATTCCGCTGCAACGATCAGCTATCGACTTACAATACTGCCACCAGCACGTAGTGGGTCGACAGCAAGAGCGGCTCTCAATCTGGAGGAAAAAGATGATCGCGTGCTTTCTTCTCTGCTCGAGAGCCAGCCACGACTGACGCATCGTCCTAGAGCTAGCTACCCGGTCGTTCAATAAATCCCCCAGTACTTGTGACTCATCGTGACAAACTGGTGGAAGGTGCTGGGTAGCCTCACGGATGCTGCAGACCCCCCCAGGAAGCCGTAATACGAGTCCAGTGCCAGTCAACACTCCCGTGCATCGGACCAGCCGCCGAATCAGGGGATTGCCTCCGGAAGTCAACGATACTGCTCCCACCACGTCAACAAACATGACCAGCACTTCGGTACAAACTGTACTGAACTTAGTACAAACTTAGTACTGAATCCAGGTGAAGAGAAATCGCCCTGTTGATTCTTGAACATGTTTCTGTTTTTCAGTGTGTATAAATTTGCCCTTCCTTGAAATACTTTGCCATATTGTAGGGTAGTTTCTTATTGCTGTGATTTCTTGTTGTGTTTCTTGATGCATATGCCAATATGTCAACCAATGTGTCAACCAAGTCGCTGCATTTATTTTCTTCTGACAACTTCTCTTTACACTAATGTTTTATGCCTTCTTTGATCTGAAATTGTTAAATGATCTGATTCTGTTAGTTTCATTCTGTACTTTATCGCGATGTATGTCTTTATTGTGTACCTATTCGAATTTTTATGTTCACGCCCTTCCTGCTAAAATCCCTGATGGGATTGGCAGTATGTCGAAATAAATAAATAAATAAATAAATAAATAAATAAATAAATAAATAAATATAGTACGTGAAGAGTTACAAAAGGCTGGTGTAACACCTCATCCTACAGTCAACTCTATTGCAACTGTGATCAAGGATGAGCTGCACCAGGCCCTCCGGGACACCTTGCCTCATGATACAGCTGTGCCAGCTCCTGCTGAATACCGCCGTGAGACAATTTACGCGGAAGCCTTGAAACGCCCTGCTGCAACGCCACCATTATTCGTCCATCCTGTTCCTGCTGTTTCACTACAGTCAGCGCAGCACATACCGTACTACGAAGGCACGTACACGCCACCGCCCCTGCCCTTTGTCCCTGGTGCTTCTGTCGCCCATCGTTCAGTGCAACCAGTTCAGTACATCGACGATCGGCGCATGTCTCCTCGAAAGTCTGATGTTTGGCGCACACCTGATTGCCGGCCTCTGTGCTTTCACTGCGGAGAAGCTGATCACTTGTACCGCCAGTGCCCATATCGCCGTCTTGGGCTTCGCGGCTTCCCTGCGTACTCGCCGCCACCCCGTTACGGTCATAGACCACGCGACATCCAAAACTACCTCTCCCAGCAGCATGCACCACCGTCTGCCGGGCGCCAGTCGCGCTCGCCATCACCGAGGCGATTTTCATCAACGCCCCAGCGGTATTCTACCGCATGATCTCCCAGCCCCCGCCGGGAAAACTAGCCGAAGCGACCTCTGGGGGCGGGGTCGCTGAACGTCGAAGCGCTGAAGACCTCCTATTGACGCAGAACTGTACAGAAACTGGTCCGACATCACCTGCTGCTGCAAAGGATAGCCGGCTTTCACTCGACATAGCAGTAACAATTGATGGTTGTGTAGTTAATGCGTTAGTGGACACCGGCGCAGACTATTCCATACTGAGCGGGAAACTGACAACGCAGCTGAAGAAAGTAATCACACCATGGCATAACTCGCAGATTCGGACAGCTGGTGGCCATGTCGTTACTCCACTGGGTGCCTGCACAACTAGAGTACAGATTCAAGGGTACACATTCGTAGCAAGCTGCCTTGTTCTACGTGAATGCTCCCGTGACGTCATTCTGGGAGTTGATTTTCTACAGGAAAATGGAGCTATCATTGATCTGCAAGAGCGCCGCGTCACGTTCTCAGCCCAGCGAGCAATCAACGTGCAGGATGACGGAATGCGTGTCGACGTACTCCGTATTTCTGAACAGAGCGTGACGCTTCCTCCCCGAGCCAGTGTTCTAGTCGACGTAACATGCTGTGGTTTGTGCGATGGCGATGTGGTGGCCGAGACAAATTTAGAACACCTCCTGCAGCAAGGCATATGTGTAGCGAGAAGTGTAATACACGTTCGTGACGGCCGATCTGAATTGCTCGTTACCAACTTTAGCAACGAGCATCGACACCTTTTCCGTGGCACTTCGATAGCGTTTGCCCACGAAGTAGCAAACGTAACCAACTGTCTCACGTCAGAAGTAGTGGATAACGCAGACACATCAATGAGCAACATTGACATCAATCCTGATCTGTCCACCGATAACCAGACTGCGCTGCGAGCGCTCTTGTTCGAGTACAGGTCTTGCTTCGCAAGTTGCTCGAAGATCCGCCAGACGTCCATCACTCAACACAGGATCATCACGTACGAGGACGCACGCCCAATACACCAGCACCCCTACCGCGTGTCGGCTAAAGAACGTGAAGCGATACGTACGCAAGTTCGCGAGATGCTTGACGATGGCGTTATCGAACCATCCAACAGCCCGTGGTCATCTCCAGTCGTGCTTGTCAAAAAGAAGGACGGGTCGCTACGCTTCTGCGTCGATTACCGAAAGCTTAACAACGTGACCAAAAAGGATGTGTACCCGCTACCGCGTATCGACGATTCGCTAGATAGACTTCGTCGTGCCCATTATTTCACTTCTCTCGATCTCAAAAGCGGGTACTGGCAAATCGAGGTAGATCAGCGAGACCGCGAAAAGACAGCCTTCGTGACTCCAGATGGCCTATACCAATTTCGAGTACTCCCTTTCGGCTTGTGTTCAGCGCCGGTGACTTTCCAGCGAATGATGGACACTGTCCTCACAGGACTGAAGTGGCAGACTTGTCTTGTCTACCTTGACGATGTGGTGGTCTTCTCTGCCACGTTCGAGCAGCACCTTCAGCGCCTGCGCAGCGTGCTAGAGGCTATCCGATCGGCGGACCTCACACTAAAGCCACAGAAGTGCCACTTCGGCTATAAAGAACTAAAGTTTCTTGGACATGTAGTTAGCGCCGAAGGAATCCGTCCCGATCCGGACAAGCTTGCCGCTGTTGCCGAATTACCAGCTCCTGTCGACAAGAAAGCCGTCCGGCGCTTCCTTGGTTTGTGCGCCTACTATCGCCGATTAATTCATGGCTTTTCACAGATAGCAGAACCTCTGACTCGTCTCACAAGGGACGACACACTGTTTGTCTGGGAAAACGAGCAACAAGCAGCTTTTGATGAGCTGCGACAGCGCATGCAATCAGCGCCCGTTCTCGCTCATTTCGACGATGATGCTGACACGGAAGTTCATACCGACGCTAGTAACATTGGGCTCGGTGCAGTGCTCGTTCAGCGTCAAGAAGACATCGAAAGAGTGATAGCCTACGCCAGCCGCTCTCTATCGCGTGCTGAGGCGAATTATTCCACTACGGAGAAAGAGTGCCTCGCAGTCGTGTGGGCAATCACCAAGTTCCGCCCGTACCTTTATGGTCGTCCCTTCAAGATGGTGACGGACCACCACGCCCTCTGCTGGTTGGCAAGCCTGCGCGACCCTTCAGGACGGCTAGCACGGTGGAGCTTGCGGCTATAGGAATTTGACGTCACCATCGTCCATAAGTCCGGCCGTAAGCATGAAGACGCTGACACACTGTCACACGCACCCCTTCATGTCGTCAGTCAGGAAGAAGAGAAAGACGAAGGCTTCCTGGGCGCCGTTAGCGTATCAGACTTGAGCAAACGGCAGCGGGATGACGCAGAGATTCGTCCGATCATCGATCACTTAGAGGGCCAGGACACAATCATACCACGTCATTTATTCCGCTCGTTGCCGTCGTTCTGCCTTCGAGATGGTGTGCTGTACAAGAAGAACGCTCGTTCGAACAACCGTGCCTACCTCCTGGTGGTTCCTCGAGACATGCGAGATGACGTCCTCTTCGCTTGCCATGACGAACCCACATCCGGTCATCTGGGCTACTCACGAACACTTGCCAGAGTGAGTGAGAGGTACTATTGGCCAGGACTTTCGGCAAGCGTCAAGAAGTACGTGAAGAGCTGTCGGGAATGTCAGCGCCGAAAGCAACCATCTGTTAAGCCAGCTGGTTTGCTTCAGCCCATTGAAGCACCTTGCACGCCATTCGACCAAGTTGGCATGGACATTCTCGGGCCATTTCCCCTGTCTGCGGACAGCAACAAATGGGTGATCGTCGCGACCGACTATTTGACACGCTACGCTGAAACCCAGGCGATCCCACGAGCCACGGCTTCTGAGGTAGCACAATTTTTCATGCGCCACATCTTGTTACGACACGGTGCTCCTTCCAGTGTAATAACGGACAGAGGGACGGCATTCACGGCGCAGCTTACGGACGAAGTTTTCAAACTGAGCAACACCAGACACCGAAGAACAACTGCGTACCACCCGCAAACCAACGGACTTACCGAGCGACTGAATAAGACCCTCGCAGACATGATCTCAATGTACATCGACGTACAGCACAAAACATGGGACCGGATCTTACCTTACGTGACCTTCGCGTATAATACCGCCGTGCAAGAGACCACGCGATTCACGCCATTTCGGCTTCTCTACGGCCGCGAAGTGCAGACCATGCTAGACTCTATGCTACCATGTCAAGACGAAAACGAGTTGCCAACTGACGCCGAAGAATTCGCAGAGCGTGCTGAGGAAGCCCGGCAGCTCGCGTGACTGCACATCGGCCAGCAACAGCAGGCAGACGCACGACGCTATAATACCCGCCACAGAGAAGTGTTTTACAGCCCCGGAGATCAAGTTTGGGTGTGGACGCCCGTCCGCCGCCGTGGCCTTAGCAAAAAGTTGCTGAGCCGGTACTTTGGCCCATATAAAGTGTTACGCCGCGTCAGTGACGTGAACTACGAAGTGGTTCCGGACTCAACACCCCATGCACGGAGCAGGACACGGCTGAGGCCGGACGTCGTTCATGTGTTGCGCATGAAACCATTTATTGCGCGTTGCTCGTAACTTTTCCTTTACCGTACAGCATTCTTTGTGTTTTTTGTTTATTTGTGTGAACTTGCTTTCTCGTTCATTGACGTTTCTTATATTGGCTCGCTCTTCAATTTTTACTTTCACATTATCCGAATTTCCAATTTCTTTTTCACGTGCCTATGTAGTAGCATCGCGGTGATGCTATGTACTTTTCTTTCCTCTTTTTGGGACTTGTTTTTTTTTTTCTTTTCGGAAAGGGGGTTAATGCCAACAGCACGTAGTGGGTCGACAGCAAGAGCGGCTCTCAATCTGGAGGAAAAAGATGATCGCGTGCTTTCTTCTCTGCTCGAGAGCCAGCCACGACTGACGCATCGTCCTAGAGCTAGCTACCCGGTCGTTCAATAAATCCCCCAGTACTTGTGACTGATCGTGACAATACGATGCCCTTTGTGCTATCTATCGCCGCGCAGAACGGCAATACAGAAGAACAAGATCACCGTCAGACCTCTCAGCCTGTCGTCAAGCTTAACGACACGTTCTTTAGCATCTCGACAAGCTGGACAGGCAACGATGGAGGTCGTTCTGGAGTTCTTTGGACCCAAGACAGCCTCTCTCTAAAATCTGGCGGATAGTACGAAGTTTACAATCTTCTCCACAACAAATTTGGCCATTCTGTGCGGTGGCTCCACATCAGGGTCGGAGTGAATTAGAGGTAGCTAAGGACTACTGTAGCGTTGTCTTTTCCACCGCTGACACTGTGACCCAAACTCTTACCACCACTGTGCCCCCGTGCTTCGACAAACACCTCGAAGTGCCTTTTACAACGCAGGAACTGGATGCTGCAATTTCACTTTCCCAGCGCTCATCGGCACCCGGGCCGGACGGAATTATGTACGCTGCACTTCGCCATCTTGATACAGAAGCACAACAGATTCTGTTATCTTACTACACCTCCGGGGAGTCAGTAAATGTTCCAGATAAGTGGAAGTGGAGCCGCATAATCGCACTGCTTAAACCGGGGAAGTGCCCTAATGAGCTTTCATCTTACCGGCCGATCGCCTTAAGCAGCTGCGTTGGCAAAGTCATGGAAAGGATGGTATTGTCGAGATTAGAATGGCTCTTAGTGAGCAATAATCGCTTTCCTGCGTTCATGAATGGCTTTAGGAGAGGCCGATCAGCCATTGACGAGGTCATCAACTTGGTCTCCGATGTTGAACAGGAAAGATGTCGAGGCAGATTAATGGCTGCTGTTTTTCTTGACATTAAAAGCACCAACGACAATGTCTTACATTATGCCATCCTTGATGAGCTTGAGGATCTAGAAATCGGCGGACGACTGTATGCATGGATCGTGAGCTACCTTAGCGACCGTACTGTGTATATGTCAACAAGCGATGGAGATACAGACCATTACAACATTCACCGTGGTGTTCCCCAAGGGAGTGTTCTCAGTCCGACACTTTTTAACATCACCTTGATTGGACTTGCTATTGAACTTCCTGACACGGTGAAGGTGAGCACATATGCGGACGACATCTGCATCTGGGCTTCTGGAGCTACGCACCCCCAACTGCGTGCTCGACTACAACGTGCAGTGACCATCACAGCAAGGTACCTACGTCGCCAGGGTTTCACACTGTATACTGAAAAATGCGCAGTGCTTGCATTTACACGAAAACAAATGACAAGATACCCACTAACTGTGAATGGAACGGAAATTCGTGCTGTTGTGCAACACAAATTCCTGGGTGTTATCCTCGACCGGAATCTATCGTTGTCAAAACACGTCACAGCCTTGAAGTCAGAGCTCAAGAGTTTTGTCCACGTTCTTCAGGTCACGGCCGGAGCAAGATGGGGCCCTTCGGAGGCAGCTCTCCTGCAAGTGTACCAATCTTTATTCGTAGGGTACTTACGATACAGCAATCCCGTGCTTTCAAGCATGAAACCCAGTTGTGCGAGCACGCTAGAAAGCATCCAAGCTCAAAGGTTGCGCACATGTTTGGGCTTACCTCAATGCACATCAACCAAGGAAACTCTCGCCGAAGCTCGGGCTAGTTTAATCAAATTATATGTGCTCTGCGAGCCTCTTCGAGTCCACCTCCGCCTGTTGACTCGACACAGGCAATATCCCCTATCAGCGCTCCCTGCCAGCCACCGAGACTGCAGTTATTCAAGAGCTATATCGCGGCTCGAGAACACCATACCGCCAAGATTCTCTCCCCCACGTGCTCCTGAGACACCTCCGTGGCTCCTGCCTAGACCACTTGTCATACTTCAGATTCCTGAGATTATGAAGAAGTCCCTTGTATCATTGATCGGCCTAAAGCAACTTACACTGCAGCACATTTATACTATGTACGACGGTGTGGCACACGTATATATTGATGGATCTACAACGTCGCGTACCTCCGCCGCAGCCTTTGTCATCCCGCAGGTGAAGATAGCTCGACGTTTCAAGATAGATCAATAGCCGCGGAACTTGTTGCTATTCGGAAGGCAATACGTTTTTAGGCACTGCGCCGTGTCGCCTGTAGGCAGACAGAAATTAGGTGCCTTCTTCCGACACCTGTTGCCATTACGGGGAGGGTGGAATGCTCTTTTTCTTGCGTATTTGGCATCACGTAGCATGTGATCATATTATAAGCTGGCAGCTGACCAATAATTCCTCATATATAGTCTGCCAGAGCGAGACCCTCACAATGAAAGAAGGAGAGAAGTGTGCACTTGTGTGAAGTGTGCAGTGGGTGGTGGGCTCCTTTTATTTGTTGGGCACAATATTAATGAGAACTAACAGACAATATAGTAAGCGTGAAAAAAGGGATGTGGACGAAAAGATAACTAGCCACCAGCAGGATCTGAACCTGCAACCTTCAAATAATGAGTCCAATGCTCTACCACTGCGCTTCGATGGCGGTCATCCCCCAGTCCACTTTATAGTGTATACAGTAAAAGCTCGTTAACTCGGATCTCATGGGACCGGAGAAAATGTCCAAGTTAACCGAATTATCGAATGAACCATGAAAACAAAAAAAAACCCTACACGACACAGACAAACCTTTATTTCTTAAAAAAAAAAGTGCGCTGTTCTTGCTTGCTTCCCCGTCGGAATTTCTGACAGAACGATCTTTTTTAATGCCATCAGGTGGTGGTGCGCACGTTCACTGTCGCAAGAACAAACACAGAACTCCTCGAGGACAGCGAGGGCTTCGGCGGCCTCCTGCACGGTGCGTTGACGTCGCATCGGCTCATCCTGGCCGTCATCATCAGAAAAGTGATTTTGGTCCTCCTCAAGCCCTTCCGATAATATATTATCGTCAGTCAGCAGATCAGCAATGGCAACATGATAGTCTATAGAGACATAGTCTAAAATCTGGACGCCACTAGGAAGGAGAGAGTCAAAATGCGTGTCATTCACCTCGCCGTCCATATTTCCAGTGGGCTCGCGAGTGTCCTCTGGAGTGGCCTCTGGAGGAATATCCGAGTCGTCAGGGCAGACAAAGCCGCTGTGCTGGAAAGAATTCTCAATGACCGCGGGCGGCGTTTCGCTCCAGACATGAGCCAAAATGTGAATTGCTGTCAGGAGAGTCACTTCCTTGCACAGCACAATCCGTTCCAGTACATGCTTTCTGTACCTGCTTTTCACGTGCTGAATTATCCCTTGATCCAGCGATTGCAGAGCAGCCGTCGTGTTTGCAGGTAGAAATACAAGTTCGATGCACTCCAGCCCTGTCACTCTGGTATGAGCACTGCAGTTGTCAACTAGAAGTAAAACCTTGCGCTTGTTAGCAGAGAAGCGGCGGTCGAGTTGGTGCAGCCAAGCTTGGAAAATATCCGAAATCATCCAGGCCTTTCTGTTGGCACGATATTGCACAGGAAAGTGGTGAATGCTCTTAAAACACCTCGGGTTACGTGCCTTCCCGATGACTAGTAGTGGCAGGCGCTCAGTGCCCGACATATTTGAAGCGAGAAGCACAGTGATCCTTTCTTTGCTCCTCGTCCCTCCAACGCACAAGTCGCCCTTGAACGTGATCGTTTTGTCCGGCAAGGCTTTAAAGAAGAAAGCCGTTTCATCGGCATTGAAGAGGTTGGCAGGCTCATAACGAGCCAGGTACTGGGGAAGCTCAGTTGTCTTCCAGTCAGCAATACGCCGTTCATCCACTGCTGCTTTTTCCGCGCACACGTTTCAAAAGACCAACCCGTGCCTTTCTCTAAAGCGGGCAAACCAGCCTTCAGATCCACTGAAAGATTCGATGTTCATTCTCAGTGGGTACCTTTCAGCTTGCTGACAGATCAACGGTTTACTCAAGGGAAGCTGGCTGTTGCGCATGTCTGTTATCCACCGCAGCAGCGCGTCTTCCAGCTTCGGGTGTGCTGCCGTCCTTAGTCGTTTTCGTTTTCCGGTGAATTTGCCGCAGTCAAACGCCTCGAAAGTTTTTTCTTTGTTTTTCACGTAGTCACTTTAGGTGCTTCTCTTAACATCATACTTTTTCATTATCTCCTGTCAAGAAACACCTGCGTCTACGTCTTTCAATATCATAACCTTTCTTTCAAGATCATTTGCTGGCTGCTGTGGCCGCTTAACTCTTGTGACAGTCGCCATGAAGCGCGATGGCGGCGGCAACGCGCACAAACACAGCCGCAACACGCGAAGTCACAACACAAAGAACCAAGACACGAAGTACACAAGTAGGCGTAGCGAGCAGCTGTTAGTAGACACTAGATGCGCCGGTGGCCCAAGCGCTTCCGCCGGGTGGTGACTAGCGCCACCTAGCCACTTTCCCCTCATTCACTATCATCATGGTCATATTATGCTGCACTTCGCTCGGTTTCGGTTTCTCCAAAACTCCGGCTTTGCCGTCGGTTACGGCAAGCGGTGCTTGAGCCTCCAGGCCGCCGAGATCGCGCGACTCTGGAGTCCCGATAGACCTCTCCGGAGTTGTCCGAGATAACCGGTGCGCGGCTAAATCCCTCCGAATTAATGAGCATTTGACCTCATTGAAATATAGACAGTTTTGCCGGGACCGCACCCCGAGTCCGAGTGAACTGAATTTCCAAGTTAACGAGGTCTGGATAAATGAGCTTTTACTGTATATGTGCATTTAAACGTGGGAGCGCCAGCTGAGGCGGCGGTCATCCGCTCGTCCACTTTGTAGGATATATATGTGTCTTTAATCATGGGAGCATCAGTAAGCTCCCGCTCCTATGTTTAAATGCACATATACCCTATAGAGTAGACGGCAGCATGGCTGCCACCGTAGCTCAGTGTTAGAGTATTGGACGCGTTTTTTAAAGGTTGCAGTTTGAATCCTGCCAGTGGCAAGTTATCTTTTCATCCACTTTTCTTTCTCCACCTTTACATCACAACTACTTCTAATAACATCCCCTATGCTTTCTCCGATATTACGTCTGTTAGTCCTCATTAACAAAATAAACAAGTCTATATATCTAGTTTAGTGTCAGTACTTACAACTACAGGACAAGTTAGGTTCACTGTGGTAAAAAATTTTGTTCTTAACGATCGACATTCTTAACGATAACGATTTGTTCTTAACGATAATGATTCCTACCTTATTGCGATGTTGATCATCGCAATAAGGTAGGAATCGCATCATGTCACACTAGATCTTTCTTTCAGTCACTTCTTCCCCACACATCTCATGATTGGAACCGCCTTCCCTCGAATGTCGCAACCATTACTGACTTCAAACTTTTCCACGAAACATTAGCTAACATTGTATAACCAAGAAAATCTGTTACCTATGCTTATTGCTTCTGTTTTTGTATATTTAGAAATAACTATTTTTATACATTCTGCAGAAATCTTAATAATATCTGTCTTTTATTGTATTTTTTATTTGTATTTATTGTATTATTAATTTGTATTTATTACACTGTTTTATTTGTATTTTTCATGTATTTACACACTCCCCTCTTTAATGCCTTGTTGGCCCTGAGAGTATTATAAATAAATAAATAAATAAAAAACGTCATCCCCTGTTACAGTGGCCATGAGCGTGTGCTCCAATGTATGCGTCTTGCCCCGTGGCACTGACATGGCAGCTACATAAAAAACAAGGTGCGCCCTGTTGCCATCAATGGGTGAGCGCGTCTGGGGGAAGTTGACAGTTGCAGCCATGGTTTTGGTGACGCCGCTACTGCTCCAGACTAGAAAGCAGACAACATTTTATGTTACAATGTGGCTGCCTGAGGGTTAGTTTGTGAACGTGTGCTTCATTGTGTGTGATCGTGGTGTGTGCAGCTTGCCTCATGTTTCCTGAGCTTGAATATGATTCTTTGGTGCGTGTGTATAGCAGACAGTTTTTTCCAGTCACCTGATGCCGCAAAGCTTCTGTGTGCCACAGTGCGACTCGAACAATAGAAAATATGCTGCTGTGAAGTATGTATTTCCCTGCGATCTAGTGTTTGGAAGCATACTGGAAAGCGTATTATTCATAACAGAGCACCTATTTTGCCACAAGCGAGCACTACATCAGACGCGCGCCACCGCTCCCAGATGACAGTATGAAATCACCACACCGACCGTACTGCCCATGTATGCGCAAAATAAAAAAAAAAGTATTCAAAGTTTGTGCGATGCTTGTACTGCCACAGCTTAGAATGCATTTCGTTTGTGCTGTTGACTTGATTCTGACTCAGCAAAGGACTTGATTCTGACTCAGCATTTAGACCACAACCAGCGTTCGCTGGTGCACTGAAAGGATTTATGCTTGAATCATGAGTGCTTTCGTGGCGCGTATCTGTGTGCCAATACATCGGCCCTTGAAATCATCCCGGCAATTGCTTCTTTATTAACAACATCAGTGACATTTTTCGTTTCAGTTGAGTCAGATGGGCGCCATTCATGCAGAATATTGAGGCTTCTTGTACAAAAGATTGGCACTTCTAGGGCAAACTGTTCACATATGTGGGGTAATAGCCACTCCGAATAACGACTTCAGTATCGAACCTGTGATGTGCTACTGCGTTATTTGTGACCTGGTTAGAGCCGTATCACGTGTATGAATGCGGGTGTGGAAGTGCTTCTCCGCGGACGACCAGTGGCGCCAGAGTAGGCACAAGCGGAACTAGGCCCGGAACACTGCTTCAATGGCACGCAACAAGCCGCACCTTTTTTATGTAGCGGCCATACAACCGTCCTACTGAGTATGACGCCTCCAATGACAGTGACTACATAACACAGCACTTCAAAGTGTTGTTGAACACATGCACGAAGTGGGAAAACCTCCCCATTCGGAATTGCAACACATGCAGCATTCTTAAATCTCATTTTTAGGTCACTCCAGCCCTCTTGAAGCGATCAAAGTGGTCAATTATAGCCATACGCAGCACAATGAAGATGAGTCAGCACATACTGGCTACAGTTCGATTTGTCCAGTCAGCAATGTACCTTACCCTCTCTTTTCCCCATAAACAAGTAGCATACACAAACATAGCCACCACCACTGAAGGACATGTATCGTATTGACCACTGCATCTCAAGTGCGGTTTTCCATGCCATCCTGTAAAAGAACTTGCCTGAAGTGGGGTCAACTCGGAAAATGCCCATATCGTTGCCACTGACAATGTGGTACGAGACACTTCCAAAGGCTCCCGAGTCAGCATCACTGGCGACCACTACAGCTATGGGTGTGGCCAGGGCATCTTGCTCCCGAAGGCTCACGTTGTACTCGCGGGGATAGAAGATCGGCCGGTTGTCATTCACGTCCCGCACATAGACCTTCACCATGGCCATAGTGCTCAGGCCACCTGCAGCACACCAATAATGCTGTCACTGTCACTGCTTAAAAGAGGGCATGAATTTCATTATGTTATTGTTTTTCTATCTCTCAATAAAAATACAATAGAGTATTGTGGTGCCTTAGAATACATTGAATATATGTTCAATTCTGCTGCCTGATAGGGGTCACAAACTACTTTTGCAAGTGATGAGCAAATTAACTGAGTACCGGAGCTTATCATTTCAATGATCAACTGCTACAAAAAATTTCTTGAATCCTTCAAGAACAGGTGGAGTTACAGGTATTTGTCACATGCTTTAAGCATTTTTTCTCGTCCCTATACAAGGCTGGGAAAATTAATTATCTCAGTGAACGGATTCACCTTGAATGGGTGTCATCCCGCTGTGATTGCTGTGTTTGAGTGTGGCTAACTGCATAATGTTAGCAGCGCTGCCATGTGGCTAGGAGAGGAGAGGCAAAGGAGAGGCAACATTGGATACGAAGGTGTGAGATAGTAGAACAAATTGTTTCATAACTTGGGTTTAACATCCCAAAACCATCATATGAGAGATGCCGTAGTGGAGGGCTCCGGAAATTTGGCCACTCGGGGTTCTTTAATGCGCACGCAAATCTGAGCACACGGGCCTGCAGCATTTTCCCCTCCATTGCAAATGAAGCCCCCGCAGTCAGGATTCGATCCCGCAACCTGCATGTCAGCAGCCAAGTACCTTGGCCAATAGACCACTGCGGCGAGCCGATGCCACATTGTATGGGCGAAGAAGGAACAGCTGTTCTGTGGACAAAAAGAAAATAAGGAAGTGGTGGGAATGTACACGCGCCACTGAATCCCAATTGTCAAATCGGTTGCCAGAAGTTAAAAATGGTAGGTTAAAAATTTGTAGACGGAGGGCTTAACTAGCAGCGGTTTTCTTTCTGTATGTACCATACTGAATAGATTCAAGACCCTCTTTAGAAATGGTTTATACCTACTAGCTGGAGTGTATTGAACTTGTGAATGAGGTACGACTCTGTATATTTTCTCTCTTGCAGACCGGAAGTTTGAAGTATGTAAAGTTTGAGATGGTCAAATTGTGCCCTGCTACATTAAAATGCTGTGCCACTGCTTTCGGCAATTTCTTTGCAGTGTCCGTGCAATGACTGTTTTTAACAGGCTGTTCTGTTTCACCAACAAACAAAGAACAAAGTTTGAACAAAGAAAGAGTAGCGGAAAGCGCCACCTTAAAAGGTATATCAGGTATTTTAAGCTGATGATCCTGTCTTTGAAAAACATAGCTGGGTGGCTGAAAATACAATTCAGGATGGTAAATGGTAAATGCTATAAAGAAATTTTTTTATCTGAGGTTACGACGACAATGTTAACAGAGAGGCCAATCAATTTTTTTTTTTGGGGGGGGGTTCTGCCATACTAAGCCTCTTTTCATAGCTGCTAATGACAAACTGGACTGCTCTCTTCTGCACTTTTTCAAGTTCATCAATGAGTTCCTTTGTATAGGGGTCCCAGCAGACGCATGCATAGTCAATTATACTGCAGACATGTCTAAAATACAACTGCTCTCTGAGTTTCTGTGCCAAGCTGCTAAAGTTACGTTTAAGAAAACTCAGTGCTCTTATAGTCTTGTTCCTAACGCGAGTGTAATGTCTGTTCCACCTCAGATCAGTAGTGAGAAATACACCTAAGTATTTATATTCTGTGACTTCTTGAAGAGTGGCATTACTAACCGTGTGACGATATCACTCGCTTATAACTATAATATCTTGACTTGAGCAGTAGAATGTGAGTTTAGTTTTGCATGTACTAACATGTCCTTAAAATTCCTATTGCAATGATACATAACTTTTGGTATTTAAGATAACGCTTTTCTAAGGCGCTCGTTGCTTGCCAGTATTGGATAATGCTTACGAAAGATATTCTTTATGTTTGGGAGTGCATTTGAGTATTTGGTTATAAATGCTGGTTGGGTTGTGCGATGTGTTTTTTTTTTTTTTTTTCACCACTGTTATTTTACTATCTAGTTTACATGCTTAGTTGTACACCTCGCTTAAAGCGTCATGTGAGTAATTTTTCTGAATAATGTTTCCTTTAGTTTACTTAGGTGATGAATGTATTCATCGTCGTCGCTACAGATCCTCATTATACGCCTCACTTGCATGGTGAATTTAGGTAACACTAGAGTGAAACTTGTTCAACAAATGTGTTTAGTGCGCTTACGCCATGTTCCCATATAATAAATATGTCTATAAAGCGGAGATAGGCAGAAGGCATACTGGAAATAATTTCAACAGCTCTGATTCTAAGTGTCCCATAAAAATGTTGGCATATGTTGATGCAAAAAGAGTGCCAAAACATTGTAGGATGAATCAAATTCAGAATAATTAAGTGTCAGGACTAATTCAAGTAAAGAGAGTTAAACTAGAGCGTTATGTGTCTGCTTGCTTTTTATGAGTGACTTGGAAATGAATACGAGAAGACAAGTCCACCCGTCGAAACGTCAACTCAACCAAACCTCTGTTTCATCTCATCTAGATGCTACTCTTGATTTATGTCATCTGTTGGCAAATAGCATGTTGCCTCCTGCTTCACGCTAAATAGCAGGTCCGTCAAAAGAAAGAAGGGCAACTTCGTGCTCCGTTTCTGAACTTTCCTTGCCGCACTCAGAAGTGTCTGCTATTCGAAGGATTTGTTTTCTCACCAAGCTGGAAGGATGGTTCATGACCCCTCAAAAGATGCATGCCAAAGAAAAATATCACTTTTGCGGTGCCTGCTTCTGACCTCGGTCGGTGGCAGCAATGGGGATCTCGTAGGAACTTCTCAGCTCCCGATCAAGGCTGGCGATCAAGCACAGTTCTCCAGTGCTGGGATGCACAGCAAAGTGCTGGCGGAAGTCGCTGCTGGCTCCTCCACCCAGTGTGAAGTTCACCATGGCATTCACGCCACAGTCGGGATCTGAGGCGGACACCTGGGAGGCAAGGCACTCTACTTCTACAACTGCGGTTCCCTCACTTTCTTAAAAAATGTATCGAGCAGAGGCTTCCAAGTGTCAACACATTTGATTCCTTGTAGCATGCGAATTCAAAATTTGATAACCAATTATTGGCAGACCTGCAAACTATAGGATAAAAGAAACATTAAACAAGAGTTAGACAATGCTCAACACCACAGAAATTAAAAACAAAATATGACCATTCAGTTTAATTAGAAGTAAACACAAGGCACAATCATTCACAAATGAATAATGAGTTTGTCTGTGAACACCTATGACCTTTAGAAAGTTGCAATAATTAAGAGGTACATTTTCAAAATCCTTGTTTCTATGCTCATAGATAACCCCTGAACCAATGCTGCAGTGAGATTGCCTGAGTGACAACTTCATGTTTTAGAGCCACAATGCTTTGCTCTTCCGAACGCAATGCAATGAACTTACATGCTTCAAAATAAACAGAATATACAAGAGGACCCACACATTACAGGAAATGCACACAAATAAATACTCAAAGTCATCTACAAAGCTCAAAATCAGCACCTTTCTGTTGCCAATTTCTGACTGAAATCCAGGGTACAGACATGTCATAAATGAACACCTAAACTGCATTCAAAAGCCATATCAAATCACAGAGACCGCTCTGCAGCACAAGACACTGACAGCGATCACTTCTCCAAAATGCACCCCTCCGAAGAAAGCCCCCGCATTGACAGCCAGAGCATTTCCAATCAACTACTCATGCAGAGGCCTGCATATTCCACAACCACCCAGAGTCGTCCCGTGCCAAGTCAACGTTCCGAAATTGAGAGTAATTGCAGCTACAACAGGCTCAGTCAAGCACCAGGCTATGTCGATAAACAGCAATTCACTGCTACACTAGCAATGTCACTTAGAGGGACAGTCTGCTCCATGTAGAGAACATTGGGCAAGGCTTGAGGCAGCCTGAAGGCGGAGCAGCTAAAGCACGATGGTGAAACAGCACAGCTGTTGAGAAGGCAGAGTATCTTGACCTTTTGCAGATGTGCCACTATCATGTGACACTACTAGTTCCCTCTTGCCACCTCGCACCACTTCTGTCTCACCCAAACGTTTCCACCAGCACCACATGGTATCCTAATTGGCTGTGCCAAAGCGGGCAAAAAACATTGCGTAGAAAACAGTGGGCAGAAAACATCACACCCCAAGCAATCCAGTTTGCCGCCTCATTTTCTGCCCCCATACGCTGCCAGGCAGCGAGCAAATTAGCAAGTCCCGCGGGATGCGGCGACCACTGCAGATGTTGATTGAGTGTACTGGTATATTGTATAAGGTTGTTTAAGTGAGTCACTAGTGGTTGAATAAAAGTACAGGATGTTTTTAGTTTGCCCGACCTTGTCTACTGTATCTGCGATCCCCTTTGGAGACCCCACAGTGCAGGCTGATGTAATTTGTGTGAATTTCACCAAAGCTTTCAATAAGGCTTCCCCCTTTAAGTTACTTTTCAAGCTTAAAAGACTAGGGATAAGCAAAGAAGCATTAAAATGAACAGAGGCTTATTTCTCTGCATGTCGGCAGGCTATAACAATGAAAAATTATACATTGCATCCACTACATGTGCATTCAGGGGTTTTCCAAAGATCTGTCTTAGGATAGGACCAATTTTCTTTCTGATTATTGTTAAATGTATATGTTGAGGCTCCTATTTATAATTAAACTTTTACCAGATAACTGCTGCATTTACTCCCCAGAGAATAGTGAAAGTGATCAAAGTAATCTGAACAAGCATTTACAAGCTAGATGAGTGGTGTAAAAAATGGGGCATGGAAATGAGCTATACAGCAAGACAACATTTACGCATATTAGGCAAAAAGTGTCATTAATGTATCAAATTGCAAATCAACCTTTGATAATGCAACTTGTTTCCAATACCAAGTGTGCCACTGCACACATTACAGTGGCACTCACATAAAGCAAATAAAACTATTTCATAAAGAAAAAACATGCCACACTGGGTAAAAAACTATGCTTACAAGACATTCATACGACTTGTCTAGGAGCATGCTAGTATTGTCTGGTCAGCTCATCAGAAGGTTTTGAGGACAAAGATCGAGAGAAAATTAGCCGCCTATTTCGCATGCAGTAAATACCTCGTGGCTTTCTTAAGCTTCCATCCTTGGAAGATTGCACGCATGAACACCACCTCAAATTTCATTTCAAGATTGTAAATGGCAAACAAAAATTAACAATCACTTAGATCTTTAGCCACCTGGAAAACGATGTGATTGTCTTAATAGTAGTAGAGCTATTCAGTCTTATTTCACAAACACAAATGCTTTCCGCTGCTTTCTATTATAGACGCAATAGAATTGTGGAATAGTTTACCTAATTCAATTATTCAACAAACAATGTCAGTAAATTTTGAAGATGCATTACAGCTTTCCACACGTTAACTTCTAGTGCAAGCATTTGTTCCTTGATTTTTGTCTGTATAGTCACTGTTTTAAATGCAAAGCCTTTCTTAGCAAACTTCGGTGACTTTGAGCGTGTCTGTCTGTCTGTCTGTCTGTCTGTCTGTCCGTTGTCCGTCCGTCCGTCTGTCTATCTATCTATCTAGCCGCTTATGTTTGGGTGCTCTCGTGGTCAAACTTAGCGTGAACCAAAATTAGCATGGGAGGGTAATATGGTTTGACGAATATGACGCGCTGGTCAAGACATGAATAATGTCACTATCTCGTCGCGTACATCGTCAAACACTTTCCGCCAGACAGTGGCACATACCCACGAGCGAGTATGTGCCACTGATATGCGTGTGTGTTAAGTGTTAAGAAATAATGTTAAGAAATGTTAAGAAACGCGCAAGTGTAAAGAAATACTTCACATCGATAGCGTCTACCCAATGAATGCAAAGAATAAATGTTAGGGTCTCAGGTGGAATCGAACCCAAGCATTCTGCGTGGCAATGAAGCATTCTACCACCGAGCTACGCCAGGTCTCGAAACTACTTTTTAAATGAACGGTAATCTTCGTGAAACGTCAATAGTGGTTGCAGTGCTGCCTATCCAATTTTATAAATATTACATATGTACACCTTTGATACAGCCGTCATGACGAGTTAACATCAATTGTGGTTAGCTGGCATGCGCTGAGGTTGATTTATGCATCAGTATCCAGGGCCAGCATCCTCGCGAGCATCAGCACTTCATATCCGCTTCTGGTGTTGCTAATATGTATGTTCCAGTTGGCATCGTTGTGCCAGTGCATACAACTGGTTACATACACATCTGCAGATTTTCATTATATTTCTGTGCTTGTAACATTTGTACATACATTTAACGTCATTTCATGATGTGTCGCTCAATAAAAAAAAACTCTCCCTCTGCATGCTTCGCATAACACTGATTCTCAGGTACGTGGGATCTGCCGAATTTTTTTGTTGCTTATTTTTCTGATGCTGGTTAGTCATTTGTTATTTCTATCAGCTACTGAACATTGCTTTTTGTGTAAGTATTATGTATTATGTGACACCCTTTCTGTATAATGACACCAAGCATGGAGCATCAAACAACCATCAAACAAACAAAATAAATATAGCAGTGTGCCACAACACTACCACTGCATGCTTTGTAACTGTCTGCTGTTGAGCAGCACACTAGACCATCTCAAGCACAACAAATGCCTATTTCAACTTTTTTGTTTGAAATGCAAGATTTTTCATCAATGAAACAAGTTTAATGGCAAAAGCTCGGGGACGGAGCAAAATGGCACAGCACAAGCACGCACTCCTACACTACACACCACTGCATGCATGCTGAAAGGGAAGCCTAGAACTGCGGTAGCAGACAACATGCACAACAGAAAGATATGGAGCAACAATGATGCTTAAAAACAATGCAGCATTCTCTTAGTGACCTTATATTGCAGCCATGCTACATTACCTCGTTGACTTCATACTGCATAATAAACAAAACAGACAATAGAATAGTGACTTACCCTGAGGACGCACTTGCCAACGGGCTCGTCCTCGGCCACTGTGATGTTGTAAAAGCTCTGGTCAAATATGGGTTCATTGTCATTCACATCACTGATGGTGACCAGCAGCGTAGCACTAGCCGACAGTGGAGGCTCTCCACCATCTGTAGCAAGCACAGTGACACGTGGCACGGGGCTTGTTTCGCAATCAATAGGAGTCCGTGTGGTCACCAGACCTGTACGGGGATCGACATGGAACCACTGTGAGTATGTATCCGGGGTGTGCAGAATAGAATAGCGGAGCAATGAGTTGCGTCCTTCGTCACGGTCAGAAGCAGTCAGCTGCAGCACTGATGTGCCGGGGTCGGCCACTTCAAGCACACTGGCATGATATGTGTCCTGGTCAAACTCAGGTGCATTGTCGTTGGTGTCGGTGACAGCCAGCTCAAAAGAGCGTGAAGCATTCAGGGGTGGGCTTCCTTGATCAGTGGCTGTGAGTAACATGCCGTACCGCGCTCGAGTCTCTCGGTCCAGCGGCTGTGCTACCATGACCAGGTAGATGATGTTGTCCTGAGTAGCCAGACCAAAGTGTCCATCACCTCCACTGAGACTCACATTGACATTGGCATACTCTGCTTTGGAATCGGGGTCATTAACACTGACACGTGCCACTAGCTCCCCAGGACGTGCGTCTTCCGACACCTTGGGTGATGCGTCGTCACTAAGAAAGATGAGATTAATGCTTGGCTGGTTGTCATTCACATCAGTTAACAGTACCGATACAAAGGCAGTCGCTTCCAAAGGTTGCTCACCACAGTCACGTGCCACAACCACCAACTCGTGGGTGTCCTTGGCCTCAAAGTCCAGAGGCTTGCTGACAGAAACTAAGCCTGACTCGGCATCAATTGCAAAAAGACCATCACGATCACTTTGGCGCCTGTTGATGGCATAGTGCACACGGCCATTGTCCCCTGCATCTGCATCAGTGGCCAGGACACGCAGCACTGCAGTGCCCATGCTGGCATTCTCTGGCACACGTCCCACATAGCGACTTTGGTTGAAAGCAGGTGGGTTATCGTTAACGTCAAGGATGGTGATGTTGACAGTCATCATACCCCTCAGCGGTGGCCGGCCTCCGTCAAAGGCCTCCACCTGCAGGCTGTAGAAAGGTGTCGCTTCCCGGTCCAGGGCCCCACTGATTTGTAGGTCCAAATACAACACATCATCCCGCTCTCGATGAGAGGCCAAACGAAATGCACCATCAGCATTTCCAGATGCAATTCGATAGTGTTGCGTGCTGAACTCGCCCAAGTCTCGGTCTCGTGCGGGGCTGAGCGTGCGCTTAACGTCTCGAGGCGTGTTCTCTGGAAACTCGAGAGCCATGCTGTCCACTGGAAACTCGGGTGCATTGTCATTAACATCAAGCACATGGATGTTGACGCGCACATTGTCACCGCTGGATGGTATTGCTACAAAGGAGTACTCGCTGCGCAGTTCCCTGTCCAGCACCACACTGGTGCGCACCTGTCCAGATGCCTGGTCAATGCTCAGATCCGAGTCGACAGCTGAACCAGGTGCCGGCACAATAAGGTATGGTGGCTGCGTGCCCGTGTCACGCCCAATGATCCCTACAAGGCTGCCAGCTGGTACACCCTCAGCCACCTCAAATTCTTGGATGAGCTCGGCACCCGCCACCAGGCAGCAGGCTGCCCAGAGGAGCCACTGCCACATGACAGCCGAGGGTCATGAATGGTGCCTGCAAGCAAGCCACCACTGAGTGTGCAATTTGCTTATAAACAGTAAATTGTTGCCTTTCCTCCTTGGGACTATGACCTACTGACAAATTCAACGCAGTGCGGCAGAAGCTGGAAACATTTGCCGATCACAAGTTGACACTTGCAGATCTACAAATTTGATATTCCAAGCTCTATATGTAATTCTCTGTTGCAATCATTTAAGCCTTTAGATTTTATATTAACATAGCGAACCAGGTATTCTGTAGTTGCCATCACAAGTGCAATTACCACAGAGTTAAGAAAATGGTTTGCACAACCAAGTTGGCCAAGACAGCCTTACTTACCACAAGGAAAACTTGTTGGGATTCACACTAGAAAAGTTTTATGACAGGAAACTGAATAAATAACAAAAACCAACATATAACTTGAAAAATTTTAAGCAACATTTTTCATCAAGTAAATAACACAAACATAATTAAACATACATTATCATCATCAGTCTATTGATGTCCACTGCATGACTTCTACCAATGATCTCCAACCTACCACGTCTTCTGTGGGATGATTACATTTTATCCCTGTAAGCTCCTTAATTTCATCTCACGATCCAACTCCCGATACTGCCTTGGCTGTGCTTCCCATCCCTTGGTATCCACTCTATTGCTCTAACTGATGACAAGCAGCTTGTCCCATGCATCTTGTGGTCATCCTCAGTCTATTTCTCTAGCTTAACGTCAACTGGGTCATTGCTACCATCTCCTGTTCTCTGAGCCAATTTGCTACATTTCAAGTTGTTAATGTTATACCAACCACTTTCTGTTCCGTCACACACTGCATGGTCCTTATCTTTCACTCAAGTTTTTTTGTTATCCTCCAGGTTTGTCTCATATGTTATAACTGGCAGCATACAACTATTGTTAATTCAATTTTGATCTTAAGGATGGTAGCAGATTGCCTGTCGATTTGAGAATGACTTCTGCTTGTGCCCATGGTTACTCTTCAGTGAACTCTCTTTTTATAAATAGGGCTCCCTGTTAGTAATTGACCTAACATACTCTAGCACAGGCTCCAAAAGTTGGCTGTCAATTGTTAACTCTATCTTTTTGGCTAGGCTAATGACTATTATTGGTCCTTATAGCACAAAATTCATGTGTAACCCCAGTTTAATCTTTTCTTTGTGTAAGTCTTCCATAATATTCTGCAGTTTGTTGTCATATAATTACTGAAGAGCATCAGATCATCATTTTGTAGATGACTAAGATATTCTACATTAATTTTTATTCTCCTTTTGTCCCAATCCATTCTTTTCAACACTTCTGAACATGCAACAGACAACATTGGAGAGGTTCTTGCAAGGGAAGCAAATAACTGTGCAGTCCTTGTCAACGATGGCTGACGCATTTACCTGTGTATATATACTTTATTCAAGTACTCCTTTGTCATGCAATGTCTTCAGGACTGCTACCAATCTTTCTGAATTTATGAAAGCCATATAACGAGATTTGTTATACTCGGAAGATTTATCGATTACCTGGCTGATGACAAAACTTCGATAAATGGTCGAGCGCTTCTAAGGCACATACCTATGCTTACAAAAATTTAAAAAAAAAAACGCGATACTTGAGGAAAACAAACGCGGCACGGATACCTTTGCAAAGATTTTCAAGCGTGCGCTGGTCGAACACTTTTCAATACAGTCATAATATCAGACGTAACACTCGGCCCCTGAAACGTGCGTTTCCCCCAAGTGGATATGCCACTCGCGAAAGTGCGCGCTTCGGGATCCAGCGTGCATGCAACACTGCACATTCGATCGCAGGTCCCTGCCGTAACAATGACGGCGCCGAAGGGGACCCTTAAATACTCGCAACGATCGACGCGAGAAACGAGATGGCGAGTCGTGCAGCGATACCCCCCCCCCCCTCCCCCCATGCATAACTTCGAGCCGTCTATTCGGCGCGTTTGAACCGAGAGGAGGTCAGCTTCCGCTATAAATCGCGAGGGCTCTGTGACGATTCAAACCGCGGGCTTCTCGAAGCTCACCTGTGGTGCAGCGGTGCACCTCTCGGAGGAATCCGGCCGGCCATGGCTTGAGCGCTGCAAGGGGACTCGCTCAACAGGTTGAACAAAGACTGGGTCCCAGATTGTTCGCTGTCAGCCCCGCCGGACGGGAAAGAAGGGGCCGGCCGAACCACTGACCTCGCCTGCCGCCCTCTCCCTTCCGAGAACGTGACGTGCCGCCGCCGTTGCTCGATGATCGCTGGCATCTCTACGCTGGGCATAGGCGATTCGGCGGGACTAGTTCATAAACCGTGATTTTGAGTGCGTGACGAACGCGTGAAGTCCTCCCCAGATGATACGAAAAGTTGTTAACAGAAACGAATTATTGATTTTCAAGCGTGTCAAGAAACTCGTCATAGCAAGCACGGATGTCGACCGTGTTCCCATCAATATTGCATAAGTCAAATAAATACAGAAAGGAACAAAGGAGCCGAGTTTGCCGCATATCATTTTTATTCTGAAAATGGTGAAAACATATCCACACAATTAACGTGTGTTCTCCCCCTGACATCCAAAAGCCCACTTAACACACATACCAAAGTTGAGGTCCAACGTGCGCTCGATCGTGCACTCAAGGCTAATGCATGTGGACAGTGAATAAGGAGTTTTCAAATTGGCACACTAAAGAGAAATAGTGTAAAGAAAATGCGTCTGCTCCACCCCAAGAGAAACCAAACGCATAAGTTCACCGCCTCCCTGCCCCCCTGAAGGAACTCACTTATCATGGGGGCCCCACTCCCTCTTGGCAAAAAATCCTGGCGCCACGACGGACGGACGGAGGGATTCGCACGAACGGATGGACGGAAGCGCGGACGAACTGATGAACGCTTCGTCCCACTCACCATCGATCCGTGGATCATGCTGTGATATATATGTGTGTATATGTGTATATATATGTGTGGTTTTACCACCATGAGAATGCTCTACTCTGCGGAATTTTCGCTTCTGAATACACCAGAGGCAAGTCCTTCAGATATATATATATATATATATATATATATATATATATATATATATATATATATATATATATATATATATATATATATATATATATATATATATATATATATATATATATATATATATATATATATATATATATATTAATGACATCTAACAGACAGTAATGACGAGGAATGTACAGGGGAAGTTATTAGAACCAATGGAATGTAAATAAGAAGAAAGAAAAGTGGATGAAAAAATTACCAGCCGTGAGCAGGAATCGAACCTACGACCTTCGAATAAGCATCGAACGCGTTATTCGAAGGTCGTAGGTTCGATTCCTGCTCACGGCTGGTTATTTTTTCATCCACTTTTCTTTCTTCCTATTTACATTCCATTGGTTCTAATAACGTCCCCTGTACATTCCTCGGCATTACTGTCTGTTAGATGTCATTAATATATATATAGTAGGAGTAATAATTCAATGGGCCAGTTAGTCTTCGTGAAGGTATGGGATATGGCACAACGGGAGCGTTGTCAACAAGGATAAATATATTTATTTCCCAGCAGTGTTTCGGGAGGGGTCCTCCCTTCATCAGGGGATGAGTTATACCTTGTTGACGACGCTCCCGTTGTGTCATATCCCATATATATATATATATTTCCCAACAGTTTCGGGAGGGGTCCTTCCTTCATCAGGGGATGAGTTATACTAACATGAACTTCCAAACTTCGTTGCTGCCGCGTCTCTCTCGCCTTGAAAAATGCTTGCGAGAGTGAGAGAGAATTAAAAAAAGAAAGAAAAAAATAAAAAAAGAGAAGAAAAAGGAAAAAAAGAAAAAGAAAGTAAAAAAGAGGAAGAACCACTGTCAACACTCAGAACGAAACCAAATGTCCGTGTACGTCCGCATCCGGTTCTTATCCCGTGCTGGTCAGTTCTCGACGTGTGTCAGGCCACCCAAGATTGTCGCCGCGGTGGCGGGAGGGGTCCGTGACGGCGTGCGTAAGGAAAGGGTTTCCCCTTAATGGGTCGGTCAGCTCTTTACCTTTCATCTTCGTCCGTTTCCCTTCAATGGTCATCAAGTGGTAGGCGAACAGAAACACTTTGTATGTGCATGTGGAAAAAAGAAAAAAAATGAACAGTGTACACGTACGAGTCAGTCAGAAAAAACAAGCATGGTCTCCAGCTATCAACCTTTGTCACCGATTTCCTCCTGGCTTACTTCTCGGAGGCAGGAGAGTCTTCCGCGGTCCTCGTTGATGCCGGCTACTAATGTTCGAAATTTGAAAATAAAATATGCCTCACGCGGTTCGCGCTCGCGTCTGTTTGAGAAACCGGACTGCAAAAGAGTTACGCTGTTATTTTCAAAACTGTGGTTTGGCAGGCGCAGATGTCTAGATAAAGGTAGCTTCGGCAGCGAAGTGGCGTGGTACCGGTGATTATTGAACCGCAGCCGAAATGGCGTGTCTGTTTGGCCGATATATTCTTGTCCGCAGATGTTGCAATGTAGCATGTATATTACGTTACTGGAGTCACAATTAAGGCTTTCAGTTATGCAGAATTTGAAATCCGACAAGTTCGCTTTGGATTCATGTGTTGTGACCATCTGTGGGCATACCTTGCATCGAGATTTTCCGCAGGGATGGCACCCTGATTGAATTTTTGGGGTGTTTGTTTTTGCTCTGACAAGAATGTCCTTCAGATTTTTATCCCTGCGGTACACCACGTGAGGTGGCTTCACGAAAATAGAAGTTAGTCGTTTGCTTTGCCTGATTATGTTGAAATGGCGGGAAAGTATGTTGTTGATTCGTGGCGCTGATGAGGAGTAAGTTAGTACAAGGTTCGTTTGGGAAGTCGTTTTAGGTACTCTGTTTGGTCCCTTAATTATATCATTCCTGTTCACGTTGCGAGCACGTAGTATGGCATCGTCAATAATGTCTTCCGGATAATTTTGTTTCAATAAGGCATGCTTTAGGTGTTCTGCGTGTCTGTCAAATTCCCGCATATCGGTGCATATTCTTCGGTACCGGTAGGCCTGAGAATATGGAATACCCGTTTTGCAATGCTTTGGGTGGCTGCTGTTGAAATGTAGGTACATTTGACGGTCTGTAGGCTTTTTGTAAAGGTTTGTTGACAAGCGGTCATTTTTGACCGTGACAGTGACGTCCAAGAAGTTAATATGCTAGTTTTGGAAATTTTGTGCGTGAATTTAATTGACGGGTGGCACTTGTTAAAATCCTCTATGAAGCGGAAAAGACTTCCTTCATTGTGGTTCTATATCATAAAAATATCGTCTAAGTATCTTCTGTAGTAGAAAGGTTTCAAGGTGCGTCGCTCAATGAATGGGATTTCAAGTAAAGCCATAAAGGTGCTCCCGAAGTTTGAGGCCATTTTCGTGCCCATTGCAGTGCCATTGACCTGAAGGAAATGCTTGCCATTGAACTCAAAATGGTTATAATTTAGTACAAGTTCAAGAAGTGTAAACAGTACCTCGCCACTTACACTCGTTGATTAGTCAGATTTTACATATTCAGAAACCATAGCCGCTATTCCGTCATGGTGGGGTATGTTTGTGTACAGTGAGCAGACGTCAATGGTCACCAGAAAACTACAGCCTGGGATGTTGAGACATGAAGTTTCGCAGATGAAGTGATTTGTGTCCTTTAAGTAATAGGGAAAATTTGGGGGGATGTTTTTTATTAAGGAATTGATGAATTCTGATATATTTTCCATTGATGTGCTGTTACTGCGGATACTATCGGACGTCCCGGATTGCCTGCCTTGTGTATTTTGGGGAGCAAATAGAATCGACCGGGAACAGAATGGGCCGGTGACATTGCTTTTAACATTTTGCCGGTAATTTTCTCGTCCCGGCGGAGATTATTTAGGGTTACTTTTATCTCCATTTCAAATTCAGGAGTCGGGTCCGTTGGAAGTTCTTTGTAGAATTTTGTGTCTGATAGTTGTCGTTCCCCTTCCTTTAAGTAGTCCGACGTGTTTAGAATTACTATGCAGCCCCCTTTATTAGCCGGTTTGATGGTAATTTCAGTGTTTTTTCGTAGTTCATCGAGTGCCCTTCGTTCTGACTTTGATATGTTGTTTCGAGATGACCGATTTTTATCATACGCTCTATTGATATCTTTTTGAACTGCTGATATATACACATCGAGGTGTTCGTCCCTCTGCTCACCTGGACACCATGATTTGTCACCACCAATCAATCTATTCTCGTTCGTACAGTCCTTGCGATCATGAAAGTATTCACGGAGGCGGAGATTACGCACAAAGTTATCGAGGTCTTGGTACAGTTCAAATTCATTGAATCTACCGGATGATGGACGAAAGGTTAAGCCTTTCGACAAAAGCTGAAGCTGAGCGGGTGTGAGCGTTGTGTTGGACAGATTGAGGACATTTTTCTCATAAGTTTTTGGCTGCTCTTGGCTATCACATGGCACGGGAGTGTCAGCGTCATATTCGAGAGGATTAGGATTGCACTGTAGTTTCGAGTTCCCATTTTTCTCCTCAAAGTTAGGTTGTGGTACGGGTGGTCCCTGGCATTCTTGTACGGCCTCATTCCTATTTTCCTGTTCCAGAGCAGTGGAGCTTCTGCAGTCCAGATTGAATTTTCCATCTTTTACTACTGAAATTTCGCCTCTCTCTTTTAGTTCATCTTTCCAGTTCTCTGGCCTCATGCTCTCCGAGAATAGATACCAATTTCTGCGTGGCCTCCGTGACACTGTATTCGGCGGCCTTACGCTCACTATGGTCCGCAATGACCAGAGTTAGTTGCAAAAACGCTTCTAGTAATATTTTTTCCCACTTTCCCCTTTCTGCTTCACTTAGTGTAAACATTGAGGGGTTGCAGGCTAGGCGGAGGCCCTTAGGTGCAATTTCGCGAGATAGATATTTGGTTAGTTGTTCCGCGTGTGTTTCGTATTGCACCTGTTTTTCAATGATTTTCCTGAAATGAATGGGACCATGCGTGTTTAAGACTGCCCGTACCTTCTTTTCCCCGTGTCATTTGGAAGCCGCCGCCTTGGTCTTCGCCGCATTCGTCCGCCTTGTGTTGCAAGGCCTCGCTGGTGGGAGTGGCGACGTCGACACTGCTGGGACCCTGGATGGCTCTTTGTGTCCCTCGGCTCCCTGTTGTTGAGTGGGTTTGGCACTGGAGTTTGCCGTGCAAGGAGTTGCCGCCGATCTCTGACTCACTGGTAGGACTCGCTGGCTCGCTGGTGGTAGCGGCGACATCGTCACTGCTGGGGCCCTGGAGCCATCCAGGGCCCCAGCAGTGACGATGGTTCCATGGGGGGCGGCTCCGCGAGTCATCTCCAGTGGGCTTCTCGTGGTTAGTCGAGAGTTGGCGATGCCACCTTTGTGTTACATTGTGTTTGCTTTTATGCAGATGAGTATACTAGAACATTATACAAGATGTGTTTTAGCATGTTGATCACTAGTGATGTATTTGATTTGGCTCATGATTTCATCAATGTAGTAGTAGTTCCATAAGTGCTTTGTTATGGTTTCCCTCGACCGCGTCTGCTGTGTTCGTGTGTTCAGAGAGCACCGCCTCTCATTTCGAGACCCCGCAATGCAAATAAATTGTCAAAGTCATCCCGCTCTTTAATCTCTACTTTTGAAAAACAATGCCTGTCAATCTTGATGTTGAGATTAATTTTATATTTATTCATGTATTGAAAGCATTTCTGAATTCTCACAGCTCGCCTAGTGGATATTTGCTTTCTCTCGTTCTTCTGTCCCTCGTTCTAGGTTTGCACAATAGTCCCCCCAGTGGCTTTTAAGCACCCAACAAATTAGCATGCATACAGAGCCTTATAAACCCAGACTAAATCTGGTTGTCCAATAAATACAAAAAAAAGCACGTAATGAAATTTAAGGAATGCTGAAGCGCAGCTTTGCAATATGTCCTGCCACGTGGCCTCTTGTACATCGGGCATGTTGCGTTAATGATTGTCTTGGCAAGCATGTGTGTGCTTGCTCAAGTACAAGCAAGGACGCAATTTGACATTATGAGACGACCTGCAACGGTAATAAACTAGCCTCTGCACACTTGGCCACTCGAAGAGATACAAGAACCATCCCACATTCCCACACAAAGAACCCCACACAATTCACCATTGTGCCAGCATTGCCAAGTGTTTTTTTTATTATTCACATTCCATGCGGGCATATGCATCAAGTACACATTTCTTAAGGTTTTTCCTTAAAACAAATTCTCATATTTCAATTAAATCCTGCGTTGCTGGTCTGAACTTTTACTCATCCGGTCTTGAGTGGAATGTTGGGCCAAGGTTTTGGCTGTAGGCTGTCGGTAAAGTGTTCATAGGAAAGCTGCGCGGCCATCTCCATGCCTTGCACTGAGGCTGCAGCAGCTGGCCCATACAGATGGTGGAGCTCGTGTCTGTAAGAGGCTGGCGCAGTTGCTTGCTGCCGCTCCTGTGAGTACCCCGAGTTACCTGCATGTCAACAGACAGACAAGGCACGCATTAGGATACTTTCAGTCACTCAAAAGGAACAAAGACAACTTTGATTAGGAAATGAAAGAGCATTCCAGACTGTATTAAGCAATAACATGGTAAAACAAAAATGAAACAAAGAAACAAATACCAAACCAAAAGAAGTTCTATTAAGTGGAATTCATTGTGGCTACAGGCATACATATAGCAAAAGACATACACAGACAGCATTAGGAAGTACACTTGTGATGCTTTAAGAATGTTTCTTAAAAAACATGTCGCATAATTTCTCCTTATAGGGTAGTTGTCTGTGAAAGCAATACTTGACAAAAACGCATTTCGTAATTCTCAAAAGACAAGCTATCGATTCTCACTTTGAATGATCCTTTTAAAATAGAAGATCAGGGGATGCACTGAGTTTTTAGAGCTTCATCGTTTGTGGGAATTGAGACTAGCCAGCCGCCACTACGCAGGCTTTGTCACCTATTTCTGCCGCTTTCATGTCCTGACACGACTCTCCCCTCCTATGCGGTCTGTCGCTCTGGGGAAGTGGGAATGAGTATTAACCCCCGGTAGCGGACGTTGACTGTGGCGCCGTGCGCGGATTCTCTCGGAAGTGGGTCAGAACCTTTCCGGGACGACCAGGGTGAGCACGCTTTTCTTTCCTGTTTGGGGGCTCCTATTGTTTGGGGCTTTTCGGACTTCACCAACGGCGCCGTGCACCCACGGGGACGCTCAACTTTTCATCACCCCTTTCGAACGCTAGGCCGAAGACCGGTGCGGTGTCTTGACGCGTGGTCGTACTACGCCAACCTTTATCTCCTGAAGCTAATGCAAGCGGAGTTTTGCCTTCGCTCGAGCGACCGCGCCCTGTTTGTCCCGGTGTCACCGTGAATCACTTTTGCCCACAGAGACGTGCTCGCAGCACCCTGTGTAGTACTATTCGCCCAGGGTGGATAAGCCCATTTGCTTTCTCGCCGCCCCTGTTGCAATGGGCTCTGTACTAAGTTTTTGGTGTTACCGCAGGCAATAAAATGTTGCAGCCTTGAGCAGTACCATGTTCTCGCTACGGCGACGATTAACACGTGCCTTATAACTCGCTAAGACCGGACCCACGATAGTGGCCGTACTCCTTCGGAATACGCGTATACTACACGCTCCAAAAAATTTTCTGCCTTTTCTGTCTAGTCTTCCAGTCTATCTATCTATCTAGTCTTCCATTCCCCTAGATGGAATTGCTTTCACATATGGAAGAATATATAGATGATGTTGATACTGTGGCTTTTCAAAATGCAACAGACCTAGTGTTTGAAACCACTTTATTCATTCTGGGAAGCGTGCATCTATCTACAAAAGCAAGGAATTACTATAGGGTTTTGTGTCTTGTGCAAATACTTATAGACATTTTTTTGGCTAGTACTGACTGCAATGCTTCTACACATACTGCCAATGTTTCTACATGCAAAGTAGGAAAGCTCAGCCCCCCGCCCCCTGTTGATACGCCTATGCTACCAACGCACATGCACGAAGTATTAGACACCCGGTGACGTTTCCTTTCAAAATGCGAGCTCGCACTGTTGGCACTGTTCACCTGCCCGCATCCACATGATTTGCCAGCTTGTGGATACCTGCCAACCTAGCAGCATGAAAACTTGGGAGACCGCAGAGGAGGGTGGGGGGGGGGGGGGTGCTTTTTTTTTTTGCATGTCAGAAATTACTGAGACTGAGATATTTGCGACCCACTTTGATTGTTTCGTCCACTGCGACTGCGAAAGCCCGGTGTTTCAGAGCCTCCATCATCGTGTTTTCGGCATCTGACCCGTTTCCCCAACTATGTCAGTTTTTTTTTTTTTTTTTCGTATTTGCACCCATACCGCTTCGTGTCCTCGCACTTCAGGAACATTATCTAAAACAACAGACCTGTGTCACTAACGCTGAGCGGCGTTCTACAATAAATCCCATGAGTAGGAATTCCGTGCGTATTGCACTCTTTTCGCAGCTCTTTTGGAAGAAACTCCCGATGATGTCCTGTCCCTCTGCAACACGAACATAGGTGTGATGCTTCTGTGAAGCTACGTACACTTTTATGTCGGCCTTGCCACCATGTCTATTCGCTTACATCACAGGCTCACGTGGTATAGAATCCATTCTTGGCACCCTTCCACAAAGTCAAAAGCAGAGACATTCAGTTGCATATGAGTTCACAAACAGTTGCAAGTACTTCCTTGCTTATAACATGTTCACATAAAAGAGCTCGTTTCGCAGAAATTCCAGCATCGGTGGTTGTGAGCGAAAAATCATCTTATGCATGACTGCAAAGTCGACAATGATGCAAATAAATAAACAAATCTCTGGTCAGAGCAGCAATCAAACCCGAGTTGTTTGGGTCCAAGTGGGGATAGAACTTATGTCATTTGCATGGCAAACGATCGAATGCGGTCGTTTGTATAGCAAGTGTACTAAACGGCCAAGCGTCTGCTTGTGAATAGCGTGGAAAAACCTTCCTCTGCTTGGAAGTGCGTTGAAAGTAACTTTCGTGCTATAATGAGAACTAGCAGACAATAACGACAGGTGAAATATTGGGTGTTCAGCCTGGGAGCCGAGAAACGGGGCGGACTGCTGGCAAGTGGTAACCAGAAAACTTTATTCCCTCTCCCCAATTATCATATATACGCTCGATGGACTGTAGCGCCTCCTTGTGGCAACATGCTTCAAACAACACTGGCAGCGCCCTCTACATCCCTCCTTTTCACATTTTATGGGGCAGGTCTTTACAAGTTCAAACGTCGGAGCGGCCTCACTATACGACCACTGCGAGTCCGTGTCAAATATTCCTGTTACGTTACTTTTGGTAGCACGGGTTCTTGCGGAGCTTCAGGTTGGAAGTTCTCGGGAGCGGCTGGCGGAGAAACTGGCATAGTTGGGCTAGACTCGTTTCTGTCGAATGAGGCACCACGTGTTGACGATTACACTGCAGGATGCCTCTGGTGGTCTGAACAAGATAGGATCGTGGACGCTCGGCCTGTGAAAGCACTTCACCACTGCAGCGCATGTGAGTGACCCACACATAGTCACCAGGACTTGAAGGGGTCAACTTGCTTGAAGCCCGACGGCGATTGTAGTTCTTCACTTCCTCTGCCCTGTAACCCGCATCCTTTTCCCTGAAACTCGTATGCCACGATAATGACGGCACCAGTTGTTCCGGTAGTCGTGGGAGACATGTTTGCTATTTCCTTCCCATCAGGGCTTGGGCCGGAGAAATGCTCAGGGCTTGGGCCGGAGAAATGCCGTTTGGACTGGGCTTGTCACGGTATGACAGCAAAGCCAGGTAAGGATGAGGACTTTTAGAGAGCAAGTCTTTTACAGAGCATACTACGTGCTCCACCTCTCCATTGCTCTGGGGATACCTTGGGCTGCTGGACTCATAATGAAAGCCATATGACTGTGCAAAGTCTGCAAACACATATGACATGAAATGCGGTTTCTTGTCAGTCCGGACCATGTCTGGTACAGCAAGACGGGCAATGCAGCTCTTGATTGCCGAAATGACGGCAGGTGCCGTGGTGGACCCCACAGAGATTACTTCAGGGAACCTGGAATAATAATCAACAATTGAGACGTAATCGTGCCCTTTCAGTTGGAACATATTGATGCCAAGGTGCTGCCATGGCCTGTCAGGTTTAACCGTTGACAACATAAGCTCGGATCGCTGAACTTTAGTCTCAGCGTATACAGCACAGTACAACACCGTATGCTCTACATGTATGTTAAAGCTAGACCACCAAACAGTCTCCCTGGCCCGTTCTTGGCAGTGACACACTCCCTAATGCCCTTCGTGTAATAGGGCGAGAATGTCCTGGTGCAAGGCTGATGAAATCGGAAGTCGTCGGTACAGCAGACGCATGCTGTTGTATACGCTCAGTCTGTCTCTCTCCTTCCAAAACCGAGTGACCTGCAGAGGCACCTTGGTTTTGTCAGGCCATCCTTTTGTGCAGTAGGTCATGACCGCAAATCAAACACCATCTTCAGCTTGATGCTTGCGCACATTGTCCAGGCGTCTTGCTACCAGAGGCGGAAATTCCTTAAACACTTCGCTGAAGAATAGCTCAAACGTCTCCATTATAGAGGTAGCCGGCACTTCAGAGGGTGTTCATGACAAAGTGTCTGCCATAGCCAAGTGCTCCCTCGGCACATATTTCACCACATACTGATAGCGCATCAGTTTTATCCATATTTGTTGTATGCGAGGTGGCACGAGCTCTAGATCCTTGTTACCCAGAAATGTAACCAGAGGAAGATGGTCTATCTCTATTTTGAAGGTTAACCCTCTATATTTTGAAGGTGAACCCGCAAAGAAACTGATCGTATTGTGAAACATCCCAAGTCACGGCTAGACACACCTTCTCTCTCTGGCTGTAGCACGCTTCTGTCGAAGTGAGCGCTCTTAAAGCTTACGCAACGGCCCGTCGAGTACCTTCAGGCTGGTCCTGTAGGAGTACCGCTTCCAGGCCGTAAGAACAGGCATCCGCGGATAATACTGTGTGGTTGCAAGAATTGTGTTTAACGATGCATGTTTCCGAGCTCAGCAACAACTTCAGGCGTGAGAAGGCAGCTTCTTGACTGGCACTCGAAGTCCAGGTGCTGTTCTTGTTCAAAAGAGAACGAATGGGCTCCGTAACATCGGATAAGTGAGGTATGAAGCGCGCGAAGTGGTTGGTCATTCCAAGTAACCATCACACTCCACTGACGCCGGTCGGCGGCGGCAGCTCCTTGACAGCCTTAACCTAGTCTGGGTCTGGTGAAATCCAGTCTGCTCCAACCACTGCACCCAGGAATTTCTCTGAGGTGACCTTGAATGCGCACTTCTTTTTGTCGAGGGCGACACCCTCTTCTTCAAGCGGGCCAGGACGGCGCTCAGGGGCTCGTCGTGCTCCTGACAGTCTTTGCCGAAAATTACAATGTCGTCAATTATGTTCACGACCCCAAGCAAGCGCTCAAGGATTCTTGACATTAACTGTTGGAAGTAATCAGCTGCCGTGGCAACACCAAAAGGGAGTCTCTTATAACAATACCGACTGAATGGCATGATGAAAGTCGCGAGTTCCTGGCTGTCGGCACTCAGCTTCACCTGATGGAAGCTAGACCGTGCATCCAACTTGGATAACACACGTGCTCCACTTAACTAGTCAAAAATCTGTTCCACCATTGTCAATATAAAGCGCTCCTTTTCAATTACTGCATTAAGCTTCGTCAGGTCAACACAAATCCTGTAGTCGCCAGATGACTTCGGCACGACTACGAGTCCGAAGCACCACTCCGTTGGCGTCTCTACCTTTCGTATGACATCCTGAGAGTCCTATTCATCCAGCTCTCTCTTGAGGACATTGTTTAAAGGAATCGGAATTCGTTGTGGAGCACTCAAGAAAAATGGACGGGCGCCGGCTTTGAGGCCTATGCGGCATTCAGCTTGCCGAAATTTCCGCAGTCCGTGGAAAATTTAAGGGGCGAACCTCCTTAAGGTGTGGGTCTGTCTTTCCTCCGATGGTGTAGGTAGCCACCTGCAGTTTCGTAAAGTGCTCAACCTGTAGTTACACTTTAGCAAACTGCCTACTACTTTGTCCTTGCAAACATCTCGCTAAACACCATCACCGATCCATCACTTCACTGACCTTAAGGCCGTTATAGTGAAGGAAGAACGAAAGCGATGTATAGCGACAACTTACCAATATTAAAATTTCTTGTATAAATATATACAGTGTTTGTGACGTCTTTGATTATGTAGTGGGCGATATTCACGGATGGTTCACAGTTTAGCGATGATACCTTCCAGCACTTCGCCACACTTATCAACATTCACTCCGTGGATATGCAGTGACTTTTTTTTTTTTTTAGGGGAATGAACGCACTTGGCAGAATCCCCGAAATGAACGACCTCAAGAGCTTCAATTGCAGGCAGCCCTAGTAGGTGTGTACTGTGACGGTCAGGCATACAAGATCTGCACTGTTGCTTTGCCGCGTCTTGAAGTTGCTTTGAAGGTAATGAGAACGTGAAAAGCCTGTTCACCAGGGTCTAAGACTTCCCCTTCAACAGAATCTAGCACCCGCGGTCGACTTGCAAAGACGGCGAGACCACAGACACTTCTGCGCCGAAGTTTATCTTGCCCGTTGACAAGTATTTCCATGTACTTGCTTGGCCTGAATCCACGTTGTGAAGTTCGATGGAATGGAGCAGGTCGTTTCTGTTCTTCATACAAACTTCGACAAAATGCCCTACCTTTCTGCGATAGCGGCACACCGATTTTCCGGGCCGGGCAGTTTTTGCAAGGGTGTCGCTAACGCCCACAAAATTGACATGATAGCGCAGCCGAATGTTCAGACTGAAAGCAAAAAGGGGACGAAGGGGTAGACGTACCATTTCGACGAGCCGAATCATGTTTAGCATTTCGGCAAGGGCGTTATCCACACTCTATCTTTGGCTGGATGACCACTCTTTCTCTATGTCCTCATGAATGGGGGCTTGGCACAGCGTTTCTTAGGCGGTAAGTTTTGTGCACTGGCATAATTGATCAGACAGCCTCTCGTCACTTATACCTACGACAAATCTGTCACGAATAGGACAGTCCTCGACCAGTGGGCTCTTGTAGCTGCAGCGCTTTACCAGGTTACGTAACGCCATGAAAAAGTCATCCACAAATTCCCCTGGCTGCTGAATGCAGCGATAAAAACGACGACTTTCGTATATCTCATTCACTGGGTGCAGGAAGTGCGAATCCAATTTTTTTTTTTTTTTTTTTTTTTTTTGACAGATGTGCCGATACCTTTGACTTAGGTGCCGATACCCCCAAGGGCGCAAGAATGGATCTGGCTTGCAGTCCCATACAGAAGTGTCCATACCTGGGCCTCGTCACTGGCACTGTGAAGGCCGGCCACAAAGGCGTCGTCTTGGAACATTGAAATCCAGGTTCGTCATTTTCTGGGGTTAGAAAACGTGAATTTCACTGGAAGACGAAGGCCATATACGCCCGCCTGAACACAGTTCGCTTTGGCTTTGGCGAGAGTCAATACAGCGTCCTAAGGCATGTCTGATTGACGGCGTAATCCCACTTCTGACACCATGTCCAGCCCGGGAGCCCCTGAAATCCCATATGTATGCTAGGTGGACTGTAGCGCCTCCTTGTGACCACATGCTTCAAGGAACACTGATTGATTGATTGATTGATATGTGGGGTTTAACGTCCCAAAACCACTATATAATTATTCAAGGAACACTGGCAGCGCTCTTACATTGGGGAATGTTATTAGAAGTAATTGTAATGTAAATGTGAAGAAAGAAAGTGGAGGAAAAGATAACTTGCCACTGGAAGGATCCAAGCCTGCAACCGTCGAATAACGCTTTCAATGCTCAACCACTGAGCTGAGGTGGCACAGACACTCAGCCGCGTATGATTTGTTATATTTTTTCATCCACTTTCTTTTTTTACATTTATCGTACAATCACTTCTAATAACATCCCCTATACTTTCCCTGGCATTACTGTTTGTTAGCTCTCATTATTTCTTTGCCTAACAATGAAAATGAGCCCTTAAATTTTACCCTTTCCTTCTTTTATGCTTTACAAACACACGGGTCCTGTTTGCATGCTTCCCATTACAATATGGAACAAGCATCCATTGAAATCAGGCGGTAAGAACATGTGATTGTCATAATGAATTCAAGGTTTAAAGCCGGTCATCCACTACAAAACGCACACATACAGTGCCTATTCTATTAAGGCCACGTAGTGGGTGTATAGCAAGCTAGAAAAGGTTTCATGCACTAAGGGTTTGAAGTACACACTAGAAAGAAAACACCACTATCGCGTTCAAATTCTTAAGAAGAAGCTTTAGGGTCCCTTAATTTTTTACCCTGCCATCGACCTTCCAACTGAACTCGGGGAAACTCGCGGAACTATGTAATAAACATAAACGACGCCTAAGAAAGTGGCGTAGGCTTAGCGTACAATTTGTGGGAGCCACGACAGTATAGACGCAAAAGTTGTGCTACCTTTTTCATCGCCTTCTTTTGGTACAGTAGCGAGCATGTCTTGCGGCTGCATGCCTTTACCCAGATGTGCGGTACATAGTTAGCGGTACCTTAGTATGGTTACAAAGAACTAGAAGTGCAGTGATGCGTGTTGGAACAGAAAAGGCTGGCATATACGCATGATAAAAAGAGAAACAACACCTCGGTTGCTCCGGTCACTTTTCGAGAGATTCAAGATAGCATTTGTTCAATGTCGAAATTCTGGAGTCTCCCACCCAATTCGGGAGAGTTGGCAGGTATGCTTGTGTCACGTAATCTGTCTTCCAAGCCAGATCGCGCCACGCTCTCACTTTGAAGTCAGAGCGGTCGGAAGCGCTCTGTGTCAGAGGCTGATGCTCTGACTCGGAGCGTCAGCCTTTAACTGCAAATGCTAATACATGACAGACACAATAAAAAAAAAAAAAAGGTAGAATGCATACATGTCAAGTGGTGAAACAGTTTTGGTGTACTTACCAAGGCTCTTACGATGCAGTGCACTCTGCTCAAAGAAAGCAATCAGCTCTTCAGTAACTGGCATCTCAAAGTCACCACCTCGCCCTGTTTCAGACGTGTGCACTAAAACAAGAACACAAAACTTGTGAAGACACTTTATGTAAAGGCATACTGCACAGACGGTGCAGTCATGGAATGCAGAAATGCGAAGCATTTCTTTGTGTACTGCAAGCATTTTTCATGTCTGTCTGTCTGTCTGTCTGTCTGTCTGTCTATCTATCTGTCTATCTATCTATCTATCTATCTATCTATCTATCTAACCACCTACGCCTGGGTGCTTTCATGCTCACCCCCTTAACTTGGGATACACCAAAATTAGTGCAGGAGGGTAAGATGGTTTGACAAATACGACTGACTCCCTGATCATGACATAAATAATGTCCCATTCTCGTCGGTTATGTCCTCACACAATTTCCAAAAAGCAGTGGCACATACCCTGGAGCGGGTATGTGCCACTGGTATGCAGGTATGTGCCACAGGTGATCATCATCATCAGCCTGACTACGTCCATAGCAGGACAAAGGCACTGATTCGCCAGTCAACTCAGTCCTGTGCTTGCTGCTGCCATTTTGTACCCACAAACTTCCTAATCTCAACTTTCTGTCTCCCCCTAGCCCGCCTGCCTTCTCTGGGAATCCAGCCAGTTATCCTTCATGACCAGCAGTTATCCTGCCTACACGCTACATGCCCAGCCAATGTCTTTTTGATTTCAACTATGACATCCTTAACCCCGTTGTTCCCTGATCCACTCTGCTCCTTTCTTGTCTCTTAAGGTTGCACCTTCCATCCCTCACTGTGTTGTCCTCAATTCAAGTTGAACCCTCTTTGTAAGTCTCCAGGTTTCTGCTCCGTAGCTAAGTACCGGCAAGATGCACCTGTTATATACCTTCCTCTTGAGGCATAGCGGCAATCTACCTGTCATGATTTGAGAGTGCTTGCCAAATGTGCTCCACCCCATTATTATTCTTCGAGTTACTTCAATCTCGTGGTTCGACTCCGCGGTTATTACCTGTCCTAAGTAGACATGGTCTTTTACAACTTCAAGTGCACTATTACGTATCTCGAAGAGTTGTCCTCTTCAGAGGTTGTTATATATTACTCTCGTTTTCTGCAGATTAATTTTAAGACCTACCTTTCTGCTTTCCTTGTCTAATTAAGTAATCATGAGTTGCACTTCGTCCCCCGAGTTACTCAGCAATGCAATGTCATCCACGAAGCACAGGTTACTGAGGTACTCTCCATTAACTCTTATCCCTAACCCTTCCCATTCTAGGCCTCTGAAAACCTTTTGTAAGCATGCGGTAAATAGAATTGGGCAGATTTTATCCCCTTGCCTTAAACCGTTCTCGATTGGTATTCTGTCCCTTTCTTTATGAAGCACTATGGTAGCAGTTGACTCCTGCAGATTTCTGCCAGGATGTTTATGTTTGCCTTATCGACGCCCTGATTCCACAGTGTCTGCACAACTGCTGATATTTCTGTTGAATCAAACACCTTTTCGTAATCTATGAAGGCTATGCATAGTGGTTGGCTCTATTCTGAGCATTTCTCTATTACCTGATTGATAGTATCAATGTGGTCGATGGCTAAGAAGCCTGTTCGAAGTCCTGCTTGATTCCTTGGTTCATTGAATTCTAATATTGTCTTTATTCTGTTAGCAATTACCTTTGTGAATAGTTTGTATACGACAGAGAGCGAGCTGATTGGCTTGTAATTCGTCAAGTCCTTGTCATCTCCTTTCTTATGTAATAAGATAAAGTTAGCATTCTTCCAAGATTCCGATACCCTCTTTGTCAGGAGACACTCTGTGAACGAGTGGCTAGTTTTCTTAACACAACCTGTCCTCCTTTCAGTAGATCTTATGTTACCTGATCCTCACCAGTAGCTTTGTCTCTTCGCATTCCTTCCAAGACTTTTCTGACTTCTTCTATCATTACTGGTGGGATGTCATCCGGGTTTTTGCTAGTTCTTACATAATGGTCGTGGCAGTCCCGGCTACTGCACAGATCTCTGTAAAACTCTTCTGCTAATCTAATTATCCCATCCATATTGGTAGCTATTTTGCCTTCCTTGTCTTTTAGTGCGTACGTCTGGTTTTTGCCTATCCCAAAATTTTTCTTCAACGCTTTGACGCTTCCTCTGTTCTTCAAAGTGTGTTCAATTCTCTACATGCTATATTTTCTTACATCGGATACCTTACGCTTATTAATCAACTTCAAAAGCTCTGCCAATACTTTTTTGTCTGTTCTGTTTGAGACTTTCATGTTTTGACGTTTCTTAATGAGATTCTTTGTTTTCTGGGACAGCTTGCCAGTGTCCTGTCTAACTGCCGTATCTCCAACTTCCACTGCACACTCCATAATGATACTTGTCAGATTATCATTCACAGCGTCAACGCTAAGGCTGGTTTCTTTGGCAAGAGCTGAGTACCTGTTCTGCAGTGAGTACCTGTACTTTCCCTCTCAGTGCTAGCTCATTGATTGGCATTTTGTTTCTGTCGTTCATTCTACAAGTCCAGGCGAATTCGAGACCTTACCATTCTATGGTTACTGCATTGTATCTTGCCAAGCACTTCCACATCCTGCACGATGCCTAGGTATGCACCCAGTATAAAGTCTATTTTGTTCTTACTTTCGGCATTAGGGCTCCTTCATGTCCACTTATGGTTCCTTCATTTTTGGTAGAAGGTATTCAAGATCTGTAAATTATTGCATTCTACACATTATATTAATAACTTCCCTCTGGCATTTCTAGTACCAATGACATAATCTCCTACTGCCTGGTCTCCAGCATGCTTCTTCCCTACCTTAGCATTGAAGTCACTTATCAGTATAATATACTGTGTTTTTACCCTACTCATTGCCAATTCTACGTCCTCATAGAACTTGTCAATATGATTGATTGGGCGAGTTGGTTATACATGATTGTTTGAAATAAAAGCGCACTTCGTAGATGCGGACAGGATAGACAGGGACAAGCACTTACTACCAACGTAAGGTTTATTCAAAAAGCTGTAAATATATGCAGACAGATGAAACACTGTCGTGGCACATACAATAAGGCCAAATCGCGAACCCTTGTACGTCCAAAACTAGAATAATGCGCTGTTTAGAATTATACTACTGACAAACTAATTACCTCATTAGAACGTGTTCAAAATAACTAAACTTGCATCATCTTGTCTAGCTACAACCGTACTGCAAGTGTTTCTGCCATGAAATCCTATTTTTCACTAACATCACTATCTTATCGTTACAAAATCGCACGTCTCACTCTTCTTCATAATTATATATCATTCATCTCTCAAAAACGAACTAATTTTGCAACCACAATGCATATAATCTAGAATAGACCATTGTCACAAGGTTGGCCTTGAAGCATGCCACACAAAAGCATTCTTTCAATCATTCATTCCTCGAACATCCATTGACTGGAACCACTTTGCTGGTGACATCGTATCAATTCATGATAATCATCTGTTTAGAGGAGCTTTAATTAGCATTGTATCGCCATTTCTACTTCCTTTGTTTTTTTTGCTCGGTCTACATGTATGCATTCCATTATTCATGACTATATTTTTATTATGTACATGCCTGTATCCTTAGCACATTTCCTAAACCATTATTCATTATTAGTCTGTGAACACTATTTTGTCCTTGTTACCACTAGCTTAAACTGTATAATTAGAAGCCTGTGTAATAAAATAATTGTATGTTTTTTCCCACTCCCTTCTTCAGTGTCTCTGGCTCTGAGAGTTTTATTAAATAAAAAAATTCCGCCATATCCACGAAGTGAATGATGATGAGTGGGCGAAGCTCCGGAGGTAAACCTGGTAAACCATGAATCCTCTGTACATTTTCCCCACTCGATTTTATTACATCGCTCCCCCTAGCGTACGTCGCCGCACTAAATCGAACGATTGCCTTCAACCAATGACACGCGTCATATGTGACATCATTCCTATTTTATAAGATCTCGCGTCTTTCATCAACTACAAGTACCGCTTTCTAGTTTATAACATCTTGCATCTTTTCATCATCAGCTACAAGTACCACCATCTAGTAAACACTACAAGAACTAAACGAGAGGTGGCTACATAAAGGAGACGGTACCGCCATCTAGTGAACACTGCAAGAACTAAACTAGAGGTGGCTACATACAGGGGACGGTACCGCCATCTAGTGAACACTGCAAGAACTAAACTAAAGGTGGCTACATACAGGCTACAGGGGACGCACAGCCCACGTTCTAAGGAGCTTCGCCCCTAAAATAAATAAATTTAGGCCTTAAATACGCATACTTTGTATTTCCAGTTATCGATATATCAAGATATGTTGCGATCCCCTTCGAGTTCGATATATCGGAGATCGACTGTATAACATGTCACAGCTAACATATCAGCACACATTCATTTATGTGTTGTCCAACGTCCCTCCATGTTGTACATAAACGTACTGTCCTCTTCTACATCTTGTCTTTTGTTGTTCGAGCTCCTGGACCTATGAACCTTCACACCAGGTTAACAACTCTCAAAGCCTTAACAAGCCCCCTGTCGAAGTCTAGTTCTTGGGCAAGAGTGACGGCAAGGTGCTTGCCGTGCACTGCACATGCATGGCCGAGAACAGCGAAACCTGCTTGCATCTCGTTACGCTGTTGTTCTATGTGAAGTATGGCGTACGTGCATGGGAAGACCACTCTTGCATAAACGACTCCGACAGCTGGCTTCCTCTGCTCGTCAAAATGCTTCATGCCCAATCATTGACTGCAATGAACTTAGCACCGTCTTGATGGAAAAGTAAACGCTGTCGCATCACAAAGTTTACCTCCATGACCGGTGGCTCTGGCTCCTACAATAAAGGAGTGGAAGAAATTTTTCAACGCCCTGATTCAATCAGGGCACCAAGCTCCAGCTGCAAGCAACAAACTCATGTTACTGCGATCCTTATGGCTCCCGCAGCCATCTACTCACAGTTGTGGCCCTCGAGGGCCTCTCACACCTTCAACTGTTCCCGGGTAATATCCTCAGGCCAAGAAATTTGTGAATATTGGAGCTGTCAACGCACGGTCACCAGTCCACATCGCTTTCACAGTCGCCTGCACGAAGCAGGAATGGGTCCAGTTCGCAAAGTCCCGTCTTTTGTTTGTACCACTTGTGACCTTTTTGGCACAGCGTTGTGGCGTGTTCCAGTGACGCTGACATCATTCACGAACCTCCTTGAAGTTCAATTCTTGCCGCCCTTACACTCTATCATACCTACAACCTACGCCAATGCTCGCAAAGATGATTGCGCTACTGCACTCTCCAGCCGTCTCTGACAAAAGAAAAAAAAAAGGCTGTCCACCCATAGTGCACAGCGTCACTGCCATCTGTTCAAGCATTAACTACATGTGCATAACAAGCATGAAGAGCAAATTGCAACCTAAGCAAGAATCAGGGGTCCTTCCTCGTTGTGGAAATCGTGACGCTCTTTTCTGCCCAACAAGAAATTTTTCTGGTTTTTCAGAAACCTGCAACATGCCTGCGATATGATGGAGATGAATGACTCTTTGTGACAGCCATGGCGACGGCAAATCCCGTTGTCGTTGCTCGAAAATCATGTGTGTGTAGTTGGGCCTAAATGTTTCGTATTTGCAGAAAGAGACCGCTGCCTGCTGCGGGCAGCTTTGTAACCTTCACTCACTGTGTGCATGTCAGCTGTGATGTCTTTACATTCACACTATTTGTGAACCCCACTGTGGCACACACATAATTAAAAAAAACAGGAGACGTGTTGCGCACAGATAGAAAGAAAAACAAAACAGTGGGCGAATAGGGGAGGGAGTGAGCAGAGCGGGGTTGGCACAATAAAAAACAAAAAAATATCCAATGGGCAAGGAGGCCCCAGGTATCGATTTGCGGCACTGCAGCGGATGAATGTAGGGGGTGCGTTTAATACACGGGAGAAAAAATATCCAAATTTTGACTACTGAAGTTGAAGGAACATTTATTATGCTAGCGCATTCATTACATTAGTAAATATGGTATTTGCAGTTATGGTCCACATATAGGCCTTTTCTTCAATGCCTTGGAAATATCCAACCCTTTGCAGAGCAACATATCTCAACGAAATATAAGTGCATGACCTTACACTTGACCAATTTAAACAGCCAGCATTATTTAGGCCCCTCTGTTTTAACCTTAATGAATGAAGGTGCTACTCCTGGAAACACGGTGCCGATGTTGAACAGATTTGTTATTTCAGAGGCTCAAACAATGATCACACAATGATCCAACTCATGCAAACCTCACTGGCGTTACCAGCACCAACACACAATCACTGGCATTTATTCACTTCTAGTACTCATGTCACACGTGTTTGACAAGCCTTCCAACTGATAGGCATGATATCCTACATGACAGGTTTCAAAAGCCATTGAGTCAATAGTCAATTATCTAGTCAACAGAGCACCTGCACAACTATATCGCAACTTCAAAAGCCAGTGAGCGACAGAAGCAGAAATAGCGCAAACGTGACCTCTCAATTTCAACGTACGAATGCTCACGACAACAAAAATTTAACCAGTATGCTTCAAAATAAGGATATGTGAGCATTATGGATCATTTATCAAGGCATTCTTGCCACTTAAAATGCATCAAATGGATAAACACTGAACATCAGCAACATGCCTGTCATCATTCTGCCATCTTGCATGTCTCCTCTGCCACAGTCTCGCTACTCAACAACTTCGAAACTAAATGTGCAGTCCTAACTGTAAATAAACATTAATAAAACTTATTGTAGTTGGTGCATGCTACAAGAGAATTGGACGCAAACCCCCGAAAAGAATAGGTGAAAGGAAAGAGCGTCAACTCGCAATGTGACCAATTGTTAAAGAAAACAAAATTGAGAAGTTAGTTATATTTAATGAAAACTGAATGCCTTCTACAGAGGCAATAAAAAGTAATCCACAGCAAATTGACCCTATAGAAAATAATTTGAGACATGCTAAACAATTTTGTATTATGATAGAAATATTATGGACTCTTGTGGCGAGCTTACATACTATGCACATATACATAGTAAAATGGCGAGCAAGTGCCCCTTCCCGCTTTTGAGCGATCAAGAGCCAAATGACTGGTTTCTCCTCCCGAATTTAGTCAGATTATTGTTCACCATAGCGGAGATGCTTGCTTGGCATTTTATAATACATAGAAAAATGGACAAAGAAAATAAACCACCACGCCCGCGTGGGATGCAGAGCTATAAGAAAGCCTTTTTACAACAAACTACTTACTACAGGTGCCCATAAATGGTCATAAGTTTTTTAAAGTAAGGAAGCACGCACTTCGGCATAAATCTGCGGACAACGACGTACCAACTACGCCCATGTAAGGCATTATGAGCGCTTTGTTGATGATAAATCTTAGGTGAATTTTTCGCAATGCGTTGGAGTCAACCCACTCATTACACAATTAACTTTGTGTGATGCTTGGTCATTATTTTACTCTTCCAAAATGCTCTATCACAGATGTGATTCCTTACTCGACAGGAGGTCTGTTTACAAGTGAGTTTCAAGCCCCAGCATTCCTCTGAAGCAGAATACTGGGCACCACGCAGGGGTCTTGAGTTCAAATCCTATTTTATTCTGGGTATTTTTTAAATGCAAAGCATTTTTTTGCATGCTGCAGATACTTTCAGCATTTTTAGCTACTTACCGATTTATCTATCTGCCTACATCTGGGTGTTCTCGTGATCGCCTACTTAACTTTGTGGGGGAGTACATGCGCCAATGCTTCATTTTTCTTGATGGAAGCACGACCATTCTAGCTGCCAGGACAAACTGAAGGAGAGAGACTGTAGCCTTTTTTGGAGGGCCGTTGACCCCACAGCCAGCGTGCGCTATCCCCCCTTCCCACAGCTCATGAAACAGGACACTTTTTCAGCGGGAGAAACAACCTTCACTGTGCAGAGGGAAGCCAGAGGTGAAAGAAAACTGACGAGCAGACAGGGAGATGATCTCTCTTCTGCCAGCCAGCAGCAATGATGCTTCACCTCCGAGCTCCTGCGAGCCACGGCCATTAACTAAAACAATAAGCTTTATCCTTCGTTCTCTTCATGGAGTGGACCATCCTCTAATGATGCATTCAGACTACGAACGGAATCCAAACTTGTCCACGGATGATCCGCCTGCAGGCACATTCAAACAACAGACGTAGGAGAGAACAGCCAGATTACTCTCAACCGTACCCTCTGTGCACACCTGCGCCAGCAGCTGACAGACCAGTGCGACTGTATTTAACAACATGGCAGCTGACAGAACGCAAAGCTCATCCGGCTTTGTCGACCCCTGCGTGGAGCCCAGTATAATTTTTTTTTGATGAAAACAGTGTTGTTGGTGGAATGGCTGGATGGGAAGGAAAATCTGCTTTATTGCTGATGAAGACTGACCTCGCATAGGAAGGAAGGGTACAGTTTCGTGACGATATCGGCAGTTTTTTTTTCCCCGCTTGGTGAATAACAGGTACTGACAGTGAACATTGTACTGCTGCTTTTTGTGTTTGGTGGACCGCATCTTGACCTTGAAAGGACTCACAGCTGCCCAGAACATTAAATGAGGTCACTCCACTCATCACATTGAGTGTAACCAACACTGTTTTTTTTCATGAGAGATAGATTCATATTTTAATTGCTTCATTCAAAGTCGTGAAGAATGACCTGTGGCACCTCCAACGGTAAAAATATAAACAATCCGATGTGCCTGGAACGTGACCGTTGATTGCTGCGCGCGGTTGACGATTTTTTTTGTTAGTAGTGAAATATTGCTGGTATCTTTATATTAACAGATATCACTCCATAAAAGTGCTCGGCCTGCATTAGTAGCATGCATTAAAGTGGCACTGCCTCAGCATGACGCAAGACTCCAATGCATGTCAGCGTGTTTTGAGCAACATTTCAGCGTGCTCATGAAACCATGCACATAGTTTCCAGGTCGCTAAGAATTTTGGAGCAACGTAGTTTTGCTACCTCCAATGGGTCTCAGAAATCACATTTACTGCTACTCGGTACGGCCGTGCATATGCATAGTGACGTTTTCGGTGACTTTGCTGAACTCGTGCATCGAGAGTAACGACGTCGGGAAAAGCCACTCATGACACAGGTGCAGGTGCACACAACGTGGTACAAATACAGGGCAGGTGCATAATGCCACATCATCTCACTGTAACAGCTCGTTTTTTTTTTTCAAAAAAATAGTTGAAAAGCTCTAAACAAAGGTGGTTAAGCACAGTTACAGCAACTCCTGAGAAAGTAGAATGATGACAGCTTTTACAAATCGTGACAAGGGCTGGTGACATTGCAATAAATTTTCAGTGTTGCTGCAGGAAAGGTACATCTGTATTTAGAGTCTTTCACATTGAAAAACACTGCTTGCCAAACAACTATGGGCCTCTGGGATGAGCTACTGCAGCTACAAACACAACGAAGAGTGAGCTTTCTGTTGCGCTGTAAAAAAAATGTGTCAAAAAAAAAAATCAGTGGTCGCTCCTTTTAAAATAAGTGTTCAAACAAGGGCCGAGTTCTAAGACTACTGCTTTCAGTGACAACGCCACCTTGCCTGCAGCAATATCCTGCGTGTTCTATGATTAAAGCGACAACTTACCCGCTACCCTCCAACCTGTCAATCAGTGCTCAATAAAAGTGACAGACGTCTCAAAGATGATCATCTTAGAATACGGCCCCAAAAACAAACTGAACTAAGCTAGCCAACAGCCATGAAATCCATTGCGAGGACAGCCATACGGCTCGAGCGGATGAAAAGTGTTCTGTTTGTAAGCCTGTTTTCTTGCTAAAGCTGCGACGTTCCACTGCCAGAATCTTAATGTGAAAAATGGGTTCCGCAAGACAGGCGGACGAGTCCTGGGCGACAGAAATTGCTGATGTAAGGGCACGTCACGTGCCGTGTGAGCCTCTTAATCTAGATTCGGTTTGTCGTCTGAATGCGCCATAAACAACACTTAGGCATAATTGCTATCGAAATAAGGTGTTGTTTGTAGGTCTAGCCTGTTGCCTTGTTTGCCTGAACCCATCACAGCTGCGATGACTCAAGCTACAAAAAGGGGACGTTAATCGCGACTATGTGCAGCTGGAACTGTAGCTAGGTGCATAGAGAGGACCTCTTCAACTTGAGGCAGAGCAAAATTAGTATGAGAGGGTAAGAGGGTGTGACTATCATGACGGTCATGACATGAATAAAGTGAAAATCCAGTCACATGCTGCATCAAACCCTTCCCTCTGGACGTGTGTGGCACATACCCAAATAACACAAGCTGTGGTGTGTGCTGCAGGTGTTTGGCAGTTTGTATCTGCCAAGAAACAGTGACAACTGATGTTGGTAATTTAAATGCGAGAGTTTCAAAAAAAAAAAAAAAGCTTCACTGAAAGTAATCACCTGATGAATGCAAAGAAAATATGTTTCGGTCCCCGCAGGAATTGAACCGAGGCACTCTGCGTGACAATCAAGTATTCTACCAGAGACATGCCAGAGACGTGCTCCTTTGGAAAAAGACCCTATGTAGGCATAATGTTGGTGAAACGTCAATTGTTGTTGCAGTGCTACCCATCCATATTTATGAACATTACATATGTACTCCAATGACATGGCATCTGGAGGGGGGTGCATGAGCTGCCCCTTCCTTGAAATAATGCTGTTCTATGATGTAGCAAACCAATAAGCTACATAAAACTTGTTGTTGGGCTAGTTGGTTATACATCATATACTTAGAAATACTTAGAGGACTTGATTCTGACTTGATTCTGAACAAGTCCATCATATACTTAGAGCGCTGCGTGTTGTGTGTGTTGCTCTGGTGTAAGTGTGTGTGCTTGTGTGAGTGTTTGCGTGAGTCGAGGTTGCGCCAAATTTCTAAGTATACAATAAGCTACAAGCTACACAGCTTGACTAGCACAATCAGACTGCATCATTCAGGATTGCCAGCCCATTTTGCACGTTACACACTATTGCACTATTGACTGCTATTGCTGGTCATGTCCCGGCATTAAAGAATGCCAGTACTGAATGCACCCCTCTTCCTGCACATGCACCCTCCTAAAGGTGTGATAGCATAAATTGTACTTAAGTGCCACCCACTGAAGTTCGTCTAAGTAACACTATGCCCTCGCAAGAACAAGCACATTTCAGCTTCTGATGTTTGCAATACCCACACAGCTTTTGGCATCATTACATGACTGTAAACAAATAGTTATATATAAAGTCTTGGAAACCTTTTTTTTTTCTTGGAATTTTTCACGAACACTAACCTTTCACAAGCATTGATGATTCCCGAAGATACAAGCAGATTGCTGGGGTTCGACTCTTGCTGGGGCCCTGACATTTATCACTTGCATTCATTGGTTCAATGCTGCTGATGTCAGCTCTTTCTTAACACTTACGCGTTATAATTACCCATGTCTGTTCTCGCTGTACATTATCAAACCCTTTACGCCAGAAGTGTGGCACACACCCACCCTCGGGTATGTGCCACACATTTGGCGCAAAGGGCTTGAAAACGTGCGCGACAATATCATAACATTACTCATTTCATCACCAGCGAGTCATATTCGTCAAAACGTCTCACCCTTCCATACTAATTTTGGTCTACCCTAAGTTAAAGGGGTCATGACATGGTCACCCAACAATTGAGAACTTTCGGGGAAAAATGATGGTAGAGGGTCAAATATGCTTGTACACGTGTGAAAACTGGGCTGTATGAGATTATTTTAGTCAAAAATAAACCGTAGAAGTCATCGGCTGTAAACTTCGCCTACCGCCGGCAACCGCCATTTTTTCATGGCTAGCGTGACGTTACAAGCCGAAGGAGCAGTGTCGTCTACTACCAAACAGCACTTTTCGCATGTGGTAAGTGTTGCGAGTGTTACTTGCTGCATGGTCCGCATGTGTCAGTGGGTTGCAAGTGTCGCGGTGTGTTACCGGCACCATTCTCATTTGCGGCGGTGACGTCGTGTACATTGCGCATTTCTACTTTGACTCCATCACCACCAGCTTAAGCGACAAAGAAAGTGTCGAAGACGGTGTGAACCGAGATGCCAACGATCTCACTGTTGGGGCAAACATTGCAGACGGCTTTCCGCAACGATAAGTAGCTTTATTTCAAGCGTGTCAGGTTGCAAAGTGAGCTTGGGATACAGGAGTACGTCGATGTTGCATTCGCAAGCAAGTGTTATTGTCGCCGTGGAATTGGCAAAGCGTGTAGATTTTTGCTGGCTAACATACGTGCATACACGAATTTGAGTCCTTAAGATAATAAATAAATGGTTGTAGCAATTCTGCACGTTGGGACCGCTGTTTTTTGATCGGTGGCGTATGGCATATGTTTTTCCATCGGTGGCGTGTGGCATATGTAAACATAAGCCGAAGCAAACAGCATGTCAGTGCGGTGCTAAAGTTACTCACGATATACATCTTGGCCGAATCTTTGCTTGAACTCTGTCGGTTGCATTCGGTTCCAGTAAAAAATAGCAAACGTGACACTCAACCAAGGCACTGCCTGTGAGGAGTTTCAATAAATATTTATGCCTAGTGGCAAACGGCATATGCATTGCACATTCACAGGACACATTTTGACCTCCGAAATTGCTTGCTGTAAGTACCAGCGCTACATGGGTGATGCGGTGGCATTGTTTCAACCCCTGGAAGTAATTTAATTCTAGTGGCAAGTTGAACAGTGCAGAAAAAGTTCGATTGCAAGCGCAGCTGACCACAGAACACTATCGTTTTCCGGAATGCAGACTGTGCAGCAGCTCGCCCAGCAAACAGTTCTTGTCGTCACGGCCACGACCTACTGTACTCATGACCTGCCCATATAACAGGTTTTCTATGGAAGCGCATGTCCCTGCTCTCGTTCGACCACTCACCATTGGTGGCACAACCTATAACCTGTTCGTCTGCTACTTTATAGTCGTTTTTACGACACTGGGGTAAGAATGCCTGCATTTTGTAGTGAATAGCTGGCATATATGTGACTATTTCTTCACTCAGATGGCTGATCAAGTAAGCTGTTCTGTGCGCTTAACTTATTGCACACTGGTTGACAAACGTGGGAAACGTAGACTTAGATGATGTAGGACAGCCTATGTGGTGTCGCGTCCTTTTAATAGCTAAAAAATTCTGAATGACCTTTATCATATTTATTCCTGAATTATTTTTTATTTGTGCATGATGACTACGTACTATAAGTGCTCTGTTGGCCAAAATGTGACCACAAACGCTGAAGGTGCAGTCAGAGAACAGGTGCTGACTAGCGCCATGTCGCTCCTAGGTTACAGCCTTAATGCCAGAAGGTATCAACTAGAACGTGGGCGCTGGAGAGGGGCTCTCTGGGCGGGTCAGGAGTAGAGCAGGTCGTGGTCACGGCTAGCAATCGCTTCAGTGTTGCCTGACTCTCAGGTCGCTCGGTCGTTTATAAAAATATTAGATATTAAATTAACGGCTCGACCAAGTTCACTCAAATTTCACCAGCTTGTCTGCGAACGAACAGGAATCAACCCACACAACAGAGATTATGGTTGAAAATTGGGTGTCACGATCCCTGTAAGAGGGTTATCACGAGAGCACCCAAGCGTAGCATGCTGGATATATAGATAGATACATACATAGACACTTAAAGTGCCTGCCATATGCAAATGAATTCTCCGCATTTCAAATTGCACCATAGTCACCTTCTCACTGCATGCTTCGCATGACGCCGATTCCCATGGTCATGGCATCTGCCAAAATTTTATTTATCTTTTTTTTTTTCGATACCGAAAATGGACACTGGCAACGGACAACTATGATGCCAAAATGAGCCATTGCTGTGATTCATAACAGCTTTCACTGTAAAATTTCCAAAGCGTGACTGGGACTCGAACCTGTGACCACTCACTGCCCATATTAGACAACTCTGCCATGTGCCATGGATCGGCAAGAATCTAACGACGAGCTATTTGTACTCACCAGTTACTGCTGGCTGTATACAGACCTCGGGGGTGCTTCAGCGTGTTCTGCATCACCCATGAGATGGAGCGAAAGGCGCACTTTAGAGCAATGATCCTTAATTTTCTTTGAACTTGAACACTGTCCTTGAGACTCACATAAGTGGCCCCTTTATATAGTATACCCAGTCGCGATGTGGTATGCAGGGCACCTAATTTGTCAAGCGCCACCATGCAGCCAGACACACAGAGGGGTCAGTCCTCATGCCGCAGTTAAACAAAAAAATAAGTGTGTTGGGTTGTGCATAGCCGGCCTTTTAGTATGCTGCTCAAAAATGAAGAAACAACTGTGACAGTCACGAGTTCACGTTTGTCTTGTGTATACCTGTGCGTTTTTTTAACACCCTTCTTTGTGTTTAACAGCACACCACAGGTGTCGAGCTGTGACAGTAATTTGTTCACACTCATACTTTTTGTCTTTCTTTCTTTTGTGCGTACTTTGTGATTGAGAGGTGTGCTGCAAGTTTTCAGCTGCCTGTCAAATGAGAACGAGCCGTTAAACTTGCACTTCTTTCCTTCACTCATAGCAAGGGTCTCGTTCTGGCAAACCTGATGCCTTCAGATATATGGCATGTGAGGGATTATTGGTCAGCTGCCAGCTTGTAATAAAACCAAGTGCTTTGTGACATCACCAGGCAGAAACAAAGTTTCTACACTTGCTGTCATGGCTTCTAACCATGCTGACTCACACTCTCATGTTTAAATGCATGTATATACCTCATATATGGGGAGATGATCTCATATATGGTGGGGTGTTCACTGCTTTACCTCAGTTGGTAGAGCATCGGACACATTATTTAAAGGTTGCAGGCTCGATCCCTGCAAGTTATCTTTTCGTCCACTTTCTTTCACATTTACATTACAATCACTATTAATAACACCCCCTATATTTTCTTTGGCATCATTGTCTGTTAAATCTCATTCATAATCATGTTGTAGTTTGGTGACTGACAACCCAACATTTATAATATTGTCACGGGACCGTGACAATATTCTTCAGCTCTTTTGTTACCGCGCGAATATGGTTCTTTTTCATATGTATCAGGAAAATTTTTTTGCCAGTTCGAAAAGTACTTTAGCACACATTGCAGTATACCAAATTTTGTCCAATGAAGATATGCTATAGAGCAACAAAAGTATTAAACGAATAAAAATGTGGAAAGCGCGTAATTTTTGGTTGCCAATAGGTAAACAGAGCAATAGAAACACTATAGGTGCAAAAATATTCAAGACAAGGAAAATTCAAAATATAGATTTTTGAAGTCAAATGAGCCAGAAACAGTATAAAAAATAATAAACGTTGAACAAAAAGTTCCTATTCACATAGACGAAGAACATCAGAACCGGGGTGCTGCTTCGTTGCTCGAGCCATGCGATGAAGCATTGTCTGGTTTTTTGTGAGGCACAAGTGAACTCGTACCCATTTTCCAGTAAATTTTCGTTTTCTTGGTATAAGAGCCTCCAGCTTCTCCAAATTAGATGGATGCCCGTGATGTGAACAATTCCTCTATAAACCAGATGTCTAATGAACTTCAATATTTCATCTAGTGTCACGTCTTTCCATGAGTCACCTCACTCCGCTTAGGTTGGCATTCCTATATAAGCATCTGATCATATCTCTTAGCATTTTGCACATCATATTTATTACAAAAAGAACAATATCCATGCAGTTCTTAAACGTTTCGCACTGCTCTGTAGTTAGAGCCAGGATGTGCTTTGGAAACCTTTTTGTCATTCGGAGAAGCTCTACAGCCGGCGACAGCACACCGCGCCCCAGCGAAGTGTGGACCTTGCACATAACCAGACTAGCTAAAAGATTGTGCACAAAGGTCAGCAGCGACGTACTTGCGGCAGAGGAGACAGCTTGAGGCAGTAAACAAAACAAACCCATGGACGGCTATGAATGTCTCAGGCCGACGCAAAACATCATTTCCAAAAAAATTCAAGTTCAGGTGCTGTCACGCTTGAACTTTCAATTCAGGAGCGACGCATGTGTTTTGCGGCGCTGGTTCGCACCTATAGGCGCGATTAGTGGCACTAGACGCGACCCTGTGTCTGGTATAACAATACGAGCAAAATTAAAGCTGCTGGAAACTGCCTGAGAAGGCCATCTCAACACTTTAAACATGCGGCGGACCATGGTAAATATTTTTTTAGAATAAATTTTTCCTAACTACTAGCAACAGCTGTCTATCGAATAACTGGCATAAATTTCTGGCAATTATTACTGCTAAACATTATCAAATTGCAAAGCTGACACCTCAATCCAATATTTGGTTTGCAAAGGTTCCTTTCATAACAAAACTTCGATGTTTCTGCAGTATAATCTCGAGGGGCATGCACTTTTGTCAAGTTCGCCAGTCTAGTGCACTTTCCCAACAATACATTCACATTGGTGTGCACAAAGGTCTGTTAAAAATCACCATATTGCCAAAGCGGTCAAATTCAAATTGATTCTGAAAGTTGAGTGACTGGACTAGCTACTAGAAAGTGCTGGGTGCACAAGAAACAAATTTTGCATGCTAAAACTGATTTTCCAAAACGTCAATCACCGGTGATCGATTTGAATAGGCATGGTAACGAAAGAGTTATTTGGTATGTTTGGGAAAGATATTCGCACTGTCTGTAGACTGAAGCACCGCACAGCGGACAGAGAGAAAAACACCTCGAGGAGGATCAACCGACGATGCATTGCTTTCACATGGCTAGTGCGGGCCTTGCCAACACCTGCCATGCAAGCAGACAGCTTTCATTAGGCTTTTTCACACATGAGTGAAAAAAATATCCAACATACGGGCACCGTGCCGTGGAGCACAAACCAGATTAGCAGCAGGAATATCATCACATTCTTTTTAATGAAATATGCCAATGTAAAATGCGTGGTCATCGAATGTGTGGTAATCTGTTGGCAAGTCTGCGCCACCTCGATACGCTTTGGTGGTGGGTTCCCCTCGCATTCTATAAATGTGACCTTGGGTAGCCTTATGGCAGCTTCCAAAACAATAATGCCAGCTTCCTCCCTCTAGGCAAGGGAGTCGCTGGTGTCGTCAACTGACCACCATGTTCAGGCAGAAGCGATTATCTGGGCCGAAACGGTCGTGGCAAGCTTTTGGCACCCACCCTTCGAACCACCGGTAAGATGAAGTCAACGACCTCGTAGTGCCATTCTAAGAAGGAGAGGTGGGAAAAAAAGAAAGCACGAACTGGGCATGTGCCAATAAAAAACTCACACGCACGCACGCTACATTTACCGATATTTTGGTGCAATTTTTCTGTTCTGAGCACCATTCAGAAATCAGCTGCAGGATGTTACGAAGTCATGTATCAAAGTTTATGTGTTGTAGTACTAATGTTAAGATAAGCTTATATATGTTAGTATCGCCTGAGCGCCTGACTTCAGCCAACCCCCCAAGCATTCATCCAATAAACGTGTCTTTGGTAACAAAACTACAAAAACTTCCTTACAAAGTTGGCGACACCAATCTTTCACGAGCTAAATGGTCATGATAAATCAAATATATCCTAGCTTTGTATTGTCGTGGTCGAAACAATTGCTATGAGGCCTTTCAAGACACCAAGTGGGCGAGCTGGGTCACACTAAATAAAATCATGCAGCCACTGTTGAATTGGTAGAGAGTGGCATATGGCAGCCGCAAATGGTGTGCATCGCCGCAACATTTATTTATGGGAAGCCAACACGGCATCTGCGGACACAAGATGGATAGTGCAGCAGAGAATGAAGCGGTAATCGATGCTCGCAAATTGTGCTGAGGTTTCATCTTCGCCACCATACAAATGGTTGGTTAGAAAATTTCTACTCATTTACCCTTCACTTCATGTGTAATTGTAATCTATTTCCATGTGGAACTCAATGCTGCATCATGAATGCAGCCTGGTGTGATTACACTTGTCAAAATAAGCTTTAGAATATGCTTCCATGCCTTCCTACTCGCTCCCTATCATCTTCCAGACCGCCATGTTGGTTTACCTTGCGTGCCACCTACAGGTCGCGGACAATGCGAATACCCACTAGTTAAAGCTATAGCCTACACAAAGCATAGGTGATTTGCAAGTTCATATCGATGGAATACAAAGCGCACAATTACATCCATCATGGTCGACATCAAGCATAATGACAGAGAATCTCAATACAACTTACATGCATGCACTTCATGGGCGGAGTGCTGAAAAGCCTGGTGAGGCACCCTCTCCACACCATCTGACAGAAAGAGGAGTACAGTGAGATTCGCAACTTTCAGTTACCGTGGCGCCGGTGAGAGGTGGCGGCCGGACGCTCCGTTGAGATGATTGAGGTTTTGGACTGCTTCAAGCAGCAGATGTTGCTGCTTGTTTTACCGCGTGTGTGGTCATTTTGCAGCGTTGTAAACGGCCTCGATATTACCGTAGCCCTTAGAGTTTCTGAAGTTAAAGGGAAAGTAGAAAAAAAAAGCTGACCGATTTCACTGCGAGCCTTGATAGTGAGCATCCCGTTCAAATTAGCGCCTCAAAAAGCCACGAGTGATTAAATGGGTTAAATTTAGCAGGAAAATAACCGAGACGCGTGAATGTATGCAGCACCCATTTTGTGTACGAGTACAGCACCTTCCAGGTTTTCAGTTTTCGCGCTTAGTTCCCCCTGCTCGACGTGGTCGCTGTGCAAACAGTACCAGAAGTAAATTAGGTATGTGTACCGCCTCTAAAATAGAAGGAAAGGACCAGTTTCAAAACATTTATCACATCATTACACATCAGAAGGGTTTGCGTAGTGCATCCATGACCTTCACATCTGCAGCAATTTGTGTTTGACCTTACTTGCTGATGGTGCTTTCTTTCTGACGTTTCAGCCCTGCACCATGCTATTTTTTGTACTTCTCCAACACCGAAACATAGAATAGTAATGGGAACACCCAGTCTTAAATGTGAAAATTGCATATTACCACTGGTTTCGTCTGCTGCTTGCCGAATTCATTCTCTTGATATTCTGTTGTTGTTCTTTTAATCAATAAAGCACCCTACAATCATATTGCCAATAACATGACATACCTCAGTTGGTGCTTGCGCTAAGATATTGAAAAACAATTTTTTTTCTATCAGCTTAATCTACTTTGTGCTTTTAGGTGATCTGAACAAGCTCTGCATAGAATTCGATACAAGGAAAACTGTAAGATAAAGCGCGCCTCCGAAAATGTAGCCTACATTACTGAGAAATTGGTACTGAGGTTCCTATTATAATCCTTTTCAAACATGACACCAGGTGTTGAAGAGCGTACGTGTGTGCCTTATTTACAATTTTGTACATATTTATCTACCCAATGTGCAACCCAACATTTATTTACTTGATGCAGTATGTCAGCGCTCCCCTACTTTCTCAAAACATAAATCGAAGGGCCACCGAAGCGTGACGAATTGCAATCATCACCAAAAGTGTGCTTTTTGGTACCGTCTCTTCCGGGACAATCATCTCAACAACCACCATGTTGGATGAACAGTTGCGCCACCTATAGGCCGTGAAAGTTCCGAATTGCTCCAGCTGATAGCAATTAAGCTGCAAATGTTTCAGCCATTTAATTTCAACCATAAAATGAAAGACAGCAGGCATGCAGACAACACAAAAGACAACGCAAACGCCGACTACAAAGTTTGTACTTTTCTGCACGGCCTCACTCTGGCATCACGAACCAGTCAGCTACACTAAAGGTAGTATTAAAGTCCTGCGGCACTTTTTTAACATAGTCAGAAAACGTTACCAACCGCGACTCCTGTGAGCATGTGAGCAAAATGTAAAAGCCTCGCACAGAGCATGCTCTTTTCTTGGTGAACAGCGTCCTAGATAGGCCCATCGACGGAAAGTACACGGCCATGTTTGGCATTGCACAAGTCAGTTGACAGATTTAGAGGTCATTTTTGCAAGACTGGCACCAGATTTGGCAAAAAAAAATTTGTCCCTGTAATTGTGCTTTCTCCGTGAGGGCTCTGTGTCATCCGCAGTGCCTTGTGCGAATGCAACGTTGGTTGTTTTAATTACCGGAATGAACGTACAACACGCGTCGCAGAAGTCGGGGCGTGTTGTGTTGCTGTGTGCGCAGCTGTGCAATTAAGAGGTCGGTCTTGATCGTGTATCAGAATTGGAAAATCTACCTGCAACCACGTTTCGATATACGTTGGATTCGTGTCGACAAAGCGCGTACCTAGTTGACTACGCATAAGGACGCATTTTCTGGAGAAATTGAATAGAGTTGCAGCAGACGGCGTGCTTTCATTTTCTGATCGTGCCTCAGAAGTAGGAAGTCTAGCTCTCTGCACAGCTGATCGTGCCATGCTGACGGCAACCTTGGGTTTAATCAAGGTGAGCCAGGATGTGGTGTAGAAGTCGTCACTAACAATCACCCGAGCAAGAAAGGGTGCAGACCGACCTTTAGGTGCAGTGGTTGCAGGAAACAGCTCTCTCAGATTTAAGGGACACACGCTCTGCACGGTATAGGCAGGGCCAAGGCTCCTTTTTTGCCTATCTCAACGTACTTGGTCGTCGCACGTCCTAACGTGAAAGACCCTTTCCTTCGGCTCATGTACCCCATTGCTGGTCGATATCTCGTTTAGGTTTGGTGGATATCATGCATCAACCGCTGTGTGATCAGAATGCTGTGAAAATTTTTTTAATGCAAGGCATTTCTTAGCAAACTCTGGCGACTTTGAGCGTATCTATCTATCTATTTATCTATTTATCTGTCTGTCTATCTATCTAGCCGCTTACGTTTCAGTGCTTTCATGGCCACTCACTAAACTTGGCGTGAACTAAAATTTGCATGGGAGGATAAGATGGTTAGATGAATATGACGCTCTGGTCTAGACATGAATAATGTCACAATCCTGTCCTGTAAGTCGTCAAACACTTCCCCCCAGACAGTGGCACATACCCATGGGCCGGCATGTGCTGCTAGTATGCGGGTGTGTGCCACAGGTGATTGACACTTTGTATCTACCCAGGAAGGATAAGAACACATATGGGCAATTTTAACACACAAGCGTTGAGAAGTACTCGACATCGGTAGCGTCCATCCGACTAACAGAAAGAATAAATGTAAGGGTTCCAGCTGGAATCGAACCCAAGCATTCTGCCAGGCAATGAAGCATGTTACCACAGAGCTATGCCAGGTCTCAGAACTACTTTTAGAAAAAAAAATGCTAATTTTCATGAAACGTAAAAATAGTGGTTGCAGTGCTGCCTACCCAATTTTATAAAGATTACATGTGTACTCCTTTGATACAGCCGTCACGTCGGGTTAATATCAATTGTGGTTAGTTTACATGCACTGAAGTTGATTTATGTAGCACTGTCCAGGGTCAGCGTTCTCACGAGCATCAGCCCTTCATATCAGCTTCTGATGTTGCTGATAAGCATGCTCCAGTTGGCATCGTTGCGCAAGTACAAACAAATGGTTATATAAGAATCTGCGAATCTTCAACATATATCTGTGCGGGCAACATTATTTAGCCTCACTTCATGACCTACCCCTCAATTAAAAAATGCAACATGGTAACCTTCCCTCTGCATGCTTCGCATAACCTCGATTCCTAGGTATGTGGGATCTGCCAAATTTTTTTTCCATTTTGTTTTTAATTATTCTATTTATTTTTATAGTGCACCCTATCAAGCTGAGGGACAATAAACATTCATTTATTTGAATGTTGGTGGCTTATGCTTATTGCAGCTGAGGCCCTGCAGGCGACGGTGGTACGCCGGGCGGAGTCCAATTTACAGGTACACGCGAGTAGCGGTGTTAAAGCAGCCTTTATTCGACGTACCCCAATTATCCAGCCTTGGCACATTTATTCTTCATATGTATACGAGTCCAAACGATATGTCTTGTGCTGACACAGCTGGGGGAATCATAGCATCTCCCCGCGAGGCGGTATGATCAGCTGTGCAGAGAGCTAGACTCCCTACTTCTGAGACACAATCGGACACGATCAGAAAGGGGAAGCGCACCGTGCCTGCTGCGACTCTATTCAGTTTCCCCAGAAAACGCGTTGTTGTGCGAAGTCGACTAGGTACTCCAGGCTAAGCTTGAGACACAAGTCTGACATATATTGAACATGGCGCACAAATTCAGTTCCCCTTGAGCGTGTACTCATATACATCCTTGCACGTTGATTCCTTAATTCTGAGACACAATCCAGACCGACCTCTTAATTACACAGCTGCGCACACAGCAACACAACGCGCTCCAACTTCTGCAACACGCGTTGCAATGGCAATTGTTTCAGCTGTCGATGCGACTGCCATTTGTCACTTATTCAGGTTTCTTGCTGGGAAAAGTTGGGGAATGTCTGTCGAGTCTATGTTACAGCTGTACAAGGTATTATTTACTGGATTCCTGCGGTATAGCCTACCTGTTATATCTAACACGTGCAAAACGAACCTGCGCACCATCCAAAATATTCAAGCCCAAGCGCTTAGGATATGCCTTGCTTTACCCCGCAGCGCATCGACAGCTGAAACAATTGCCATTGCACAGGACTACTCGATCATGACGCACATCACCATTGAAACAATGCGTACGTACCTCTGCAACATGCTAGGAATCCTTCCCACCACTTGGCAACCCTCGCTACTGAGAGGCCCCGCACGAAATCTAGTGCAATTGTCTGTGCTCATCGTGCGTCGTTTACGTCAGTTTTTACGCCTGCTGAGAAACTGGTGTATCCTCCGTGGTGCCTGACACTTCCACAAGTACGCGTTTCAATTCCAGGAATACAGAAAAAATCAAATTTGCCTTCATCAGCCCTAAAACAATTGAGCTTGAGCCATCTGCACGAAATGTACAACAACCATGTGCACATATACACCGATGGTTCAACCACAGCGTCTGGTTCTGGTGGTGCGGTGGTGATTCCAGCTAGAGGAATCACTCTGCGAATCAAACTGTCACATGTGACTACGTCCACAGCGGCAGAACTTGCGGCTTTGCGTGGCGCCCTAGAGTACATCAAATCCCATAGACTGAGTAAATGGGCTGTGTTTTCCGACTCAAAACCAGCCCTACAGAGCATGCAGTCAGTCCTTCGACGAGGTTGCCATGAACAATTAACTTACGAAGTTGTCAACCTTGTTCACCACGTCACAGAAACAGGCCACGAGGTCAAGTTTCAGTGGCTTCCTGGCCATTGTGGGATCAGTGGCAATGATTCCGCAGACAACGCGGCTTGAACATCGCACCAAGAAGAACACACCCTTCCGATTCCTTTGTCAAGGACTGACGCTGCAAATCAACTTCGTCACCTGGCACGTAGTCTGAGTCTGCAGGAGTGGAACAGCCCAAGCATAAGACATACGAGACTATACCAAATAAACCCTCGACTGGAACTTCGACCTCCATCCGGACTTCGTCGACGTGAAGCTTCACTTTTTTGTCGCCTATGTTTGGGGGTTGCCTTCACAAAAGCATATAGAACCCTCATCGGATTGACCGACAATGCGGAATGCGACGTCTGCTGCACTAAAGAAGACATCGACCATCTGATATGCCATTGCCCTCGATTTGCCTCTGAAAGACAGAAGCTTTCGGACGCATTGCGACAATTGGACGATCGGCCACTCTCTGTGCAGATGCTACTGGAACACCGTCATCGCCTTTCGTCGAGCAAAAAGCAGTCAAAGCTGTCTTGTGCTTTTTGAGGACTGCAGGCCTATGTGACTACCTTTGACTTTTGTGTAGTGCCACCGCTGCATACGCGCCAGCCGATTGACTGAAAATCCTCTTTTTTTCTCTCGCTCTCTTTCTCTTCTCTTTCCTCGCTCTCTCTCATCTTTATGCCTCCTTCCTATTCCCCCAGCGTAGGGTAGCAAACCGGGCACGTGCCTGGTTAACCTCCCTGCCTTCCCTCTAGTTGTTTGTTTTGTTGTACGTTCATTGTTAAACAGCCAATGTCGAATACGCACAATGCACCACGGACGACACAGAGCATTCATGGAGAAAGCATACCTACATGGGCAAATTTATTTGCCAAATTTGGCAGTAGCCTGGTAACACGGACTACCCAAGTCTGGCAACGACTTCATCATCATCATCATCAGCCTGACTAAGTCCACTGCAGGACAAAGGCCTCTCCCATGTTCCGCCAGTTAACCCGGTCCTGTGCTTGCTGCTGCCAATTTATACCCGCAAACTTCTTAATCTAATCTGCCCACCAAACCTTCTGTCTGCCCCTAACCCGCTTGCCTTCTCTGGGAATCCAGTTAGTTACCCTTAACGACCAGCGGTTATCCTGTCTACGCACTACATGCCCGGCCCATGTCCATTTCTTCTTCTTGATTTCAGCTATGATATCCTTAACCCCCATTTGTTCCCTAATCCACTCTGCTTTCTTGTCTTTTAAGGTTACACTTACCATTTTTCTTTCCATTGCTCGCTGCGTCGTCCTCAGTTTAAGCTGAACCCTCTTTGTAAGTCTCCAGGTTTCTGCTCCGTAGCTAAGTACCGGCAAGATACAGCTGTTATATACCTTTTTCTTGAGAGATAGTGGTAATCTACCTGTCACAATTGGAAACTGCTTGCTGAATGTGCTCCACCCCATTCTTCTAGTTACTTCAATCTCGTGGTTCGGCCCCGCGGTTATTACCTGCCCTAAGTAGACATAGTCTTTTACAACTTGAAGTGCACTATTACCTATCTCGAAGCGCTGCTCTTTTCCGAGGTTGTACATTATTTTTGTTTTCTGCATATTAATTTTTAAGATTCACCTCGAAGCGCTGCTCTTTTCCGAGGTTGTACATTATTTTTGTTTTCTGCATATTAATTTTTAAGATTCACCTTTCTGCTTTCCTTGTCTAACTCCCTAATCATGAGTTGCAATTCGTCCCCTGAGTTACTCAGCAATGCAATGTCATCGGTGAAGCGCAGGTTACTAAGCTACTCTCCATCAACTCTTATCCCTAACTGTTTCATTCTAGGCTTCTGAAAACCTCCTGTAAGCACGCGGTAAATAGCTTATAGACTTATGCAACGCCAAACAAAGGCATTGGCCAAACAGAACCTTGCCACCAACCCCCGAGTCTGGTAACGACTTATGTAACGCCTAACAGAACCTTGCTAGAGAACAAGTATAATTCGAAAACTGTTCTGCTTAGAGGCGATGCCAGTGGACAGCGCGAGAGATAGGGGGAGGGGGGAGCAGTGCCCCGCTTTACACTTCTCCCCAACCCCACGAGCAAGCATTCCAAGGGAACTCATTTGAGCACGCCTCTCATACAAAATTTCTAGCACCACCCCCACGTATTTCTGCTGCATCACAGTAAATAGCCGACGCCTTGGCAGAATAAAAAGAGTGCTCATGATGGCTTTTGAGCGCACTCGTAAGGACGAAAGGAAAAGCAAAGTGCATGCAACAATGAATCGATTCGTGAGGAATTAATTCCCGTCATTCGGCAGCTACTTAAAAATCGCTGCAGTTTCCTTCAACAAAAGCGATGCTGAGAGGAACTTACATGTCGGGCTTTGCACAGTTAGGTCCCGTAAAAGTTGTTGGTGATAGTGAAACCACTTGATTGTGTGCTGGTAGTGGTGCCAATAGCGCTTAAACAATGGATTCTGGTACCATCGGCCACGCGCGCAGGGCTCGTAGAGAGTAGCGCGAGATCGCATGTTTGATTTTCAGACCGTGCGTGGTGCACGACCTCCGGCTAGAGTGCACTACAGAACCATAGAGTTTCCTAAATGCAAGAACAACTACACACTACTATTGTCTTCTTCTTTCTCTATGGAGCAACCACAGAACACCTATACACTACCATTGGTGCAACGGAAATAAGGTAGGCGGTGGTGTTGTGAACTAACTTATCTGACCTGGAGACGGCGCTGACAGTCCTATCATCATCATTGCGCTAAGCATTATGGCGGTTGTTTTGGTAGCGGTTGCGGGGTGAGCGATAGTTATAGCGCGAGAACAAAACGACGACACAGAGACAAGAAAGACACGAAAGAAGGACACGGGTCCTTCTTATCTCTGTGACGTCGTTTTGTTCTTGCGCTATAACTATCGTCGTGCCATACCAACTAGCCCAAGCTGCCACACTTCTATGCGGGGTGGGGTCGTGGAGCGCGCCCGCATGTTTATGGGCGTTTATTCGCTGCTATTGCGGGGTAGTATTCGCGCACACAGCACCTTAAAGTTACTATAAATATTTCCGCTATGCCGCCATGTGCCTGAGAGACCTCAACTGGCAAAAAAAACAAAAAAAAACACGCCAAGCAAGTAAGCGTACATTGTAATGCAGCAGTATACATGTAAACAAGGAACAGCTGTCTCTCGCAGAGTTGAACAATACATGGATAAAAAAAAAAACTGTGATAGCCATCTGTTTAATAAAATTACCCGCTGAAATTGTGCAACTTTCTTTTGGCTCGATCAGTCAGACAACGATATCTACACTGGACACCCTCGCACAGTACTTCGCACTGTGCTGCCCATTGTCTTTCTCACCACACATACTCTCAAAAACATACTCTGCAGTGTCAGTACGACACACATACTCTGCAGTGTCAGTACGACTACCCTGAGCAGCAATATGATATTTGACAACGGATCGGCGAGCGGCACATCACATTGAATAAAAAGAAAGAAAAAAATTCTCATCCGGAATCGGCCTCCTACACGACAACATGCATCCTTGTACCACAATCAGAACCAATGGGAAGATCAAATATTTTGGTAGGGAACACTAATTGTTGTTGTTGTTTCCCTGTGCAAATGGCTCGTACCCAAAGATGGGGATTGGCCGATTATAAGGTGAATTTGCCCTAAACTTTCAGCATTGCGTCATTCCTACAATTTTTTTTGTAACTTAATTTTGATTTGAAATACCGATATCAAGTTTGCACAAAAAAAATAAGAAAAATAGTGAGACAGCAATTTAGCAAGAAAATCGTTTAGTCGCAGTGATGTATTCTTGAACGGCGAATAAAACAGTGTAGAGGCTCCAAATGAAAGAAGATCAGGTTGTGATTAGGGTGCCTTGATGCCCGCGCGCTCCGCTGAGGGTGAGGACAGCCGCGTCGTCTGCTACGACGGCCGCCATTACGGCTCCTGCCGTAGTGGGGCAGCATGCGAAGCGCATTACCGCTTGCGGTGCTCGCGTATGGTAGGAAAGAAGTACTCGTTGGCGAGCTTTTTTTTTTGGTGCAACTTGGACACCTCTTAGTGCTGTTGTTGCCTAATTGTTAAATGGAACAACGCACGTCATACAAACTGGTGGCCTGTGCTTGTACAATGCGCCAGGGGCTGACATAGACTGAATGAAATGAGCCACGAACTCCCACACCAGAAAGATTCGCGTTAAACCGTTGTCGTCGTTAAGACGGAGGGGCGCATGAACTTTTATTACTACGCTTGCTGAAAGGAATGCAATATTTGGGTCTTTGTGAATCAGCCGAATAGCAAAGGCAGGAATCGCTGTACTTTATATACTTGCGTGTGTGTGTATATAACACACACACACACACGCACACGCACACACACATTATCTGACATTCGGTACCACCTTCCCCTGCCTCACCATTTCATGCACTGTGCAGGCAGCATACCCGAGAGTAACATGCTTTACCAGTGTACCTTTATGAAACGACACCCACGATTTCAGTGAACAGGCCATTTATTTGTGCGCCTTAATGCTGCGTTGTCCCACTAGTGAAAATCAAAGTCAGATACAAGACAAACCAAATGCAGTACGAAATGAAATGTTTAAAAATAAAAAATGCAAGAGTCAAAAGCGTGCCCACGTGAGCCGAAACCTTTTAAGCATACAGCTTATCTTGGCGTGTCCATTTCTCATGAGAGGTTGACGCCGGCACATGTTTTGCTTGCATGTCCATTGCAACTCCCGACTGGAACCTGCCGAAGGTGAATGCGCAGCCTTATTCTTGCGTACCTCTCTGTGAGCAGTCGGTATATACTGTCCTCGTGCTCCGCGCATACACACAAGCTGCGGCAGTGCACCTTGTTTAGGTATGCGGTGAGTGAACGAAGCGGCGACTTCATTGTGACTACTTTGTCCGTGCACCAAGAGTTTATGGCAGCAAAATGCTCCTCATAGTCTATCAAGGCTTTCATAACTCCCTTGCTGGGGTAGATGAGGTTGCCTCCATCTGAAACGTACTCTTTCAGTGCTGTCAGCGAAGCATGCTCGTCGTTGGCAGTTCCAAGGAGAGTATCTTTGCATTTTGCGCACTTCACAGATGTCAAAATAAATCCTCCTAGGTAAAAGAGAATACTGCATTCTGTGGACGACAATCCTTCGATGAACAAAATCTCGGAATCATCGATTTCTTGAGCTTCCTTCTCGACGCAGGCTTCCTTCCCCTGGGATAGCAGGTCCACCAGGTACTCCCTGTCATCAAGCTCGTAGCTGGTCGTCCTCGGTGTATGCAAAAATTGGCTTACGCTCACCAGTCTCAGAGCGCACTTGAGATCGTAGGCATTGGGAACCGGCTTCATAAGCCGCACCACAGAAAAGAGGTTCTCTAAGCAGTCCTGCAGGAGCCTGCTCGTAAGAAAAAACTCATAGCCTTCGTCTCCTAAAAGAACGTCTTGGAGGCGAAGTACAACTGTAGTTGATATGAGTACACCTGCTTGCGACGGTTTCCAATGGGATGTGGCACCCATTTTCATAGTTCTGATGGTTTCTATTGCTGTGTGTAATGTATCTAGGGCTTCGGAGTACTTAGCCCTACTTCTCCGACTCAGGGCCAGTGTTGGATGCCGCGAAGACATCAGTGCATACCATTTTGAAATCAGCTCCATGAACCAAGCTGTTGTTTCTGCTTCCTGTTTAAGAACTCCTTCCTTTATAAGGAATCTGATAGCTGGGGGAGCTTCCCGAAAAAGTTGTACAGCGACACCAACCTTCATTTTGGTGAAGTGGCCTGCGCTGGTGTGCATTTCGGATAAGTTTGGGGCTACCTTCAGTTCTCTTTTAGAATCTTCTTCGAGCACAGCCTGAACATATTCCAAGTTGACTTGTGAAGAAGGCAGGCCATGTTTGGCAACTGTGGCCTCACTCAACGTGAAAACTTCTGAGCTCCAGAGCTGGCCTCTGAGGTTCTTCAAGACGTGAGCCGGATCAGCAATGAAAAAAAGTTCCTTCCCGTCCATGCACGGATGAGGTATGGAGCACACCGTGGAAGAATCTCTGTGACTGGAAAAGGCGAATTCCCTCCACATTGCGCGGTTTGCCGAGCCCATGTCACATGTGATTGCGTGAACTCTCAGATATATTTGACTGCACAGCTGTACTAGTTCCAACACATAGTTTTTCAGCAAGCCGCCATCGATGTTTCTTCCGGTAAATTCATATGCAATCACCTGCTTCCATCGCTGGTTAAGTCCGCCCAACATAAATACCAGAGCATGAACCGCAGGCTCTTCAGGCTTCGGAGGAAGAGTTATTCCTCCGAGAAGTGCGTCTTCAGCTCGATCTAGCTCAAACCCCGGCACTATCTCCATTTCATCCAAAAAAAGGACGCAGTCCTTTTCTACATCCTCCATGGTCTCGGCTTTGCATTTCATAACGTCTATCACTTCGTGAAGAACGCCTGGGAGAAACTTCAAATTTTGAATCCTCCGTGCGAGCGTTCTTTTGGATGGGAGAGGATATCCCATTTTTCTCAAAGTTTCATACCCGGTTCTTCCACAAGCAAACTTAATTTGAAGGCCTTGCTTGACAGTGTGAGGAGACCAAGAGTTCCCCAAGCTGCTGCTCCTTGAGAGAGCGCGTACTTGATCGTCGTTGAGAAATTTCATATTTTGCGAAATATTTGTTGCCTCAGTCTCGAGTTTTTGCACTTTTTTCTTGAGACCACTAATGGTGTTCTTGGCTGTGTCATGATGTTGCTGAAGTTCAGAGTACTTTCTTGTAAGGTCAGCAAGCTTCTTCTTCAGTTCTGCTGATTCTGCAGTAGAATTTGATGTCTCACCAGCCGCTGCATTAACTTCTCTTGAATCTGCATCACTAGTGTTCGCTGACAGTTCAACAACGGCGTCGTCAACTTCCATGGTGTCGTGCCCATAACACGATGTTCCTTGCCGTGTAGATTCAGGAACGGCGTGGTTTTGTGGGGTCTCTAGGGTAGTTTTAACTGCAGCTGGATATTGACGCAGACCAGGAGGAGATTTGTTGGTCTCGTTGCTGGAGGGTGCAGGCACAGTTCTTTCTTTTGGTGGCTTTCGTTCCTTAGGCAGTGCTGCAAGCAGAAATGTATGTATTCATGAACATATTCAAGCAATGCCAGTTCATGTCTAGCTTGTTAATTTTACAAATGTAACACATGCAGCAGATACCGGCTTAGTTATTGACGTGAGGAAGACACTTGTCCTTCCCCCGCCCTTTCCACAAGGGATAGGGGAAGGTCTTAAAATACCATAATTAAATTGTGCTCAAAATTTCTCCCCACAATAAATGGCTCTAATTCAAATTGGAGCTTCATATGCCAGAGCTACACGTGTGCGCCGTTGTGGAGGGATCAACTGACATTCGCTCCCTATGCAGTTTATTGATTATTTGATTGTAGGGCTTAACACGCCAACGCAACGCAGGTAATGAGGCGCACTGTAGTGGGGGCTCGTGCATCGTGGATCTCGTATACATAATGGTTTCCGTTTTCCCCCTTTGTAAATAACATAGCCACTGCACCTGACATCCTAGCAGTACACGACCGTGTGCTAAGTAGCGGAAAACTGTTGTGCAGTGGGTCATGCCTGTAAACACTGAAATCCAGACGTATATACAGTCATGACCAAAAAATGCAAACAAGAAATATAAACCACAACACTCAAGTATCGCAATTTTTTTTACATGCAAGTCAAAGTGATGCAACGTAATCACAAAAACAAAGTTGGGAAATGTAGCTTTCCAAACGCACTAATAGCGTGCCATTATTTGACCGTCTAATATTAGCAGTATTTTTCGATTTTGCGTGGTCTGGTTCACATTTTTGTGTTCGCATTTCCTAGCTTTGTCCGTGACTGCATTTCCAGAATTTATGCACTAATGTGGACGCAGCATATGAGGACCTATTTGGTGTTAGCTTCGTAGAAATCCCAGGTACATAGAGTACTTGCAACTGGTGCTGCTTTATGTAATGCAAGAAAAAAGTTCAATCTTACGTTTGAATTCACGTGAACAAAGTTCGGACGGCATTTGGTTTCAACTTCTTCCAGCCATCCGCACGATGTTGCTCATAGTTGTTCTCTTCAAAGTGAGCCTTCAAATAAAACCAGAATTGGAAATTAACACACTGGCAGAAGAAAAACGAATGTCTGTCACTGTCAATAAACAAGATTTCATGTATGCATTCAGTATGATTCGCAGCAGGAACTAGCAGCAACTTTGAAGCACAAAAAGAAGGAAACTAATTGAGCTCACGTGCGCTTTCACGTAAGCCACTTCAGTGAGCGCGATCATAGACCCAGCCTGCTGTTATAATAACCCTTTCAATTTTCGCACTGAAAATCTGTAAGGATTCCTGAATTCATGTGAATAAAATATTAGTCTATTGTGCCGACAAAGGACCAGGTCTGATGTTATAGCGAGCGTTACAAATTTCGTTCTATCGAAAGCTTTGTACCCAAGCCTCCAAGTTCCCAATGCAATCGAATTTATTTGTCAGGTAAAAATGACAACACTCCGTAACAGCGCTTGTTTTGTTCGTCACTGAAGTGTTCCTGATTCCCAAGTATACATACGACGATACACACAAGACGGGCAGAAGTCCGGCCTCGTAATATTACGAGTTTTTCGCAGGAACAGCATGTTTATGTTCAAACGGCTTGATTTCACAAGAGGCGTTCAAATTTCGACCGATCAGTGCCAACGCGTGCACGAATAAACATGGGCAGGCCTCGTAAGCGTTGTGAAATCCCCCTACCACGCACCCGAGCCTATGTTAATTCCCTGCGAGGCCATATGCGCGCATTTCACGTCCAATTTCCTCTTATGTGAATTACGTGAACTCTACGTGCCGTACTCTTGAAGTTCGGCAGCAGTCAGGCGGCGTCAGATTTCCGTACTCGCTCGCCGGCACGCGGCCTGAACTCACTCCCCGTTTTCTGCCCTTGCATATAATTTTCTCCCTCCTCCACTTTCTAAATTCTCATCTGTTTAACTACACCTCCTGCGTCCCCATCTCTTGCCTACTTTTCGTTCAGCTCAACTCCGCCAGCACCCGGTCGACGCGTACGCTGTCGGGGCGAGTTGGCGAGCGAGTACGGCAATTTCACGAAGTCTGTCTTCGGGCTGCGAGGCGGACGGTCACGACAGCGGCAGCCGGTCTCGCGAGCAAAATAGCTGCGAAGCGCAGTGCACGAAATTAACAGCCTCGGGTAGGGGGTGGGAAGGATTTCACAACGCTGCTGCCAAGGCAACACTTTCCCGTGCAAGGGCACTGAAACTAGTCGCAATTCCTATGAATGTAGTAGCACACTCGAGGCCCTTGAACCAGCATGAAATGTTATCGACACGGGGGCTTCCGAAGCCCCCGTACTTGACGCATTTTCTTAAAGCGTGATCTTTTAACACGAGCACGCCGCACAGTACCCTGCACGACGTTTGGCTGTCCTGCGTTTACATTGCGCACCTAAATAAAAAACAACGGCGCCCTAAATAATGCTGACCAGTCAGAATACGACGCACTAAAAAAAAAATGTTTACTTACGCTGCATACGTGCGACGTATTAGTCGGTTGCCACTTGTCTCGTTTGATTTTAACGGTCCAAAGAAGCCTTCTTTTTGGGTCTCTTGGAAACCGGTACAACTTCCATCCGTTTCTCGAGTGATTCGAGCACTGCGGCACGCAGCAGCCGGGCATGGTGATGCGGAGATGGGTGCATAAAACTGTAAGGGAATGAACACTGCCCAACAACACCTCACACGCCAAGCACGAACTACCGGCCGGAGGCGCCAAATGGCGGTCGCGCTGGCGCCGAAGCCGAGGCGGCGGCATCTGCCCTTGCAAAAGCTGACACCACTCTAAGCGGGGGCGCGCGCATCGAGGCACTCTAGTTGTGATAGTTGCAAGCCCAGTCTTTGAAGAGGTGGTGCTAGTATGCTTTGCCTGAATAAATCGAAACGGCGACAATGTAATAAAAAATGACTGATCGTTTCCTCTTGATTACAGTAAATGCACATAGGGGAATTCAATATGCCTGATCTATGCAAGTAAAAATTGAGGGAGGTAACGCGGCAACGAAATTTCGTGATGACAACTTCCATCATCCTTGATTTAGTCAGTTCACTGCGCCAGGGAAATAACAAGTGTTTGTACTCTGGAGAAGCCGTCAGTGCAGGGTCAGATAAATTTTGCCTGATTTTAAGTGTGCGAAATCGCGCCACCGTAATGTATACTGTATGAGGGAAAATAGGAATAATTGGTGTCGAAAGGGATGCCTTCGCAAGAGAATCAGCTATTTCGTTTAACAACAAACCTTTGTGCCCTGGTGTCCAGATTAAATGAATACTTCGGAGATGACAGGGGATCAACGATTTAAAAAGTTTCACTATAGGTGAGTGACCAGATGCGGACAGAGAAGAGCACACTGATAATAAATCAGTTATGACTGCTACAACTGGAATGGAAATATTTACCTTTCGCAAAGCTAACATTATCGCCATAAATTCAGCCAGAAAGATAGGAAGAAAGTCCGGTAAGCGAAGTGAAAATGACCAATCTAGTACGGGGCAATATATTCCAACGCCTGATTTTTCAAGTGATTGAGATGCGTCCGTTGCTATAATGACATTTGTTGGCAGAGTACTTAAATGGTCCTGCAATAAACCATTTAAAATGCCTGTAGGTAATAGCTTTGCTTGAGTTGGGAAGATATCATGGTAAACAATTTCTGGAGAATTTTGTTGCTCAGTTAAAGGAATCAGATCACGAACGTGTACATTTAGGGGCTCAAGTAACGATTGAACAAATACTATTTGTGGTTTGTGAAATCTGGGCCAATGCACGGAGATGAATAGGTCAGGATTGGAAATAAAAATAATTTGTTCAGGGTTAAACGGTGCTTCATATAGTCGTAAAAAGGTCTGCACAGTAAGAATGTTAAAGCGACATAATAAGGTTGGTATTCGTGCTTCAAGGTATAACACTGCATTTGCAGTATACTTTGGAAGTCCTAAGCAGAGCCGTAAAGCCTCTCTTTCCAACAGAACGAGCGGCCGAAGTTTGTAGGCTGGCGCACCAGAAAAAAGAATGCAGCCAAACTCCAACACAGGTCGGACATACATTTTATATATAATCAAAAGTGCCTTTCTTCTCATACCTGATCCTCAATTGCTCAACCTCCGCAATACGCCCATCGCGCGTACTGCTTTTGTCGCGATGTATTCAATGTGAGGGCGCCAATTCAGATGCTCATTATACATAACTCCAAGATATTTCAATGATTGTACTTGTGGGATATCTTGAAGCTTGTAATTATTAGATATGTGCACGGGATCTTTGATTGGAAAAACGAGAATAGCACATTTACCGGTATTCAGGTTCAACATCAATCCATCCAACCAATGTTCTATTTTATTAAGATATGTTTGCAAGATAGTGTAGAGACAGTGGAAGTCATGTGCCATAGCAAAGAAAGCAATGTCATCGGCATAAACATAGGTTTTCACTTCTGGATGAACGGGGATGGTACTAAGCAATATGTTGAATAAAACCGGGAAAAGTACTGACCCCTGAGGTACACCTCGGGTTTGTTTGTGCTTACAGGAAGAGAAACCGCCTTGATAACAATAGAATTCTCTTCTACTTAAAAATTCCGTCACCCATGCTACTATATAAGGTGGAAATCCATGACTCCATAACTGATTAGTCAAGATAGAATACTCTACACTATCATATGCTTTACATATGTCTAACGTTACTAAAGCCGCAAAGTGCTTTTTGTGACGGGCAATATGAATACGACTTTCCAGATCTACATGTACATGCCATATGGAATATCCAGATCTAAAGCCAATTTGGGAAGAACTCAACAGTTGTTTCTCCTTAATAAACCTAATTATACGACCATGAAGTACCCTTTCAATAAGTTTTACTACATTAGATGTTAAGGCTATCAGTCGTATGTTGTCTAAATTATAGCCTGCCCCCTGTTTCTTAAGCAGTGGTATAATTTTCGCAATCTTCCATTCAGAAGGGATCCATGCTCTTCTAAGGGAATAATTGATGAGACCTAACAGATCATTCGGATATTCCCTGTGAAGTATTTTTAGCATTGTATTTGTTATTCCATCGGGGCCTGGTGCTGCATTTGGCAATCTTTCCATAGCCTGATTTAATTCGGAAGTCGATATTTCTGTGTAGTCATAGATGGTTGTTGTGTAAGCCGAATTCGGAAGATGCGTTGAGAACCTGTTTTCTAATTCTTTAGCCAACTGATTCAATGATTCCTGTAGTTCCTGTGAGGTGTAAACTACTGAGTCAACGTTTCCTGGTATAGGGGTCTTCTTCTTACCACGAAGGAAGTTGAATAAAGCACGTTTGTTATTTGATTTAGAAAGGTACTCGAAATGTTCTTGGTCATATTGCTCTTTCGCTCGCGATACAGTGCGTTTAAATGTTGCCGCAATGAACTGATAATCCTTCCAATTTTTTGGACTCTGATTACATATAAGTCTTTTCCATGCAGCTTTCCTTCTTCTATAATCTCGTGTGCACTCATCATTCCACCATCTACTAGGTTGGGCACTTTTGGATGACGACGAAGCAATTACAAATTCTGAAGTGTTCTTGGAGATTTTTAAAGCAGAACAGAGATTTCTGCCGAGGTCTTCATTTTGACCACTGAACACTGCCCTAATGTTGGAACGCAAGCAGTCTTTAAATTTTTTGTAATTGATCAATGTTTTCTCTGTCCTTTCAATAGATTTCACAGCACATGAGATTTCAAAGTATACAGGAAGATGGTCACTGTTTGAAGAGAAATCAATTGTTTTCCAAGACTTTATTGAAACACTTGGGCTGCAAAACGTGAGATCTAATACCGATCGTGTCCGTCCGCGAATAAATGTAGGCTGTCTATCATTTAGGCAGGTAAGATTTTTATTAATCATCCAATCCCACAGAAGAGTACCAGAATGGTCTGTTCGAAATCCCCATGAAACATGATGTGAATTGAAATCACCAGTCAGAAGGAAATCATTCTTGCAATTAGCTAAGGCAGTATCTAATTGTTGAGTATTATGCAAACCCGTTGGAAAATATGCGTTTATAAGTGAAAAAGGGTGGTGCCCGGGCAGACAGAGGTCTATTGCCAAAATTTCACAGTCTGTGGACATAAGCTGAAAAGCTATGCTCGCTGTGCGGCAAAATTTATTCGAGACTAGTATAATTAGACCACCTCCTAGTGATGGACGGTCTAACCGAAATGCTCTAAAATTGTTTAAATGATAATTCTTAACAGGGTTAAGCCAGGTTTCTTGTAATAAGATTATATCCGGATATAACTGATTAATTAAGCAAAGTAAGTCAGTAGAAGCAGAAATCAAAGACCTACAATTCCACTGTATTACTTTCAAGGTATCTATATTGACGAGCGAAACACTTCAGCAACGGCAGCTTCTAAAATACTCTCCTTAAAAAGTGCACTGGCATTTTCGCTGCCCTTTTTGGGTTTTGTGTTTGGGCAAGGAGATTTTAATGGAGATCCAGTGCGCTTCTGACGCCTGAAATCTTGGCATACGTCCATTTCATTCTGATCCTCCACGTGGGTCGACGTAGAAGGTACGGAAAAAATTGGGGTTTTCTCCTCGCGGGATTGTCGCTGTGGGGCTAAATTCGGTATAACTTCCACTGCACAAGGTGGCGACTTGGCCATCGGTACTGCTATTGCAGAAGCCAGCTGTGTCATCTGTGAGCAAAACACTTGAGAGATGCACTCACTCACGCTCGTAACTATGTGTTCCAGCGCTTTCGACATCGCCTTTTTTACTGCAGCCTCAATAAGATTAAGAATCTTCGTCTCACTTAGTTGTTCGTGCCTCGACGCGACTCCGGCATATCCAAAGGCTCTATCCTTCACAACTGTTATTGCTTCTCGCCGCGAGCAACGACGTCTGTCCATGATTTCTAGAAGTTGCGTTTCATTAGACCTTGCGGTGCAGTTCAGATAATCGGCCGCGTGATTTCCTGCACAGAGGCAGCACTTTTCGGTTTCGGCGATGCACTCCTTCGATGGGTGGGTATCGCCACAGATGCAGCAACGTGAATTTGATTTACAGCCCCCTGCACTGTGACCAAAACGCCAACAGTTTTGACATTGAAGAGGACGAGAAGCGAGACGTTCGACTCTGAAAATGAGCGGCCATATTTTCAACTCGGATGGACAGGAAGTGCCGGCAAAGGTAGCAATAACCGACTCAGTGGGGACTTTCTCACCGTTAACTAATCGGTTGCATCGGTACACAGCTATGATCTCAGCATCAGACAGCTTTTCCAGAGTCTCAGCGGGCGTTAATGTAGAGTCGACTCCTCGTACTATTCCCTTAGTGCACGCTAAATGAGGCGGGATAAATGCACTTACCGGGACCGAAGCAAATGTCTTGCATTTTAGGATGTCAGAAACGCACGAAGGATCTGACGATCTGCATACCAAACCACCTCTTCCGAACTGACGAACATCACTTATCAGCTGAAAGTGCGGCGTCATGGCCTGCAACCCCACCTAGATCGCCTTCGGGTTGTTGAGCCTAATAAATCCACCACTCGAGGGCACCAGCGCAACAGGGATGCTTCCAACACCACTGCGGAAAAAATATTCCAATGGCAATTCATCATTAGGCAAGGAGGCTGACCAAGGGCTATGCCCTTGGCCAGGAGATGAATTAGACATTAGCACTAATTCGATTGCTTAAAGAAGTAATATGCAACGTCAGCTAGTTTCAACAGGTCAAATTCACCCAAAACTCAGCCAAACCACCGTCAGAAAGAGTCCGAAGGGACGAGCCCGGTTCAGAACGAAGACGCTTCTGGAACGCTCTCTGGAACGCTCTCTGGAACGCTTGTGCTTGCGCGAGCTAGGCGTGCACGTGCGGTGTTCTTCCACCGCGGTGGAGGTGGCGGGGACGCGTCGTCCTAATTGCTCGCCCTACTGTCCTGTGCCAGCACTGTGTGATTATTTCCTCTTCTTTCATTCAAAAGAGTGGCTCGGGGTACGATTTGAAGACAGTGAGAAATTTAAGATCACCGTTCGCAACAGGTTCGATTACCAAGCGGCGATCTTTTATTCAGATTGAGTAAAGAAACTACTGCGACGGTACGAGAAGCACTAAGAAGTTAGCAATGATTCTGTAGAAAAGTGAAGTAGATTTTTGCTAAACTAAGCCCACCAATAAAAACTTTTGCTAATGAATATTGACTTGCTTGGAATCAAATGGCCCTTACTTTTTGAACCTTCAAAATGACCTTCAAAATTTTCCTGCTTTGCATTGACAGACGAATAAATGAGTTTTCTTTGAGCAAATGGTGCATAGTCATGGAAGACACTGCTCAAACGATGGACAACGGCAGAAGCTGAATCCACATTTTTATTCTTCACTACTTCCTAACTGTCTGCGTCACTCTTAACACGGGTATCACGCAAAACTAATCCTTTTGGCTACATATTTCACAGCAATATAAAGGAAATAGCTGTTAGTAGACATTCGAATTATCAACATGTGCAAACAATGGCCAACTTTGATTGTACCTATTGAGTACACTCAGTCATTGTTCTGTTAAAAATTAACATACCATTAAAATGCCTTGTCATGCGTCAGAGCTTTTACATAGAATAAATAGTATTACAGTAAAAGGTCGTTATTTGACGTCGGTTAAGTAAAAGCGCACAACCCTGTGTACTTCTCTTGGGAAAAATCTCTCGACAACTTGAACACATTGGTATCCACAACAGCTAATTCAAACTGGGAGACCCTTGTTTTCGTTGCTGGTCCCACAAGTCTGTCCAGAGTGATCACAACATTTTGCAAAAACAAATCAAACTAAATTAAGTAGAGGAGGAAAACAACTGAACAGCAGCATTGCTGAGCAGATGCGTTTTCGGATGCTGAACTGGAGCCCTTGGACAAGCTAGGAATGATGGTCATGGAGTCACAGTGGAATAAATGCAAGGGAATGCAAATTACTGATTACTTCTCATTTTGATTGCATTAACTCTGTCATGTAAACAAACATGTTTCGAAGCACAAATATTGACATACGTTTAAACACTGAGGCTCACAGCTTGCGTGCAAGTCGGTGCTTGTTTTTGGCGTATCATCAGCCTGATTACACCCACTGCAGAACAAAGGCCTCTCCCGTGATCGGCCAATCAACTTGGTCCTGTGCTTTCTGCTGCCACGTTATACGTACGAACTTTTTAATATCATCGGCCCATCTAACCTTCTGTTTTCACTTCGTACGTTTTCCTTCTCTGTGAATCCAGTCAGTTACTCTTAATGACCAGCGGTTATTCTGCCTGCGTACTACGTGCCCAGCCCATGTCCATGTCCTCTTATCGATTTCAACTACGATATCCTCAACACCGATTTGTTCCCTGTCCCACCCTGCTCTTGTCTTGTGTTTTAAGGTTACACTTATCATTTTCCTTCTCATCGCTCGCTGCGTCGGCCTCAATTTAAGCTGAACCCTTTTTGTAACCCCTCAGGTTTCTGCTCCCTAGGTAAGTAAGAGCAAGACGCAGGTGTTACAAAACTTCTCTCTAGGGTTAGTGACAGATTATCAATCATGATTTGAGAATGCTTGCAGAATTTGATCCACCCAATCTTATTCTTTCCTATTTTTCTAGATATTTTACTTTCATGTTTCGGCTCCGCAATTTCTACCTCTGCAAAACATGTCTTGCTTAATGAAGGCACGAGACCTTGCACAGTTTTTCTTTAGAACTTTGATAGTGTCACTCCCAACATGCACACGGTATCAGTAACTGTTTCAACACTACTATAGCTGTACCTACCACAGCTTTGCAACAGTCTTTACATTCACAGCAATCTATACACAATGTGAAAAAGAAGCGCTGCTAAATATGCACTACTACAAGCCCATTTGTTACCTAGTTATATGTGATACTCTAAGCAAAGTTTGACACACAGAGTGAAGTACAGTGTGTACACCCCATGACATGTACTGTCCTAGAATTTTGAAGCCTGCACATTTCCTGTAAACTGAGTAATTCATAAAGCAAGAAACAACAATCTGTGCACCCAATTTCGTAAAGCTTGAACATACCGTACGCTATGACTGCTTTTCAGTACAAGGCTTCCGTTTGTCCGCCTGGCATATTGATGGCACATGGGGTTGTCACTATGGTGGTGCACAACACAGTGGTGGGCAACGCGAGACCGACATCCAGTTAGCGGAATGCATTCACAGGGATGAAAAAAATGCCAGATCTACGCAGAAGGTGCAGCACAGTCACAGTGAAAGCTACATGAGCGGCCTTTCAGAGCCTTTTCTAAACATTCATTGGATAACTGCTGCAAGCACACTTGCCTGATACCCACTACGGCATTATTAAAAATTTTTGTAGTAGGCTGGCATTCACTATGCTATTTTTAATCATTCTTCTGAGAAGCATTGTATCCGCTAAACACTTGCAAGAAATTTTGTGCCGATTGTTCATGCAGTGATTGATGACGATGAGGAATTGTGCCTGAAGTGGGTATGTGTCACAGTTAATAGGTGAACAAGAACAAGCTTTTGTAATGGGTTTGAGCATTGGACAACTCACTCGTTACGCTATTCGCATTTTGGGACTGGTTGTTCTTTCGCTGTTTTAAAACGCTTTATAAGTCGTAATAACGCGATTGCTTTCCCGACATCAAGCTTGCCTAAAGCAAGTTTGTCAACAAGTCCCAAACACTGGCACGGCTCAGTGATATAATACTGGGATCGCACCTAGCGGACCCAGGTTCGAGGCCCACTTAGTCATTGGTATTAGTGTAAAGAGGTTTATTGGGCGAACCTAACGGGTAGGTGGAAGATCCGAGAAAGCCACAGGACAAGGAAGATGATGGAGCTCGAGCGCCGATCTTGTGGTGCCTTACTCTGTGATGATGTTTGTTGCTCCCTGGTGTTGCCATCATTCCTTCATTATAATTGCCCCCGTCGAGAAAAATGAAGCCATCCTGGCGCTCCAGCAGGTGGGAATGAGCGGGCCGAAGTATGGCTTCAAGCGGTCCACGTGAAAAATATTGTCTCCACGCCGACGATGGTCACCGAGCGGCGTAAGCGGTTCAATGACGTAATTGACCGGCGATGTGTGCTCTACCACGCAGTATGGACCATGGTAATTTAAAAGTAGCTTGGTAGACAAACCAGGAGCACAGAGTCGTGCATAAAGCCATACAAGGGTTCCAGGGGCAAACTTTTCGGCAGGAGGGTGTTCGTCATTGCGGGCTTTTTTCTGGCGTTGCTGGTCAGCCGTAGTAAACTGCTTTGCTAGTTGGCGGCATTTTTCGGCATGACGGGCGGCTTTGGACACGGTCGTGCGCTCGGATGCATCTGGTGCATATGGCAGCAAAGTGCCAATTGTGTGCGATGATTGACATCCGTATAAAGGGAAGAATGGGGAAAAGCTGGTGGTGACTTGGGTAGCGGTGCTGTATGCGTAGGTCGCAAACAAAAGAACCAGGTCCCAGCTCGTTTGGTCAAATGCCACATGCGTCGCGAGCATGTCACCCAGAGTCCGATTAAACCGCTCACCGAGGCCATTCCTCTGAGTGCGGTAAGCAGTACTCATCCGGTGTAAAATATGGCACTGGCGGAGAAGTGCTTGGATTATGTGGGATAGAAACACACGGCCCCGGTCACTGAGGAGCTCGCGAGGAGGACCATGACGCAACACAAACCGATGGAGGATGAAAGCTGCAACGTCCTGAGCAGTAGCCGTAGGAAGAGCAGCAGTTCCAGGAAACCGTGTCAGGTGATCTACAGCAACGATAGCCCACCGGTTACCTACTGTGGTCAATGGCAGTGGTCCATAAAGGTCAATTTCGATGCGATTGAATGGGCGGTCGGGGCACGCGAGCGGCTGTAGTGGACTCCTGGATTCAGTGGCCGTTTCCGTCGCTGACACTTGTGGTAGCCGCGAATAAACTGCCGAACAAAAGTGAACATCCCATGCCAGTAGTACCGCTTCCTTAAACGTTTCTAGGTCTTGAAGACACCGGTGTGAGCGCATAGCAGGTCAGAGTGAAATGATGCACAGATTGTAGAGCGCAGCTTTTGGGGAATAACGAACAGCCACTTCCTGCCGTCTGGCGAGTGATTGCGCCGGTACAAGAGGCCACCTCGAATGGTGAAGTGCGAAGCCTGGCATCGCATTACTCAAGTAGTTGGAAGTGTCGGTACCTCAGATAAAACGTCCAGAAGCGAAGTTATCCATGGATCGTTGCGCTGTTTAAAGGACATTGTGTTGATGTCAACAGCTGACAGCGCATGTTCTATAGAAGATATAGAGGCAGCCTCATGGACAGTGGTGATCGCGAGAGCGTATCAGCTTCGGCATGCTGGTGGCCGAAACAGTACACGACGCGGATGTCATACTCTTGAAGTTGCAGAGCCCAACAAGCAAGGCGACCTGATGGATCCTTCAGTGACGACAACCAACATAAGGCATGATGTTCTGTAACTACAGCAAACCTGCGGCCATATAAGTATGGGCGAAACTTGACAATCGCCCAAAGTATGGCTAAGCACTCTTTTTCGGTATCACTGTAGTTTACCTCAGCCTTCTTGAGCGTTCTGCTGGCGTAGGCGACGACATACTCAGAGGATCCAGGCTTGCGTCTCTCTCTAGGTATTAGAAAAATTTAATACCTAGAGATGTTCCTCTCTAGGTATTATTGTATATAACTCTATGGACCAGGCTGTCATCCCAGTCAGCTTGAGGTAATCAAATAAAATTTCTCTGCAAGCAACTTGCGCATATCTCAAGTCTGTAAATTTGCAGAGGTGGCAGAAGTATGTAGATGAACGTGCCCAGTGAGTTTCATCAAAATCCACTGACCTAAAGGAAAAAAAAAAATGCCAGAGGTGACCTTGAAGGGCCCAATGCAGGATATTTTATAGTACTTTTGCCAACTATGGGACTTGATCATAACCGCAGCACAAGTGAAAGCAGCAAAAGCTGGGCACTTGATACTTTAGTTGTTTACATCAGTTTCCAAGCAGGACTGCAGTTTTATATATCAACAATTTATGGCACCAGAAATGAGGTTTTATGCTGGCAGTCTGATTGCTTTCAAATAAAGAATATGTCACGCTCGTTTGCAATGCATTTACTGTGAGCATTCCGGAGATAGAATCATGTTTTCTGCTTGTTAGAACTAAAAGTTTTTGCATTGCTATCGCATTTTCTGTAGAACCAACTCGAGGAGTAGTAAGAGCCACCAACAGCATGGGTGTCTGTCAAAATGAGAAAGTCGTGCTAGCTCATCTGTAATGCCTCGCTGCACATTGGGACAGGGAATTTGCGACTGAGAAGTATATTTTAGCACACACTCGAACTGCTTAGAGACACCAACAGAAAAGCAATTGCAAAATGCGAAAATGTGAATTATTTATCTATGGCAAAATTTTGCTTTCTCAACTCTCAGCCTGTGTTAACTATGCAAGTTTCTGAAGCTTTCAGCTGTTGGTGGAGTGGCCCATGTGGTCGTAATCACTTCGAAACCTGAAGTAACAGCGTACTAGTAAGGTCACGAACGCTTCTGGAAACGCGAGATGCTGAGCGCATTTTCATAGTAACCAGCATGACATGCCCCTGGTTTAGTGAAATGCGATCTGCCTGCTTTTATTTGTAAGTTTAATAACTTTTGATTGCATGTGTCCATCTCAAATGTTCTTTGCGCATTCATCTCTGAATAATATAAGCAACACATTGATATGCAAAAGCTTTGAGGGTGAGATTTGGGCCCACGGATGTGGCAATTAAAACTATTTTTGTTATTTGTGTGAATAAAGTGATTAATCTGGCATGCAAAGCAAACTGAAGTATGTTTTGAGCTATCTGTTGTTGTTTTTTTCACTTTAAATGAATAAATTAGACGTGAGTTTGTCGTCACATAAGGATGTTTACAAAGGGGCCCGTTCTGTGCCGTAATGCTATCGGTTTATTTTTAAATATCCAAATAAGCACACACAAGATTTTTTGAAAGGCTCTGTACATATTTTACAAAAAGACGATTATAAAGATCTGTATGACATACAGAGAAATATGGGAAGCTTCACGGCACTCACAAATGTCTCGAATCCAAGTGCAGAAAACGGAATGGTTACATCTTTATTTGTATTTGTTATACACGCATGAGCAACTGCTAAAGACAATGAAAGCTTGGAAAGGGGAGCTTAAGGCTAACAAAACGAAAGGGAGCTTGTTTTATTTTCCATCGAGCTCTGATCTGTATTCTTTATGATGATGCCAATATGGTGGCTCTGTGCCAAGGGAAAACTGCAAGATTAGCATTTTCTAAAACCTAATTTTCTCAGTTTTATGACAGCACTCTAGTAAAATGCCTTGCTCTCTTCTTCTACTGCTAATATAGTTTAATATTTCACCATGACGTAAAACATGGTTTTGGGATTCAGAAAGCTAAAAAAAAAAGTCAGATGAGAAAATTAAAAAAAAAATTGTAGCTAACCTGCAAGCTCTAGATGTATCCATCGCTTGCTAGGCTACATTAAGTTTAAATAAATATGTACCACTAATTGCAGCATAGCGGTCCCAGGCAAACTGAAAGGAGTCAGTGCTTTAGAGGAAGAATACTGCCAACATATCGGATCTTGTGAATGGCCCAGGTGGCGAGAGAATGTCCAGTGTGGAACCTGCTCTTGTGGTATGCTTTCTGTACAGCCAGAGCCAATATTCGCATTGTTTCAGTTTTTCTGCTCTCAGTACCAGTCTTCTGATTTTGTTTTCACAGTACACTCAAAATTATGGCAGTCTCTATACAAGGTGCCAGGCAAGTATGAGAATGCCTTAACTGTCATTCTAACAGCATTCATAGTGAGCTGGTTACATTCAACATAATGAGGCAAATGCCAGAAATAGTAAGTAAACTTGACATAAACTCCACCAAAACTGCCCGTGACAAGCAATTGAAGAGCCAGTGTTTTCTTTAGGAGACTGACTTGGTACAAATAAATTATTCACTTGAGAATGTTGATTATTCAATCTGTTGAAATGCCCTGCAAGAACAAGGACTTGATAACAAATGTTCGTTTTCAAGTTATATCAGCTTAGCACCATTATTTGTATTACGTCAGGACTGCAGTGTGCATCTGCATATCAGCAAGTCGAGCAGGTGTTTTACCACAGAGAATAGTTACGTTACCAAAGAGTATGTTCCTAAACACAAGGCAGGTACCAACGTGGCATCATTCCATGTGCCCTGAATGTGGTCCCAGCCGGCCACCCAGCAGCAGGGGTGGTGGTGGTGGCAGGCAGCCAGAAAGAAAGAAAGAACACGCTGCAGCTGTGAACGTAAGTCCTACTACCCATTTATTCTTTGAAGGCGGCATGCAAGCGAGGCCTGCTCCCTGCAGGCGGCCAACGGGCTGGTGCGCAGCGGTCAGCCCCGAGTGTGCCTCCTGCACGGTGGCATCGACACGCACTGCGCACTGTGCTCGAGCTGCCCCCCCCCCCCCCCCCCACGAGCGACCGGCGGCGGCCAATGAACAGCGTTCACTCATACACCACCTCCTCGTTGGGGTTGAACGTGTCGATGTACATGTTCTCCTTTTTGTGCATGCGGCGCACATGTGAGCGGAGGTTGTCCCTGCGTGCCGACCGGTAGCTGCAGTGCGGGCACAGGTGCGGCTTCTCGCCCGTATGCATGCGTCGGTGCTGGATTATCTTTTTCAGCTGGATGCTCGCAAAACCACACACGTCGCACACAAAGTTCTCTCCGCTGCGGTGCTTTTTCATGTGCTTCTGCATGTCGGCCTCAGTAGAGCGATCTTTGCCACAGATCTTGCAGCTCAGCTTGACGGGTGCCAGCTTCGCGGCACCCAGCACGTGGGCCTTCTGGTGCTTGCGGTACGCCTTGTACACGGTACACGTGTATGGACAGAAGGGGCAACGGTACTCCTCTGCATTGTGTCGGTGCCGCTGTGGGGGCGCCTCAGGCTTGTGGCGCTTCTTGCCGCAAGGGTGGAAGCCCTCCTGCAGCACGTGCTTCATTATGTGCTTGTCCAGCTTGTCGCGCCGCGGAGACATGTACGGGCACGATGGGCACGAGTAGAGCGGACAGAGCGAGCTCTCCTCGGAGCTGGCATAGCTGGCGTTGCGAGCCGCCTTGCGCGACACCCCGTGGTGCATGCGGGCGTGCTTCTTGAATGCGCTGCGACTCTTGAGCACCGCGCCACAGTCCTGGCACTCGTAGCCGACCTCTTCGATGGGGGCCAGGTCACGACAGTCTTCCTCCAGGGTGGGCTCAAACAGGGCCTCTTCGACAGCCATGTCGGGCGAGGGCCCCACCACCACCTCGCCCCCTTCGATGATGTCCTCCTGCTTGATCATCGAGTTGGGCACCAGGATTATCTCCCCGTTGGCCTCCCCTTCCTGCAGAAGCATCTGGCTCACGGGCGAATGCAGCGCGTGGCCCTTCATGAAACCCTGGCCCTCCAGTCCACCCAGGGTCGTCTCCTCCTGCAATTTAAATAAACGACATCCTTCATATGTTAGGAGTTTCTCTGTCATCGCCATTCCAATAAAATATACTAGCATTATAAACACTTCAACAAAATCCTCCAGCAGTGTCCAATACATGTTGGCAACATGTGCACAGCTTAAAAGAGAAAACAACACTGAATTTGAGTGGGTGACGCTCTTCAACAACAGATTCAGGAAGAATTTGTTAAATGAGCGAGTTGAGCCATGACGATATTTAACAGTTGACGAGAAGTGAAAGTTTGCAGAATGAGCACACTGCTATGCAGATGAAAATAAAATTTGTTCAGGTATAGTTTGTGAAACAGACTGATCTGTGCAGTTTTTCTGCGAACAGCTAGAGGGGTTAGCTCAAAAGACAATTTAATAATATGAGCGACGCCAGTGTGTTGACCCGTCACTGATGAACATCGGTGCAGCTGGGCAAAGTGTACAACAGCATTTCTTCTGTACACAGTTGTCCACTCTTGGCTTTAACAAGAAGCACCTTTGATGGGTTCCCTATTTCACCCTAAGAATGGACGACAATGTGCATCAAGGCAGCACTGCAAAGTAGACACAGGCAAGGAACCTTGTCTGCATTGTTTTATCTCTATTTTGACTTGGCACTCCTAGAGGCTCAGCATGGCCACGCAGGATACAGTGACAGTGCAGCCACACTGAGCCATGTATGTTAGAATGGAACTAAGAATGGACGACCCGGCTGCAAGTATTTCCTTTTTATCTCAACTTTCTCAACACAATGGCTTCAGCACCACTGGGAAGCAGTGAGTCTCCAACAAAGAGTCAGATAAAAAGACGTCTGGATGCCAAGAATGGTAAACATGCATTTAATATTGCCACCTACTAAATAAAATACTACTAAATAAAAGATGGCTGGGCCAACGCACTCGTGGACAAGGCAGCAACTGCTCTGCATGGGCACAGTCGAAGAGAATCGGGAGCTCACCTGGTGCTTTTCTCGGGCCAAGTCCATGTGAATCACTTGGTTGGTGGGCAGCACTTTCATGTCGGGACTGTCGTCGGTCACAATCTCACCCACAATATCAGGCCCTATTTCATCACCTTCCATGATAATCCCATCAGGACCCTAGAAGGCAATCCGGATAATCAACCTGTAGGTCAAAACTATTGCTTCACTTCAAATCAGGTGCAGCACACATCATTAATGAGATGGCCAAGAAGTGCTTATGATAACACAAAGCAACAGTGCAGGTTAGTTAAAGGGACTGTCTACCGTCCTTCATTGCTCTCCTGTTTTGTGTCGCAATAAAAAGCATACCAAGTGAAGTGTCTAAACATGCAGCGGTTTCTCTGGAAAGTGCGTAGAAATCATTAAAACAGAATTTTTCTGTCTGCGTTATGTCTTCTTCCATCGGTGGGATGAATGCCCACAACACTGGTCGGTGCCGGCGAAACCACATGCAGTTTTTACAGGCTTCATGAAGTTTGGCTAATAATAAAACAAATACCTTAGTAGTTGTTTTAGGCACGCAAACACATTTTTGTTGTTCTAATGAGCGTGGCAGACCACGTGGCTTCGTTTCTCTGCCAGTTGCAGGCAAGCGGAAAAAAAAAAAAAAAAAAAAAAAAAAAAAAAAAAGGTCTCTGGCGCAACCTAAAGCTGCCTCAAGTGCATAAAATACAATTTCAAGCTAAACGTGTTTGTTTTTAGGCAAAATAAGTCTACCTCTGAGGATTTATTGTCCTACCAATAGACTGTCAAGATTGACCACATTCGCTGTTGGGTGACGCCACTGGTCACTTTTTATCGACTTTCAAGATCAAGTTAAAATTATAATTCCTTCTTTCCGGCACGAAAGCATTCTCGCTTCCGCCGATGTGTTGCTTTTTATTTGCGCCACAAACAGAAAAATGTTTCCGAGCGGTATGCAGTCCTTTTAAGCTAGTCCACAATAATCGGCTAAGGTGAAAGAATCCTACAGCAGAATGATCGAACATGAAGCAGCACCACCACGGTGAGTGCATTCTAATCACTTACGCTTCCACAAGGGTACCGAGACATGCCCAACCTGGAAGCACTGTTTGTGCTATATACTTGACCACCGTGTTACGTTTGGATGAAAAGACAGGGACAGGTGCCAACTTCCAAGTGAAAGTTTAGTATGTCTAGGCGACACATGTATGAATTATGGTACACAACTGCACAGCGTACCGGCACACATCCACCAATTTTCAAGAAAGCCATCTCCTTCCATGGTCAATGATAGGTAGGTTGTGCGAGCGCAATCACTACCCTTGCGTTGCAGTTCAGATGCCTCGACAATCTTCTCACAGAAGATTGTCGAGGCATCTGAACTCTGCAAACAATGGTCGGCAACTGCACTCGTGGCAATCACTAGCTAAGTTTCCAACATAGCCCTTTTCTCCTATGTTAGGATGTTCACACAATCAGCGGTTGAGAAACTGATGAGTTTACCCAAAGTAAGGCTTTCCACAGACTTAACACACCATGACTTCTGTGCAACCAGTATACTGGAAAGGCACTTGATGGTGGCTAGTCTTGGGTGTGCACCGGCAACCGACCTGCTACCTGAAGAACTTGCTGGGGTGGTTCAAAACCAGACAGGTGACCATCCTCTTCTTTGTTTTTTACTATGCTTTACAAACAAGGCCGATAATTTTTTACAAATTTTGTTTTCATGCAGGGGCTGAAGAATTGCATTTGTGCGCAGCCACCTTCACTTTTCTAGGGATGGCCTGATAAAAAAATGGCCACACAGACAGGAATCACAAAAGTTGGGGCTTCTTCTAGCAGGCCTATAGTGTGATCTGGTCATTACTTCCGCTGGTGGAACGAATTTGCTATACCGATAGATGATTTCTTCTTCTATGTGACTGCAAATCAACATCCGGAGACCACAGGCATGGAAACAAACACCATGCTAAGAGCAAAGCAGTGTGCCTATCCGAAAAAAAGCAGAGCTTACCATCGCTTCTTTTGATTGGAATCATGTTGGCCGGGCACTGGAGCAACTGCCACCCTATGACTTCAAGCACTCCAGGTTGTGAGAACAGCTGGAGCTACACTATGCTTAGAATTCGATTTCCTAGCTTCACTAACCAAGCACATTATCTGCCTGTTGTGAATGCTATAGAAGCAACTTTGAAGAGGTTACCATGGGCCTCTTGCTTTGCTGATACTGAGAAGGTCAAGATATGAGGAGCCAATCGAATTTGCAGAGTTGGCTCAAGTTGTTGGCCACAGACTGCTTTTCCAGATAGCTTGTGACCCACTTATCACGACTGGAAACCATGTTTGTGTGAGTTCACAATGGCTATTTATTTGGAGACATTTTTAGAGCACCCAGTCTCAGTTTTGGTTTCAAGCTAGGCAGGAGCAGTTCCAGGGGCACACATGTCGCAGAAGAAGCTGCATGCACGAAGGAGGAAATCACAGGTAGCGAACAGAAACTTGTGACGTGGGTTTGTTTACATTTCCCCTGCGCTAATGTCGGTGTTCCGAAGGGCTCCGCATTTCACTCAGTTGTGCACTTTAAAATTGATTTTAAATAAGTTCTAGGCTACTTTTCCTTTGATATCTTGTAGATGCGTGTCTCCACCTAAATTTATTTCACTCATTATCTCGCCTTTGAAATTTTGTGTCAGTGCTCTTTTAAAGTAACACTGAAAAAAATTTTCACGCCAAACATTTCAGCCAAATTGAAAGATTGGGCGTTAAAAGTAATATACAGAACATTAATTTCACGCAGAAACTAGAGCACAGGCATGTCAACAATGCCAGCATGTCTCTTATAGAGAGCACCTCTCGGCTGGGGTGCTTTTGTGGAGGTGCAAAAAAAGGAGAGGAGGAAAATGTGATGCCATGTGCACGCTGACAATCCATTAAAAATACATGAAATAAACTCTGTTTATTGGAACAGTGGCACCTCTGTAGTACAATTTCGATGTTTTCATGAGTTTTTTAAACTTTTGTTCAGTATCCCTACAAGTGCATTCACCGCTCCACATTCCAATGAAGGTGCACCAGCACCACAAGGGCTTTTCAAAAATTAGTGCAGGTGAGAGAAATAGTGGGAAGCATAACTATTTTGCAACTTAATGTCAGTGCCAATAACAGCCGCCAAAGAGCAAGTGGTCACCTGAGAGTAAATGAGGGTGTTCATGTTGATGATGGAGGAAGAGGAGACCACCGAAGCCGACACGGGAGGCAGCATCTCTTCTTCAGTGCCGAGAGTCTGCATGTCCTCGGGCACCACTTCCACAAAGTGGGTCGCTGCCTCCATCATTGTGCCACTCTAGCTGCAGTCAGGCTTCCATACACCGCTGGGAACAAAACAATCATCTCATTTAAATTATTACTGAACACGTAAACGAAATGTAGAAAAAAGATTCCAAACACAAATAAATGATTCAATCAAGCAAAAGAGAGATAAGGCGGTCAGCAACACTTTTTCACAACAATCTGATGAGGGAAAAGGAGAACACATGACTAGCACAATAAAAATTCTACAGAGTGAATCCATGTTGGTGTCGCATCTTACAAGATGTGCTTAACCTGCAACATTACGTGTAACTACACAAAAAAAAATTAGCATGTGCATCTCCGGCTCGGCAAAGCAGCGGGTGAAGCTGCAACTCGATTCGTAATTCAATCAAAAGAGTGGTAAGCTGGGAGTGAGTAAGTGCCTGTCCTGTGTGGCTCTCCCACCATGAATCCTAACCAACTAGCCCAATGTGCAGTTCTGATAAGCTGGGCTGTTTGGTTGGATGTATAACAATAATTATCATAACTGAAGTTCTAGGTCCCAAAACTACAATATGATTATAAGGAACGCCGTAGTTACTCCGTAAATTTTAACCATCTGGTGTTCTGTAATGTGCACTGAATATATGGAAAACTTCATTTCAAAAAATTGCTTTTCCGGCGAACCTGGAGCCCTCAGTCTAAGGCCCCTGTGGCCTTTGCCATCTTGCAAGATCTGTTGATCAGATTGAGCTGTTCTTCAGGCTTATAACAGGACAGTGCAGCCTCCCACTGCTCCGGTGTTGGTGTACAGTTTCTTGGCACTGCCTGTGTGTGTTGGCAAGCACATGGCACCTGATTAAGTGTGGGGTACCCTTCGCATAGCGGGCATTTGTTGGCGTATATTGCCGGATAGATTTTACTCAGAAGACTGAGATTGGGGTGCAGCTGTCTCCAGGCAAGCGGCTGCTCTCTGCTGAGGTCTTTGTGGGGAGGGGTTATATCTTCCTCAGGGCTCTCCGGTGTTCTAAAACTGTTCCATTGCGTCTAGTATTTCTGTTGCTTGTTTTCTGTCGTCATGCGCCCCCCCGGTCGGCATATGCTCGAGTAACGGCGTCGGCACGCTGGTTCCCTGTCAGTTTACTGAAATCGCACAGTACACGCGCACCATCATGAGGCATCCATCAAAATGCGATGGCCGCGAACGGGATCGAGCCCGCGACTTGCGGGTCAGCAGCTCCACTGCGGTGGACGAATGCATAATACACAGCTAAAAAAAAAAAAAAAAAAGACCGCGCGCGACGGCGCTTGTCCCGCAAAGTTCCGTCATTCTGATTTTTACGAGCTGTTTATTATTATGCGCCGCTTCGCAGTGTTGGTAATTTGAGATAGCGGCGAATGCAATCCGTCCGTTCTGCTCCTCACCATCATGTCGATCATATCACCATGAGGTTCTCGCAATGAAACGCAGAGGTTTATCTTACACTCATAGCCCCGCCGCGGTGGTCTAGTGGCTGAGATACTCGGCTGCTGACCCGCAGGTCGCGAGATCGAATGCCGGCAGCGGCTGCTGCATTGCCGATGGAGGCGGAAATGTTGTAGGCGCGTGTGCTCAGATTTGGGTGCACGTTAAAGAACCCCAGGTGGTCGAAATTTCCAGAGCCCTCCACTACGGCGTCTCTCATAATCACATGGTGGTTTTGGGACGTTAAACCCCACATATCATCATATCTTACATCCCATAAATGACCCACGCTGATAACGACACCGCCTCGGTTCTCTTGCACTAGTTTGCGAGAGCGCACCGTGACTCGCACGCGACGCTAAGCCGCCGTGAAGCCCTAGCTTGCGCAAAGGAGACTGCCGCAACTCGCCGATAATTTTACACGCGCCTTTCTCAAAAGATACATGTGCCCATCAACCAAACGCGCGCTCTCTCCTATGTATCGCCCCCCCCCCCCCCCCCTTTTTTTTCTAAATTGTGTTTGCTTTCCTTCACTGCCGAGCGTATCAGCTGTAGGGCAAGCGTTGCAGAACATAGAGCAGGCACTGCCTGCTCGATTACATGTGCCAACTGATTACATGTGCTTTAAAAACATCCGCGCAGAAGTTCCGATGACTGAGTCTCTCGTCGAAAGCGTCGCGGCCGCAATCTGAGCGCAAGCAATGAGCTGCCTGATCGTCAACGAGCAAAATGGCGACTGTACAAAGACGCTCGCTAATAAAACTTTTAGGCTTATACATGCTTTGGCCTAAATTTAGGCCTACAAAACTCACCTGTGTTTTGGTCAATGAAGGTTCCGACGTCGTAAGCAGTGCCCCTTAGTCCTTGATTTGTAAATTAACCCGGGAAGCCAGTAATATTTAATTATTCGCGAATTTCAATTCATTCGACGCGACGCACGCTTCGATTCACAACGCCATGTTTATTAAGCCTTCTTCGAGGGAAAAGGTCCGCAGCGCGGTGGGATGGCGCATTGCGAGGACTAACTAGGCTTACTAATTTTGTTATAAATAATATTTTTGCAGATTTCTATTAAAATAATCTTTTAGAGTACTGCTAAAAATTATCTGCAGCAATCGCGCTGTTTCTGCATTGTTCCGCTAAGAAGTTAGACTTTAAAAAAAGTGAAGAAAACACTCCGCAATTCTAAACTTTACATAATTATTTATATTTATAGGCAATCTAAATCAAGTTTTATGTTAGTTGTAATGTAATTTTAAATTGTGATTTTAAAAGTGCGTACAAATGTTTGGTTTTCAATCGACAGCGACATCCTTGTGCAAGTGCCAATAGAGGTACAGTCATAGACACAGAATACTAGCTTCATGTACACTGTAATAGAGTCATGCTATGATAGAGGCATAGCCATCTATAATTTTGTTGCCTGCCGAATGAACACGAAACGCCCGTCATCTATAGCAGCGCTACCTACGTAAAGTCAAAGGTCTTTGTACTTGGCTTTTAAGATTGGCAATAATTGCGTTTGCTAATTTCAGAGGCTATGCCTTGTATTGTGAGGGGTTGCCTGTTGAATGAGCGCAAAACGCCCTTCATCTGTGGCAGCGTCACTTACGTAAAGTTAATTATAATTAACTAAAATTACTTTTACATCTTTTAAAAAGTTTTTTATTTTATTTTTGTTTTGTATACGCTTTAAAAACGTAAAAATATATTTGAAAACAACCTCATTTTAGTAGCGCCACTACCGCAGCTTCGACCAACGTTCTAGGAACGTTGACTCCGACGACGGCCGCTTCCCAAGTGACCGCCACTGATCTCCACTAAGTGGAGTGGAGATCAGTGGTGACCGCCGATAATCCGGCAGGCAAAAGAAATCTACTAGGAGGCTGTGGCACTGAGCACCTACCAGTGCGGTAAGTCTACACATGGTTCGGCCAGGAGATTGAGCCATCGAATAACAGGTCTTAAATAATTTTATGGTTTAGGAATCGAGTGTGTTCGGTGTTGAGGCAACGGTGTTGGTTTAGGTTTAGTCAGGTTTAGCTGTGTGACCGTGTGAGGTGTTCTGACTCGCCATATGGTCTCGGCACGCGCATGTATGGATATCCCTAGCGAGAGTTTGCTGTGAGTGCTGTAAGGAGCACTCAGCAGAGGGGTTCTGTTCTCTTGTATTTCAGTGGTACAAAAGGCATGCTTCACGTGAGCTCGAAAACGTTGCGGTTGCTGTGCCGCGGCGTCCACACGAAGCCGTCGGCCGAGGAATCTGTGCGTGTTCGAAGGCTTTTCGACGGACTGACCGCCGGGGAACGGGCTGCGTTAGCGCAGTCCATCACTCTCGTCGAGTCGACGGCTCGGCGGGACCACGACGAGGCGCAGCACTTGCTACAACTCGTCCTCCAAGAGAACAAGGCGCGCAGAAAGGGCCAGCTGGGGTCCTTTCGCATAGGTACTACTGCCACCACGCAGTACGACAGCCTTCATAACTCGTGCTTTCTCTTTAACGAAGGCCTCACTGGGCCACCCGGAACGGGCAAGTCGACGTTTATCGAAACTTTCGGCAAATTCCTCACCGGTTCTGGCTACAAAGTGGCGGTGCTCACTGTGGACCCTTCCTCAGCTGTGACAGGGGGTAAGCTGTTGCAGATGTGGCCTTGCATACCTTCTTATGAAGTGTTGTGCGTGTAGCCCTTCAATGAGTGTTCATATTGCGTGACGTTCTCGAAAATAAATTCGTTTCAAGTTCAATGCTCTGTCCACTTCACGTTTTTTTGCGCTGAATGTTGCAATCGGGAATTTTTTTGATTACGTGTTGTCAAGCTTTTATTATTGCACAAAAGCAGTGGAACTTTGATTGCGACATACTTCTGTTTCGGTCATGCAGCGAGTATCCTAAGCGTGATCATGACCTCCTGACTCGCCCAGATAGCAGTGTTCCTATCAACGCTACTAGAATAAACTCGGTTTTAAAGCCCTGAATCACCGCCAGCATAGGGTGGTTTGAATGGCGGTCGCAAGAACTAGCGGCGCTGCAGTGAAATTTTGCACAACTCTCCGAGTGTCAAACAAAAAAAGGGGGTAATTATGCTACACACGTATGAAACACACAAAGGCGCAGACTTTCAACTAACCTTTATTTCACACGGTTCACCTACACACATATAAACCAGACACATGCAGACTTGCAACTAACTTTTATTTCTCAAGGTTAGTTGCAAGTCTGTGTGTCTGGTTTGTACGTGTGTAGCACAGTTATCCCCTTTGTGTTAATATGCACCAACTGGCCCGCAACAACTTCTTTCTAAACTACATCTCGGAGCATCGTCTACTACGACGATGGTCCGCCGCGACATTGCTCGCGATGGATTTCTTGTTACTATTATCGAACTTTATCATGCTTCCAGTCGACATTCTCGTTATGCATTTGTGGACTGCTTATGTGGATATGCACAAGGTCGCCTGCATGCATAGGCCCGGAGACGTTGCTCAATGGTTGGCTAAGAGTCATGTCTGGCCTACAGTTCAGTTGTTTGCATTGTGTTACACGACCTACTGTACTCCTGACCTGTCCGGATTGGTCTCGTGTGTGACCGATGGTGGCGCTGCGAACCGCGCCTGTATTATGTCAAGGAATTCACGCCTACGCTATACCGTCGAGGTAAAACTCGACAAAGAAGCAGTTCAGTTGATTATCCTTTGTGTGATGGTTATCGACGCTGTTCGAATAACCGTGTATATCTTCTTTTAACGTTCATTTTGTAACCACAGTGCTTTGTTTCTTAGAACTGCAGCCACTTGTCTCCGCGGCAAGTGATGCGCGGTGGTGAAGTAGTGCTCTGTACGAACGTCCGTCAGTGAAGAGGGCGTTAGCTTACACAGTTATCCCAAAGACCTGAAGCTTAAGAAGAAGTGTATACTCAAGCTCAAAATGGAAAAGCCCCCCACGCCTGCAGTGATCATGCACAGCAAGCACTTCACAAATTTGTGCTATACCTACCATACGCGCCACTTTTCGGTAAGCTTGTAACCGCTTTGAGGATTGGGCCAGTACTTCAGCCATTTATTGCGTTCAGGCTACAAGCATAGGTGACCTCACACTAGGTGTGGTGTTTCCCAAAACATACCGCGAAGACTCATAAACAGGAGCCGATGACACGGTCTGCGACCTGGGTAAGTGCACCTCACGAGCGCAGCTGAGCGGTGCAGGATGTCTGAAACTACGGCTTTATTTGGTTAGTGATGAGTAGTAGACACTATGGATACTAACTGTTGGACAAGAGTTCCTCGGTGAAACTTTGAAACCAAAACCGCACGAAGTTGATTGCAACGCAGAAAAGAGCAGGCAAAGAAAATGCAGGGCAAGGCAAGAAAAAGAACAAAAAGAGAAGACGTGCGGTATCGAGGCAGTTAGGTTCCAGGCCTAAGCCTGAAGAAGTGACGATCCGGCAAAGATGACGCCTGCTGTGGTAGTGGTCTTCAGAGTGCACTTAGCGAGTGACACCGTGACTTAGTTTGCACCTGCCCTCCTCTATGCCGACGTCTACCAAACTGTGCAACGAACTTTCATTTGTAGTCTGAGGGACACTCTTGGCTTAATCTGGACTCTTGGACAATCTGTTTGTACAGTTGCTGTTTTTTTCCGTTCTATTTATAACTCCTTCCTATCATTTATTTTAGAAATAATGAAAGAGTATCATTCCACCGCACGGTTTCGTTGACTATGCCACTGAAACAATTTTTCAGTGGCAGTGCTTGACTGTATGAACCTAATGCCCGACAGCGTGCTTACATACGTAGTTTACTGATCAGGACAAGCGCGTGCACTGCTTATCATAATTTCTTCAGTAAAATCTGCTGTCACTGTTTAGTGTACATTCTTTAAAGGTTTTCACCTCAAGCAGTACAGACACTTTAAGCGAGCTCCTTAAGCTTTTCATTATGCCACGTGCGAGTACAGCAATGCCACCCAGCTTCTTGCCTTTGCCACGTTAATCTCTGCGGTTCTGTGCGTGGTATACATAATGAGCGATAACTATTTGTTATGTTCTGATACCCAAGCAACCACTCTGTGTGTATTAATATAAACTACTTTGCAATATTGCTCTCACTAAACGAACATTACTGGGAAAAGCTGCAGTGGTTTTCAGCGGTGAGGGGGTGCAACAAGGCGGTACTTGCTCCCTCCCCCAGCCACACCAGCACCTGCCCCCCAAGACATCTTTCTCTGCCATACACCACAGGCTTGCGCCCTCGATACAAAACCCTGCCATCACCCACGACTGCAATCCGAGCACGATTATCTCAAATTTAGTAATTTGATGCTACATTGCATTTTTAGCAGATGTCATGAACGCTCGATTGACTGCTCAAACAGCAGTTCAAACAGCTGCTCAGTAGTAATTATCTCATGTGTTGTTTGTGAATGTCAGAGTGGCAGAAATCGGCTATCATCACACATTTTTCTTTTATGTTCGCTGTCACTATCATCTCGAGGAAAGTGCAGTGGCACCACTTTTCTAAGTGTGTTCCTCCTCAAAGAGCTTTCAGCCTGCATATTTCCTTGCATCGCACTATAACGATTTGTCATGTGTCATACCAGTATTCATGCTGCTAAGGAGTCCTCCCTGTGTCAGGGTCACCCACTGAATGGCACTGCACAAGCATCTTCCCGTTATCTGCTGTTTTCGTTTTCCTTGTACCCTTTTCAGTGAGCTGCAGCTTTTACTTGTATTCCTTTATTTTAGAGTTATCAAAGCCAATTCAGTAAGCAGTTTGTGTTTGAATGTTTCATATCCTTCAGGATCTCTGCTTGGTGACAAGACTCGTATGATCCAGCTGACCAGAGACCCGAATGCCTACATTCGGCCATCACCGACTCGAGGACATGGTGGGGGTGTAACCCGCACTACATGTGATGCCATACAACTCTGTGAATGTGCAGGCTATAATGTCGTCCTGGTCGAAACAGTTGGTGAGTTATGGGAAGTTCTTGCATGGGGGACTCGTGAAACTTGTTGTTTGGACTCCATCAGATGCTGTGGGATCGCGCAGGCTTTAGGAACAAATGGCAGTACATTGTAAAAAAGTGCATTTGTCTGCACATTTTGCAGTAAATCTACTAGCAGAGCTATTCAACCAATAGCATGTTAGTGCAAACCGTTGCTGAAGTCATTGTGTTGACTCGCTACGTCAGAATGTCGGGCGAGTAAAGTTTGCCCCTGTCAGATGCTGAAGCGCATGTCACTTCCTAGTCGGGTGTCACAACAGGACATGCATGTCAGCGGTTGGGAAGAACAGATGGTCCTGCAAAGAGTTGACAATGCACTCCTAGGTCCAAGAGAAAACGTGGTGTTCCTCGTGGCCGCATATATTTTCGCCTCCAGATGGCAGTGCCACCTATGCTTGCCCTGCTGAAAACACCATGTGACGAAAAACTCTATTGAGGAATGTGGGCATCTCTACAATGCTTGGGGGCGGGGGGGGATTCAGAATTACAGGGTTTCGTCTTATTTATTGCCCTCACACAGTAGTAACTTTTGCTGCTACTATAGGTGGAGGCAATTGGGTTAGCTTGGCACTTAAACCACTCGTATCGGTGGCACTCATGCCACAGTCAAAGTTGCAGGAAAGCATTCACCACTGGCAGTGACTGTCGGAAAAGTGGGAGAAATAGCGGCTCTCTTATTTTGTTCTGCTGGCCCCCACTTCTTGATGTGTTCCTGAAAAAAAAAACAGTGCTATTTAGTGCCGGCTGTGTATATGGCTGTAGTAAGAAAGCTGGGGGTAAACAAAGCAACCTTTCTCTATTATGGTCCCATCCTCTTCATGTCCCAGTGAACACAGGGCCTCACCACTGACTAGCTGTCGTCGATGGGGCCCCTTGTACATATAGAAATGGTAAGCTAGGTAGCTGTCTGCATGTAGGTGCTCTCCTGAACGACTCTTTAACTTGGCAGATACCAAAAATAGCTTAGGAGACGGCTGTATGAGGAATATGACTGGCAGTTCATGACATACCTGTCGTGTATGTCATGAAACATTTTCCCCCTGTTATATATGGCACCTATGCATACCAAATGCTTTGCCATATGAGCCACAGGTGAAACCCAAGAATAGCAAAAGTAGACGTTAGTAATTTCATAAAGTAGTAATAGAAATTTCTGGAGTTTCTCATGCCAAAATTACGATTATGACAAGAGGCTAGATTTATAAGCACTAAAAAACGGGCTTCAGGCGCCGAAATTAGGTTGGCAAAACATCGTTTTAGGCTCCCGAAATTGTAAATATAGGCACAATAAACTTCGACAAAGAAGAAATATGTGTGTGATATGTGTGTAAGACAGAAAAAGCAAATGGAGTTGTTTTAGCTTATGGTGGTACAAAGGCACCAATGCTGTAGCATAGCCATGCATTTTTTTTTCCTGCAAGGTTTGCAGAATTTGGTCTCTCGTTTTCTAGTCTAGCATTGTGAGTTGAATGTCCACAATCAAATGAACGCGCTCGCGGGTCTCTTTCTTTTCAGCATGGCCGAAGAGGGCAACACAGTAGCAAATAGTCAGAGCGCTAATAGGCCGGAAGAGTCTTTTAGAGCGAAAGCTGTTATGAGATCACAACATGGGTCACACGTGGCGCCGTAGTTGTCCGCCACCGGTGTACGTAACCACTATTGCACGAAATAGAAAAACAAAAACAAATAATCATAGCATATCCACGGACTGAATGATGATGAGCGAGGAGAAGCATCTGTTCGTCCGTTAGAGCATCCGTCTGTCCGTCCAACCATGGGTCGATCTGTCCGTCCGTCTTATGAACACACCAAATACCACCACCTCGCATCTTTTCATCATATATTGATTATATACAAGTACCACCATCTAGCGGACATTTCAAGAACTAAACTCCCCTGTGGACGTATCGGGTAATGCCTTAAGGAGCTTCTTTTCATCATATATTTATTATTAGAGTAACTGTATATGGCACTTACAAGACCAGAGTAGCGCAACTGTTTTCCAACGCCACCAGCACCCATGCATTGCTGAGAAGCTGACGCTCAGGTCAATTTTGTGTGTTCTGACGCCACCGCGGCTTTGACGCGGATCATCGCCAGTCAAGTTAAAAGCGAATCCAGCTGGTTTTCGTGACTTTTCTGAATGCGGTACATAGGTGCATGCTGCTGACTGCAGATCAGCTCTATGTGTGCCTCAGGATTGCAGTTCTATCATCACAGCCTTCAGAATGTTACAATGACTGGGTAAACTGGTAAGAGACGTTTCACCAGTTTCTAGTATACAGGCTAAAAGAGAACTGCACTGTTCTTTGTTGCGCATTCATATCTGTTTGAACGGAGCCTGATTACCTATCTTCTTGAAAAGTAAATATATTTATTCGCCACTGATGGAGCTAAAAGGGCGTGGTTGTTCAATTTGCTGAATTTTGCAGTGAAAGCTTTTATGAGATCACAAGAGCCTATTCTGGCGCCATAGATGTTCCCCGCCGCCGGTGTCCGTGATGACTATCGCTCGAAATTAAAAAGAAAGAGAAACCTACGTAAAAATATACGTGTCGCATTTGGGAATCGAACCCAAGTCTTTCGCGTGGCAGCTACGGCATAACTTGGAGCTGAGCTCTAAACCGATTTTATGCAGGCTGCATATTGAGTCAGAATTTGTGTTTACATGTGAGATATATTGTTTTATAACAGTGAAGTAACAACTGTGCATCACACAACGCAAATTGTGCAAATAGTGCGCTGTTATGTTCTTACGCACTTCGAAAGCCTAAGGCATAACTCCTCATTGAGTTATATTCACCGAGACTAATTACGTAATTTCAGGTACCGTCAGGGTCAACAACTGTTACATATCACCAGTGTAATGTGAATGCTGATTGTTCCTGTGGATTATGCTGTCAAAATTCCGAAAATTCGTGAAATGTCAATGTCGCAAGACCAAAGCTGATTATGTTCGCTCTGCACTTTCTGCCACATGCTGAAGAAGCACGTCGCTTTTTTTTTTTACCGCGATATTTAGTGAGCTCTTACGTTGCACTTTGTTGGCAATCGAGCAGAAAAGCGGCCTTCAAGCACTGCAAACACTGCGTGAAGGACAGAAACCAAGTAGGTCGATATGCAACACAGAAAAAACAAAACAACAAAAAAAGGCAGGCGTGTTGCCTGCGAAAACAGAGGGTGACTTCGCCGCATAGCTGCGATTGCTAGCCAGGCAAGATGGCGGACCTATGCGCTACTCTGGTCCCGCAGGAACCATATACAGTTGGCAAACTGTCCAAAGCCTTCAGACGCCCACTTAACAGTTGTTCCCTTTCCAACCTTTGGCTCTAAAGCAAGGTCGACCTGAAGTAGAGGTTGCAGAAGATTACTGCCACTTACTCGTCCTCCTCACCGATATCACCTTCGTGTTTAGCCTCACCACCATCCAGCGACGATCGCCTCGAATTACCATTCACAATGCACGAACTCGACGCTGCGATTTCTGCGTCCCGACGGTCGTCCGCACCAGGGCCTGACGGAATTACTTATTCGGCTCTATATCACCTCAGCCAGGAAGCAAGGCAGGCTCTCTTGTCGTTCTACAACTCTACGTGGGAAACAGCGACAGTCCCAGAGAGTTGGAAGTGCAGCCGCATAGTGGCCTTACTGAAACCAGGCAAGTGTTCACACGAGTTGTCTTCTTATAGACCCATTGCCTTAGCCAATTGCATCGGTAAGGTTATGGAACGCATGGTGCTGGCAAGATTGGAATGGCTGCTGGAGAATAATGTCGCCTTACCAGATTTTTTAAATGGCTTCCGTAGAGGTCAATCATCTATAGACGGTGTTGTAGATCTAGTTTCTTCTGTTGAAAAGGAAAGACAACGTCGGAGATTGGTAGGACCCATTTTCTTAGATATAAAGGGCGTGTACGATAGCGTCTACCATGAGGCCATTCTTGACGCATTTGAAGACATCGGCGCAGGTGGCAGACTACACGCATGGATAGTGAGCTATCTCAGAGGACGTACCATTTTTATGTCGACCTCTGACAATGACACGGCCAGGCACCTCGTAAGCCGTGGAGTTACGCAAGGCGCCGTCCTGAGCCCCATGCTTTTTAACATAGCACTCATTGGCCTTGAAGCTGAGCTTCCCGACGTTGTCAGAATCAGTGCGTATGCGGACGACATATGCATGTGGGCACTGGAGCAACGCGACCACAACTGCGAGCAAGGCTACAACAAGGCATATCAATAACATCTAAGTACTTACGTCGTCAGGGCCTGGAACTTTCAATAGCAAAATGTGCTGCATTGGCATTTATGAAGAAATCAATGTCGCGGTACCCAATCTTCGCTCACGGAGCAGTGATTCCCGCGGTCAAGCACCACCGTTATTTAGGGGTCGTCATTGATCGCAACCTGTCTTGGTCAAAGCATGTGACTGTATTGCGAAACAAACTAATCAGTTTTGTGTATGTTCTTCGTGTTATAGCAGGACTGAGATGGGGCCCTTCAGAGAAAAGTCTTCTGCAGTTATACAAGGCATTGTTTGTGGGCTATATACGGTACAGCTCACCTGTACTTTCCGGCATGCGGACAACGTGCCTTCGTACGTTAGAGAGCCTTCAGGCACGAGCACTGAGAATATGTCCTGGCCTGCCACGGTGCACGTCAACCTCTGGCACTATACAGGAGTCCCGCACCTACCCTACACAGGTTTACACGTCCTGTGAGCCTCTTCGAGTGCACCTTTGTCTGCTGACCCGACATGCACAGCACCCGTTGTCTTCGCTACAAGTGGGTCGACCAGGCTGTACCTATTCGCGATGCCTCGATACGCATAGGCGAATAATCCCTTCAGGCTTTGCACCTGCCGTAATCCCTGCAGTGCCTCCATGGACATTGACCAAACCGCTGGTGTGCCTTCACATACGTGGAATTTCGTATAAGTCGCGTGTTTCTTATATTGCCCTCAAGCAACTCATCTTGGCACATTTGGATGACCGATACAGCGACTCTGTGCACATTTACACCGATGAATCCGTAACTTCATCTGCCTCAGCTGCAGCCTTCGTGATCCCTCAACTCGGTATTTCCCGACAGTACAAATTAGATCATAGGGCTTCTTCCACAGCTGCAGAACTTGTTGCTATACAAGAAGCCATAAAATTTGTGAACAACCAAGCACCGCGTAAATGGACGATTCTATCTGATGCAAAATCAGTGCTTCAAACTATCCATTCTTGCTCAAGAAGAGGCCAATTTTACAAGTTAGCGCGAGGAATCGTCCAAGCATTTAACCTAACACACAGGAGTGGTCACTTGATTACACTCCAATGGATTCCTGGACACTGCGGCCTGGTTGGCAACGAAAGAGCCGATAGCGAAGCAAGAGCGGCAGTATACAATGCTCCTATGTACGTCAAAGTACCGTATTTGCGAAGTGACGTCAACACATTGTTGAGATCACTCATGCGCGAATGCGCTGCCACTTACTGGTCGCTACCAGATCACTGGAACAAGTGCCTGTGAAAATAGACCCCGGTATGACTTTTCGTCTTCCAGATAAAATCATCCGAAGACATGCTAATATACTGCACCGAATTCGCCTGGGCGTCGCCTTTACTCGCCACTACACCCACCTAATCGGCCATGCAGGCAGCTCGAATTGTGAACGCTGCCAAGTGCGCGAAACGATAGCTCACATATTTTATGACTGTGCATTATACGTGGCGCAAAGAAAAATGCTAACTGCAACGTTGGCAAGCATCGGACGAACACCATTAAGTGAAAGCCACATATTGTCAGCAATGAACGACCAAACAGTGTCAAAAACTACTACAAAGGCTGTTCTAGACTTTATAAAAAGCACTGGACTAGAATCTAGACTGTAGGGTACTATGCTAAGTGGCTACTGTACATACGCACCACCTCTTCTTGTCCCCATCATCACCCTTCATCCATCTTTCCTTCCCCGTTCCCTTATCTTCTGTGTAGAGTAGCAGGCTAGAGCGAACTAGCTCAGGCCGACCTCTCTGCCTTCTAATAAATTCTTACTCTCTCTCTACTCTATTGATTATATACAAGTACCGCTATCTAGCGGACATTCCAAGAAGCATTTTTTCATCATATATTGATTATATACAAGTACCACCATCTAGCGGACATTCCAAAAACTAAACTTCTCTGTGGCACATACCCGAGAGAGGTGGTTACTACAAAGGACGATCTGGTGACGTCTTAAAGAGATTTTCATCATATATTTATCTTATACAGGTACCGCCATCTAGCAGATATTCCAAGAAGCATCTTTTTATTATATATCAATTATATACAAGTACCGCCATCTGGCGAACATTTAAAGAACTAACTAAAGTCCACTGTGGCACATACCTGAGAGAGGTGGTTACTACAGAGGACGATCAGGTGACGCCTTGAGAGGCTTTGCCCTTATACATTAAAGACAAATGGTGACATAGTAGGATTCAAACCTGGGTTCACTGCATGCCAGCCTGGTATTCTACTGCTGATCCACGCAGGTGCTTGAGACTCGTTCACAAACTTCCTTAGGCAGGCTTGATGTTGGGAAAGGAATCGCGTTAATATGAGTAATAAAGCATTTTAGAACAGCTGTCACAGGTCCCGTTAATTAGGGAGGCGATCACCGGGCTAATTCCAAGGGCCGAAGTATCGACCCCTCGGACTGCACCACGAAAGTGCAGACTATTTAGAAGTGGTCCTATTTGGCGCGCCAGCAAATGCCGGCTGTGGCCCAAAAAACGAGTCAGAGCCGTGAGTTGATAAACAAAACCAAATTATATTCTCAAATATGGCAGATAAAACGATACACACATATGCACACTCGACAATAGTTGAATACGATATGTCACCAATGAAACAGCGTACTACACAGTACAAACAGCTATACTCGAAACAACGGACACAAACAACAATATGTGCTACAATGCAATCACATGCACCAAACAATCAAGACACTTAAAGACTGAAGAGTTTGAAAACTTGTTCAGTCTGAAGTCTTTGGAACAAAGTCTGAATAATACTCTTCCAAGAATCACTCACTCAAAGTCCAGCGCTGTTGTCGATCCGCTGCTCCCGAAGCATCTTCAATTGGCCGCTCTCCAAGCACCAGACTCCTTCGCCGGTAACACGTCGGCTTCCCATGCGATACGATTGCAGGACGCGTCTTCGCTTTCTGGCAGTAGTCTCACACTATTCTTCTGCTAGTAGCAGCAGCCTTCACCCTTCAGGCGGAAACTCTCATCACCTGCTTTGTCACTAAGGACAAAACCTTCGCCGACACGACGGAAAGACCCTACACACAATGGCGCAAACTTCCTTCTTCCCCTGCCTACACGCAGGGGCGTAAACTTCCTTCTTTTTCCGCTTTGTCACTGAGGACAAAACCTTCCCCGACACGACGGAAACACCCTACGCAGACTGGAGCAAACTTTCTTCTTCTCCGGATTTCCCTTCTCCGCTGCTCGCTTAAATATCTTTCGCGCTAGATTCCAGAAAATTCTAATCGTTTCGTCGGCAGGATGCACAGCCAAGGCTAGGGAAAGGGTGAGACGTTTCGAGAGCCGTCTGCGACATGTGACGCAACTCTGCATTACCACGCCCCTTCCCTTCGAGATCTTTCTAGGGCTTGCTCGGGGGCCGATGTGAGAAGGTTGGTTGGCGCAACTATGCTTCAGAAGGGGAGAGACGGCAGGCCCGGGGAGTCTTTGGATGCTTGTTTTCTTTTTTGGCGTTGACCTTGAGGCGCCCTTCCAGCGCCCGGCACTGTCACCGCCGCCAGAACTCGGCGGCGCGCACGCTTTCTGAGCGCTTGTTTGCGACAACAGCAAAGGAACAAACAGGCATCGTGTGATGCTAATGCTCTAACAGGTTACAAAAGCTTGTTCTTCATCACCTATTAACTGCGGCACATACACACTTCAGCCGTAATTCTTCATCGTTGCCAACCACTGAATGCAACAAAAAATTTGCACGAAATTCATTGAAAGTATTTAGCGGATACCACGCTTCTCCAAAGAATGATGAAGGATAGCATAGTCTACGCCAGCCTACTACATGGAAATTATGATTATTTATGGTGTAGTCGGTACCCAGCAAGTGTGCTTCTAGCATTTACCGAAAGAGTGTTCAAAAAAACCTTTGAAAGGCCGCTCTCCATGCTTTCGCTGTGACTGTGCTTTGCGTTCCGTGCAAGCTTGGCGATTTTTCACCTTGCATTAACTTGGTTTAATTGTACAGGCATAGGTGTATCAGCTGAGGGGGCAAGCGCCCCCTCACTGAGAAAAGTTGGGGACGTGTAGCCAAGCTTGGCGATTTTTCACCTTGCATTAACTTGGTTTAATTGTACAGGCATAGGTGTATCAGCCGAGGGGGCAAGCGTCCCCTCACTGAGAAAAGTTGGGGACGTGTAGCCCCCCCACTTTCCACATTGGTCACTCTTGGCTGCACGCTGCGGAAACCAACAAAGTGAAATTCATTGTCACATCAGTAATCACTCCATTATGTTCTTACGGGAGAATGAAAATGTTACTAGGCTATGTTACAACATATTGAAATTTTGTCAGTATTTCCACTGTGATGATTTCCCTTGCAGGCTCCTTGTGGTGGTGGTTGCCTATGCGACGCTTCTGCATATTGTGTTGTAGTATTGCAGAGCAGGCAAGCCCTATAATATTGCATCGCTTGTTTATGCTTTTATTATACTGTGACTGGTTGATGCAGTTACAAATGGGAATGACCAAACTTTTTAAAGACCGGTCAAAGCATTTGCTGAAATAATTTTCTTTGAAAAAAATATATCAGTGCTGCTGTCGAAGCTGTTGTGAGCCTATGAGTGAGACGAATCGTTTTTTGATGTTTAAGTTTTTCTGTACTGAAACACCAAAAATTGTTTCCTCTTTAGTCTCTGATAAACTTGATCAGCCTTGCTTATGGTAACTTGGAGTTATAGCAGCAGATTGCAAAGTGGTCATGAATAAAGCAGTGAACTCGAGCCCAGTGGGAAGCTCGGCTTTTAAGCTTGCCCCACAACTTGACCCGCCGGACTTGGGAGAAGGTGAAAGACCATGGTTTTTATCACTATGGAGGCTTAGTTAAGAGCTGGGCTGGTTGGTTTTCACTCAACTTGAATTGTCTTTTACAGCTCAAAATACATCTAGGACAGCAAAGAAGCACACACGTGCAGCGCTGCTTATTTCTTTCAGTTCTTTCTCTCAGCAAGTATGAGCTCACAGAGATGTATATGCACACAAACTACTGAACAAGGTTATGCTGCAAGTGGAAATATTTTATGATACTCATAATCCATCTCTCCAGCTGCTATACGTCACAGTTGCTTATATGATTGGCAGCTAGCCTACTTAAATTACCTTTAGAAGGAGATGCTCTCCGGCTTCGTGATGTCATGTAACAAGCAGGTGGTTTTTTGGCGCACAAAATTTAAATTGCTTTAGGACCAATGGCAAACAATATGCTGTATCGAAAACAGTTTATTCTTTTATTTTTATGTGGTCGTGCATAAGTGGTCATTACGTGATGGATCATTTTCGCGTCATTTGTTGCCTCGCGTAACAAGTTGGTGCTGTGTGCATGACAAAGACTGTTTACTCCAATCATATACAGCTAACGACCATTTCAAAATGAAACAACAAAGAATACTTTAACGTTATAATCACCCACATTTTGTTCTTTCAAAGGAAGATTTTGTTTTCACAGTTTGTCGTGCCATATTTATGCAGGTGCCTGGGGGCCCCTTAAAAAATGTCAATACAAATGCCATGAGCGTAAACAATGTAGTATGCCCCTAACATCACAAATTATACATTTTTAAAGAAAAGGGTTGAGAAGTTGATATTAAGTTGATATATAACAATAGCAATATTATTAATGATTACATGCTCCAGAAACTGTTCATACTATTAGCAAACAAGGCAAATTATAATGCACACAAGCCTGACTATATGAAAGGAAGTGTAATGCTTATTATGAAAAAATATAACAGCAATCATTTGTTGTAAAATCATGGTTGATCCCCCCGTCATGAGCATCGGCATACAACACGAAAGGAAACGCGCCTTTACAGGGGTAAATAAATGTTTACTGTAATTTGATAAAGGAGAGTTGTCCGAATGTATATTTTGGTGTTTAGCAGCTATAGCTCCGTTCAACATGAATGTATGCTCGTTCAAGCTTGATACGTCTCTATCCCAATGACTATCATCCATAATCAATTTATTAAACAAAATATTGTAGTATCTGTGGATGTTAACCGCCAAAGCATAATCTGAGAAAGAGCCGTGATAGCAAGATGAGCGTCGCATATTGGACGCGAAAATAGGGCTAAGGGCCATTGAACGTCGTTGTATCTATCCCCCGTATTCACAGACGCTCCTCGACTCGACTTCCATCCTTCACTTGACAGAGTTGAGCAATTCGCCACCGCTCGGCTGAAAGTGACGCTGTGCTACTCAATAATCGCAGCAGATTATCGCTGATATGCAGTGACTTGCTGTGCCTAGAGAAGGCGCTCCCATCGGCTTTCTCAAGTGAAGGTGAAGCGTTGAGTGAAGGGACGTTCTAGAATACGGGGGTAAATCTCCAGGCGGACGAGTGAGGTAAATTTGCCTCCCCTCTTGCCAAAGAGTTTGTACGCCACTGCGCACAGGGTCAATTTCTCTTCTGTCTGTGAACACCTTAAAGGGCCCATAACCAGGTTGGAAAATTTCAAGCAGGCAAGAGGAATGCATGCACAGAGCGCTCACGATCTCATCTGCCAAAATTCGCAGGCCTATATATGCGCGCCGGAAAGAGGTGAAATGCAAGACTGAAGGGGGCGTATACAACAAGGAATGGTCCTGTGTATGCCAAAGTAGTATGTGACACTGCAAGAATTATTCGTGGCGACGTGTGTAATTTGTACGATTTGTTGCCCGAATAGAAGTACAGTCGATTGATTGATTTGTATGTGGGCTTTAACGTCCCAAAAGCACCTTATGATTATGAGAGACGCCGTAGTGGAGGGTTCTGGAAGTTTCGACCATCTGGGGTTCTTTAACGTGCACCCAAATCTGAGCACACGGACCTACATTTCCGCCTCCATCGGAAATGCAGCCGCCACAGCCGGTATTCGTAAGCGCGACCTGCGGGTCAGCAGCCAAGTACTTTAGCCACTACACCACCGCGGCCGGACTAGAAGTACAGTCGAATCTCATTAATTCGAACACTTTTAATTTGAACTTCCGGTTAATTCGAACTCATGATGAGGTCCCGTCAAAGCTACGTATGTTCTAGTGGGCGAATACGCCCGGTAATTCGAACACGCAAGCACTTGCAATGGTTAATTCGAACATACCGCGCTCCGAAAATGCTATCAGCACCCCGCCCAATTTCACAGCGGCACCTTCAACACCGCAACGCTGCGTGCGAAGAAGAGGAAAAGGAAAGAAAAGGCTGCGGTGGAATGTTTTCTCTCTCTCAAATGCCGATCTGCTACGCGCACCTGCCAAGTAAAGACCCTTCCCCTTCCAATGCCATGTGCAAAGAGAGAGGAAAAAAAAAAAAGAAAGCTGTTGCAAAGTGTGGCTCTCTCTCATGCGCCGGTGCCATGCTTCGCCTTTTCCTGTCCCTGCCACGTAACCCTTTTCCTTTCAACAACGCTCGCGAAGAAAGAAAAAAAAAAATTAGCCAGATCCCACGTATTTGGGAATCAGCTTTATGCGAAGCGTGCGGAGGGAAGGTGACCATGTTGCATTTTTTTTTTTGAGCAACACGTCATGAAATGATGCTAAATATATGTACGAATGTTGCACGCAGAGACATAAGTTCAAGAGTTGTAGATCTTTATATAACCAGTTTTCCACTTGCACAGCGATGTCAGCTGGAAATTTGTTTTAGCAACACCAGAAGCCGATATGATGCGCTGATGCTCGCGGAGATGCAGATGCTTGACATTTCTGCTTAAATCAATTTTAGCACATTGCACCTCACCACATTTGACGTTAACCCGACGTGACGGCTGTATGAAAGGAGTACATATGTAATGTTTATAAAATTTGGTAGGCAGCACTGCGACCACTATTGACGTTTCATGAAGATTAGCGTCTATTTGAAAAGTAGTTCCGAAACCTAGCATAGCTCTGTGGTAGAATGCTTGAATGCCACACAGAATGCTCGGGTTCGGTTCCTGCTGAAACCATGAAATTCATTATTTGCATTTGTCGGGTGGCCAACGCTGCCTATGTCAGGTTTTTAACACTGACATTTATTCTATGCCTTCGTTGAGTCGATGTTACCGATGTCGGGTACTGCTCACGCGTTAAAGTTGCCCATGTGTGTTCTTCTCGTCGTTCCTGGGTAGATACTAAGTGTCATTCACCTGTGGCACATACCCGCTTACTAGCGGCACATACCTACCCGTGGGTATGTGCCACTGTCTGACGGGAAGTGTTTGACGACGTACGCGATGGGATTGTGACATTATTCATGTCTTGATTAGTGCATCATATTCGTCAATCCATTTTACCCTCCCATGCTAATTTTCGTCTATGCCAAGTTAAGGGGGTGACCACGAGAGCATCCAAACGTTAGCGGCTAGATAGATAGCTACGCTCAAAGTCGCCGAAGTTCGCTAAGAAATGCTTCGCATTTAAAAAAACAAAGCTGCCGTGAAGTGTTGGTTCTCTCTCAAATGCAGATCTGCTTCTCTCCGCGTAGAGACGCTCCTCTTTTCTCGTCACATGCTGGCCACGCTGCAGCTTTGGCCCAGAGGGTAGTAGCGAAGATGCAGTCTTTAAAAAGTGTCAGCGCTGGACATTGCCGCATGAAACTTCTCTTGCCAGGAGAATGCTGAAGCTGGAGTAGATTTACTTTGCAAGCTGCGGGCAGAATTGATTGACTGGGTGCAAGGAAAACGTGTGCATACGCGTATAACCGATCACTTCAATTGATGAAGGATATCCTGTGATTCGCGAATAAATGTAAGTCTTCTGAAACTTCTCCCTCGTGTGTTAGTTCAATGCACATGCGCCACTGCATGGGGAAACCTCCGTTTTCTTAGCTTTCATTAATTTGAACTTTTTTTAATTTGAACAAATTTTCGGGCCCTTTCGAGTTTGAATTATTGAGATTCGACTGTATGAAGGTTTGCAGAAATGACAAAACATAAAAACCGAATACATGTGCGGTACTTTTTTTTAACTTCTTATCGAGCGAGATGCGAGACTAAGCTGCCTACATTTTGTTTGCATTGGTGTTCCCGCCGTTCCAGCGGTGCTACGCTGTGTGTTGTGTTAAGGATACACGATCCATGCCAGCCTCTTCAAGCATGCGCACATAGATGAATCACTCCCCCAGAAACATGCAGTACAATACAGGGAACATTAAAACGATGTAACACCGCTTGTGTGCACAACCTGGCATGGGCATGTCATGCAAATGTAACCTTGTTTGCACATGACGTGCTGATGCGTCCGTGCCATGTGATCCTCCAGCTCAGAGTTGCTCCAATACTGGATACGGCAGGGCAGGAATTCGGCTACCGAAGTCTACACCGGGCCAGTGCCAAATGTTTCAAGCTAACTTCCTTGCATCATGCTTTTGCAGCTTGTAATGAATCAATTAAAGGATTCTAGTGGTGCAAAGCTTTTCATTGTGCACGCAATGATTTCAAGTGCCTAAGTAAAATTTCTCATGTAACCAAGTAAAGCACTGTTTAAGAAGTAAATGACAAACAAAACAAAAACCACGTGGACATCCTTTGTTTTTTATTAATGTACACTTTACCTTCTGCTGATCGCACTCCACGATTTCGCATTCGTTCTTTTTCATCTTGCCGCCGCACAGAAGCACATTCTTTTCCCTGTGAGCAAACAGCAGGGAGATGCCAAGCAGACAAAGCGACGTGGATGAGTAGATGTGTAGAGGCTAATTGGCCTTCCCAATAACTAAGAGATTTTGTGACCGTGCTGAAAGAAGCATAGGGTGCACCCCACAGAGTTCCGAAAGTTAAATTTTTCCCGGTAACATGAACACTGGTTTCAAGCAGTACTGGAAAGCTAAATTTGAGGTTAAATAGCGTTCATATATGCACAGATTTTGAAAATAGGCATATATAGGAGTTCAGGCACGAACGTAAAAAAAAAAAAGCATTCATAAGCACTATAAAAACACTTCTTAACCTCCAATTTTTGCTCATATACCGAAGTGGCACGATAGAAACAAATAAAATAGGCATTTGTTGATAATCTGCTCTTTAATGACAAATGTGGAAGACCATTGTGGGGGGACTTTCGATTGATGTCGACCACCATTTGAGGTTTTCAGATGTAGCCCCCAATGAAATTCAACCCACACTCTTGAGCTTAGCAGAGCGGATGTAATAAGATAACGTGGCGGTTAAATTAACATGCCTGATGTTGCTTGAAAAAGAGGAACACCCATTGTAGTTTCGTGTTATCGATGTACAAGACAAATGCTGACAAACGTGCTACAACAACTGCCAGCCAGCAGCCACGTGGTGCAAATTGTAAGCACATAATTACACTGTTCACTTAGAGATGTCGATTCACACTGTGATACTTGGGAAAAAAAATGTAAAGATGTGGCATAGGCAGCTTCTCATTGATTCTGGGTGACATCTGCCAGAATTTTCGTACCATTTCGAGGTGTGATTTTGTGACTTAAATGGCCATTTGTGCTTCTTGTACAGTATTGCTTGCTTTGATACTTCGCTTGCTGTTTCTAGTGAAAAATGTGAGCCTAGGGTTCTGTATGTTACTTAGCGAAGCTGTTAACCTCACGACTCCAGGGGAAGTATTTCGGCTGGGTTCACATCTGTATGTAGACAACAAGAAGTAGAACAAGGATAGAGGATGCTAATGTAGATGCACAGTGACAAAGCAGCGAAGGTGAGGCGGCACCATGTTTAGACCAGAGAAAGATAGCGAACAAAGTGGACAGGCATCGACAAGAGCAATGCAGCAAATGCATTGAAAAAGCAAAAGCAAGACTGTCACTGTCTGCTGGGAAAGTAGCAACAATGCTTTGCTGGTAATCATATGAATGCCCCACAAATTATTAGGGAGGTTGGCAACAGGGACAAAGGGGTGCTTACATTTACCTCCTCTTCACTGTATGTGCATGCCTCTTCAAGTTACATGAAATCATGGAAGCATAAAAAATGCTCATAAAAAATGCGTCCTCATAAAAAATGCTGCTGAAAGTTGTGTCAGCACTTTTTCAGTGTTATTATCATCTAGGGAACTCAGTTTTTGTTTTTTTTGGATGGATAGATACATTTTTTCTAGTGAAGTCAGTTTTTTTGGATACATAGATACATTTTGGTTTCGTTTTTTGAAAGTTTTTGAAGCTATTTTGTCATACCTATTTGCTACCTATCCGGGGTTAAGATGCTAAATTTTACTAAACATTTTTTGCTTTTCTTTCCTTTTTGAAAGCTTGTGAAATTCCTACATGGCGGTGACTGTGCACTTCATTTAGGTTCACTTTTTTTTATGTTTCAAACTTTCAGTTGTGTGTAAGCGCTCGTTGTGTATACTTATTCATTCTTGTTGTTTGTGCCGCTTTAACCATAATGACACAAATTTTTGTCTCATTTGAAGCCTCTCACTTGCCTGCTAACTTTGCAAAAATATCTGTACTCATATTACTGTACCGTGCGCATGAATAGCCCTGAGACGGCTGTACTAGTTCATTAGGACCAGAGAGTGAGCTTCGCTATTGAACTTACTGCCACATTGTACAATGTACCGATGATGATGATGATCATTTTCACACAGCATCTCTTGGTCATATATTTTACTATTGTTTGCAATGCCAAGGTGTAGTTTCCCATAAGATCTTTTTGTGTTCTACTGTGTACATCTTAAAAGGGGCATTGTTTTTTTGACAATTAAATGAAAGAACTCATGTGACAAGTTCGCTTATGTTTGATAGCTATGACAAATTATTTTTGCAGGAGATTTGTGAGGTAACTGAGCTCAAAAGTAATGTCATTGACATCTGCGGTAAATGTACCAGCTGCTTCCAGCTCAACTGGTTATGGTTCCTCTTGTAGCCATTAGAGTTGTAACTGGGTCGATTTGGCCTGCAAGGAGGACCATTTGATACCATTCGAAACCAGTTAGATTCCTAGTTACGCATGTTCACCTGGGTTAGAAGGTGTTGCAAACCTTTCAGCATTGGCCCCATCCCGACAAGCTGCTGTTAAAGTCTGTTTGTGTAAGTATCTTGATGGTCAAAGGCTTAAGTTTGGTAAATGTGCGGCAATCAATGTCTCTGTTGCCATGCGTGCAGGTGTAGGCCAGAGTGAGTACATGGTGGCCGACATGGTGGACCTGTTCCTTTTGCTCATACCACCTGGAGGTGGCGATGAATTGCAGGGTGTTAAAAGGGGCATTGTAGAAATGGCCGACCTTATAGCTGTGACAAAGGCTGACGGTGACCACATTCCCGAGTGCAGACGCATGGCTGCAGAGTACATCAGTGCACTCAAGTTCATGAAGCCTCGAAGCCAGCTGTGGAGACCCAAGGTGTGTTTTCTGGTGCCTTTTATGTGGAGATTTGCTTATGCTACATAAATTACTCGCAGGTTCTTCAGGTGTCTGCAAAGGCCCATGTAGGCATCTCTGAATTGTGGGGTGTTGTGCAAGACTATAGGAATGTGCTTGAGCCCACTGGGGAGCTGGACCACCGTCGCCAACGGCAACGAGTGCGCTGGCTGTGGACTTACGTGTGCTCCGAGCTTGAGCGCCGGCTACGTAGTCATCCAGACGTTGCCACTTGTACAGCTGAACTGGAACATGCAGTCATTGAAGAAACCATCACACCTGGCCATGCCTGTGATGAGCTAATGTCACACTTCTTCAAGGAAAACAGCTAAAGGTGCTGCAGACATCACGCTACACTAGTGTCCACTAGGCAATGGCGAACGGCAGTGGAAAATTTGAGCGGACTATGACTGTGCATGTACTCATTTGCTGCAACAGCAGTAACTCCTTATGCAATGCAAGACAGCATGAATGGTGTGTCCACATCCTAATTATTAACGATACATCATTGTACAATAGAGCTACAATGGAACAGCTTTTAATTGCTGCGGAGCTAAATAATTTAGCTACTCACATACGTGTTGCCATGAATTCACAATTGCTCAGCAGAAATAGTCACTTGATGGTGTGAGAAAAAGAGGAATGAGGCAGGTGTCAGCCGGTATAAGCAACAGCTGGCTACCTTGTGCAAGTCACCTTTGCCTGAACCAGGCCAATGTTACTCATCTAATAATGCTAATGTCTCATGTCATGAGCACCATAACACATCACTGCATGAGAGTGAAACAGCATGTTTAACCTCCTATTACCTGAATTTCTTATGTGAAAAAAAAGAAGTCTGAGAATGTGCAATACAATTACAGACCACTTGCTGCAACAGTGTAAGCGTGTGCCTTTAATGCAAAAAACCAGGCAACAAATACTTTTACACCCTTACTAAACCTCTTTGGTGTCACGGATTACAGGCTGCTGTTGCGGGTGATGGACTGAGACAAGACTTGGTTAACCAGAAAACCTATTTAATAAACACTCACTTAAAAAAAAAACATGTATAGAACAGCTATAGTAATAACTCCAAACTAAATTACAGTTAACCTACCAACAGACCCCCATACATACTAAACTGTCCTAAGAATGCCAACGGAGCTCCACTAAGCTTGCACTCCAACATCGCAACATATTAAGTTGTCCTAGTCAACCCCGGGCATCTCCATTTTCATAGTTTCGTTCAAGATTCGGGCCGATCTTACTTGTCACCGCTGATTATCTTGATGCCAGTATCCTGATTGTTCGTGTCCGGTACCTTTTGGGGATCTCAACGTTCTCTACGAACGTCGCTGTACCTGCCTCTACCAACCTGGTCGCTTGTCGTCGTCGCCTGATGTCGATGCTGACATGGGGGAGGCCTCCGAGATTAGGCCGGTTAAACCTAGCGGCCGCAGGCGATACCCGGTGCTGCATGCTGACGTGGCCGCCTGGGGACTGTGTGTGTGTGTGTGAAAAACATTTATTCGTGGAGAGTTTGCAGGCCCATAAAGGTCCTTTACACAGGGGCAGTCCTTATTCTGGGACCACGCTGAACAAGGCCACTACCCGCATCTATTTTTCTAGAGCTCTTTGAGCCTCCAGCCCTGAGTAATTGAATAGGGCTGCCTCCCATGCCTCTCTTGTAGGGGAAGGTTTGGAAGAAGAAGACGTTTCATCTGACGTTCCTACGCCATGTGAAAGTTATTGGAGACTTAGTTATCGGGTCAAAATGCTTTACTATTGCAGGACACAAGGATTCGTTCATCGGCCTTACTCAGGCCCTTAGCAGGCACCGGGAAAAGCCGATGTCGTTTGCAATAATACAGCAGAATTTCTCTCCATCGCAGAAGCGGTTGGCTAGTCTCCGAGATGGAAAAGCCTTGGTGAGATGCCCAGTGGTCAAGCGCGCGGGCAGCTGCACCCGCAGCCTTGTTACCTCTAAGGCCCTAGTGGCTCCGAGGCCAAACTATGCGTTTGGGTGTGGGATGTAATTCCCTGACGGCTCGCTTTAGAATATCGTAGGCTTAAGGTGACACCATGCCCGCCAGAGAATTTTCACAGGCTCTGCGTGTATCCGTAGTGATTATTCTAGAATCCGTGTGCAAGGCGGCAAGCACTATTGCTACCTCCTCGGTAGCAATAGTTAACTCACCATACTGGACTAGAAATGGAGAGATTTTGCGAACGAACCCTGTGGGAAAAAATGCATGGCTTTATTGAACCGTTAGCGCCTTTGTACCATCGAAAACTCAAGCATTTCTGTTTGCTTTCCTGTCGTAGACACAGATCCCACACGTATTTGTTCCAAAATTTGAATTTTGTCAAAGTTCTTTGCGCCTATACATACGATTTTGGGAGCCTAAAACAGTGCTTTGCTCGCTCATTCTTGTCACCTAAAACCCGGTTTTTTGGTGCTCATATATCCGGCCTCTACTCATGACATACGCCCATCTTTCTAAGAGTTTTTCTTCTTAAACTGTTTTCATCACTGTCACGCTGTTGCCATTTGCTTGGTCCTTATTTTCTTGCACTCTCTTGTCCGGTGCTCACTTTTACTTTCACTGCCCACTGGTTCAACTTTCAAGAACACAACCACTACACTGCACATTTGAAAAAGTGTTCATTGACCTCAAAGGGGCCCTGCAACACTTTTTGAGCATAGTCAGAAAATGCTGCCGATCGGTAGTAAAGGCTCCCGACAACATAGGAGCTAAATATTATAGCGCAGCACACGGAGTGGAATTCACAATAAATTATCAAAGCCAGATAAAAATGGATTTCTCTTCTCTCGAGAAATCACGGAATAAGCCCTGAAATCACTCGTAGTAAGCCCATCCGTCAGCCATTGGCTGATTTCAACATGGCGCGCTCTGTTGTTACAGGGGTCACCGCAAGATGCCGTCACTTGTCCACGCGTGATCGCACTGAAAAAAGTTGCGTATTCGAGGAAAAAAAAGTGCTCAAGGTCACGAGGCGCAAGTGACGTTTTTTGTTTTCCCCTCTCGTCCCTCCCTGCTTAGCTTCAGCGCTTTCGTCGGAATGAGGGAAGAGAGAATGCAATGGCTGAGTGTTACAAACCTTTGTAACTCCGCTCGTACTGGACGGACTCTTAAAATTTTTGCAGCATTGAATTTGTGAGGTAATATGCTTTTTCTGTGAATTAATTCCATGATTACTCAGAAAATTGTTTCAGGGCTCCTTTAACACTGTTCGGCTACTCGAAAATTCAACTACAGAAAGAATAGAACCCTTTTATTTAAAAAAAGTTAATTGATTGAACATCCAATCAAACCCATTCCACTTGACCATCTTTTTTCCACCAGTTTGAGACAACATACTTCCAGCTGTGCTTTTTCATATTCCTTGTCTTATTTAGTTTCCTCTTACGTCTACTCGCGACCCAATGTCCTAGCCACTCGACCCAGCTTATGCCTCTGTTTCTATTACTCCGACCCCATCAGTTGCTGTATGTAGTGTCCCAACTATCGCTGCATTGCTGGCTCTTTGCCCCACAATTTTTCTTGGCGGTTGATCAAGACATAGCTTTAGTTCCATCGAAGTGGTTTTCTTTCGTCTCATGCGTCCGCTACTTTGCACCACTCTCCTTATGTCCTGCTGACCACAAGCGGATCTCTTTGTGTCTAGGGCTGTCTCATTTTTTCTTACTTCTATGCGTTTGACAACGCACGTGTGAAGCACCTTATTCTTTCTCGCACCCTCTGGAATCATCTTTCGTAAATGCGTCATGCTTTTTCTTTCAATAGGCACGCCCAACCACAAAGATCTACTCACTGTCTCTTTGCTATCTAGCTTGGTTGTGTTTGCTTCCTCCATGCACTGCTCTACTGCATCCACGTCTTCTACTCTAGCTATTGCCTTACTGCAACTGTATGTAACATCTAATCTTTTTTCCTGCAACTTATCGCTCACATGACCTGTCTAGCTAGCATTTAACTCCTGCTCGCTAACTTTACGGCCTCCATGATGCAGCACAAAACGCATCCATAAAAAAGGCGGTTGCGTCACTAGTTACGTCAATTTGACGTCAGGCAGATCTGGCAGCGCGCCAGAACCACGTGCGTGCGCAAATCGAGCGCCACCGTGGTCACGCATTCACTTTCGGGGCGTTCGGGTTTTCGCCTGCATAGAAAGTTTTAAGCAAGTGGACGGCTCGCTCGGCCCATAGGCCCGACACGACACGAGTCTCGTCGATGCTGTTCAGGACGGATCCCATTCCGCCGAAGCGTTCGTTGGCGCAGCCGAACACGATCCTCGAGACGCCGAGCACGCCCAAGGCCGAAGCGCACATGATGCACGGCTCCACCGTTGCGTACACACATATGGCAGGGAACACTTGTCTCCAGTGCAGCCGACGATCGGCGCACCAGGCCAGTACTTGCTCGACGCAGCCCATCTCGGCGTGCCGACACGCATTTCTCGACTCGTTCACGCGGTTCCTATCGCGAGCAATGATGTCTTCGCCGTCGTAGACCATCACACAGCCGACAGGGACTTCGCCCGATGACAGTGCTTCTTCGGCCAGGCGGAAACACTCGCTCATCACACTGCGATCGAAGCTCGTGGCACCCATGGAGTCAACGACACCTTGCCGGTCACCGCCGCAACGGTTTCTTCGAGGTTCGATAGTACCAAAGCACACCTAGCGATAGTACTAAGCCACAGACTGCGCGTGGTCACAGAACACCTACCAGTGCGTGGTCAGGCCACAGAACCACAGGAGAGAACCATTTAGAGAAGGGAAACTACCTTTGACAATGCAACGAAAATGGGTAGCGGTGGCGTTCTGAACTAACTTATCCGACCTAGAAATGGCGCTGCTGAAATTATCATCATTGCATCAAGGCAAATTTTCTCTTGCTGCTAGCCATGGAGAAAAACATTCCTCCGTGCTGCTAGCCATGCTAGCTTCCCTGCCACGGAGGAAGTTTCCTCCATGTTCCCTGCCCTCGAATGATGTCCATACCATATTCCCTTGTACTCTCTGATTTGGTGTATTCCCATGAGCTCCTAAAGCAAGCTTACCTATTTCACGTTGCTTAATTTCTAATCTAATCGATAGATAGATAGATAGATAATGTGGCCAAGTACCCTTTGCAACGGGCGCACTCAATGAAGTGTCCTAGCCATATTGTGAAAAAAAAAGAAAAAAAAAAAACACGAAAGAAAGCATGAGTTAAAAACCACACACGCCAGAGTTCACAAGTCACACACTTCTAGCGCCGTGTGTGTTCGCCGTGGGTGACCGTCTTGTGTCCCTCCACGACACTTCGAGGCAAGCTTTCGTGGTGCGCACACTTTTGCCACAGCGGTTTCCCTCCGCATCAAGAAATCCGAGGGCTTGCGGGAGGGTGATGCCCTCTACCGTAATCGGATGGATGGATATGGCTGTACCTTTTAGATCGGGCGGTGGCTAGCGCCACCAAGCCGTAATACTTAATGAACCAAAAACTAATTTTTTTTTCCTTAAAAAGTGAGTTTGAGGATTCGCACTTTGCAGTGAAGAGTTTAATTTTCACTCGTGCCTTGACTTTAGCCACCAATCAGATAACCTCCTTCTAGTTAAGTCTACCCGCTTAAAGTCTATTTTGCCCTCCCGGTCCCTAGACCCCAGTGCTTTGAAAAACTCTGCGCCATCACCCTAAACTATAGGGTGAAGCCCTTTACAGAACATTATCAAGTGTTCGGCAGTTTCTTCTTCCTCTCCACACGCACTGCATACTGTGTCTACCCCTTCATATTTGGCCCGATACGTCTTAGTTCGCAGTACTCCCGTCCTGGCCTCAAACAGTAGAGAACTACCCCGAGTATTATCATAGATCTTTTCCTTGGCAATTTCCTGCTTAAAAGTTCGAAAGATCTCTAGCGCGGACTTCTTAATCATGCCCATTCTCCACATGTCAGTCTCTGTTTCCTTCATTTTCTTCTTAACCAATAGTTCTTTTTGATTTGGCCACCTGCTGTTTTCTAAGTATTTACCAGTCAACTTCCTGGTTCGCTTCCTCCATTTTGTATCGACATTCTTCATGTACAAGTAGCTGAAAACCTTCCTAGCCCAACGCTCCTCCCCCATTTCTCTCAATCGCTTCTGAAATTTTATCTTGCCAGCAACAAACAGCGCCACGTCGCGGTTTCTCCGCCGCCGCTTGGGGAGGCGCTCGTTCACGACACAACGGCTCAGCAAATGCTGTCTAGCCAATAGTCATGTCACATCCTCTATCAACGGACGCTTTCGAACTGCGCAGGTGGCCGTAAGAATTAGCGCAGGACCGAATGCGGGCAGCAGCGTGCGTGCTCTGTAGGCGCTGCGCTTCTTCAAGTGCAAAGAGGACATATTACGACGTGCTGGAGGTGAGCCCGAGGGCAAAGCAGAACGAAATCAAAGCTGCCTACTATAGGCTGTCGATGAGGTACCACCCCGACAAAAACAAGGGTAGCAGCAGCGAGCGCTTCCAGGAGATCACCACTGCGTACGACACGCTCTCGAACGAATCCTTGCGGGCGCACTACGACGACAAGATTATGGGTGGCTCCCCGCAGCAGGGCCTTCACGCGAAGAAACCGGCAAGGCGTGCACCGATGAGCGGCCGGTCGCAAATATACAACTTTGACGAATTTTATCGGCAGCACTACGGGGACGCTGTCAAGTCTTACCAGTGGCGCAGGAAGAAGTTCGAGGACGTGATGCGAGAGGAGGAGATGCAAATTAGGCAAGGCAAAGACGCGGGTGTGACCGTGGCACTGTTTGCAGTCGTTGCCCTTGCGTTGTTCGGCGTGCACGTGTGGGAGAAAATGCACGACAAGCCTTCTTCGCCACCCTCCCAAAAGGGGAAATAAACACTTTTATTTCTTACACATCTTCAAGTGCAGAGTTTGGTTTGTACAGTAAGGTGTGCGGTGACGATATGAGATTGGAACGGCGCTTGGAATTTCGAGACGACCTTCTCACGGGAGTCATCACGGCAACACTCGACGTGCACTGTCTGCCATGGATCCTGCAAAGGAAGAGGCAGTAAGCACGACTGGACGACAGCACACCAGAACTGCCTACTTACTGATTCAGGCTAGGCTTCTCGTACACCTTGTAGTCGATAATTGTTGATGCGAACACGTTTTCTGTTGACACATGCTCGAGGTTTGGCTTCCTGCTCAGCTTGTGCTCTTGCTTCCTTGTGGGCGAGCTGCGAGTTGCTACAGGTGCCTTATTCATTAGGCTGTCCAGGGCTTCAGTCAATTGATTTCGTCCCTGTTGATATGAACCACACAGTAGTCAATAATGTAAGGATGAAGCTAAGGAATGCACGAGGCACATCAAATTAGGATATACAGTATGTCCTTGAGTGTAACGCGACTGCGATTGTAGTGCAAAGGGTGGCTTTGCAGAAAGCACAGTCACAGTGAAAACTAGGAAGAGGGGCATGTCTAGAACCCGCTGTAAACTCTCTTGGAGCTACCAATACAAGTACGCTTGCAAGCTGCACCATATTTTTGGTCAAGTTGGGAAGCACCCACTATGCCATGTTTCGTGCAGAAAAGCAAGGTACGCACACTTGACCGTGGTGGCTGATGACAGCCCTTTGTTAATCCGCTCGTTACGTAATTCGTATTTTGCGACACCTGGTTGTTATTTTACTCTTATACCTTGCTACATTAGTACTTATGTAAGCTGTTGTATCGTTCGTCAGACGCCACACATGGAGAACACAGAGCCCAAAGCACTGGCCGAGAAAGAGAGGTGACACCGCTGATACCAGGGTAGAAAATCTCCCTTTATGTACACAAGCATCTCCGTATGTAGATTTATACCTCCAGGCAACCGGTTTTCAAATCGGAACTGAAACCCCAATCGCACAATAATGCATTTCTTTCCCGACATAATGCCTGCATAAGGTGTCTTCTTGAAAAGTTTCGAGCACCGGCTCGACTCTGTGGCAGAATGCTGGGCTAGAGGACCAAGGTTTCAACTCCGTTACGCCTAGATATATATTTTTTCATTATTTTTCTCCCTATTTCGGTGGCGAAAATGACCCTTGTTGTGATCTCATAACGGCTTTTGCTGTATTTCTGCTATCAATGGTAACGTCAGGGCAGACTTTAAATGGCAAAAGTCTGGAGAAAAAAAATTTAACGTTCGAGTAAATAAGGTGGATTGTAAGTAATCAAAAGTGAAAATGTCTCTTTTGTTGCACTAAATGTCTACTATGCTTTCCTTGGCTTCAATGGTAAGGAGCCATCTCACTGAGTCACCGGTGGCACATCTACAGTCACCAGGCAGAATATACTCCCAGCTTTCCTCAATTTCAGTTAGGTTTTAGCTTGTGGCCCTTGACGTCCTAACACAACTCGTGAAAGTGGAGGGCTCCACTTAATGTTAACCATTTGGAGTATTTGTATTGTGCACCGACATTGTACAGTACGAAAAGATTAAATACAGCAGTAAGGCACACTTGTGGATTTTCAGCCAGTTTGTCCAGTGAAGTGAGTGAACATAAGCACTGGCCAAAATGTTATCCCTACTGCACAACCCTTTCGTACACTGTTACCTGAAAATTATTTTTGGTTGTTTTTATTCTCTGCCCAGAAAAGCGCAACTTGCATGCTACTTGATTTTTGCGCATAGCATTACGAACGACAAAGAACAACAACACGACAGCTGGGCAAAGTGACACTCATGACTGCAACCTAAGGCTTGGGGTGTGTTTATTGCAAGCGGGGCCTCTGCTGGTGGGAGTAGCTTTGACTGTCTTGTGTGCACTGTACCACAGGCACTTCATTCCAGCGTAACAAATGGCCAAGTAAAACAAGAGAAACGTCAAGTGTCCTAAAGCCCGTTCATTTCAGACAGAGGAGCATTTCAGTTTAACCCTATCTCGGCAGAAAGTACATCTCGTCAATGCATGCAGAGATTCAGTTATTACCGCAGTCGGATTCTGTATCACTTCTTGTATGCTAGTGCTGAAAAAGTTGCATGGAACAGACATTGCATTGTTACCAGTGACATATTCGGGACAATATCCCTGCAGTTCCTAGTATCTTCTGGTTCAGTCGGGTACTCACCCAGCCTGTTGTGTATGCACTATTCCCACTGCAAACGTGTTGCCAGCGGCGGTTGAAAAAGAACTGATGTACGACAAATAGCAAAATGCGAGTGATAACAAAGAAGACTGCTGTTGCATGAACTCACACTACAGACCTTTTTAACGTGGGTGTCACCATACTGCCTAGCGGGCAGGCAGCATGGTGACAACCGTCTTGTGCGAAGCTTGTATGGAAGGCTTGTTATTCATTCTGGCACACAGAATCTCGCATCAATAGATGCAGTCTAGTCAGTGAGGCACCCTGAAAGGTTTTGATGTTGGCGGGGTGACAATATGCGATGACGTGACGTGTTGCAGGTGGTTGATGTTATAGGTTTTCCACACTCTTTTTCTTGAAAAAATGTGCAAGTTAGATCTGTGCGAATAGCAAAATCTCAAAACAATGTCGAATCAAAGTTTGAGTGCAAATCTAATAGAACATTTTTCTAAATGTTGCCGAATATTTGTGTAATATTTTTTGAACGCTTCGAAGTCACAAGAAAAAAAGGTTGCAGGGGATAGAGGAACATGGAAGTGTTTCTTTTGGCTAGGTTGGTAAAGTGTTGCAGGGATGGTGTTTCCTAGTTGTTTTTATCAAGAATGAACAAATGCACAGACTAAATTGTATTTACATGATTTGGTGCAACCAATGTGGTGTCAACAGCACTTGACACGTGAAAGAAATATACTGTATTTCTTTGGCCTCTCCCCTCTTCAACTTCTGTTGAGACACAACTGATTTGGCATACAAGAGAACAATTCCTTCAAATTCGAAGTCGCTAATCTCTGATTGTTGAAGATGTTAATTTATTTTTTTATTTTTGGTTTGAAACGACATTAATTAGAGTCCCAAGTAGGTTCGAACCAGCACTTTCATGAGTATATTTGTTTACAGCCAAAGCGTAGCCGTAAAGATAGCTTCGCAACAATATCAGATTGTAATGCGGTGAAGCATATTTGATTGATATGTGGGGTCTAATGTTCCAAAACCACCATATGATTACGAGAGTCGCCGTAGTGGAGGGCTCCGGAAATGCAGCCCCCGCAGCCCGGATTCGAGCCCGCGACCTGCGCGATGAAGCATATTAAAAATATTAAAGGGCTATGGTAACGGCACAGTGCATCTCCATGTTGTAACCAGCCAATACATTTGCTACCATAGCAGAGTTTTAACGGCAGCTACACAGCAATGCAAGAGTGTAATAGAGTGAAGCATTTAAAAAATCCAATGGGGTTACTGTTAATTTGACATTGACTGCATTCGTCTTCGGGAAGTTCGAATACTTTGAATAGTCCAAATTCTAGTGAGAATTGAATAACAAACAGTATTCGAAATATATTCGAAAGGTCGAATATTAGCACACCCCTGGTAGAGCTGCGCAAATAGCAAAATTTTGTTCGGTGCGAATTAAATAGAACATTTTTAGAATATTTCTAAAATTTTTGTGTAGTTTTAAGTGAAACTGAGGGAAGACAAAATTGGCATATTCGTATGAGATAGAGCAATATGAAAAGGTTTTTTCTCGCTGTTTAATAATGTGCTGGTAGGGTGATATTTCAAAGTTGGGCGATTCCTCGTAAGATCGAACAAAGCATGGCTGGTTGACCTCTTAAATTTCTTTCAAAATTTTTTTCGAAGCACAGTAAATAGTGACGGAGAGGTGGAGTGTTTTTTTCGAATTTGGCGATGAATTACACAAAATATTGCAGCGAAGACACTTATGAGATCACAACTCAGATCTCGCGCAGCGCCCTAGTTGTCCACCGCCGCTGGTGTCCGTAACCACATCGCGCGCAAATAGAAAAAAAAAACCTAGTACCAATGACACGGCAGGGCTCGAACCCGGGTCCGCTGGGTGCCAGCCCAGTATTCTACCACTAAGCTACGCCGGTGCTTAGGGGCTTGTGGGCAAACTTGCCTAGGCCAGGCTTGATCTCGGAAAAGCAATTGCATTAATACAACTTATAAAGCATTTGAAAACAGTGAAAGAACAACCAGTTGGCGCAAAATGCGAATAACGTAACGACTGGGTTGCCCAACGCTCCAACCCACTACAAAAGCTTGTTCTTGTTCACCTATTAACTGTGGCGCATACCCACTTCAGGCATAATTCCTCATCGTTGTTGGCCACTGCATGAATAATTGGCACAAAATTTCTCGCAACAGTTTAGCGGATACCACGCTTCTGAGAAGAATCACGAAAAATAGCATACCGGCCTACTAGCCTAAAATTTTTATTAATGCCATAGTGGGCATCAAGCAAGTGTGCTTGCAGCAGTTTTCCAATGAGTGTTTAGAAAAGGCTCTGAAAGACTGCTCTCCAAGCTTTCGCTGTGACCGTGCTGGGCCTTCTGCGCAGGCCTGGCGTTTTATTAAAGCTGCATGGCTAGTCCACACCTGCCCGAGTGTAGGCTAGCCATGCAGCTGCCTTTTGCGTGGATAAACTAGTTGAAAGAACCTCTCAGAGTTCATAGCCTCGTTTTGCATCTAAGTCACAGGTTCAAGCAGTATAGACCATTTTCACAAGGAGGCTGCCATTATTTCCGCCGCAGCGCCATCTAGCATCCCTGATGTTTCGCCACCGTGTCGGTGTGTGGGGTTCTGCGGCAGGCTATGCAGCGTATGTATTCAGTACACAAGGTATTGCTGTTCTTTGCCATAAATGGTAAAAACAACAACGCTTCGGGTGTGTGAAGGTGCTAGTAATTAAAGCGGCAGAACTCTGTTATTTATTTTTTTCGCACTCATTACTCGGCGTTTATATTGCCCATCATAAACCACACATCCCACCGTCTTACAGAAGTTGTACACTCACGACAAGGATCTTGTCACGCCCTTTTCATGTAGCTTTAAGTGAATGTTCAGGTTCTCCAAGGGCATTGCAGAGCACAAATTTGATGTGTCATGCCAGTTACCCACTGCGAAGTGAGGGATATCTCATCCGTATTAACACAGCTACGTAAACTGCAGTAATCACCATTTCGAGCCGATCTACGAGGCTAATTGCTTTGACTAAACGTATCATACTAAATAGAAGAATAAAACTAAGCGAAAACAATGTAGTGGCCTACTTGAGTGGTGCTTATAAGTTTTGCATTTTAACATCAGCGCAGTACTTGTCTGCTTATTTTTGGTCACCTATCTGGCCATATCCACCTGCCGTTTGACTGAGTGAAACGCTAGCCATTCCGGATATATTGCAGCACTTACCAATATAGAACTTGTAATGTAACTCAAATGATGTACCTTGAAGAGTACACAACCGCAAGAACTCCGCGTATAGCATTGTGCGTCGCAGACCGTTTTATCGGTTGAGGAGGTTCAGACTGGCTGCCAGTGCCTTCCTCCTTTCTTTCTTGTGCCGACAGTGCGGAGTGTACGGGCTGGTGCTTGTATTAGTGGCATTGTCAATTTTAGCACATTTTAGGTGAAACTGTGGATTTTCTTCTTTTATTATAATGTCAGCCAGCGAAGGGTCAGCAGGAACCACTGTGCCATTTCTGAATGTTCTAACAACTACAAAGAAAAAAAAGAAACTGCTGTATGAATAAGTATGCAATAGACATCACCGAACACAGAGTTATTGTGATTCCGTACTCTTTAAGGTACATCACTTGTATTACATTACACCGCCTGTATTGTTTTCTCCTTGTTTTATTATTATATTTCAGTATGATGTGTTTGGTCAGAACAATGAGGCTCATCACTGCAGTTGATAAAGCTGTAGTAACACAGACGAGTAAACCCATACTTCTCAGTGGGTTAGCCAGCATGACACATTTAATTTGTGCTCTGCACCAGCCTTGTGAAAACCTGAATGTTCACTGAAGACTATATGGAAAAGGACGTGACGAGATCCATGTCATGAGTGTACAACTTCTGCAAGAAACCAGGATGTATCCTGTACAATGTGTAACATGAAAGACAAATAGTGAAAAAAGAAATTGGCCCCGTATCTGCACGTTAATTTGTAAATGTCGTCGAAAGACAACAATCTTGCGTGTGGAGAGAGTGAACAAAACATTTATTTGATGTTCTGCGCAAGAAAATCAGTGAATGGTATTCTGCAGCACGCAGTGAAGGCAAACGAGCTCATGAAGTCACGTGACACGGGAGACATGAGCGCCATCTGGCAGTTTTCTTGGAAAACGAAGGGCGTGGCTCTGAGACGGGTGTGTGCGCCCGTCTCAGAGGTGATAAGGTGTAGAACGCAAGGCGACGGGTAGGTGCCACCACCGTGTCGTCTTAGCAAAGCTTTGGAAACACTCGCTTTTTCATGCAAGCATTGCATGGTCAGCGCAGCGTGAGAAGTGCTACGGTCCTTAAAATTACTTATGTATGCCTTTTCAAGTATAAGACGCACATACAGAATATATACGTGTTGTTATGGTGCCTTAGACATGTGCAATAATTGCTTTTTAATTGACAATTGCACAAGTATGAACGCTAAATCTTGAGCAACATTGGTGGACGCTGCGGATGGGGTCTGCCGTTTCAAGTGCCTGGTGTGGTTAAGAGTGGACAAACAAACAAATGTACAGAAAGACGACCAAAATCTTTGCGTAGAAGGTCCCCAAGAAAGACTATTGTTTTTAAAAATGAGTTCTGTTACTTCATGTGTAGAATAACGACCTCAGTAAGACAGATAATCAAGGTGAACAGTGGAAGTGCCTCAGACAGGCTGCCTGACGTTTCAATAGAAGGACCCATCTTTGTCAAAAACACCTTGTCATCCTTGGCGCGTTAGTTTTAAAGGGGTTTGTAATGAAGGAGTTAGTAACGATTCTACAAAACATGCAACAAGTTTTTTTGATTGTGAAAGCTGATGTGCAGTAGAATAAGTGGGGAAAGTATAAGAAATATCAAAAATAGGTTGTTTGTTTTAATCGTCATCAGCAGTTTCCCTTGCATGCTCTTTTCTTGAAGTTAGTGCGATTATATCTTTTTATTGAAAAGTGCCGTTAATATAAGCTTTGGCAGTTTTAAAAACAAGCATGCTGAGAAAATGATGCGGAATTTTCACCGCTATGCCATAGGCCCTTTGTGAAATAAAGGCCTGCAAACTAGGCAGAAAAACGTTTCTTAGGTCCAGTTTGAGAATTTTCATTAAAAAATCTACAGTGCACAGACCATTGAAATATAATTAAATGTAAGCGACATTACACCTATATGTAGCGAAACAAATATGAGGCACGTAGCTTTAATAAAACGCCTTCGTATGAAAATAAATGATGCTGACTTTACCATGAGGGTCTGCAGGAGCTATTTCTGAGAAGTTTTCTAGAGTGCTTGGTCTTGTCTGCAGTCACCTTGGAATCATCGGCCTTCTCCCTTTGCCTTGATGTGGGCTTTCCCACTTTTGACTGACGCTGTTTTGGTATTTTTCCTCTTAGATGGAATAAGACATTTCATCTGCATTTCCTTAAACCCTGATGTGTGCAGATTTCTCAAAGAGCGGCTGCGATCAGTATAACGGGCTTTCTCCATCATCCTCATAGTCTTCCTTTTGTTTCTTTTCGAGTGACTAGCTGGCCTTGTTTTACTATCTGTAGGCCATTGTGCGCATTTCTGTGAAGATTTATTAGGAAGGCGACCTGCTGTCTTTGGCGGGCACTCATCTTCAAGATCTGGTGGCCCGTCTTTTAGATTTTCAAATTCTTTTTGATTTTCCTTCATAAAGGTCTCTCCCACCAGGTACACTTGCATAGCTGATGCTATCTTGTCGTTGCCTTCACTGGTGCAGCAGGTTGGCGAGACTTCTAAAGTCGTGGAAGGGGTGTCTAGCCTTTGAAGTTGTTCTTCGGTGCTGATCTTCGAGATTGTACTCTCTGCAGAAAGAAAGCTTGTCTGTCGGCTTCCAGTGTGTTCGTCTATTCGTCCTGAAGTCGACTCATCGCCTGTGCAACAAGATCACCATTGAGGAAGCATTGGCTAGGTGTTAGTGCTATAGACGAGCAGTCCCCCCCCCCCCCCCCCTTTTTTTTCCGCTTGTGTTCCAATTTGCTCTTTTATTAATTCCAGCTCAGCTTGCCGAGCTTTTAATGTGTCTTCGATCTTGTACTCTGCTCTGGCTTTCGCTTTAATAATCTGGTGAACATAATCATCTGCTTCCTCCAACTCCGCTTCTAAACGTTCAATGGGAACTGCATTTTCTACCTCCTTGTCGATTTCTCTGAGATTCTTGTACTTGTTAGTTATAACTCGGTAAAAATTCGTCAACTCACTTATTTGTGGGCCATCCATATGCACAAGGCGTTTGATGTTTTTGATGTCTTGCGTGACGGCCTTGTGTACTTGACTCCGCCTTTCGAAGAGGGCCTCCATGATCCGGTCCAGTGTCGGCAACAGAAAAAATCACTGGCCGGCCGCGTCACGTGGAGAAGTCGGAGCCAAAACACCAGTCATCACAGAAGGTCAGTACAACGATGATTTGTCAGCTGCCGGGCTGTCATTCTTTACAATCTGGGTGTTGGCGATGGTTGGGCCTCGTATACAAGGTTCCCGTAACGGCGGCTTCCCGAAGTCCTCCGGGCTACAGATGCAGTCGAGAAGTCATGAAATGCGCACTGTCTTACCTTCAAAGGCCCTTCTTCCTGGGTTTCACGGCATCAAAATGATGTGGAGAAAAGGACGAGCTGCCGTCTTCATAGCGAAGCCCCCCATCGACATATTCTTCATTCTTATGTGTGATCTGATCTTAACCTAATGATTATAGTGTCACTCGTCATCTTCTACACAATATTTAACACTGCTTTCTGCCAACCATGTAGACAAAACTGTGGCAGATGCAATCATAGATGTCATAAAACGACTTAATTTTGAAGGCACATGCGCAGACAGCACACGCGGGTTTAAAACGGAACTACCGTTTGCCACAACTCTCATGCACAAAACTGCGGTCGCGGCGACGCGATAGCGATCTACGACAGCCTAGGGGCACGTGGCTATCGCAGAGGTAGATTAAAGGCAGTAAAGACGTAAAAAAAGCCAGAGGTGTTTTGGCATTCCTTCAAAAGAATGTAGTGGCAAGCAAAGCTTTGACCCGCACTTTAGTGGCAGCCAGGGGAGATATTCTCGCGGTGTTCGATCCTTGGACATGTCTGATTCGCCGGAGAGCTTTCAGTTACGCAAGAAATAAAAAAAAGGTTATTCGTGACATCATGGTGCACTTGACCACGTCGGCACATCGAACCTGCTGGCACTTTCCTAGCGTGAAAGGAAACTAAGTGGATGAAATGTACAGTAACAGGACTTTTAAACAAGCTTGACAAGTCTGGCTGTGCGTATGATTTTCTTAAGATGTTCGAAGAGCGATGCAGGGAATGCATACAGATTTTGCAGGGGCGTCAGGCAGGCAGCCGCGTTAAGCCCAATTAAAGCGCTAACGTGATGAGAGTCTACGCACAGCCAGTGAGATGTGTGTCCAAAAGCGAATCTCTGGGGAGTGGGGGAAGCATTCGTTCTGGCAAAACACATTCTGTCATTCTAATTTTTGTCGAGAGTTCTGAAAGCTTCATGGCGTCAAAATGACGTTGCGCAAGAAAGACCGGACACAGGCGGCACGCCTGATTGGCTGGAGCCAACCTCCCCTGATTGGCTGGAGCCAATCAGGGGAGGTTGAATTGGACATGTCTAAGGATTGGACACCGCGAGAATAGCTCCCTAGCTGCACCGTCCCGTTCGTTCACGTGTGTCCCAAGAAGACATACGCGAGTTGTTTTGATGGAAATAGATTTTGCAAGTTGTTTCTTTGGAAGCATTTGGGCTCCCAATTTGAGATTCTCACTTTAGTGGGAAACCCTACCATCGCATGTTCGGCCACTCCAAGCCATTATGAGACCTCAATGCCAATGTTTGCGCTTAAGATTGGGACTCCTCTCCCCCTTTTTGTTTTTTGCTATGTATTTGTCAAATAATTTAGCGCGACCTCCCCCCCCCGCCCTAGTCACGGAAATCTGGATTCAGAATACTTAAACTTGGCAGGTATGGGTGTGTGAACCCGGCACGATAATGGTTCCACCACCTCGCCAACACTTGCAGGAACCCAGTGTGGTCCAGGAGCGTAGTTTCGCACATACACTGCATCCCTTGGACGCAAAACTGCGCCCTGGTCTTTGCTCTCCTTCAGCACAGACAGTCTGGCCATGCTCATCTCTCATCATGTTGTGGTGTAGTCTGTCTAGAATGTGTTGGGACAGGGACTGAAAAGTAGCTCTGCAGGGCTTCTTCCTGTACTAGTGCATGGGATGAAATGCCGCTGGAGCAGGAAACTCGCGAGAGTTGGTCTCATGCGCCCTGAATGATTCGTTTCAGAGACTCCCTATACTTTGTTTCATACATCAGGTACAACGCTATAGAAACAATGCAAGAAGTTCGGCCAGCAAAACGTATAACTACGTGCATGTCGTGGGCGCTCGCGTGACGTTTGATTAGTGCCAGTTCACCCTCGCATTTCTTTCTGCTCCCCTTTGGCGTGACTGGCAAACAGAAAAAGAGAGGGGTGAGCACAAAAGAATGTGGGTACCGAATGACCTTGTGGTGTCCTATCCTGCACCGACGCTGAAAGTCCAAGTGGCTGCTATCGTGACGTACCCAGAGCAGAGAGCCTGTATGTGACGTCACGTGAACACTGAGCTATACAGCCGAATAATAACAGACATTTCTTTGTAAGGCTCTTCAATTACTTCTTGCCATAATAACGACAGGAAAATTGAATTATTGGTGGTAAAAACATCGAACTGCTTTTTGTTGCGAACGCATTGACTGCAAGAAGTCTCGCTAGCTGCACATGATGTGTGAAACAGAGTATAGTTGCTCTGACCATGCGCTCTGCCTGCCCATTGGTTGCTGGATGAAAAGGGGCAGGCCGCCCGCTAGTAACTGTAAAAATTAGTCAGACACGAACTGTGCTGCATTTTTTGATACAATAATTTCAGGTTGTCCTCGAGTCGCAAAAAGGTGATGCCGACACCTTATGATAGCAGAAGTGGTCACAGCCGACGCAGGGACCACCTCCAGTCTCTTGGAGAGTCATCAGCAATGAAGAAAACTTGCCCTTGAAATGGCCCAGCGAAATCTACGTGGAGGTGTGACCACAGTGTCCTTGTTCTCTCCCAGTTGTGCACAGGGGCCTTAGGGGATCTGGTCTTGATGCCTGGAAGGTGCCCCCACCTTGGCTCAATGTCGGTGTTCAACATAACTGCGACCGAGGGAGTTCATACAGACACTCTCTGGATGCACGCTATGCAATGCCTCCAGTACCCAAGCTCAAGCCTCAGTAGGGATCACAACTCTGTTTCCCCATAGGACACACTGCCTCATACACTGAGATGTCGTGCTGTCTTTGCTCATAGGCCTGAAACTTGCCACCCAGACGCTCTGAAGGCCAATGGCCAAGTGCCCAGCTGAGAACTCGTGACAATACAGGGTTTCGCCGTGTCCAAATAGCAATGTCTAATGTCTGCAGAAGAGGCTTCGTGATCAACTCCAGCATGAAGACTTCGAGAAATGGTGGCGGTGCACATACAGTCGCAGGTGAAGGCAGTCTGCTGAACGCGTCAGCGATGGCAACCATTTTCTCTGGACAATGGAGCACTGTGTAGCTGTACGCATTCAAAAGGATGGACTACCGAAGCTTACAAGGTGACAGGATGGGCAGGGTCACCTTGTCTACTGCAAAAATTTCCAGGAGGGGCTTGCAGTCGGTTACAACGACAAACCTGCACCCATAATTATAGAATTATAGTTGTGATATTTCTTCATGCTTGTAATTATGTCCAGTGCATCAAGATCAATCTACGCGTAGTTGCGCTTTGGCTCTGATAATGTGCGCGAGTAAAATGCAATGGGCACCTACCTGGAGTCTTTTAATCTGTGGCTAAGCAGTGCCCTAGTGTCGACACGGCTTGTGTCGCATGCTAAACCACAGGCTGCGTCAGTGCGTCAGGACTGTCTGAGGAGAGGAGGCTCTCCAATGCATCAAATGCCTTTTGCTGCCTCGTTACCCAGGCCCACACTGCCTTTGTGTGCAGAAGACGGTGAAGGGGCTCAAAAACTGTGACCTTACCCTAAAGTCCTAACCGCATGCACGTGGTTTCCTCGCAACAAGATTTGCTGTCGCAGAAGCCCATTCGTCACGGCCGCTTGTCGCGTCGCGTGTTTCGGAAAAACTAAGAAAAGATCGCTTGTCACCCGGAAGCCAGCCTGGCGATTCTGGGCAGCCTGTCTCGGTTAAACCAAAGATTGCGAGAAAAGAGGGTGGTGAAAAGCTCTTGTGGCTTCTTTATGTGACACAAGACAGTAATAAATATAACATGTTGTGATCGACCAACTTTTAATTTTCTATTTGCACTTTATTGGTATGCACGCGTTAGTTTTCATTCAAGCAACCATGTCTCCGACATGCGGTTGCAGCCGTCGCGACGAAGCAAGTTTGTGGCTGCCGCTTGTCGCTGTCTTTAAAAAATCTCATGCATGCGGTTAGGGCTTTAAAAAAACTGTGATAGAAATTGAACAGGCCAAGGAGCGCTTGCAGCTCTTGCTTATTTTTGAAATGTGGTACATAGTGAACGGCAGCAACATTCCTATCCGTGGGAAATATGCCGGCAGCAGTGACATGAAAACCCAGAAATTTGACTTCCAGCACATTTATAACAATATTTTTTTCTTGACGCATTCTTGAAGCGATGAAGCTCCTCAGAAAGACGCTATCCAACTTCCTTTTGCGTCGCAGCAGTGATAAGTATGTCGTCGAGGCATGGAATTACTCCTAGAATGTTTTTGAGGAGTCCATCCATTATCATTTTGAAGATTACAGGAGCGCTGCTTATCCCATACTGCAGCCTCTTTAGAGCCTGTACACATGCTACCTGCAATGCCGCACCGCACGTTGTGGGACACGTGCCGCACGTAAGGGGAAAGCAAAAGAGCGTCGCCGATTCGCTATTCCACCCTCTGCTCACATGCGGCAGGTGCCTCGCCACGTACGGTGCGGCTGTGCAGGTAGCATGTGTACAGGCCCTTACTCTATATGCCCCTCAACACATGGTGATGGTTTGAGCATCCACTGATGCTTCATCTACAGACAGATGTTGATAGGCTTGTGCAAGGTCTATTTTAGCGAAGCACTTCCCCCGGATAAAAATGACAGCAACTGATTCACAACGATAATCGGGTAAGGGTGCTCCTTCAGGGCCTTGTCCCCACATTTTTTGACGCCACCATTGCTCTTGAGTATGGTCACTATGGGCATATGCCACGTTGGCTGTGTCACAGGCTCCAATACTCTCTACTGAACGAGGCGGTCCAGCTCCTCCGCTTTCGATTGGATTGCAAAACATAGTCCTTGTGCTTTCAGGCACACTGGTTGCATGTCGGAGTCAAGTTGCAAGAGGACTGGTTGGACCACGTAGTTCCCGAGACCCTCTTTAAATACCTCACTGAGCTCTGAGAGCACAGAGTTGACCGTCAATTTTTTAACTTGGAGACACCTGTAATGACAATGCCCAGTGGTTGAAACCAGTCAACTACCAGCAGGTTGGTGTGGTGCCCCTACTTACCAGTACTGTCAGCAGGCCTGCAAACTCCTTGTTCTTCACATAGGTAACGTAACATAGCTTTCTGGGCAAGTTGGTTTGAATGGTTAGGAGCCCAAGGTTTACATAGCTCAGATGGTCCATTTTTATGCATGCACTGTTTCACATGTTGGGGTGTGTGTGCGATTCTTCAATAAATATTCAGTTGCAAGTCCAGCGCTTGTCCTGAGTAGTTGTTCTTCGCTGTCTTTGTGCGGTTTTTGCTGGTTCTTTTTTCCTATTAGTACTTCACATGCATGTTGCAGGACCTCATAAAATGAGGTCAGTAAGTGTCAGCTCTTCATTGCACTGCTGGATGCGGTGGAATATCTTTTTGCTAATGATAGAGAAATCTGATTCAGAGTCCACCTTTATTTCACAAGTATGGCCCTCAATAGTAACCTTTGCTCGAAGCTTGCGAGGCACCTGTGAGCCTCCTGTGCCGACGTAGTTGCTGTAACAGTACTCATCATGAAGCAACACGTTTACATTGTACTTTACTTTGAAATCCCATGGCTGTTGAAGCGGCAGGCTTCTCTGCTGGCCATTCGAGCTGCCATTGCGGCACTCTTTTTGATGTGGCCATTTTTCTTGCATGCTCTGCATTGCATGTTCTTGGAACGGCAGTCGGTGCGAAGGTGTGCCCCACCGCATCCATAGCAGGTGCGTTACTGATAGCTGGATGTCCCGCCTGCTCGTGCGGCCAGTTCCTGGTGTTTCACTTGGTTTGTCTCGGAAACGGTCGCAGGAAAGTAATTTTCTTGAGGCTGTCAGACAACCCTTGTGCTTCTTATAGCTTCAACAACATGACAATTAAGGTCGATTGAGCTGGGAACACACACCTTTAGTTGACACTACTTAGCAGCCATCTTTCTTGCCTCCCACCTGATGTAGTGTTGCCTACCCATACAACTTATGCTATATATGAACACTACATCATCCCCCTAGGGATATAAAACTACATGTTCATTTTTGCACCCAACACAAAGTCTTCCAGGTGATCAAGTTGCTGCCGGGCTCATTGAGGATACCGGTGGGAGACTGTCTTGAGAGATGTAGGTACGGCTGGATCAGGAACAGCTGCACCATGGCTTGGCACCACTGCATCATCCGGGTTCGGCTTGTTGGTTTGGGTCTGGTGTTGCTTCATTTTAACAGTGCTCGCATCTTTGAAGAAAAAGTCACAGTTTCGGCACAAGGCTGAAGCAATGCATGTGATATCAACACATCGGGCTGTTATACGAAGCAAGGCTTAACATTTAGGAACCATACGAAAAGTAGTGAACACTGTCGATCGTGCTTGAATTGACAGTAATGCAGTAACTACAATATCTAAACAGGTGTTGTGAATAGTTGACTGCTTGACGTCGGACAGGAGGCAAAGTGCAAGTTCGGCACCGAGAAATGTGACAAGCCACTGGTTTTCACGTTGAAGTACATTAACATTGAAGTCTCCAGTGACTATCACTGGCACATCCTGTAGGCACAACGCACGAAGTTGTGCAGCAAGAAATTCATGACGTCAGTTCGCAAGGTTTCTGGTGAGATGTACGTTGTTGCGACAACGCAGCCATGCAGTGTTTTAACGGTGCAAGCATCACCACAACTCATCTAGGGCAGCGAGTTGATTTTGTCCATCTAAAGAGACAAAGTGGCGCCAGTGACATTGTGAAATGCCCTCATTATCCAACTGTATGTGCTTCAATGAACCCACATCTCCACTGATCAAGCCGTCCGACATGTCAATATTAAGGGAAAGCATGTATGGCTTGTCCAAACAAAGTACATGCTTTGTTCAAGAATGTTTCTTTTTTTAGGTTCACTGAGTAAGCCAGTGGTAAATGATGTAAATACATAGCTCACCGTTAGTGATATGGACAATATGAGTGGTGTGAACTAGTTGGTTAATGCGGTGCACTGAAAAGCGAGGGGTCGCTGGTTGAAATCTCCGGTGAGGGCCCTGAAATGTTTTCTTCCCATTTATTTTGTTTGTGTCTTTTATAACTATATATATATATATATATATATATATATATATATATATATATATATATATAGATATATATATATGTGTGTGTGACGCTATGATGACTGGGAGACGTGGCCTGGCTCATACGCCATGTTTATTCCGTTCTGCACTACTTCCTTCTCTACTTCTACAAACCATCACTTGATACGTCACACGATTCCCCCTCCCCCCGAAAGAAGGCATGGATTGCGCACAACAAAAAGTAAACAAGGAGAGGTTGAGAAGTCGCAAATGTCAAAATGCACAATTGGTTTCATGCCGCCGTGGTGTTCCGTAAACTCGCAAAACTTCAGAAAAGAGTGCAGCAGCCCGGTGAATGGGGGAGTTCTGGTGGGCGAGGTTGGCTGTGGCGTTCTGGAGAAGGTAGCCGCGTCTTGCAAAACTGCACTGACCATGACGTGACTTGAGCACCTGCGAGGAACGAACAAGGTTGGAAGTCCTTGGAGCATTTTAAGGTCGAATGTCGTAGGAGCAGAATCTTCTGTCGTACGCGCTGTATTCTGTGTCGCGGCTGAGACAGAATTAGTGCTTGCAGTCTGCGTGTACAAGAACAGAAGTTCAAGGAATTATGTCTATGTTCGTGCATTGTACAAATTATAGCATTCAGTCTCTTTTGTAGTTTTCTGTGGCGTTGGCTCCGTTGTCGTGAACTAATGGGATGGTGTCTGAATCTTTGCGTGGTAGAACTGGTGACTTCTTGTCTTGTTCGGTGTTTCCTGAGGTTTCGGAGATGTAATCTTTGGCACAATCTTGACATTTTGTGCCAAATGCGTTTCTGGTGCCGATCCCTTATGCAAAGATGCCTGACGTCTTGAATTTGTTTTAAGGGGCTGACTTTGCGTCGTCGTCCTTGTCGGTGTATCCGTTGGAGTGTCTGCGATTCTTGGACTTGCTTTTGCTGGCGTTGCTGATGTTGCTGTGGAACGCATTGCGGTGAGATCCCTTCTTGAACATCGCGCTCGTTTTCTTCACAACTTGATGTGGGGCCCAGTCGGCAGCTGGTAGATTGTGGGCTGTTGTCATGCACTTCGGGCAATGAAGATAATGCTTCAGAATTGGTAGAAAGTTCTTCAGCAGCTTCTTCTACCCTGTTCACTATAAGAAGCTCTTGCGCATTGCAGCGTGTGACGTTCGATGCGTCGGAGCCTTCGGTGTTTCTTTCACTGTCGAGTGTGTATGGACTGGATGGCGATGCATGAACCCGTGTGGAAGGAGCATGGCTCGACAGGGTATTTTCGTGATGCGCCAGGTCATCTACCATAAATACGGCGTCCTTATAAGGCAAATGGTGAGCTTTAGGAGCGCTTGAAGAACCGCGTGATGAAAACCCAGGTGGTGGACCACGTATGCCAGACGAAGAGTGAACGGCATCAGGTAGTTGGGCAACGTCTCGGGTCATATGCTGAAGCGATGACTTCGCAAATGCCGACTTTCATGCAGAAGGGAGGCACGCTCGATGGCTGTGTTTTTCCCAAAATACGCGTTGTCGTCTGCCACTGAACTCGTGTGCCACTTCGTCTTTTGTCAGAGGTCGAATCTTGTTGTGCGTTCGAATGGTTGAAGACTGCCTGTAAAATTGACGACTGAGTGCAGTTGTTTGTGGATGGTGGGTTACAAGCAAGTCTTCGTCGTAGTCGTCATCGTATTTTTTAAACCACACGATCATTTCTTGTTTTATCTTTTGCCAAGACTCCTCGTTGTCGAATATGTGGGTGAGGTAAAATTCAAATGCCTCACCGGTGACGTAGTCGCTGAAGTTCGTAACCATTTCCCGTTCCGACCAAGATGCAGCGGTAGCGTGGAACTCGAACAGGTCGAACCGGTCCTGTACAGGTCCATCGTCCGCTGCTCCGGTGTACTTGGGGATGGGAAGGTCGGTCGATGATTCTATCATGGTGCTGGTCGCTGTGTGCGGCTAGGAGATGATTCCGTAGTCGATGTATGGTCAGGGCGTCTTGTGTAGAACTGCGTCGATGATGAGACACTGATGAAGTGGCTGGGAGGTCTTCATCCTGTCGACTCGTGTGACGCTATGATGACTGGGAGACGTGGCCTGGCTCATACGTTATGTTTATTCCGTTCTGCACTTCTTCCTTCTCTATTTCTACAAACCATCACTTGATACGTCACATATATATATATATCTATATATTGTAGTGACAAAAATACAGGCTTGCTAGAGACGACGAAGAAGACGTTTGTTGTGGCAGAGGCTCGTGCTGCTGCAGCTGCTGCTAAAACCGCTGGCTGCTGTCTCGCTGCTGTTCGGCCCATTAAACGGTTGCATCACCTCGGCGTGGCGTATAACAGTATTCTTACATTTGGTGGAGAGTGAAACTGGAACTCTGTTCCCGGACTCTATCTCAACCCCCTGCCTCGCCAATGCCTGACGACATGACCCAGCCACCTGCAGTCATAATCCTACCTGTCACCTGTTCCGGAATGCCACGACAGCGAGATCCAGTGATTTTCAACGCGACCGACGACCAAGACGTCGAAGACTGGCTGTCCCAGTATGAAGCGGTAAGCGCCCACAATAAGTGGGATGACACAGACAAGCTCACTTACCTTCATTTCTATCTGGCGGGTGTGGCAGAACTGTGGTTTAACAACCACAAAGTGGAAATACCCTCTTGGTGAACCTTCAAGACGCGCTTTGCAGAAGTCTTTGGCCGACCCGCTGTTCGCAAGCTCCGCGCCGAACAGCGCTTGCGCGGCAGCGCACAGCGCTCTGGCGAGACCTTTACCTCGTATATTGAGGATATTCTGGACCTCTGCCGTCGTATCGATTCCCACATGTCTGACACTGACAAAATATGACACATCATGAAAGGTATCGAGGATGATGCCTTCCACATGCTCGTTGCAAAAAAACCCGCAAACCGTCGCCCAGCTTATTGAGCACTGTCAGAGTTTCGACGAGCTGCGGAGAGAGCGCATTTCTGCTCGACGTCCAAACCTCGCCACGAGCTCTACATCTGCGTTAACCATTGGCGCTGTTTCATCCGAACAAAGCACCTTAACGCAGCAAATTCAGCAGTTCGTCCAAGAAGAAGTGGCGCGCCAATTGTCTCTTGTGCCGCACGTTCCGGCCAGTACGCACACACTGACCCCAACGCTCCGCAAGACAATCGAAGAGCAAGTTTCTGATGCCCTGTCTCCTACATACCATCCTTCGCCTATCTTCGCCCCTCTCACTTACGCTGAGGCCGCCAGACGATCGCCGCCGTCGCTACCAAACACCATGGATCTTGCTAGACAGCCCCGTCCCATCTACGCAGTAAGTCCCCCTGTCTGTCCTCAACCACCTCCTGTTCGCCACCCCGCACTACCATCAACCAACTCTTGGTGCACTCCGGACAACAGGCCGATTTGCTATTTCTGCCATCTTCCCGGTCATGTAGCACGCTACTGCTGTCGTCGGGATTATAACCCAACTGCTGGTGAGGCGACTTACGCCTATCGTCCAAAGCCACCACAGTCGCCTCCCCCCCCCCCCCCCCCCCCCCCCCCGTCGGAACAGTCGTCGCCGCGGCTTCGACAGGGATCGGTCGCCATCACCACGGTGCCGTTCAATTTCTCCTAAGCTTCCTCGATCAGCACCCACCCGAACGGAAAACTGACCATCGCAGTTCCCGAGGCAAGAGCTGCGCACATATCCAAACTTTCAAGGCCTCCGTTTCTACCTGCTAATGAAATAACTGTGCATATTGATGGTATACCGGTGCAAGCACTCGTTGATACTGGTGCTGTCGTGTCAGTGCTAAGTGGTGAACTGTGCCGCAAGTTGAAGAAGCTTACACTGCCACTTTCCGATGTCTCTCTCCGCACGGCCACTGCGCATTACATCCAACCTTCTGCTACGTGCACAGCTCGACTGGTCATCCAAAATATTTTGTATGTAGTCGAATTCGTTGTGTTTTCCCCATGTTCACATGATATCGTCTTAGGCTGGGACTTCCTCTGCGCTCATCATGCCGTCATTCACTGTGCACGTGCCGAACTAGAGTTGTCGATGATGTCTGAACTGCCCCTGTGTGAAGCACAGACGTCTGAAAGACCTTTCACGCCTCTATCTTCCCCAGTCACCGTGGATACTCAAATCCCTCCTCTATCTTGTGTTCTTGTGCCAGTCTTCTGCGACGACGCGCCCTCTGTCACCGCCCTCTTTTACCCCTCCGACGCCTTTGGCTCTCGCAAAAGCTTCCTTCTCCCGTTCGCAGTTGTCACCGTAGAAAACTCCAGTAGCTCCATTTATATAACGAACTCGCTTCCTTTCCCAGCCATATTATTCCACGGCGAAGTCATCGGTCACCTTGAGAAAATCGATTCTGTTTCATCCAGTCACCTACCTGATGAGTTGCCATCATACCTTCATCATCATACTTCACCATTATCTCTGATACCTCTGTCAGTCACTTCGTCTTTGGAGGCTTTTTTCCCATCAATTGACCCTAAACTTCCCGCTGCTCAGCGCACTCAACTCCTGGCTCCACTAGATCGCTTCAAGATGTCACTTGACCATAGCCAACCTTCTTTGGGTCGCACATCTGCAATAGTTACGCAATTCGACACCGGTAGCCATGCACCTTTACACCAGCGCCCATATCGAGTTTCTCACACTGAACGCCGTGCCATTGATGATCAGGTGAACGATATGCTTCGACGTGGTGTAATACAACCTTCAAACAGCCCTTGGGCCTCCCCGGTTGTACTGGTGAAAAAGAAGGATGGTAGCATCAGATTTTGGGTTGATTATAGGCGTCTTATTAAGATCACGAGAAAAGATGTTTATCCGCTGCCAAGAATTGATGACGCCCTCGATTGCCTACAAGAAGCAGAGTTCTTTTGTTCTTTAGACCTTCGATCGGGCTACTGGCAGGTTTCTATGAGTGAAGCCGACCGCCCCAAGACTGCGTTTGTAACGCCTGATGGCTTGCATGAATTTAACATGATGCCATTCGGCCTTTGTAATGCGCCTGCCACCTGATGATGATGAGTAGATTTTAGTGGCGCAAGGGCCAATTGATGGCCAAAGAGCGCCATTTCAATTGACTACAGATATGAACAATGATATGGTGCGTGGCTGTAAAGGGGCCTTAAAATTCCTCGCTCTAACGCGGGTTAAAACATGAAAGTAATAAAATCATGACAGTGGCGTGACATATGTGTGGTGATAGCTGATGGCAAAATGTCATGATAATAAAACCATGATGAAGATATAGTCACCGCAGCTACGACCACTCTATAGAGGTCGTGCTACGGATGACCTCGAAATATTGGGTGAAAGTTTTGCACTTCTTTTAAAAATGTAAAAAGTGTTTGCAGTTTAAAAAGCGGATCCCTACCGATGAGCATCCCAGGGTGTAGAGGGAGCTGCTGTCGGTAGGGCAGTAAAAAGAGCTTTTTTCTTAGAGCATCTAGCTCATTGCACTGGACGAGAATGTGGAGAACCGTAAGGGGCTCTCCACATCTCTCACAATATGGTGGATCACCGGTAGACAGAAGAAATGAATGTGTAGAATGTGTGTGTCCAGTCCTAAGCCTTGTTAGTATTACTTCCGTGTGTCGTGATTTTGATAGTGGCGGCCAATAACCTAGTTGCGGCTTAATAGCATGGAGTTTATTATCTGTTTGTTTATCCCAAATGCTCTGCCAATACCCCCTGAGCTTTCGTTTTATAAAAGGTTTTAAGTCAAGTGCAGGGACTGGTGTTGGTGCATTGGCAGTAGTGACATTGGCGCAAGCAGCCAGATTGTCGGCCAAAACGTTCCCTTGTATTTCACGGTGCCCTGGGACCCAGCAGACAACGACATGCTGTTTTGATGTGTAAAGTGTGCACAGAAGTGAGTAGAGTGACACCAGCACTGGGTTCTTGTGTTTTTTAGGAGTTTTCAGGGCTTTGACCACACTTAGAGAATCTGTGTATATTACCGACTTTTGTAATTTTACCTGTTTAATGTGTTTTACGACCGCCAGTATTGCGTAAGCTTCTCCTGTGAAAATGCTTGCATTAGGATGAAGAACGCCGGCCTCAGAAAACGATTGGCCTATTGCTGCATATGACACAGAAGTGTTTGACTTTGACGCATCAGTAAAGAACTCAGGGCATGTGTATTTATGTTGTAGCTCTAAAAAGTATGTATGTATGTGTGCAAGTGGTGCGTGCTTTGTGACATCAACAAAAGAAACATCACAGTCTATAAGCTGCCACTGCCACGGTGGCAGATATGTTGCAGGAGCCATCAAACTGGGTTCAAGAAGAGGCACACCTGTTCCTTCGGCCAGGCTCCTTACACGCAGCGCGTAGGGCTGCCTAAACGAAGGTCGGTTCTCGAACAAGCCAGAACAAGACAAATCATTAATTGTGAAATGGGAAGGATGTTTCTTGTCTGCCTTCACCTTCAAAAAGTACAAAAAGGACAGGGAACATCTTTGTAGGTGGAGCGACCATTCATTCGAATCCACGTACAGGCTCTCCACAGGGCTGGTGCGGAAAGCACCCGTAGAGAGGCGAATACCTAGATGGTGGACAGGGTCAAGAATTTTCAAGGCCGATGGTGTTGCCGACTGATAGATTATAGCACCGTAATCTAGGCGTGTGCGTACGAGGCTTTTATATAAGTTAATTAAACATTTTTTGTCACTACCCCATGTAGTGTGTGACAACACTTTCAAAATGTTCATTGTTTTTAAGCACCTGTCCCTTAAATACTTGATGTGTGGGATGAAACTTAGCTTAGTGTCTAATATGAGACCGAGAAACTTGTGCTCGGTCTTCACTGACAGAGGTTGACCATGCAGGTCAATGTCGGGGTCAGGATGGAGGCCCCTCTTTCGGCTGAACAAGACACAAGTACTCTTTTGCGCGTTGAGTATAAAACCATTCTCGTTTGCCCATTGAGATACCTTGTTCAACCCTAGTTGAACTTGACGTTGGCACATTGAGATGTTGCAAGATTTGTAACCAATCTGCACATCATCGACATATATGCAGTAAAAAATATTTCGTGGGAGAGACAGGTGCAAGGAATTCATTTTAGCTATGAAAAGTGTACAGCTCAATACACCTCCTTGTGGCACTCCTGTTTCTTGGACAAATGCTCGAGATAAGACAGTGCCAACTTGGACACGGAATGTACGGTTGGACAGGTAGCTTTCGATAACTGTCAGCATTCTACCCCGCACACCTAAATGTGACAGGTCTCGCAATATGCCGAAGCGCCATGCAGTGTCATATGCCTTTTCCATATCGAGAAACACAGAAAGAAAAAATTGCTTATGAACAAAAGCGTCGCGAATTTGTGCCTCGATACGGACAAGGTGGTCAGTGGTGGACCGAGCCTCTCGAAACCCACACTGGTATGGGTCAAGTAGGCCACTAATTTCAAGGAAGTACATCAGGCGCCTGTTAATCATTTTTTCAAAGACTTTGCAAATACAGCTGGTTAATGCTATGGGCCTGTAGCTGGAAACTGAGGCCGGGTCCTTGCCTTGTTTTAGAATTGGGATAATAATAGCTTCCTTCCAGGCTGAGGGTAGCTCGCCAGAAGACCATATTGCATTATAGAGAGAGAGGAGAGCTTTCTGGGTTTCAGTGGGCAGGTGTTTCAACATTTCATATGCCACACGGTCCGGGCCTGGGGCAGATTTATTGCAGCAGGCAAGTGAGGCCTGCAGTTCAGCAAAACAGAAAGGTTCGTTGTATGCCTCATGTGTTCTGGGCTTGCGCTCTAATCTCTGTTTTTCTATTCCGGTTTTGTATCGTCGGAACGCTTCGCTATAGTGTGTTGAGCTGGAGACCTGTTCAAAGTGCGCTCCGAGAGTGTTTGCCTGGTCTTCCAAACTCTCCCCTTGTGTGTTCACTAGAGGAAGCGAATGTGCTTCTCGTCCTGCCACCTTACTAACCATGCTCCAGACTCTCGACTCATCTGTGTATGAGTTAATGCCCGATACGAATTTGTGCCAACTTTCTCTTCTCGCCTGTCGGCGCGTCCTCCTTGCTTGCGACTTGACGTTCTTAAAGTTTACAAGATTCTCGGCTGTGGGCGAGTCTCTAAGCAACCTCCATGCCTTATTTTGTTTTTTTCGAGCATCACGGCACTCATTATTCCACCATGGGACTCGTCGTTTGCTTGACGGTCCACATGTTTGGGGAATACATTTTGCTGCTGCATCAACCAAGAAAGCTGTAAAGTAGCATACAGCATCCTCTATGCTCAATGCCGCCATGTCACTCCAAGATAATAAAGTCATTTTTTGAAACTTTACCCAATCAGCTTTATCGGTGAGCCATTTGGGAACTTGTGCAGGACATGTATTTGTTATTGATGAGCTGATAATGATAGGAAAATGATCACTACCATATGGATCATTGATAACTTCCCATTTAAGTAGAGGCAGGAGTGATGGGGATATTATGCTGAGGTCTATTGCTGAGTACGTATTGTTAGCGATGTTGTAATATGTTGGCTCTTTCCGATTCAGCAGGCACGCACTGGAAGAAAACAGTACCTGTTCAATCAGGCGACCTCGAGCATCGCAGCGAGAGTCACCCCACAGATTGCTATGTGCATTGAAATCTCCCAGGAGAATATAAGGTTCTGGAAGTTCCTCTATGAGGGACTCGAATTCATGCTTTTCAAGACGGTGTTGCGGAGGTATGTAGAGAGAGCAGATGGTGACGAGCTTATTCAAAAGAACTGCTCGAACAGCCACCGCCTCAAGGGATGTTTGTAGTGGTAGGTGTGTGCATGCAATCCCTTGATTGACTATAATGGCAACACCACCGGATGGCACTATGGCATCATTCCGGTCTTTCCGAAAGATAACGTAATGACGTAAAAAGTTGGTGTGTTTAGGTTTCAGGTGTGTCTCTTGTACGCACAGCACCTTAGGTGTATGTTTGTGTAAAAGTTCATGGATATCGTCGAGGTTTCTCAACAGTCCTCTGACGTTCCACTGTAGTATTTGTGTCATTTTAATGTAGTGTGGTGCTGTGTGTACAGAGGTGTTGCGTTAGTTTACAGGGCCTTTTGAGGGCCCCGTGATTCGAGGTTTTTCTTTTTTGGCGCGCTCTAAGGAGTTGCGCCTATCCTTCGGCGTCTGAGGCGCCGGAGGAGTGGGACTTGTATCCATCACCTCTTGTGAGGTGGTGGATGGTGCCTGCTGGGCAGGCACATTCACTGAACTTTTGGACCTAACTGCGCCTGCAGTGGTCCCAGGTTCGGCAGACACCGGGGTCTGCCGGCCCTGTTTGTCAGGTGGCGGAGCAGTACAGGCTGCTCCAGCCGGGGGCGCTGGCGGCACGACCGCGGCCACACACTGTGTGACATTCGCGGGTGCCGAGGCATGTGGCGCGGCGCCCCGGCGCGTCACATCTGCAAAGGAGGGATAAGATGGGTTGTGTATTGCGAAACGTTGGCGTGCTTCTTGGAATGTGAGATTGAATTTAACCTTGAGTTCTACTATTTGTTTTTCTTTTTTCCATGCGGGGCATGATCGTGAGTAGGCAGCGTGATCTCCTTCACAGTTCGAACAATGAGATGTTTCTGAGGTGCAGTTGTCTGATATGTGTTGAATGGATGCGCACTTTGCGCAAGTGGCACGCCCTCTGCAACTCTGCGATCCATGACCAAAACGTTGGCACTTGAAACATCGACGAGGGTTGGGAATGTATGGTCTTACACGAAGCTTACAATAGCCGGTTTCGATTGATTCTGGTAGGTCACTTGTTCCGAAGGTAATTATAATGTGTTTTGTAGGGGTAAGTTTGTTGTTGCGCCTTATTGTTATTCGTTGGACTTTGACCACGTTCTGGTCCTGCCAACCTTCGAGCAGCTCACTTTCAGAAAGTTCAGTAAGGTCATCATCAGAAACTACGCCATGGACAGTGTTCATGGACCTGTGTGGGCCCACCGAAACAGGGGTTTCCCCAAAGGCTACTAGCTTAGACAGCTTTTCGTACTGGGCTTTGTCACGTACCTCCAAAAGAAGATCGCCACTTCCCATCTTTGTCACTTTATAACCTGGGCCTATTGCTTCTGTGAGAGTTTTGGAAACGAGGAAAGGTGAAATGGCTCGGACTGTCTTGTTTTCGTTTTGACTGTGAATTACATGGTACTTTGGGAATGTCGGCTTTGGTGTGTTTAGCAGGAAAGTATCTTCGGTGCGCCACCTCTTTAGGGAGCGATCAGGAAGGAGGGGAAAAGCTTTTGCCATAAAAATACTATAAAGTTCGGCGGCGATGGTGGCCACCCACCACCGAGCCCAACAAGGGGACGCTACAAGGTTGACTAGTGAACACTTGGAGACGCCAGCCATGCATCGCCGCTATAACCGAATATAACTACCCAAGGTTGGGTAACTACACAGGGTTAACCCTCGCCGCCAGGAAATTCGGAAGTAAACGGAAAAGAGAAGATGACAGGACAGATAAAAAGAGAGAGATACAGACGAAGATGTAGGAAGAGAGAGATAGGAAAAGGCGACTGCCGATTTCCCCTGGATGGGTCAGCCCAGGGGTGCCGTCTACGTGAAGCCGGGGCCAAAGGGGTGTGTTGCCTCTGCCGGGGGGCCTTAAAGGTCCAATCACCCAGCGTCGGCTCAACCCCCAGGATCCCCTTTTCCCCGGACACGGCAAAGCCACGCACGGCTAGGCGTGGGAGGGAGTCAAAACTCCCCCGTTAGCTCGGGTCCGTGGTGTCGCTACACACCAAACGCCTACTTGCGCAGGCGCCCCTGCGGGGTGCGCCTGCCACCTTCGAGCATCTCATAGAAAACATCCTTAGAGGCTTTAAATGGAACACATGCCTTTGCTATTTGGATGACGTCGTCGTTTTCTCGAAGGACTTCGACTCCCACCTCAGCCGTTTCGCAAGCGTCCTGACTAGTCTTTCGGACGCTGGACTGCAGTTGAATTTGAAGAAATGCCACTTCGCTGCCCGCCAGCTTACCATCTTAGGGCATGTTGTTAGCAAGCATGGTGTTCGTCTTGATCCAGCCAAGCTTAGCGCTGTCGCCGACTTTCCCAGGCCAGCTACACTAAAAGAACTCCGCAACTTCATCGGCCTCCGCTCATACTTTCGCCGTTTCGTGCGCCATTTCGCCACCATAATCGCACCCCTGACGCAGCTACTTGCCGACAACCAAGACATCTCGGCGTGGTCCCCAGCATGCGATGAAGCATTCGTCTCGTTACGGCATCTTCTGCCATCACCACCTATCTTACGCCACTTTGATCCAGACGCTCCAACCGAAATCCATACGGACGCTATTCTTGCTCAGCGTAAATCTGGCTTCGATGAGTATGTTGTATTTTACGCTAGTCGCACCCTTACTAAAGCGGAAAAGAACTATTCAGTCACCGAGAAAGAATGCCTTGCCATTGTTTGGGCAATCACGAAATTCCGACCTTACGTATATGGCCGCCCATTTGACGTCGTGACTGATCACCACGCATTGTGTTGGTTGTCGTCATTAATAGACCCATCTGGTCGCCTAGCTCGCTGGGCACTATGTCTCCAAGATTACAACATTCGTGTAATTTATCGGTCAGGCCGCAAGCATTCGGACGCCGACGCTCTTTCTCGCTCGCCACTTCCATACGATTATGTTACAACGTCTGTTTCCCGCTGCGAATGTTCTTCACTTGAACATGTCGACATGTCCTCTGAGCAACACCAGGATCCATGGATAGCGTCTCTCTTAGAGTACCTGTCTCAGACGTCTCCAAGTACTGACAACCGTTTACTTCGATGAACTGCTCGCCATTTTACCATCCGCGACGGTCTTCTGTACCGGCGAAACTACCTACCTGATGGTCGCAAATGGTTGCTGGTGATACCTCGCCACTTACGTTCTGACGTCTGTGCCTCTTTCCACGCGGATCCGCAATGCGCCCACGCAAGTGTAGTGAAGACGTATGCTCGCTTACGAACACGCAGGTGTAGTGAAGACGTATGCTCACCTACGAGTTCGATATTACTGGCGCGGAATGTACCGCTTTGTTAGGCAGTACGTCCGTTCATGTACCTTGTGCCAACGCCGGAAAAGCTCCCTCGCACAACCACACGACCACTCCAGCCACTGCTGTGTCCTTCTCGGCCTTTCGGCCGCATCAGAATCAACTTGTACAGTCCCCTACCATACACACCAAATGGAAACCGCTGGGTCATCATAGCCGTGGACCACCTTACGCGTTACGCCCACATTTTGGCGCTTCCCGAGGCCACTGCGCTTGAAGTCTGCTTGTTCATTCTGCACAACCTCGTCCTTCGACATGGTGCACCCAGTGAGCTTTTTAGTGACCGTGGGCGTTCCTTCTTGTCGGAAGCTGTAGAAGCCCTCCTACGCGAATGCAACATCGCGCATCGAACAACCACCGCATATCACCCCCAAACCAACGGGATAACCGAGCAATTTAATCGCACGCTGGGCGACATGCTCTCCATGTATGTTTCCGATGACCATACGAACTGGGACCGCGCACTGCCGTTCGTTACGCTTACAACAGCGCAATTCAATCTACAACTGCATTCTACCCTTTTTTTGTTCTTTATGGTCGGGAACCTTCATCGTTCTTGGACACTATTCTTCTGAACCGCCCAGACCCTTCAGAATCGAGGACTTTGGCCGAAGCCGCCACATATGCCGATGAATGTCGGCAGCTCGCACGTGCACTTACTACGCACGATCAGGCTCGCCAGAAGGACTCCCATGACCAACGCTCATCTCCATCGTCATACGCGCCTGGAACAATCGTGTGGCTCCGCGTGCCATCGTCTGCCCCAGGCCTTTGCTCAAAGTTCACACCCAAGTATGACGGTCCGTACAGGATCTTGCGCCAGACATCACCAGTCAACTACATGGTTGAACCTATTCAGCCACCTACAGATCAACGGCGCCGCAGGCGTGAAACTGTGCACGTCGGCCGTCTAAAACTTCACTACGACCCACCAGTCGTGTCTGTGCCATAGGTCGCCAGGATGGCTCCTTTTGTACCGGGAGTCAATGTAGTGACAAAAATACAGGCTCGCTAGAGACGAAGAAGAAGACGTTTGTTGTGGCAGAGGCTCGTGCTGTTCGGCCCATTAAACGGTTGCATCACCCCGGCGTGGCGTCTAACAGTATTATTATAATATATATATATTGTAGTGAAGGAAAGACGACGACGAAAGAAACGAGCGAGCAAGCAAGCACTGGTGTCAGTAGCAGCACGAGACTCGAGCTCGCCCTTGCCAGAATTTTGGCTACTTGACGCCCGTCACTCTTCGATGCTCTACGTTTAATGTTTGTCGAGCTTTCCTGACGTCCAGCATAAACCATGTCGCAATATATATACACATATATCCGGAACATGACGTCGTTGGCAAAATTAGCCGAGTGTCCATATAATTAATATCGCAATAAAACTTGTGTGACGACAAATTGATACTTCATCTCTGAAAGCTGTGGTTCGGGAGCCAGATAATATGGTGGCTGTGTACGGATGTGGATCATAGCAGGAAGAGAACTTGTTTGTTTTGTCCATTTGCAAAAAAAGCTTGTTCAACACACAGCTGGTTGCGACTCATTCGTCTTCGAGCGCCAACGTATTACCTGTTGTATGCATGTTGGCTGTCATTTTGTCTGTTTCCAGAATGTGAATAGTTGTGAGTACCAGTAGTGAGTGTTGGACAAGGAGATTGCTCATGGGTCTCTCAAAGAGAAGTTCAAAGGGTGACTTTCTTGTGGAACATTGGGGTGTTGAACGAGAAAGCTAACAGGAACAAACAGAGCTCATTGGTTCAATCCAAATGGCTGACATGGCTCGTGAGTATGGACTTCTTCAGGGTGCGCATGAACCGTTTGGCTTCTCCATTAGCCTCTAGCCACCGAGGAGTGATGTGATCATGCTTAAAACCAAGCTCGCTAGCAAAACTCTGCAAAGCTTTAACTTTGAAGCGGTGAGTCATTGTCTGACTTCACAATTTCTGGACAGCTAAATTGAGCAAAGACACTCCTCAGTAGCTTGATGACCGTAGGTGCTGCAAGCGTGCGTATGATGCCGATGACTAGGCACTTGGAGAAATCATGCACAACTGCCATGGAGTACTTGACATCAGGGAAAGGGCCAGAAATCTGCAGACATTTCTGTTCATGGGCTTCGAGGCAGTTCCGGGATTGGCAAAAGATCTCGCTGGTGAACCGGTGTGTTAGCTCGGCATGCAAGGCAGGTTTTTACTGACGGGCCCAACAGAAAGTCTATCCCTAGGAACCATACCCTCCCATGCAAGTGCTATTTTGTCTTGACGATGCCTTGGTGGCCTCTATGTGCAAGGTGCACAGCTCTTGCGTGAAGCTGTGCTTGCAGTACTATACGAGTGGCTCTTATAACAAAGCCTTCCTTAAAGGCTGCAAATCCTGTTGCAACCTGATGGAAAGGCTGTAGAGTTGTGGTCTTTCAGTCCTTGCAATGCTAGGGTCGCTTGAAAGCTTGCTTCAGAGATGTGAGCACAACGTCAGCCAACGTCATCACTCTAGTTACCTCTTCTATGATCAAAGCACGAGGAAGACTATGAAACACAACAAAATTAACATATTTTTGGAGACAGACTCCATGCGCTGTAACTTTTCCAAGGGATTTACTGGGTGTTGAGAGAAATAGTCACATGGTTTGCTTGGATCACTCATATGTTGGACTTCAAAGGTGTATCGTTGAATACGGAGTGCCGAACGCTCTAGCCATCCTGATGGCAGAGAGCGGGGGGTTGCCGAGAAGGATGACCTATGGCTTGTGGTCTGTCAATGGAAGAAACGTTTCTCATACAGGTACATGTGAAAATGCTCGATTTCCTATATAACTGCTGGAATTTCTCTTTCCATTTGAGAGTAACGAGCTTCCACAGGAGATAGGGCACGACTCCCGTATGCCACAACTATGGTTTCACTTCTGGATGTCTGTGTGTGAATAGCACTAAGGCCTTGAGGGGCAGCATCCATAATGAGCGTGATGTACTTTCGTTGGTCAAAATAACTGAGAGCTGTAGCTTCAGAAAGCTTTTTCTTCAGGTCGTACAGCGCGTTTTGCTCTTCATCTGCCCAGCACCAATCCACATCTTTGGCGGCAAGTTTTTTGAGCAGTTGGGTAAGGTGGGCAAGGTTTGGCATGAACCAACCGCAGTAGTTTACAAGATCAAGGAGACTCTTCCCTTCACTGGCACTCATTGGTGGTGATGCATTAAGGACTGCAGATACCTTGGCAGGGTCTGGTTGCATGGCTTTGCTTGAAAACATGTGCCCGAAATAGGTGAGTTCTTCTTGGTAGAACTTGCACTTTTTGTAATTCAGTGCGAGACCACTTGCGAGTACGCATTCTATGTGGCCCGCAAAGCTTCATCATGCACTCTGTCTTTCCATATATCAGGATGTCATCACCATATTGAGTGCATTGGGAATGTTGGCTATAACCTGTCGTATGGTGTCCTGAAAGACATCAGCTGCAGAGTTGATTCCGAAGTTGAGTCTCTTGTATCTGAACAATCCAGCTTATGTAGAAAAAGTGGTGATCACATGAGACGGTGCATCAAGTTCGAGCTAGTGGTATCCGTCTTTCAGATCAAGCTTGCAGAATATGACAGAGCCCTTTAAAGCAACAGAGATGTCATCCGCTGTTGATGTTACATGTCTCTCACGTTTGGTGGCTTCACTGGCACAGCGCAAGTCGACATCATGTCGATTACCACAAACACTTGAACACTGTAGTTTCAATAGCACGACAGATTAAGGCCGATTGAGCCAAGAACGCACACAGCTTTACCTGACAATACCTAGCCGCCATCATCTTCACTTCCCGCCTGTACTAGGTTTCCTTACCACATTTCAACACACGCTATGTATAGACACTACACTTTTGCCGCTAGAGCCTCTTCCTGGGCCACGGCAACAGTTAGCTGCTTCTTTGTGAACGATCAGTTCTGCAGGTGCTCGTCTCGGAGGCCGCACACGATACGATCCCAGAGCATTTCTTCGATGTTGAAGAAATTGCACTGCTGAGCCAGGTGCCAGAGCTCGGCAATGTAAGACGACACTGTCTCCTCTGGTGCATGGTTTCGCTTGTAAAATATATTTCTGCGGACCATTTCCGATGGCTGCAGTGACAAATGAGCCTTGAACACCTCGAACAACTTGGCAAGTGCTGTGAACTCCAGCATCACCAGGGCCATGAGTGATTCCAGTAACTCAAATATGTTCACACCGCACACACTGAAGAACACCGCCCAACGATGCTTTTCTCCCGCCAATGCGTTTGCATGAAGGAAGACCTGTAGTTTGCTAAGTATAAATCCCACTTGGCCAGCATGAATGTATCAAAAGGCTCGATCAGGTCTAGCATGCAAGTCATTGTCACAATAAATTTATGCGATGTTTAACATACACACTTGACGATACAGTCCCTTCCTAGTCGCCACTACTGCTCACACCATTGCTAGATGAAACACCAGGCGATGAACTCGGAGAGCTGGAAGGTTCTTTAAAACTGGTTTATTGTGACAGTCGCACAGTAGGCAGCAGGAATGGGTTGCAGCATCCAACATGGCTACTTCGCTCCAGACAGGAGTCGCTACACAACAATTAGTCAATAACTAATTACGAAACTTAGGTACATCAATCTACACAACATATTCATTGCCTGGATTTAACAATATTTAACAGAACATTTACAGTTTTGTTTCAGTAGATGGAAATGAATGAGCTCTCTTCCAGTAACATCAGGTGCACCATAGAGTGAAGCAATGCACCAACTAGCCTAACAACAAGTGTTATTAGAGTGCCATAGGGCAGTGTTTTGGTGCCACTGTCATTTTTACTTTATGTAAATGACATTGAAAACACAGTCAGAGGTGGAACAGGGTACATGGGTTCGAGAGCCGTCCTGGGAGCAGGCGAAAGCGCTTTTGTAGCAGGTTTGGAGCAACCAGAAAAATGTTTTGGAGCAGGCTCCGATCGGCCAGAAGGACGTTTTAAAGCAGGCTTGGAGCAGCAAGAAAGGCCTTTTCGAGCAAAGTTTAGAACAGTAACGATGAATTCCACTTGTCGAGCGGGAGCAAGTTTTCTTGCTCCCCGGTCGAAAATCTGCATCCTGCTGGTAGGTTCTGAGCAACTTTGCATTTACCACTGGCAGACTCCAAGGAACCCACTCTACAACGGAGTGTTCCGCGTGCTCAGTTTTGCTAAGTCAGATTTCGCCGGAACTGTGAGAACGCGTTGCCATCATTTCTGGTACAGTCGGGCAGCTAGGTTGTCTTCAGCGGGAATTCTTTTATTCTTTTTTGAGACTGTGTCTAGCCTCTTTGTGCACTTCTATACATTCCTAAAATGGCATCGTTTGAATCTGCTGGACGTGCTGCTGCTGGTTTGCTTCCGGCTTAAAGCGACAGCGATACCACTAGTTCTGCTAGCAGTAGTAGCAGCAAAAATGATGAATGGTGCATTCTGTACGAAAAGATATATAAGGTGCAATGACGATAAAGCGGGGCTCAGGCATGGGCGTGCACTCGGCCCCGCTATGTAGAGAAGAAAGACAAAGATCAGAATAAGAACAGCCAGCCTACTGAACAGGTGTTGTCTCTTACTTCTTCCTATTACAACGGTGCAGTCGACAAAGAAGTCTTCCGTCCCGGCTTCGTCATCCAGGGCACCTGCCTACGCCCAGCCGCGGTAAGCCCAGCTTGAGGATGGCGTCCAGGCCTTTTCGGCAGCTGTTGACCTGCCGACACTGCCACCACCATTCGGGGACAGCGTCAAGGCCTCCTTGGCGGCTCCAGTCCACTTTACCAGTACCAGTTCACGACAAGGGATGCCGTCCAGGCATTCTGAGCCATGTATTCTGTCGTGAGCACCTGGACCACCACCTATTGCGCGAACCCCACCATGGTTTATCGGCTCCCTCAACCGACAGCGGCACAAGATGACTGCCGCGGCAAGTATCAATGGCATTACCAGCGGACGGCGCCCAGGCTGCCATTATAGTTCTGAGAAACCTGTCCAGCAATGCGATACTTCACACTAACCATGCGCACGGGCTCCTCTTGCCTAGGGATGGTGTACATGCCTCTTCGATACCTGGCAACATGTTGGCGCTTCAAGCACTGTCCATGGACAACGTCCAAGCCTCCTCGGCAGCTCAACACCGCTTCATTGATGTCACAGTGCAAATTCACGACACATCACGTGTTCCGCTTGCCCGGGAATGTCGTTGGCACTTGCATAGGTATGGATTCCGTGTCCCCAATTATACCCAACGCTGCATTTCCAAGGGACGCCATCCACGTGTCCTTGGCCGGCCCTGTCTTTTCAACTGGATCAACCGACAGCAACGCGGAGCTGGAGCATACCACTGTGCTGCAACTCCGCGTCAGCACTAAAGACCTAACAGCGTCGTGCTCCACGCTCTCACCTGCCGCCTTGTCCAAATTGTGCGTCATCGATGCCATGTTGGGTGTAGCCGCTTCGACCGACTTTCAGGCCAGCTGACCTGAGAACTGCTGTGGGCTCTAGCGTTCTCTCATAGAGCTGTCGGAGCAACTAGGCTGCTTGGCGCGAGTACACTTCGGATTATTGCCCGCCATCGCTGGCTCCGTGCGTTTTACCATTGTTTCGCGGCATCCAGGATGAGGTCTTTGGGTGGCTCGAGACCGTCGATGCACTCGGCACCCTTCATGCCTGGCCGAAATATCGGAAGTGGGCAGTTGCCATCAATAGCCTTCGCGATGCCGCCAAGGCCTGGCATGCCTATGAGGGCGTCAAGCAGTGATCCTGGTCGGAATGGTCCTCTAAGTTGACCAGTCTGTTCCGCCCACTTTCTACAAACAGCGACTATCCCCTCGCTAACTCAATGTCAACTGTGGACACTAGCTGTGAGACAGTAGAACTCGGGCCTCTACCACACTTCCCTCCCTCGATAACACGGATTGGGACTATCCTGGCACTACAGCTGTGCCCTGCATCAGCGTTCTCTTTCTCAGATACAGAGTTCCTGAAGGGCACTGCCATGATGGTACGTCTGTGTCCAGCAGCTACCTTCCGGTAAGCTTCGTGGAACACCCCGCGACGGACATCGAAAAAGACCGCAAGCTGGGTATCGCAGCCGAGGACCCGAACTCCTCTTTGCGGCTCACTTCATAACAGACACGGACTGAAAATGCTTCCAGGTCACAACAGCTGGTGAGCCTGCTTCCAAACTGACCTGCGCGAGGGTGCTTGAACAAATAGGCCGACAGTGTGACAGCATTAGCGCCCTCACAAGCAGCTGGACAGTCACCGCAGTGATTGGCCGAGCATGCAGATGCTCTCCACATGCAAAGTACCATTCTACCTGATGAGAATGTCGTCCGCAACAAGGTCGCCACAACCATGACTCCATATTCAACAATCCCCGCATCTCGCAGACGAGCTGCACAATTCGTTTGCAGTCCCCCTGAACGTCTCATTGAAAGGTGCTGCAAATAGTAGCACGGCTGCTGACATCGAATATACGTTATGTGCATTCAATGCCAAAGTGGTGGCCATTGCGGACGCAGCCGGGCGGCGCCCGGGCGTTGCCATGTTTCATCAGGTGACCATAAACTGGCCTTCTCCCATCCAGTTGGCCAAGCGAATGCATTGGGCCAGCGAACCAGCCATGGCCGTAAGTGCTGGTAGCTGGGTTTAGAAGCAAACATGGCAGCACCAATGCAGACGCAACCACCCATTTCGACCCAAACTCACGCTGGCAATTCGCCAACTGTTGTCACAGTAATAAATGAATTGTGGTATCAGCTACCGCTTTGTGTCAGCTCACACTGGGGAAAAACATCAGGTATGTACTGCTTTTATGAAGATTAGCTGTGTTTATTTAGCCAAGCCTGTTAAGCCTCGTCTCCGAGAATTTGAAAACGAATCTGGAAAACACTGCAAAATACGGATGAATGCATTGCTCTCGTATGTTCAGCACGTAAATATAAAGCAAATAAACGTCTGCATTTCGAAGTTACGGGCCACACAGCGCAGGACAACGACATAATAAGATAAAGACGGAATGAAACTGCACCCATAGGCGCCGCCATGTTGACTTTCCCTACCATGGCCCGTAGAGCTTGCTAATATTAACTACTGGTGCTGCCATTGTTCAGCAACCATAGGAATGAGGGGTAGTACACGGATTTCCCTAGTCTTCGTACTTGCGGGCAGCATATCGCACTCGTGGCTTTGTTTATAGCTTTGTTTCGGTTTTATTTCGAAAAAAAAAAAAAAAAACGAAACCTTTCAAACTTCGTGACTCAATTTAAAGTGGTAAGCCTAAAAGATTAAGGTGGTGAAGCGCAACTGCTGAACATTTGCCGATTGTTGTTTCATGACAAAGCAGCTTCAAGCCACTCAAACCCAAAAGAACGTAAAATACGAAAACTAGGCAAATCTGTGTACTACCCATAATTCTCATGCTCGCTGAAGCGCCACGCATTGCAGCTTCCATAGACACTAGCGTCATAGTTTCCTATAGTGTATATATAGGAAACTATGCCATAACGGTCTTTCTGCTGTGGCCTTCTGCAGCACTGCTGAACATTAGCGTAGCGTCGTCTTCTGAGCGCTCACACAGCTTCTGCTTCGCTTTTACTCACGTGTGTGCAGACGCTACGGGGGCGCCGAGCAGACGACTCGAAGCGGTTGATGAGCAGTGCTGCGGAAAGCCAGGGCAGTCTTTCAGGCATGGTTTTCCACAATGTTGTGGCGCCATCTAGATTTGAATGAGCAAACCAACTGCGGGAAATAGTCTATAACCGTTTTGATGAAGCCAAAAAAAAAAAAAAAAAGTCACGTTTTCGGACACGGTGCTTGATGGCTTTTGCACTTTGCGGCTAAATTCTGGTGCTGCGGCGCTATACAGCACTGACAGGCGAGTTTGGTGGAGCAGGGGTGATTTTGCCCAGGTAAGCAAGTTTGGCGCACAATGGCGCAGCTGTTCCTCCACTGCACAGTACTACCAGGAACTTGAATGAGACTGTCAGCTGATGTTTGTGTGCCCTTTTGTTGAGTTATGTGCTCTAAAGATCTATAGAACCTGAACTTAAATGTTAGCATATTAAAGTGGCGTAATGAAAATGATATGGCACTCAATGCACAAAAAACTGTTTATCTTTGCGTAAGTAATTCAAGAACATTTCTCCATTTTACTTATAAACTCGGCTCATCATTACCACAATAGGTAAACTACAAATATATAGGTGCAACAATAACTAGTACCAGTCTTGGAACTTACACATAAGCTTAGAAATTCCCCTTATAACATTAAACTACTTACAGTAGACTCCTATCAAACGAAACTATCTTAAATAATATTGCTGCTTAAATGTAACAACTGCCCCTAATATGTTTGGTTTTGTACTTGAATAGTATACCCCTATTTATCCCTCAGTAAACGTAACTCCTCTTAAAAGAAACTCATTTTCCTGGTCCCTCCAGGTTTTGTTTAAAAGGAGTCCACTCTAGTTACTTTACTTACAAAGACCAAAGTGTCCTAGTACTCTTGCGTTGTAGGGACCCCTTTACTAAAAGTAACATTGCAGCACCACAAGGAAAGGCTCATAGGCTTGCTTATTCTAAATTTAAAATTACAGAATTACTGAGGGAACTCGGATGACATTGAAAAAAGAAACAGCGCTGGAACAGGACGGAGACGAAAAGATACAAACACAGCACTGACTAACAACTATGTTTTATTGTGTTTCCACGTGAATATACATAGGAAAATACAATCAGTGATCGTATCAAGAAACAATTTATCGCTGAAGCATGCAGATTCACACTTTTTCAGAGATACTTCATTTCACTGTTCCGAGCCGATAGTGAAGCTGCACTGGCACAACGTTCTCCGCTTTCCTGGATGCAAAAGGCCTTAAAAATTTCCCATTTACGTTGCTTTACGTTAGTGCCTAAAATATGGCTACCTTTAAAAATTGGTTCACAATCACATTATTTTGCAGTTGTCTGCAAGGTAGCTACTTATGGACCCTTCCAGCGAGTATTAATGTTCTCGTGATCTTTCATTTATGCATCGGCCCGATGTAACATTTTCTGCAAGTGAGGGAAATCTTATACACCGTTGCCTCGCATTTAACGAAATGTTGCACGCCTCTCTTTTTGCAATGGGGTTCTGCCTGATCACCATTAGTCTTCTTGCAAAGGTTAGAAAACTTGCAACGTGCGCTTGCTCTATCCTCGACCGGTCATTGGAGCTTATTTGATACTTATTTCAAATCTACCAAAAATAAGAGAGGTTACCTGCTCGGGCGGGGGCACTTGCTCGGCATTTTACGGTAATCTTAATCAATCATTTTGCTTGCACAAAGACTTAACAAAGCCACCACATGACTCGTTAGATAGTCCGTAACAGTGAGAAGTCCTCGGGGCAGCGCCGCTCAATACTCATCAATGTGCGATTTGCTAACAACAAGAGGTGGCCTGGGAAGGAATAAGATGCGCACGCCGGGACAACTTGTTAGACCTTTCTTTTGTCGAGTGATGTCAACACTGGTTGTTCTAACGGAGTTTATGATGCGTGAGAGCAATTGTTTAGGGGCTGACTGTGTGGCTCAGTTTTACATGTGCTGGTGTGCCACTGCGTTATGTCAATTTTGCAAGCGAGATAACACGCAACGAGTGCTGGGACTGCACGAGCAGCAGTTGCACCACATTGCCAAAACTCTCAACGTCTGCATTTAGCCTTAGCTTTACGTTAGGCATATCGAAGAATGTTGCGCAGCGAGATTGAGAGGCATCTACCCTCATCATAAAATATCAAAACTTTGCACGGCTGAATTTTAATTTGCGTGAAGACGTTTACGTTGCACAGTGCCAATAGCTGCTGCCTCTTGGCCGCGGTGTCTATATCACAGTACGTGGACTGACCCGTGAATAATAAAAATCCCTTTTCCATGCGTTATTGCCAGTTCTCAAATAAATAATACAGACTATCAATGACATGCTATACTTGGAACAATGGAGGCGAGGCGCAAGATGCGGCACTGAAACTTTTGTTAGATTGAATATAATGACAAAAATTGCATCGCTGAAATGCACTGAGGGACATCGAGTGCATTATGAAAAAGCTCTAGATCAAGAATATTTCTAGGCCTTAAATGGTTCAATGCAGTGTAAACAGGTGGACCAGTAAAATTTGGCGCAGTTGGAGCAAGCTGTTTTCGAATGTGCAGCAAGACAAACAAGACACACTAGACCACATGCACTGAAATTGATTTCCGCTAAAACTACGTAATTTCAAAAGAGGTTTCTTTCCCAAAACAACAGTCGAATATCAATAATTCGAACTCGAAGGGGCCCGAAAATTAGTTCGAACTAAAATAAGTTTGAATTAATGACAGCTAATAAACGAAGGGCTCTCCATGCAGTGGCGCATGTGCATTGAGCTTACACACGAAGGGGAAGTTTCAGAAGACTTGCATTTAATCACAAATCACAGGACATTTGTCATTAATTGAAGTAATCAGTGATGTGCGTCTGCACACGTTTGTCTAACAGCGAGTCAATCAATTTCGCACGCAGCCTGCAAAGCATTCCTACTTAGTCTTCAGCATTCTCCTGGCAAGAGAAGTTGCGAGCGGAAATGTCCAGCGCCGACACTTTTTAAAGACGGTGGTGGTAGTGGTTACAAGAGGAGAAAGGCATTTAATTTCTGCAGCCAGGTAGGGAGCATGGCGCAGTGGGCAACAATGACAGTGTATCGGAGCCTCCCGCTCTCCCCGCTACGCCGCCGCAGCATGGCTAGTACGTGACGGGAAAGGAGGAGCGTCTCCACGCAGAGAGAAGCAGATCGGCATTTGAGAGAAAACCAACACACACTACGCGGCAGCTTTTTTTTTTTTTCTCTCTCTTTGAGTGCGTCGTTGAAAGGAGAAGGGTTACGTGGCAGAGACGGGAAAGGGAGAAGCCTTGCCCCGGCGCGTGAGAGACCCCCCCCCTCAAGGCGCAGAGCCGTGCTCCCGCAAAGGGGCAAAGGCTGCAGAACACGGAGGAAGGAAGATAGGAGAGGGCATGCCCAGCCGGCACGTGGCGTAAAAATAGTGGCAGAAATGACATCATGGCAGCCATATTCACTGGGCACAATGGCGGCGTTGCTATGGTGACGTGTTGCGCAGTGGAGCTGGTCTAGCAGTGAGCGGCCGCGGCGGGCGGCGGCATGTGTGCCTCCCCAGGTCTCGTGTTGAGCAGTGGCGGACAATATCGGTGCTCTGCGCCGCATTATTGGTTACGCAGTGTTCTCCTGGCAGTTACTGTACTCTTAACGTTTACAAATCCCTTTGTCCATCATGGGGTTTCAACAGTGCATAGAACGAGTGCATATCCATGAGTGTCGTGCGGCGAATGACGCGGATGAAGCAATTAGTGTTCAGCGAAATTGCGCTGGGCACTATGACGAAGCGGAACGACGACGAACGCCTTGAAGGTCAGTGACGGTTAAACAGTGCTCCTGCTTGTGACAACGGACGACGCTGTTGAGCCCAGCAAGATGCAGTGAGGACCATAGGCACATACGTAGTTTCGTGTTGTGTGTGCACAGTAACAGCTTGCATGTGCGTATTAAAACACCTTTTCTGTTCCGCTTCGTATACTCTCCCCCAGCATTGCATGTAATCTCAACGTAACAGCAACCGCATTCAAGTGTCGCTTGCACTGTGCTCAAAGTCGCCACGGTCGCAAAATGCTGACGCCAATGAGTTTCACGCGGAACACGGACACAGTGCCCGGATGCTGCGTCGGCCGTGTGGCGGAATCCAACCGTAGAAGGCGCACGACCGATCGTGTTGTCTGTACAGTTGCTGAATTAATGGCGTGAAAACACTCGCTGTTGTCAGTGCATCTAGCGCGCGTTTCTTGTACTTGCTTCGTTGTCAGTGAGCTGCTACTCGCTGTTAATGCTCGGACGAAATGATTTCGCCGAAGGCGTTGCACTGGCCCAGAGTGTTGAGCCCCGTTCCATTAGTTTCGGATCGTCATGACACACGCGCTGCGCAGCCCACGTGCTTTTCGAGCCGGAGAGAGAGAGTCGCGCCTTCTGTTTTACATTCGGATGTAAACAAGAGAGGAGAATTCGCCCAGTCAATATGGCCGACTTCCGGATTCATCGCGGCTTCACGAGTGACGTCAGGGCCTCTCCTACCTTTCCTTCCTCCGTGCTGCAGAAGATAGTGCCCTTTTTCCTTTTGTAACACACATTCCTTTTTCCTTCAATCACACATTCATTCAACCCAGCGACAGCTTTTTTTTTCCCCTCTCTCTGTTCGCGCGCGGCGTTGGAAGGAGAAGGGTCTTTACATGGCAGGCACGGAAAAGGGAGAAGCATGACACAGGCGCGTCGCAGATCGGCATTTGAGAGAGAGAACATTCCACTGCAGCCTTTTCTTTCTTTTTCATTTCCTTCGGGCGCAGCATTGAGGTGTCGCAGGTGCCGCCGCGGGATCGGGCGGGGTGCTGAGAGTATTTTCGGAACGCGGTATGTTCGAATTAATCGTCGCAAGTGCTTGCGCGTTCTAATTACCGGGCGTTTTCACCCATTGGAATACACATAGCTTTGACGGCACCTCGTTGCAAGTTCGAATTATTGATATTCGTCTGCATAGAGGACTGGAACAGACCTCCAGATTCAGTCATTATGTTGCCACACTTGGTCCAAGCTCTGATATTTTTTGTTAGATTAAATGTTTCCTTAGTTCTGATGATGTTTTATTTCTCTATGTATGAGCCTTAATAATTTTATGCACCCTATTTTATGCCCCCATGTTCAAAATTCCATCATTGCATGTATAAGCATACTTGTAGTTTGATCTATACTTGTAGTTTGATCTTTTATGTGTACAGCAAGTTGGCCTGCAGTATAGTGAAATAAGTAAAGGTGTAGGAATTGTAGCAAAACGGCATAACTGGACCCCCACTGTATGTGAATATCTAGGGCTTCAAGCGCCACTGCATAGCGTCATCCTCTTAGCATTGAAGGCCCTGCTGGTTGTTTTTCATCATACCTGAACTACTTCGCAAGACATCTTGGAGTTTCACGACATTGTTTTTTCTTGTTGTGATACTACCAGAAACCTATGCCAACGCCGGAAAAGGCCTTCGCTGCCGCCTGCCCCATTCATTCAGCGCTATTCCTCTCGTCATCATTTTATTGCGTGGGCTTTGCCTTGCTTGGCCCTGACGGCTCTGGCATATATGTGAATTGCCATTGCCACAAGTTACGAAATGTGCACCAGTAAGCTTCTCCAGCTCTTCATAGTCCTTCATTTCATCTCCGTAGCAATATGGGGAATGCCGTAGTGGAGTGCGTTGAAAATTTCAACTATGCAGTGTTCCTTAAAGGGACACTAAAGGCAAATATTAAGTCAATGTTGATTGCTGAAATAGCAGTCCAGAAACTTCACAGTGCCACTTCTGTGCTGAGGAAGCGCTTATTTTGAAATAAAATGACGTTTTAGTGGTCCACATCGCGTTTGCACACTTCAAATCACCCGCCTCGAGTGGAAACACACACGTCACTGTTGCTGTGCACAACGTTGGCCGGATTTACTGCATGGCCACCGACACTAGTAGCAGCAGAGCGAAAGTAGCAAGAGCCACAGCAGCAACAACGGCCATTGAACGATTTCCTTCCATGGCGGATGGATGGATGTGGGAGTTTAACGGCCCAAAAATTTCCTTGCATGGCCTCTGAGATGGCATGACCTGTTCATTTTAACCAGGCAAAAACTGAACTTTTGAGCCACTAGCGCTATTTCCTATAGTAACGCCCGGCGTTTTTTTTTTCCATTAATAAAACAGAAATGTACCAGCAGCATTTTATAACGTCTCTTTATGCACGGAAGGTTACTTATGTAGTGCAGCTAGTTCGATTGCTAGTGATTAATTGTAGGTGGTAACTTTGACGTCATAGGGATCATCTGGCGAATGTTCTACTCGTAGGGCACGTGTTCTCTTGCATTTACATCGATTTCTCGGTAGGTAGGGCACTGCTGTTGATAATGTTGTCGTTTTAAACGTTTCCATACATTGAGCTTTCACTCTGACAAACTGTTATTTGACTTTACATCTCACAGTACAAGAACTGAAATGCAACCTCTATGGCTTGGACTGAATCTGTGACCCTCGGGTTAGCAGCCAGGCACCGCAACTCCCGCAATGGACTATATTGCACATTAACCTGTAATGTACACATTCATATTGCAATTTCATGCGCTATCTGTTATATGATTTACAGGAAACCCTTTGTTATGCCTTTCAACATTTTGCACTAGATTCCACCAGTGCAACGGAAAAAAACACTTCTAAGTTCATCTATTGAGTCAATGTATCTGCCCTGGCAAAATAATGCACTTGACATATAGATTTTTTCTCACACCTTGCAGAACCAACAGCCTGCAGAACCAATTCTCACAACTACTGCTTCTGACCAAACTCTCTGCGGTATAATCTTGCAGGTTTGACAGTGTGAGTGCTTATACTCATCGACAGTATGTTGTCGATTGTTTCAATTAAAATTTTATTGCATTTTGAGTGCATAAAAATGTTTAAACAGCGCCTTTTAATTACGTTTGATGAGCACTCGTACTTTCTGACTCATACTTTCTGACCGTGTGTAGCTGACTCTCAGAAACGGTGAATTTCAATAGATTCCGATGAGCCGACATCAGAATTTTGTGATGGAGCAGCAGCGAAGACTCGGGAGATGACTTTGAGTAATCAGACCTTAGCATGGATGGCAAAAGTGCGTCAAGCAGCCCCGGAATGTCGACAGGTATTTGCCGGTAAGCTCCATTTCCTACTCCGAATCATTTCATCGTGGCAGCGATCAGATATAAAGACATTTCGAGTGTTCTAAAGGTTGCGGTTCTTATCTGTAGGGTGTCAACGTCATTTGGACAGTATCACTTGTCGACGAAAGCATGAACAGTGGAGTTTTGCACAAAAGGACAACTGGGTGTTGACCTCAGCATTGCGCAACGCAGTGCCACACGGCGCTCCATAAGAGCCGTGGATTTCTTCGCACTGTTCTACACAACAACAGAAATAATCGCAGAGATATGCACTGTGACTAATAGATAGGCGTGGATGCATATTTTGGAGAAGTAGTCATACAGTGAGAGAGACAGATCATGGAAGGAAGCGACTCCCAATGAGATGAAGTTTATCAGTCTTCTCATTTACATGGGTATCGTGCAAGTGACGCGTTTGCACTGCTATTGGAACACATGGAAATTATTTTCTTTTCTAATCTTATTCTACCTTTGATAATGCCAAGAAATCGATCCAAAGCACTACTCGCACTCTGTAGTGTGTCCGACAAGACAACTGTTGCGCCCCATGGCAAGCTGCATCACAAAGCTTCACTGTTGAAGCACATCAACGCCTCATCCGCTCAATTTTTGCAACCTGACCAGAGCCTCTTCGTTGACGACAGAGTAGTAAAATCCAAAGGCAGATCTGTAATTCGGCAGTACATACGAGACAAAGTTATCAAATGGGGATATAAATTGTGGGTTTTGGCGGACTCCGAATTGGGTTGCACTGTTAAATTAAGTGTATACACGGGGAAGATACAGAAACTGCGAGCTGTGCTATTAAGAACGGAAAGTTGAACAAAAAACAAACGTTTCCTGTGAGAGATGCTCCGTAAACTTGTGCTTCACCACACCATGCAACTGCTATGTGCGGTGGCACAATAGCCACTAGGGTTAATATTTTCTTTTGCATAAAATTAATTTGTACAGATAGCAAGTTCATATTCGCAGTAACACTGTATACAGCCTTTTTTAAAATGTATACATGGAAATTTTCCAGGTTGCATTGGTGCAAAGCAGCATTAATATTCTAACTGAGTATTCTTGTTCTTGGTACACATTTTTTATTTGGTATTTTTCTTCAAAAAATGGTTAATAAACCATCAGAAAGCACATCCATACTGCTACAAATTGATACTTTACATTGTAATATAAAGCATTTGGTGTAGCAGTAAGAAATTATTTACTATCTGACCCCAAAACAGCCTAGTTTCCTGCGGACAGGGAAGTGTTGAAAAATACTCACAGTAGCGACAAAGTCCAGCCCCAGGGTGAGTGATTTTACAGCTTCAGCTGAGTCCCCAGCTTTCTCGTAGCAAACACAGCGACATATCCAGAAGGCTGGGTAATCCGTTACACTGGGCACATGTTCTTCCAGCTGGTTGAGCAATGTCTCTGCATCCTCTGGCGGATTTGGCTGCAGAAAAGAGGGTTTGCACATTAGCACCAAGTAACCTTGATGCAGGTTGCAAACTGACTGACATCTCTAATATTGCTGGCTGGCGCAGAACTTAGCACAGAACTGAACACCAACAGATGTAAAGTTTTACGTGTTTATGAGGCCTTCTTTATGAAGCCTTCTTAATTTACCTCAAAGGGACACTAAAACGTTTTTTTTTATCAAGTTTTGTCAGCGCTTAGGCTAGAGCATCATCAAATTATTCCCACCACAAACTTAGTAACACGCCGTGTACCAAGGCCGCTACGGACAATTATATTATATCCTCACATCTGCCTGGCCTCCAACTCTTAAAGAGACACTAAAGGCAACTATTAAGTAAGCGTTGATTGTTGAAATAGAAACCCAGAAACCTCGTAGTGCTACTTTTGTGCCAAGGAAGGGCCTATTTTGGATTAAAAAAATGGCAGCATATCCACGGAGTGAATGATGGGGAGTGGGGCGAAGCATTCGTCCGTCCATTCGTTCTTGCTTCCGTCCGTTCCTGCGTACGTCTGTGTAACCGTCCATGCGTCCATCCACCCGTCCGTGCGTCCGTCCCTGCGTTCGTCCATGCATCCGCGCCTGCGTCCGTTCATGCGTCCATCCATGCATCTGTCTGTGTGTCCGTTCGTCCATCTATTCAGCACTCCAAGTACCACCATCTCGCATCTTTTCATCATATATTCTCCATATAGAAGCACCGCCATCCAGCGGACATTTCAAGGACTAAACGGGATGTGACACATGCACACTTTCTTACGGCTTGCGCTTCGGGTTTACTTCCCACCTTTAACCACCTCGAGTTCATGGTATATACTAGTTCACTGTATTCATGGCTATGCGGCCCAACGCTCGCTAAACCTTTCTAAAACCAAGGAGGTTACGTCCAGTGAGTATAACGTAGCAACCCTTTCTTGTCAGATCGTGCTCAATGTACATGCCAATAGCTGCTGATGGGGATCGCAGCGTGCGCATTACCTAAAGGCCGAATGCTCCTGTCTCTCATTCCCCCTTAGCAGCCATTAACATGTGCATTGAGCACTATCTTTTATTGTTCAACAACGCACAGGAGAAATCGCTCACCGGAACCACCTTGGAGGTCAAAATCATAAGGACCGCTATTTCGGGTATGTGCCACTGGTGGTTACATACTACGAGGGACGCACAAGCCACGCCATAAGGAGCTTCGCCCCTAAAAATCTTGTTTTAGTGGTCCGCACTGGGTTAGCGCACTTCAAATTACCCGCCTCAAGAAGCGGACAGACCGAAGCAACTCATGTCACTGTTGCCATGCACAAAGTTGCCCGGCTTTACTGCGCGGCCGCCGACACTAGCAGCAGCAGACCGAAAGCAGCGGGAGCCACAGCAAGAACAACGGCCATTGATCAATTTCCTGCCATTGGCTCCAAGATTGCAGACGTTTTTTGGTTCAACTGCACACCGCTAGATGGCACTACCTGTCAGTTTAACTACACGAAAATTGAATTTTTGAACCACTTGCGTCATTCTCCATAGTAACGTCCAGCGGTTATTTTCTCCATGAATCAAACAGAAACTAACAAGCAGCATTTTATTACGTCTCTTGATGCACAAAAAGTTCTTTATTTAGTGCAGCTAGATCGATTATTAGTGATTAATCGTAGGCGGTCCGTCTAATGCCATTGGGATCATATTGCAAATGTCCTACTGCGGCACATGTGTTCCTGTGCAGTTACCTTAATTTCTCGGTAAGTAGGGCACTGTTGTTGATAATATTGTCATTTTAGATGTTGTCATACGTTGAGCTTTCACTCTGACGCAAATTGTTGTTTTACTTTAGTGTCCCTTTAAGGCACACTGGCATCAGCGACGATGACAGAGCTCTCATGAGCGCGCTCAACAATTTGAGCTTTTACTAGTGTAGACCTTGGAGATGGCACGCCAGCTGGTTTTGTGCAGTCTTCGAGGCCATCACATAGTGCTCCCGGCAGCACGCTTGTCGTCTGGCAACAGAGACAAGATTTCAGAGTGATTCATATCTGCTACGACAGGTGCCACCACCCGACCAGCCGATTTTATTTCCACGCATTCTACAGCCAATGAGATCAGCAGCCACGTCACCGTGGCTGCTGACATGCTTAGGCCTCGTCTAGTGACTAGAGCATGTCGCTCTGTGAATAGGCAGTTGAAAATGCATTTGGCTGAGTCGCACCGATCTGCAGCAATTTAAAGCTATAAAGTGTTGTAATAAATTACACAGTTTACGCAGAGAACTCAAATAGGTCTCTAGACAACCCTTGGGACTTGGTCTACCACCCCAATGTAATTGTACAAAGTCGCCAAAACCGTTTCAGGGTCCCTTTAAATAACAGTGGCCTGGATTCCGATACTTCCTACAAGTACTTGGGGATTCATATTACACCAAACTTGAGCTAGAAGTATCAAATTACATTACTCTCTGTAAACAGAAATATCTTATACGGAACTGACGATTGGTTTCATACCTACTGATCTTTCAGTAAACGGGTTAAATAATGTATCATTCAGTGAGCGTACACTATAATTATGGCCCCGCCGCGGTGGTCTAGTGGGTAAGGCACTCGGCTGCTGACCCGCAGGTCGTGGGTTCGAATCCCGGCTGTGGCGGCTGCATTTCCGATGGAGACGGCAATGTTGTAGGCCCGTGTACTCAGATTTAAGTGCACGTTAAAGAACCCCAGGTGGTCGAAATTTCCAGAGCCCTCCACTACGGCGTCTCTCATAATCATATGGTGGTTTTGGAACGTTAAACCCCACATGTCAATCAATCATTACACTATAATTATGCTATAAAGGCTGGTGCTCACCGGCGACTAGCAGTGGTCGCGTGACCATATGCGACTGGTCGCAAACAGTGGTCGCAAACGGTCGCAAAGCGACTGCAGTCGCAAAGCTGCTGGAACTAATCAGCGATGCTCACTTTTTTTTTCATTGTTTTGGTCTTCTGCCGCCAGATACAAACGACTGCGTTCCTCTGGGTCTGTGGCACCATGGTTACCACGGAATACTTGGCTTGGAAGTGGTGGGGCAGAGCAGCTCGAGGAAAGTGTCGAATTTGCGTGGCGGCATTCGCAAGAAGCTTTAACACCGTCAAAGTAAAGAGAAAATAAATTGTGCACTATCGTTCTCCCATATTCAGAATCGTTTTCTCTCTTGAATTTGACTTGTCACAGCCTACGATGCAGCGCGTTGAGAACGAGTTTGTGCTTCATGCCTTGGCAACGACTTTAGACCCCGCATTCGAGACGCGTTTGTGCTGCATTGAAGGCTGTGACAAGTTGAGATAAATTCAAGAGCGTTTCTGAATACGTACGACTCTCGGAAATACTCCTCGTCGTCTCAGCGCTGCTCTGGAGGCAGGTGGCTTGCATGGCCGGCCAACTCCCGCGATCGAAGAGGGTCACACCCACCACCAGCTTTTTTTGTTTGGATGCATCAGTGCTGCAAGCGCTGACACCATGGCACAGCGCACCAGCACCATGACAATCTCTATCTCTTGTTCTTCGCTTGAATCGAGCTCCTTGATGCTGTTGAGAACGCTATGCGAGAACGGATGAAAACAATGAATGTAGCGCGCTCGGTTTGCTCCGCTCACTCAGTTGGCGGCGATTAGCTATCGGCGTCGGTCTCCAGAGTTCTCGCTGATAACGAGATCCGGACGTGACTATCCGGTTCGCGTCTTCCGGTCGCTCGCATGCAACTTCTGCCGGTGTGAACATCAGTCACTTTTTGGTCGCCAGTCGCGAATGGTCGCGTGACCGCTGCTAGTCGCTGGTGTGCACCAGCCTTAAGGTGTATGCCTCCAATGCAACTTTAGTCACATTTCTTTTGAGCCACGACGCCAACAATGTATTGAACACTAGTGTGTCCAAAACATGAACATGTATGCTCCATTTGACATGCTTTTCAGTTATGTTAAACTCATGTGAAATGGCATGGAAAATGCAGCACGCTCCATATTATATAACAATCATTGCACTAGCAGTGCTGTGTCAATGCATTGCAGCAGTTCTTTGCAGTCACTTCTGCAATGCACCGCGTCTCATGCTTTTAAGTGCATAGCACTTTGAAGCATGAGAGCCAGCTTGTAATCCACATATAAATATCGTGCTCAAGATCAATTGGTCAATACAGGCATAAAACAGGGCTAGCAATGCTCAGAACCAGGTGCCACGATTATCTCGGGAGTGCTGGCTGAGGATTGGATTGAGACGGGAGATTGTGGTGGCAAGACGAACACACATTGTCAAACAAAGAATGAGAAACACAAACACTAAAAATTAATGTAGCACGCACAAGCACCCAGAACTCGGCTATACATCAAAACCAAAACTAACATTCAGCCACATTAGGGTCACCTCTAGGCCTAGCCAGTTTATAGCCATTACAACTTCCATGCAATTCCTCAAAGACGCTCACTCTTCTATAGAATGTTCTTACTGTTCGTGGTGGCGATTCATAACTACAACAAAGTTTTCCATTGTCGAAGTGCTTCAAGTCATTTTGCAGTCATTTTTGTCAACCCACGTCCGTTTGCAATCCACTTGTTTTCAATTGTGACCCGTTCGTCATGGGTCTCGACAGATTAGGCCTCCCTTTCGCGGTACGCTTCAAGGACAGTCAAGTGGGTCGCCACCGTCCTGTGAAGAAGGTGAAGAGCACCAGGTGTTTTGAGACCTGCTGTTGAGGGGGGCCACAGGTTTAGAAAGCGTCTCTCAGTGACTACCGTGATCCAATTATGCTTTCCGGTACCCTAATGCCCCCGCCTACAGATCCGGGATAAAAGAGCCTTCGCTTTGAAAGCGACGCCGTCTTTTTTAACTTTCCTCTTTCGGCGCTCCACAGAACTATCCCACCTCATCTCCTGGGGGTTTTCCACTACAGCTTGGGTCGCATGTCGCAGGCTTTTCTCCAACCAATCCCGTACGTGAACGCGTTGCGTAAGCGCGCCATCAGGGCATCATGCACCATTGCCGCAGTTCACCGTTTGGCACGCGCCTCGCGCCGTTTTACTCATGACACCAGGTTATCAAAACAAGCAAGATCGAATATATCGTAATTAACAGATATGCAAATAATTGCAATAATTAACTTAAGGTCCCTAAGGATGCTGGGGAAACATGTGGCTGACACTCGTGCCGCCTAAGAAAGGGTGCCACTGCCTTGCCAAGTGTGCAACTGGCACTTCTATGGCACCCACTCAACGTGAGCCATTTGGCAACAGCACCTGGAAAAACTGTTTCAGCACCAGGCAAATCCTGAAGTGAAGGCTGCTGCCGCTCGACAAGTGTGACAGGATAAGTGACAACAGCCAGGGCCTTTCTGAGTGAAGGCCCAATGAGCAGCTGCAGAACGTAAGTGACAACGACAGAACTCTGGCATCGTGAAAAAATTTACAGCATATCCACAGAATGAATGATGATGAGTGGAGAGAAGCGTCCATCCATCCGTGCTTCCGTCCATGCGTCAGTCCATTCCTACATGCGCCCGTTCATGCATCCGTCTGTCTGTCCATCAGCTTGTCTGTCTGTCCATCCGTGCATCCGTCCGTCTACTTAGTGACAACTTCAAATACCGACATCTTGCGAACAATCCGAGGACTAAATGAGAGTATGTACCACATTTCTGCTGTCAGCGCTTTGTTAACACTGAGAGCGTGATAATGCCACTGGCATGCGGGTATGTGCCATAGGCTATGTACTACGACGACAACGGAACACACAAGCCACGCCGTAAGAATCTTCGCCCCTAAGAGACACTAAAAGCAATTATTAAGTCGACGTTATTGTAGAAGTAGCGGTCTAGAAACCTCCTAGTGTTACTTTTGTTCCAAGAAAGGTCTTACTTTTAAATGAAATCATATTTTAGTGGTCCGCATTGGGTTAGTGCACTTTAAATTAGTTGCCTCAAGAAGTGGACAATTTCACGTCACTGTTGCCATGCATGACGTTGCTCGGGTTTACTGCGCGACTGCCGATACTAGTAGCAGCAGAACGAAAGCAGTGAGAGCCACAGCAACAACAGAAACGAACAAGAAGCATTTTATTGCATCTCTTGATGCACGGAAGGTTCTTTACTTAGTGCAGCTAGGTCGATTACTAGTGATTAATTGTAGGCTGTTTCGGGATCATTTTGAGAATGGCTTACTGTGGCACATGTATTCTTGTGCATTTATCTCAATTTCTCGGTAAGTAAGGCACTGCTGTTAATCATATTGACGTTTTACATGTTTTCATACATTGAGCTTTTACTCTGAGATAAATTGTTATTTGACTTTAGTGTCCCTCATAGCTCAGCTTTTGTCAGTGCAGGCAAGCCAATCTAGAACTCAATGTGGAGCAAGCCCCAGCAAAACATATACAGTGGCAGACTAATCCAGCTATTGTGCGCAATAAGGCACCAGAATGGCCTCTTCCGTGCGCAACAACACAGCATCTAATCGTCACTACAGCTCAGAACATGGCAATGAAACACCCCGATACCATAATACCTACATTGCAATAACACCAATGAAAGCACCAATAACAATACCACCAAAATAACAACTGCAACATTATTGTGCCTATGCAACACTATGCAACACAATTTCTCAGGTTTCATCGCAGTGGAGCTGTTTTATTCCATTGTCCTGTTTTGAGAGCTCTGTTTGTGACGACCTCATTATATCGCTCAGCTCACCCAGATAACCACTATAATGCACAGGCCAGCAACTGCCGCACCAGCATTTTCCATTATTCTTTCAGCAGTAGTCAAAAACGGCACTAGCTTCAAAACCGCAGAAAGAGAGATCCTGTCTAGAAAGGAATAAAATTCATGCTCCAGAGGACCAGTGCAGAGAATATTATCAAGTTGGATGATTTAGGTTGGATAACAGAAGAAAGTCTATGCTTAACAATATATTTCGAAAATAAGTCATCCACCACTTTATGGAAGTAGTGGCAAGCAAGACACGCAAGTTCTGTATGTAGCTACCCACAAGGTCATGCGTGATATGCTGCGCGGAAAAAGCAGCTGGTGATGACAGAATTACAGTCGATCTAATTATGGCCAGACTACAATTTATTTGGAACAGACTATGTACACTTCAAACTCTGTGCCTCAAAACAGCAATGCTTCCAATGATGCTAACATTATACTAAAACACAAGAATGAAGACGTAAAATGATATATAGGCGCCTCAGTACAAAATAATAAAAAATCTCCACCAATTGAATGACGAAGCTACGTCTCTTAATGTCTACGTTCAAGACTAGTATAAAGGATGAATTCAAAGACAGATGGATAGACAGATGAGTCTGTTTAAAGTATAAGAGCCACACATGACTATATGAGCAACACCCACACATGAAAAGGAGCAGGGGTCATGGTTAACAGAAAGTGGCTCAATGACATACAGATGACATTGTGCTTTTCAGTAATGATAGCAAAGAACTGCAAGAATTTACTAGAAAAAGTAAGCCTAAAAATTAATATGATGAGGACAAAAATAATACTGAACAGCCTGATAAGTGACAAAGATCTCAAGATCAAAAACAATGCATTGAATGTGTACAAGAATATGTATGCCTAGGACAGCTACTAACAAGAGAACCAAATCATGAATGAGAAATCCGCTGAAGAATAGGAATGGGCTGACACAGCATGGCCAGGTCAAGTTAAGTTCACTCAGAATTAATGACCACGCGACTATCTCTTACTGCACTCCCGATCATTCAGAATGACTCTCTCAATCTGATAATGGTTGCTCTACTCACAATTAGACAACCTAAGCTGGCTGACTTGATGCAATGCTGCAGTCACAGTTGTTGCCTCACCTGGTTCAAACACTGCTGAAGATCTGTCAGAAGATCAGCAATGCTGGTGTGTTTTGATGCCTCGTCACTTTCACTCTGAAAAAGAAATGCAGTCATGTGTTGGCACTGTTTCCACTTTTTAATAAAAAATTACGTGTAGGCCCCTTTAAAGAGCCGGTCAACAGGCTCTCACTTTTTATTTACACCCCCCAAAGAAGCTTGGCAATTTGTGGAGTAGGCCGCGGCAATCACCGAATATTACAGCGCTGCATGCTCCCTGCGCAAAGCATCCATTTCGAAAAACTATTCACTTTCCTATGCCTGACCAATCCTCCTTTCACGCGTGGTGATGCAAAGTCACGGATAAGAGACTTGACGTAGCACACAGCTCGTCTTTATCTAAGCCAGTCATAATGACGGGCTACGCCTTCTGCTCCCAGTGAAGGAGAAGGGTGGCAAGACCGTGCAAATATTTGAAACTAGCCGAAACCAATGTTCTGACCCCTGTAACTTTCTTAACATAGCACGTACTCACAAAATTCTTGCGGCAGCATGTTCTCAAAGCAAAAGTGCACGTATTTCTCTTCATAACAAATTTCGGACCACGGGGTTGTTTACTGGCCCCTTAAGGATGTATCTCTACATACTTGTTGGTACATTTGAGCCCACAAATATCACACTTGCTAAAAAATTGAAACTTGTTTGATACATCACATAATACAATGTAAGATTTTAAAAAGAATTATTAGCACTTTCCATGCGAATTTCCACGCCATCACAGCCGTAAGATGATAAAAAAAAGAAAGAAAAAACAAATCTCTTTTATGCAGCTCAAACCGATTGTAATGGTTCCCCAAAAGGCATCTTGTATTGCTCTGATAATTAATTTTAGATCATCAATACATAAACATTTTAATAGTTGACATAATTAATGAGGTTTATCACATTCAGATTCTCTAAAAACTTGTAGGATGCCCTTAGTGAAAAAAGCAAATAAACTTTCAGTCGCAGAAATTAGCTTGTTTTTTCTATCACTTTTACTGGTAATTAATTCCAGGCATCCGCAATGGAGAGTGAGCGCCACAGTATTGCAACACAAGCTCATTGAGGATTATATGTAGGAGTGTAATATGGCATACAACACATTCTAAGTGTAGCTTCCATCTTGCACAAGGCATGTTGCTTGCTCACGTAACCCTAACCTAAGGAGCTATATCACATATGCTACCACAATGAGCCTTGCTGCTTAGATGATGTATGCAACAAAGCCACACAAGACGGTGCAAGGTTTGCATTTTTAGACTACCAATAAAGCATGCAAACTTAAAGCCAGTCGAAGCTGGGCTTTCAGAAGTGGTATTACTTTCATTGTCTAGAGTCACAGATGAGCAATCAGTGTTCTACCACAAGGCTTTCTTTGCAGACTTTGTGTTCCCATCAAAGCTGCACGATATCTTAAAACATTGTTATCCCAGGTATAGCTATGCTTCCTGAAGCCAACTGAAACATTTACCGTTTGCTGTAACGAATGCCTCGAAGGCTTTTGCAGCACAGGAGACGTCCCCAATGCCTGGTTTTCTGCTGACCTCAAGGCTGTTCTTCGAACCGCCTTGAATGGAGTAAGCCCCAGCTGATGCTGCGCATTGTGTCCATGGGACTGCCGCAGAGCTGACAGACTGTAGCCCCGGGCCTTCAGCCACTCCTTCAGGGATTCCCTGCAAACAAATGATTGTTACCTGGCAGAAACCATACTGGGAGCATTTCTTTTTGTCTCAAGCTAAACAAGACCTATAGCGCAATTTCAATCCTTCAGCAGGTGCACATGAAAGGTGGACTTCCATAGCATTCATTCTGTTGGAACACTTCCTGCACTTATGCGCGCGACCATTGATGATTACTTCTTTCCGAGAGGGTTTGCTTCCTGACACGACCAGGAGTGGGGTAGCGAAAAATTTTTTGGGTGACACCCGTGATCGGTCGACAGAACCTCCACCTTAAAAACACTAAAAGTGGTACTTGCGGCCTCATGGAAACATCGTTACTATAGAAGTGTTCCAGCCTCGGTACTGTTACTGCACCCTCTCCGAACTGGGCCATAGAATGGGGCATATGGGCAGCAGTGTCGGCAGTTGAGGTGTGTGCCTGTTTGTGCATTTCACTGAAAGGAAGATAGCCCAGCACGGTGGCCAGCGAACCTTTCGGGCTTGCATGGACATTACTTTTTCTTTGGTATGCTATAAAATAAGCCTGTGTTGTTTTAAGCACTGCTTTTTGTTTCACTGTAGTACTTTTTCTGAAATTGGATAGAGGGGTTTACCAGACTTATGGCGGCAATTTATGGCTTCCAATAATTGGACAGAAATCGAGAGGCTCCTGGGCAAACAAGGCGAGTTGGCAGGTATGCTATTGTGCTTTCGTTTACTTTCCCGAGCCAGCCCAAAATGAGAACATTAAGAATTTTTAAGCGCTTTAAAGTCCCTGATTTTTTAAAGATGCAGAGCAGCATACCAAATATGAATTTATCACTCATAACGATTAACCACAATGCCATGAACAGTTTCATGCATCATAAATAATGAAATAAATTTACAGCCTTTATCACAATAAGTTCATGCAAAAATCTTCACATCAGTGCAGTTCCAGGGACAGGTATCGCATTAGATAATGTTCTTCAGTTCTCCCATTTTGCTTTTATGAGGCTTTTGCTTTGAAGGTGATGTTGCACGTGTTCACTTTTCTTGAGTAGTTTACAATGACATCATCAGCCTGACTATGTCCACTGAGGGACAAAGGCCTCTGCCATGTTCTGCCAGTCAACTCTGTCGTGTGCTTGCTGCTGCCACTTTATACCCACAAACTTCCTAATCTCATGTGCCCACCTAACTTTCTGTCTCCCCACTAACCCGCTTGCCTTCTCTGTGAATCCAGTCAGTTACCCTTAATGACCATCCTGCCTACGTGCTACGTGTCCGGCCTATGTCAATTTCTTCTTCTCGATTTCAACTATGATATCCATACCCCGGTTTGTTCCCTGATTCACTCTGCTCTCTTCTTGTCTCTTTAGGACGCTTATCATTTTCTTTTCCATCGCTCACTGCATCGTACACATTTTGAGCTGAGCCCTCTTTGTAAGCCTCCAGGTTTCTGCTTCGTAGGTAAGTACTGGCAAGATGCAGCTGTTATATAGCTTCCTCTTGAGGGATAGTGGCAATCTACCAGCCATGATTTGAGAATCCTTGCCGATTGTGCTTATTCTTCCAGTTCCTTCAATCTCGTGGTTCGGCTACGCGGTCATTGCCTGTCCTAAGTAGACGTAGTCTTTTACAACTTCAAGTGCACTATCACCTATCTCGAAGCACTGTTCTCTTCCGAGGTTGTTGTATATTACTTTCTTTTCTGCAGATTAACTTTAGGACCTACCTTTCTGCTCTCATTTTCCCTTGTCTAATTCAGTAAGCATTAGTTGCAATTCATCCCCTGAGTTTACTCAGCAATGCAAGTCATCGGCAAAGCGCAGGTTACTAAGGTGTACTCCATTAACTGTTATCCTTTACTCTTCCCATTCCAGGCCTCTGAAAACCTCCTGTAAGCATGCGGTAATTAGCATTGGGGAGATTGCATCCCCTTGTTATACACCCTTCTTGATTGTTATTCTGTCATTTTCTTTATGGAGCACTATTGTTGACTTCGACCTCGTAAAAATGGGGAAAAAAAAAAGGCAGATTCCACGTACAGTGGGAATCGAGGATATGCGAAGCACGAATGATAAATGTTGATATGTCACTTTAAAATCAGCACAACGTTACGAGGTAGAGCTAAATGATGCCTTACATGACTTCCGTGCCATGATTACCATGTTTGGATGTGTCGTTTACCGTAGTCATCTATTCACATCACGTGATACCAAATTTAGCATATGCGAAGCTAGCAAAATGGCCGCGAGCACGCTATGAACGTGGTATGTTGTCATGTTCTTACATGACACGCGTGTCAGAATTACCATGTTTGTCCCAGTAATATATTTTATCATCCATTGATGTCACATAACACCAAATTTGGTATATGTGGCGTTTGTGAAACGGCCGTGAACGCATCATGAAGGACCCAATATACGCCAAAGTAGCATTGACGCGCGCGCACGTTGGGCGCAGCTACACTACGTTAGCAAAACGCGAGCACTCTATAGTCTGACACCAGGCAAGACCAGCATTCGGCGGCGCGGCCCGACGGCACCCGGCGCGAAATGCAACATGCTGCATTTGTCTGGGTAATGTATCGCGCCGATGCATTACCCAGATAACACTGCGTCTCCCTCTTTTCGTGATGAAACGCCAGACGCACTGAAACGCGCATGCGTCACAGCAACGCAGCGCGGGGTGCGCCTGCGAATATATGGCAGGACCGGCGCCTGGCGTGGTAACGCCGGCATGACGTGACAAAATGAACGCCAGTGAGCACGCGCACCGCGTCACGTCAAAGTGTATTGGCGCCTTAACTGTGGCATGTAGTCATGCTCTCACATGACACGCATCTCACGATTATCATGTTTGCACCAGTCACATACCTTCGTCATCCTTTGGCGTCACGTAATACCAAATTTGGCATATGTGAAGCTAGCCAAACGGCCGAGAGCGCATCATGAGCGTAGCATGTAGTCGAGTTGTTACATGACACGCATCTCATGGTTATTATGTTTGCACCAGTCACATATCTTCGTCATCCATTCATGTACGGTAATACAAAATTTGGTATACGTGACGCTAGCGAAACGGCCGCGAGCGCATCACGAGCGTGACATGTAGTCATGTTGTTAAATGACACACATGTCATGATTTTCATGTTAGAATCTGTCGCTTGTGTTCACCATGCAATCATGTCATATTATACCAGTTTTGCAACATGCCATGTGAACGAAACCGCCGCAAAAGCTGCGGGACCATGAAATGTAAATCATGACATTCATGACAAACATGCCATGATTACCATGTTTTGAGTAGTCAAATATGTTCTTCATGCAGTCACGTTATGCCATACCAAGCAGGACTTTGAACAGGCTACACTGAAAACGCCACACAGGCTACTAGACGCCACACAGGCCAAACACTGCATGAGAGTCTCTCTGTACGTCGTCCTCTTCCTTCACTAACCATGAAAAGACACGTGCATTTCTAACACTATGGTGGCAGCTGATCCTCTGTAGATTTCTTACAGTATGTTTATATATGCTTTGCCGACGCCCCGATTCAGCCGTATCTGCAAGACTGCTGATATTGCTACTGATTCAAATGCCTTCTCGTAATTTATGAAGGCTATGTATAGTTGGCTGTATTCTGAGCATTTCTCTATAACTTGATTGACGCAGTAGACCCGCTAGGTTTACTGCATCAGCCATTCTAACCCTCTCGCACAATATAATCACCGCGCTCCACAACGGTGAAATCGCAATAGCAGTCTTCCTAGATATTAAAAAGGCATTCGATACAGTTCCCCACGACATACTATTACAAAAACTTGAAAGTTATGGCTTCAGTGACAGTTCACTCCAGTTCTTCTCAAGCTACTTGTCCTCGCGCAAACAAAAAGTGGTGATTAACAATAACGAATCTGCATACAGCACAATAGTGTGTGGAGTACCCCAGGGATCCGTATTAGGCCCGGTACTTTTTTCTCTGTACATAAATGATTTCCCCAAAATACTAGTGTACTCTAAAGCATTAACGTACGCGGACGATACCGCCATAGTATTCACAGGAGATAGTCTCTCAACACTGCAAGCCAACATAATGTCTGAATTAACACACGTAAGCTACTGGTTTATACAGAATAAATTGAAACTACATTCGGGGAAAACGAAGTATGTTGTTTTTCGATCAAGGCGAAAGGATATTGACACGGCGTCTATGCAACTTTACCTGAACAACAGTCCTATCGAACAAGTGGTTTCTTTTAAATATTTAGGAGTGTTTTTTGACCAGCACCTTCACTGGGAAGAACAAATTCATAGTGTTTGTAGAAAGGTGGCTTACGGTTGTCATACCTCAATCAAAGCACGCGAATGCTTTCCCCCCAGCGTGCTTCGAACATTGTATTTTTCCTTCTGTCCTTCACATATTAGCTACTGTATTGAATCGTGGGGTGTAACGTATACGACATACCTAGAGCCATTACTACGACTACAAAAGAGAGCCCTAAGCATAATAGGTGGAAACCACGGAAATTCATATAAAACTACATTTCAGGAACAACAAATCTTATCAGTTTGGGCACTTCGCGATTATAAGGTTGCCCTTTTTGTTCAAAAAATTATAGGCACTAGCTTTCCCCTCTCCTCCACTCTATTTACAATACCATCGCGAAACACTAGACACGCATCAAATGGCAATTTCAACTTACCTACAAGCTATAACTTCTATGGAAAACGCTTATTGGAATTCCATGGGACTAAAATTTGGAACCGACTACCCTTAGAAGTTAAAGTGGCAAGAAATTTTAAACACAGTGTGAAGTTATTTTGCTTGCAGCATCAAGACATATAAATAGGCTTTTTTGTTTTGCGCTAATTAGTGCTTTTACCCAGTCACTTATTATACATGACGATGATGATGAAACAAACTATATTTGGGTATGTTGTGAAAATGCATATATGTACACGCGCTTATGTATGTAGTATGTATGTGCATATGTGAATAGTTTTATGTATAAATAATTGTGTATATATGTGTTTATTGCTAAATATGCTCTGCTAAGCTACTTTTATGTACTTTGATATGGACCGATCACAAGCCAATGTAGGCTAACGGTCCAGATATCTTGTAATCTTTTCTTTGGTTTGTCAATAAAAATCAGATTGATTGAAAAAAAAAAAGTGGTCGATTGTTGAGTAGCCTGTCCGAAGTCCTGCTTTTGCCTTTTGGTTGATTGAATTGTAATGTCTTAATTCTGTTGGCAAATACCTTTGTAAATGGCTTGTATACACAACGAGCAAGCTGGTTGCCTGTAATTCTTCAAGTCCTTGTCATCTCCTTTCTTACGTATTGAGACGACTCTAGCATTCTTTCAAGATTCTGGTATCCTCCCCCTCAGCAGACACTTCGTAAACTGGGTAACCAGTTTTTCTAGCACAATCTGTCTTCCGTCTTTCAGCAGATCTGGTGTTACCCGATCCTCACAAGCAGCTTTGCCTCTTTGCATTCCCTCCAAAGCTTTTCCGACTTCTGTTATTACTGGTGGGATGCCATCTGGGTTACTGCTAGTTCTTATATTAAGGTCGTGGTTGTCCCAGCTACTGTATAGATCTCTGTAAAACTCCTCTGCTATTCTAACTATCCTATTCATACTGGTAGTGACTTTGCCTTCTTTGTCCTTTAGTACATACATCTGGTTTTTGCCTACCCCAAGTTCCCTCTTCACCACTTTGAAGCTTCCTGTGTTCTTTAGAGTGTGTCGAATTCTCTCCATGCTATGCCTACCTACATTGGATACCTTAGGCTTATTAATCAACTTCGAAAGCTCTGCCAATTCTATTTTGTCTATTGTATTCCAGGCTTTCATGCTTTGACATATTTTAATGAGATTCCTCATTTCATGGGACAGCTTGCCAGTGTCCTGTCTAACTACCGTACCTCCAACTTCCACTGCACACTCTGTAATGATACTCGTCAGATTATCATTCATTGCGTCGACGCTAAGGCTGTTTTCCTCGATAAGAGCCAAGTATATGTTCTGAAGCGAGACTCTGAATTCCTGTACTTTCCCTCTCAGTGCTAGCTCATTGATTGGCTTCTTGCGTATCAGTTTCTGTCGTTCCTTCTTCAAGTCTTGGCGGATTCTAGACCGTACCATTCTATAGTCACTGCATCGTACCTTGCCAAGCACTTCCACATCCTGCACAATGCCAAGGTGTGCACTCAGTATAAAGTCTATTTCACACTTATTTTCGCCATTAGGGCTCCTCCGTGTCCACCTATGGTTCCATCGTTTTTGGTAGAAGGTATTTAAAATCTATAAATTATTGCGTTCTGCCAATTCTACTAGAAGCTCCCCCCTGGCATTTCTAGTACCGATGCCAGTCTCCTACTGCCTGGTCTCCAGCATGCTGCTTCCCTACCTTGGCATTGATGTCTCCCATCAGTATAGTATATTGTGTTTCTACTTTACTCATTGCCGATTCCACGTCTTCATAGAAGCTTTCAACTAACACGTCATCATAGCTGAGTGTAGGTGCATAACCCTATGCCATCTTGTATCTCTTATCGAGTTTATTTACAATACCTACCACCCTTTCATTAATGCTGTAGTATTCCTCTATGTTACCAGGTATATTTCTGTAGATAAGGAAACTCACGCCCAGTTCTCTTCTGTCAGCCAAGCCACGATAGCAAAGAATGTGCCCATTATTCAACACTGCATAGGCCTCATCTGTCCTCCTAACCTCACTGAGCCCTATTACATTCCATTCAACACCCTCTATCGTTAAATGTTGCCAACTTCAGGTTCCGGTTACATTGAGATAAAGTGGGTCTAATTGGCACAGATTCATGATAAAGGAGGTGTGTGCACAGACATGAACACAACAGAAAAGATCTAATCAAGACAAATGCCAACAACTAACACTGCGGCAGAAAAGAAAGAAGCCAAAACATATTTGCACATCTGCAGGCACGCAGCACTACCCGTCAGTTCGGTGAACTTGGGGTTACTAAATAGTTCAGCATTTCGTTTCTTCATGCATCAATCAACGGCTGGCTAAAGCATACGCTATCACTACAATCAATATGCCAGGCTTTACCGTCAGACACTTGTCTTCATTCTTGCACCGTGTACATTCACTGAATTTTAATCTCTACTTATCTTATAAACAAGGCAAAAGCAGCCAGTCTGCTTTAAGTTGAAGCAGCCGCCACTAAGAGGTACATTTATATACTACACCTATGCAGCAATCGGTGAGCTTGTTCATGAGGCGTACCATACAAGTGCGCTTATTGTCCCACACTAGCTCATTCCTTCATGGCACGGTGGCACATACCTTGGTTAACTTACTGGGAGCTGTAAACACAATGTTAACACCATGCCTAGTTCCCACAAATGCTTAGGCAGGCTATGGATGTAAGAAAGCCTGCCTGTTCCTAATGCTCTCTGCAGCCATGTTCGGACTAGACGAAATTGACTTCTTTGAGAATTCAGCTACAGTGGCTACAGAAATACGAAAACAACCCACTTCCAAATGATGTGAACCTGCTCAGTAAAGACAGCATTCATTTTATGCACACATGCTTTGGCTTGAAAGCGTTGAGACACCAAATTTGTGGCTTGTGTATGCTTTGCTTCAAACATATCTAATTGCTCCTGCAAGCATGATACACACTCAAATATGCTCATGTTTTGGGCGCTGAGTTAGACTGTGAGGTAGCATGACAACATATGCTCCCACTAACTAATTGCACACACAATGCGGCATCGTCTACTCTTGCACACGCGCGAGTAACCATTCGGGTGCCTTCAACAATTGGTAAATTCAGGAGGATTTTAGTGATTCCCATATACGTGTTTGTGGTACACCTGGTTTAGTGCGAAACAATGCAGGATGCTTCAAAAATTTTCGAAACAGTGCCATTAGAGCAGAGCTACACGCACTGGATGATCCAAAAGCGGCTTTAACTCTATACTATGCTCTGTTCATCAGCTTGTCTCATACCTGCGAGCAAACAAACAGGCTTCTTTTATGGACGACATAACTAGATGCATATGCTGATGTCTCAACTACTGCTGGGAATTTCTTGGAGTTTTAGGGATGCCTGAAGCACTGCTGCGTTTGGCATTGTTCGACAAGACGACAGTCTGAGCTTGATCCACGTATTTACTAAAAATATTAAAACGATATCAGAAGTCGTTTAAGGCCCCTGAGTAAAGCAAGGCATACGAAATTACACAACTGCCAAAAAATTCATGCCAGTAAGCACGTATGCAGAATACACTAGGTTTTTTGCAGTAACAACGCTGTGCTTGCCTGGTTTATCTTGGTGCCGCCAGCCAAGCACACCAATCCAATCCAGTCTCTCGCATTTGCTGCTACACTGACCTGGCATTACGCTTGAGTGCGTGCACAAACTTCAAATGTCATTGAAGGTTTGCGCGACGATGCAAAGCACTTGCCATGCAGCTTGGCTAGTTGAAAGTAGCTAGTTTGCAGCCGATCCTCCTTTAAGGCTTGACTGGTGCCCACTCTAATGTAGCACAACGTAGCTTTAGTTATGCTTTGGATATGCATCATTTGTACTAGTACCGATAGCGATAAGCATTGAGGCACATTTCGGAAAGACATAATATATTTTAATGTTTTCTGTATTCAACAAGCTTAGAAAACAAAAAGGATCTAAAGGACGCTTCAGCCTCACCTTAAAGCACAAAATGCGAGACCATAATTGGCCCCATGCACATCACCTTCAACTGTGCTGCCAGGAAAGGCTCACATCACATAGATAGTTTCAAGCCATCCCAGAATGCCTACTGCAAGTACAGGGCACCATGATTCCTCCTTTTGTAAACTTGTGAAGCACCAAACTCCTGTGCATGACCACAAATGAATGCATACAAAAGCATGCAATGACACTACTCACTGCAATGTGCGGCTGCGTCTGGGAGTCTTGGGTAACCTTTTTGGTGTGCCGCTCTGTCGTGCTGGCATCGTAAAGGACACAGACTTCTTGACGCAAGACGTGCCTTTGCGAAGGCAGGATGAAGGCGGCTTTTTGGAGCTCCTTTTCTTTGGGCTTTCCAGTGTGAACGTGTCATTGAGCTCCGTGGCAGGCGTTTGGTCAGGAGTCTTCACCGGTGAAGAAGAATGGAGCGGTGTGAGCTTTCTTTTGCCAACTGGAGAAACGCTGTCGTCCGAAGAGAGGCAGATACTGTGGGCAGTGTGGTAAGGTGTGCTGCCGCTCGAACTGTCGGCTAGTTCACTTAAAGCAACCTTTTCGACCATCACTGAACACGACGGTGTCGAACTACTGCTTCCAGTTTTCGCCATCTCATCGCAGGCTGCTCTCTTTTTAAGCTTGCTCCCCGATGGTCCACGAGGTGTTTTGTCACTAAGTGTCTTCACTGACTGCCTGCAAACTTTCACTTGCGGGCGAGATCGTTTCTGAGCTTCAACTGCCTGGGATGCTTTCACAACCTTTGTGTGAGTTAGGGCAGTTCTGACCAGTTCAACTTTGCGTTGTGCTAAGGAAACCTCTACAGATGGCTTCCGTTTCGGTGGTAGAAACTTTGTAGGGGCACACTTTTTGTCATGCACTTTAGTGGCTGCTGTAGGCTTGCAAGTGAGTGCCTCGGCTCTCTTGGATGATGGTGGTGCCACGTGCACTGCAGAAGCTGCCTTAGCTCGCACCGATTGACTCGAGGCCTGAAACAGCACCATTTCACATTACTCACTCCCGTGAATATCTTTATACTTCAGCCCCTCAATGAATTTCCAGAGTTGAGATGCAAATGTTGCCTTAAGCTACTTCTTCACAGTGTAAACATTGAGTAAGATGTAATGTCCAAGCTCAATTGAGCAAGGCATGACACAAATATTAAGCCAGCTTCATAACCATCAATTGTATGGAAACACGACAATGTGAGGGCATTTGTTTTCACCTTTGGTTTCATTATGGACATGAGATTTCTGGCATGCTGACTTCTTGCAGCGAGAGATTGTGCTGCTTTAGGCGATTTCCTTCTTGATGCAGGGCAAGAAGATTTTCGGCGCCCGGGTTTGTTCGAACTGAAAAAAAAAGCCAACATTAGAGTAAGCAGTTACAAGTCAGACCAGCACTGACAGGCAGTTGTACTTTGAAGATGGTTTTCTTTCTTCTTGAAGTTAATGAAGCTATAATACTCTGGTACACGTTGAAGGGCTCCTAAACCACTAGCAACAATTTTTTAAACATTTCAAGCAAATACACACATCGCATTCAGCATGCTGTTTCATTCAACAATGCGAGCTGGAAGTGCTCTACGAATTCCAAAAAACAATCGCTTCTCCTCTCCGTTGCTTCTGGAATTCCCTCCAGTGAACACGTCGTCATCCCCTGCGCTAACCCTTTCCCATGAGCAGTGGGCTACATGAACAGCAAAACGGGTCTTTTTCGAGTCCTCGAACACATGCCCTTACTGAGCTCGCTGGTTCTTGCAGCACAGTTCCCAACCTACAATGCTGCGGCAATAAGCGTGTGCTTCATGACTAGGGGCTAAATTAATAGGCACTGCAAAATGGGTTTTAGGCACCAAAAATAGGTGGGAAAAACACTGTTTTAGGCCCCCAAGATTGTAAATATAGGCACAATAAACTTAGACAAAATTCAGAATTTCCAAGAAATACGTGTGGGATATACGTCTACGACCGGAATGCAAACAGAAGTGTTTTAGTTTATGGTGGTATTAAGGTGCCAATGGTTTAGGTTAGGCGTGCAATTTTTTTTTCACGCAGGGTTTGCAGAATACGGTGTCTCCTTTTGTAGTTCTGCACGGTGAGTTAAGGGTCACTGTCAAATAAACACGTTTCTGGGTCTCTTTCTTTTCGGCATGGCTGAAAAGGGCAACACAGGAGCAAATAGGCTGAGCGCTAATAAGCCAGGAAGGTTTTTTATCCTTGTATGAACTTTTAACTGCACAGGGTTAAGCTCTATTCTGTCCGTGAACACCTAAAAGGGCCCTTCACCAGGTTTGGACATTTCCAGCAGGCAAGAGAAATCGATGCACTGAGCGCTCACGATCTCATCTGTCGAGATTTCCAATACTACGAGCTGAAGGAAGAGGTCAAACGTCAGACTGAACGCCACTTGACCTCCATATCACGGGCGTCTCAACATGGTGGAGGTGACATATACAAGGAATGGTCTAGTGTACGTCTAAGTAGTACACGACACTGCGAGAATTATTCCAGGCGACATGTGTAATTTATGCAATCTATTGCCTAAATAAAATTATGAAGGTTGATGCAAATATTCAAACATACAAATGGAATCTATGCATGTAATTTCTTTAATTTTGTATTGAGCGATATGCGAGACTAATCTGCCTCCATTTTGTTTGTGTTGGTGTTCTCGCTGTTCTCACATCGTGCAACGTTTGGCATGTTTTTGGGGCATCGTCTCGTAGAGAAGTTCCAGAGATGCGACGCTGTATATCGTGGTAAAGATACATGATTCATGACAGCCTCTCGAAACGTGCGCACACTGAGGGATCCATCCCACAGAAATAGGCAGTACAATACAGAGAATGTCAAAACGACACAACACTGTGCATGCTCGACCTAGCTTGCGCACGTCATGCGAATGTAATGTTGCCTGCACATGACGTGTTGATGCGTCTGCATTTTGTGACCTTCCGGCTCCAAGTTGCTCTGATACTGAACAGGGCAGGGAAGGAATTTGGCTTGCTAAGTCTACTCTGGGCAAGTGGCCAAGGTTTCAAGCTCATCTTCTCGCATCGTGCCTTTGCGGCCCGTAATGAACCAACTGAAAAAAAAAAAAAAAAAAACTGTTCATTGGGCACGAAAACGATTTACAGTGTCCAAGTAAAATTTCCCCAGTATCTAAATAAAATACATGTGTCTAGGCTAATCAACTACCTTATTTGCTAACAGGCCTTGTAGCCTTGACAGTGCTGAAAGGGAGTTATGAGACTGGGTATAGGTTGCATCCCATAGAGTTCAGAAAGATGAATTTTGCCTGATAACATGAAGACAGCTCTTCAAATGTACTCGAAAGCAAAATTTGAGGTTAAAAAGTGCGCATATAGTCACTGATTTTGGAAATAGTCATTTATATGCACTATAAGATCACTATAAAAGCACTTCTTAACCTCTATAATTGATGCTGATATAACAAAGTAATATGATAGGAATGCAAGAAACAAAATAGGCATTTGATTTGCTTATAATCCAGTCCTTATTCATCACAAATGTTCATGCAAACATGGACACTGGAGATGAGAATGAAAAATGCTGACCCACCAGAGAAAATGAGGGAGACATGCAATCCATCTGTGCATGCAGGGTCTCCGTCAATCGAGCACTCGTGTAGTGTTACGCAAGCGATAACTGCCAAGACATTTGTTCTCTACGCAGGTTAATGCAGACTAAATGCACTATGCCAAAATGTGCTCAGCACACTATCACAGAAAATATCGGCACATGACATGCATCAACTTCATGCAAAGCAGTAAGTGAGCCTGTGTGCCAATTTTCTGGCTTGAGGAGGATAGCATAGGCATACAGCCGGAGGGGGGGGGGGGGCTAGGGAAGCGCGAGCCCCCCCCCCCCCCCCCCCACTTTCGACAGTGGTCACTCTTGGCTGCAGGTTGGCGAAACCAACGAGTAAAGCGTAGTTTTCCATCACAACAGTAATCACTCAATCATGTTCTTACGGAAGATGAAATTGTTACGAGGCTATGTTACAACATAATGAAATTTCGCCAACATTGCCGCTGTGATGTTTTCGCTTGTAGGATATATATATATATATATATATATATATATATATATATATATATATATATATATATATATATATATATATCCCGGCTGACGAGTGAGGTAGGTTAGCCCCCCCATTCGCGATAGAGTTGGTACGCCACTGGAGGATAGGCATCGGTGTGAATTTAGTATATGTGGCTGCATCGAGGGCTTACCAGGCACATCTGATACAATGGCAGCACCTGAAGGTAAGTTGAGCTTTATCGCAAAAAAGCGCACATTGCAGTGCAATCATTGGCGTGTTCTTCTGAATCGGTTAATTAACTTGTATTAAAGTGCACAGCAAACACTGCAAGCATGAACGACGTCGCCGAGACAAGACCTTTTGCCGAAGTAGTATTAAGCACTAGTTTGGCTCTGTGGTAGAATAATGCCTGGGTCCGAATTCGGCTCGGACTGTGACTGTCCAACGGAATTTTCGGCTCGGATGTTATGCGAACGCCCTGGCGCTCTCTTCTCGCTGTTCCAAGGATGATACACTCGAGTGAGGAGAGGATGACCATCCCCCGTCATTCGTGACGACGAGCAAAGTAACCCCATTTGAACACACTTGGTAGCGAGGCGGAAGGTAGACCTACCTCGTAGGGGTTGTTCCATTTGCGCGGGAGAGTTCCGGAGTACGAAGCATCGTTTTTTCTCGCCTGTTCAAACAAGGTGACGTTAATACAGAGTAGTCTGTGCCGAAAGTGGTGTATACCTACAGCTGGTTTGAGTATAACCGCCGGCGCTCCCACGCCGACAGAGGCCTGTTCGAGGGTTCTGGAGGTGAAAACGAAGGAACCATCATTTCGTGCACCAACTGATAACGTTTCACATGTTTGGCTGATATCGCTGGTAACGGCACTCTCACATCAAGCGATTGACTTTTTTTTTTGTTTTCGCGCGGGGTAAAACGATACTGCATGAACGCGTGTCGTCCTTGGTCAATTCGACACTGGTCATAACAAGTAATAACAAAACAGAGCATCCGCATCGCATCCGGCCGAGGCGGCCAGCGCGGCAGAAACCGCTCAAACAGAGATGTTGAACGATAAACAGCCTCTCGTGTTACGACTTACCTGGCGCAGCTTTTCGTTTCATAGCCACAATGCAAGTGCAGGTCAATAATCGGCAAGCGGACCAAGGAGGGATACAATACAAGCAGGCGCCCTCGGCGTGCTCGGCAAACGCGCGGCCTAGCGCAGCCGCGTTTTAACGTTTTGAAACGCGTCATGGCCTTGAGAGGCTTTGATTGGCTACGCCTTCCCACGTTGCGATTGGCTGGTTGTTTGCGGGGGGATTGCGAGCAGACGAAAAGCTCTCCGCAAAAGCCCGCTTCATGCGAGCGTAAAAAGATCGCGATGAGGCGCGTAGTGCGATTCGTGTGCGCCCTGGCCCTACTGTTCGACATGTGCCGCTCAGAAGCATGTTACAGTTTTGAGGGAATATTGCGGGGTCTCAGACATCCCGTAGGCATTGTGCCCTTGTCCAAGCAGCAGCTGCTTGTCGGGGAGCACAGGGGCGTAATCTTGCAAGTGCCACTAGGGGCTCCAGAGAACGCGCACGTGTTCTTGAACATAACGAGTCAGGTGGCGACTTCGAATGCGCCAGCGGACGAGCGCGGACTGCTGAGCTTCGTCTTGGACCCAGATTTCGCCCACGAGAAGAGCGTCTACGTCTGTTACAGTGCCCCTTCGAAACAAACGGGCGTAGACCACGAAACCACTGTCTCCAGATTTGCGGTATCCGGCCACGGCAGCGCTCTGAAGGTGGGTGCAAACAGCCTCGTTTTTAAAACACCCAAATCTCACACCGAGAGACAAAACTTATAATTTTATTGGTGATTCGTTTGGTGGGGGGAGAAAGGTGTGCCTCTTGAAACTTGAATTGACTGAATGTGCGCGCCGAAAAGGCAGATGTGGTAGAGCCATCATTTCGTGCTATGTATGACATGACGAAAAAAAAAAAAAAATACGGCCCGAGCACTCCGCACAAAGCTGAAATGTGCGGCCCCGCTGTTAAGCCGTGGGTTCAAACCGACGTCGCTACACCGAAGTCTTTCACATTTGTTGGTTGCGTGTTAATTCGTGCTTCTTAGTGAGGTTAGACCCACCTTTGGCTTGGGTTTACCACAGTGTTTATTTGACACGCCGCACATTGTGCATCGCATGGAAGAGTGTAATGAGCGGTTAAGTGCTTTTCCCAACGCCTTAATCACAGTGGTTGTTCTCGAACCGCAGCCAAAGGGCCGCTGCATAAACTCCCGCAAACATCACATAACGCCGCTTGTTCGGCGCGGCGTGGTTTGCAGGATCCGCTCGCGCCTTCGTTCTCGATTGAGCGCGGCTTGGAAGGCTGCCAGATCGGTACGCAGCTGCCTCCCGGTACCGTGTCTGAGCCCGCATCGTCGGCGAACGCGAGCTCTCTCATGCTTGCACTGTCGGCGCTGTTTGGTAGTTGGTAGGATCCGTGGCTTACCCATGTGGAAGCTCTTAGTACTAGAAACAGATGCGCGCGTGCTCGGCTGCGGCGACGTCACTCACAACGCAGCCAATGGCGCGCTTGCTTGGGTACGATGGTAAGAACGACGTAACTCATAGCACAGCCAATGGAGACCGCTCGTGACACCGATGCCGAACGGTTTTTCGTTTCTCCTCCTTGCCATATACAGCTTTCACTGCAAAGAAAAAAAAAAACAAAACAAAATCAGGTGGTGGTCTACTGCAACACACCAACTTGGCGACGAGGACGCCTTTTTGCTCGAACACAAATCCGCGTTTGAAAACACATTTTTTTTTTATTGGGTCACTGTGAGTGTTACAGTGCGGTGTTGTGTTGTGAGGTCGCCAGTGCGGTCAACTCGGCGGTGTCGAACGGACACGTGGAGAGCATAGAAAATGTTTCATTTATTTTACCCTCAATCGCACATAGCTTTACAGAGGAGAGTGAGGTACATATATATATATATATATATATATATATATATATATATATATATATATATATATATATATATATATATACTCTACAGATTTTGCGTGTCATCACGTAAGTAATTTTGTATGGTAGATGAAAAAAGTCATGGATTGAAATGCAAACCATGTCGACGGGAAGATAGTTCCAGTGGCTGGATGTGCGTGGCACGAAAAAAATTATCGTAAGTGTTAGTGCAGCAGCTAATAATGTGTACATTATAGGGATAATCTAAACGAGCTGAGCGATAGGATGAAGTTGTAATAAACGAATTTAATGTTTACATATCTTGTGAAAAATGTGTGATGCTGTGCGACGTGATTCAAGTGACTGCAGTGAAAGGGAGTGTTTCATTGAGGCGCGATGGTAGTTAGATACTATGAAGTGTGGTGCGTTATTCTATATTTCAAGGAAGTGAGTTCAGTTGAAAGGCGTCATGTATATTCGAGCTTTGGACGAACTAGCGTTTTATACATTGCTTGTTTTATGGCTTGAGGGGCGCGAATAAAGTTACGTCGTAGTAATTAATCCCCGCGTACGTAGTTAGTGTGATGCTTCCGACTCAAGTGAGATGTTCTGTGAATTCGAAAGTATTTATACGAAGTTATGGAATCTAGAGCAGCGTGATTTGAGGTGTCGTTAACAGGAGGTGCCATAGTTCATGAGATGCGTAAAACTTTACATTTGTTAGTGTTAAGGTCCATGCTCCAAGTTCTGCACCTGATAGAAATATTATAAATGTCAGTTTGCAAGGTACTAGCGTCAAAGTTAGATTCCCGGTAAACCACGCAGTCGTTCACGAAAAGATTAATGGAAGAAATTATAACAGCGGGTAAATCGTTAATAGCAAGGGCCTAATCACAGATTCCTGGGGCCCACCTGAAGTTACAGGAGCATTGGATATTAGCAACAACGAATTGTGAACGATTAGTTGAGAAAAATTCAAGACCACCATCAGTATTAAGGGTCTTAAGCTTCTGTTGTTGATGATCAATCTTGTCAAAAGCCTTCGAAAAATATAAAAAATGCAGTCGACCAATGAACTCCGATCAAAGATGGTGTGTGAGGAATGGGTAAAACAATGCGAATGACTTCCTAAAGCCGTGCTAAAAAAAAAAAAACGTGTTTGATTCTAGAAAGTTGACCAAGTTAGAGAAGATTATGTGCTCCAGAAGTTTAGATAGTATAGAGGTAAGTGAAATAGGTCGGTAATTTGTGACATAATGCTTGCTTCTGGACTTGTGTAGCGAAATCACCTTCGCCTCTGTCCATACGAGTGACACCTCGCCTTGATTTAGAGACTGCTGAAATATTTTACAGAAAAGAGACGGGACATGTTTAGTTCCTTTAAGAAATCTTGCGTTTGGACTAGGGAAGATGGACTCGGGTCGAAAAGTTGATATTTTAGATTTGATTGCTTATTTTATATTTTGTTCACATACCACCCAGTAGCCCTAAAGTGCACATCGTTTCTTTATTAACTGCATAGTTTAGGAGAAAAAATATTGAACTTTGTACAGAGGGACCTGTTTCGTCTTTTGTCATTTTCGAGAGTTACCGACGATATAAAAACACAAATATTAGCTGGATGAATATGATTTTTTTTCTAGTAAATGTACACGTAATGAAAAGTGTAGCAGCATTGCTTGAGGCTTGTATGCTGAAGCAAAGTGTTTGGGAAAAGTATGTGAACAGGTGACATTTTTGAAAGTTGCTTGATTTGAGATTTTTTTTTCTCCTAAGCTAAACGAGCTAATGTTTTATAACTTGGTGGCATATTATAACATAATGTTTAAAATATTGCCTGTCAATCCCGTGGCTGTACCCCAAGCACGTAATTTTACATATGAACTCAAACTTTCAAATTCGTCGACAGTAAAGCCTATCGAAAAATCAATATGCAAAGAACCCCATCTTCAATTTTTCTTAAAATATCGCAAAACGTTCCTCACAGATGATAAAGAAATAACATTTATAAACATATGGCATTATTTTATTTGCAGCGACAATCTTTCGGGTGGAAGTTCCAGCTTTTCGAGCATGCACTTAGGCGATAAACGCATGAGAAATCGGGCTAAAAAAAGCAGTATTGAGCCTCTGGGTCGCTCGAACAGGACCATACTTACAGAGGAGAAGCGCATTAGCACACTGAGGTAAACATTTCTGTAAAGGCGCATTTATGGTAAAATTCGCTCAGCTTTGATGCCGGAGGAGCAAGACATAATGACACAGTCTAAGGCAGTCCGTACATATTTGCGGACAACGCGATGTGTTAAAACCGTGGGCAAGTTATCTTCTCAGCCACTTTTCTTTCTACGCATTTACATTACGATTCGGTGTAATAAGTTCCTCTGTAATTTCTGTGACATTATTGTCTGTTAGATCTCATTAATATTGCGTCAAAAGACGGAAAGAAGAGCCCTTCAATATATACTTCTTTCCCTGATATATATATATATATATATATATATATATATATATATATATATATATATATATATATATATATATATATATATATATATATATATATATATATATATATATATATATATATATATATATATACCTCATTATGTTATACGAATTGCGTCCAATATTGTGATTTGGGTGCATATTATGTTCGGGCGGCCCTGCTTTTAAAACAAAACATTTGGTTACGTTGGAGCCAGAAGCGCTGCGAATGTGTCCCCAGCTTTGTGGCTATCAGTGTCTCTGAAGCGCGCCTACACTCGATCCCGCGTACAGTACGCTTGCAACAGTGGCTTTGTTTTTTGCTCATTGGCCACGAAATCTTAATATTACGATAGAATACGATGAAATTTTCCCTGCCCAATCTGAGTTCCGTTCTTTCAGATTTTCGAATACCGGATTAAAAGATTACATAGCTCAAGCAGAAACCAATAACGCACACATAAAGCGCCAGGCCTGCGCGGAAGACACAGCAGTCACAGCGAAAGCATGAAGAGTGGCCTTTCAGAGCAAACACTATTTGGGTAAATGCACGCATCCAAGGTACCCACTGTGCGATTCATAATTTCTGCATAGCAGGCCCACATTCACTATGCTTTCCTTCGTCATTCTTCGGAGAAGCGTGGTATCCGCTATGCACTTGTAACGAATTTGTTGTTGTTGTTGTTTGTTGTTTCCCTGTAGAAATGGCTCGTACCCAAAGAAGGGGATTGGCCGATTTTAAGGTGAATTTGCCCTAAACTTTCAGCATTGTGTCATTCCTACAATTTTTTTGTAACTTAATTTTGATTTGAAATACCGATATCAAGTTTGCAGAAAAAAAAGAAGAAAAATAGTGAGACAGTAATTTAGCAAGAAAATCGTTTAGTCGCAGTGATGTATTCTTGAACGGCGAATAAAACATCCCTGTGGCTGAAACCCAGTGTAGAGGCTCCAAATGAAAGAAGATCAGGCTGTGATAGTTGCAAGCCCAGTCTTTGAAGAGGTGGTGCTAGTATGCTTTGCCTGAATAAATCGAAACGGCGACAATGTAATAAAAAATGACTGATCGTTTCCTCTTGATTACAGTAAATGCACATAGGGGAATTCAATATGCCTGATCTATGCAAGTAAAAATTGAGGGAGGTAACGCGGCAACGAAATTTCGTGATGACAACTTCAATCATCCTTGATTTAGTCAGTTCACTGCGCCAGGGAAATAACAAGTGCTTGTACTCTGGAGAAGCCGTCAGTGCAGGGTCAGATAAATTTTGCCTGATTTGAAGTGTGCGAAATCGCGCCACCGTAATGTATACTGTATGGGGGAAAATAGGAATAATTGGTGTCGAAAGGGATGCCTTCGCAAGAGAATCAGCTATTTCGTTTAACAACAAACCTTTGTGCCCTGGTGTCCAGATTAAATGAATACTTCGGAGATGACAGGGGATCAACGATTTAAAAAGTTTCACTATAGGTGAGTGACCAGATGCGGACAGAGAAGAGCACACTGATAATGAATCAGTTATGACTGCTACAACTGGAATGGAAATATTTACCTTTCGCAAAGCTAACATTATTGCCATGAATTCAGCCAGAAAGACAGGAAGAAAGTCTGGTAAGCGAAGTGAAAATGACCAATCAAGTACGGGGCAATATATTCCAACGCCTGATTTTTCATGTGATTGAGATGCGTCCGTTGCTATAATGACATTTGTTGGCAGAGTACTTAAATGGTCCTGCAATAAACCATTTAAAATGCCTGTAGGTAATAGCTTTGCGTGAGTTGGCAAGATATCATGGTAAACAATTTCTGGAGAATTTTGTTGCTCAGTTAAAGGAATCAGATCACGAACGTGTACATTTAGGGGCTCAAGTAACGATTGAACAAATACTATTTGTGGTTTGGTAAATCTGGGCCAATGCACGGAGAAAAATAGGTCAGGATTGGAAATAAAAATAATTTGTTCAGGGTTAAACGGTGCTTCATATAGTCGTAAAAAGGTCTGCACAGTAAGAATGTTAAAGCGACATAATAAGGTTGGTATTCGTGCTTCAAGGTATAACACTGCATTTGCAGTATACTTTGGAAGTCCTAAGCAGAGCCGTAAAGCCTCTCTTTCCAACAGAACCAGCGGCCGAAGTTTGTAGGCTGGCGCACCAGAAAAAAGAATGCAGCCAAACTCCAACACAGGTCGGACATACATTTTATATATAATCAAAAGTGCCTTTCTTCTCATACCTGATCTGCAATTGCTCAACCTCCGCAATACCCCCATCGCGCGTACTGCTTTTGTCGCGATGTATTCAATGTGAGGGCGCCAATTTAGATGCTCATTATACATAACTCCAAGATATTTCAATGATTGTACTTGTGGGATATCTTGAAGCTTGTAATTAATAGATATGTGCACGGGATCTTTGATTGGAAAAACGAGAATAGCACATTTACCGGTATTCAGGTTCAACATCAATCCATCCAACCAATGTTCTATTTTATTAAGATATGTTTGCAAGATAGTGTAGAGACTGTGGAAGTCATGTGACATAGCAAAGAAAGCAATGTCATCGGCATAAACATAGGTTTTCACTTCTGGATGAACGGGGATGGTACTAAGCAATATGTTGAATAAAACTGGGGAAAGTACTGACCCCTGAGGTACACCTCGAGTTTGCTTGTGCTTACAGGAAGAGAAACCGCCTTGATAACAATAGAATTCTCTTCTACTTAAAAATTCCGTCACCCATGCTACTATATAAGGTGGAAGTCCATGACTCCATAACTGATTAGTCAAGATGGAATACTCTACACTATCATATGCTTTACATATGTCTAACGTTACTAAAGCCGCAAAGTGCTTTTTGTGACGGGCAATATGAATACGACTTTCCAGATCTACATGTGCATGCCATATGGAATATCCAGATCTAAAGCCAATTTGGGAAGAACTCAACAGTTGTTTCTCGTTAATAAACCTAATTATACGACCATGAAGTACTCTTTCAATAAGTTTTACTACATTAGATGTTAAGGCTATCGGTCGTATGTTGTCTAAATTATAGCCTGCCCCCTGTTTCTTAAGCAATGGTATAATTTTCGCAATCTTCCATTCAGAAGGGATCCATGCTCTTCTAAGGGAATAATTGACGAGACCTAACAGATCATTCGGATATTCCCTGTGAAGTATTTTTAGCATTGTATTTGTTATTCCATCGGGGCCTGGTGCTGCATTTGGCAATCTTTCCATAGCCTGATTTAATTCGGAAGTCGATATTTCTGTGTAGTCATAGATGGTTGTTGTGTAAGCCGAATTAGGAAGATGCGTTGAGAACCTGTTTTCTAATTCTTTAGCCAACTGATTCAAAGATTCCTGTAGTTCCTGTGAGGTGTAAACTACTGAGTCAACGTTTCCTGGTATAGGGGTCTTCTTCCTACCACGAAGGAAGTTGAATAAAGCACGTTTGTTATTTGATTTAGACAGGTACTCGAAATGTTCTTGGTCATATTGCTCTTTCGCTCGCGATACAGTGCGTTTAAATGTTGCCGCAATGAACTGATAATCCTTCCAATTTTTTGGACTCTGATTACATATAAGTCTTTTCCATGCGGCTTTTCTTCTTCTATAATCTCGTGTGCACTCATCATTCCACCATCTACTAGGTTGGGCACTTTTGGATGACGACGAAGCAATTACAAATTCTGAAGTGTTCTTGGAGATTTTTAAAGCAGAACAGAGATTTCTGCCGAGGTCTTCATTTTGACCACTGGACACTGCCCTAATGTTGGAACGCAAGCAGTCTTTAAATTTTTTGTAATTGATCAATGTTTTCTTTGTCCTTTCAATAGATTTCACAGCACATGAGATTTCAAAGTATACAGGAAGATGGTCACTGTTTGAAGAGAAATCAATTGTTTTCCAAGACTTTATTGAAACACTTGGGCTGCAAAACGTGAGATCTAATACCGATCGTGTCCGTCCGCGAATAAAAGTAGGCTGTCTATCATTTAGGCAGGTAAGATTTTTATTAATCATCCAATCCCACAGAAGAGTACCAGAATGGTCTGTTCGAAATCCCCATGAAACATGATGTGAGTTGAAATCACCAGTCAGAAGGAAATCATTCTTGCAATTAGCTAAGGCAGTATCTAATTGTTGAGTATTATGCAAACCCGTTGGAAAATATGCGTTTATAAGTGAAAAAGGGTGGTGACCGGGCAGACAGAGGTCTATTGCCAAAATTTCACAGTCTGTGGACATAAGCTGAAAAGCTATGCTCGCTGTGCGGCAAAATTTATTCGAGAATAGTATAATTAGACCACCTCCTAGTGATGGACGGTCTAACCGAAATGCTCTAAAATTGTTTAAATGATAATTCTTAACAGGGTGAAGCCAGGTTTCTTGTAATAAGATTATATCCGGATCTAACTGATTAATTAAGCAAAGTAAGTCAGTAGAAGCAGAAATCAAAGACCTACAATTCCACTGTAGTACTTTCAAGGTATCTATGTTGACGAGCGAAACACTTCAGCAACGGCAGCTTCTAAAATACTCTCCTTAAAAAGTGCACTGGCATTTTCGCTGCCCTTTTTGGGTTTTGTGTTTGGGCAAGGAGATTTTAATGGAGATGCAGTGCGCTTCTGACGCCTGAAATCTTGGCATACGTCCATTTCATTCTGATCCTCCACGTGGGTCGACGTAGAAGGTACGGACGAAATTGGGGTTTTCTCCTCGCGGGATTGTCGCTGTGGGGCTAAATTCGGTATAACTTCCACTGCACAAGGTGCCGACTTGGCCATCGGTACTGCTATCGCAGAAGCCAGCTGTGTCATCTGTGAGCAAAACACTTGAGAGATGCACTCACTCACGCTCGTAACTATGTGTTCCAGCGCTTTCGACATCGCTTTTTCTACTGCAGCCTCAATAAGATTAAGAATCTTCGTCTCACTTAGTTGTTCGTGCCTCGACGCGACTCCGGCATATCCAAAGGCTCTATCCTTCACAACTGTTATTGCTTCTCGCCGCGAGCAACGACGTCTGTCCATGATTTCTAGAAGTTGCGTTTCATTAGACCTTGCGGTGCAGTTCAGATAATCGGCCGCGTGATTTCCTGCACAGAGGCAGCACTTTTCGATTTCGGCGATGCACTCCTTCGATGGGTGGGTATCGCCACAGATGCGGCAACGTGAATTTGATTTACAGCCCCCTGCACTGTGACCAAAACGCCAACAGTTTTGACATTGGAGAGGACGAGAAGCGAGACGTTCGACTCTGAAAATGAGCGGCCATATTTTCAACTCGGATGGACAGGAAGTGCCGGCAAAGGTAGCAATAACCGACTCAGTGGGGACGAATTTTGTGTTGCATTCAGTAGCTGACGACGACGAATTACGCCTGTAGTGGATATGTGCCACAGTTAATAGGTGATGAAGAACAAGCTTTTGTAATGTGTTGGCGACGGCACACTCGTCACGCGATTCATCATCATGAATTTACCCTCGAGGCCGCCTCTTGGGCAGCACACAAGCAGGGACAATAAACGAGTCCGGGTCACATAAATAGTGCTTGGAAAGAAAGAATACTTGAAAATTAGGAGGCAGATAAACTCCCAAAGAACAAGGCAGTCATTCGGCGTGCTGACAGTAAATGTTTCAGTTGAACGTTCTCAATAACAATATCGCCAGGAAGTGTCGGCAGAAATGATTTTTGAAGGCGAACCATGAATGCGCAGTTAAACAGACGTCGTGATGATGGTAGGCACTCGCGTAGTTCAGGAAAGTTATAATTATAGAAAAGGCAGAGACTTGCTGTTTTGCGACGGCATGCCGGAGGGCTTAGACCATTGCAAACTGTTATGTTAGTGACGCTCAGTCAAAAAGCTTATTTTCAAGTTATGAAACGAGCAGCCCGGCTTTGTATTGTCCTCCAGCTCCTGGATTAGATACTCTTGATGGGTGTTGCAGACAGGGGATGCGTATTCAAGTTTGGTGCGTATGAAAGTTTCGTACGCCATTTGTCTAACGTGGGCGAAGCAAATGTAAGTGACCGTCTGATGAAACCTAAGGATCTAGAAACGCTTGCAGAAAGTGACGTGATGTGTTTAGAGAACCTAAATTTACTGTGATTTCTACGCCGAGATATCTATAAGATTCCACATGCGCTAGCATGGAATTGTTTATCGTGTATGGGAAGTGTATATAGGTGATGTTTCTTACTGGTCACGTGCATAAATTACATTTTGATACATTTAGTTGCATGAGCCAGGTCGAGCACCAGTTTTGAATTAAGGTTAAATTATCCTGCAGTAACGCCTAATGGTTAGTAGTAGAAATACGCCGGTACAGAACGCAGTCATTCTCAAACAAACGGATCGTTGATGAAATTTGAGCAAGAAAGTCATTGATGAAGATTAGGAACAGAAGCGGCCCTAGAACGGAGCCCCATGGGACCCCGGAGATATGGATGGTCTTCAATGACGGAAGCGATCGGTTAAAAAGCAGTGAATCTTTGACAATATCAGGGGATCGATTGAAATGCTAGAAAGTTTAGTCTTGAGACTCTGGTGAGGAACGCGGTCAAACGCTTTAAAAAATTGAGGTAAATGACACCTGGTTGCAAAGGATGAGTCCAGGTTTAAGTGCAAGTCAGTCGTAAGTTGAACAAGTTGAGATTCGCAAGAATAGCCGCATCGAAATCTGTGTCGGTTCGGGAAGAAAAATGAATTTGTCCAGGTGACTTGCCAGGTGAGAGTAAGTTTGCATACATGTTAGTGATAATTAGATGCATCAGAGCGGCCTTGTAGACGGGTACAACTTCCACTCAAACGGGATTTTACCACTGGAAATAGATTTCGTAAAAATGATTTGTAGGACGCGATTACTTCTGTACCTTTAAGAATTTTAGCAGATATGTCGTCAAGTCCAAGGGCACAAGTTACCTGTAAGTTATCAATCAACTTACAGATTCATTCTGCCGTAATCTAACTGGAGGCATTTGAAGAAAATTCAGATCGTGCGGTACAGAAATATTTTCAACCGCTTGGTGGGTGAAAACCGAGGTGAAGTAAACATTAATAACGTTAGAACGAAAATACCTCGGAATGACAGAACCATCTAGATTTACTAAAAAGATGTTATGCGAACAACTGTTGTCTGGAGTTAATAAAGTTCAAAACTTTTTTGGACTTGTTCTGAGGAAGTCAAGTAAGTCTGTGTCGTAGAAGCTCCGTTTAGTTCTTTTCAGCAGTTTATTATATTCATTCGGACATTAGAAGTAATTTTCCAATTTAGTTGCACAAGAGGAGTGCTTCGCTTCCCCGAACAGTCGCTAGGTCTTGCTGCACAATTTTCGTAATGAATTTGTAAACCATAGTTACCCGGCATTACAACAAATGCAGAATAAAGGTACATATGATTCTATTATTCAGATAATTGTTTCTTTATATGAATACCAGTTTTCATCGATAGACCTGTTAGGAGACGATTGTTCAAAGTGTTTAAAAAATACTGTCATTTTTTCATTAATTAGTAAAAAAATCTGTGTTCTGGTATATTCACGAATGAATGTTACTCAACGCTGTTGCAAAGGAATTGAAATGGCAAGGCTAAAAATTATTAAATTGTGGTCGCTGAGGCCATCGATGGATGATAATGATTGGGTTAGCTCAGGATTTGACACAAGGACAAGATCAAAAGTGTTACTTTCACGAGTTCGTATTCCAACAGATTGAGCAAGATTGAAAGAAAGAACAACATAAAAAAAATCTCTGGAATGACGCGAAGTTGCAGTGATATTGACCCAATTGGTGTCTGGAAAGGTACAATCGCCGTAAACCATGAGGTTCGCTCTGGGAAACTGGTTCTGCATATCAAGTAGACTACAACTGAGGTCGTTAATGAAAGAGTAAACAGTATCAGGTGGCCGGTAAGAGGCTATGATTATAGTGGTGCAATGAGCAAATGAAATTTTCGTACAAAGAATTCCGTATATCAGCTGTGAGCCAAGTTCTACTAAATATGGCAATATTGGTGTCGTTATCCTCCAATATAGCTTCTACAGCGAAGTAACTTCGTATATTGGCAAGTAATACCGATAACGATTTATCTTTTGAGGCAGAACTTTAGTACGCGTGGGAGTTCCCAAAGATTGGCCTACGGAAGGCATGTGTAGCTGTTGTGAACGTTGTGGATTCAGCTCAACTACGGAATCCGTTCCAGCATCGTAAACAAACTGTTGCTCATAATGAGCTTGTCAAAGTGGATTTTAAGGAAAGTGAAACACTGTTGCCCAAATAAAAGAAAGTTTCTTTCTTGCCAAGCGCACATGCGCAGAATAATCTTCGCGGACCGAAAAAGGCGAGTTTTTTAGCTTTGAAGTAGCAGACATAATTTGCTGTTTTCTTTGGTTCTCATCAGTTTCACATTTATCGTGTGGTTTTTCTCCGACTCAAAATGGCCGATTCTGTGCGCACTTGGATGCCAGACGTGGAAACGATCGGGGGTTGAAGGCAGCGGGCAAGGCACGGCATTGCTTGCGTTGACCGAGCCGGTGGGTTGTGGCCAAATATCCCGCTGGAAAACCAGGTCGCAACCGTTGCCCTGGAAGAACAAGGGCATCGATGCAGTGATCCAGATTAGGGCAGCCTGCATGAAGAAGAAAGACATTTCGTGACCAGCATAGGTGTGGCGGCGTGCCCCCTATGCTGGCCACCTATGCTGGTCACACTGTGTGACGCCTGGTTGTTCCTTTGCTGTTCTGAACGCTTTATTACTCATATTGACGCGATTCCTTTCCTGATAAGGAAAGTTTGCGAACGAGACCCAAGCACCGGATTGGCTCACCGGTAGAATTCTCGGCTGGCACGCAGTGGACCCTGATTAGAATCACCGCATGTCTGCGATGATTTTTTTATTTCAGATTTTTTCCCATTTGGTGTGATAGTTATTATCACACCGGCGACGGTGGCGGAAAACTATGGCGCTGCGCGTGACTCGTGTTGTAACTCCATAACAGGTTTAGCTGTAAAAAATTGGCAGATCCCGCGTACCAATGGGAATCGACGTTATGCGAATCATGCGGAGGGAAGGTAGCCGATTCGTAATTTTTTGAGTGACACCTTTTGAAATGACGCTAAATATATTTACATAAGTTGCATGCCCGGACCTATGTTGAGCAGTCGAGGTTGCTTATATAACCAGTTGTTTGCACCTGCGCAACGATGCCAACAATAACATGAGTATATTAGTGAAACCGGAAACGATGAGCTGATAGATGAAGCGCTGGTGCTCTTGAGGATGGCAGCCCTGCTACATGAATCAACTTCAACGGATGGCGCCTTACTACGATTGACGTTATCATGATGTGACGGCTGTATCATAGGAGTACATATCGAATGTTCATAAAATTGGCTAGCCAGCGCTGCAACCACAATGGACGTTTCACGAACATTAGGGTCTATTAGAAAAGTTGTTCCGAACCCTGGTGTGGTCCTGTGGTAGAATACTTCATTGCCACGCAGGAGACTGGCTTCGATCCTGCTGGGAGATTTATTCTTTGCATTCGCCGGGTCAACGCTGCCGATGCCGACTTTTTCTTAACGCTCACACGTTAAGATTTCCGATGCGTGTTCTCACCGTTGCTGGGTAGATTGTAAGTGTCACTCACTTGTGGCACATATCCGCCCGTGGGTATGTGTCACTGTCTGCCGGAAAGTTTTTGATGACATACGTGACGGAATTGTGATTTTCTTCATGTCTTGACGAGCGCGTCATATTCTTCAAATTATCTTAGCCTCCCATACTAATTTTGGTTAATTCACGCCATGTTAAGGGGCTGATCATGAGAGCACCCAGACGTGGGCGGATAGATTGATAGATCTGTCTACCTCTCCATCAAAGTGCTTGCAGTACGCAAAAAATGTTTCGCATTGATAACCACAGATGTTTTTGCGAATAGGGAAAAGGCAGGTGTAGAAATTCGCAATGCCCATAGACTGTCGCGCCGCCACGCGGAATTCAGGAGCGTTCTCTCGAGGATGGTCGATAGGCAGACGCTCTTTTAGTCAGCTGTCCTATAGCCTCAGTGGTGACGCGTTAGCAAGAAACGAACACAGAGCACTTTGCGTGTTTCGTGCATTAGTGAATGAGCCGAACCGTCCGTGACACGATAAATCCCATTCGCTCTAGCAAGATGCGAACTTTTCGTAAAAATACGTGGCAACTCGCGCTTTCGATTATAATCCGCAGAGTACACAGTAACACATATAGGCTTCACGGTATTTTTATAGCCAGGCAGGTTCGCTAAATGTTGTATCGTCAGAACTTATAGTTGAAACTCAGTTTGTTTTACGTGCCCATAGCATTCGTCAGTGCTTTTGAGGTGCATGGATTTTATAACATTCACTGTACGCGGAAAGTCGTGCGGGCTCGTGATTTGCTCTTCCAAAACTTCGCTAACGCTGCGCCGCTTCTTTTTGTTTGCTCTTTGTTAGGTGAACTGCAATAATCAATTCGCTTGTGGGCGGGTTTCAGTGCGAAATGTTCGCCGCGTCCAGATAACTGTGCTGTGTGACGCCTGTGTTGATGCTGTACGTGCCGCGATATTGGTGTGGTCGAAGTCGTTCGGTGGAGGGCTGCTAATTCACGAGGAGTGAGTTGCACTTCTTGTCGCCTCGTGCGTTATTGCTTCTTCGCGCGCGTAAGTCAATTTATTTGTATTCAATGTATAGTATCCTTCTGCAAGGTCAAAATGGTCTTTCTGGTGCGTTGCATGTCGCCCAATCACAGTGGGAGAGGGAGCTCGACCAGCGAAGCCAAATAGGTTAGAGCGATGAATCCACGCCTTTCTTTTAACTTCTCCGTCACTTCACCGGCACCTTCAGAATAGCGTTGTTGTTCGTGAAAATTTGCCACTTTCGACGTTACAATTGAAAAGCGTACGTGTGTATTATTTTTGATATCCTTGTTTCGATCGCGCTGATTGAACCTGCAACATTCTAGTGCGGTGAATCGCGCACGGCTAGAGTACGAGCATGGCTGTGGCACAAGCGCTACTTTATGGGAAGTTAAATGCTTGTGTTCCGCTGAAGAGGCAACTTCATGTTGCTGACAGCGCAAGTAATGACGACGGCGTAATATGTTTGCAAACCATCGCCAGTGAAACATTCGTTTCCGTGCAGCCGCGATGGCACGCTACTCGCTAGCGGCCTACTGCGGCAAATCCGTCAAGCAGGCTTGGCACATACGACCTCGGAGTGCCGCTCAGTTCATATGTCAAATATAGTTGTTGCAGTTTTATCGTACATGATAGCGCGAGGCATGGTTGATGCACGGTCGATCAGCAGACACCACCACCCTTCACGCTGCGACAAAAAATGAGGTAGCGAACGTATAGCAGCTCCTATATCGTTTGGGAGCAAGTACTTTGGTCCGATATACATTCATTGGACGATCAAGAGTTGATCCGGTGAAAGCGGCACGGGACGTACGTCTCATTTTCCTGTGCGAGTTCACGGGTTAATCCTCCTACCGCAGTCATCTTGGATTGCACTGCGCGCCACCTATAGCCCGTGGACATTGCGAATTGCCTCGGCTGGTCATCTCAGGGAGGCTACCAGATTTTACTCCTGTTTTCGAAGCTGAGCTCACGACAATTATTTGGGTGGTTCAAGATCTGCCTTCGAATGAGATCAGTGCAATCTCTTTCGGTGTGTGTACAGCTCTTGCGGCTTCGAAACAATCGCGAGCCCTATTGACTTAGCGCAGATTAGAACCCCAACAACTGCAACCCTTGAAATTATTATGGGCCCCTGGGGCATACAGTTAAAAGAACTGGCCGATTAGTTAGCCAGAGCTTCGCTTGATGGATCAGTAATTTTGGTGCTCCAACAAATAGAATACATAGCATCGATCAGATATAGAAGATTAGCAACTTGTACAGGTATGATGGAAAGCATTACTAAATGGACAGAATATCAGCTAAACCTCAGTGGAGTTAACCTAGAAAGTTGGAAGCTCCAACATTTGATGCTCCCCATGAAACATTTCTTTACAAATAGCTGAGCTGGCGATATCTCCTCTGTGCCCATTCTGCGAAGAAACTATTGAACATTGTTTTGTATCATGTTGGAACTGTTCTTTAATTATGAAGAAACTTATAGTTTTTCCATTGTCGACTGTAGGTTTGTTTTTAACCGCATAAAATGTTCCTTCCAAGTCTTGGTGGCTCCGTCTTGAGACATTGCAACGGAAACGTATTTAATTCAGTATTCAATTTTATTAAAGCAACTAAAGGTATTCCAACATAATGTTTATATTATACTTCAAAAAGCATCATCCTCAGCGTGACTACGCTTACTGCAAAGCAAATGCCTCTCCCATGATCCACCAATCAACCCGGTCGTGTGCTTTCCGTTGCCGCCCCGCCGCGGTGGTCTAGTGGCTAAGGTACTCGGCTGCTGACCCGCAGGTCGCGGGTTTGTATGCCGGCTGCGGCGGCTGCATTTCCGATGGCGGCGGAAATGTTGTAAGCCCGCGTGCTCAGATTTGGGTGCACGTTTAAGAACCCCAGGTGGTCGAAATTTCCGGAGCCGTCCACTACGGCATCTCTCATAATCATATGGTGGTTTTGGGACGTTATACCCCACATATCAATCAATCAATCAATCAATCAATCAATCAATCAATCAATCAATCAATCAATCAATCAATCAATTGCTTTTTGTTGCTGCATTATACCCGCAAACTTTTTAATCTCATCGGCTCACCTAACTTTTTGTCTCCCCTTCGTGCGTTTGCCTTCTGTGCGAATCCAGTCAGGTGCCCTTACCCCCGAATGCAGAGATGTTACTTGGCTCGCGACTTCAACTTAACTTGAGCAAGTCGGCGTGAAGCAAGCAGCGGACTTCAAAACGCCCAAGTCAGCCTTCGCGATTCATAGATGCTCAGGCTGTCTTGCTTGGTGAAGTCAAGAATGAGCTTCAAAGCATAAACACGCTACTCGCCTCCTAACGAGGGTAATAATGAAGTTGTTCGCGTATGGCATGCATTACAGCAAAAAAAAAAAAGACCATACGTTTTAAAATAACTATAACAACGAAGGGCCACAAGAATATTCTTGCCATTTTACGGCTAACGAGCGGCACGTGGTGCCTGCTGCCACAGCGATGTGCAGTGTTGCTTCTGTAAAGCGTTCGTTGCTCGCTGGTTTTAGTGGCCACCCATATGTGGCGCGTTTCTCCACGGTTGCTTGTTTGGAGGCGAAACAAGCATCGCGTTGGGTTCTTTCGTCGTTTTTTGTTTTTTTTTCAATCGAACGCCACGGCATGTATTTGTGCAGACCTGGCTCACGAGGTGACGCGATTTTCACGGTATTTGCCTTTCTTTTCACCTGTGTGCATGCCTGTAGTGGGCTATGTCGCAGTTATTATGTAAAAAAAGAAACAAGTTCTAGGAACAAATGTGATTCGTATCCTTTTGTTGAGCTTGGTAAACAAGAGAAAAAGCGGGGGTCAGGACATTGCGCTCAGCAGAATTCTGTCTCGAGGGGTGCAGCAGTGTATCGCTACATGATGGTGAAGCGGATAAAAAACCCGTGATAGGGGCACCTCTTTTTTATGTACGCGGAATTTCACGTAGCGTTGTGCTACAAGCGATGCCTTTCTGAGCGAGAAACAGCGCCCTAGACGGGACGAAAGGATGTACGAGGCACACAGACAGCACCGAGTCAATTGTGTACCGAAAGAGGCGGAAATTATCGTCGTGTTTAAGAAAAACAGAAATGACCGTTGTGATTACGGAACACTTCGGCGTCGTCCCCACCGAAGCTATTAATACGCACGTGTGTGTAGTCGACACAGCCTGTAACACCAGGGAACTCAGCCCATTCATAAAAGTCCCGCATAACTTTAGAAAGTGCTGCCGGCTGCGCAAAGCGCACCAGCATTGCGTACAGGTGCTTGGCGATGAGTAGCGTAACTTTTCCTACTGCACGGCAAACTGTCGACTGCGGAATGCGGATGAGATTCCCGGTGACTGTTTGGAATGTGCCAGCGCCGAAAAACCCGAGAGCCATTAGTAGCTGTAACACTGGAGGCACAGGCTGTCCTCGGTTGTCCCCACTTTCACGGAGCGGCAACATACCCAGCAGCTACCGCACGGCGTTCTTCGTGAATCGGTATCGAGCGTGGAATTGTTCCTCGTCGTGCAACTCCATCGGATTTCCTCGGTCACGCAAAGCGGGTCCAAGAATCTTCGGCAGGCAGTGCGTCTCAGAAAATGCTATGCTTATGGCGAGGCTAGCAAACTCAAAAACCGCCACCCTCCGCGCGATGTCCATACGAGAGGTGCCCATGTTGGAATAACGCATGAAGTCGCTTTCAAGCTAGCCTCGCAGCTGACTTGAAGCTTGTCCTTACTTCGACTGAGCCAAGTCGCCTTCAAGTCGTCCGCAAGTTCGAGAACGATTCATGGTGACCGGCAAGACTGTCTTGAGTCAAGAACGAGTCAAGTACGAGTCAAGTAACATCTCTGCATTCGGGGGTTAATGACCACCGGTTATCTTGCCTGTGTGCTAAGTGTCCGGCCCATGTCCATTTATTTTTCTTGATTTCAGCTATGATATCCTTAACTATGGTTTGTTCCCTGACCCACTCAGCTTTCTTCTTGTCTCTTAATGTTACACTTCTGAAGAGGTTTATTAGTCGTTAACGACAACGGCAAGACAGCGTGATGAACCGTCCAGCAGAGACCGGCACAGCAGCGAACCGAAGCACGAGCCGAGAGAGCCGGGCGTTGGCGATGCTGCTCGCTGCAGGCACATCTTCTTCTTCACAATCGCCCCCGCTGAAAAAGGAGCCATCCTGGCAACTTATGAAGTTTCAGGCAGAGGCTGATGGCACGGTTTCAGTCGGGAAACATGGACGATGTCACGTGCACGCCGGCGCATGTCGTCTGATCGGGAAACTGGTTCAATTAGGAAATTAATCGGATAGGTTTTCTCCAAAACGGTGTAAGGCCCCTCGTACCGGGGGACAAGTTTCGAGAAGAGTCCCGGAGTTTGGTATGGGATGGCAAGCCACACAAGAGACCCTGGGGCATAGCTGGGATCCGGAAGAGAGGTGCTATGGTTTTCTTTCTGGCGTTGTTGCTCTTCCGAGGTGAACGCACGGGCGAGCTGGCTGCACTCTTCGGCTTGTCGAGCAGCAGCGGAGATAGGTGGACACTCGGAAGCATCAGGACGGTAGGGAAGTAGGGTATCAATTGTATGGGAAGGCTCGCGTCTGTAAAGAAGAAAGAAAGGTGAGAATCCCGTGGTGGTTTGTATTGTGGTGTTATCTGCGAACGTGACGTATGGGAGAACACGGTCCCAGTTGCTATGATCAGATGCCACGTACATTGAGAGCATATCGCCCAGCGTGCGGTTGAACCGTTCCGTTAGCCCGTTAGTCTGCGGGTGGTATGCTGTCGTTTTCCGATGAAGTACGTGGCATTCCGAAAGCAGAGTTTTGACGACATCGGAGAGGAAAGCGCGTCCTCTGTCACTAAGGAGCTCTCGAGCTGCACCATGTCGAAGGATAAAGCGTTGTAAAATGAAAGAGGCGACATCCTGAGCTGTAGCGCTCGGCAAAGCGGCTGTTTCGGCGTGTCGTGTCAGGTGGTCAACCGCCACTATAATCGACCGATTACCATCTGGTGTCAATGGAAAAGGGCCGTAGAGGTCAACGCCGACGCGATCAAATGGCTTGACAGGACATGGAAGTGGCTGCAATGCGCCAGTCGCACGTGACGGTGTTGATTTGCGTCGCTGGCAGTCAGGACAGCACTGCACGAATTTGCGTACAAAATTGTACATGCCGCGCCAGTAATAGCGATGGCGAAGGCGTTCATATGATTTTGAACACCCCGGCGTGGCCACATTGCGGATCGTCGTGAAGAGAGGCACATACTTGCGATCGTAAAGTGCGTGGATCAAATGACCAGTAGCCACCGGCGGCCATCAGGAGAGTAGTTGCGTTGATGAAGAAGTTGATCGCGGATGGCGAAATGGAAAGCTTGACGTCGGAGGGATCGAGATACTGGAAGGTTGGGCGTGCCAGATAAATATTCGATAAGAGAGGCGATCCACGGGTCACGACGTTGTTAGGTGGCAATCGAGTCGAGATTTAGCGACGACAAGGTCTGGAGGCAAGTGTTTCTGCTCGTCGGATCTGGTGGTAAAGGTGAGCGGGACAGGGCATCAGCGTCAGAGTGTTTGCGTCTGCAGCGGTATACGACATGAATGTCGAACTCCTGGATGCGGAGTGCCCATCGCGCAAGGAGGCCAGAAGGGTCTTTCAACGTGGAGAGCCAGCAAAGTGCGTGGTGATCGGTTACTACATTGAATGGGCGGCCGTATAAGTACGGCCGGAACTTTCCAAGCGCCCACACCAGAGCCAAACACTTTTTCTGTCACGCTGTAATTAGTTTCGGCTTTCGTCAGAGTGCGGCTAGCGTAGGCTACAACGTATTCTGAATAGCCGGGCTTTCGTTGAGCGAGGACAGCGCCTAGCCCGACGCCGCTGGCGTCGGTGTGCACTTCGGTAGCAGCCGTCGGGTCGAAGTGGCGAAGAATAGGTGGGGAGGTAAGCAGACGGCGCAGAGTAGTGAAGGCAACGTCACATGCAGGGGACCAGGAGGAGAGGTTCACGTCACCGCGAAGAAGCTGGGTTAACGGTGACATGATAGATGCAAAATTGCGAACAAAGCGCCCGAAATAGGAGCATAGGCCTACAAAACTGCGAAGTTCTTTCATGGTCGTTGGCTTGGGAAATTCTGCGACTGCTCGAAGTTTTGCTGGGTCAGATAATACGCCGTGCTTGGACACAATGTGGCCTAGGATGACGAGCTCGTGTGCAGCGAAGCGGCATTTTTTCAGATTAAGCTGCAGGCCAGCGTTGGTCAGACAAGTCAAAACGTGCCTGAGGCAAAGGAGGTGCATAGGAAAGTCATGGGAGAAAACCACGACATTGTTGAGGTAACAGAGGCACATATTCCATTTGAGGCCACGTAGTGTATTATCCTTAAAGCGTTCAAACGTGGCAGGCGCGTTACAAAGCCCAGAAGGCACGAAGTTAAATTCGTATAGTCCGTCTGGTGTAATAAATGTCGTTTTTTGGCGATCGGCTTCAGCCATTGAGACCTGCCAGTAGCCAGACCGCAAATCTAGCGACGAGAATTCCGCTCCGTGAAGGGTGTCAATGGTGTCATCAATGTGCGGCAAAGGATAGACGTCCTTGCGGGTCATCTTATTCAAACAATGATAGTCCACGCAAAATCGGATAGATCCGTCTTTCTTACGCACCAGGACGACGGGAGACGCCCAGGGAATGTGAGATGGTCGAATGACGTCTCTACGAAGCATATCTTCGACTTGATCGTTGATGACGCGGCGCTCTTCAGCGGAGACACGGTATGGTCTTTAACGCTGTGGCTGGTGTAGGCCGGTGTCAACATGATGTTGGACTTGTGACGTGCTGCCCGGTTGAGGTTGCGACACATCGAAAGAACTCCTGAACTCATGCAGAAGATCCAGCAGGTCGGCATGTTCGGTGGGAGTGAGAGTGTTGGCGATGGCGCTGGAAAACGTATCATTGGGCGACTCCCCGAGTGCCGACAGTGCTTGTGGGTAGTCGCAGTAGCCATCCGGGACATCAACCAAAGACGAAGGGTCGAGATCCTGCACGCGGCCGAGACGTTCCCCCGCAAGCAAAGTGACAGGTGTGGAAAGCGGATTGCTTACGAACATATTGCTTCTTCCGGCGACAAGGTCAATTGTTGCGAAAGGCAGCGGCAAAGCTCGATGACATTTGAAGATGTCGGAAGGCATAAAAAGTACTGTAGCGTCAGTGTAGGCGTTGCATGAAACGGGAACAAGTGCGAAATTTCCAGGCGGAATATCGGTATCTTCATGATCGAGCAACTTCGGCGGCTGATGAAGAGCGTGCAGTAATGGGACATCACACAAGGGGGAAAACTCAACTTCGGCGCGTGCGCAGTCTATGACGGCATTATGGCGGGATAGGAAGTCCCACCCGAGGATGGCGTCATGCGAACAGACAGCGGGAACAATAAACTCCACGATGTAAAGAATGCCTTCGATGGACACTCTTGCAGTGCACGCTGCGAAAGGCGTTACTCGCTGTGCGCTTGCGGTGTGAAGCGACAGTCCCGAAAGCGGCGTCGTGACTTTGCGTAATAAACGGCAGAGATTAGCGGCAATAACAGAAACAGCGGCGCCGGTGTCCACATGGGCGAAAGTACAATAACCTTCAACAGTTACTGCGACCACGTTAGCAGGAGAGGAGCGAGGACTTAGACAGTTCGAAAACGGCGCAGTTCTTGCCTCTTGAACTGCGGTGCTTAGTTTTCCTGGTCGGAGGGTCCGGGCTGGCGACGCATGGGGGAAGGCGATCGCCGACGAGGAGAGGGTGTGCGTTGCGACTGGAAGTCAAGGTGGTCAGTAGGGGCATATCGAGGTGACGAGACCGGCCCGTATTGGGTGAAGGGTTGGCTGCCGGGTTGCGACGACCGGGCATAGTTGCCGAACGTCTGAGGTCGACGGCGGCAGTAGCGGGTGTTGGGACTCCGGGTCCTGCCGGTCTCGTTTTAGATGCGGAGCATCTTATACTCGCGCCTTGTAGTGCGCCGTCCGCGCCGTCCGCGCCGTCCGCACCGCTTCTCGAACATTCGACAGCTGACGCGCGCGCATGCGCCGTCGCGCCGTCGCCCACTCTTCCACCATCTGTGCATCCCTTCCTCCTCTACACACCGCGCGCGCTTCACTCCTCCACCATCTGTGCACCCTTCCTCCTCTACACACCGCGTTCGACATCTACAATTCTCCTGATTCTCCAGTGGACGCGCATGTGGCGTCGCGCTTCGAGAACATTCAACAGCTGACAGTGCATGCGCCGTCGTGCTGTATATATACTCAAGGTCGGCGCTCGCTCGCTCAATTGCCGCTCGTCGGTTGGTTTGTACGGCGCGTCGACGTCCAAGGTCGCGGTGAAATGAATTCCAACGAATCCACAAACACAATGATCGGCGTCCCTTCGACCAGCGCCGCCCTTTCGCATACGTGTGTACGTGTTCACTCATTTAACACCCCCTCCTACAACCACGTTAACCAATTTAGCCATCGACCCAAGTAAGTCGCAATTTAACACCCCATTTCACAACCAAGTTAACCAATTTAGCCATCGACCCAAGTAAGTCGCACTTTAACACCCCGTTAACCAATTATATGGTCCGCATCCTCCTCAGTGTTCCCCCGAGGGAAGCTGCGGGCAATTTTTTCGGTAGCTGGCCCCGTCGCAGGATCCATCGTCCAACAATTCAGCGAGAAGAAGCGCCCGAACGAACAACAGAGATTTATTTACATGTGGAGAAGTGGTCAACTGACCCAAAAAGAGAAGAGTGCGTGTGACACAAAACGTCTTCGGCATTTTATAGCGCCGCGCCGTTGACACTGGGCGCCCCGTCCGCATCGTCAGCCAATACGGTGTCTCCGGCACCTCGGCCACGAGAGAGGGGGAAACACACCTCACAACACATGGAGTGGCACAGCCTAACACGAGGTCCATATATGGTCACGGCGTCCTAAAATGTTACCAAACATGGTCACGAACGCACAGCAGACCCCGGAGCTCTCCCGGCGAGAGGAGGAACCCGAATGGGGAGGTGGGGGTGGACGACACCGTCGGTCAAGAACCGGTTCTCCCCCAAACTCTTCCTGCTTGGCTCCCCAGGGCCGGTCGTAACACGGGCAACGTGTCCGGGAGTGAAGCAGGCGTAACAAATCAGTCGGTTATCGGGCGTCTTCCAAGGATTGGCGACTGGTGCTGCCGCCCAAGGTGCAGTATAAGCAGCTGGGTGTGCGGGCTGTGAGCGCGTGGTGTAGGGTGGTTGCGGAAGCCTACGTACAGCGTCTGCATATGTGAGCGGCGCGGCTACGGGCTGCATCTCTTGCGAAAAGGTGACAGGAGGAGCCACAGGCTGCGATGCATAGGTTAGAGGCGCGGCCACAGGCTGAACGGCTGGCGGATAGGTGACAGGAGCGCCTACCGGCTGTGCGACACCCGGGCAGTGAATACGGCTAGATAGAGGTGGCTCGTAGTGCGCAAGGGGAACAGCTTGTGCAACCTCTTCCGATATAGCAGTGCGAAGTGGGGCAGGTAGACGGGTGGGGGTCTCGTGAGTAAAGGGCACTAGGGAAAGTTGGCGGGCGACTTCCTCACGGACGAAGGCTCGAACTTGCTGAAGCAGCGGTGAATTGTCCGGCAGGGTGTCGAAACTGGACAGTGACTCACCACCATGCTGAGCTGCCGAGTCAGAGTGCGTTGCTTCTTCAACTCGTCGCAGCTCTGACACAAGCTGACGACTTCGGAAACTGTGCTCGGATTTCTTGCCAAGAGCATTTGAAATGCGCTATCGTCGATGCCCTTCAGTATGTGTTTGACCTTGTCCGACTGAGGCATGGTGTCGTTCGCGCGTCGACAAAGGTCGATGACATCCTCAATATAGCTGGTAAAATTTTCTCCAGTCTGCTGAGAACGGACGTGCAAGCGCTGTTCTGCCCGCTGCTTGCGGACAGCCGGCCGACCGAACACTTCGGCACATGACGTCTTGAACACGCTCCATGTGGGAATGTTGTGTTTGTGGTTGTTAAACCACAATTCTGCGACGCCAGTGAGATAAAATATGACGTGGTTCAGCTTGTCGGCTTCATCCCACTTGTTATTGGCGCTCACCAGCTCGTAGTGGTCGAGCCAGTCTTCCACGTCGGTCCCATCCGCACCGCTGAAGACCTTCGGTTCCCGTAGCCTAGGATGGCCGGGACAGTTGAACTGGAGCGACGATGCCGATGGGCTGGCGTTGTCAGTCATGACGGGTGGTAGCGTGTGGCTTCGCAGCTCCAGGGTGTAGCGACGGAGATAAACAGCACCCTCCACCAAATGTGAAGAGGTTTATTAGTCGTTAACGACAACGGCAAGACAGCGTGATGAACCGTCCAGCAGAGACCGGCACAGCAGCGAACCGAAGCACGAGCCGAGAGAGCCGGGTGTTGGCGATGCTGCTCGCTGCAGGCACATCTTCTTCTTCACACACCTATCATTTTCCTTTCTATTGCTCGCTGCGTCGTCCTCAATTTAAGCTGAACGCTCTTTGTAAGCCTCCAGGTTTTTGCTCCGTAGATAAGTACTGGCAAGATGCAGCTGTTATATACCTTCCTCTTGAGTGTTAGTGGCACATTACCTTTCATGATTTGAGAATGCTTGCTGAATGTGACCCACCCCATCCTTATTCTTCTGGTTAATTTCCTCTCATGGTTCGGCTGCGTGTTTACTGCCTGTCCTAAGTAGACATTTTCCTTTACAACTTCCAGCGTCTCTCCACGTAATGCAAAGTCCACTTTTCTGTCGAGACTGTTGCACATTACTTTTGTTCTGTGCATATTAATTTTGAGACCTACTTTTCTGCTTTCCGTGTCCAGTTCAGTGATCATGAGCTGTAATTCCTCCCCTGAGTTACTCATCAAGGCGATGTCATCAGCGAATTGCAGGTTACCAAGATACTCTCCATTAACTTTTATCCCTAACTCTTCCCAATCTAGGGTTCTGAAAAGTTCCTGTAAACACGTGGTGAATAGAATTGGAGAGATCGTGTCTCCCTGCCTTACACCCTTATTCATTGGGATACTGTCGCTTTTCTTATGGAGAACTATGGCGGCTGTGAAGGCTCTGTATATTTATTCCAGTATGTTTATGTAGGGTTCTCCGATGCCCTGATTCCGTAGTGCCTGCATTACTGCTCATGTCTCGACTGAGTCAAACGCCGTCTCGTTATCTGTGAAATTTATGTATAGGGGTTGGTTGTATTCAGCGTATCTCTTTATTACCTGAACTATAGTAAGAATATGGTCTATTGTGGAATAATCTGTACGAAATCCTGCTTGGTCTTTTAGTTGATTGCACTCTAATGTCGCCCTAATTCTATTAGCTATTATTTTTGTAAATAGTTTGTCGAGAACGAACAATAAGATGATTGCTCTGTAATTTTTCAAGTCCTTGGCGTCTCCTTTCTTCCAAGATTATAGTACCCTTCCAGTCAAGAGACACTTCGTGTATATGGTGGCTAATTTTTCTAACACAATTTCTCCGCCATCTTTATCGTCACCAGCGGCTTTGCCCCTTTGCATTCCTTCTACGGCTTTCCTTACTTCCCTGTCGTTACTGGTAGTATGTCGAATTCTCCTGGACTATTACAGTTTCTCACGATATCATCCTGTTTTTTTTTGCTTCTGTACAGCTCCCTGTAGAACTCCGCCGCAATCTCAACTATCCTATCCATATTGCTTATGACATTGTCTTCCTTGTTTCTCAATGCATACATCTGATTTTCGCCTATGCACAAGCCTGCCTTCGCAGTGTTACGCCTGCGAGTTCACACCGAACGTCAATGCCTCCGAAAAAGGCAATCTGTGTCAAGGCCAGCAATCGAGCCCGCCTGACGCGATCAACTCAACGACGTCATCAAGTGGTGGCGCCGGTCTGCCATGCAACACACCACGAGCTCCCTTAGCCCGTGAGCCTGTTGAAGCTATCGGCGCGTTCCAGTCTGGCGAGTCTTACCCAATGCGCGGCAACATCCCTCGTCCTTGGTGCAACCACGCGCAGCGGTGGGCCCCATTGGAGGACTCCGACATCGCGGCCAGCGGCACTTCTCGTTGGACATTTGGTTACTCAAAGGATCTACCCGGTGCCTATAAAAAAACAAAAGCCCTGTGGCGCGTCGCCGGCAGTAGACCTATGTGTCACAAAAGAGAGCTCGGCTTTTCGAGTCTCTAAGCTGTCGGCCCCATTGCCGAATTCGTAATGCCTCTATTTCTTTGCTGTTCATAAACCTCGCCTAAACTCACCGTCGTCTCGTCCGCTCGTCTATCAGCTCTGCGCAGAAGCAGCCGCGAGCTGAGAAACCTACGCTACCAAACGGCTGGTGACCTTGTCGGCGGAGTTCGGAGCGGTGGCACCTTCGGGACCGTGTTGGCGTCTCGCCTTCGTAACAGCAGCTTTTAGGCTTCTACCGCTTTTTACTCCCTGCTCAATTCTTTCCATTTTATATCTCCTGATGTCGCCTACTTTACGCCTATTGATTAGCTCCAATAGCTCTATATTGTCGGTTGCACTTGAGGCTTCCATCGTTTGTCGTGTCCTAATAAGATTTTTCGTCTCCTGAGATAGTTTACCAGTTTCCCGTCTAGTGACTGAACCTCCAACTTTAATTGCACACTCTTTGGTGATACTAGTAAGATTACCGTTCATTGAACTTGAACGCTAACGTCGGTTTAGTGCCTCGAATTGATTTTGAAGCAAAACTCGGAATTCCCGTATTTTCCCTCTCACCGCCAGTTCAATAATTAGCTTCTTGCGGATCAGTTTTTTTATTTGCTTATTTAATTCTAGGTAAATACGAGCTCCTACCATTCTATGGTCAATGCATCTAATCTTGCCAACTACTATACATCTTGTACAATGCCTGGGTATACACGCAGAATGACGTCAATTTCTTGTTTAGTTTCTCCATTAGGACTTCGCCACGTCCACTTACGGTTAGCCCGTTTTCTGAAGAAGATATTCAAGATCCGTAAATTATCACGTTCGGCGAACTCTACTAATAACTCTCCTCTGGCATTTCTAGAGTTGATGCCACATTTCCCCACTGCATGGTGTTGTGACTCTCGTGCGTAGGCGCCACGCTGGCCATGAGAAGCATAACCAAGCTGTGTTCCCACGTCCTGAAACCCCAGTGGTTTTTTCTTGGAACCAGCATGAAGCGGTGAAGAGCAACAAAGGAATAAGAATGTGGCAACTTGGAGGGTCCGCGAGCCAATATCTTTACAGAAATTTCCTCGATGATGGCTTGCTTGGAGAGGCGGCGAGCAGACCGACCGGGCAGGTCGTGTCTAAGCGATTAAAGTCGCTAATCCTTTGCTGCCCTTCCAGAGAAAGACGGCGGGAAGCACTCATCCGCCACTTTATTCCGTGAAGGACCCCAGTTTCTCTCTCGGTGGAGGAATATGAGAGGTGGCGCAATTGCGCCCGCCCAAGCATACCGGTCTCGCGTGCGCTTCGAGCAGTTTCCGATGGATGGCGCGCGTGCATGGGGGCCATCGTTCAGCACAACACATAGGGCACAACGCTGTGAATACTCGCTCTGTTAAGCAATGTAAGCTCATAAAATTATCTACGTGCATTATTGCACGTCGTTTATGAATTTTAGCAACGTTTTTCTGTGCGCAAGCGTACTAAGTACTTATCTTCAGTGGCTTTGGCGACATAGGGAGCCGACGCAGCTGTTGTAGTGTAACGATGTTGAAGGACTCGGGGTGTAATAAAACATATTTATTACGCAGCTGGCCGGCGCGATTCTAATGACGTCTACCTCTTCTAGTTACTTTGCAATTCGATAGCGGTAACCTTGCGTGGCATAGTGAAAAGTCCTGTAACGTAATAAACGGCACCTCTCAGAAAAGTAGCCCTTTTCTTCACTTCAGCCGAAAGCAAGTCAGGAGGCTATTTGCTAGTTAATTAAAGTTTCAATTGGTCGTGTCTGCATTCCACCACTCAGTAAAGCAATGTAGGCATGAAATTCTCGGAATGAATTTCCTCGTCAAGGAACAATTTTATGGTTTGTCGCTTCTTGGGCGGCGCTTTTTGGTGACTGTCTGTTATACGATAGCTGCGTCGTAGTTATGGAATGCGCCAGATATACATAGCTAATTGATTGCACCGGCTTCGTACAGGAAGCCTACAGGCACTCTTTGAAAGCAAGCAAAACAAGTCTCTTGCCCCCTTCTCCTCCCGAAAAATATAGATGTCTCATCGAACTGTGTAGCAGATTGGTGAAGAGCAAGTGTGATTATGCGTGTCGCACCACGAAATAGCCGCGAGTCTTTTCCACGTGCTTGAGCTCGGACGTCTTCCGCAGTGGTCAGAGAACTGCTGTGCATTGTCACGGGAATAAACTGGCCCATTAGAACAGCATTGGCCTTCATGTTTTCATCAATTTCGTTGGGTTAACAAACGTCGTAACGGCAAGTGTTCCCGAAGGTTCTGACGAGGAACAATCAAGTTTCTTCGCGCGTTTCATTTCAGAAAACACAACGCTCTTCACACCGTCAAGCTCAAGTTTATGGCGACCCCATGAATCAGAAGGCAGAAATGATTGCGGTATTTCGCCACACAAGCTATTGAACGTCGAACAACGAGCTTCCTCTGGTCCTGGCTGCGCTTTTGGAGATTCCATGTCGATGCCTACCTGGACGGCAGGCATCTCATCGCAACTCATGTGACAGTTCAGCGGGTCGTCGTCGTTGTTGCTGACGCTAGAAGGGGCGCCTTTTCGCTTCGCTGGCGCCAAAAGCTGCTTTTCAGCGGGCCGCTTCCTAGTCGTCGATCTCTTCGAGAGGTAGGGCGGGCCATCCGGAAATACCGTGGGAACAGCGTCACACGCCAGGGACGCTCGTCGTGGCACGCTCCTCAGTACATTGCCGTTGTAGTAGGCAGTCCACGTCTTAGTCACGAGATGAGACTCTAAATGTCTCTCGCAAACGCTGTCTGTTGCTTGTAGCGGGCGATCTTTCCTCGGTATGGCATGTCGCCAGAGCTTGAGACGCTCGTCGTCTTTCGGGGCAGAAAACAGCGAGTACTTCTCCTGACACGCCTAGCCGGTCGTGCAACGCGGGACGAAGCACTTTTTCCCCATCAGAGGTTCACAAAACGATCCATACCGCAAGAAACCGTGCAAACGCTACACATGTCTACGTGTTCACCACACAAAACTGTGCGAACGATGGATGGATGAATGGATGGTTAGATATGGCTGTACCCTTTAGATCGGGCGGTGGCTAGTGCCACTAAGCCGTAATACTTAGTGAACCAAAAACTAGATTTATTTTTTTCTCATTTAAATAGTGAGGTCGAGGACTCGTACTTTGCAGTGAAGTGTTTAATTTGCACTCGTGCCTTGACTTTAGCCACAAATTGGGTAAGCTCCTTCTAGTTAATTCTACCTGCTTAAAGTCTATTTTGCCCTCCCTGTCCCTAAACCCCAGTGCTTTGGATGGATGGATGGATGGATGGATGGATGGATGGATGGATGGATGGATGGATGGATGGATGGATGGATGGATGGATGGATGGATGGATGGATGGATGGATGGATGGATGGATGGATGGATGGATGGATGGATGGTGGATGGATGGATGGATGGATGGATGGATGGATGGATGGATGGATGGATGGATGGATGGATGGATGGATGGATGGATGGATGGATGGATGGATGGATGGATGGATGGATGGATGGATGGATGGATGGATGGATGGATGGATGGATGGATGGATGGATGGATGGATGGATGGATGGATGGATGGATGGATGGATGGATGGATGGATGGATGGATGGATGGATGGATGGATGGATGGATGGATGGATGGATGGATGGATGGATGGATGGATGGATGGATGGATGGATGGATGGATGGATGGATGGATGGATGGATGGATGGATGGATGGATGGATGGATGGATGGATGGATGGATGGATGGATGGATGGATGGATGGATGGATGGATGGATGGATGGATGGATGGATGGATGGATGGATGGATGGATGGATGGATGGATGGATGGATGGATGGATGGATGGATGGATGGATGGATGGATGGATGGATGGATGGATGGATGGATGGATGGATGGATGGATGGATGGATGGATGGATGGATGGAGGATGGATGGATGGATGGATGGATGGATGGATGGATGGATGATGGATGGATGGATGGATGGATGGATGGATGGATGGATGGATGGATGGATGGATGGATGGATGGATGGATGGATGGATGGATGGATGGATGGATGGATGGATGGATGGATGGATGGATGGATGGATGGATGGATGGATGGATGGATGGATGGATGGATGGATGGATGGATGGATGGATGGATGGATGGATGGATGGATGGATGGATGGATGGATGGATGGATGGATGGAGGATGGATGGATGGATGGATGGATGGATGGATGGATGGATGGATGGATGGATGGATGGATGGATGGATGGATGGATGGATGGATGGATGGATGGATGTGGCTGTACCCTTTAGATCGGGCTGTGACTAGCGCCACCAAGCCGTAATACTTAGTGAACCAAACACTAGATTTATTTTTTCCCTTTAAATAGGGAGGTTGGGGATTCGTACTTTGCAGTGAAGGGTTGAATTTTCACTCGTGCCTTGACTTTAGCCACCAATAAGATAACCTCCTTCTAGTTAATTCGACCCGCTTAACGTCTATTTTGCCCTCCCTGTCCCTATACCTCAGTGCTTTGAAAAACTCTGTGCCATCATCCTGAACAATAGGGTGAAGCCCTTTACAGAACATTATCAAGTGTTCGGCAGTTTCTTCTTCCTCTCCACACGCAGTGCATACCGTGTCTACCCCTTCGTATTGGCCCGATATGTCTTGGTTCGCAATACTCCTGTCCTGACCTAAAACAGTAGTGAACTACCCCGAGTATTATCATAGATCCTTTCCTTGGCAATTTCCTGCTTAAAAGTTCGATAGATCTCTAGTGCGGACTTCTTAATCATGCCAATTCTCCACATATCGGTCTCAGCTAGCTTCCTTCACCTTCTTCTTAACCGATAATTCTTTTTGGTTTGGCCCCCTGCTCTTTTCCCTGAACATACAGTGCCGACTTTCGGAGGGAGGGTGAAACGCACGCAAATCGTCGGTGCGCGCTCTGTACGGCGAGGCGCCGCTGTCCACACACCTCTCCTTATTCCTCCACCGTGCTCTCTCTTCTGTAAAACTGACCGGAGTAGCATTGCGTCAGGAGGGGCAACGACTATTCGTCGGCAATGTGCTATTGACTGATGTAATGGTGGGTAGCGTAGTGTGCGTAATTGGTGTTTCAATCAAGGAGGGGCAGCCCGACAGGGCTTAAAGTGGCGCTACAAAGTGCTGGACGTTACTTTAAACCATGGTTTAACGGTTTATCCACCACTCTCGTGGTTTGCGGAATTCTATCCTCATATGCTAGAAATAGTTGTAAATAGTACCAATAAACCTGTTATTACCAACTTGTAAGTAACATTTCCTCCACCCGAAGTTACTCCATGTTACCACAGGAGTCCGGGTGCCACGTAACTCGGACGTGAGCGGCGATGCGTCGCGTAGACCCCAGTCCGCAACAATGGTCTCCGGCCTGTTTCTTGCCTACTTTGGCATTAAAATTGCCCATCAGAACAGTGTACTGTATCTTTACTTTATTAACGGCTGAATCCACGTCTTCATAGAAGCGTTCAAGCAAATGATCATCATGGCTTGATGTAGGTGTGTAGGCCTGTACCACCTTCATCTTGTACAGTTTGTTAAACTTAATTATGATACTTGCCACCCTCTTACTGATGCTGCAGTATTCCTCTATAGAGTGGCGGTGCACGCGCAGCACTCTTGAGCTGCTCGTTTCGCTCTTATCAAATTTTGCAGATAAGGACAGGAGGCCCCCAGGGGCGCTCGCATTATGGCGGCAACGCGACTGCGATTGACAACGTCTTGAGCACGGGGAAATTGAATGTGAAACATTGTAGCCGCGTAATGATATTGCTTTTACTTCTGCTTGTGTGCGTGCACAGTCTGCGTGATAAAGCTGATGATAAATCGTGCCGCTCGACGGGAGTACTGCTCCTTGGCAAGAGCAAACGAGGTGGGCGTGCCCTACCTTCGCCGCGGGCATCTGTCAATCAAAGTGATTGACGCGTGAACCCGAATACAAGCTCGTTGATTCTTAAGGCCCAAGTTAAACTCGGGACTGTCTTGATGCCGGTGCGACTGTGAAGCATTTCATGCGATGAACGCTAAGTGGCAACTTGCCGATTATTCTAAAACCGCGCTGATTATTCTAAAACAGGCTTAATGCAGGAATTAAAAGCGTTAAAATAAATTTAACCACCCAGTGCCTCCAAACAATATCATCACGAAACGTTTCTGACACTTCTATTGCATAGGTGCACTCCTGCACTCTGTGGAACGACAAACAAATGAAAGAAGATGCCTCTGGTTTGAAAACACCGCCCATCGTAGTCGACCATCCTTGACGCTATGAATGGTTCCGTTGTAACTAGTGAAACGCAGCGCGCTGAGGGGTGAATTCGACTCTTTCGTACTCTTGGCTCGTTCATACTGCGATGTCGCTAGAGCTCGGGAAGATCACGAGTTTCGCATAATTCGGGGGAAACTCGGCCGATGCAGCATAGCGCCCCTAGAACTGGTAACCCTTCCAATTTCAATGGCACTGATTGTACAAAGGTCTTTTTCATGCTGCCTTCCTATAGTCTATAGTCTCTCGAGCAATCATCATTCCACCAAGGTGAGTTCGAGTTGTAATCAGCTGATGACACTACAAATTCAAATTTCTCGCGCGAATTCTTTAACACAGAACATATGCTCAGAGCCTTCGACTTCGGGCTTATATCTGATAGAGAAGCCAGCGAAGAAAGCGAGGCATCCTTAAACTTCAAGTAATTTATATGCTTGCGAGTGATAGAGATTGATGAGGCTATCTGATTTTCTATTTCGAAAGTTATCGGTAAGTGGTCGCTATTTGTTGCGCAATCGACGACTGACCATAACGAAACATTAAGGTTGCAGCTGGTAAAAGTTAAATCCAGCGCTGAAGAATTATGACGGCACACGTATGTTGGGCATCCTGAATTCAAACATGAAAAATAATTAAATTGGGCCCAGTGTCACAACCGGCTGCCGCACGTATTAGTTTTTACTCCCCATGTAATATGATGGAAGTTGAAGTCACCTGCTAATAAAACATTTCCTCCACACGTCGATATTAGCGTATCAAATGGCCGAGTGTCATGTACGCCTTAAGGAAAGTAAGCATTTACTATACTGATAAAACCTGCCCAGTAGAGAGAGTTAAACCTAAAAATAATATTTCGTACGTCGGGGGGAGGAGCTTTAATGTCGGTTTGCCTTTATGGCAGAGTTTGTTCGAGATCATTGTCACTATTCCACCACCTCTCGTAGGGCGGTTCAGTCTGAACAAACGTTAATTCTTAAATTAAAATTTGTTAACTGGAGCAATCCAATATACTTGAAGTAAGATTAAATGGGGATTTCGTTTAACACACAGGTAATGTAAATCAGTAATAGCAGCACACAGAGAGTGACAATTCCACTGCAGAACTTTCAGGGTTGCTATTTTGGTGTAAAAATTGTTGCGGAGACAGCTTTTTCCGAAATACTTTCTTTAAGCACTTTACTTGGCGGAGTCTTTTTTGGCTTGGACGGAAGTAGGAACATCGGGGTTCAACGGGGACCAGCTGCGTTCCTGTGCCGACGTCAGTCGCCACATTTAGGTGTAACACTTGTTCTTAGTCAACATTCGACCTGCACTCTGAGGAGCTGTGGATATTATCGACGATATTCACCTCATTACATTCTGCATCCCTGGCAGGAGGTATTTCACTGGACTCAGGATTACCCAGAGCGGTTAGAATTAACAGCTTAGCAATTTGATTACTGACCACTTGTGCTATGCATTCATAGATGCTGGCTCCCAATTGGTTCATTGCGGTAGCCAAACCTGTTACTACCGCTGCCTCAACTACCGGCGCGATATTAGTCTCCTGACATGATTGACGTGCTGTAACGCCAGCATAGCCATGCGCTTTTTCCTTACAAGCTGCTATGGCTTCCTTTCCGGTGCATCTCCTTTTGTCTAGGATTTCTAGAATTTGTATTTCTTCATGACGCATCAGGCACTCAGTGAAGTCAGTTGCGTGATGTCCACCGCACAAGCAACACAAGTCATCTTGGGCCGTTCAATCCGAGTGGTCTACACCACACCTACGACATCGCCCATGTGATTTGCAGCCGCGAGAGCTATGTTCAAACTTCCAGCAGTTCTAGCCTTGCAATGGGCGTGACGCTAGCGGACCAAGTCTAAATACTAATGGCCACGTTTTAATTTCTGAAGGGCACGACGTACCTGTAAAAGTCGCAATCACTTACTCTCTGAGAACTCGTTTGTTATGAACCAGTCGATTACACCGGTTAACTGCCACCACACCTGCCACCGAAAGCTTCTCGAGCGAGACTCCGAAACGCTTAATTGTGCGTCTACACCACGCACAATGTATTTGGAGCATGCGAGATGTTGCGGTATATACGAACTCACCAGGATCGAAGCAAAGGAAAGAATCTTAAGGATATCTTTTACACATTGCGGATCAGGTGATCGGCATACAATGCCACCGCTTATGCTCTGGTAGTTAGGGGTCACAACTTGGAGATGCTCTTATATCGCCTTAGGGTTATTGAGCTTATTGAAGTGCCCAGCCAAAGGTACCAGGGCGACGGGAATACTGCTCACGCCACTGTGGAGAAACAAGTGAAGAGGCGAATCATTATTGTGCAGAGAGGCCGTTTACAGGGAACGATCCGGACCCGGAGAATTCCGAGACATCAGTGCGACTTCTAGTCTAGATCAAGAAAAGTAAAAAAAATGATCCTGGATGTAATACTGAAAAAACATAGCAAATACTAGTCGAAAGATGAAAACTATCTGATACTTAGCCACCCATCTAGTACCGAGACACGTCTAACCAGCAAAAAAAACAGCAGCTGGGAGCCCAGCTGTTCCACAGAAGAAGAAGAAGAAGAAGGAGGAGGAGGAGGAGAAGGAGGAGGATGAAGAAGGAGGAGGATGAAGAAGGAGGAGGAGGATGATGAAGGAGGAGGATGAAAAAGGAGGAGGAAGGAGGAGGAGGAGGAGGAAGAAGAAGAAGAAGAAGAAGAAGGAGGAAGGAGAAGGAGGAGGAAGGAGGAGGAGGAGGAGGAGGAAGAAGGAGGAAGAAGGAGGAAGGAGGAGGAAGAAGGAAGAAGAAAAAGGATGATGATGATGATGATTCTTGGGTCATCGGCACATACCCACTCTGGGGGATCCACAGCTTTCCAGCCTATGATGCGTCGCCTTCCTCTTGCTTAACCCCTTTTCACTGAAATTTGAATAACGTGAGCAGTTTCCTCTCTTTCATCAACTTGCCCGGCTGGCAGCGTGACAAGAACCCCTCTTGACACTGGCCACACTAGAAGCCCATTATAGCAATGAAGGCTAAACGTAGTAGCTCATAATTAGTTTAATTAATTCATTTCATTACCGTTAAAATAGATAGGAACAAATAAGTTGGACCATAGTGAAGCAAATGAGCAGGTTATTTGTGAGGTGCTCCTCCCCGGTGGTACTTGAAGCCTTTAAATTCCGTCCCTGACTTGGTCCACGGTAAAGTGAATATGACATTAACACGCGATTGGGACCGTTGTCGCAAGTTACCTTTACGTCCACGTGTCTTTCTTCACATTTATGTTACAGTTATTTCTGATGACACATTGGCATCATTGTCTGCTCTCATTGTGTCTAAGACAGAAAACGAGCCCTTAAATTTCCACTCGATTCATCGTGTTCTTTCAGACCTGATAGTGGCGCGCTAGCGTCCTCTCACGTGCAGGCGAAAAAGTGTTCCGGCGCGCGTAATACACGTGGACGGCGGGATGACTGCCGCCGTATCGGATTCGAAGATCGAAAAGAGTGTCGGTTATTGTTCGCTTTTATTCCTTCATATTTACATTACTTCTAATAATACTTCTTCTGGTATCATTGTCTGCTATTAATGGCATAAACTAGTGTTCTATAAGCTCACAAAAGCTAGCGCTGAAAAGCGAAATTTGCCATAACTTGCATTCAGAGAACAGACCTTCGCGGCATATCAAAATGCCCACATCATGGCGTCAAACGGCGCAGATCGATACAGGCACTCTTCCGACAGATTTATGCATGTAGGGCGGCGAGATGCGGGCTTGTTATCGGTTGCAAGCGTCAGTCAAGCATTCCCCGAGAGGGCCTCCGGTGTCCGTCTTATTACAGAGGGAGGCCCTCTGTTGTGTCGTTTCACGCTTTGCAGGAATGGTCGTAATCCATCCTGCATCTCACCGAGTGATTGCCCGAGAATTGAGGCGAAAGCGTTATTAGCGCACGGAAGCACCGAGAAATGACAGGCGCTTACTCGAAGCTTATGTTTCATTCGATTCAGTCTGTACCTACTCTGAACTCGTTATACCATGCGTAGGGAGCAAGGTGCCCAAGTTCCGAGCGAGCAACTGTGTATTCTGCGGACGACTGTCTCGCAAGATTACGTCGCTTACGTTGTACAACGCATACGCAAGAACTGGAATGTCGTACATGTTGGAAGCTTCCTGAAGTAGACACGAATGCTGCGGTCGGTTGTGCTGCACGCCATCGGCACGAGGGTAGGCCTTTTCGAAACTACGGTGTCGAATGTGCACAATGAAGAGATTTCAATTATTATGCAGCGAGGCCGACAAGTGTGCAGACGGCGTCTCGGCCTTCTGAAGACATTTTTTTTTTCAATTTCTTTCAATACAGTATAATAGCCGGTACCGTAATAAGCGTCAGGAGAGTTGTTCTCGATGTTTCCACCTTGTGCACTCGCCAATCGGCTGGAGCTCGGCTAGCAGAGCGCCCACTGTTTGTTTTACGCCAGGAGAAAAAAAATATCTCGTAGCGATACAGCTTAGCCCTGTATCGTATGCTATCCTCTTGTGGGTACCCGTCAAGTGACAGAAAACGACCGCAATGTTTGCGTATGCTATCCTCGAACGCCCTCTATCGTGATTAATCACTCGTTTTAAAGATTGTCTGCTTTTCTTACTGACATTAGTAAGTGATTACTGCGGCGACACAAGATCGCTAGAAAACGAGCTTAAGATTGCGACTGCAGTCATAGGAAAAATTGCTGGAAATGGAGGGTCTCACCTGAGAGAGCTTATTTTTTGTTTGCCATTATTGCCCCACCCCTCTAGGTCGGCACTCGCGAGTCTGCTCACTCAGTCTGCATGAGTCCAAGAACACCAAGAAAACTCTGTTTTTCATAAAAAGAATTCGATTTTTTGTAGGTGAGTAATGAGTACTTGCTCCTGAGCAACATTGGGCACCAATGGTACTACCTCACATGGAATGTTTTCCAGCAGTAGCGGCCTGGAATAAGGTGTAGATGAACGTTGTACTATCGAAAAATGAGATATAAATGTATACATCCTGAAATTTTAGTTTACACCTGCCTTGAGGGACTCGCCCTAGTCCGGTAGCCTAGAAAAACATTTCAAAAGTAAAAAAAAGAGAAGATATATTCTCGTTTTGTATAATGAAAGCGGTATCTTTATATTCAGTTTTGTGAAAATAAAAAGAGCACTGAACCACGCAGATCTCTTTCTAAAATTAAAGATTCTTCCCTTTCTTATGCCAGAGAGTTCAGCATTTTGTTCTGGTAGTGATGCAGACGAAGAAAAAGAAAATGAGAGGAGCGCGAACAAGTTTTCTGAGGTGATAGTTTTCTTTCTCTCCCACTTTAAAAGCATCGAGTATAAGAGCTGCACGCACTGCAAATCACATCTTCCCATATCTGCGTGTACAGTACAATGTTGCTCGAGAGTAACAACCCATTTGGTATCAAGAAATATGCTATGTAACTGGTGGCCATGCTAATGAGCGTGCTCACATATGCTCTACAATGCCTTCTGAGCCACAGAGCAGATGTCTCAGTAGCTTCCCGTTCAGTTGTAGCTGAATAAATTTTCTTCCATGCGTGAAGCTACTTTTACCACCCGTGAGACACTGGAATAAAACCCTAAGTAACGCAACGCATTTATATTTACGTATTTTTTAAAGCTCAAGATGCTCGGTAGTGTTTGTCTCTTACCACATATAGCGCCGGAAGTGTCGCGCAGCAGGGTGTGGTTGCTGAAAAAAATATTTTTGTGCTTGGTGCCCCAGAGCAACAGCGGGCATCAAAGGATTAAGAAAAAAAAAAGAGGTGATCCTGAGTCTAAGTGACGCCTAATTAAGTGCAGTATACAGGCACACATACTTATTGAGCGACTTTAATTGAGCGAGTGGCACTTTATTTTTTCCGGCCATACGAGTGCCCTCTGTGTACCGAATGAGGCTTTTGCAGCAGCTCCGTGACTGGCCCATCATTGACAGTGCCGTGTGATAACTTCATCATGTGACGCCACAAATTCAGGCTAGTTCTGACTTCACGATGACGTTGTCTAGTGACGTCCTCACGTGATGATTTTTTTGCACCCCTCATGTAGACGCCAACGGGAGACGCCGATCCATTTTAGCGTTCAATTCAAGGCATTCGCCTCAATCAGCCGCACTCGATGGAGAACTTGTTCTGAGCGGCAGCTGCAGAGGCCGTCGATGCGTACTCGCCGCCGCCCGAGAGGAAGGTTGTTTAGTCCGCGAAACAGCGCATCCACGGTCGACAAGAGTGAGCGATCACTGGCTGCGCGTAAAGAACTTGCAGGGCATTCTTTCTCCTTGCCGCAACGTGGACTACATTTGGCTGTTCATATTGCTGGTGGTATCGACATTTTCCCTGAAAAGCAGGTGAGCGTATTCGTAGTCGATACAACAGCGAGAAAAAAAAAAGATAGCAAGACGAAGGCGAGAGGCTTTCTTTTTGCAGTACTGTAGTGCACTGGAGGGAAACTAAGCGAAAGACGAGAGACCAGACAAAGAAGGACAAGTACAACAGCGCGGGCTTACAGCAAAAGTTTATTTGGCCAACTACGCATTATACAGCTGCGCAGTTGAAACGAAAAGAAGAAACAAATGACAGTCGAAGATAAACAAAATATCAACATCATCATAAAAACACGCTCATTGCGCGTGCAGTCAACCTGATAGAAGAATCACAGTTTCGCCGCAAGGACGAAGCAATGAATGTGATAGCAACAACTTGGAACGTAACGCTGAGAACAGCTAGCTGATCGAAACGTGCAGCGTGCTGCTGACGCACTAATGACGCATGAAAGCAACACACACAGGACGAGAGTTAACTAACAACGTTTACAGCTCGACGCTTAACGCGCTGTTTAAACAAAAACGACGCACGAAACGTAATCACAGGTACAGATATGAGTGCGAACTAACGAGTGTCCAGGTTGTTACTTCGCTGTGTTTGAAAAGTGCGCTCTTTTTCAAATTGGGCCTGCCCAGCGAGCGAAATGGCCTTTGGGGCCGAGGCAACTGACACAATCGTACCGGTGAAAAGCCAAGGCACGCGATTGTCTCCACCGAAGGATAAGCGTGCGCCCACAAGCACCAACCCCCCCCCCCACCCCGCCCCCATCCGCGGGGCAAAGTATGGGGGGGGGGGGAGGGGGAGATAAGCGCGGGTCTGCGCATCGCGACGAGCTTGATGCCCAGTGCAGGCGGCTTTTTAAAAGACGACGGTCTTTCTGGGGACCTTTGACGCAAAAATTTTGGTCTGTCTGTCTGTCTGTCTGTCTGTCTGTCTGTCTGTCTGTCTGTCTGTCTGTCTGTCTGTCTGTCTGTCTGTCTATACATTTGTCTGTTTGTTCATTCTTAACGGCACCGGGTTCTTGAAACGGCCGACTTCATCCGCAGCGCCCACCAATGTTGCTCAAGATTTAGCGTTCATACTTGTGCAATTGTCAATTAAAACAATTATTGCACACGTCTGGCGCATCATAACACGTATATATTCTGCATGCGTGTCTTTCACTAGAAAAGGCATACATAAGTAACTTTAAGGACCGTAGCGCTTATCACGTTGCGCTGACTGCCACGGGACGGTGGTGCCACCTACCCGTCGCCTTGCCTTCTACACTTTATCACTTCTGAGACAGGCGCGCACACTCGTATCACAGCCACGTGCTTCGTTTTCCAAGAAAACTGCCAGATGGCGCTCGTGTCCCACGAGTGACGTGACTATATGCGCTCGTTCGCCTCCGCTGCTCGCTTGAGGCACTCTAACGCAGCACCCAGAATACCATTCACCGATTTTCTTGCACAGAACATCAAATAAATTTTTGTTCACTCTCTCCACACGCAAGACTATCGCCTTTCGACGACATTTGCAGATTACATGCAAATACGGGGCCTATTGTTTCCTTGAGTTTCCCTCTATATAGATACGTATAATTATACGGTGCACGACGGCGGTGGGAAAAACCAGCCGAGATTGTTCATATAATTGCTATCAAAATAAAACGCACCCTCCTTTTCTAACGGGGAAACTGAAGGCCTGCTCACGCATGCGTCACCCAGCTTAGGGTCTTTCGCGCTGTTTCCCTCCTATGTGTCGTGCCACTGTAGACGTCAGACTCTGCCCAGGCGGCGCTGCGAAAAACGCCACCACCAGCGCCGCCATCGCCGCGTCCGCCATAATTGGGTAGTGCACAGAGAGCCGTCCGCAAGCAAACGTGCATATATTCTTCTCTTTCGTGGGCTTGAGGCATGGTTTCCTGAAAATCAAGGACCTGGCAAGCTTCTTCCTACAATCCAAGGTCGCTTCATAGAAGTAGGAAGCGCATCAACATGAGATGCGGTCAGAACGCAAAATATGTTTAATATATTTCGGCGTGATGCACCTGGCAACTCAATCGCCATTGGGCATTGCATGACATCGAGTTCGAGGCAAGCACTAAACTTGGGCATACACATGATGTTAAAGCGCTGAAATTCATACACAAAAAATCTATGCAATCAGTGGTACGAAGCTCGCTTTATCCAGTACGAACGGCCGTGGTGATTTTCTCTTTGCAGTTGCGATCTCTATAAATTTGTCGCTTGCTGTGCATTTAGGTGTTTCATTACACATGCTCGAATGCAGCTGTTGACAGTTGTCTTCCGTTTCTATATACTGCGAATGGGGATATATGCGTGTCCACTTTCTCAGTGTACAACTAAAGGCAAAACCAATGCCTGCGGATAGCTCCGGTAATCCCAAAAACCAATGGCAAAAAAAAAGAGAAAAAAACTGCCTGTGGTCATGATCGTTTTGCGATTTACCTGTATGACGCACGTGTTCACCTTTCCTAGTTAGAGCCGGCACTTAGAGCCTTCAAAGCCTTAGTGTGCGTAATGCTGTGTGGTGGCGACAACTTCAGATTATCGGTGGTCGCAGCGTGTGCGATGCCGGGCTTCACCTGTCTGTTAAGCTTCATATTCAAAGTTACCATGATTCTCCGTCAAGGCTACTTAAAACAATAACAGGAGTCCTACATTATCACACTTGTCAAGCGAACGGATGTAGACAACGCGAGTATTCGCTTACCCAACACGACGTGAACATGTTTGCAACGACCAGTACTTAGCGCTCTCGCCGTTCTGCTTTCCCAAAGCTGCGGAAATCAGTAAAACTGATGTCATCTACGTTCTTGGCGATTCCCAATACGCAACAGTAGCGTTGACCGGAGTCCTTTTTGTAGAGCGCAGAGCTGTTGCGTCTGCTCTTCTTTTCGTTATCGTTTAGGCGATTGAACCAGCAAGCACTTCACGGCGGTTTGGTAACGCGTCCAACGAGCGGAGAGGAATTCGCAGCTCTTTTCCTGAGTGGTTAATGCTCAAATACATCTAATATTTAGCTCAGTCGTTGTTTCGTACGCTGTAGTTGCACATGGTTGCGCAGCAGACTGTGCAAGGGAGTCGGGCTTTGCACTACTCAAAACTGCGTCGACAGGTGACGCTGCGTGTCCGCAAAACCTCATAGTCGGACGTCTATGCCGAAGCAACCACTTTAACTGTATTGTACACGTATCCCGCGGGGCGCGGGTTCAGCCTTAGCGAGATGCACGGGGCCGCATTAACCGTCGCCTCGCGTGAACGAACGCCGCTGCACACGCGCGGTCGGACAGCCAAGGTGTCGAGCGCAGCGTGGAAATTACACAGTACTGCTCTCAAACAAGTCGCTATCTTATACTGCCTGTGGTAACACCAAATCCTCAGTATAGCGCCCGTGGCAAAAGGCGGCGAAAAAAAGAGGCTTATCCACGCCACGTGCGCAAATACAACACAAGTGTGCCGGCAGCACGTATCCGTGAGCAGAAAGGCTCACGGTGACACGCCACTGAGGAAAACGGTCCGTCGCGACTATGCTGCGTGCTCTCGCGAGAGCTCGGTCGCTCGAGCGAGGGAAAACTACGCTCACGTTGACTTTGATTGGTATGGTTCAGCGTAATATGACTGCGCGCGAACATACCGCTCTTAGGCCTAGTGTTTGGAAGTGGCAACAAAAGGTAAGCGTTCGCCGCGGGCGCAAGGCACCATTGGCGAACTCCGTCCGAGCGAACCTCAAGAACCAAAAAGCCGAGTTAGGGCAAAGAAATGACGTGCTTTTCCTGCGCTGCCTAGTGAGATTCTCACTACCACAAAAAGCGTGCGAAACGTCTCGGGAGACTCGAGCGCGGTGCCGCAGTGAAGATGCGCTCCCGTGCGAGAGAGGTCGATGTCACTCCTGCTCTCCCAGCACCAACAGATCGCGGAGGCAGGGAGAGTCATATTTGGACATGTGGACAGTAGAAATAAACGAACGAGCCCGCGCAATGGCGACGGACTTGTTCTCCTCAATACGTAAACATATATTAAAACACACACACACACAATAAATGCACGCAACATGAGTAAAGGTGTTTGTTTCATTAACGAGTACGCGGTCGCACGTTCCAGAGGTGCGTGATTTCATTTATGCGGAGCAAGCGCAAATACAATTATTTAACATTTGCGCACATGAAAACCGAAGAGAAACATATACCTTTTCACGGGAGCACTCTCGCATCAGTGAGATGCATGGGTCGAGGGCAAGTTCTCAGCGTTGCAATTGTGCCTTGGGCAGCGCGTGCCGTATCTGCACTCATGGTACACTTGGATGTAGTATGTGTAATACGCGGCTCTCTCCGATAAAAAGCGGCTGTCGTTGCGGGAAATCGCGCGTTTTCGAAACACTATCTGCTCATCTGCGCCGTGTACAGGTGCACGAACGATCAGCGCAAGAGGAACAATTTGGGTGAAATTGTGTGTCTGGAGCACATTACGCCACGCGATGAGTGCCGGTGTGATATGTCCGTGCTGCATCACTTTTCATCGTCGCCTGAATTACGGAAGCAGCGTCAGTAAGTTGAAAGAGCCTCCGCGTGTCGCCATCGTCTGTTCGTGGCGAGAAAACCGAGGAAAACAACGTGCCTGTGCTGCATCTGCAATACCGAAATAATGTACATACGGAGTCACATGTCTGAAGCATCCAGCCGGCCGCAAAACATGTTAATGCTGTAATGAAACGTAACCAAGTTATACGGTATGCGCTCTTTTGCTGTCATTCAAGCATGAGCGGAATCTTCTAATGTGACGCAGGTGGTCGCGATTCCTCCACTACGGTGTCTCTCATAATCATATTGTAGCAAAACTTCGGGGTCGTTTAAGCTATAGAGACATCTCGTGACCACCCAGACGAAAAGGTTTGGGAGCAATTCCGCACAGGCAAGCGATGACAAGTCGACACGAAGATTTCGGGGAGCACTCATTGGAGGTTTGTTTATCTAATACAGCGCAAATTTACACAATGCACTCAGTCAGAAATACTATATATGGAACATGATGGTATACCCCTCGGCTTACATGACTGGTCTCCGGTGGTGAGATGCGCTGTTGACCCCGAGTCCGCTCACCCTAGAAAGGGCCCGAGTCGCTGCCTAAATAGGGTTTTCCAGCATCCACGAGTGCGCGGACCAATCAGGCAAGCCGAGGATAACCAATCCCAACACGCGTTTTCATGGTCGCATGAAGCCTGCCTCGCAACAAAACTGTAGCAGCTTTTTGAAACGGGCACATTTTCTAAAACGCCCTTGACGCGCAAACAAGTGCTCAAATGTCGCTCCCCGATTGCCCCGGAGGACGCAAGCGGCGGCTCGTTCGTTTAGGGTGGTGGTGGAAGTGGTTAGAGGAGGAGAAAGGCACCTAATTTGTGCAGCCTGGTCGGGAACACGGTGCAGTGCCTGGTTTGGTGCGAAGCGCACAGTGACCGACCGGATGCAGCTTTTTCTGTCCAGCCTTTCATTCTTCCTCGAGGCGCCCTCATTGTGACAAGTCGTTAAATAGCCCCCTTGACAAGAGCACCTGGCAAAGAACGAACTCCAGCTTTAGCTAAAAAAGAAAAAAAAACTTTCCGCGAGACATTGCCTTCGCGACAATATCGTGGTTTTGGGACGCTAAACCACAACGTTTATTCTAATGTAAGTCGCAGTTGCGGACAACAGCGTTCAGTGCCACGCACCCCACTGCTCTAGAAAAGTGTGATTACGTCTGTAGGCAATTTGCTGAAGGCACTGCGCCTGCTGCTTCTAGTACCGACTACGAAGCAGCGCCGTTTGCGAACGTCATTTTTGCGTCACTAGCGTGAATGCGCTCCGCTGATTGCTTCAGACAGCGACGGGTTGGTCAGGGGCAGCGACGATATCGCACAAAACAGCCTAAGGAACAACGACCCCCCCCCCCCCCCTCCCCGAAGGGGGTCGTGAGTAAATGTGAATGTATTTCTTGCGCCGAGAGTACACGGCGTAGTAATTTTAATGGCGTAAATTAATGACGAGAAGATGATTTGTACCCTAACCAGTTATTTACGCATTCATCAGCCAGCGAACGGTCCACAGGGAGGGACGTGCTTCATTCTATTTATATATACGTATGAGCAAGTAGATGAGAGAGTGGGGCGTAGAGAGGAGAGAGAGTGAACGGCGAAAAAAGAAGCGGCGAAGCATCGGAACACCATTTCGATACTCCCTCCTAAACCGTCTCCACACACGTGGGAGCTTCGCCGAGTTCCCGCGATGCGAGCGCCCTTACATGCCAGAGCACGCTCTTCCTCTTCACGCATTCTGCGCCTGCACCACCTGCTCTGCTTGAGAGGGGCCATGATCAGCACGCGCACCCGCAGTTGTTGCTAGGGTAGAGGGAGCGGAAGCGCAGAGATAAAGCCTGCCGGCGCGCGGACATCGCCGGACGCCTAACATAGCCCAACTAAAACATGCATTGGAATGAAAAAACTTTATTTCAGTCCTGCAGGGCGCGCTTATCGCGTAGCGGGCATCTCCCACGTAGGGGCCGACAGGGAGTACCTGGTGGCTGCTTCGTGGGCCTGCTGGACGGCCCATTGCTGGTCGGCGAGAAGTGAGCTCCTGAGGGACCTCTCCCACTTGTTTGGGTTAGAGCTGGGAGGAGTTTTTTAACACTCCCAGAGCATGTGTGCAAAATGCGCCGTGTGTCCACATGATGGGCATGTGTCGCTGGGGTATGCATCAGGATAATAAACGTGAAGCGTGGCAAGGTTTGGGTACGTGTGTGTCTGTAATAGGCGTAGGGTTATAGCCTGCGGTCTGTTAAGTTTCGGATGTGGGGGCGGAAAAATGCGGTGTTCAAAGTAAAAGTGTTTTGTTATGTCATTGTACGTAATGGTGCATCCTAATCGGTCTCTAACTCAGCAAGATGGGGCTACCCTGTGGCGCTACGGTCGGTAAGTGCACGTGCTGCATCATGGGCGATCTCTGTGAGGTTGGATAGGGCACCCGGCATCTGGTCGAGATGGGCGGGGAACCAGATGACAGTGCGCTGCTTCAGGGCACTCGGGTCCGCTCTGCGCAGGATACGTATACCACCTGGTCGGAGATGACTCCGCGTTCGAAGGCCCCGGTCTGGAGTCACTGTAGATGAGTTCCCGCTTGCTGTGGAGCATAGCTATAGCTATAGCTATAGCTATAGCTACTTGCTCCGCTTCTTTGGGGTTTTGGGTGAGGATTGTGGCAGAGTTAAGAATCTGCTGCGCGGATGATACCGCGACCGCGGCGAAGGCTCGGTTGTTGTAATAGGCAGCGGCGTCCACGAACGAGGCGTTGTCCGCTTCCATGTCTATCCGCTTCATGTCTACGCGCAAGGCGCCTGCCTCTGTTGCAATGTATTCGCATTTAAAACTGGCGAACCTGGGCTTAAGCAGGGATCTAACAAAAACGAATGACCTGTCAGATGGAATACGCGCAGCCCTAGATGGTGATGTCGCTTAACTTGCACATTAGACGGTGTACATTTCCATATGGCCACACCATGTCGTAAAGAATTAAAACGTGTATAGAGTTGGCCTGGTTTATGGAAATGACACCTAGTGCAAACCACACTGCAGGACACAAAGGCGCCCTGACGTACAACCAAACTTAATTCCGTGCAAAAGGGCGTACGAATACTGAAAGGATGGGAACACAGCTGATTTATTATTCTAAGTGCAGGTCTTTCTAACCCGCGTAATCGATATACTTAATAAATAATGACGACAAAATATACCCAGTACCAAACAAAACGTTTATTGGGTGTTCTGCGCGGTGATATCGGTGAGTGGGATCCTTACTCCAGGATAAGATCGGCTACTAGGGTGGCTGCACTGGCCAGAGCAGATAGCAACGACACCGCGAGCTTCGTCTCTGTTGCCAGACTAGTGCACTCTAGCCAGACTGCGCTATGGTCTTCGAGATCAACCCGGGAAATCACAGCTCAAAGCGTGTGCTCATGAGAGTGCTGTGATCACCAGGTATGTCAGCGTGTCTCTGATGTTGAGGGGCTAGGCAGGGGGGGAGAAGGAGGGTATAAATATGATTGTCCGTTCTGCCGTCAGCGGCGTCGAACACTTTACCACTGAGTGATTGTGTGCGGGTCGGGAACACTTCGCTGATCTGCACTGATGGCGCTCTTTTGCTAAGCTCAGTCCAGAAAAGTCTTTCTTTGAATTCTGAGAAAGACATTAGCAAGATGCCCATGTCCGGCGCAGCATCGTGACACATTCGATACGTCATAGAAACATTTCACTACTGAAATAAACTTCTCAAATGCATCCAGATACAGAAATACGGATACTCAGAAGTAACTTCTCTGAGATACGTCATCTTTATTCATCGTCTTTATTAAATAAATTTAGAGTTTTAAGATTTGAAAACATGCATGAATATTGCTTATTAGCGTACCTAAAATCTGAAATAAAGAAATGAAATGACAACCTTATCTCCACAACATGCTTAGAACGCAGCACCTCGTCACGACTTACCAGACAGAGCGATTATTAAGAGGTTCCTCAATGCCCAACAAACTACGGTCTCCATATTGTTGTGCCACAGACATGTTCCTCGTTCGGGAGCACGTCTCGCAAGATCTAGCCCTGTTTCGACGAACTGTCTCCCCCCCTCCCAGCGCCGCCTTCTGTGCAGGAGAACCGTGCAGTCCGGGGATAACGTCGTTTCCTCCGCCGAACCACTTTGCAGTTCCGGGTATGGCTACGTCTCCCCCCCTCCGAGCCCGAGAACTGGTCGGAGAGAATGGACCAAAGACGCTATTTAAGGCCGAGCCGGCCCCATGTTAGTGGATTTTGCCCCAGCCGACGTTGTCGTGCTGGCCGGCTCTGTAAACCTGCTACAGTAAACGCTCCTTTTGTTGCTGTTTTCCAAACGGATTGCCTCCCTGTTTCACCTTCGGGCTAAGGCTTCATCGAAGTCCGCTCGACGGTGCGCCGCTCTTCGCCACCGCTACCATCGCGACAGAGCAAAATTCCTAACAGTGGTTGGCAGCTGCGGGATACGCTACCCCTGTCCTCAACGTTTTGCTGCTCTGGGACCCGCTACCCCGATCTCAACGGCTGAAAAGTTGGATCGGATCCCTGCAAACCCGAGGACGACCACCGTGATATCGTTTTGCTGCCCTGGGACCCGCTACGCCGACTTCTACGGCTGGAAAGTTGGAGCGGATCTTGGCAGGCCCGAGGACACCCACGACACCACTCGACGGCAACGACCAGATGGCCGAAGTCACCCGCTCTAGTTGGGTGAGTGCCTGACGTTCGTCTTTTGTCGTCAGACCCTGTTAGCACAGAGTAGCCAAGTATGTTCTTTTAGATCTTTAGGTGGCTAGTGCTTGGCTGGTTCTCGACTTGCTTCACATCGAAGAATATAGCTTCTGAGACAAAGCTATTTCAGAAAGGAACGTGCACGAGTTGCGGTACACAATGGAGAAGCTCAGAGTGAGGGACCTTCTCGATGTTTGTGAGCAGCTGGGTGTTTCTGTTGCTAGGACGAGCCGCAAAGGAAATATTCTTGATGTCATGAGAGCGGAAGGAATAACTGAAGAGGAGGTAGAAGAGGCTATGGAGACAATTAAAGAAAAACAGCGGGAGGCTGAGGAGCGTCAAAAACGCGAGGAGGCTGAGGAGCGTCAAAAACGCGAACGCGAGGAGGCTGAGGAGCGTCGAAAACGCGAACGCGAGGAGGCTGAGGAGCGTCGAAAACGCGAAGGCGAGGAGGCTGAGGAGCGAAAAAGGCGAGAAGAGCGTCAACATGCTCTTAGAATGAAAGAGCTGGAACTTGAGCAACTTCGCATAACATCGGCGCAGTCTAGTTCGCTATCCGTGGCAGACGAAATGCCAAGACAGAAAATTCAAGATTTGATTCTGCCGTTTAGGACGGGTGGAGACATCGCGCTTTTTTTAGTGAACTTTGAGCGCACGTGCGAGAAAATTGGGATAAATGAGGGTGTCTGGTCCCAGAAGCTTCTGTCAGTCATTCCGGGAGAGGCCGCGGAAGTAATCGCACGGTTGTCTAAAGAAGACTCTGACGACTACGCTAAGGTCAAAGCGGCCCTCCTTCGTAAGTACCGCTTGTCTGCCGAGGCATTTCGGCAGCGATTTCGACAAGCAAAAAGGGGCAGTGAATCATGCACAGAGTTCGTGTACCAGCTTAAGTCTAATTTGAAAGAATGGCTTAGAAGTGCGGATGCTTACGGTAACCACGACAGGGTGATTGATTGTGTGGCCCTCGAGCAATTCTATCGTGTGTTGCCTGAAGATGCCAGACTCTGGCTTCAGGACAGAATGAAGGGAACAGACATTGACAAAGCTGCTGAGCTAGCTGATGAGTATTATACGCGAAGGAATTTTCAGTTGGATCGCGATGATACAAAAGAGAAGAGGGACTCCTCAAGGCGGCTTGCTGCTCAAAATGCAGCACAAAAGATGGCTCCGCCGCGTAACGAATTCAGTCAGGGAGCGACTAACAATGAGAGGGAAAGGAGAAAGCCAGGAGAGGCACCTGAGTCGACGGCAAGTGCGAGGGAACGCGTCGACACCGCTCGAGCTTTTGAATCAAAACGACCAATTGTATGCTACAATTGTAAAAAGGAGGGTCATATCTCATCTAGCTGTAAGCAAAAGTTTGTTTTCGCTGGCATTCGCGAGTCGGACGAGAACTTGAAGTTACTCGAGCCTTACATGCGCGAAATTGTGGTCAACGGAAAGAAATGCCGGGCACTCCGTGATTCAGCTGCGACGATGGACGTAGCACACCCATCTTGCATCTCCCCTGGCGACTATACTGGCGAATGCGCCTGGATCAGACAGGTTGCAGAAGAGCAAAGTGCCTGTTTGCCAATTGCTGCGGTTGTTCTAGAGGGAAGTTTTGGAAAATTGCGCACTGAGGCGGCCGTGAGCCCTAATTTGCCCCAAGATTTTCCGTACCTTTTTTCCAACAGATCAGAGCAGCTCCTTCAAGAAAAGGGCCAGTCATTTTCATCTCCCCTCGCGTGCATGGCACTCACGCGATCGCGGTCCCGCGCTCTCGCGGGGAGACTTGAGGTCTCGGTTTCGAACGAGGAGGCGGACGAGCGTGAGGCAACTCCCCAGGGAGACTCGGGCCAAGAGGCGACTAGTGTATCACCGGACATCGAAGACAGTAGGGCTCCGGATACGGTAATGGCTACCGAACGCGACGAGCCTGTGGAGGTGGATGAAAGCAGAGTGCTTCAGGAGAGCGTTCAGTCGTCCCTGCTTGGTCCAACATCCACTTGTTGGGAAGAGCTCAGTAAAGTAGACAGAAACACACTCGTCACTGCGCAGGCAAGTGATGATACCATTAAGAATCTGCAGCATAACGGGAAAGAAGGAGTAGCCCGAAAGAACATCTCATTCTACACGAAGGCAGGGCTCATGTATCGAAAGTATCGGGACGCTGAGGGTAGAACGTTCGACCAGCTTCTAGTGCCAGAGAAGTACCGACGACAGTTTTTAGAACTGGCGCACGGAAATGCCTGGGCGGGCCACCTTGGCATCAAGAAAACAAAGGCGAGGCTCGCACAGGATTTCTATTGGCCTGGATGCTGGAAAGATGTAGAAAACTTCGTACGATCGTGCGACACGTGTCAGAGAGTAGGCAAATCTACTGACAAACGGAAGTCCCCGATGAGATTAGTGCCTGTTATCACAGAGCCGTTCCGGAGGCTCGTAATTGATATTGTTGGCCCCCTTCCAGAGTCCCGTTCCGGTTGTCGCTACATTTTAACTGTTTTGTGCGTGGGAACGAAATTTCCCGAAGCGGTTCCGCTAAAAGAGCTCACCTCTCCCTGCATTGTGGACGCACTTTTGTCCATTTTTGCCCGCGTTGGCTTTCCAGCCGAGATTCAGAGTGACAATGGGAGCGTATTTACCAGTTGTCTCACAACAGCGTTTTTTGAACGCTGTGGAATAAAAATAATCCACAGCTCTATAGGACATCCACAGTCTAACCCCGTGGAGAGGATGCATGCTGTACTCAAGCGAGTTCTGAGAGCTCTTTGCTTTGAACATAACAAAGATTGGGAGGCATGCATACCCGCGGCACTGTTCGCCATACGGTCCGCTCCCCACGAGACAACGGGATTCAGTCCCGCCGAGCTTGTCTATGGAAGAAACTTAAGATCTCCATTTCGGCTATTGAGAGACTCGTGGGAAGGATATGAAGAAGACCCACGCGTAGTCAGCTACGTTTTAGATCTGTTGGAAAGACTATCTAAAACCAGAGAGCTAGTTGAGGAAAACATGAAGGCGGCTCAGAGTTTAGCGAAGACTTACTACGATAAGTTGTCCCGGAAGCGCACGTTCAACATCGGCGACCAGGTAATGCTGCTACGACAGTGTAAAAAGAACAAAATGGACATGCAGTGGGAAGGGCCAGCTAAAGTAATGTCCAAGCTTTCAGACACAAACTACGAGGTAAAACTGGGCCGAAAGAAAGGTAAGGTTTACCACAGTAATTTAATGAAGCCTTACATCCAGCGCCATGTCGTGGTTAACATGACACTGAATGCGGCGAACGAAGTGGAGACCGACCTTTTTAGTTTTCCACGTGAGAGCGACGCGCCAGCTAACAGACTCGTACAGCTTATTGCCGAAGAGCAAAGTCTCACGGAGAGTCAGCGTGATGATCTCACGAAAGTAGTTAGAGACTACGCAGACGTGTTTTGCGACAAACCAGGGAAAACCTCTTTGGTAGAGCATGATATTCAGTTATCAAGTGAAGAACCGATCTCTAGCAAGGCTTACCGCGTATCGCCGAGGCAAAGAGAGATCATGGAAGCCGAGATCCGCCGCATGTGTGACTTGGGGGTCATCATTCCAGGTGAAAGCGATTACACCTCCCCACTCATACTAGTCGAGGTTCCGGGAAAAGACCCTTGGCCATGCGTGGACTACCGCCGGCTAAATAAGATCACTTTAGATCAGACGTATCCGATACCTAATATCGAGGAGAGAGTAGAAACCGTGGCAAAATCCACATATATCTCCCTCTTAGATCTGGTACGGGGATACTGGCAGGTCCCGTTGACGGAGCGAGCCTCTCGTTATGCCGCATTCATTTCCCCATTGGGAACATTTCGCCCTTTAATGCTTGCTTTCGGCTTAAAGAATGCTCCCTACTGCTTCTCAAACCTCATGGATCGGGTGTTGCGGGGTTTAGGAGATTTCGCCCTGCCGTATCTCGATGATGTGGCAATATTCTCTGATACGTGGGTCGAGCATGTGACTCACTTGAGGACCGTTCTGGCTCGACTACGTGATGCAGGCCTCACCGTGAGAGCGCAGAAATGCCACTTAGGGTGCGCAAGCGTAAGTTATCTCGGCCACATCGTGGGTCGTGGCCAGCGTAGCCCGTCCGAGCTGAAAGTTGCGGCCGTTTTAGGGTATCGTCGTCCCACCACAAAGTCGGAATTGAGGGCGTTTTTGGGACTGGCGGGGTATTATCAACACTACGTCAAAGGTTACTCAAACCTCGCTAGTCCGCTGACGGACTCTCTCCGCAAAACCGAGCCCACCGTCATTTCGTGGGACACAAGAAAAGAGAATGCTTTCAAGAGCCTCAAGAGCGCTCTCGCAAAACGACCCGTGCTAGCGGCACCGGACTTTTCTCAGAGTTTTATTATTCAGTGTGATGCCAGTGACCGCGGCCTAGGAGCAGTTTTGTGCCAAAAAGACGCCGAAGGGCACGAGCGGCCAGTTTTGTATCTCAGCAGAAAGCTCAGTGTCAGAGAGGAAGCTTACAGCACTTCAGAAAAAGAGTGCGCCTGCCTTGTTTGGGCAATTGGTAAGCTAGCATGTTACGTCTCAGGGTCGAGCTTCATAGTAGAAACTGATCACTGCCCCTTGACTTGGTTGCACAACATGTCGTCTAAAAGCGGTCGGTTACTTAGGTGGAGCCTGACGCTTCAGCACCATAACTTTAGTGTGCGCTATAAGAAAGGGAAGCTGCACACAAATGCAGATGGTCTCAGCAGAGCTTATTGAAGTGCAGCCCAGCTCCCTCATACAAGTTGAGGCACATGCTTCTGGTTTGACGTGTTTCGCAAAATTTTGGCGTCTATTATTTCATTTTGATTTAAACTGTATTAACAATGTCGCATTGCACTAACAGATGTAATTTTGTTTGAAGTGTACTCTGATATGTTACCAGGAAGCCCAGCCTCTACCATTCTGGTAAATTGTTCAAAAAAAAATGCACAGAATTGGTTTTGGGCTGCTTCAGCAGGTTCCGACCCGCTCGTATGGCATTGGGGATGGTTTCGCGTGGCCTTTCTTGGCATCGGGACTGCGCAGTGTAATCACAGCATTCGTGAGGGCCAGCGTTTTGAGGTCTCTAAGGGATACGTTTCTCGTGCTTTTTAAAACGTACAATAGTAGAGACTCAATAGATCTCTTTGCTGCCTTGGTCTGGCGCTATGAGAGACGTTCAGAGGGTGCTTGCTTCCACGAAAGTGGTTTGGCTTTGAGTTCAACTCCGTCGTCCCAGTGATTCCCTGCAGGGCTCTGAAGATCACCACGGAGTGGCTACAGCCTCAACGGTCAACCAGCATTCCTCCTTCCGAGCCGCGCTGACGGCTCAAAACTCCGGATGCATTGTCTGGCGGCGGGGGTGCTGTTGTGCCACAGACATGTTCCTCGTTCGGGAGCACGTCTCGCAAGATCTAGCCCTGTTTCGACGAACTGTCTCCCCCCCTCCCAGCGCCGCCTTCTGTGCAGGAGAACCGTGCAGTCCGGGGATAACGTCGTTTCCTCCGCCGAACCACTTTGCAGTTCCGGGTATGGCTACGTCTCCCCCCCTCCGAGCCCGAGAACTGGTCGGAGAGAATGGACCAAAGACGCTATTTAAGGCCGAGCCGGCCCCATGTTAGTGGATTTTGCCCCAGCCGACGTTGTCGTGCTGGCCGGCTCTGTAAACCTGCTACAGTAAACGCTCCTTTTGTTGCTGTTTTCCAAACGGATTGCCTCCCTGTTTCACCTTCGGGCTAAGGCTTCATCGAAGTCCGCTCGACGGTGCGCCGCTCTTCGCCACCGCTACCATCGCGACAGAGCAAAATTCCTAACAATATGCTGAAATATTCATTCCCACACATACTAAATAAATTCAGCTTTTCACTGCAGCGCCTTGTTTCGCGACAGGACATGTCCAGTCTATTTTTTACATGATGCAATAAAGAAAATAGATTTCTTTGTATCCTGTTTATTCCCATTTTTGTATTTCTTTAGAGTGCGATCTTGCCTACATGTATGAAATATTTGTTATTGTGCCCCTTTCAACTATGTAATTGTTATCCGTTTACTGTTTTAGTTTACCTAACAAATGCTGCTGCTTTTTCGGCTTTGTTCGTTGAAATGTGGGGCTAGTTAAGCTGCGTTTGTATCGCAGCTTTTTTCCCGCATTCCATACCAAATATTATATCATTGTTATGACTACAAAAAGCCCAATGCCAATGTGTAATTGTGTGGTAAACACAAACTTGAAACTTCAGATAATATTGTGATACTGCCGAGTCCTGGTTTTCACTGATTTGGCCACGGCTAGCTCTCAGAGCTAGCCGTGGCCAAATGTGGCGTCCGAGCGTTTACGTTGAGACTCCGCATTGTGTGAACTGTGACGTAGACCACGCTGCGTACCCAGTGGAAGAGATATCACTTCCGCTTGCTGGGAAGAAGCCCTGTGCTAACCACTGGTGTCCATAACCGCAGGCGGTGGCCGAGGTGGTTCTGCTGCGCGTGGCCCAGCGCAACCACCGCTACAACGGTGGCCATCTCCTGTTCGGCCCAGACCGGTGCCTGTACGTGACGACGGGAGACGACGCCAGTAACGGCAGCCACCGTTTTGACCTGTGAGCAGCATCCTATTCGTTTGACGCTGACCAAATTTTTTATTAGCCGCACCTTCGCCAAGAAATTTAAACGTCGTATACAATGCACTATGCGTGCATCGCTTGCACTTTTCGCGTTGCTATTAGGCGTATACAGAGGTGACTGCAGTCGCCGGCCGTCGGTAATATGATCGCCGTGTTCGTTGGGGTTTGACGTCCCAAAGCCATGATGTTAGGGACGTTCAAATGGGGGGCTCTTAAATATAAGGGCACGGGCCTCAACCATTTACAGCTGAACCGAAAATGGTGGGGTTTGATTCCGCAGGTGAGTAGTCGAGCACGATAGTCGTCTTTCATACGTGAATGATCGGAAAGGTTAAGCTTGACAAGTAACAGTAATTACGGTAATCTGCCTGCCCATTGTAAAAAATTCGATGTATGACTTATGCATTTTAATGGCACAGCACAAAGATGAACAAATCAACTAGACGATGAAACAGCAAAGCTGGTGGCCTTCCCTTGGTCTGGCTGACGCATTTCTATGCCTTATAAGTCTCTCGAATATTTTCCGTCACGGCTGTTGGCACGGCTAGTCTGTGGTGCACCTGACAAGGCATGGCACGTGAACTGGTGTTCTCCTGCCAGCGTGAACTAATCTTCACTGCTCAGGCAGAATGACCTCATTTTCACAGCATTTCTGCCCTCTATCTGTACTTTTCTGCCACCAGTACTGTAATCGTCTTTTACTTGCTTTTACTGCGGACGTGTTCAGCTTTCCATGTTCGTCACTGAAACCCAAAACCTCATGTAGGTTTGTACCTACACGTATACCTGGGTTGATATCGCCGCATTCAATCAGAATAGGTTCCATCATTTCCTAAAGTCATCCAATGCATGTACATTGTTCTTATTTTTTACTAAATTTCGCTTTATGACTACTCGTTCTAAGGCAACCCGATATTGTTTCGAACAGTAATGTACTTCCCCATAATTCATCGTAAAAACCCTGCCGCCTTATTTCGTTCTGGCCCTTTCGGTAGTTACTGAGAGCCGGCTTCTTTTCCATCGCTGTCATCCATTAAATCCTCTCCTCCTCTCTGGCTTCTCGCTTATTGCTTTTTGTTGCCGTGTTGCCCACACTTCCAGCTGTATATTTACTGGTGAGCCTCCTAGTTCTTTTTTCAACCTTGTGTGCACGCTATTTTTATACAAATACCTGAACATCTTCTCTGCCCATCTACTATCCTTTATTTTTATAGGCCTTTCCTATACCTCATTTTGCTCTGAGCTTCCCTTAATTTAAAGCCTACCCATCCGATATCCCTCTTTACAGCCTCCTTCGTCGTCCTCCCGTGAGTGCCCAACGTCTCTCAGTCATTTGATTTACATCTATTCCTAATTGCACCTCTGACTTCATGCACACCCCTGAGTTCACAAATGTATGCCCTGAAACCATTACGCCTTTCCACAGGCCTCGAATCACTTCGTACATATTATACCCCCATCACGCTCTGTGCCTAATTAGGGCAGCATTCCTTTTTCCCTTGGCTGTCGATGTTTTCCTGTACCTCCATATATCCATCTACTCCATTTACCTTTACTCCGGGGTACATGTACTCGCTTACCTTCGGTATTTCCTGGCCCAGTATTGAGATCCCCTGCTCTTTGTGATCAGTGAATACCATCAATTCACATTCTGTTGCACTAAGTTTCAGTCCTAGTGCCTCGCCTTCTCTTCCACATATATCTACCCAGCCGCTGTATATTGTTACGAAGACCGACGCAAACACAGTCCTTCTAAAAAAAGAAACATTCTTTTTCTTCATTCCTAGCTTTACGCTTTCCATTGCCGCTTTAATCGAGATGCCCTCACGCTGTTCTGGAATGAGCGTTTAACGATATACCCTCGTCAGCTCACTCTAACTTTCCGCTACAGGCGAGAGCATCTACCCATCTCGCTTTCACACAATGGCGCCATGTCGTCTCCTCCGCCGACAGAGACAGCACCAGCCGCTTCGGCAACGGGCCGCTCGAGTGACTGCTAGAGTGACTTACCCGGAAAATTTCCTGTCCGATGTTCCGTCGACTCGCCGCCAAGGTCACGCAGATCAGCCGCTTTTGCAGGCGGTGTTTCACTAATTGAACAAGATCAACTTCCTGCGAAAGCTTCCGCGCTTGCTATTGCGTGAGGGCCATGTATGCTAAGTTGGAGAAGAACGATTTACCCTGCAATTGGAGAAGCTGCTCACAGTTATTCGAAAAAAAAAGATAAGGAAAACGATCAGGAAGCACGGCAGACACTGCCGCTTCGGTGCGAAGCTTACCGTACGGGCCCTCAATGACAACCGTAGTGATTGGTAAGCAAGGACGTAGTTGATCTACGCGCATTCTCCTGTAAAGTCGTCCGAAGACACAAACAAAGGATGGTCAACATCCGTAGTTGCAGCTGAGTCTCGAAGTGCTCGACACGTTTTCCTATTCACACTCATTTCCTGGAGGTACGACTCTAACAACCGCATGTTCTTTTCCGATACTCGGATTGTTCCGAAAGCAAACTTTTGCTTTCAGTTCACAGCGATGTGCCCTTTCTTTCAGGGGCGAGGCTCTTTAAAGCGGCACCCGTTCGTCTCTCGTCGTAGTCGTTGTGCGTAACCAGTCTTACGCCTTGACCTGCAAGGTGGTGCCGATGGGAGATTTCTCCTGTGCGTTGTTGAACAATAAAACAATTCGCAGCGTACGCGTTAACTAAAAGCCGAATTCTCCCGTCTTTCATTCCCAATTACCAGTCATTCGCATGTACATTGAGCTCTATCTGACAAGAAAGAGTTGCTAGGTTACGCTCGCTGGGCGTGAGCTTCTTGGTTTTAAAAAGGTTTAGTGAGCGTTGGGCCGCAGTGCAATGAATACAGTGATCTAGCATATACCATCAACTCGAAGTGGTTAAAGGTGGGAAGTAGACAAAAAGCGCAAGCCGTAAAAAAGTCTGCGTGTGCCACCTCTCGTTTAGTCCTTAGAATATATGCTGGATGGTGGTGCTTCTATATGCGGAATATATGATGAAAAGATACGAGATAGTGGTACTTGGAGTGTTGACTAGATGGACGAACGGACACACATACAGATGCATGTACGGACGCATGGATGGCTGCATGGCCGAATGGACGCATTGACAGACGCAGGGGTGGGTGCATGGACGAACGCAGGGACGGACGCATGAACAGACGCACGCTGGGACGGGCGGATGGTTGCACAGACGGTCACACAGACGAGCGCATATATGATTAAAAGATGCGAGATGGTGGTACCTGGAGTGTTGACTTGATGGACGAACGGACACACAGAGAGATGCATGGACGGACGTATAGATGGCTGCACAGACAGATGGACGCATGGACGGACGCAGGGGCGAATGCATGGACGAACGCAGGGACCGACGCACGAACAGACGCACGCACAGGCGGGCGAATGGACGCATGGACGGTCACACAGACGGACGCTCGGACGGACGGAAGCAAGAACGAATGGACGGATGGATACTTCGCCCCACTCTCCATCATTCACAGCGTGGATGTGCTGCCATTTTGTTTGCAGTTGTAGCAGATTAGCGGCTTCCATGATTCAAACGTCAGTGTGGTATCAGTCGTTGGCGTGTTTTAGGAATCTCACTAGATTTCTACGCTTCCGTTTGCCCTTCTCCTACATTGTTATTCGTGAGTAACATCCTGTCGTAAACACAAAGTATACACCCTACAGGTAACAAAAAGGAATGCTTCCATAGGAAGAAGGGTCAGGTGAATTTGCACGGTGACATATTGTATGCTGTGAGGTAACACCAAGGAATGCTTCCATAATTAGAGGAAGCGTCACGTGCACTTGCAGGTAAAATGTGAATTGCAGCTAGGTAACATTGTGCCATAAACACAAAGTACACACCCTTAAGGTAACAAGAAGGAACGCTTTCATATGAAGAGGGAGGGTAAGGTGCGCTTGCAGGCAACACATGGTTCTCTGCCAAGTTACATCCTGCCGCCGAAACAAAGCACACACCCTGCAGGTAACAAGAAGGAATGCCTCCATAGGAAAAAAGGGTCAGGTGAACTTGCAGGTAGCATTATATTTGCTCTCAGGTAATGGTTTGCTGCCAGGTTACATCCTGCCATAAACACAAAGGAATACTTCCATAGGAAGGGGACGCAGCAAGTGCACTTGCAGGTAAAGTATTGTTTGCTGCCAGGTAACATTCTGCCGTAAACACAAAGAAAACACCCTACAGGTAACAAGAAGGAATGAACAAGAAGGAAGGTAACAAGAAGTTCGCTGCCAGGTAACATCCTCAAAGGAATGTTTCCATAGTAAGGGGAAGGGTCAGGTGCACTTGTAATTACCATATGGTTTGCTGCCAGGTAACAACCTGCCATAAACACAAAGGAATGCTTCCATAGGAAGAGGACGCGTCAGGTGCACTTGCAGGTTGCCTATCGTTCCCTGCCAGGTAACATACGGCCGTAAAAACAAAGAAAACACCCTACAGGTAACAATAAATAATGCTTACATAAGAAGAGGAATGATCAGGTGCACTTGCAAGTAACATGGTTTGCTGCCACGTATTGTCCTGCCGTAAACACGAAGAAATGCATCCGTAGAAAGAGGAAGGCTCAGGTGCACTGGCAGGTAACATATGGTTCGTGGCCAAGTAACATCCTGCAGTAAACAGAAAGGAATGCTTCCATAGAAAGAAGGGTCAGGTGCACTAGCAGGTGACATATGGTTCGCTCCCAGGTAACATGCTGCCACAAACAGAAAGGAATGCTGTAATAGAAAGAGGAAGAGTCAGGTGCACTTGGAGGTAACATATGGTTCCCTGGCAGGTAACATCCTGCTGTAAACACAAAGATCACACCCTAGAGGTTACTAGAAGGAATGCTTCCATAAAAAGGTCTGGTGCACTTGCAGGTAGCATTAGACTTGCTGCCAGGTAACATCCTGACGTTAAGACAAAGAAATGCTTCCATAAAAAGAAGGGTCAGGTGCACTTGCAGGTAGCATATGGTTCGCTGCCAGGTAACATCCTCAAAAGAATAATTCCATAAGAAGAGAATGGGTCAGGTGGACTTGCAGGTAACATATGGTTCGCTTCCAGGTAACAGCCTGTGTCGTAAGCACACAGAACAAACCCTACAGGTAACAAGAAGGAATACTTTCATACGAAGAGGAAGGGTCAGATGCATTTGTAATTACTATCAGGGTCGCTGCCAGATAACATCCTGCCATGAACTCAAAGGAATGCTTCCATAGGAAAAAGACGCGTCAGGTGCACTTGCAGGTAACCTATTGTTCGCTGCCAGGTAACGTCCTGCCGTAAACACAAAGAAAACACCGTACAGGTAACAAGAAAGCATGCTTCCATATGAGGAGCAAGGGTAAGGTGCGCTTGCAGGTAACACATGGTTGACTGCCAAGTGACATCCTACTCTAATCGCAACGGACACACCCTAGAGATGACAAGAAGGAATGCTGCCATAGGAAGAAGAAGGGTCAGGTGCACTTGTAGATAACAAAGGGTTCGCTGCCAGATAACTTCCTGCCACAAACACAAAGAACATACCCTGCAGATAAATAAATAGAAGGAATGCTTCCATAGGAAGAAGAAGGATGATGATGATGATGATGATGATCGTAGATTTTAGTGGCGCAAGGGCAACTCAGGGTGGGGAAGAAAGGTCCGGTGCACTTGCAGGTAGCATACTATTTGCTGTCAGGTAAGGTCCTGCCATAAACACGAAGGAATGCGTCCATAGGAAGAGGAACGGTCAGGTGAACTTGCAGTTAAGATATGGCTCGCTGCCAGGTAACATCCTCAAAGGAATGTTTCCCTAGAAAGATGAAGGGTCAAGTGTACTTGTAATTACCATATGATTCGCTGCCAGGTAACATCCTGCCATAAACACAAAGGAACACTTTATTAGGAAGAGGATGCGTCAGGTGCACTTGCAGGTAACCCATTTTTTTCTGCCAGGTAACATCCTGCCGTAAACACAAAGAAAACACCCTACAGGTAACAAGAAAGAATGCTTACATAAGAAGAAAAATGATCAGGTGCACTTGCAGGTAACATATGACTTGCTGCCAGGTATTATTCTGCTGTAAACACGAAGGAATGCTTTCATAGAAAAATGAAGGGTCATGTGCACTGGCAGGTAACATATGGTTCGCTGCTATGTGACGTGCTGCCGTAAACACAAAGGAATGCTTCCATAGAAAGAGGAAGGATCAGGCACACCTGCAGGTAACATATGGTTCACTGCCAGGTAACATCCTTCCGTAAACGCAAAGATCACACCCTACAAGTTACTAGAAGGAGTGCTTCCATAGAAAGAGCTGGGGTCAGGTGCACTGGCAGGTAACATATAGTTCGCTGCCAGGTAACATCCTGCACTAAACACAAAGGAATGCTTCCATAGGAAGAAGAAGGGTCGGGTGCACTTACAGGTAACATGTTTCGCTGCCAGGTAACATGCTGCCGTAAACACAAGGTAATGCTTTTATAGAAAGAGGAAGGGTCAGGGGCACTTGGAGGTAACATATTGTTCGCTGCCAGGTAATATCCGCAAAAGAATGTTTCCATAGGAAGAAAAAGGGTCAGGTGCACTCGGAGGTACATCCAGCCGTAAACACAATGGTCACACTGCACAGGTTACTAGACGGAATGCTTTCATAAAAATTCAGCTGCACTTGCAGGCAGCATAAGATTCGCTGCCACGTAACATTCTCAAAAGAATGCTTCCATAAGAGGACGATGGGCCAGATGCACTTGCAGGTGTCGTATGGTTCGCTGCCAGGTAACAGCCTGTCGTAAACACAAACAACAAACACTACAGGTAATAAGAAGGAATGCTTTCATATGAAGAGGAAGGGTCAGGTGCACTTGCAGGTCAGACATGGTTCGCTGCCAGGTAACATCCTCAAAGAAATGTTGCCCCGCTGCGGTGGTCTAGTGGCTAAGGTACTCGGCTGCTGACCCGCCGGTCGCGGGATCGAGTCCTGGCTGCGGCGGCTGCATTTCCGATGGAGGTGGAAATGTTGTAGGCACGTGTGCTCAAATTCGGGTGCACGTTAAAGAACCCCAGGTGGTCGAAATTTCCGGAGCCCTTCACTATGGCGTCTCTCATAATCACATGGTGGTTTTAGGACAGTATACCCCACATATCAAAGAAATGTTTCCATAGGAAGAGAAAGGGTCAGGTGCACTTGAAATTACCATATGATTTGCTGCCAGATAGCATCCTGCCATAAACGCAAAGGAATGCTTCCATAGGAAGAGAACGCGTCAGGTGCACTTGCAGGTAACCTATTGTTCGCTGCCACTTAAGATCCTGCCGTAAACACAAAGAAAATACCCTACAGGTAACAAGCAAGAATGCTTCCATAACAAGTTAAATGATCAGGTGCACTTGCAGGAAACATATGGTTCGCTGTCAGGTACTATCCTGCCGTAAACACGAGGAAATGCTTCCATAGAAAAAGGAATGGGCAGGTGTACTGGCAGGGAATATAGAGTTTGCGGCAGGTGACATCCTGCAGTAAACACAAAGGAATGCTTCCATGGGAAGAAGAAAGTCGGGTGCACTTGCAGGTAACATATGTTTCGCTGCCAGGTAATATGCTGCCGTAAACACAAAGGAATACTTCCATAGAAAGAGGAAGGGTCAGGTGCACTGGGAGGTAACATATGGTTTGCTGCCAGGCAATATCCTCAGAAGAATGTTCAATAGGAAGAGGAAAAGTCAGGTGCACTCGCAGGTAACATCCTGCCGTAAACACGAAGGTCACGCCCTACAGGTTACTAGAAGGAATGGTTCCACAAAAAAGGTCAGATGCACTTGCAGGCAGCATAAGATTCGCTGCCAGGTAACATCCTCAAAAGAATGCTTCCATAAGAAGAGGGTGGGCCATGTGCACTTGCAGGTAACATATGGTTCGCTGCCAGGTAACAGCCTGTTGTAAACACAAAGAACAAACCCTACAGGTAACAATAAGGAATGCTTTGCAATGAAGAGGAAGGGTCAGGTGCACTTGCAGGTCACATATGGTTCGCTGCCAGGTAACATCCTCAAAGGAATGTTTTCATAGGAAGAGGAAGGGTCAGGTGCACACGTAATTACCATATGGTTCGCTGCCAGGTAACATCCTGCCATAAACGCAAAGGAATACTTTCATATAAAGGGAGCGCATCAGGTGCACTTGCAGGTAACCTATTGTTCACTTCCACGTAACATCCTGCCGTAAACACAAAGAAAAACCCTACAGGTAACAAGCAAGAATGCTTCCATACGAAGTGAAATGATCAGGTGCACTTGCAGGTATCACACAATTCGCTGCCAGGTATTACCGTGCCGTAAACACAAAGGAATGCTTTCATAGAAAGAGGAATGTCCAGGTGCACTGGGAGGGAACATATGGTTCGCTGTGAGGTAACATCTTGCAGTAAACACAAAGGCATGCTTCCACAGGAAGAAGGAGAGTCGGGTGGACTTGCAGGTAACCTATGGTTCACTACCAGGTAACATGCTACCATGAACACAAGAAACACACCCTACAGGTAATAAAAATAGTTCTATAGGAAGAAGTAGGGTCAGGTGCACCTGCAGGTAGCATATGATTCACTGCCAAGTAACGTCCTTCTGTAATTGCAGCAAACAGCCTTTAGAGTTAACAGGAAGGAATACTTCCATAAGAAGAAGGGTCAGATGCACTTGCAGATAACAAAGGGTTTGCTGTCGGGTAACATCCTACCCTGAACACAAAGGAATGCTTCAATAGGAAGAGGAAGAGTCAGGTGCACTCACAGGTAACATATGGTTTGCTTCCAGGTAACATCCTACCGTAGGCACAAAGAACACACCCTCCAGGTAACAAGAAGGAATGCTTTCATATGAAGAAGGAGGGTCAGGTGCTCTTGCACGTAACATATGGTTCGCTGTCAGGTAACGTGCTGCCGTAAACACAAAGGAATGCTTCCATAAAAAGAGGAAGGGTCAGGTGCACTTGCATGTAATACATGGTTCGCTGCCGGGTAACATCTTCAAGGGAATGCTTCCTTAGGAATAGGAAGTGTCACATGTGCTTGCAGGTAACATATGGTTGGCGATCAGGTAACATATTACCGTAAACACAAATGAATGCTTGCATAGGAAGAGGAAGGGTCAGGTGCACTTGCAGGTAACATATAGTTCGCTGACAGGTAACAGCTTGCCATGAACACAAAGAACAAACCCTACAGGTAATATGAAGGAATGCTTCCATAGAAAGAGGAAGGCTCAGATGTACTTGCAGGTAAGATATGGTTCGCTGCCTGGTAACATCTTGCCGTAATCACAAAGGAATGTTTCTATAGGAAGAAGAAAGGTCAGGTGCACCTGCACGTAACATACTGCCGTAAACACAATGATCGCACTTTAGAGGTAAGAAGGAATGCTTCCATAGCAAGAAGGGTCAGGTGCATTGGCAGGTAACCCATGGCTCGTTGTCAGGTAACTTGCCAAAAACACAAAGGACACACTCTAGAGGTAACAAGTAGGATTTATTTCTTAGGAAGAGGAAAGGTTTCGTGAATATAATGTCTTAGCGCGAGGTCTGACATTCCTTGATCGGCCCGATCCGGCAGACGATCCGGGTTTGGAGCATGACTATGACCCATTTCTTTTTATTCTCAAAAATGTGAATTACTATCAGCTCGGGCGCAGCGAATTCCCGCTCCGGCACCAAAAGCTGACTATAGCTCAATATTTCACCCTGAGAATGTTACAAACGGGATCTTCCCCGTCGAGAAGAAGGTTCAGTCGCTGTGCTCCGGACACCAATGCACACTGTCCTGTGTGCCATGAATAGTATTGCTCGTTAGCTCACGTGCTCTGGGAATGTTCGGCGTTACAAAATGCCTCTTTTAATAAACTAGAGTGCTGGGAGGAAGCCCTCAGAAGCGTTGATCTTTATAAATAACTAAGGGCTGTCCAGAGGGCACACGAACGGGCGGAGGAACAAGGCCTTCCGGCCCCAACGTGGATGCAGACCGTAACCACGACTCTGTATACCCAAATAAAGTTTGTTGAATATACAGGTCACATAAGGGAACCACCTAGAACAATAGTAGGAATCAGACAGTACATTACTTGGACATTGTCATACGGGTAAATTCCCACTGGGACAATGGGGTGCAAGATGCTGCGATGAACCCATGCCCCATTCCTCCTGAAGGGAAACGTAGCCTGCTTATGGTGTTAAGGCTGCTGATTAATGATGTTATTCCAAATAACACTAAGTACTCTAAAGACCTTCATTCAAGTATACAAACTAAAACCTGTGCCCTTATTGTATACCAGAAAAGCACAAGTGTTTTATGTAAAAGCAAGGAAGTCGCATTTCCTATGCCCCTGAGTAATGTTGCGCGGGCTTTTAACACGAAGTAGAAGGCTAAGAGAAGATGCATGTATCAGTTCTCATATCAGTCATTTGGACTATCACTTACGCAAAGCACAGACTTTCTGGCAATTAGTTCACATAATAGAATAATGAAACGAGCAAGCCGGTAATCTATTTCGCTCAGTGCGGGGTGTACATGAAAATATTTTAGTTTACGTGGTAACTCAATGATGTTTATCGTTTATAAATCCAGTACACAATGTCCTGGGTATCATCTGCGACGATGGACATTGCCGTGTGTAAGAAAGCTGCTGTTTCGCTTAAGTAGTGATGACATAATAATTTATGGACTCCTACACATGCAGGCATAGAAGAATATCCTTTGAAGACCCACAATCGATTATAAGTTGTATGTACGTCACAACTCCTAAAATGGATATATATTATGGTACTTTAATATTGCCACGTTTCATTTCCCAAGTTTTGTTATCGTCCCAAAACACTACACAATTCTCAGCGTAAACCGCGCCTGCAGTTTTCGAGAAGCTTCCGGACTGTAGTAGATCAATTCGATAAGGTCACGCCTGCTCTGCGAACTGTACAGATTATTCTGGAACCTACGCCACCGCTAGCAATAACGCTAGAACATTCGATGTTCTAGCGTTAGAGTAGTTGATCGACGGCCGACGCTCCCTTCAAGTGCTATCTGCGCGAGACTGCTACTGTAATCGAACTTTCCGTTTACCGGGCACAGGTTCGCACAAATAAACAGTTAAATCCCAACATAAAGTCTCCTGTCTTCGGCCACGTCACGACCCCGTGACATCTGGTGGAGGTGCTGGGTACACGGCTTGACGGGGACGTCCGGTACATGAACGAAGCAGCAGTTGATGAAATGCTGTGGGATGACATTATCCAGCCGTCCAAGAGTCCATGGGCATCCCCCGTAGTGTTAGTGAAGAAAAAGGATGGGACCCTACGTTTCTGCGTCGATTATCGCCGCCTGAACAAAATCACAACAAAGGACGTGTATCCTCTCCCACGAATAGACGACGCACTTGATCGGCTCCATAACGCCAAGTACTTTTCGTCGATGGACCTCAAGACTGGCTATTGGCAAATCGAAGTCGACAAAAGAGACCGAGAGAAGACGGTGTTTATAACACCGGACGGCCTCTTCGAGTTTAAGGTGATGCCCTTCGGTCTTTGCTCAGCGCCTGCAACTTTTCAACGCGTTTAAGATACAGTACTGGCAGGATTGAAGTGGCAGACTTGCCTTGTGTACTTGGACGACGTCTTTGTGTTTTCCTCGAGTTTCGACGAGCATCTTCGGTTCCTTGAAGCTTTACTTCAAGCCATCAAGACGTCCGGACTCACACTGAAGCCAGAAAAGTGCAGATTTGCGTACGGGGAGCTCTTGTTTCTGGGGCACGTTATTAGCAAGTCTCGAGTTCGTCCCGATTCACGGAAAACAGCCGCCATCGCCGACTTCCCGCCGCACACTGACAAGATGGCGGTGCGCCGATTTCTGGGCCTATGCGCCTATTATAGGCGGCTCGTGAAAACTTCGCCCGCATCACCGATCTTCTCACTAACCTTACCAAGGCCGACGTGGAGTTCAAGTGGGAAACGCCACAGGAACACGCTTTCCAGGAGGTTAAACATCGCCTCCAGACGCCTCCGTTACTTGCCCATTTCGACGAATTCGCCGAGACAGAAATACACACTGATGCAAGCAGCGTAGGTCTTGGCGCCGTTCTTGTGCAGAGGGCTGACGGACTTGAAAGGGTCATTAGTTACGCCAGTCGATTGCTATCCAAAGCAGAAGCCAATTATTCCACAACAGAAAAGGAGTGCCTCGCCATCATCTGGGCTACGTCGAAATTTCGCCCCTACCTCTACGGCAGGCCCTTCAAAGTTGTGAGCGACCACCACGCCTTGTGTTGGCTAGCCACCTTGAAGGACCCTTCAGGTCGCCTCGCACGATGGAGTATGAGACTTCAAGAATATGACATTACTGTCATTTACAAGTCCGATAAGAAACACTCCGACGCCGACTATCTCTCGTGCACCTGTCGACCAACCACCACCCGACGATCCGGATGGCGACTACGTCTTGGGAACGATAACTACCGACGACTTCGCTGAACGACAGCGGGCCGACCCGGAACTTAAGGCCCTAATAGAATACCTCGAAGGCAGGACCGCCGAAGTCCCGAAGGTATTCAAGCGCGCACTTGCATCGTTCTTCCTGCAAAACGGTCTTCTACAAAAGAAAAATTTTTCACCGCTTTGCGCTAAGTACCTCCTTGTGGTGCCTTCAGCTTTGCGACCAGAACTTCTGCAGACCCTGCACGACGATCCGACAACAGGGCACCTCGGTGTTTCTCGCACGCTCGCGAGGATACAAGAAAGGTACTACTGGCCACGTCTTATCAACGACGTCACTCGTTATGTGAGGACATGCTGGGACTGTCAGCGACGCAAGGCACCGCAGACAAGGCCAGCGGGAATTCTGCAGCCAATTGAACCACCTTGCCGACCTTTGCAGCAGATTGGTATGAACCTACTGGGGCCGTTACCGACGTCGGCTTTCGGAAACAAGTGGATCGTGGTAGATACCGACTACCTCACCCGCTACGCCGAGACAAAAGCCCTTCCCAAAGGCAGTGCATCCAAGGTAGCTAAGTTCTTCGTCGAAAATATCGTCCTACGTCACGGCGCCCTGGAGGTCCTTATCACAGACAAAAGAACGGCATTTACTGCCGACATAACTCAAGCGATCTTGGCATACAGCTACACAAACCACCGCCGGACGACAGCGTACCACCCACAGACCAACGGCCTTACCGAGTGGCCAAACAAGACGATCGCCGACATGCTGGCAATGTACGTCGATATCGAACACAAGACGTGGGACGCCATTCTTCCGTACGTGACCTTCGCATACAACACGGTGGTGCAGGAGACGACGCAGATATCTCTGTACAAATTGGTCTACGGAAGGAGCCCGGCAATGACGCTCGATGCCATGTTACCCAGCGTTATCGACGAAGAAAACCTCGATGTGAGTGAGTATCTTCAACGCGCCGAAGAAGCCCGACAACTCGCGCGTCTCCGTATTAAGAATCAACACACGACCGACAGTCGCCGTTACAATCTTCGACGATGCTTTGTGGAATACCATTACGGTGAACGCGTTTGGGTGTGGACGTCGATATGCCGACGTGGACTAAGTGAAAAGCTTCTGGGACGGTACTTAGGACCGTACAGGGTGGTTCGACGTCTCGGCCCACTTGATTACGAGGTTGTTCCCGACGGCATCACGAACTCTCAACGACGCCGATCGCGACCTGAAGTCGTCCATGTCGCACGCCTCAAGCCGTTTCATGCGCGTTGACAAACTGAAACAGTGTTTTTTTATTATTTTTGTATCGTAATTTGTTCATTGTACTTTCTTGCATTATTGTTGTATCTTCATCTTTAGTTAAACCATCGAGACGATGCCTTTTTGAGAGGGGGGCAATGCCACGTTCCATTTCCCAAGTTTTGTTATCGTCCAAAACACTACACAATTCTCAGCGCAAACCGCACCTGCAGTTTTCGAGAAGCTTCCGAACTGTAGTAGATCATTTCGATAAGATCACGCCTACTCTGCGAACTGTACAGATTATTCTGGAACCTACGCCACTGCCAGCAATAACGCTGGAACATTCGATGGCAAGAGTATAAATGCCGACGCTATTCGCCGCTTGTGAGTAGTTTATCGACGGCCGACGCTCCGTTCACTGTTATCTGTGCAAGACTGCTACAGTAATCGAACTTTCCGTTTACCGGGCACAGGTTTGCCCAAATAAACAGTTAAATCCCGACATAAAGTCTCCTGTCTTCGGCCACGTAACGACCCCGTGACAATATACATACTCTGAATTACCCATACTTGCACTGGAAATCGGGATTTCGCCTGCATATGGGGGTATGGAGCATTATGTGAAATATTATTTGATTTATTTCGCTATTCAGCGAGATGAAACGAGATGACGTGGACGACGACGAAGCTTTGTAGTTCGGTTGTTAGTTTCGTTTCCTGGTGAATATTTCTATTTTATGTGTGTCATCGTGCTACTTTCGCACCCACCACTTCCTGTGCTGGTCCTAAAGATCTCTGCTCTGCTGGTAGGACCTTCCCTGCAAGGCTAGCTATGGAGGAGATGATGGTGGACCTGCCTAGTGGCAGGGGTAGACCTGCCACTGCACGCAAGCGGCTCAGCTCTTCAGTGGCATCAGAAGCTGCTGATTCCGAGTCTGATGCTATGTCGGATGACTGGGATGCTGTATTTCTAACTACTAAGCATCGACGGCCAACACGGTAGTCGGCGGCATTGTCCCCAAGTGAAGAGACCGTAATATACAATAACATTGTGACTACGACAGTTGCTTTTGTGCCCGTCAACGTCACGGTAAGCCTGAACGCTATCTCCAAACAGAAGCTTCATGACTGTTTTTCAAACTTGCCCCTGGTCTGATTCAAGAAGTTCGAGTGAATCTCAGAAAAAATATCATTGCCTTAGACACAACAGATGAAAAATGGTGCAAACCCTGCTATGTCTATATCAGCTATGCAACGTCAACGTGCGGGTTTTTGTTCAACAGGGTGCTAATGTAACGGCTGGGTTTATATCGGACGTAGACCTAGAACTTTCAAATGATGTTCTGAAAAGTATTACAGTTTGCACGCCACCATGCATAAACGTCAGCGCTCGAAGGTTTGGCTCTTCCAAATGTTTGAAGATTGATTTCGGGTGCGAAAAGCTACCTATTCCCATAAAGGCCGAACTAGTGCGGTACCCAGTCTGACCTTTCATACCAAAGCCTCTACAATTCCGCGAAGGTCTCAAGCTTGGACATGTACAGGGTTTTTGCACAAGTCTTGTGGTCTGTGCTAAATGTTGTGCAAATCACAACGTAGAATTTTGTGACAGCGCGACATCTCGCTTCCCTAACTGTAATGGTGAACAACAGACAAAGAATGTCCCAAGCTAAAGGAAAAATAGGAAGTCCTGAAAGAGAAAGAAAAAAAAGCATCACGAGGAAAGGCGCCTAGCCATAGCACCCGCCAAGTAGCTGGCAATGGCACTACTGAAGGTTCACCTGTAAGTCCAAAGAATAGTACAGTCAAAGTGAATCGAAGCGAAGGAGGGTGGCACAATTTCCGCATTTCGGCAACATCGTGGCCAGCGCTTTTATCAAAGTCGTCGGACACAACCTCGTCAAAGGTCACGCCTCATAAATTGTTGGAACCAGCTTTCGCCAAGGTCATGACTGCAGTAGAAAATACTGTAAACAGGGCGTCAGAAACGGCTCCAGCCAACGATGATGCCCAACTTGTAACCATGCTTGAGATGCTTGTTAACGTCGTCAGATCTCTCGTAGCCGGTCGTCAAACGCCAGCAGCATTAGGCACACAACAGCTCTTGGAGGCTCCCGTTCCAGTTCTCGAGAGTCTTCACTGAAAGCATCATGAACACCCGTCGCAAGCCCCGTCCCTATGTGCTGCAATGCAACGTCAGGTCTTTACGACCACGCCATCCTGATTTCGTTCTTAGGCTCTTTGCAATGAAGAATCCGCCAGATGTTATAGCTATCCAAGAAACTAATGTGAGAAATGACGAACTCAGACTTCCAGGTTACATATGCGTTCACAGAAATATCTGATTCACGGTGATGGCATGTGCATCTTTCCATTGTACTGGCACCGCGCAACCACGAAATGCTTCGAAAGCGTCATCGTATATACGATCTGATGTTCATTTCACAGTGATTGACGCAAGTGACCTCTGCGACGCCAACTTTTAATGTGTAGCAGTTGCTATTAATCTCAGGAACACAACTAAGACTGTGGCAAGCATATATTTTCGGCCAACGCGATTTTCGGACATCACATTGCTGGAGTGCGTGCTATCTCGGTGTGGCTCGTCATTTCTGTTGTGTGAAAATTTCAATGCCCATTATCCTCGTTGGGGTTGTCGCCCACAAGACAATCGTGGAGTGGAAATCAATGAGCCTATTGTTAAGCATGATCTGAAGACCCTTAATGACGGCCTCATTTGTCGGCAGAGGAAAGGAATAATCCACCATTGATCTTGCCATATCAACGAGAGATGTGCGTCTTACTTGGTCAAGCGAAGCTGAGCCACGGGGTTCTGATCATCTGCCCATTTGGCTGGTTCCAGAGAATTCTCCTAGAAGCCAGAGTGCTGCCTACACAGTGATGAATTGGTACAAGTTCCTTCAACTGATTACAACAGTGCCATCACATGATAGCCTGTTCAAGCTAGTGAGTGGATGTCTACAGCAAGCTACAGTACGACGACTGCGAAGCGTAGACAAGCCAAACCCTGACCTAAAGCTCTTGAGACTACGTGCTTATCGACGCCGTGTTTACAGGAGGGCACATCATTACAAAAGAAGCTCTGATATGACACTTTATAACCGCTTAGATGCAGCCATTAGACGACACGAAACAACTTTGTCGAAGAAGCTGGGCAGCATTGCATAGCTCTTTCCATATGAAGAGCGGTTTGGGGAGTGTATGGCGTATATTGAAGGCTCTCCGAACACCTGAGGTCTACAAGAACCGAAATACAGCATTGTGCATCATGACTGGATGGTCTCCGATAATTCTTGCGGAATATTTGGCCAATATTTTTACCTGTCCTAAGTCAAGAGACAATGGCAGTCATTGTTCCATAGCAATTTTATATGGACCTTCTTGCGAGATGAATTAGGCAGAATTTACACTGGGCGAGCTGCGTCATGCACTTAGCCTTTGTTATTGTCGCACTGCCCCAGGTGAAGATGGTGTTACGTACCAAGCCTTGTGAAACGTTGATGAGGTCTTTCAATTGGACGAATACAACAAAGTGTGGCAAAAAGTCTGATACCTGTTGAATGTAAATCATCTGTGGTGAAGCCAATTTTAAAGCCTGGTCACCCTTCACAACACTTGAAGTCACACCGGCCAATATCACGAACATATAATGTTGTTGATTGATTGATTGATTGATTGATATCCAGGGTTTGCCGTCCCAAAACCACCATATGATTATGAGAGATGCCGTAGTGGAGGGCTCCGGAAATTTCGACCAGCTGGGGTTCTTTAACGTGTGCTAAAATCTGAGCACACGGGCCAAAAACATTTCCGCCTCCATCGAAAATGCAGCCGCCGCAGCCGGGATTCGATCCCGAGACCTACGGGTAAGCAGCCGAGCACCTCAGCCACTAGACCACCGCGGCGGGGCACTTGTAATGATATGAAACTGATGGAACGTATGGTGCTGTTTCATCTGGACGCCAGATTACAGGAGCTCACTTTCTTCCATGATGTCATGAGCGGATTTTGTCGCCACTTTTCAGCCCTCAACATCATAACAGATCTTGTATCATCGCTTGAATCTACTCGACCAAACAGACATTCAGCGTATGTTGTATTTCTTGACATACAGCAAGCGCTTGACTCGGTACCACATAAGGTGATTATTTGTGCACTGATGAATGGAAGAATTCCAGGTCTTCTGTTATACTTTGTTCGTGATTTTCTATAAGGGTGTCCTTTCAGAGCTTTTTCTAAACACTCGTTGGTTAACTGCTGCAAGCACACTTGCTTGATAACCACTATTGCTATAGTAATAAAAATAATTGTGCCTGTAGTGGGTATGTGCCGCAGTTAATAGGTAAACAAGAACAAGCTTTTGTAATGGGTTGGAGCATTGGATTACCCACTCGTTCCGATATTCGCATTGTGCGACGACTGGTTGTTCGTTCACTGTTTTAAAACGCTTTATATGCCGTATGAACGCGATTGTTTTCCCGACATCAGGCCTGCCTAAGGCAAGTTTGCCAACAAGTCCAAATCGCCGGGTGGGCTCGGTGGTAGAATACTGGGCTGGAACCTGCAGCGGACCCGGGCTCAAGCCTCAGTGTGCTGTTGGTACTAGGTTTTTCTTTCTAATTTTGTGCGTTGTGGTTACACCGGTGGCGGCGGCGGACAGCTACGGCAGCGCGTGACCCGAGTTTTGGTGTAGTAACAGCTGTCGCTGTAAAACGAAGTACCTGAGGGAGCGAGCAGTGCTACCCATCCATGAGCCACCCTACCAGCAGCAAAAAAAAGTTTGTTGATGATAGCATTAGTAGCGCCATCTCGACTCGCGGCATTGTAGTCCAATACGCCGCCGCTAGAATATAGAACAGTCAAAAAGCACCGTTCTCTAAAGTGATAGCTGTGTACTCTACATGTTTAGTTGAAGCTGCATGTAGTGGTATTAACTCATTTTTTGTGGCACATACCCGAGCTGTCGACCCTCATTTTCGGCAGTGAGCCCATGTGTGCCCGTTTATGAGGCCCACAAGCGTTATCCAGCGGTCATGAAAGGCTCAACTAAAAAGCACTTCGCTGATATGTTAAAATGGGCGAGGGCAGACAATTCAAGCTGTTTGCCGCAGCAGCGTGTCGTCCCATCAATTGACCTGCTGGGTAAGGAGACAACCTTTTTCGAAAGGTTGGACTGATGTGGAGTCACTGTGCATAGCAAAATAGTTGTTTTCTGGAAATAAAGTGGCTGAACCTTGTGGTGTCGTCTCTCTTACGTTTTTGTCTGCTCCCAACATTTTCTCTCCAGTTCATCCATGCACGGTGGACAAAGAAACGGCGCAACGTGTTTTGGGGATGAACGAAGGAGGCGGTGCGCAAAGATCACAATCTACCGACGACGAAAGGGTTCAAGAGCTTCGCTGTGAAACGCTTTTCAATTTGTGCAGTGTGCCATTATTGTTTGCTGTGCCTAGCTGTGCGTGCGCAGCCGTCTCTCGCACGTCGGAACGTCGCCAGTTCTTCGTCGATATCTTCAATCACGTCCATGACCGAGGAGGCCTCAAGGGATTACGTCCGCTTTTTGAGCGAACCCGAAAGGATTTAGAAAGACGGAATAGGCTGCTGGAAATTATCCACTTGCATCATGCATGCTGTTCTCAGCAGCATTTGTTGTGCTGGGAAACGAAAGCATTGAATTTGTTTTCTCGTTCGTTTGGAAAGTACTTCTTAAATGTAATAGAAATCGGAGTCAGTCGATTGGCGATGAGCATAAATGATGTAGCGAGAAAAAGGACAGCCTATTTTGAGACGCACTTCGCCATAAGTGTCACACACGCACACCGGGTAGCTCTAACGAAATATTTTTACTTCGTCATATTGTGGCATTTTCCTTTTTTGTTTTTGCCTCTAAAATTTATGAACTTTTACCCGTTTTAGCAGTGCTTTAAACTACTCTGCCTATTTTGAAACGCCAACACCAGCCCGCCTGAATGGGAATCCGGCAGCATATAGCACTGGACGCCGAGTACAGACAAGCTAAGGAAAACAACGACGACGACGACGATGACAACAACAACAATACGTGTCGTTTCAGAAGTTGTTCATTTCCTTGGGACTTTTCTGTGGCACAGCAACAGGAACATCTGCTTAGCCGTATGCGAAAATCTTGATGACACAAAAAGAATTTCGTGGTAATTCAATTTTATTGAAAATTTTACACTTCAGTTTTTCTCTGATAAGCCGATTGCATACCATGGTGTTGCTCTGTAAATATTATATTGGTACATAATGTAACCATCTAAAAAAATCGCAGCCTATCCAGGGAGTGCAAGATGATGAGTGGGGCGAAGCACCCGTCTGTCCGTTCGTTCACGCGTCCGTCTATGCGTCCGTCCATCCATGCGTCCGTTCGTCCGTCCATCCATCCGTCAGTGCATCTGCATGTCTGTCCACCCGTCCGTCCATCCATCTAGTGAACTCCAAGTATCACTATCTCGCTTTTTTTCATCATACATTCAGCCTATAGAAGTACCGCCATCCAGCGGACATTCCAAAGACATGTCCTCTGGGTACTCGCTAAAGCTTGCTAAAATCAAAGAGGTTACGCCCAGTGAGTTTGCCGTCTGCTAGTCTGTCTGTTCGTTCGTCCATGCGTCCGTCTGTGCATCCATCTATAGAACACTCCAACTAACGCCATTTCCCATCTCGCATCCCCAGTAACACATACCCGCTCTAGAGCGCGTGTGTGCCACTGGAGGCTACCTACTACTACTACATACACCGGGGACGCACGGCCCACGCCTTAAGGAGCTTCGCCTCTAAAAATTACATTCCCCAGTCCGACACCGCAGTCGCGCGACACCCAGGATTTTCACTCCAGTCTGCTCAATCTCGTTCGGCCCTCAACTCGTGTTCGAATGTTCTCCTCCTTTTTTTTTCTTCGTGCCTTCTTCTGTTCGTGTTCATCGGGGCCTTGGCTGCGCAACCTTTTGCACAAATTCTTTCTTCTTTTTGGCGGGCCGCAGCTTCACGCGTGACGTTTCGCGCTGACGTCATCGTCGTCTTTCCACCAATCGATCGAGAAGCACCGCTGCCGTCGCCTCCGAGCCCGTTGTACACAGCACCACGGTGCCACCACACTTCACACTATACTACACTGCAATAGGCCCCCTTTTGGGAGAGTTTTTCTGCACGAAAAACTGATGCTCAGTTTTTGGATATAAAGTCGCTGAAACACACACGGACAGGCACACACACACACAGTAGGCCGAAAACCGAAATTGCCCAGTTGCATTATGCCGGAGGTTTACTGCACTGTGCGGTTTACTGCAATGAGGTGTAATCTCACCACGGTGACATAATTGCAACTGTGTATAGTCACTCAATTCGGCTCATGTAATCCACCCTGACCTTTTCGTACTCCTTAATGTGGTCTACGGAGAATTAATATTCCTCCAGGGCCAAACTTCATCTCAAGACTCTGCTGTTAAGATGTTTTGCCTGCGACAAATATTGCAGGAGTTTGTGATCGGCCTGAACTATAAGGGGTATTCCGTGTAAATGTATATGAAAGTTTTCTACAGCCCACAAAAGAGCTAAACACTCGCGCTCTATAGCCGAGCATTTCTGTTCTCGAGGTAATAACTGTCATCTAGCGTATGACACAGGGTATGATACCAAGTTGTGGTCTTGCATAAAGACTGTGCCTATGCATGTATCGGAAGCATCACTGCGTAGTATGAAGCGTCGTTTGACATCCGGAGCCTTCACGATAGGTACTTAGGTGAGCGCCTTTTCGGGAACTTCGAAGGCGGCTTCCCTCTCGCTGTTTCCGCTGGCCTTGTTGTTTCCTCTTTTCTTGGTCATTTCGGTTTGGGGCGGAGCCTTCTCCGCGTATTTGGGTATCAAATCACGGTAATACCTTGTCAGACCAAATAAAGAGGGAAGTTGTTTCTTCGTCTCAGGTCGTGGAGCTTTTTCTATCTTAGAAATCATGTCTTCCACCGGTTGATATATTCCACCTCCAAGTCTATGGCCAAGAAAAACTACAGACGGCACGCCAACTTCACACTTCTGGGGCTTGATCGTCAGTCCAGCCTCGCGGATCCTCCTCAACAGGTGCCGCAGTGTTTCCATATGTTCTTGCCATGTTGTAGTGGCGATGAGCACGTCATTGATGTAGTCGACGACACTTGGTATGCCCGTAGAAGACGTCTCATTAATCGAGTAAAAACAGCAGACGCTGTTGTGATCCGAAACGGCATGTATACGAAGTGATAATGTCGTGATTAAGTGGAGAATGCTGTTTTTGGTTTCAAATTCTTGTCCAGAGGCACTTGCTAGTACCCTTTAGTGAGGTCGAACTTTGAGAAGAATTTTCTATTTCTGATCTCCGCAAGCAGGACATCTGTCCTTGGGATTGATTCCGCGTGGGAAATTAAGACATCGTTAATCCAGTGGAAATCAATGCAAGCGCGGTAGCTTTTACATGGTTTCTTAACCAGCACCAACGTTAAATTGTATGTAGAGTCGGACCGTTCAGTCACTCTAAGCTTGAACATATCTTGCACCTTTTTCTGAATGACTTCTTTCATGGAAAAGAGCAATGGATATTTTTTTGTTGAGTGTGGGTGGGCTCAGAGCTGGTCAATCGAGTCAATCGAAGACGGCATTTCAATAAATTTGTTTTTCCCGGTATTTCGGAAAAGACGTCTTCGTAACTTGCCAAGATCTCGCAAAGTTCGTTGCGCTGGTTTTCTTGGAGGTCTCGCCCAAGCACAACCGCTTCTATACCAGAGGTCGCAGTAGCCTTGAAGGTAGGTATTGGCGTATCGGTCCCTTCCTCTTCCGCTGCTACAAAAGTTGCCTACTGTGATGTGCTTTCAGGTTGACGTTCCTCATAATAAATCAACATATTGACATGAAAAAGCTTAGTATTTTGGCCCACGTCCAACCAGTAATCAAAGCTTCCTTTCTTTCCTGTGACCAGAAAGGGTCCCTTCCACTGCATCAGTAGCTCGTTCTCTGTACTTGGAAGCAATACGGGGGCTTTATCATCTATGTTCAGGCGACGAATTTTACTTCGTCGGTCAAATAACTTCTAAGCCGCTTCGGCTCGTGACAAGTTCTCTTCTGCCAACAATGTGTTTTGAAACGATCTATGGGGTCTAAGACATATTCATACATGGTATTTACTTCTTCACGCATATGATCTCTCGTCCATGGCTCTTTGAGCACGCTTAGTCGTCTTCGAACATGTCGGCCATACAACTCGAATGGCGAGAAGCCCATATTGGTCCGCGGTACGTCGGGGTACGCAAAGAGCAGAGGTGTCAACAATCGATCCCATGACTTGGGTTCTTCTTGAATCAATTTCCGCAGCGCTTGCTTTAACGTACCATTGAATCGCTCCACAAAGCCGTTACACATGGTATGGTAAGGCGTCGATCTGAGATGCTTGATGGCTAAGAAATCTTTCACTTCTCTCATTAGCTCAGATGTAAAGCATGACGCTTGATCGCACAGTATCTCGTGAGGGAACCCAATGCGAGAAAACATCTCGATTAATTCCTCGGCGACAGTAGCGGAATCAATCAATGGCAGAGCTGCCGCGTCTGGGTATCGAGTAGCGAACTCTACCAGAGTCAGTGTGTAGCGGTTCCCCATATGCGATGTGGACTTTAAAGGTCCTATGATGTCCACCGCCACTCTTTCAAAAAGAGTGTCAATTAAAGGCATGTGACCAAGTGGGGCCTTCCAACCTTGTTTTAGGATAGGTCCACTGGCATATGTCGCAAGAGCGCGTATATCTTCTCACTGCCTCCTGAATTCCAGACCAGTAGAATGCGCCTAAAACTCGGTCCATGGTCCTATTCATTTTCTGATGCCCCGACATCAATGTTTCGTGGGCCAAAGGCAACACTTGACCATGCAGTTTTAGGGGTAGCACCACTTGTTGGTATCATTTTGTCTGAGGGTCTCCGATAGCAATGGTACAAAATTTTCTTTTCTATCTTGAACGAGTGAGTTGCAAGTCTTCTTCTGAACACTTGGCCCACTTTCTTCCTGTATTAATCTAAATTTCTGTCTTACTTTTGAACTTTGATCTCATCCTCTCTGGTCAATTTCAATGTCTTCATGTCGACCTTAGATGATGTCGATTGTTCTCGGTCCTTAACACCAACCACCACAGAATCTTGCAAATCTGCTTCCTTAGTTACTTTTCCACATGAACTTTCCGGTTTCGACTTACTTCCCAGAATTCTCTTTTTCCACTTTTTGTCGGGATTTTGAACTTCCCTTGCTCCTGGAACATCGCCAACGATAACATCGTACAAAGGTCTTGTCATGAATTTCACCACTGAAATACCCTAAAATAAGGTGACTGAATTTCAGTGTTTGCCTCTGGAAAGGTAATACTACTGCCATCGGCGAGGAACAACGTATCAGTAGTTCCTGTTAGAGCTTCATCTGGCACGAGAGATCGACGGACTACTAGCTTATTGTTTCATGTGTCTCGCAGCACTGAAACTGTCTGGCCAACTGCAAAACCGGCATCTGGCGAGTCGCAGCTTTTGGGTGAGTTCTCACCACGCTAGCAACATTTCCTTATGGTTTGTTGGATGTTGGATCAGCACGTTCAGTGGGGTTCTCTTCAGGAAACAGCAAAGAAGGTGTTTTCTTCATAGAGCCATCGCTTTTTGTGCAGACCTTAGTATCGTGTCCTGGCTAAAGGTAATATTCACAGTAAGGTTGTCTAAGCTTGGTTCGGCAATCTGAGGCCCTGTGACCATCTTTGCCACATGCAAAACACTTTACGGTCGTTTTCACTGATAAGCCTGCTTTCTTCTCCGTGATACTACTATTATCCGTTCTCTCACAAAACAGGAGAAAGTTAGGTTGCCGTTGTGCCTCTAAAAAAGTCATCGGCGGCTTATGCCATGTCTTCAAGCTTGCTGTACTTCTTTTCACGTAGAAACAGCGCTAACCGTTGATAGCAGTTGTTCAAAGATTGCTCCGACACTGCAAGATTACGGAGTGCCAAATACTCTTTGTCTTCGACGTTTACACCAACCAATCAAAGAAACTCGAAAGCCTGGCCGCGCATTGTTTTCCGGTCTCGCTTTATTGGGGCTTGCTCTGACGGAACTTATCCCGGTAGCCCTCCACCGTAAACCGAAAACGTTGAAGCAAAGCTACCTTCGCCTTATCATAGTCGAGTGAATCTTCCCGAGACAATCGCCCAAAGACTTTCAAGGCGTCCCCACTCAAACATAAGCCTAAGGCTGTCGCCCATTTTCCTTTCGGCCACTCTTGGTCGGTGGTAACGTTCTCGAACCTCTTTAGGTATGCATCCAAGTCGTCCCCGTTTTCATTATTTCCTGGAATTGGGCTGTGAGGGTTCAAGTTGCAGAAAGTGTTCCCTGTAGATCGACTGGCAGCCGTTCTCGTCTCACTACAATTGCCTCCAGATTCGGCTAGTTTCAGCCGCAACTGCAAATTTCTCTCTTTTTTTTCTTCCAGTTCTAACAGCTCCTTTCTTGCCTCGCGTTCTGCAGCTCGTTCATCTCGTGCCCGTGCCTCCTGCTCATCTAACTAGGCCCTCAGCTTTTCGCCTTCGAGCACCATGCGCTCGGCCAAAGCCACCAGATCTCGGGTGCTTGCCATATTCTTAATACGCCTACCACTACCACTAACGGCTTCGTCCTGTCGTAGCGGACGCCGATTTGTGATGCAGGTTTACGGTTGAGTAAATTGTTATTCGGAGAGAAAGGCTCAGAACTAGGAAACGACGAAGCCGTTTAAAGACGAGAAATGTAGAAACTTTGACCATAATTAAGAAAAAAAATGAGATAATGTTGCAATGTACACACCGAGTGTAAGCTGACAAACAAAAACATATCCTATAAGTTGTCCACCTATAATGTTTGTGAAAATCAACAGTCACCGGTGGCAGTGATGGTGGTGGTGGCTTGGTGGGTTGAAGAGGCGGACGCTGGCGATGTCTCAGCAGCTAGAGCGACGCGTTGACCAGCACGTCGATGCTTGGCGGAAGAGGAAGTAGTCCCTACCCTCGAAAAAAATGCGGCTGCTTACCGACGCTGGCTCGTGCCGAGGAGGCAATCACCACCCGGAAGGTTCCGCTCTCCACGGGTGGTTCAGGACCGGAGTCGAAGCCTGGACAACTGGGACGTGACCTTAAACAGTCACGGCTGGAACGGACACCTGAGACACCTTGAACAGTCACGGCCGGAACTCTGGAAGGCCGCGTACCTACGAGTACACTGTGGGCAGCTGGAGCGTCCTGGCCGTGCCTGACTTCACGCGTTCGAGTCCGGAACCCGACACTGTAGTTGCGCGACACCCAACATCTTCACTCTAGCCTGCTCGACCTCGTTCGGCCCGCGACTCTTCTTCGAGTGCCCTCCTATTTTTTTTTCTCCGTGCCTTCTTCCCGTTCGTGTTCGTCGGGGCCTTGGCCGCGGAACCTTTCGCGCAATATTTCTGTTCTTTTTTGGCGGGCCGCAGCTTCACGTGTGACGTTTTGCGCCGACGTCATCGTCGTCTCTCTGCCGCTCAATCGAGAAGCACCGCTGCCGTCACCTCCGAGCATGTTGTACACAACACCACGGTGCCACCACACTTCACAGACACCGCCGCGTCACTATACTACACCACAGCGACTGAAATAAGTCATAGCGAAACAGAGTCTTACAAAGTGCCCAGTTATCGTCGTCAACGATTATGGCATAGACGAAAACCGTAGCTACGCAGGAGCGCATTTCGCTTTAGAGACACATTGCAGGTACTTTGCTGCCGCAATTGCTATCGGCGCCCTGAGCGAGTTTACAACGGTCAATACTCCTCCATGTGCAGAGATTTGCATTCTTCACGGCATGTTTCACGTGTCCCCAAGAAAGTGAATAATGGCGAGCAAATGTGATTATAGTGAAAACGGGGGTAGCTAATGATATCACACTGCACTCGAGTATTCTCGATCTACTTTGCAGCAAGGCTATAAATGGCTTATACTGCTGGCCCTGAAACAGCCATGTTGCAGTACTGACACAGTGAGACGTGAACTCCGATGTCATGTCAGTGATATCAGTGCATTACGTGCTGGTTCCTTTGTTCTTTCATGCAGAGAAGCCTAACCAGCGACATCATGCAGAGAAGGTTAATCACCACTTTATTAGACTAATACCCGTGCCACACGGGCAGAGAAAATTGCATTTACCCCCGAATGCCTTCAGATTTATTGCCATTCGCGCGGTGCCACATGGGGGAATGAAATGGCATTCGTCCGCATGCCATTCGTCACCAAATGCCTTCGCCAGAACTCAGTTGACTGAGAAATGCCTACTCTCGACGACACAGCTCGCGAAGTGCGAATTACCTTAAAGTATATAAATTAAATCATATTCAGCTAAAAATAAAATTTCCCGTCTTTTATTGCACTAAACTCTTGAAAAAGTGCTTTGAACGTTATACGAAGATCAGGTTGGAATGGTTTGAAATTAATTGAAGTGCAATGTCCTGAAGCTGGCGCATAATAACTCGTCTCTTCTACAGAATTATTCGCTCTTGAGCACGATGCTTTGCACGGAAACACACAAGTGCTGCCGTGAAAAAATGAACTCTGCGAACATCTTCTTCTGAGAGATGCGACAGGTGCAATGCGACAGGCGCCATTTTCTATTTACGCTGTGGATCTGACTAGTGTTGGCTTAGGTTGCTACGGTCGGCTGCAACGTCGTAAAACAAAGCAAGAAACTAAACCTTAGGGCAGCGTAATATGCTTATTTCTACATTTAATGATTATTTGGTGTGTATGAAGCTTGTAAACGCTTGTTTATTTTTTTATTGCTATTAACCCAATGCTCACTTGGAAGGTGCTGCGATTGATATCATCAAGTCAAATGTCATTCACTTTAGATGTGTAGCAGCGCCGCCGAAAAAAAAATGTCATTCGGGAACTGAATGCCTTCGCCACCGAATGTAATTTTCTATGCCCGTGTGGCACGGGTATTATCACGTGAGCCACGATGTTAGTATCATGTCTCACATCGGGTACCAATATATATTAGAATGTTGTCGATACGTTTTTGAAAGAAAAAAAAAACGCGGACAATAAACGTCGGATCTGAGTGTACCAACGATCCGCATCGGTTTAATTTATTTTCGTAATGACGAGCTTAGCAGCTGGAAAATCATATTAAGTGGAAAAGTGTTAGTGACGGTATAAGTCCACACAACTCTACGAAGACTGATATATTTAACAGAAAATTATGATCATCAGCTGTGTCTAGATTGAAATTTTGAGTCGGAGACTGTTCCAGACTGAGCTCGAACAGCAGCTGGTAGACTAGGCGCATTGACTGTCAGTGCAACCATGAGAGTGCTAATTATGACTGTATCAGAATTCCAAAAACAGTTACGTAATCTACAGAAAGCTTCTAGTGGGTAACATTACCACTCTTTACTGGTTCAACAAAAAATAAACAGAGAAAAAGAGTAAAAACTTGATGAGTGAAGAAATAAATGCATACATAAATAAACATACATAACATGCACGTTGCACTTCCGGGCCACATAAATTGAGACGGAACGGCTTTAAAAGATCGTATGCTAAATTTTAAAAATTCTTAGTAAATGTATAAATATAAAAACTAACAAAATCTTTGTGCCACCCGGTTTGGCTGATTATCCATCTTCACAGAATGAAATGGTTGAGGCTTTTTCCAGAAGCCTTTGCAACATCTTCCCCGTAAGAACATGAACATTGAGTTGAATTTCTACATTTAATGATTATTTGGTGTGTATGAAGCTTGTAAACGCTTGTTTATTTTTTATTGCTATTTATCCAATGCTCAATGGAAGGTGCTGCGATCGACATCATCAACTCAAATGTCATTCACTTTAGATGTGTTTACCCTGCTTTGAAGATACCCTTATACCCTCCTGAAGATACCCTTATACCCTTTACCCTTATACCCTGCTTTGAAGATACTGCCATTTTAATTTACCCAAAAAACCTGAACAACTGCCAACGACAGGTGATCAGCTCACAGGATTGCCGACAAGTTTCTTCAGCTACTTTGAATCATTAGCACAATATCTACCACCGATCAGAACGATGAATTATCATTGTATTCGTGCAATTCATTGAGAATATATTTTAACCGATTGAGACATAGCATTGTTCTTTCGAGACAAGGCTTACGTTTTTTTTTTCAAATTTTGTGCGCTATTGGCAAAGAACAGACTGAGCTAACAGCTTAAACAGACTGCAAAGAAAACTGCACAGTTAGTCAGTGAAGGTATGGCTTCATCCAAAGCACGTGAAGAATTTCTGGTGAATGTCTTCGCTGCTTTCAACACTGATGGCCGTCAGGAACAACCCCTTAGTAGACGTCACTGATGCGCCGTAGAATTGCGTATAAAGTCTGAAGCATCTTCGCAACAGCTTTTCGAAGAGCCCACGCCGACAGATAGGTGTCCAGACTCACACTTTGTCGCTCACGTTGTATATGATGGGTCTGTATCGAAGGTTGTGATGTCTGGTATCACAGTCTTATTGTTCGGGGATCAGCCACCTGGCAAGTTGCGCGGCATCTTCTGCTCGCTGCGTAAATTCTACAGCGTACGTCTCACTGCAATCATTTTCGTGAGGAAGCATCGTGTTTAATGTTGTCGCAACTTCACACCTGTAAGCGAAATTGAAGGGTGTCTTCCATGGAGTCCCCCGATGAGCTGTGTTGTAGAGGAATGTGACGTAGGGTAATACGTCGTCCCACTTCTTGTTTATTTATTTATTTATTTATTTATTTATTTATTTATTTATTTATTTATTTATTTATTTATTGTACCCTCAGGGCCAGAGGCATTGAAGAGGGGAGTGGGTTTACAAAAAATGGATTCAGAAGGTGAGTAAAGGGGAGTACAGGATTCAACGTTTACTGAATAATCAATTTTAGCTGATGACAAAGTTAGGACACAAAAGTAGACAAAAGAGATCTAGTGTACATATTCTAAATAATCCTAGTATACAATTCTAGCTACAAAACACATCAGAACACGCAAGAACATAAGAAAACGAAAAAGGCACACGTAATAAGTAACCTCAGTGTACAATGTTTGTTAGTGCAGCGCGAAACAGCTGATAATCAGTAATCGCAGCAGTCGCTCCAGGAAGCTGGTTCCAGTCTTTGCTGGTGCGTGGGACAAAAGATTCTGAACACGTAATTGTTTGGCATATAGGTATACCAACTTTGTGCGCATGATCGACGCGAGAGGACACGTAGGACGGTGAAAGAAAAAGATTAGCACGAAGGTGGTGGCTGTTATGAAAAATTTTATGAAAAAGGCACAGGCGAAAAAACTTACGACGAGAAGAAAGGGAAGTCAGCTGCAACGAGTTTTTCATAGCTGTAACGCTTGCTGTTCGATCGTAATCGTGTAGGATAAACCGGGCAGAGTTATTTTGGACCAGTTCGAGGGCTTTGATCAGATAAACCATGCTGGGATCCCAAACTGAAGCAGCATATTCTAATTTACTTCTAACCAAGTTTTTATACATCAGTAGTTTTAGAGAGGCAGGTGAAGAAGAAAAATTGCGACGAAGATAGCCTAACATACGGTTTGCATTGTTAATAATGTTGCTTATGTGAACGGACCAGGTCAGGCAAGAAGTAATGTGCACACCTAAGTACCGGTAGGATGAAACATAATCGAGTAGAACATTATTAAGATGGTACGAGGCGGGAGTGGTTGAAGTTCGACATACGCGTAAAACTTTACACTTTTTAATATTAAGGTTCATTAGCCAAAGATTGCACCAGTTTGAAATAGCGTTAAGGTCGTTTTGTATAATACTAACATCGCTTGTGTCGTTAATTTCACGAAATATCACACAATCGTCAGCGAACAGGTGTATGTTTGATGAAACGCAATCAGTGAGGTCATTGATGTAAATTAAAAATAAGAGGGGGCCCAGGACTGAGCCTTGGGGTACGCCCGAATTAACAGAACATTCTGGGGAATTATATGAGTTGGCTGCAACAAACTGTGTACGGCCACACAAAAAGTGTTCAAGCCATTTGAACACATCACGATCAGGGTTAAGTTTGCTAAGTTTCAGGAGCAGGAGATTATGGGACACTTTCTAAAAGGCTTTTGCAAAATCTAAAAAATTACAGTCCGCTTTGGAGTGACGGTCAAGAGTACTTTTAATCTATAGATATACATGCTAATCCTGTCAGCCAGGGTCCTGTTGAGACGTTGAGTCAGTCCTCACGTCCGGGGCTGTCTTACTCTGAGCGGTCTGGGGCTGCCTTACTATTAGTCGCAAAACGTCGTCAAAGAACCCAAAGCCATGAACGCAGTACCCCTGTCGTTGACAATTACTGCGGTAACACCATGTCTTAAAACGATAGCTTCGATAAAGATTCGCACCACGTCAGCTGCTGTTGTCCGTCGCAGAGCTCCTGTCTCGGCGTTACGGATGAGGTAATCGGTGGTGACGATTATCCACGTGTTTCCGGTAGTACAGGTTCAAGAGAGGCCGACAAATCTTCAGCGAATTGTGTGAATGGTGCAGTCGGCACTTGAACAGACTGCGACAGACCGGCTAGCTTTACGGGTGGTGGTTTGCGGCGCTGGCAGTCTGAACACGTCTGCACGTTGTTACGTTTGGCCTGGCAATTCGTCTGGGCAGACGCCATTGTGCGTAAGCCGGTCTAATAGGATGCTTTCAACCACACCTGCGCCTGTCCTGTAGATGTTCCAGGTAGTGGTCGGGTCACAACGAGAGCTTCGCGAGACAACCCTTTTGTTGAACGGACTCGAACAGCATGGGACGGTGCCACTGTGGAGGTTCTCATGAAGTCAACCTCTCGACTCGACTGTCGTCGCTGACACGAAATCGTCACAAAAAAGCACTGTCAGTCCGGAAACGTGGGAAGACGTCGAAGAAGCCGTTCTCAGGGATGAAGCGTTTGGACTGCCGTGTTCGAGAGAGTTCTGGAAGCTTGTAGCTGAAAGTAGCCACGGACCGCTGCTGATGTTCGTGTCAGCGGCCATCTCCACGGGGGAGCCTAACTTTCCCTCTCCGGACTCTACCTCCTCGCCCTGCGGTGCCTTCAAGGCGTGGGCCGGGTGCTTTATTGTGTGGTGCGCTCGTGCTACCATTGGACCTTTTCACCCAGATGAGTGGTGCAATATCTCCACCCTTTCTGGTGGGTGGATAACCGAGACTTCGTCACCTGGTTTATGGCAAGAGTGGTCATCGGCTTCTTCGGACCTCCATGTAAGGAGACGGCGGGCTATAAAAGCCGAAGACATTTTGTAAATAATCGCTGAATCATGAGCTGGATATTTGTACAAAGCTGATTCTCTGCTGAATCTCTGTACAGTTCCATCTTTGAACCATGATGCAAGTGAACCTTTGTTCTATCTCTTTTAACGCGCCTCTTCACTGGCGAAGATCGGCTATGCGGACGACGGTGGGGGCCCGCTACCCTTAGGGAAACCCGCCGTGCCTACCATCGACCTCGAACCCTTGACAACGTACGTTTCACTACTGTGGCAAGCACCGCTCAGTAGTAGTTCCGCCTAATCTTTGCTAATGTCCGAGTGTATAGTTTAAGTGACCGGTGGTTGGCTCGTTGTGGCAGGCGTGGAGGATTTCCCGTTGAAGATATGAGGGAACGGCGAGTAAGTAGGTGATGCCGCTAGGTGAGAATTTATCCTTGTAAATTGCATCATTGCGCAAGCAGTATGATTGCAGCCCTCCTGAAAATAGTTTCGGCTCGTAATTGGTTTGTCCTTCGAGGTAATGAATCAACGATAGTAGTTGAGTGTTGTCGTGAGAAAGCGGCAGTGTACACTTGTGGCCTGTGGCGTGCGTCATGGGCCTCGCTAGCGCTACTAGTGTCATTCCCCTTCCTCTGTGAGTTACCCATTGATAGCGGTTATTTTGCTGTGAGCCATACGGGTGTTTTGTCTGTCACTGCGCTGGCTCGCTAAGCGTCTCGCATAGTGCCAGAAGACCCAACGAAGGAGGCCTACTTCCTGTGGCCTAATCAGAAGTCTCCGATAGAATTCTACGCGCCCATGTAGCTTTCCGATGGTTACAGCAAGAGTAGAAACGGTAACGTCTTTGTTATTACCGTAAGGTTAAGTACCCACCACCAGACAAGTCCCTTAGTAAGAAAGAATCCACTGCGTCTATTACAGACACACACTTTCCCCTGACCTTCACTGTACCGCCGTATTTACCCCACTGTCCACACACCACAATGCAAGGCGTGCGGCGCACCTCCCACCGAGCTCGACCATATTATATGCCCCACAGCTACTCATGCCATAAAACACAGCACGAACTCACAATCACCACGGTCGAGCAGTGAATGATGATGAGTTGGGTGAAGCATTCGTGTGTCTGATGCGCGTTCTAGTGTTAAAGGAGCGGACAGACAGACAGACAGACAGACAGACAGACAGACAGACAGACAGACAGACAGACTGACTGACTGACTGACTGACCGACCGACCGACCGACCGACCGACCGACCGACCGACCGACCGACCGACCGACCGACCGACCGACCGACCGACCGACCGACCGACCGACCGACCGACCGACTACCATATTCATACTATCAATCAGGTAATAGAGAAATGCTCAGAATATAACCAACCACTATACATAGCCTTCATAGATTACGAGAAGGCGTTTGATTCAGTAGAAATATCAGACGTCATGCAGACACTGTGGAATCAGGGCGTCGATGAAGTATATATAAACATCCTGGAAGAAATCTACAGGGGATCAACTGCTACCATAGTGCTTCATAAAGAAAGCAACAGAATACCAATCAAGAAGGGTATAAAGCAGGGGGACACAATCTCCCCAATGCTATTTACCGCGTGCTTACAGGAGGTTTTCAGAAGCTTAGAATGGGAACAGTTAGGGATAAGAGTTAATGGAGGGTACCTTAGTAACCTGCGCTTCGCCGACGACATTGCATTGCTGAGTAACTCAGGGGACGAATTGCAACTCATGATTACGGAGTTAGACAAGGAGAGCAGAAAGGTGGGTCTTAAAATGATTCTGCACAAAACGAAAGTAATCTACAACAACCTCGGAAAAGAGCAGCGCTTTGAGATAGGTAATAGTGTACTTCAAGTTGTAAAAGACTATGTCTACTTAGGGCAGGTAATAACCGCGGAGCCGAACCACGAGATTGAAGTAACTAGAAAAATAAAAATGGGGTGGAGCACATTTGGCAAGCACTCTCAAATTATGACAGGCAGATTGCCACTATCCCTCAAGAGAAAGGTATATAACAGTTGTATCTTGCCGGTACTTAGCTACGAGGCAGAAACCTGGAGACTTACGAAGAGGGTTCAGCCTAAATTGAGGACGACGCAGCGAGCAATGGAAAGAAAAATGGTAGGTGTAACCTTAAGAGACAAGAAGAGAGCAGAGTGGAGTAGGAAACAAACTGGGGTTAAGGATATCATAGCTGAAATCAAGAAGAAGAAATGGACATGGGCCGGGCATGTAGCGCGTAGACAGGATAACCGCTGGTCGTTAAGGGTAACTAACTGGATTCCCAGAGAAGGCAAGCGGGTTAGGGGGAGACAGAAGGCCAGGTGGGCAGATGAGATTAAGAAGTTCGCGGGTAGAAATTGGCAGCAGTAAGCACAGGACCGGGTTAACTGGCGGAACATGGGAGAGGCCTTTGTACTGCATGGGACGTAGTCAGGCTGATGATGATGATGATGGATAGAACAGAGCGGTGGGCGCGCTGAAGATGCTTGCACTCGGCTTCCTTGGCTCGCGTCTTGTCGGTATTACCCGCGCGCCGTCTGCATTTTCAAACGCGATCAGATACATAAACGCATGCACGGACGAACTGACACATGGACGGATGGACGCGTGGCCCCACTCATCATCATTGACTCCATGGATATGCTGTGATTTATTTCATTGCTGACAACGTAGAACATTGACTGCGTGTGTGGCTTCCTTTCGCAACGCACATAGACCATTAGGTATATTTAACGTATGACAGAAGGAAGCTTACTTTGACTTATCGTACCTAGTAATGTCGCGGACTTCGGAAATGCATTTCTCGTCAAGTCAGGCGTTGCTGTCTGCTCCGCAACGTAAACCTGATTAAGAAACTTCTTTGTTTTGATTACGTTTACTTTTATGTGGACCTGAGCAGCTAGAAGAGTTTTAAGCTGTGCATTGCGCAGCGCTGAAAGTGCAGCGCGGCGGAGGGAAGAGAAAATGGGTGACGTACATCCCCAGTTTCAATTTTTTCTGCTAGCAACGGTGCTGCCTGTCCAGAGACACAGAGCCACCAAGTGTTGCTTTGGAAGCCCATACTAAGTGGAAATTTCCTAAGCAGGTGAGACCTCAAGATGACATTGTGCTGAAGATAATGTATTAGGAAGACGATTATCTCGTCTTCAAAGAGAGGAGTGCCGATGCTATATAAACAGCGTGCTAAAGATAGTCTTAGGATTGTGATCAATCCTAATGAAGGCTGCGAGCCCGCGTGCTGGATTGCGTCTCCGAGGTCTATGTTGGATTTCTTACCTCACCGTTTTAAGTTGGGGAAATATGGTACCGTGTGAACTATCATGTCCTGTCTGGTTTCTGCTTTGCGTATACCTTGGGCGCATCGAATGATGGAAGCTTCTTCCAAGCAACTAGACTACCTTGAACAGACAAACTATTCCGGTTAATCTTCGAGTGTCTCATCGAATGCATTTTTTAGAGGTTAAAAATATGAAGGAAGGAGTGGCGTGATTACCAGTGTTGCCAATTTAGCTAATTCGTAGCTAGATCTAGGTACTTTAGGACTCAGCTATTTACTGAAAATTTGATTTAGCTATGAGTAGCTGTTCCAGCGTTTTTATCGAAAATTTAGCTCTTAATCTAGCTGTCTTAGCTAACTGTAGCTTTAGCCTATGGGTATTTTATGGATTAGTGATGAGCGAGAAATACTTGCACATATTGTCACAGGTAAATGGGTATGAGCCATCAACTGTAGCGTGAAATAGCTTGGAAGTGGAGAAAGAAGAAAACATTGCTGGCTGGTCTTGGGTACGAGCAAGACGTCGGTGATAGAAGACCAACCTGTCGGCGTGCATCTTGTCGTTGTTTAGATCTCCGTGTTTACTAGTTTAATACCATCGGCACTCATAAAACGAGCCTCGCAGTCCTCGCTGTGCTTGAGGTTTCCTCCGGTGCTTCCTGAGGCCTGAGCGTCCGGTTTCAATTCGGGATCTACCCCCGCTGCTACTTCAAGGGCACCTTCGTGCTTCCTCCTGTGGGGGAACGGCCGGATCGGGCGGTGCTGTTAAGCCTATCAACCTGATGTCTCTTTCCTCTCCCGGCCAGGCATATTCTGCCTGGTCGGCTTCCCTTCCTAACAGTGATTTGCCAATCGATCTATTTTTGCGCAGTGGTCTGAAAAGCGTTCCTGTGGCCCTGGTTCCAACTAACGGCGAGTCTATTCGCATGAAAAATCCGAAACTAACTCAGGAAGAACTCCGGAAGATTTCCGATTATTACCAAATGATTACTGAAGTGCGTCAATTTGGACGTGGAGGCATCCTGTGCTGCTCGCCGGACCAGGGCTGCATCACAGATCTTCTAAAATGCACAACGTTTGCCTCAAATCCGGTGAGCTGCTTCGTACCTGTCCATTTGGCCTGTGTGAAGGGACTAGTTCGAGGAGTGGACTTGAGCTTTTCACCACCCGAAATACTTGAAATGTTTGCGGCCGCGGGAGCAGTCTCTGTATTTCAATGCTCGCGAAACGTTGAGAACAAAAAGGTCTCCACAGAATCAGTGATCGTGACTTTTGCCGGCACGGCTCGACCGACTAAAATTAAGGCATGGCCACTAGTTTATCGTGTATATGCACGATCCCCTCGCCCACTGCAGTGCGAAAAATGCTGGAGGTATGGGCATACCATCAAAGGATGTAGATCGGATGTAAGGTGTCGCACATGTTCTGACCCACATAAACCCCATAAATGATCAACCCGAAAGGTGAGATGCTGTGTATGCAGAGGAAATCACGCGGCTGACGATGAAAGTTGCCCCATGAGGACATGTGAGTTGCAACTTCTAGAGATCATCGAACAACAACGATGCTCCCGGCGTGAGGCCCGGTCTATTCTTTCTGAGCGCCCACGTGGCTACGCCTCCGTTGCCAACCGGGCAAACCAGATGCTTGAGTCGGCGTTGCCTGATTTAATAACATCAACGGTGGAAAGGGCCATGACGAAGCTTATGGAATCTCTATTCGTGAGCCTAACGGAGTCATTGGCACAAATAGTGAGCACTCAGTTGAATCAAATATTGCAGGGAGGTAACCAACGTACCGTGCCCCCTTCTCTACCTTCACCAGTTAAGGTTACTGATATTCCATCGGAACCACGCCCTTCGAAGTCAAAGCCAGACACGCCGAACTCTGGCCGTAGAATAATTATGCCTTTTGTACAGGACCTAGATTGGAGCTCAGACTCCGATTCTCATGTCTCACACTGTGACTAGAAAAAATAGACTCCGACTCAGGAAATATGAAAAGACGTGCTTCTCCTGAGGCACAACGCTCCTCAATTAGTCCTAAATCAAGAAAGTGAGATATCAGAAGGAAAACCCATCAAAAAAGGATTTTTTAAAAGATAGCATCTTAGAGAAAGCAGTGAGTGCTGCTGGTATCTCTTCAAAATAGGGAATTTAAAGTACTACAGTGAACTGCCGCTCCATTTTTTCAGCAGCTACAGACTTACTTCAACTTTGCGATAATCATTCCCCTGATATTGTTGCTTTACAAGAAACTTGGCTTGCAGAAAATAAGTATTTTAGGATTAAAAATTACCGCACATTTCGTCTAGACCGCCCAACTCGGGGTGGAGGTTTGGCAATATTTATCTCATCTAAAATCGCCCATAGAGCTAAAGCTATCTATCAGTCAATGACTTCAGACAGCGAGATTTTAGCATTAAGCATTACTATTCCTGGGTCCCTCCCATTCTCATTTATTATTGCTTATTTTCCTGCGGTTGTTCTGAATTCTGCCGTTCTAGATACTGCAGTTCACTATTGCGAAAAAGATATTATATTAGTAGGTGACTTCAATTCTCATCATATTTCGTGGGGTTTTAAAACTGATCTGAATGGCAAATGTTTATGGGATTGGGTGAACAAGAATAACTTCATATGCATAAACACAAAAACTCCTACTTTTATGTGTAATCAGTCCTCCTCGGTACTCGATCTAACTTTTTCTAACGCTAACCTCTCCATCTTATCATGGTCTGCGATTAACTCGGGAGCAAGTAGTGACCATATGCCGAAATTGTTCGAGGTGGTATGTCCAATAACCTCCAAAAATAGATCTTCCGTAACACATGTAAACTTTAATACTTACGAAAAATCGTTACGAGGCGCTTTATCTAACCAAACGAATGATGCAGAACTAGACACCATCAGAATTAGCGACATTTTAAAGGAGCCTTAAATAAATCAAAATTCACCATTGAAAGCACGAAACCGTCTACCAACCCTTGGTGGAATGCAGACTGTTCACGGGCTTATCGACTAAGAAAAGCTGCATGGAAAAAATTAATGTTGATTGATTGATATGTGGGGTTTAACGTCCCAAAACCACTATAAAAAATTAATGTTCAACCAGTGTCCTAGGAACTGGAGTGGTTATAAGTATGCGGCCGCTATTTTTTAGAGAACAATCGCTAATGCGAAGGACAAATTTAACAACGACCGATGTGAGTTCCTGTCAAAGCCGGTCAATAGAAAAGCACTTTTTCGCTTACTGAGAATTAAGAAAGTTCTTTCGGTACAAAGAAATATAGAATCTGTAGTGTCGTCACCAGTTGAACTGAAGGTCCTTCTAGAAGATATAGCTCAGGGCCTAGAAAGTCGCTTTACGACACTTCTGTCATACCAAGCCCAGTCCCCCCATAGGGCTGAGAATTTTGAAGAGGTTACACCTGCATAATTAGCAATCGCCGTCGGAACACTACCCCATTCTGCTCCTGGTCCTAATGGCAGGACGACGTCGGTGATAAAATCAGTACATAAAATACACCAACTTGGCCTACTATAAATTATTAATCACTCACTTAGACGTCCTTGGATGTCACCTGATTAGAGAATGTCAAAAGTTATTCCATTATTAAAAAAGCAAGGTGTAGGGTTTACCTTAGATAATATCAGGCCCATTACACTTACATCTAACCTAGTAAAACTCGTTGAAAGAATTTATTTAGACATATAGATCAATGGATGTCAAAAAACTGACACTGAGCCTATGTGAAATTGGATTCAGACGTGGTTGCTCCATTTGGTGTGCGCACGTGGATCTCGAAAGCGGAATTCAACTTGCTCGATATCAGAAACAATACTCCGCTTTGGTAACCTTAGATATCACAAAACCCTATGATAGCGTGGAGCATGTGAAACTGCTAGATTCACTTCAAAACTTAGAACTGCCTCAATACTTTGTGGCCTGGATCCATGCTTTCTTAGGTGATAGAGAATTTTACTGCTCGCAATCTGTTGTCAACTCTTCAATATACAGGCAAACGAGAGGTATACTGCAAGGGTCAGTACTCTCACCCTTATTATTTAATGCACTACTATGTACCATTCCCATACAGAAATATGTACATGTCTATGTGTATGCCGATGATATTGCATTTTTTGCTGCGTCATCGGACATTCATACACTGTACCTGATTCTGCAGATATACATCAATAGCCTGGAAACGTGGCTGGAGGATATCAACCTATGCATCAATACAAACAAAAGTACAATCATAGTTTTCGCACAAAATGCCCCAGTGCGAATTTCACCAATGTACCGACAAGACGCTATACCTCAGGTCGAGTCAGTTAGGTACTTGGGGGTAACCTACACCGAAACATTTAACTGGAGTCCCCACATAGAAAACATGGCTGCTAAAGGAGAACGTGCCGTAGGGATGCTGCGCAGGCTCAGTAATTATCATGTCGGTTTGCGTAGGGACGTGCTCGTTATGATATATTGCATGTACATTTGACCGATATTAGAATTCGGCTGTGTTTTGTTTTCTGGTGCTCCGGCCTACAAAGTTCGACCACTGATTCTGCTAGAACGCGAATCTTTACGCTTATGCTTACAGCTACCTAAATATGTTGCCAACAATATCCTATACGAAGAATCCCGCCTGCCTTCTCTTATCAAAAAATTTCATATTCTAACAGAACGCACATTCCTTAAAATTTTTGCATCACCTCAGCGGAGGTCACAGTATGTGTTCATTAACCATCAGACCTCATTCTTCAACCACCATTGGCCTAAATTATGGTGCACTCAAGTAATATTTACACAGAAACTTTTGGAGCCCTTAAGAGTTAACCTTTGGGAAACACTTATGTTCAACACTGTAGATGCAGTTAGGATTGAATTTGACGATATATATTCCAAGAATGCAAAAAATTTACCGTATTAGTATATAAATCGCATTTCGGAAGATCATTTGGCCAATCTAGAAACATCCATTGTGATAGCAACTGACGCTTCTGTTTATGAAGAAAAGGCTGGCGTAGGAATCGTATAATCCTCTCTAGATTGGGCTTTCTCAATTCGATTACCCGACTTTACACCTATTTACCAAGCTGAAGTACTGGCAATAGTCCTAGCATTGCGTAAAGTGCCGCAAGATATATCAGCGGTGATTGTTCTAACAGATTGTCTCTCGGTCTGTACTGCCTTAAGCTCACCAACTTTTTCGCGTACCTTATAAACTTTCTACTCGCTCATTCCTACACATGTGCGACTCGTCCGACTAGTTTGGGTACCAGGCCATAGAGGTTTAGCTCTGAATGAGCATGCAGATGCACTAGCTGTATCTTCCCTTGATTGTCCTGTTCTACCTATTTTGCCTACTTCAGAATATATCACAGAAGCACGCTTTGAAAAACGCACAACGGCCAATAACTTTGAAAAATCTCCTTTGTTTGTATCAGACTACCCACAGCTAAAGTTCCCTTAGAAGAACAAATGATTTTCATCAAGAAAGGAAGAAATAGTGATTACCAGGCTGCGTTGTCGAGTCCCCTCATTGAACTTTTACCTTCACAAATCGGGTCTGGCACAGTCGCCTTTGTGCCTTTATTGTAATGAGAGGGAATCTTTGGAGCACTTCTTTTTGTCATGCCGAAAATTCAAAACTCAAAGGAAAAATCTACTAGAAGAACCATTACAAAAGTTGGACTTAAACTTGATACTTCCGATGATTCTTTCATTTGGCGCAGTCGCATTTGGATTCAGTCACAGGAGCCGCTGTTACAAATTTCGTACGAGAATCTAAAGGAACGGAATGCAAAAAGTAAGTAACTTCAGTTGTTTTATGTATAACTTTTCCTTATTTTGTGTGTTTATTATGTTTTCTTTTCAAAGTTTTTTGTTTAGAAATTTAACACTGTTATATTATTACCTATATTACCTAATTAATCCAACCCTCTATTTCAAGAAGTGAATTAATTTAAAAAGCAAGGCACTGTCCCATTCATGGCCTATCCCGCTAGGTGGGTTGCGCCAAGGTGTTGAGGAACCAACCAACCAAGACGCTGGTCGATTCGTGGCTGTCTCGTTATTTCGTTCGTGGCACTGGCGGAGGTGCTGGGTAAATGCGCCTCGTTTCCAGATCTTCAGCCGATACACCGAGCTACTTGGAGACAGCTACAGCTCCCGCGGCAAGAAGCAGTCGCCGCCTGCGAAGACTATCTCAAAAATGTGGTCCTCTCTATCAAGACGAGATGGTAACCTCGACTACCAACCAGGTGAGTCAAACCAACGACGCCTATTCTTTTCTCCCGCATGTTTTTCATGCGCCGCAAATACCAGCTCATTTCATGGAGACATTTATGACGATGTTGATGATTGGCTTGACCACTTCGATCGAGTTGTCAGCATCAACGAATGGGATGAAGTTCGCAAGCTGCGGAGAGTTTGCTTTGGAAGACTCTGCCAAAACAAGGTGTGAAAACCATGAGGGTTCCTTTGCGACGTAGCAAGAATTCAGCCGACAGTATCGCGATGCGTACCGTAGCGCCGAAAGGAAGGAGAGAGCGGAACAGGCCATCTCGTCTTAGAACCAACGACCTAACGAGAGAGTTTCGATGTTTGTAGAGGACATGCTTTGAATCTTCAAGCGTGCCGACCCTGAAATGTCCGAGGAAAAGAAGGTGCGGTATTTAACGCGTGGGGTAAAGAGCAGCTCTTCGCCGGACTCGTGCGCAATCCACCGACGACCGTGTCTGAGTTCATAAATGAGGCAACCGCAACGGAACGTAATCTCCAGCATCGGTCGTCACAGTATGAACGCCACGACGTCACCACTGCTGCATGCTCTATCGGGGCTGACAGCGAGAGGAATGCCCTCGCAGAGTTCATAAAAAGTGTCATGCGGGACGAGCTGCGCCAACTTCAAGGAGCGGGACCCCAGTCACCTGTAAATGCTCTCGCTGACTTAATCCGAAATGAGATCAGGCAGGTGGTCACCCCACTCGTACCAACAAGGCCTGAGGCCCCTGTGCCGACTTATGCGGCGGCCCTGCGATCTCCTGGAACACATGCTCCTGATTCCACTATGCGTACAATGAGTCAGACTAGCCATACATTCCAGGGCACCTCTTCGTCTCCGCAACCTGCCTCAAGGTTTCCGAGTGCACCCACTTATCAGCCGTCTGGATCGCGGCAGAACGCCACAAAGGCCAGCGTGTGGCGTACATCGGATAACCGTCCACTCTGCTACCACTGTGGCGAAGCGGGTCACGTCTACCGCAATTGCCAGTACCGCCAGCTTGGTCTCCGTGGCTTCCACCCTGATGCTCGGTGCCCGCGTTACGGTGAACGTCCCCGCGACGTTGAAGCGTACCTTACGGGCCAGCAAGCTCCTCGCCTTGGTCAACGCCACCAATCACGATCACCATCACCTTGCCGCCCCACGTCACCTAGCTTTCCCTCGTCATCTTATGCTCCTTCTCAGGCGCCGGTCACCGAGTCCCCTCAGGGGAAACTAGAAACCGCGGCTCCTGGGGGTAAACGCGTCCCAACAAACTGTCAAAGAGCCTCCCTCGACGCAAAGACCCGACAAAGACCGTTCTGATTTTTCAGTAGTTTCCGAAAGTCATAAGACTGTTTCTGCTGACATCACCGTACACGTCAATAATCACGTCGCCGCTGCCCTCGTCGACACCGGTGCCGATTATTCAGTTAAGAGCAGCGCCCTGGCATACAAACTGAGGAAAGTAATTACCCCTTGACAAGGACGCCCATTGCGCACGGCAGGGGACCACCTCGTCACGCCGACTGGAGTGTGCACAGCCCGTGTTCGAGTACGTGCTTCGACGGGTATTTCCTCGCATTACCTGTGTGCTCCCGTCCGCTCATTCTGGGACAAGACTTTCTTCGCGAACACGGCGCAATGATTGACCTGCAAGACTTGCAGGTGTCGTTTGAGGACCCGTTTTATCCTGAACCTCAGAACACCCACTTATCGAAGGCTGCCTTACGTGTATCCTCCGAATTTGTTACTCTGCCTCCCCGCAGCAGCCTCTTTATCAGCGTTGAACGTGACCAAGACGTCCCCGATGTTGTAATTCCGGAAGAAAATTTGTCCCTTCTTCTTGCACAACAAATCTGCGTTGCCCGAGGTATTCTTTAGCCCAGCAGGAAGCAGGCTTGCCTATTAGCCACAAATTTCAGCGAGGAGTATCGCCATCTTACCAAAAACACTGTGATCGCATACCTTGAGGATATTGCTGACGTTTCTGGTCCCTCAACATTATCTGCCCTTTCGTCATTGGACCATTCCGCCATGACATTCGCAAGCACTCTCGACGTAAAACAGGGTCTACCATCCGCACAGCGGGAACGTCTTTTGAAGCTACTCGACTCATTTCTGGACTGCTTCGGTACAACTTTGAAAGTGAGCCAAACACCACTTGCAAGCATCGTATCATCACCGAGCCTACCGAGAGACCCATTCGACAACACGCCTACAGAGTCTCGCAAAAAGAACAAGACGCTATACGCCAACAGGTCCAGCAGATGCTTAAGGACGATGTCATCCAGCCATCGACCAGTCCCTGGGCGTCCCCTGTTGTGTTAGTAAAGAAACAAAGATGGTACCCTGCGATTTTGTGTCGACTACCGAAAGTTGAATAAGATCACGAAGAAAGACGTGTATTTTTTACCACGAATAGATGACTCGCGGGACCGCATTTGCAACGCTCGTTTTTTTCTTCCATGGATCTACACAGAGGCCGTTGGCAAATTTCTGTTGATGAGCGCGACCGCGAAAAGACTGCCTTCATTACTCCTGACGGACTCTACGAGTTCAAAGTTCTTCTCTTCGGCTTATGCTCGGTGCCAGGCACTTTTCAAAAAATAATGGACACGGTTCTTTCTGGGCTACAATGGCAATCGTGTCTTGTCTATCTTGACGATGTGATTGTCTTCTTGGACAGTTTTAACAGCACGTCCAGCGCTTACAGAAAGTTCTCCAGGGGATTCGAACAGCCGGACTTTCTCTTAAACCTGAGAAATGCCACTTTGCTTTCGAGGAACTGAAGTTTCTTGGTCACGTTGTCAGCCACGCCGGTATACACCCAGACCCTGAGAAAACAAAAGCCGTTGCCGCATTTCCAGTTTCAACGAACAAGCGCGATATCTGCCGATTTCTGGGACTGTGCGCATATTACAGACACCTCATCAAAGGCTTTTCTAAAATCGCTGAACCTCTAAATGAACTTACAAAAGATGGCGTACCATTTGTTTGGGGTCAGGACACGGTGTAAGAATAGTTTAGGTGAGAGAACGCCACCACTCTTCGCTTCGCGAGAAAGCTCTGCTTCTCAAACCCCTCAGCAGATGGCGCTAGCAACTAATGCCCCGCCGGCGCAGCAGAGCCGGTAGAGCTCGGAGCCACCCTAGCTCAAGCTCGGTAAGTAAGAAGCCAGTTTGGCCTAGCTATGGCACCGAATGCAGCTTTTATGAAGCAGATCGTTTATTAAAATATGTTCTTTGACCTTTCTGCCTTAAAAAAATTATGATTGAATTCATTAAGCATGCAGCGTTCAGTTTATGTAGCAAAGGCGAAGCAGCGCGTCTGTGGCAATGTCTCAGTTGTCTGGCGGATCATTGCGGGTGTGACGGGAAGTTTCTCTAAAACGGCCTCTAAAACGGCCTATTACGCCAAGAAATCTGCGCAATATTTACACCTTCGTCACAGTCGTAGGTGGTCAAAAGTACATGCTGAGTTTTTTTCCGCCGCTCGCGAGAGCCTTATTATGCGATAACAATAGCGTTGGCGGTAAGCGTGCAAGAAATTTAGGGGATGAAAGTAACCCACATAGAACGCTAGCTACATCTCGGCCAAAAAATCGGCTAATGAGTTGCGATATCCCATTCAACAATTTTGCTCTGTGTAACTTGTCATGTATATACATCTTAGTATTCGTTATGACTTTTTCCTATACTTCACGACATGGACACACACATTTGCGTGGGTGAAAATCCTCAAATTTATTTATTTGGATTAAATAAGCAGTAAATTTATAAATGAAACACTTTACATACAAACACAAAACAAAGGGTACATCACTGTACACCATGATCACAGTATACATAAGGATCATTGCACACGTATTACACATTTCTCTTCTCCTGAATCAATTATACAAGTTTCGACAATCTGCGCAAGTCTTGGTTCTTTTTTACATGCTTATTCTTTAGCTGCCTGCAATAGTATTGCTGCATGCGTAGGCACACATAATAGTGCAATAGCTTGGCAAGAACTTCTTCTTTGTGAGCAGCACATGGAAACATGAAGTTGAAATTTTCTAGCACTGCATCTGTCATGCGATCATATACATCTCTCTCACCAGCATCTCTCTCACAACCTCTTTAAACAGAAGAAATAGATGCACATTCGGATGTGTGAGCCCCCCTCTGGTTTTGCAATTTACTAAGTCGGCTTCTGGTAGCTTTAAAATACCTTTCTGCCCAATTAGGGCCTCCTTACAAATTGTACAGGAAATTTGAGTGGCAAGCTTTCGCGACACAAATCCAGTGACATAATATACAATGCAGTCCACGACGGCGGCATCAGAATAATCATGCTGAAACACTTCATCGTACTCCCACGTTTCCTCACTGATGAGGCCATCTAGTTTCTCCTTGAGGTCATGCATTTTATCAGTGCGCTGGAAAGGTGCAGACTGGAACACTTCTTTGAAATCATTCAGGGTGAGAAAAGCAGATTGGTTTTTCTCAGAAACAACACAGTTACCAAACTTTGGTGGCTTGAGCAAAGAATACAAGGAAAGCATGCGGTAAAGCTGCAAAAATGTCGGAAATGTTGGATGCTCATTTTGGCTACCTGCTTGTCTTATAATGCCAAAAAAGCATTCCAACGGATCCTGGTTCATTTTGGCTGACAGGACAAACTTGAACTCGCACTCTTTCAGAAGAAATTCTGACAGTTCCTGAACAAACTTAAGTGTGACATGCAGGCCTTCATCAGAAGACTGCGTTAAAAAAGATCTTTGTGAATGTCACCCCTCACTACTTCCTGCTCCCAGCTATCAAGCCACCTAGATGCTGACTCTAGAACATGGAAGTCTTTGCATTCAAGGGTGAGGCCTTCTGCAGCAATGCGACGATTGAGGGCATCAAAAAGATCATTCATTAGGAGCGTAAACTCCACAGTTGATTCCACATTCTCAAGCCGTGGTGTGCCTCTCCGTGCATAAAAAGAAATGCCCTTAGCAACTGAGTTGCTAAAAATTTGTGTGGCCAACTTCACTCGCATTTTGAGCATATGTGATGGATTAACGTGCGAGTAAGTAAACTTTGGACATACCCTAAGCTCCGCTGCGTTTTTCGTGTCAGCAACAAAAAGTGCATCATAGCATGACCACTTCACAATTCTCCCATTTAATTTCAATATTTTCTTAACATAAAGACGATTTCTAATACACTTGATTAAGTGAGGGGTATCTGCCACGGCATACACTTTTCTGGATGGATCTAGGGGATGCTCGAAAGCATTTACGACATGTCCTAGAGCACCGCTTACCCCAAGCTGCTTCCACATGGCCCTATTGGTAGATGCATCGTCACAGACCATGCCATCAACATAAACTCCTGCCTGCTCTAAATGCACAATGCACTGAAGCAACAGCTGTGCAAGGAGTGTACCCTTAGTTGCACCTTTTGATGCAAATACTGCCACTGGTTGTAAATAGCTGTCAGCAAAAGGGACAAAAGCAAACACTAGACCATGGTCAGCCAGCTCATTGCTTTGTCCACCTTGGTCTCCATAGTCAACAAGACCAGCACATGTCATGTTCTTCGAGTTTACAGTCATCTCTTTCCTGACCTGTATCTCATTTAGAATAAGCATCCCTCTGCGTTGAAAGGGTGTCTTCTTTGCCAATTTAATCTTGACAGCTTTAAAAATTTCTCATCAAAACCACATTTGAGCCCCACCATGTTTATATATCTTCTAATGGTGGTTGTGCATGGCATCGGCAATATGTTATTGCTTCGTAAAAATACGTAAGCAGAGGGGCTTCTGATCTTAAGCAAGAGGCATAGGAGCAGCCAGTCATCTGTATAGCGCCTGTTATTCTTCGTAGTGCACTTAGCTGCAGATATATATTCTTGCACAAGAAGAAGCTGCATCGGTGGAATATCAAAAGCTTGGAGTTTCTTTTTGATATCCTTTTCTTGCAGTTTCATTATTTCAGCTTTACTTTCTTCCAGTTCTTTAGTAATTAGGTAGTTGCGCTTCAGTAGCCGTGCTTGTGTCTTCTTTAAAATGGACCTTGCTTGACGCAAGGCGTCAACTTTGTGTTTCTTGGTAGGCGACACAGACAGCCTGATGCGCTTCAGTGGTTGCCGTTGTTCCGCTCGAGCAGCCTGCCTCTTTGCATGAATTCTGAGAGTATTAAAGAGACTGCTGCATGCACGACATATGCTACCCTTCGGTAACAACACTTGGCACCTTTTATGCCTCCATTTACTTTGGCAGTCCATCAAAGCAGACTCGGGGGCCACAGAAGGAAAATCCTTCAAACTGGGTCCTCCTCCACAGACATCTACACGGTCAACAGTTTTCAAGATATGTTCAATTTGCGATGCCGTTGCAGCAAAATTATTTACACCCATTGCGCTACAATCAACCGGCTTGCCAAATATATGCACTTGTACAGTCATGTCACATTTCACATGCACAGCTTGGGACGTTAAACCCCACAAATCAAATCATCAAATTCACATGCACAGTTTTTCTGTTGAAAAACACACACGACCCATCACTTGCGCGCAGAGAGGCGTCGTGGAACACGAGGTCACGATACTGTTCCAAGTCAATGCGATGAACACCCCACGATGTCGTCGGAAGGCACAAAGTCGACGCAGCGCAGAACATTTCATCGAAAGGTGATGTGGCAGGGTCACTTGCCGCGACGACATCGCTGTTTTCGTTGACTTTAGCATCTGAATTTTGGGCTGTTGCTGCTCGGCTTGAAACCTGCTGCTGGTCCCGCTGCTGGTCCCGCCTGTGCTCGCAGAGGAAGCTGCACCGCAAGCATGCCGCCTCGACTGTTTTCGAGGACTCCTTATCTTCTTAGACAAGTAACTAGGTGCTCCTTCGAAAATAGATGGCACAGCGTCCTTTGAAAGTCCTGCTCTTCTGCTGCCAGACATCAGAACGTGGCCATTAATTTCTGCAGACTACGCTTTCAAATTAAAATGCGGGGCGAAATGTTTTTCGCACACATGGTCTGTCCGTTGAAGGACGCGATCCTTGCGAGGGATCGCCCGCCTCAATGCTTCAAGCCTGGCTTGATCTTGCGGTGGCGTAAAAAGCGAAAACTTTTCTTTGCACGACCTATAGCCTTTGTTGCAGTAGGGTACAAAGCACTTCCCCATCGCGAAGCACACTAGTACACTGAACAAAGAAGGACGTCGAAGTGCCAACTTACGCGAGCACGTTCAGAAAAACAAGCAATGGCATGTCCAGCGTGGAGTGAAGGGACAGCAAAAATGCGGCAGGAGAGCAAGCGGCGGCGGTGGGTGGCTAGTTTAGCGCGCCCTCTCTGGAGAGGTTTCCTAACCAGAACAGCATGCGCCTCTCCCCACGAAGCCTCCCCTATGCGCCGTTCTCTCACCTAAACTATTCTTACACCGTGGGTCAGGATCAGCGTCATGTCTTTGACACGCTACGGAACCATCTCCAAGCCCCACCTGTACTCGGTCACTTCGACGACAACGCTGCCACAGAGCTACACACGGATGCCAGAAACGTCGGACTTGGTGCTGTATTAGTTCAATGGCAAAATAGCGTAGAGCGCGTGATTGCCGACGCAAGTCGAACACTATCACCCGTAGAGAAAAACTACTCTGCAACAGAAAAAGATTGCTTAGCTGCTGTTTGCGCTATAACAAAGTTTCGGCTTTATTTGTATGGTCGCCTATTCAGGGTAGTTAGCGACCTCCATTCTTTATGCTGGCTCGCCAACCTCAAAGATCCTTCTGGTTGTATAGCACGGTGGAGCCTTCGGCTGCAAGAATTTGACGTTACAGTCATTCACTAGTCAGGACGCAAACACACAGATGCTGACTGTCTGTCACGTGCGCCAATCGGAAGTACGAATGCGGACGTTGAAGAGGACGATACATTCCTTTCCTCTGTATCAGCAACCGACTTGGCTCAACAACAACGCGACGACATGAAGCTAAGCCCGCTGATTGACTACCTCAAGGCCGAAAAAGTAATCATCCTTGAAACTTTGCACGTTCGCTGGCCTCGTTCTGAATCAGGGATGGAGTCCCCTATAAGAAGAATTTCGACCACACCCAAGCTACTTGCCTACTGGTTGCGCCGACCTCGCTTCGTGACGATATTTTACATGCTTGTCACGACGAACCATCATCCGAACACCTTGGCTACACGTGCACCTTGAAAATAATTAGCCGCTCCTACTACTGGCCACGCCTCGCGAAGACAGTCAAGCAGTACGTCCGCACATTCCGCGACTTCCAACGCCGTAAGACCCCACCTGTTCGACCAGCAGGCCTACTACAGTCTATCGCCAGACCGAAAACACCATTCCACCCAATTGGAATTGACTTGCTCGAATTGTTTCCCACGTCTTCGTCTAGAAATCGGCGGATTGTGGTTGCTACCGATTAATTAACACGTTACAGCGAAACAAAGACCCTGCCCAAAGCTACCGCAGCCAAAATAGCCCAGTTTTTTGTCACCAGCATCGTCCTTCGTCACGGAGTGCCAGCTGTGATAATTGCTGATCGTGGAACAGCTTTCACCGCAGAGATTCTTCAATAAGTGCTTAGACTAAGTTATACAGAACATCGGAAAACCACGGGTTATCACCCCCAAACAAAAGGACTCACTGAACGGTTGAACAAGATTATTGCAGATATGCTGTCAATGTATGTGGCCATTGATCCAATAACTGGGACGATATACTCTCTTACGTAACTTTTGCTCATTACAATACAGAAGTCCAAAAAAGTACAGGTTTCACCCCATTTCGCTTAGTTCATGGTCGAGAGGTTGACCCAATGCTCCTTCTCAACAACCTGGGCATGTTCAACGCGGATGCTGCTTTGTTCGCTGAACGCGCCGAGGACGCCCGTCAACTCGCCCGACGCCGTATTCAGGCTCGCCAAACTGCCGACGCACGCCGCTACAACAATACACAGCGAGGTTTACCTTCCAACTAGGTGATGAAGTTTGGGTGTGGACCCCCATCTGACAGCGTAGTCACTCTGAAAAGTGGCTGCGGCGCTACTTCGGCCCGTACAAAGTTCTACGCCGGCTCAGCGACGTTACATACGAAGGTATCCCCGAGGGCACATCAAGACGTTCCCGTCGGTTTTCACAAAGTGATTTGGTGCATGTGTCAAGGCTCAAGTCATATTTCTTGCGTCGTCAATCGAATGTGGACTGACTTGTCATGCAATGACTACTTATTTTTTGGTCACTTTTGTTTCTTTTTGTTGTGTCTTGTGTCCTAACTCCTTTCTTTATTGAGTACTTCTGTGACACAAGCCCACATTTTTGCCTTACGACGCAGTTGTTAGATTCCATATTAGCGTATTTTGTTTCTCATTTTTTTTCAACGCTCATCACCAGCATCGAGACGATGCTTTTCGAGGAGAGAGAATAATGTCACAGGTAAATGGGTATGAGCCATCAACTGGGGCGTAAAATCGCTTGGAAGTGGAGAAAGAAGAGAACATTGCTTCCTGGTCTGGGGTGCGAGCAAAACGTCGATTCGTGTCTGTCTCTGTTATTTCGCTCGTGGCATTATATATGAGACCAACAATCACTTCATCCAAGAAAAGCATACGGGATATTGTTTGTGTTTCTGAACTGTAGATATTGTCGAAAATTGAAGGGAACTAAGTGGAATAAAAAATCAATAAAATGCCGCTGACAAATGGCGTGCTTTTTGTGCTCTTTAATTCCTCTTAATTTGTGACAAAATGTCATGGCGCGCACACGCACACTCGCACACAAAGGCAAGATGCCAAGCATACAGCTTGCCAAGTGATGTGGTTCAGAAATCGGCACGATAGCGTCATATTCAGCGCCAAAGGATGATGCTCTGCCATTGGCTGACATCGACCCATAATAATATTGCTACGATACTGAGGGAGGCGCGTGGAAGAAGAGGAGAACGAGGTTGGCACGAGTGGTGATCGGCCAGATCCCTGGACTCTCGCATTCATCATCTCCTGTAAATATAGTCATCTCACCGTAACAAGATTGGTGGAGATGCTGGGTACAGCGGAGTGATCCCAGGTGAACGATCACGGAAGCGCTACCTCAAGAACTACGCCGAAGCCGTCGACTGGCTGGTCTACCACCGCTCTTTATGGATCCGATTGCTGACGGCGACACCATGCACTCTTCGTCTGGCGCTACGTGGCCCCGACACATAGTACCACGAAGCTTCTCTGGGAGGGTCGGAGAAGACGTCGACGAATGGCTGAAACACTTTAACCGTGTGAGTAAATACAATTGTTGGGATGCGGCCTCCCGGTTGTCCAACGTCGGATTGTTTCTTCAAGGGACGGCGTTGGTGTGGTTTGAAAACCACGAAGAAACAATAACGACCTGGGAAGCGTTTGAGAAAGAAATAGCAAGCTGCTTCGGGGACCCATTGATGAAGAAGAAGCGCGCAGAGCAAAATTTGATGCAGCGTGCTCAAGTACCCGGTGAAACATGCACAACGTACATTGAATGGAATGAAAAAACTATTTCAGTCCTGCAGGACGCGCTCAGTGCGTAGTGGGCGTCTCCCACGTAGGGACCGACAGGGAGTACCTGGCGGCCGCTTCGTGGGCCTGCTGGACGGCCCATTGCTGGTCGGCGAGAAGTGAGCTCCTGAAGGACCTCTCCCACTTGCTTGAGGTAGAGTCGGGAGGAGTTGTTATGCACTCCCAGAGCATGTGTGTGAGTGTCGCTGTGTGTCCACATGATGGGCATGTGTCGCTGGGGTATGCATCGGGATAATAAACGTGAAGCGTGACAAGGTTTGGGTACGTGTGTGTCTGTAATAGGCGTAGGGTTAATGCCTGCGGTCGGTTAAGTTTCGGACGTGGGGGTGGAAAAATGCGGCGTTCCAGGTAAAAGTGCTTTGTAATTTCATTGTACGTAATTGGTGCATCCCGATTGGTATCTAACCCAGCAAGATGAGGTTGCCCTGTGGCAGTGCGGTCGGTAAGTGCGCGCGCTGCATCATGGGCGACCTCGTTGAGGTTGGATAGGGCACCCGGCACCTGGCCGAGATGGGCGGGGAACCAGATGACAGTGTAGTGCTTCAGGGCACTCTGGTCCGCATTGCGCAGGATACGTAACGCCTGGTCGGAGATGACTCCGCGTTCGAAGCCTTTGATGGCCGGCCTGGAGTCGCTGTAGATGAATTCCCGTTTGCTATCGAGCATAGCTATAGCTATACCTACTTGCTCCGCTACATCGGGGTTTCGGGTGATGATTGTGGCTGAGTTAAGAGTCTGCTGCGTGGATGATACCGCGACGGCGGCGAAGGCTTGGTTGTTGCGATAGGCAGCGGCGTTCACGAACGAGACGTTGTCCGCTTCCATGTCTATGCGCTTGAGAATGGCGGTCGCCCGCGCAAGGCGCCTGCCTCTGTTGTATTCGGGGTGTACATTTCGTGGTATGGGAGCGATCGTGATAAGGTCGCGGATTTCACGGGGAATTAAAGTCAACTCTGGGGGGTCCCTGGCCCTCGAGGAGAAGAAGCCGAGCTCGCGCAGAATATGGCGGCCCGTCTTGGTGGTAGTGAGTCGGGTCAATTGCATGCGTTCCTGAGCTTCGGCGATCTCTTCTAGCGTGTTATGTACGCCAAGCTCGAGGAGTTTGTACGTTGGAGTGGTGATAGGGAGGCCAAGGGCTCGTTTGACCACCTTGCGAATAAGCGCATTGAGTTGATTGCGCTCAGCACGTAGCCACTTGTGTATAGCGGCAACGTAGGTAAAATGGCACAAAACAAACGCGTGTACGAGACGAAGCAGGTTGTCTTCTTTGAGGCCATGGTGCCCGTTGGCTACTCTACGTACGAGTCGTATGGCATTCCCAGTCTTAGTTCTGAGCTTGTGTACTGTTTGTGTGTTGGTTCCGCGGGACTCGATGATCATGCCGAGGACCTTGATGGTGTCTACCCTGGGTACAGTACGACCATCTCTGGTGTGGAGGGTGATATTGCGTTCCGCCGGAGGTTTCCACCCTTTGGGCCTGGCACCCCGGCGTTTGGGCAAATATATCAACAGCTCCGACTTCGCAGGTGAGCACCGAGGTAAGACTCGGTGGTGTCGATAGCCTCTTGCAGGGCGGACTCAATGAAGCCATCCGACCCTTCGGAGCACCATATGGTTACATCATCCGCATAGATAGTGCGATTTAGCCCGTCTATTTTTGAAAGTCGTTCGGAAAGCCCGATCATCACGAGGTTGAAGAGCGTAGGTGAGAGGACAGATCCCTGAGGAGTGCCCCGCTGTCCGAGCTCCACTTTTTCCGACACTAGGTCTCCTACGCGGAGGACGGCTCTGCTTCGAGTGAGAAAAGAGCGGATAAAGTAGTAAAATCGATGACCTAGGCCGAGGGCTGCGATCGCTTTCAAGATTGACGAGTGCGTTATTGTATCGAAGGCCTTTTTTAAATCGAGACCGAGTATTGCACGAGTGTCCCGAGTGTTTCCGCCATCTAGAATTTGATGCTTTAGGAGTAACATGGCGTCTTGAGTGGATAACCCTGGTGGGAAGCCAATCATGTGGTGTGGGATGCAGTCGTTATCTTCGAGGTATCGACCAACCCTATTGAGGACGACGTGCTCAGCCACTTTGCCCACGCACGATGTGAGAGATATGGGGCGTAGGTTATCTAGGCTCGGCGCCTTTCCCGGTTTGGGTATGAGAACCGTGTGAGCTAGTTTCCAAGCATCGGGTATCTCACTCTTTTTCCATATCTCGTTGATAGTGTCAGTGAGGTAAGTGACGCAGGAATCGTCCAGGTTGCGTAGGAGCTTGTTGGTGATGCCATCGGTGCCAGGGGATGAGCGGCCATTGAGCTCATGGAGAGCTCGGCGCACATCTTCAATAGAGAAGTCGGCGTCTAAGTTAGTGTTGTCGCTGCCAGAGTAATCAGGGTGAGGGGTCACAGGGCCCGTGGGAAGCGGGAGATATTTTTCCACGAGGTTCTTGACAACATCTTCCGGTGACACTGTCCGTTTATCCTGATGAAGTATCTTCACGATCGAATGACGCTGATTTGTGCGGGTGTTGGTTTCATTGAGGAGGTGTTTGAGTAAGTTCCACGTTTTGCCATTTCGAACTTGACCATCAATCGAATTACAAATTTCATCCCACTGCTGTTTTGAAAGGATGCGGCAGTGATCCATCATGGTCTTGTTCAGCTGAGATATGCGTTTGCGTAACCTCCGATTAAGGCGCTGGCCCTTCCACCGGGCCAATAGAGACTGTTTGGCCTCTAGTAGGTGGGCGAGACGACTGTCCATCTTTTCGGTTGGAAGGTCTGTGCTGATAGTTTTGGTTGCCTTTTTTACATCAGCTTTGAGCTGGGCCGTCCACGTCTCGAGGCTCGGTGGGGTATCGGGAGGAGGTCTTTCTGCGCGGGTCTTACGAAGGAGGTTCCAGTCGACCCACGTGTACGACTTGGTCTTTTTGCTTACTGTGGGGAGGTGTACAGCCAATATGAAGTGGTCGCTACCGAGATCTACCGCGAGGTTGGACCAGCGGGCGTCGGAGATATTCTTGACGAAGCATAGATCCGGCGTAGTATCTCTTTGCGTGGACGTACCAGTGCGAGTGGGGAAGGCCTTGTCCGTAATGAGAATAAGACCCATGTCATTCGCATTTTTCCTAAGCTCGTTACCTTTGGGTGTGTCGTACGTGTAGCCGCAGGCGCTATGCGCAGCGGTAAAATCGCCTGCAATCACTAGCGGGTTAGGCCCCGCGAGACGGACAGCTTTCTGGAACAAGCGTGTGAATCTTTGTCTATGGTGGCTGGGACTACTGTATACATTGAGCATGTATACGCTTTGTTGTGATATGTTGCCAGGGAGAATTTCGACCATAACGTGCCCCATTTCGGGCACATTGAGACTGTGCGCTGTGCAGGTAATCTTGTTAGCGACCAGGGTGGCGATACCGCGTCCTCCCGAGAGGCCGGGCAACCACTGGTATTCGGAAAACGTGGCGGTTGGTACTACAGTCTCTTGTAACAGCATGATGTGAGGTTTGGCTTCGTGGCTACGGAGGTATTGCTGCAGGAAAGCTTTCTTGTGGGTGAAGCTCCTGCAGTTCCATTGTCAGATTCGCAACTCGTCAATTGGCCTGGCCATCTTGAAGCATTTAGGGGTCGGCCTGAGCACCCGGCGGGCGCATAAGGGCCGCGTGATGCGGTGGACTGGGCACGGCTGTACGTTGCGACAACGGCTTACCCGCGGCAACGGCAGGGGCGACGACGTGATCAAGATATTGCTCCACTTGGCCCAAACGTTTACCGTGTACCGCGAGAGTAGACTGCACGAGAGCCATGCTTTTGCCAAGAAAGCGAAGGCTTTCCTTAATCGCCGATAGCGTGCTCTTAATGTCGTCTAACTCTGCCTTTAAAGCTGGCTGGTCGTGGGCGACCACGCGTTTCTTGGGTGCGCTCTCGCCGTCGTCCTTACCGGCGCCTACGGGTTGCGGCTGCAACGGAGTGACTGCATTGTCGTCGTGGTCGGTTGTGGGCGTAGCAGCGCGTGCGTTTCTGTCAGTTTTTAGTTCGGCAATTGCAACTGTGAGTTTGCGTATTGTTTCTTTCATCATCGCATTTTCGTGCTTCAAGATCGCTATCTCAGATGTGGTGTGTGTATCATGCTCTGGGAGTGAACCCGACCCTACCTGTGATGTAGTGTTTCCTTTTCTCCGGAAGGCGTCCGCCCAAGTGAGAGGTCCCCGCTTATTCTTGTTTGCGTTTCCTGACGATGGTGGTGCCGATGGGCTAGGCGATCGTTCACGCGAGACCCCGGTGAGACTGGGGTGAGGCCTGGAACCGGCATGAGGTCCGGGACCAGAGTGGGAGCTGGAGTGTGACCCGGGCCGGGAACCTGAACGGGAACCGTGACGTGAACCAGAACGAGACCTGGAGTAGCCTCGCGATATAGATCTGGTTGGGGTCCCACTTCGCGCGCTGCGGGAGTGGGTCCGAGGGTGGCTCCGGGACCTCGATACACGCATGGTGCGGTTCCTGGGACGACTCCGGGATCGGGACCGGGATCGGCTGCCATCGGATCGACCATCTGTAGAATGCTTCGAGGCCTGGTCATCGTCAGGGGTTGCGTTTAACTCGTTCATTGCTTCGTAACTGTCGTGTCGCGTCGAGTGTGCTCGCTCCCATCGTCGTCGGCGCACTACGTATGGAATGTGGTAGCGTTCTTTACATTCCCTGTCGGCAGTGAGGTGGGCTCCTCCGCAAAGCTTGCATGTTGGTGTGCAGCGGTGTTCTTTTTCGGGGTTCGGCACGCTGCAGCCTCTGCAAATAACGTCTCCAGGTTTCGGGCACACGTCCGCTCGATGGCCGAGCCGACCGCAGGCGTAGCAAATGCCTATCTGTCTACGGTATAGTGTACATTGAAGTAGCACCGATCCGTATCGCACAAAATTGGGCACACGATGTCCATCGAAGGCCACGATCACTGCAGTGGTACTTCCGATGCGCTTGGCAGCCAAAGCTAGTGGATTGCGGTCGTTGACAATCTTCGCATCAATGTCCGCCGAACCGTCTTGCACGGGAATCCCTCGAATGACACCTTTGCATGTAGAATGTGGTGCCGCTTCGTAGGCACTAACTTCATAGGTCTTGTCAGCGATGCGGATTTCTTTAACGCGCACGTAGCGATTAGCATTTTCTCTCTTCGGCGTGCTTGCTACTAAGATATTCTGTTTAATATTGGGGCAGAGCGCGTCTGCTCGCTGTTCCGATGGGCTGATACCGGCCGAAGTCGAAATGGCTTCAGCGATTGTCGTTGGGCCAACCCTAGCGATGTTAAGACCCCCTCTGGGCCTAATGATAATGCGGATGTCGTTCTTTGGTAGGTGAGGCATTCAGTTTGTTCGAATAATCTTGTTCTTCACATTTTCTCTGTGGCGGGGCTTGTGCTCATTGCGTTTCAAAGCGCTATAAGACGGCGCACGTTTGGAGCCTTCATTTTTTGCTCGGCGACACGAGGCGGTCTGCCAGCCTTGGTCTGGCGTGATTTCTTCAGGGTCAATGTCTTCCCCTGTCACTTGGTACTCCATCGCTCAGCGAGACAGTGCGGCTACGGGGCGCGCGAGCAAGCACGCGCCACGTTAGAGCAAAGAAGACACTCGTCAGGGCTAGTTGTCGGTGGGCGAGCGACGATGGCGGAGGCGAAATAAAATGCAAGAAGCAAGCACTCACTGCGCCCAAATTGTGTCGGCAGACTCCTTGTGTCTTCTGGAAGTCGTTGCACTAATATGACGTTGAAATCATAAAGTGGCGTCGCAAAAACGTTGAAAAAAGCAGGAGCCGTAGCGGAAGCGTTCGCACACTTCGGCTTCTTCCCCACGTACATTGAAGAGATTCTGAAATTGTGCAAGTGTGTAGACCCACGCATGAAAGAAGATTACAAGGTAGGGCATCTTCTCAAAGGGGTTGCTGAGGATGTCTACAATTTCCTCATCGGCAAGGACACCTTGGCGTCCGTAGCGGACGTAATTCAACACTGCCGCACGTTTGAGACCCTGAAGGCTAGGCGCATCACTCCCAAATTTGGTAGACTTGCCAACGTCACCACTGTTGCAAGTGTCCACGTCCCTCCAACATCCTCCTGTGATCTCGCCTCAATAATCAGGCAAATCGTACGAGAACTTGGACGACGTGATGCTGTCAACCCGCCGAGGGCAACCGCTATCAACACCTCCCCGCCGTACGACGCAATGTGTGCTGCCGTTGATGCCACGCTATATGATGTGCCCCAATCAAGAGCACCAGAGCCCCCAACCAACAACCTACATCATCGCCGTGGTTTCCAGAACGCCTCCCGCCAACCACCTACAATGGTGTCTTCGTGGGACGATCATGGGCACATGGCGCCTCGTGGAAGGTTTGGCGACGTCCGTGAGGCCCCTGTGTGCTATAACTGCGGTTTCCGTGGACATGTGGCTCGATTCTGTGGTCAAAGGCGTCGCCCCCAGCAGCGCTACTACGAGGGATCATCAGCTTCTCGACAAAACCGCTGGCGTGGTGGTATGCGCTCGATGCGGGACGCGTACGTTGGGGACGGCTTCGAGCACAGTGATACACATGTAGGACGCAATTTCTGCCGGAATTTACGCACCTACTCGCCTTCCTCCGTGCGAATTTTGACGCCCCCCACAACACGCCGGTTCCGTTCCCCATCTCCTGGTCGACGCGTCACCTCCCCGCCTCCGGGAAACTAGGTGGTGTGGCCAATGGAGGTGAGGTCGCCGAACTTTTTTCACTACATCCGCCTATGCCTCCACCTGTTTTTATGACGCAAAATAGGGTCCCCGTACTTATTGATGGACTTCCTACGATGGCTTTTATAGATACTGGAGTGGCTGTTTCAGTGATGAGTCTTGATTTCAAATTGCGGCCAGGACATGAAGTGATGTTTCGCTGGGACAGTTGTACATCATTTCGTGCAGTGAACGGGGAGACACTGTGCCCGATTGGTGTGTGTGTTGTTAGTGTTACTTTGGGTGACAAGGTCGTCGAGGCTGAATTCGCTGTCCTGACCAGCTCCACCCATGACATCATCTTGGGGATCGATTTTCTACGCGAGTGCGGGGCTACTGTAGATTGCGGTGCTGGCGAGATTATGCTATCGGCATTTATCGACGATCCCAGGCACTGTCAAGGATCTATAACCGTCATTGAGGATGTTGTCTTGCCACCCAACTCGATGAAGACCGTACGCGTTGACGCCTCTGCCTCGGACGCCGGCAAGTTTGATGTTCTTGTGGAGCCCATTCCTCTCAATTGCGCCAAGAAAAATGTGCTCGTTCCACATTGTGTTCTGTCGATCAGTGATAGGCGATCGGCCTTATGGGTGTCGAACTATTCAAATGAACCTGTCATGCTACCCTGCGGAATGCGACTTGCCCTCTTCGAACAAAATGCGACCAGTTTTATTGCATCTTTAAGTGACGAGACCGTAGATCCTATTCGTGCAACTTACCATACAGAAGCCAACTTTCTGAGTATGGGAAACAAGTCGCTATCATCAGAAAAACGTCAAGCTTTGGTCGAAGTCCTTGTGAAGCAAGCTACTATATTTGACTTTGCGCAGAATGAAGAGCAAATAAGTGTACCCGAGTCGCGTACTCGCCGCGGGATTGACACAGTATCCTCTCACCCTATCCGGCAAAAACCATACTTGTCTCATCTGCGGAGCGCAAGGTCATTGCTCAACAGGTAGAAGAGATGTTAAAGAAAAGGGTCATCCAAGAGTCGTGTAGCCCTTGGGCTGCCCCTGTGATTCTCGTCCGGAAAAAGGATGGTACATTGCGATTCTGCGTAAACTACAGACGGCTCAACTCTGTTACTAAAAAGGATGTCTACCCGCTTCCCAGGATTGATGATGTCATCTATTGTTTACATTCGGCATCGTACTTCGCCTCCGTGGATTTGAGATCTGGTTATTGGCAAATCCTCATGCACCCGAATCACAAAGAGAAAACGGCCTTCATAACCCCAGATGGTCTATTTGAATTCAATGTAATGCCGTTTGTCCTATGCAACGCCCCAGCCACGTTTGAGCACTTCATGGACTCTGTGTTACGTGGACTAAAGTGGGAAGTTAGTCTTTGCTACCTGGATGACATAATTTTTGGCCGTATATTCGATGAACACAACCATCGTCTAGACATTGTTCTCACCTGCCTTGAGAGAGCTAAGCTCACCCTGAACTCTAAGAAGTGTCACTTTGGCAGCCGTGAGACTCTCGTTCTCAATCACCTGGTGGACAAGCATGGCGTTCGACCCGACCCCCAGAAAGTCGCTGCAGGCAGCAGCTTCAAACAACCGCAGTCAGTAAGAGAGTTGCGAAGCTTTTTGGACCTGTGCTCGTACTTCCATCGCTTCGTGCCCAGGTTCGCCGACCTCGCTTACCCTTTGGCGTCCCTACTCAACAAGAACGTACTTTTTCGGTGGTCAGCGGAATGCGAGTCGTCTTTTTTGCAACTCAAATCTGTTCTTACGTCAGGGCCCGTACTTCGTCACTATGACCCATCTGCTGCCAGAGAAGTTCATACCGACGCCAGTGGTGTAGGTATCGGCGCCGTCTTGGTCCAATGACATGGAGCTGCTGAACACGTCGTTGCCTATGCCAGTCGCTGTTTAAGTAAACCGGAGCGAAACTATACTGTCACAGAGCAGGAATGTCTCGCGGTCATATTCGCCGTGCACAAATTCCGCCCTTATATCTACGGACGCCGATTCTCGATTATCACGGACCACCATTCTTTATGTTGGCTCACTGGACTATGGGACCCATCTGGTCGTCTTGCTCGTTGGGCGTTACGATTGCAAGAACACGACTTTGAAGTCGGTTACAAGAGCGGTAGTCGTCATGCCGACGCCGATTGCCTTTCACGGCTTCCCCTTCCGACAACCGAGTGTGACGCTGACAACTTTGATAATTATTTGGCTGTAGTGGATGCCCCGTTTTCTGACCTAAGGACTTTTCGAGCAGAGTAACGCAATGCCAAGTCTCGCTTCTTTTTTTTATTTCCGGAACGAATGGTCAACGGGGTTTCGTTGTAAAGGATGGCGTTCTTTACAAAAAGAATTATTCCGGCGTAGGCCCTCGCCTACTTCTAGTTGTGCCTACAAGTCTACGACAACACGTACTTCGAGCAATGCACGACGACCCAACATCTGGCCATATGGGTTTTTCTAGGACATTTTATCGCACGCAAGAACGCTTCTTCTGGCCGAAGATGCGTAAAAGTGTGACTGCATACGTTGCGAGCTGTGAGCAATGTCAGCGCCACAAGCGTCCTACAACTCCACCAGCCAGACTACTTCATCCCATAGCACCCCCGGGTTCACCAATTGACGTCGTCGGTGTTGACCTGCTCGGCCCTTTTCCGCGATAAACGAACGGCAACCGATGGACTATTGTGGGCGTTGATCACCTCACACGTTACGCCGAAACTGCGGCGATTCCTGCGGCAACGGCCACTCAAGTATCACAGTTCATGCTGTCGCACGTTATAATACGCCATGGATCCCCCCGTGTCATCATCTGTGATCGCGGGCGGCAATTTGTTGCCGATGTAGTTGAAGACCTCCTTCGTCTTGCTTCGTGCCATTTTCGTCACACTACCCCGTATCACCCCCAGGCTAATGATTTGATGGAACGAACTAATAGGACTCTCGTCAACATGATTTCCATGTATGTTGATTCTGGACACAAAACATGGGATGCGATTTCGCCATTTATAACTTTCGCCTACAACACTGCACAGCACGAAACAACCAGATACAGTCCATTTGATCTGCTCTACGCACGCCAACCCCGCACAGCTCTTGACATTATTCTTCCTTTTTCCGAGACTGATCAACCAACTCTCGCCTAAACCATTTGCCGTGAAGAAGAGTCCCGGCGCATCGCCTGTCTTCGAACTCTCGTCTCCCAGAAACGCTTCAAGAACCGTTACGACAGAAGTCATCGGCACGTATTGTTCGATAAAGGGGATTTGGTGTGACTTTGGACGCCGCTTCGCAAGCGCGCCCTCTGCCAAAAGTTTCTGGCCAACTACACCGGTTCGTTTGTTGTCCTGCAACGTTTCAGCGATGTCACGTACGTGATATCTCAGCTGTTGTCAACTGGCCGCAGCTCAAGCAAGACCAACGTCGTTCATGTTGCCCGTTTAAAACGCTATCATTATCGCAACGAAGCCTAACTCGTCCGGTGGGCATCGTCTGCAAAGGGGGAATTGCTACGATACTGAAGGAGACGCGTGGAAGAAGAGGATAACGAGGTTGGCACGAGTGGTGATCGGCCAGATCCCTGGACTCTCGCATTCATCATCTCCTGTAAATAAAGGCATCTCACCGTAACAATATGTACCACAGGAGTTATGGCCGCCTACCACCACAGCTTCATACCTCTGACCTTTTTACGATTTTCGAGGAAGAGCCCTTCGTACGCTTGTTTAAGGTTATGGTAGACTTTAGGTTTTTTGTTTTTTTAATGCGAAGCATTTCTTAGCGAACTTCGGCGACGTTGAGCGTATCTATCTATCTATCTATCTATCTATCTATCTATCTATCTATCTATCTATCTATCTATCTATCTATCTATCTATCTATCTATCTATCTATCTATCTATCTATCTATCTATCTATCTATCTATCTATCTATCTATCTATCTATCTATCTATCTATCTATCTATCTATCTATCTATCTATCTATCTATCTATCTGTCTGTCTGTCTGTCTGTCTGTCTGTCTGTCTGTCTGTCTGTCTGTTTATCTATCTATCTATCTATCTATCTATCTATCTATCTATCTATCTATCTATCTATCTATCTATCTATCTATCTATCTATCTATCTATCTATCTATCTATCTATCTATCTATCTATCTATCTATCTATCTATCTATCTATCTATCTATATATCTATCTATCTATCTATCTATCTATCTATCTATCTATCTATCTATCTATCTATCTATCTATCTATCTATCTATCTATCTATCTATGACTTTTAGCTCTGCTGGCCGTTTGGATAATGGTATTGATATCAGACTTGGTATGGCATAACATGACTGTATGTCGACCATATATGACTAGTCGTAACATGAAAATCATAACATCTGTGTCATGAATATCATGATTTACATTTCATGGTCTTGCTGCTTCCGCGGAGGTCTCGTTCCCATCACATGTTGCAAAACTGTTATGGTATGACATGATTGCATGGCGAACACAAGCGACAGACCCTAACGTAGAAACCATGACATGCATGCCATGTAAGTCATGAGTCATGACTACACGCCACTCTCATGATGCGCTGCAGCCGTCTCGCTTGCGTCACATATACCGAATTCGGCGTTACGTGATGCAAATCGATGACGAAGGTATGTGACTCGTGCAAACATGATAATCATGAGATGCGTGTCATGTGGTATTATGACTACAAGCCACATGCCCTCGCAGCCGTTTCACTAGCTTCACATACACTAAATTTGGTATTGTGAGACGTGAAAGAACGACAGAGGGATGTGACTGGTGCAAGCATGATTTATTAGTTTATTTATTTATTTAAAATACCCTCAGGGCCAAAAAGGCATTAAAGAGGGGAGTGGGTAAATACAGGAAAAATACAAATAAAACAGTGCAATAAATACAAATAAAACAATGCAATAAAAGGCTTAGATAATATCAACATTTTGCAGAATGTACGAGAATAGTTATTTCCAAAATATAAAAAAACAGAAGCAATAAGCATAGGTAACAGATTTTCTTGGTTATTCAATATTAGCTAATGTTTCGTGAAAAAGCTTCAAGTCAGCAATGGTTGCGACATTCAAGGGAAGGTGGTTCCAATCATGAGATGCGCGGGCAATAAATGACTGAAAGAAAGACCTAGTGTGACATGATGTGATTTCTACCTTATTGCGATGATCAAAACGGTTCGAGATGTACAGAAGCCGGAGTATGAGGTCACTATGAAGTGTAGGGTGATAGAAAACTTTATGAAACAGTGAAAGACGCGCGATTTTTCGTCATTGAGCCAATGGAATAAGTGATAAATTATTTTTCATTGAAGTCATACTTGCAATGCGGTTGTAGTTAGAGATGATGAACCTAGCAGGGTTATTTTGTACTAGTTCAAGAGAGATGATGAGATTAGCATGACTGGGATCCCATATGGCAGATGCATACTCGAGTTTAGGGCATATGAGAGACTTATAGAGTATTAGTCTCAAGGAAGAGGGTGCTTTGGAGAAGTTACGTTGTAAGTAGGCGAGCATGTGATTAGCATTGTTAATTACGTACTGTACACGAGTTGTCCAACTTAAGTTATTTGTGATGTGCACGCCAAGATATTTATAAGGTAAGACGGAAACTAAGGGAACGTTGTTTAGATGGTAGGTGTTGTGATTCGAGTTAGTTCTTAATACGTGCATTATCTTACATTTCTTAATATTAAGTTCTATTAACTAGATATTGCACCAATTAGCTATATTATTTAGGTCATGTAGGTCATTTATGTCGTATTTAGGTCATAATCATGTGATGCTTGTCATGTAAAAACATGACTACAGGCTACGCTCATGATGTTCTCGCGGTCGTCTCGCTAGCTTCACATGTACCAAATTCAGTACACGTGACGCGAACGAACGACATATGTAAATGACATGTCCAAACATGATAATCATGACGTGCGTGTCATGTAACAATATGACTACATGCCACAGTCATGATGCGCTCGGGGCCGTATCGCTAGATTCATATATGTCAAATTTGGTATTACATCACGTGAATGGATGACGAAGGTATGTGACTGGTGCAAGCATAATAATTATGAGATGCATGTCATGTAAGAACATGACTACATGTCACACTCGAGGCGCCAATACACTTAGACGTGACCCGGTGCGCGGGTGCTCGTTTCGTGGCGTCATGCCGGCGATGCCACGCCGGGCGCCGATCTGCCCGGCATAATATACTCGCAGGCACGCGCCGCACTGCGTTGCTTTGACGCATGCGCGTTTAGGCGCGCCCTTCGTCACGAAGCTAGGCAGATGTGGTGCATTCTGGGTAACGTGGTTGGTGCGAAATGCAGCATGTCGCTTTTCGCACCGGTTGCCGCCGGGCTGCGTCGGCAGACGCTGGTCGCGTCTGGCGTCAGACTATAGAGTGTTCGCGTTTTGCTAGCGTAGCGTCGCTGCGCCCAGCGTGCGCTCGTCAACGTTACGTCGCAGTATATTGGGCCTTTCATGATGCTCTCCCCGCCGTTTCGCTAGCTTCGCATATGCGAAGTTTGGTTTTATGGGACGTGAATGGATGACGAAGGTATGTGACTGGTGCAAACATGATAATCATGAGATGCATGTCATCTAACAACATGACCACATGGCACGCTCATGATGCGCTCGCGGTCGTTTCTCTAGCTTCATATATACCAAATTGGTATTGCATGACGTCAATAGACAGCAGAGTTAACTTACACGTCCGAATACGATAATCGAGACATGCGTGCCATGTAAAACATGACTACATGCTACGCTCATAGCACGCTCGCGTCCGTTTTGCTTGCTCCACATATACCAATTTTGGTATCAGGTGGCGTAAAATGATGATGAAGGTAAATGGAATGTCCAAACAGAATAATTATGACATGAATGTTATGTTCGGCATATTTTACCTCCGCCTCGTAACGTTGTTCTGCTTTTAAACTGACATATAAATGTTCCTCATTCGTGCTTGGCATATCATATCGATTTCTACTGTACGCGGGATCTGCCAATTTTTTTAAAGGCACGCTTTGACGTAAGCCCACTTTAAGCTTTCGGTCAGCTTTCTCACCACCTAAGACGTGAAAGGCAAACATTGTATCACGAACCAATGATGGGAATCTGATGCAAATGATACAGCATTGACGACACATTCGCTTCAGTGACACATTAGTTTTGTAGCGACGTGATTGCGTCGTCGTTGGTTTAATGAAAGGACGACTCGGGGAGGAAGCGAGCTGCCGAAGTGGCGGCCGCGGCGTCCAGCCAGACAGAAGCACCTGAACGTTCGAGGCGCCACGAGTCACCCGCGCTCGTCATGTTTTTCTGGCTGGCCGACAGTGGCGCTGCGCTACAGCTTAAAGCGAGGAATCCTTCACCCGGTGGTTAGCAGAGCTTATTCCCATAACAGCTTGACCTTGGTGCCGCCTGACCTGCATGCATCTTGCCTACACCCTGGACTACAGCCACCTTGACAGTTTACTAACTGAAACGATGAAAGTGACCATCGCTCTTCCAACGCGTTGATCCAGTGGGGTCTCCTCCTCAGTCCTGGTCACTTAAGAATTATTAAAAAATTGCGCTATTCTATGCGCTGTTAGATTTGTTATTCAAAACTTTTGAATATTCGCACACCCGTGATGTTTACAGAGCTCTGACGCATTCCTAGCTCCTCTTTGAGGGGCACGCAAGTCTTGACGCTTTGCTAAAACCATGCCTGCCGTAAATTATTGCAACCAAGACAGGGACACTTTTCTCTTCGTTCATACATGTTCTGCGCAATCGCGTGCAAGAAAACGTTGCTTGATAGCTCTGTTCAAATTCTAAAGCACCACAACTGCCAGTGGACTCATTGCTAGCATAAAACATCTAATGATGTTTGAAAATATACTTTAGCTATTTGTATTATGACAGCAAATATATGGATACTCTCGGCTGGAGTTTGGTGCCGGCGTCGACGTGGGCGTCGCCGTCACTGACCGTATATGTATAAGTATCCATATTGATGAAAACTAAAAAAAAAAATTCCCGAAGAAGACTCCGGCGCGCGCAATCGGTCGTGGAGCCTCTGAGTCGTGAATGCGAGGCGTTAACCACTAAGCCGTGGAGAAGCACGTCCTTGAACGTTGAAACAGCTAATATATATTCTACCACTTACCACCGGTGATTGGCACCTCGGAGGGGGGGGGGGGGGGCTATTGTGTTTTCAGCATTGCCAGCAAGAAGGCGAAGTGAGCGCGCGTCTCGGGAGTGGGAGGGGGGTACTATTGTGTTTTCAGCATTGCCAGCAAGATGGAGCGATGAGCGCGCGACGGTGTGCGCTCTCATCTCCCACGCGTACTTTGCCCTGCAGAGAGAAAGTGAACGCTCGCTCGCAATCCCGCATCTCTAGGTGGGGAGGATAGTACGTCTTGGCTGGCGTGTGGCCTTAACGGAAACGATTCTGTAATAGTTACCGGTGCACAAGGGTCACTAAAATCGTCGCACTGTCTTCGTTTGCGAAAAGAGCGCCCTTTTCAGACACAGCGAAGTAAAAACTGAGACGCTTATTCGCGTTCATTTGTACCTGTGAGTACGTTTCGTGCGCTATTTGTGCGTGAGAAATGCGGGGAACGTTCTGATCTACTTGCCATTCTGCTCGTGACCTTCCCATTCGTTGCTATCGTGTTCATTGCTTCGCCTTTGCGGCAAAGCTGCGACTTTTCTTAGCTCTTCGGTACGTTTTTTTACCTATTTCTAGCTACTTTTTCGCTTTAATTTAGCTATTTTTTCTCTCCGGCATACGGCAACACTGGTTATTAGAGATCCTCTCATTAATCTAAAGCCTTTCGTGTACCCTTCGTCCCCGCTTGAAGAAGCCGGGAAGTCGTTTTGGAGTTAACATCGTTGTTTTCCGCGCTAAGAAAAAGTGAGGTCACAACTGCGCAGCAGCTCAAAGAAAAATTGATGGTGACACGGGAAGGCGGAGTAAGCGTTACCAGAAGCACAATTTAGTCGAGTGTGGAAAAAGGGTGGCCTCGTGTCGCGTGAACATTATTGTATTCGTAGGAGCGGATGTTATGAACAACCCATTAATGAAGCGCAGACGACCAGCCATCTCCTAATCTCTGCGTTAATTGTAAAGAGTGTAACTACCACCCTTTTCTATAGATAAAACAGAAGTGTGGTCAGGGAGAGGACTGTGCGGGAGATGGACCAGGGTTTCTTTATCGGTCACGTGTGTTGCGAAGTCGTGGGTGAACTTGCGTTATTCCGAAATTGATTATCCACCCACGGAGCTTTAAATTTAGCCACGTGCCAGTGCACTTTTTATATATGTTCTCAACAATGCAATTCCCAGTTGACAGCTGCGCTTGTTTAGTATTTTTCTTCTTTCTTGTCCCTGTTCATTTTTTATGCCAAATGATCCCCAGAATGAATAACCAAAGTGCCCAACGCTGTCTTTAAAAAGCATCGGCGAGAATAATGGTGTGCGGGCTTTAGCATAGGGCCTACTGAGAGATCTTGTGGTTGTTTTGTCAAATGCTGCAATCCGGAGTTCAATGATGTGACATTTATTAATTGGTCATTGAGAGGTTGCAGTAACTGTGGTCTAACCACTGGGCTAGTTTCTCACTAACCTCCACCTCACTGCGTTGTTCGCCATTAGGGTGTTGCTTGTTGCATTTTGTTTAGCTCCATTGCATCAGATGATGTATCTAAAGTAAGTAATTAAACAAATTTTTCGCGCATGGTTGGGATGCCGGCCACTCACTAGCTCAGGAAAAAATTAATAGAAACCGTTGCCCCTGCTTCTTTGTATCACTGCGCTTGGTGTCAGCACTTCAATGTGAAACACCAAGAAATTACGTATGTGTATTTGTTAATGTAACTGCGCAGCATCAGATGATTATAAAAATAATTATTTGTTAGTGTTTTTAAACGACCGAAGTGCGGCTACCTATCACCAGCTGCCTTCTTGGTGGAACTCAATGCAGCAAAAAGTGTCGACGAGCATAGGCGTGAGGATGTTTCCCGAGGGGACAGATTCCATGACGCGTCCTTCTCGAGAGATCGTGCGTTAACAGTAGACAGTTTGTAGCTATGTGGCCAGGAAAGTCGCTCCATAACGAACGCAAGAATGGCTACAATATAGTTGAGCTCCACAATAAGATTCAAAATGAGGTTCAAGGTCAGTGCTGTAGCACAGACGAAGACACTGAGACAAACAAGGGGGATCGCTAACTTTCAGCAAAGTGTAATGAGAAGAAATGAAAGCTTTATATATGCCAAACGACCAAGATGTTACGAATTATGAGCCATGAAGAAAATGTGATGCAAAGGTTGAGGAAGCAAAAAAGGAAGAAAGCACGCAGTTACAATTAACAAGGCCTAATTAGGATGTCCTAATTAGAAATAGATTACTCTGATTGGGTTGATTATGCTCATAAATAGTACCTTCTTGAGCTTGGCTTCACTTGTTAATTGGTTGCTTGGAAATCATGCTAATGTCATATTGAATTATACAACTGAATAATCTTTAGCTTAATTAGGAATGTAATGCTAAATTATGCTTAACTAGACTTGGTTATACATAACTTTGTTCTGCTGACTTCAGCTTAATTAGCATAATTGTTACCTGAATCACAAGTATTTTGGGTGGCTTGGTTCGAACATACACAACCTAATTATAAAGCCTTCATTCGGCGCGACTTGGTCATTAGAGATTAGTAGCTTTATCAGCTTGGCTCTGCCAGCCTCTGGGACGTATGCCCGTCCCTGATGACGATGTTTTCCATGTGACGTGAACCACCATGCTTTCAAACTTGCCTGTAGTTTTCTTTTAATCTTGTAAGCTGTACCAATTTGTGATCGAACCAAGCTTACGAGATGTCAAGTGAAGTCTAGTCAAACTTTGTTTACGATATGCACGAAGTACAATGTTGAAGGCCACCTTAACAAAAAAACTGTAAGCATATAGCTTGACACGGCTGGGGAGCCGAAACCAGGCAACAGCAGCAGTGCACACATGCGCAGTACAGACAATGGTTGTTTGTTGTTGTAAATACAGACAAATACATGCGTGCGAACTGTGAATAGGCTAGAGTATGTGTGAATAATGAATGATGTGACTGCCAAGAAAATACTGTTCATTTGCAATGCAAAAATGGATATGAAGAAAACCAGTACTAAGGAATATAAAATAAAATATCATGTATGTGATGAATACTATGTAGAAAGGAGAGATAAATACAAGGTAAATTTGCAAAGTATAGGCATAAATTCGAAATTCATCATTCAGAAAGACATCAAGCAAGCGCTTGCGTGATAATGACGTTTCTGTATTTACACATTTCTGCAATAGATTACCTGTTTGGGAGCATTGTAGCTCAGTGTTTGAGTGTTGTAGTTTGTTCAGTGGTGCTTTATGAACCAACTTTCGGGTGCTCTTGTTACGCGGGTTCTGTGTCGTTCTACTGGGGCTGACGATTTCATTGTCATTGTGTTTAATGCAATCCGAATATGTGAATTACCTAATTAGGATAAAACATATACATTGATTCAAGTAGCTAAAAGACCACCACTCCGCTGAGACTCGTTTTGCGCCTCTAGAGCAAGCTGATCCCATTTTTATGCCCAAAATGATGCTGCCGTATGAGTGGTGTTTGTTTGCTATAATTGAGTTTTCCTCGCAGTAACTCGCTCCTTGGAAAGATTCTTCGGCTGGACGTGAGAGGGCACCAACTGTACGCGGTGCCTGATGACAATCCATTTGTTGGCTTCGGGCCTTCCGTGCTTCCCGAGGTTTTCGCTTACGGCTTCCAGAACCCCTGGCGGTGCACGGTTTATCCTTCGAAGTCATCGAACGGTACGCATTGGCACATTTTGCGCTGAGCGTGTTAGAACTGAAAAAAAAAATAACTATTTTACGAGCACACTTGAAAAAACTCTCCAATTTAGGCAAAGATGTTTAGAAGGTGAATCTGACCTGCAGAGTTGAGAGAAATGAAGGCAAGCGAAAATAGCGCCCAAGTTTTATGCGCTAATGTCATTGAGACATGTCTCGTAGGACTTGTGTGAAGAAAAGAATTTTACATTTTAGAAGTTTTCCACACAGTGCTCTTTGACGCGAATAATCAGCTAATCTACCTAATAAAACCCTTGATTTATTCATTTGTGGGGTTTAACGTCCCAAAACCACGATGTGATTATGAGAGAGGCCGTAGTGGAGGGCTCCGGAAATTGGGTTCTTTAACGTGCACTCCAATCTGAGCACACGGGCCTACAACATTTCCGCCTCCATCGGAAATGCAGCCGCCGCAGCCGGGATCTAATAAAACTTTTCGTGGAGTGCGAAAATGCATGAGATGCATGCGGGTATTGCGCGGTAAGCCACTCACCACTAGGGAGATTATTCAGCCGAAAATTTGGCGATTGGTCTCTAAATGCCTCTTGGCATCAGCTGGTCTCAATCGCAGGTCCTCCTAGCACGCCCCCACTGCCAGAATATAGTTATTGGGATGATATTTTCCCCGTCAGATTATGATTGCCAGTTCTCAAGCCACATATTTGAAATGATCGCCGCCACCGGAGTTAGGCAAAGCGAGACGTTGTGGGGTCTCGATGTGGAGAGAGCCACGCTCTTGGAGTGAAGGGACACAGTAGACACGGTTGGAACAAACCAAAACAATAGACATTTATTTAACTACATTTAGATCGACGATATCGTCAGCCGAAGTATTATACATCAGTTGTGATAAACACGCTAAGCAATCTTACACATATTACACAACATTCAACAACGTTACAAACATAAGAACACACTCAAGGTGACTTCGCCAATGCTCGAATTACCATGAGGGCCCCCGGTGTGCAACCCGTGGTGTCGCGCAGCAGGGCCCCACCGCTACAGACAACCGTTCACCCGCCGAAGAGGACCGCTCACATCTCGGGCGCCGCCACCCAAGCCTGCCGCCAGGCGTCGCTGCCAGCGCTGCGCTCTAACCATGATGATGATGGTGGTGATAACAAACGCTCGTGAGCACAGCGCCCCCTACCACACCCGCAATGCGGCCTACGCGCGAGACACGTGCGCCATGAGGCGCAAACAACTTCACAAGGGGTGTTAGCACCCCCATAATGTCGGCATTTATTAACGGCTTTTACGTCAGGAAACCTCGCGAGTCGAATGTAATACATCGTTTGTGAGGTAACCTAATGGCAATACAACACACGATTAATAAAACACAAAATTTGCGCATGCGGCGTCGGCGACTGACCGCATGGGCCCGACAACATGCATTCGTAGCCCATCGAGAGGCATCCGTCCACGCACATTGCGAAACCCATTAAAGACTCGCTACCGACCTCCTTCTGTCGCCAACGGAGCTTATGTCGTATCCCTAAAAGTAGCGAAAGACCTTGATCCAGCTGCCGCGTTTCGCGAATGGTCGGTGAGCGACACGTAACCTTTTCGCCGTCGCGCTCCGCCCATAGAGTACAGCCGCAGCAGCGCTGCACCTGCGAAAGGTGCAGAAGGCTGGGTTTTCAAACGTGGAATTTAACAATTGAAGCAGGTAGAGAGTAATTCACGTCCTTCTATCGCATTGCTGTTGCAACCTAGAAACGCTTATGTACTTGAAGTTAAGTGGACGTGGGAATTCTGTGGTTGGATTGAATATTGGAAGCATCACGGGCTAGTATGAACTGGTCTGAATGCCTTCGGTTGATCATCGCGTGGAGGGCAAAAAAAGTTTTTTTTTTAAAGGAGCACTGACATCAAATTTACTCATGTCAGGGTTTTTGCGTGAACAAGTAGCTATGAAACCTCTAGTAGCGATTCGCGACCTAAAACGCACCTAAGTGAGGAATGAATATCTGTAATATCGATAAATATATCCGCTATCGAACGTGGTTCAACATGGGTGGAAAGCCCGCCAAATTGTAGTGCTGCGAGTGCTACCTCGCGGCCACGTCGAGGCCGCTGCGCAGCTGATGCCTCTTCCACAAAAAATGGTGACGTCACGCACACTGATATTTCGTCTGCTAGGAGCGCACGTTCAGGCAGTCGAACTACAGTGTACTAGAAACTTCTAGTACACTGTAGTCCAGCTGTGTCTCTGATGGTGTAGACTAAAGCCCCTCCACGCGTTTTCGCCGGCTAGGTTAAGTAGTATCAACTCGTTGTTCCTCTCTGCCTTTAGCCCCGGCCTCGAGAAGGGGCCTTGTACTGCCAGTGAAACCCAACTGATTCGCCAACACAGGATTTACCCTGTAGCAGCTCGGCGCAAAGTGAAGCGAGCAAAGGCGGCTGTTCTTCACAGGCGTCCAGCCCCTCTGTCCATTGGCGCGTACAAAGTCAGCCCACTGGCTGCGTTGAGGTTCGTGGCTTGAAAAGACATGAAACGCCATGCACTTTCCGCTTTTTCCGCGCCTCGACGTGTAGGTTCTCATTGTGGAGCGGTTCCCCGACAATATGGCACGTATTGTAACTCTGAATGATCGTACTCACATGTCAAATCAGTCGATGCGACACGATGAATCGCACGCACGCTTCAACACAGCAAGGAGAGTCATTAGTGAGAGCATGGCCGGCAGCCAGCTCTAAACACACTCATATCGACGACGTCATTGTTACATTTAAGCGTATCGTCACTCAGGATGGTGTTTGTGGAATTCATCACACCGAACCCGTAGCAATAGTGTCGATGTCGCAGGGCACTCTATTTTCTGTTTCTTCTTTTTAGCTTTTCTACGCTGTTTGACATCAAATTAAAATAACTTCCACGCGACTTATCTCATTCAAGTTTGGGCAAGAATACCTATGCATACCAAGTTATCAAATGATGGGCACATCTGGTTTGATTGATTGATTGATTGATTGATATGTAGGGTTTAACGTCTCAAAACCACCATATGATTATGAGAGACGCCGTAGTGGAGGGCTCCGGAAATTTCGACCACCTGAGGTTCTTTAACGTGCACCCAAATCTGAGCACATGGGCCTACAACATTTCCGCCTCCATCGGAAATGCAGCCGCCGCAGCCGGGATTTGATCCCGCGACCTGCGGGTCAGCAGCCGAGTACCTTAGCCACTAGACCACCGCGGCGGGGCATGGGCACATCTCGATCTTAGAATTTGATGTCAATGATCCTTGAAGAGCGAAGCATTTCATAGCAAACCAAAGTTTGACCATATCTATCTATCTATCTATCTATCTATCTATCTATCTATCTATCTATCTATCTATCTATCTATCTATCTATCTATCTATCTATCTATCTATCTATCTATCTATCTATCTATCTATCTATCTATCTATCTATCTATCTATCTATCTATCTATCTATCTATCTATCTATCTATCTATCTATCTATCTATCTATCTATCTATCTATCTATCTATCTATCTATCTATCTATCTATCTGTCTGTCTATCTATCTATCTATCTATCTATCTATCTATCTATCTATCTATCTATCTATCTATCTATCTATCTATCTATCTATCTATCTATCTATCTATCTATCTATCTATCTATCTATCTATCTATCTATCTATCTATCTATCTATCTATCTATCTATCTATCTATCTATCTATCTATCTATCTATCTATCTATCTATCTATCTATCTATCTATCTATCTATCTATCTATCTATCTATCTATCTATCTATCTGTCTGTCTGTCTGTCTGTCTGTCTGTCTGTCTGTCTGTCTGTCTGTCTGTCTGTCTGCGATTTTAAGCTCTCCTGACCGTTTTAACAATGGCATAACATGACTGTATGGCGAGCACAAGTGACTAGTCATAGAATCAAAATCATGCCACCTATGCCATGAATGCCATGATTTGTTCTGTTCTGTTTTAACTGTTTTGCTGTGTAGAGGTTGAGGTGCCTAATGCCTCGGCTACTCCATATGACAAAGTTCTGCAGCGAAAAATAAAATAATAATACAGAACGGTACCCAAAATCAACAATAAGGAAAAGAAAAAAACACAATAGCACACTGAAACCAGTTCAAATATCATGCCAATACGCAGTTTTCTTCGCGCAGTTCACACAGTCATAAAGTATTTACACGCACACCTTACTAATCTAATGTCAGTATATACATGACCACATTTTATATAATACCCATCTCTGGCTGTCTGTCATAGGCGCTTGTCCAGTGCGGTCTCCACTAAATAGTCTGTCAGGAAGATTATTGCCTTTTTCTGGAGATGCATCTCAGGTCATGGTCCAAGTAGTTTCTTCATTGTGAGGGGCCGTCTGTCCAAACTTGCTAATTTGTTCTTTAATTTTTCTCTTTCATTTGCGTATTGAACGCACTCCGAAATAATATGGCGAACATTTTCTTCTGTATGACCACAATGGCATTCCGGTGAGTTGGATCGATGGATCTTGTGCAGGAAGCTGTTTGTGTATGCTACTTCCAATCTAAGTCGGTGGATCAATGTCTCTAGCTGTCGTGGGAGGTCTGTCGCTATGGAAAATTTTCTGTGTGGATCAACTTCATAAAGTACCGTTTCCTTTGATTTAGGGCTCTCAAACCACTTCTCAATCGAACAATGGTTAGCTCCTTGCGATATAAAATGTCGAATATCCACCCCACACATAGGAATTGCGCAATCCTGTCCTTCCTTCAATGCTTTCTTCGCGAGACTATCAGCAACTTCATTTCCCTTTAATCCAATTTGGCTGGGTATCCATTTGAATACGATGTTGTGACCCTGCGATGAGGCATATTCCACAGTTTCTGCGATACATTGTGCTATTTCACCAATTTTGTAAGGTGATCTCAAATTTCTAATTAGCTGAAGAGCAGGTTTGCTATCAGTGCATATCACCTATTTTCGTGGCTCAGGATTCTCGCAATAAGCTTAACTGCTTCAAAGATAGCCACCAATTCTGCTGTCGTCGATGAAGATTTGTGCGATAATTTGTACATCTTTTTCTGAATTTCGGGTATAAAGACCGCACAGGCTGACGCTTCTTTTGTGCATGATCCGTCTGTATATATCCTCCTTTTTTCATTATGCATTATATGAAGCTGATGAAGTACCAACTGTGCCGCTACTAGAGGTGCCATGTCTGCTTTCTTCTCTATGCCGTCTATTTCACGGATAACGTTGAGAAGTGGCAGTGTCCAAGGTGGTCTTGAAGGTTTCCATTGTTTAAATTCTGGTACTTCTACTTGAAATGATGATATAGTATCCTGTAGTCTCGTTGCCGTCTTTTGTGTTAGTGCACCAGATAAAAAATGACTTTCATGTTGCGTGAAAACTCTAAATAAATTTCGAGATGTTTCTTTAGTTCGGAGTACTGCCAAAGATGGCTCTCGAGCCTCCGCATACACTAAAGCACTGGAAGTTGACCGTGGTAAACCCAGACATACCCTCAGGCTCCTTGCCAATAACAAGTGAAGTCTCCTTTCGGTGGAAGCTGGAAGTCCGTGCAGCAGAGGCAGTGAGTAAGTTACGATGGGGCGTATCCAGGCAACATGTAGGGCTAATAACGACTCTGTAGTACCACCCCATTCGGCCCCGCAGAGATGCCGGAGGATTCGAATGGCCTGATTCACTTTTTGTTCCAGGGACTGGACATGAGGCGACCATGTTAGTCTCCGGTCTAAAATTACTCCCAAGAATTTGAGTTTTAACCATTTGAATAGGCTGATTTTGCTGATTTGGCTGATTTCCAGAATAATCTGGAAATTTCCAGGTCTTTTTAATGTAAACGGAAGTATGGCTGTTTTAGCCAGACTCAGTGCCATAGCTCTTTTTTTAGAAAATGGTCTACATAATCCAATCCTTCTTGTAGAGTTTGTTGTACATCCAAAAACGATGGACCATACGTCCATATACTTATATAATCAGCATATACTGAACATCTGATGTTAGGTGGAAGATTATACGGGAGCTGCGCCATGACTGCATTAAAGAGAGTAGGGCTTAGCACGCTGCCCTGTGGCACTCCTTGGTTGACGACATGTTCTGACGTTGGGCCCTCCTGCGTAAATACAAAAATTTTCCGGTGCTTCAGGAAGTCAGCGATCCAACGCAGTATCTTGCCCTTGAATCCCTGTAACGCCAGGCCTTCCAGAACGTGAACGTGACTCACTGTGTCGTATGCTCGGTGGACATCAAGGAATACAGCGACAGTGATGCTTCCTTGCGTTCGTTGGTTTTCCACATCTGTGACCAAACCCAGAATGCAGTCCATTGTGCATCTACCTCTTCTGAAGCCGGCTATGCTTTCTGGTAGAAGTTTTTTCATGTCTTGCCACCATAAAATTCGTTCATTGATCATTTGTTCCATCACTTTTGAAAAACAACTTGTCAAACTAACCGGCCTAAACGAGTCCAACTGCATAGGGCTCTTCCCTGGCTTTAGCAACGGTACTACTTTTGATATCTTCCAACTTTCCGGAACTTTTTCTTCTTGCCAACTTTTATTATAGATGTCCAACAGGTGTAATTTTCCCTTTTTTTGCACAAATTAGCAAGAGCAGCGTATGCAACTCCATCTGTTCCTGGTGAACTTGTTCGTTTTACTGAAGACAGCACATATTGGAGCTCCTCTGGTGAAGCTGTCATCCAGATATGATGAACTGATCGCAGAGAACTTTGTTACAACCGCCGAAGCTGATTGTGCGGGGGATTTATATTCGCTAGTTTGGGTGGTCTCTCCATTTCTCAGTATAAGATCGCAAAATTCTTCGGCAATCACACGTTCGCTAACTCCTCGAGACAGCGCTAGAGCCTGTAGTGGTCTCGAGTGGACTACTGGCTGTCGGAGGGCGCGTACCATGTTCCACAGTTGAGGCGCCGAGGTAAATGGAGAAAGTGAGGCACATAAATCTTGCCACTTTTTGGTTGAAAGCTTCTGCAGTTGGTTATGCATTGCAGAATGTACTTTCTGTGCAACCTTGAAATCTTCTAAATTACCCAACCTGCGATATCTTCTTTCAAATCGGCGTCGTATTGCCCGAAGCCTCTCATACTCCGCGTCAACACCCGAATACCCATCTGGAATGAGTACTGCACGAGTTGCTTTTGTTAGAAAATTTTTTATCTTCGATGCATACGTTTCTGCGTCAGAATAAGGTTCAAGATTTTGTCTCTGTAGTTCTCGAAAGATTGCCCAATTTGTAATTCTTGTTATGCGGTTACTTCTCGTTTTCTTCAACTTTGTGTGATATATGAATACTGGCAAGTGGTCACTTCCTCTTGTATCAGCGTCTGCAGTCCAGTCTGCTCCAGCCACTAATTCAGAGGAGCACACAGTGATGTCTAGTGCGCTGCAGTAGTTATGCCCCCGTATAAACGTCGGAGAACCATCATTTAGTATAGTGTAACCATAATCTTCGCATATTTTTACTATAGCACATCCCCTTACACTACAACGCTCACTACCCCACAATTTATGGTGCGCGTTAAAATCACCACATATAATTACGGGATCATGGTCAGATCTATACACTGCAGCTAACTCTGCGTATGAAACATTTGCTTGAGGGTGCACGTAAACACTAACTACAGTTACAGTAACGTTACCAAACTTCACCTTGCATCTATCAAATTCCGGCGCATCTGTTTTTGAAGTAGCCACAAGTGTCGACGGAATATCGCGTCTCACACACAACATAACTCTGCTTTTTGCAGCAGGACGTTCTGCTTGGTACACCACATAATTGGACAAGCGAAAGTTAGTGGATACTCTTGTTTCGGAAACAAACAAAATCGGAAACCCGTGCTGAGCGACGAATTTCCGAAAATCTCCACTGCAAACCGTTGCAGTTCCACTGGAATATTGCACTTCTTTTGTACCAGTTAGATAGTCCCGTAGCCATGATTACGACAAGAGAAGATGCTCAACATCTAGCAGCAATTTCACTTCTGGTAAAGAACCTGCTTGTGGCCGGGATCGTAGAATTGCTTTAAGAGCCGCAAAGATTATTGGCAAAATGACTTGCTCGTTTCCGGCTGTCTCCGCTGAGATCGCGTTTCTTGAAGATTTTTTCCTCAGCAAGATATGCTATGTGAACGAAACCACCGCATAAGCAGCAAGACCATGGCATGTAATGCCATGATTTACATGTCATGGTCTTGCTGCTTATGCGGTGGTTTCGTTCACATAGCATATCCCGAAACTGGTATGGTATGAAAAGACTGCATGATGGGCACAAACCCTAACGTGGAAATCATGGCATGCGTGCAATGCAGGACAAGATTGCACACCACGCTCATGATGCGCTCGCGGTAATTTAGCTAGCTTCACATAAACTGAATTTGGTATTACGTTAACTGAATGGACGACAAAGGTAACTGCACGTCCAAACATGACAACAATGACATGCGTGTCGTCAAAGAACATCACTACATGCCATGCTCATGATGCGCTCACGGCCATTTCGCTATGTTCACATACGCTAAATCTGTTATTACGTCACGCGAGCAAACGGTGAAGGTATACATTACAGGTGCAAACATGATAATCATGACATGCATGGCATGTAAGAACATCACTGCATGTCATGTTTATTATGCGCTCGTGGAAGTTCGCTAGCTTCACTGTTACCAAATTTGGTATTACGTCCCGGGAACACACGACGAAGGTAAATGACACGTCCGAACATGAGAATCAGGACATGCGTGTCAAGTAAATAATGACTACATGCTACGCTCATAGTGCGCTCGCGGTCATTTCACTAGCTCCACATATATCGCCCCGCTGCGGTGGTCTAGAGGCTAACGTACTCGGCTGCTGACCCGCAAGTCGCGGGATCGAATCCCGGCTGCTGCGGCTGCATTTTCGATGGAGGCTAAAATGCTGTGGGTTCGCGTGTTCAGATTTGGGTGCACTTTGAAAAACGCAAGGTGGTTGAAATTGAAAAGCCCTCCACTACAGCGTATTTCATAATCATATCGTGATTTTCGGACGTTAAATCCCACATATCAAGCTTCACATATAACCAGTCTTGTATTACGTGACGTGAATGGACTGCAAAGGTAAAGGACACGTCCGAACATGATAATCATGACATGCGCGTCTTGTAAAACATAATTACATGCTACGCGTACGCGGCGCCCACTGAGTGTTGTTTCCTTCTTACCCTTTTTTTCCCCAGTCGCAACACGTTCGCTCGTCGGCCATTAAAGAGGCAGCCTCGCCCCTCCGTCTACAAGGAAGTGTTTCGTATGCGTGCGCGTCTGAGTCGTTTTCGAGTGAGTTTTGTGTCCGTGAGCGTGTGTGTGTCTGCCTACAACTTGAGGTCAAAGGAGTTCGGAAAGCGCGGGAATGTGAGGAGAGCGGCCGACAAGTGCGAAAAGCCAGCGAACAGAGCGGCTGTGAGTGCGGTGCGATGTTGAGCGAGTGTGCGTGTGTGTTTAGCCATATTGTTTTTAAATAATGTAAGTTTTAATCAAGTTTTTTTCGCAATTAAATACAATCAACCTTTTTACCTCTTCATTCCAGTGTGTCGTGTGTTTAGTACGTTTAGCGCCCTAAATTGCGTTTCATCTCTATGCGGCCAATTATCTAGTTTAGCGTTCATGCATATACGCTAACAATAGTGCGCTCGCGGCCGTTTCGCTAGGTTAACATATATGAAGTTTGGTATTACGGAACCTGAATTGACGACGAACACAAATGCCAGGCGGAAACGTGATAATCATGAAATGGAAGTCATGTGCGGCATAATTTACGGCCGCCTCGTAACGTTGGGCTGATTATAATGTGACAGTTCAATCTTCCTCGTTCGTGCTTCGCATATCGTCGATTTTCACTGCGCGTGGGATCAACCAATTTCCTTACAGCGAAAGCTCTATATGGCGAGTAGAAACGAGAATACGTCCGGTAGTAGTGCCACTATAGCTGTCTCTGCTGGCGGTGTTATTAGTTTCGTCGTTCGCATCGTCGTACCCAAGCACGCACGCCTTTTTCTGCGTTTTGAGTGACGTCGTACACCCCGTCACAGCTGCGGCGCCGAGCGCGCGCTCAACAATTTTTCCTGAAAAATTGACCTACCTACTCTTTCGCGAGTAGGGGAGGTACAAAGCCACTGCCCTCGTCTGCGGATGTATATATATATATATATATATATATATATATATATATATATATATATATATATATATAAGGGAAAGAACTGTATACCTAAGGGCTTGGATTTCCGTGTATTCACAAAATAATAATGAGATCTAACAGACAATAATGCCAAGGAATGTATAGGGGAAGTTATTAGAACCAATCTAATGCAAATAAAAAGAAAGAAAAGTGGGTGAAGGAATAACTTGCCGTGAGCAGAAATAACTTCCTGCTCACGGCATGTTATATATATATATATATATATATATATATATATATATATATATATATATATATATATATATATATATATATATATATATATATATATATATATATATATATATATATATATGAGATCTAACGGAAAATAATGCCAAGGAAAGTATAGGGGAAGATATTAGACCGAATTGTAATGTAAATACGAAGAAAAGTGGGTGAAAAGATCACTTGCCGTGGGCACGATCCGAACCTGCGACCTTCGAATGACGCGTTCAATGCTCTACCTCTGAGCTACCACGACAGCTATCCCCCCAGCCACTTCATTGGGTTTATATGTGAATTAAACGTGGGAGTGTCAGTCAATACCACCAGTAGCCATGGTGGCGAGGGTGGCACACACTTTTTTTTTGAGTCTGTCTGGCGTCACGTAGCACGTGAGCTTATTACGCGTGGGCAGCTGACCAATAGTCCCTCGTATACAACTTATCGGCCTGTAATTCTTCAAGTAATTGTCATCTCCTTTCTTATGTATTAAGATGATGTTAGCATTCTTCCAAGACTCTGGTACTCTTCCCGTCAGGAGGCACCTCGTAAACAGGGTGGCTAGTTTTTCTAACGCAATTTGTCCTCCATCTTTCAGCAGATCTGATGTTACCTGATCCTCACCAGCAGCTTTGCCTCTTTGCATGCTCTCCAAAGCTTTTCCGACTTCTTCTATCATTACTGGTGGGGTGTCATCTGTGTTACTGCTAGTTCTTGTAGTATAAGGTCGTGGTTGTCCCGGCTACTGTACAGATCTCTGTAAAACTCCTCCGCTATTTTAACAATCCTGTCCATATTGGTAGTTATTTTGCCTTCTTTGTCCCTGAGTGCATACATCCGATTTTTTGCCTATCCCAAGTTTCCTCTTGACTGCTTTGACGTTCCTCTGTTTTTCAGAGCGTGTTCGATTCTCTCCATGCTATACCTTCTTACATCGCATACCTGTTAATCAACTTCGAAAGCTCTACCAGTTCTATTTTGTCTGTTGTACTTGAGACTTTCATAATTTGACACTTCCTAATGAGATTCTTCGTTTCCTGGGAAAGCTTGCCAGTGTCCTGTCTAACTACCCTGCCTCCAACTTCCACTGCACACTCCGTAATGATACTCGTCAGATTATCATTCATTGTATCTACGCTGAGGTTGGTTTCCTCTCTAAGAGCCGAGTACCTGTTTTGAAGCGACACTCTGAATTCCTTTACTTTCCCTCTCATTGCTAGCTCATTGATTGGCTTCTTGCATATCAGTTTCTGTCGTTCCTTCTTCAAGTCGAGGCGAATTTGAGACCGTACCATTTTATGGTCACTGCATTGTACCTTGCCAACCGCTTCCACATGCATCCTGCACGTTTCCTGGGTTTACACTCATTATAAAGTCTATTTCGTTCTTATTTTCGCCATTAGGGCTCCGTCATGTCCACTTGCGGTTTCCTCGTTTTCGGTAGAAGGTATTCAAAATCCGTAAATTATTGCGTTCTGCGAATTCTACTAGTAACTTTCCTCTGGCGTTTCTAGTACCGATGCCATAATGTCCTACTGCCTGGTCTCCAGCCTGCTTCTTCCCTACCTTTGCATTAAGGTCTCTCATCAGTATAGTATACTGTGTTTTTACCTTTCTCATTGCCGATTCCACGTCTTCATAGAAGCTTTCAACTGAAGCGTCATCATGGCTGGATGTAGGCGCGCAAGCCTCTACCACCTTCATATTGTATCTCTTATTCAGTTTAATTACGATACCTACCACCCTTTCATTAATGCTATAGTATTTTTTTACGTTGCCAGCTATGTTTCTGTGAATTAGGAACCCCACTCCCAGTTCTCTTCTATCAGCCAAGCCCTGATAGCAAAGGACGTGCCCATTCTGTAGCACCGTATTGGCCTCATCTGTCCTCCTAACCTCACTGAGTCCTATTATATACCATTTAACACCCTCTAGCTCCTCGAATAATACAGCTAGACTTCCCTCACTAGAAAAGGTTCTAGTATTAAACGTTGCCAAGTTCAGGTTCCAATGGCGGCCTGTCCGGTCCAAAGATTCTTAGCACCCTCTGCTGCATTGCAGATCTGACCGCCGCCGTGGTCAGTCGCTTCGCAGCATATTGAGGCATGCGTGTCGGAGGTAGTGGTCAGATACTGCACCAGGGTGGCCTATCCTTCTCTAGTGAGGGAGTGCGTTCCCGGCGGTGGTTACTGGTGAGGCCGCACCCCAGAACTCTTAATGCAGTTCCATCGTCACGCAGATTTTTTTTTATCCGGTTGGGAACTGCGCGGCACCGGGATTTGAACCACGGATCTTTTGCATGCGAGGCGGGTGCTATAACCACTACGCCATGGCGGCACGGTATATATATATATATATATATATATATATATATATATATATATATATATATATATATATATATATATATATATATATATATATATATATATATATATATATATATATATATATATTAGTTTGTATACGAGGGGACTATTGGTCAGCTGCCCGCTCGTAATAAGTTTCACAAGTTCACGTGCTATGTGGCGCCACACATGCGCATAAAAAGGTGTTTCACACTCGCCGCTTGGCTTATAGATGGCGCTGACTGACACTCTTACTTCTAAATTCACATATAAACCCAAAAAAGTGAATGGAGGGAAGGCCGCTGTGATAGCTCAGTGGTTAGAGCATCGAACGCGTTATTCGAAGGTCGTAGGTTCTATTCCTGCTCACGGCTTGTTATTTTCTAACCCACTTTTCTTTCTGCTTATTTACATTCCATTTGTTCGAATAACTTCCCCTATACATTCCTTGGCATTATTGTCTGTTAGATCTCATTAATATTGTGTCAAAAGACGCAAAAACGAGCCCTTAGGTATACACCTCTTCCCTTATATATATATATATATATATATATATATATATATATATATATATATATATATATATATATATATATATATATATATATATATATATATATATATATATATATATATATATATGCTTGGTTTGGCAACCACGCACTCTTGGAAGCCGTCTTTATGCTGCGCAAGGATAGCGCCTAGCCCGACACTAGCAGCGTTGGTGGGGATCTCTGTGAGTGCCGATGGGTCATAGTGTTGCAGAATAGGCGACGAGTTGAGGAGACAGCGCAGTTGATTGAAATAATCGTCACAGGTGGCCGACCAGGTCGAAAGGTCTCTAGAGCCGGCGAGGAGCTTGGTCAAAGGAGCGATGATCGTCACGAAATTCCTGACGAAGCTCTGGAAGTAGGAGCAAGGGCCTATGAAGCTTCAGAGCTGTCTCATTGGTGGTCGGTTTGGGGAAAGCCGAAACGGCTGTAAGTTTGGCAGGGACCGGAAGAATGCAGTCCTTCGAAATCACGTGATCAAGGATCGTAAGCTTTCGAGCGGCGAAATGACACTTCTTCAGAATCAGTTGCAGCCCCGCTGCACAGAGTCAACTGAGGAGAGGTGGATTGTGAAATCAGTTCAATAGATAACAATGTCACCTAAATAACAAAGGCAAACATTCCATTCGTGTCCTTGAAGGAAAATGCCCGTCATCCGCTCGAAAGTAGCTGGCGTGTTGCAGGGGCCGAAATTCATGACTGTGAATCCGTACAGCCCTTTGGGCATGACGAATGCTGTTTTTTCGCGGTCGGCCTCTGTTATGGGTACCTGCCAGTATCTAGAGCGCAGATATAAAGAAGAGAAGAATTCGGCCCACTGTAAGCATCATCAATGCGTAGCAGTGGATAGACATCCTTGCGCGTGATTCGGTTGAGACGTCGGTAGTTCATGGAGAACCTGATGGGTCCGTCCTTCTTCTTCACCAGCACAACTGGAGAAGTCCAGGGACTGCTTGATGGTTAGATTATGACATGTTTCAGCATATCTTCGACCCGTTCATTGATGGTACGGCGTTCGGCAGTTGACACAGGATATGGACACTGTCGTGATGGTGTATTTTGACCGGTATCAATACGGTGAACGCTTGACCTAAGGAAGGTTGATTGTGGTCAAAGGAGGCTAGAAAGCGTTGGAGGAGTTTGATTAGCTGTTCCTGCTGTGCAGGTGTCAGGTGCCAATCAATGGACTTGCGGAATAGATCCATAGGGTCATTGGCGTCAGCCGTGGGTGTAATGGCTCACGTAGGTAGGAATGGCTTGCCGGAATACATCGGGTCTTCGAAAATACAATCAAAGGTCTCGATGCTCCCCAGACATTGACCGCGTAGTAGTATGTATGGACAACAGAGATGTTGTACGCATAATGTGCCGCCGAAAGATTGGAAAAGGTGGTTACGGCAAACGGGAGGATGGTGATTTGGTGGTGCGCACTAGCTATAGATGGTTGAAACAAGAGCTCCGAGTTAGTGGCAGCAGGGGGAAACACAGTCACTCGGACGGCGGACAAAGGCGCGATGTGGACATCAGCTGTGGCAAACACTTTCGAGGGACTCTGGTGGTTGATATAAGGGCATGTATTCGTCAACGTAAGTTCAGCCCGAGCACAGTCGATGAGGGCCTGATGGGTAGAAAGGAATTCCCATCCTAGTATGACGCCGTAAGATGAATGCGGAAGAACAGCTAACTTGATGGCCTACCAAACATCTTGAATAAACATCCGTGCTGTGCCCTGGGCCGTCGGCGTGATGAAATGGGAGGTGGCTGTATGCAGGGCAAAATTCGTATGCGGCGTTGTAACTTTTCTCAAATTGCAGCGCTACTTTTGACTAATTACAGAAACGACAGCGCCTGTGTCGACAAGTGCACGTACAGCGACACCTTTTCCTATAGCACATCAATTTCGTTGGGCGGACAAAGAGAATGTCTTGGGAAAGTTCGACGACAACGCAGTTCTTGTCTCTGAAACTGCGGCTGCCAGTTTTTCCCTTGTGCGGGGCTCGTGTGCCGCAACATCGGGAAGACAGATCGGCGACGGGGCGGTGATGACCGGCTGAAGTCGAGAGGGCGTCGTGGGTAAAACGAGTCGGAGATAGGGGAAGATGGTCGCTGAAAATTCTGGGCAGCTTGGTAATTTGCAGAATTCTCTAATCCGGAGGCTGGAGAGAGAGAGAGAGAAAGGAAAGGCCGGGAGGTTAAGCAGATATTGGCATCTGGTTTGCTACCCAGCGCTGGGGGCGGGGAAGTAGAGGCAAGAAAGAGGAGGTACATAGAGAAAAAAACGCACGCGCACTCATAAGAAAACGAAAACACACACAGGAAGGGCGTCCTAGCTACAACCGTTCAGTAAAGGCCGGTCGATCGCAAAAAGTGTAGTAGCGCTTTCAGGGCCCTCTTCTGTGAAGTCGCATCCTGTCGATACTGCAGAATTCCCTGCTCCGACAGAGGTTGATCATCTAATTTGTTGAGTTCCTTGCGAAGGCATAGTCGTTGTTTTCTATACGCTAGGCAGTCACAAAGAATATGTTGGATTGTTTCCTCTTTGCCACAGTGGCCACAGGCTGCGGTGTCGGCCATCCCAATACGGAAAGCGTAGGCGTTGGTAAACGCAACGCCCAACCACAGCCTACATAACAGGGTCTGGTCTGCTCGGCAAAGCCTCGACGGGACTTGAAGACTTAGCATAGGGTCAAGCGAGTACAGTCGGGCATGCTTGAAGTGTGGCTGATTCCATTGTGATGTGGTTTGCTGGCGAGCAAGCCTGTGGAGCTTTCGTGCAGCTTCTGTCCTAGAAAGTGGTAGTCGTAGTTTATGATCTTCTGTGTGGGCTAAGCGGGCAGCTTGATCGGCCCGTTCATTGCCGATGATTCCGCAGTGACTGGGCAACCACTGAAATGTAATTTGGTGCCCTTTCTCAGTCAGGTGGTGTATAACCTCTGCTATCTCTAGTACCAGCTGCTCGTGTGGTCTACGGCGTAAGGCTGATAGTAGAGACTGCAGTGCCGCCTTCGAGTCGCAGAAAATAGTCCACTTGCGTGTAGGTTGATCAACTACAAATTGCAACGCGGCACGAAGTGCTGCCAATTCTGGTGCCGTTGATGTTGTTGCGTGAGATGTCTTGAATTTAATTGTCGTGGCCAACCTTGGTATGACTACTGCTCCTGCAGAGCTGTCCGGCTGAACCGATCCATCAGTGTATATATGTGTGGAGTCTTGGTATTTCGCATACAAGAGAAGTAGTGGGAGCTGTTTAAGAGCCGGTGACGACAAATTGGCCTTTTTCTGGACGCCAGGTATGTTAATAATAATCATTGGTTGAGCGAGGCACCATGGCGGAGTTACAGGTCTAGCGGCAGGAGAGAACGAAGTTGGGATTGACTCACCATGTGCGGTCACTGTTTTGCAGTAAGATGTGCATGGTCGGACTACTGGTAGAGAGGCTAGGTGATGTCGAGGAGTTCGAGCAAGGTGTCGTATATGTGTCCTCAGCACTTCCACATTAATGTGGGTCTTGATGAGGTTGTCCCGTGTGATGGCGATTGTTGCCGCTGTTGACGCACTTTGGGGCAAGTGTGGACATTCCCCAGTTCCTTCCAGCGAAGAACTTGAACAAATAAGAGATGCCTGTCAATCGCCTTTTCATGTATGATACATGCGAGCTCCATGAGAGGTCTCTGTCAATTATAACACCTAGGAACTTGTATGATCGGAGGTGACGTATCCTTTCGCTGTTTGTCAGAACGCTGTAGTTCTGCATTGGTTTGCTCGTAAATGCCACAAGTGCACATTTCTCAGAGGAAATTTCCAGACCTCGTTGATGGAGGTAAATATCAACTTGAGTGGCAGCTCTCTGAATTCGCGCTCGCAGCTGTAGACGTGTTACTGCAGACGTCCAAACGCAGATGTCGTCCGCGTACATTGACAATCTGACAGTACTTGGCAGATGCTCATTGAGAGCTATTAGCGTCAGGTTGAATAGTACAGGGCTAAGTATGCCACCCTGGGGAACACCACGGTGGCTGTAATGTAGCGAAGTGTCACCATCCTCGGTTCTCACGAAAAAGGATCGCTCAGAGAGATAGCTGCGTAGCCACTGAAACATCCGACCACCCACTCCTACCTCCTTGAGAGCGGTGAGGACAGCTTCATGTTTGACGTTATCGTATGCCCCTTTAACATCAAGAAATAAAGAAGCGCAGAGACGCTTCCGGCCTTTTTCGTGTTGCACGTAGCTGACCAGGTCTATGACGCTATCAATTGATGACCGGCCACGACGAAATCCCGTCATAGCGTCCGGGTAGATGTTGTGATGCTCCAGGAACCATTCTAGTCGTCCAAGTACCATCCTCTCCATCACTTTGCCCAAGCAACTAGCCAGTGCAATTGGGCGGTGTGATGTGAGCACTAATGGTGACTTGCCAGGCTTCAGTAATGGAACCAAACGGCTGGTCTTTTAGCTAACTGGGTCTTCCGTTAACATCTCCACGCTCTCACGTGGTGGCACGACATCACACGATCACCACATGGACCAATTTTTTTTCTATTCATGAGCTTAACGCAGAACTGGCTTTGTGTAGACGGACATCAGCACCCGGGCCTGATGGAATATCATACAGAGCACTGGGTCACCTTGGTGAGTGTGCGAGGAGTGCCCTCCTCGAGATATACAACGATTCGTGGCGAGAGGGCACGGAGGCTGGAAGTTGCGATGGTGGCAGTAGCGTGCTATATGTCCGACAAAAGCGCACGTGAAATAGATGCGTAGATCATCGAAAGTGTGCCATGAGTTAACAACAGAAGGTGCAGGGGGCAAATTAGGAAGGGGTACCGTGTATGTAGGCAGCGTCGTAGTGTAGGAGGATCCGGTGCTCCGATATGCGCGAGAGACAGGGCCGGTGGTCTCCGTCGACGCAGCGTTGATCAGCGGCGTAGGGACAGGTGGCGATGAAGGCAGTGCCTGCGTGACCTGTGTCTCAATGACCTGGCGTAGACGTGGGTCTAATGAGGCCCCTGGTTTGGATGCTTGGGCCACTAGGGAAAGTTGACGTGCAACTTCTTCACGGATGAATTGTTTGATGTGGGGCAGTAAAACGATGTGATCAGCAGCGACGTCGTGCACCAGGGCGGAAACTTAAGCTGTGCATTGAGTGGCCCTGCGCGTCGAGACACGCTGCTTACGCAACTCGTCGTACTCCTGACGGAGCTGAATAACGTCGGCGACAGTCTGTGGGTTCCTAGCGGAGAGCATCTGGAAGGTATCGTCGTCAACTCCTGTGATGCGCTTGATTTTCTCGTGTTCGGCTAGAGATGCATCGACGCACTTGCAAAGAGACATCTTCGATGTAACTTGTAAAGGTCCCTGCGCTGGACTCGACTACGCAAACGCTGTTTAGTGCGAAGCCGGCGCACGGCGGGACCACCGACGACCGCGTCGATAGTAGTCTTGAAGGCGGACCAGTTGGTGATTTTGCTTTCGTGGTTTTCGAACCAGAGGCTGGCTACATCAGCGAGGTAAAAGCGCACGTTCGTGAGCTAGTCGCAGCAGTTCCATTTGTTGGAAGCGCTTACGATTGCGTACTCGATGAGCCAGTCTTCGACGTCATGTTTGTCGTTGCCGCTAAAAAATGGTGGGTTGCGTTGCCGAGGCATGCCATTACAGAAGACCGTCGTTGATGGGGTAGCTTGAAAAGGGTCAGGAGCAGTCATGGTGAACGGTGAGGGTAGCGTCCGATTTCGAAGTTCCAGGTTCATGGGAACCCCGGCTATAGAGGTGTTGTACGTGAGAAAGGTTCATACGCAGCTTGGCGAAAGGTGCTTGATGAGGCAGGTCTGGCTACCGGCTGGTGCGTGCACGAGCTACTACAGCAGCCACCGATCACCATCGTCTTCTTGACCAACAGCGGAGCGTCCGCCATTCAGATTCATTACACAAAACACAAAACACACACACACACACACACACACACACACACACACACACACACACACACACACACACACACACACACACACGCACACACACACACACACACACACACACACATATATATATATATTGTAAGCGACGAGAAATAAGAGACAACGCCTTTGCTGCAGGCCGGCTGTTCTTATTCTGCTTCGTCTTCCTCGGCTTCCTTCACCTTGCCTGCGCCCTTGCCTGAGCCCCACTATTTATTATCATTACACTCGGCCCCGACTGCGAGCCTCGTGGGCTACCGACAATGTCTCCGGTGGGCGGCATTGACTATTCCGGGGTGGCCGGGCTCGGCCAAGCTGATATTTCACATGGAAGTTTGTTGAAGGAGATTCCGGAGGACGACACTGGCTGTGACGTGATGGTCGGTGCAGGCGTCGTCCACGATGGGGCCAACGCTGTTGACTTGGACAAGATGCCGCTAGCAGGAGATACAGACTCCTGCAAAGTGGCCGCGTTGGTTTAATCTCGTCGGTTTGAGCATCCTGTCGCAGTCGTGTTACAAATGCTGGAAATAGTCCACGCTGCACCGTCACCTGCTGCACTGAGCGTCGACGCCTGCGTTGCTTGCGGTGTGGCAAGGGGCGTCGGGGTGTCTTTGTAGTCATCTGAGAGCCGAGTTCAGGTTGCAGCTTGAGAGGCAACGCGTGCTCTTGCAGCACTGCCTTTGTCGGACTCATGCTCAAGCTGCTTATTCCTATAGTTTCACGTGCAGTAGAGCCTTCATTGTCAGATGACCTGTCACTAACCGGAAGTATTACCTTCTCTGGTAGGTCTTTGCTGACAGTGACTTTGAAGGAGGCGGCGCTTAGCGTGTGGCAGACGTCCGCACACTCGGCCACAGACTGACGTGATATCAGGAGATGTCGCTTCGAAGTGAGGGTCAACACTGTAGGGTTGTTCGTCCCAGGGTAGGTGGTTAAATTGGCTGTCGGGAAGCTGCAAAATACAGCTGAAGCCGCGAGGGTGGTCTCCTTCTGGGATCTATTCTCGGTAGCGGTCGCGTAAGACTGGGTGGTCGTGGAGAGGTGATGGTGACTCCGTCCAAAAGCAGCTATGAGCTTGTCACTCCAGTCCACCCAGGATGTCTGCCGCACGCCTTCGTATCGATGCCAAGCCGCGGCAGCATTCCGAAGGCGGTCTATGGCCATGCCCCACTTCTTTTGGTCCGTCCACGCTGCGTGATCTCCGACAGCGTTGACGGTTGCCACCCATTCCTTGGCATCGTCCTGGAAGCCGCGAAACTCCGGTAGCTCGAAGGAAATCGGCGATGGCGGGACTGCGGGCAAAACTCCGAAATGTGCCCACGCCAAGCAGTTCACTTGCTCTGATACCTCCGTGAGAGAACGCCCGAGATTGCGACGGTTCTCGGGCGAGCTTACCTCGAAGTTTTGTGAGGCGGCCGCAGCCAACATGGCATTGAGTGCGCACAATGTTGGCAAGATGGCAGGACATAGCTGGGAGCTCGACGCTATGAGGGCGTTGGTCGTGACGCGGAGTTGCGCGATGGTATGCTGCAGCTCCGCTGCGCTGTCGTGTGATCCGCACGAAGAGCCAAGGCCCGCCTCTGCGGAGGATACAGTGACTGCGGTACTCGAGGTGGTACAATTGCTGACCAAGGACGCGTGGACGGCGTCCCTTGGAAATCCAGCTGTGGTAGGAATCGTGGACATGGGTTCCAGGGCGCTGGAAGCGTCAACGACGTTCCCAGGCAAGCGGAACCCGTGTGATGAGTTGTGACCTGGTACTGTGGCGTAGATGGAGCGGTCTTGCGCCGCCGGGTAGGCCTCGACGCCGTACACGGTGGGTGCTTGAAGCGCCGACAGGTTGCCAGGTATGGAGGAGGCATGTACGCCATCCCTAGGTGAGAGAGGCCCGTGCGCATGGTTGCCGCGACGTGTCGCGTCCCAGGACAAGTTTCCCGGAACCACAACGGAGGCCTGGACGCCATCCGTCGGTGCTGGGATCGATGCTGGCCGCGACGGACGCCTTGCGGGTTCCATCAGCGAAGAAGCGTGACGGCGTTCCTTGTCGTGAACTGGTACCGGTAACGGGTGCTGGAGCCGCCGAGGAGGCCTTGACGCCGTCCCCGAACGGTGGTGTCAGTAAACAGCTGCCGAGGAGGGCTTGACGCCGTCCTCAAGCGACGCTTACCGCGGCTGCACGTCGGCGGGCGTTCTGGATGACGAAACCGAGACGTAAGCCGTTTTCTTCGTCGACTGAGGTGCTGGAGCCGCCGAGGAGGCCTTGACGCCGTCCCCGAACGGTGGTGTCAGTAAACAGCTGCCGAGGAGGGCTTGACGCCGTCCTCAAGCGACGCTTACCGCGGCTGCACGTCGGCGGGCGTTCTGGATGACGAAACCGAGACGTAAGCCGTTTTATCCTGTCGACTGCGCCATTGTAAGCGACGAGAAATAAGAGACAACGCCTTTGCTGCAGGCCGGCTGTTCTTATTCTGCTTCGTCTTCCTCGGCTTCCTTCACCTTGCCTGCGCCCTTGCCTGAGCCCCACTATTTATTATCATTACAATATATATATATATATATATATATATATATATATATATATATATATATATATATATATATATATATATATATAATGCCACGTTCCATTTCCCAAGTTTTTGTTATCGTCCGAAAACACCGCACGATTCTCAGCGCAAACTGCGCCTGCAGTTTTCTAGAAGGTTCCGGACTGTAGTAGATCATTTCGATAAGATCACGCCCACTGTGCGAACGGTACAGATTGTTCTGGAAGCTACGCCACCGCCACCGATAACGCTAGAACATTCGACGGCAAGAGTATAAATGCCGACGCGCTTCGCCGCTTGTCAGTGGTTGATCGAAGGCCGACGCTCCGTTCGCCGCTATCAGTCCGAGACTGCTATCTGTGCGAGACTGCTGCTGTAATTGGACTTTCCGTTTACCGGGCACAGGTTCGCCCAAATAAACAGTTAAATCACAACACAAAGTCTCCTGTCTTCGGCCACGTCACGACCCCGTGACATCTGTCGGTGGTAGCCCTTGCTGTCGGCGAAGCCGCCGACAGCAAGGGCTACCACCGCAGTACGGGATTCTAGACGACAAGGCGCGGAAGACCAAGGCCATGACCGCGACTGCAGCGACAATGACAACCGCCGCATCCCTGCCCACGATGGTCATGCATCAACCCAGGGAACCACCAATTTTCCATGGGTCATCGTTCGAAGACCCGGAGTCCTGGTTAGAAACATACGACCGTGTGGCCGCCCTCAACCACTGGGACAACGAAGAAAAGCTCCGGCGTGTGTACTTCTACCTGGAAGACACCGCAAGGACCTGGCTAGAGAATCGTGAGTCCACGCTCCGAACGTGGGATGTCTTCTGCGGCGCATTTCTGCAAACGTTCGCGAGCGTCGCTCGCAAAGAAAGGGCCGCTGCTCAACTAGAGACCCGGGTTCAGCTACCGAATGAGAAGGTTGGAATTTTCACAGAGGAGATGACCCGCCTATTTCGTCACGCTGACCCAGACATGCCTGAGGAGAAGAAAGTTCGTTTCCTCATGCGAGGGGTCAAACAGGAGCTCTTCGCGGGACTAATGAGGAATCCACCGAACACCGTCCAAGAATTTGTATCCGAGGCGACCACCATCGAAAAAACCCTTGACATGCGCACCAGACAGTATAATCGTCGCCTGACTCCAGAATGCGCTGCTGCTCAAACCAGTGACTCCGAAAACCTGCGTGAAACGATCCGAGCGATCGTGCGGGAAGAGCTGCGCAAACTGTTGCCTTCGGCGCAACCTCAAGTGGATTCGATCGCCGACATTGTGCGAGAAGAAGTTCGGCAATCACTTCGAATTCCCCATACACCGCTGCCCGAGCCAGAAACTATGAGCTACGCCGCTGCAGTGCGCCACAACGCTCCTCCCCGTCCACGCCAAAACGCCGCCCCGTCGCACTTCCGTCGCCAGACACCACCGCCGCCACCACCCCCACCGACGACCTACCGTTCACCAGCGGGCCAGCGCAGTGCGCCGAGGAAAACCGACGTTTGGCGCACCCCTGACCACCGCCCACTGTGCTACCACTGCGGCGAGGCCGGGCACACTTACCGCCGTTGCCAGTACCGACAGATGGGACTGCGTGGCTTCGGCGTCGATGCACCACGTCCGCAGCCAGGAGAACGACCACGTGACATCGCCGACTACCTGACAGGAACTCGGTGGACACCACGAAGCCCTTCGCGTTCGCCGTCGCCCAGCCACCGCACGTCACCGCACCACCGACAGTACTCTGGCCCAACGCGGGGCCGGTCTCCTAGCCCGTATCCGGGAAACTAAGGGCAGCAACCGGTGGAGGTGCGGTTGCTGTGCGACGAACTACCGAAGATTCTCCGACGACGACGACGCCGCGACGGAGCTTTCCGAACACAACGCCAACCAGGCAAAGCCCTGACAGTGAAAGCTCACTTACTGAAGGTGGCCTGACGACGCAACATGGAAGCAGCGGAACAAGCCGACGCAGCCGTGACCCGACGCCACGCCCTAACTGTAATGCGAGACGGCGAACTAGCGACCTCGACGTTCTTATCGACGGCCACAGTGTGACCGCTCTCGTCGATACTGGAGCCGACTATTCTGTCATCAGTGGGTCGTTCGCCGCGAAGTTAAAGAAAGTTAGGACAGTTTGGAAAGGCCCTGAAATCCGCACAGCCGGAGGTCATCTCGTAACGCCTGCAGGAATCTGCACAGCGAGAGTCACCATTAACGGCCGTATTTATCCTACAGACTTCATAGTCCTACAGCGTTGCTCGAGAGATGTCATCCTTGGCATGGACTTCTTATGCCTCCATGGTGCTGTCATCAACCTAAAAACAAAGTCGATAACGTTATCCACTGAAGAAGCACTACCGCCGCGCACGCCGTCAGGACACCATGCCTTGAATGTGCTGGAAGAACAAGTCACCATTCCGCCTCGCTCAAGCGTCATTATTTCAGTCGGCGCTCCTAAATCACCTGACTTGGAAGGCGTCGTTGAAGGCAGTCAGCATCTGTTGGTCACCCGAAATATTTGCGTCGCAAGAGGAATTGCAGAGCTGCGGGGAGGCGAAGCAACGGTTTTGCTCACGAATTTCAGCAATGAGTACAAACATGTGAACAAAGGAACAACGGTCGCATACATCGAAGAAATTGTCGAAGCCACCAGTGCTTTCGCCCTCGCCGATTCTGCGGAACCTGCTCAGAGGAACCAAGCCCCTCCAATAGCTTTCGACGTCAATCCCAGACTTCCGAACGATAAGCAAGAACAGCTCAAGGCCGTGCTCCTGCAATACGAAGATTGCTTTTCGTCGTCATCGAAAATTCGGCAGACCCCAATCACGAAACATCGCATCATAACCGAAGAAAATGCCAGACCACTTCGTCAGAGTCCGTACAGGGTTTCGACGCGAGAACGTGAGGCCATGAAGAGACAAGTTGATGAAATGCTGCGGGATGACATTATCCAGCCGTCCAAGAGTCCATGGGCATCCCCCGTGGTGTTAGTGAAGAAAAAGGATGGGACCCTACGTTTCTGCGTCGATTATCGCCGCCTGAACAAAATCACAAGAAAGGACGTGTATCCCCTCCCACGAATAGATGACGCACTTGATCGGCTCCATAACGCCAAGTACTTTTCGTCAATGGACCTTAAGACTGGCTATTGGCAAATCAAAGTCGACGAAAGAGACCGAGAGAAGACGGCGTTCATAACACCGGACGGCTTCTTCGAGTTTAAGGTGATGCCCTTCGGCCTTTGCTCAGCGCCTGCAACGTTTCTACGCGTTATGGATACAATACTGGCAGGATTGAAGTGGCAGACTTGCCTTGTGTACTTGGACGACGTCGTCGTGTTTTCCTCGAGTTTCGACGAGCATCTTCGGCGCCTTGAAGCTGTACTTCAAGCCATCAAGACTTCCGGACTCACACTGAAGCCAGAAAAGTGCAGATTTGCGTATGAGGAGCTCTTGTTTCTGGGGCACGTTATCAGCAAGTCTGGAGTTCGTCCCGATCCACGGAAAACAGCCGCCATCGCCGACTTTCCGCCGCCCACTGACAAGAAAGCCGTGCGCCGATTTCTGGGCCTGTGTGCCTATTATAGGCGGTTCGTGAAAAACTTCGCCCGCATCGCCGATCCTCTCACTAACCTTACCAAGGCCGACGTGGAGTTTAAGTGGGAAACGCCGCAGGAACACGCTTTCCAGGAGCTTAAACATCGCCTCCAGACGCCTCCGTTACTTGCCCATTTCGACGAATTTGCCGAGACAGAAATACATACTGACGCAAGCAGCGTAGGTCTTGGCGCCGTTCTTGTGCAGAGGGCTGACGGACTTGAAAGGGTTATTAGTTACGCCAGCCGATCGCTATCCAAAGCAGAAGCAAATTATTCCACAACAGAAAAGGAGTGCCTCGCCATCATCTGGGCTACGTCGAAATTTCGCCCCTACCTCTACGGCAGGCCCTTCAAAGTTGTGAGCGACCACCACGCATTGTGTTGGCTAGCCACCTTGAAGGACCCCTCAGGTCGCCTCGCACAATGGAGCCTGAGACTTCAAGAATATGACATTACTGTCATTTACAAGTCCGGCAAAAAACACTCCGACGCCGACTGTCTCTCTCGTGCGCCTGTCGACCAACCGCTACCCGACGACCCGGATGACGACTACTTCTTAGGAACGATAACTACCGACGACTTCGCTGAACGACAGAGGGCCGACCCGGAACTTAAGGCCCTAATAGAATACCTCGAAGGCAGGACCGCCGAAGTCCCGAAGATATTCAAGCGCACACTTGCGTCGTTCTTTCTACGAAACGGTCTTCTACAAAAGAAAAACTTTTCACCGCTTCGAGCTAAGTACCTTCTTGTGGTGCCTTCAGCTCTGCGACCAGAACTCCTGCAGGCCCTTCATGACGATCCGACGGCAGGGCACCTCGGTGTTTCTCGCACGCTCGCGAGGATACAAGAAAGGTACTACTGGCCACGTCTTACCACCGACGTCACTTGTTATGTGAGAACATGCCGGGACTGTCAGCGACGCAAGACACCGCCGACAAGGCCAGCGGGACTTCTGCAGCCAATTGATCCACCTTGCCGACCTTTCCAGCAGATTGGTATGGACCTACTGGGGCCGTTCCCGACGTCGGCTTTCGGAAACAAGTGGATCGTGGTAGCTACCGACTACCTCACCCGCTACGCCGAGACAAAAGCCCTGCCAAAAGGCAGTGCGTCCGAAGTAGCTAAATTCTTCGTCGAAAATATCGTCCTACGTCATGGCGCCCCAGAGGTCCTTATCACCGACAGAGGAACGGCATTCACTGCCGACTTAACTCAAGCAATCTTGGCATACAGTCAAACAAACCACCGCCGGACGACAGCGTACCACCCACAGACCAACGGCCTCACCGAGCGGCTTAACAAGACGATCGCCGACATGCTGTCAATGTACGTCGATGTCGAACACAAGACGTGGGACGCCATTCTTCCGTATGTGACCTTCGCATACAACACGGCGGTGCAGGAGACGACGCAGATATCGCCATACAAATTGGTCTACGGAAGGAGCCCGGCAACGACGCTCGATGCCATGTTACCCAACGTCACCGACAAAGAAAACCTCGATGTGAGCGAGTACCTTCAACGCGCCGAAGAAGCCCGACAACTTGCGCGTCTCCGTATCAAGAATCAACAGACGACCGACAGCCACCGTTACAACCTTCGACGACGCTTCGTGGAATACCAGCCCGGTGAACGTGTTTGGGTGTGGACGCCGATACGCCGACGTGGACTAAGTGAAAAGCTTCTGCGACGGTACTTCGGACCGTACAGGGTGGTTCGACGGCTCGGCCCACTTGATTACGAGGTTGTCCCCGACGGCATCACGAACTCTCAACGACGCCGATCGCGACCTGAAGTCGTCCATGTCGCGCGCCTCAAGCCGTTTCATGCGCGTTAACAAACTGAACTAGTGTTTTTTTGTATTATTGTTGTATCGTAATTTATTCATTGTACTTTCTTGCATTAATATTGTACTTTCATCTTTAGTTAAAGCATCGGGACGATGCCTTTTTTTCAGAGGGGGGCAATGCCACGTTCCATTTCCCAAGTTTTTGTTATCGTCCGAAAACACCGCACGATTCTCAGCGCAAACTGCGCCTGCAGTTTTCTAGAAGGTTCCGGACTGTAGTAGATCATTTCGATAAGATCACGCCCACTGTGCGAACGGTACAGATTGTTCTGGAAGCTACGCCACCGCCACCGATAACGCTAGAACATTCGACGGCAAGAGTATAAATGCCGACGCGCTTCGCCGCTTGTCAGTGGTTGATCGAAGGCCGACGCTCCGTTCGCCGCTATCAGTCCGAGACTGCTATCTGTGCGAGACTGCTGCTGTAATTGGACTTTCCGTTTACCGGGCACAGGTTCGCCCAAATAAACAGTTAAATCACAACACAAAGTCTCCTGTCTTCGGCCACGTCACGACCCCGTGACAATATACATATATATATATATATATATATATATATATATATATATATATATATATATATATATATATATATATATATATATATATATATATATATATATATATATATATATATATATATTGTCGCGGTTCAACGTAAGCATCGCACCGAGACGTTGAGTCTGAGAACCGACGGCGTGTGTTTTTATGCAGGAGCCAAGAGCAGGCCAGCAAAAACAAAAGCACGTCGTCTTCTTCAGTCCCCCTTTTCACGGGACTGTTGGCGCGCACATCGTCTTCGTTCTTTGTTTCGTGCGCGGCATTTGCCTCCCCTTAAAAGAGCATCGCCCCGATGCTATAGCTGAGACAGTAATTTGCGCAAGAAGTCACTTTGTAGAAGCGACGGTGCCTCGCAGAGTCACTGGCTGACGCATGGCTTAATGCGCACTACGTGCACAAGCTCAGGTCGGTGCTGGCGACGCCTTGAACAGTGTGGGCTATCCGGGACGACTTCATAGGTAACGTCACTTAGTCGTCGCAGCACTCGATAAGGTCCGAAGTACCTTCTGAGCAATTTTTCGGATAGTCCCCGTCTTCGTACAGGCGTCCACACCTATACCCTGTCCCCGGTTTCGTACGTTACAGGTGTATGACGTTGGTTATAGCGGCCTGCGTCGTACTCTTGCTGTTTGTATATTCGCAGACGTGTGAGCTGCCTGGCTTCCTCTGCGCGTTGAGTAAACGCGTCAGCACTCGTTTCGTTGTCATCGCATTCGTGTGGCAGCATCGCGTCTAACAACGTTCTTACTTCTCGTCTGTAAACAAGGCTGAATGGGGTCATCCGTGTGGTTTCTTGTTTCGCAGTATTATATGCGAACGTTACGTAAGGGAGAATCTCGTCCCAGTTTTTGTGTTCGATGTCCCCATACATTGAAAGCATGTCTTCCAGAGTTTTGTTAAGTCGCTCGGTCAACCCGTTGGTTTGTGGATGGTAAGCTGTCGACTTGCGATGAATAGTACCGCTGAGCACCAACACATGATCTAAAAGCGCGGCCGTGAATGCGGTTCCGCGATCTGTTATAACGATCGATGGCGCACCGTGTCTCAGCACAATATTCTCTGTGAAGAACCGGGCTACCTCCTCTGCTGTGCCTCTCTGGATGGCTTTTGTCTCGGCGTAGCGAGTAAGGTAGTCGGTCGCCACTATAACCCAACGGTTGCCAACACTAGACGTGGGAAGTGGGCCCAAAAGGTCCATTCCGATCTGGTCAAACGGCGTTGTCGGGATCTGGACAGGGTGTAGCAAACCGGCTCGTTTCGTTGGAGGTGACTTGCGCCGCTGGCAATCGAGGCAGGTCCGAACATGATGCTTCACGGTAGCGGTGAGTCTAGGCCAGTAATATCTCCCTCGAACTCTGCTCAGTGTGCGCGTGTAGTCTAAATGTCCAGATGTCACCTCGTTGTGGCACGCTTGCAACACCTCAGAACGAAGAGTGGTAGGGACGACAAGCAGGTAGGTGGACCCGTCTGACGAGAAGTTCATTTTGTAAAGGACCTTGTTTCGCAGACAGAACGACGATAGTCCTCTTGTAAAGGCTTTGGGTGCATTCTGGCTTCGTCCTTCTAAATAATTAATCAAGCCAAGTAGCTCAGGATTGTCATGCTGGTGATCTGCGATGGTTGACGTGTCGAGGATTCCGAGGAACGCTGTCTCTTCATCAAAAGCAGCAGCTGACTCTATTGGTGATCGAGATAGGCAGTCGGCGTCCGTGTGTCGTTTTCCCGACTTATACACCATCGTTATATCAAACTCCTGTAGTCTAAGGCTCCAGCGTGCCAATCGCCCGGAAGGATCTTTCAGACTTGTTAACCAACACAACGAATGGTGGTCACTGATAACCGTGAATGGGCGGCCGTACAGGTATCGGCGAAATTTCATAACTGCCCACACCACGGCGAGACATTCCTTTTCAGTGGTCGAGTAATTTGCTTCTGTGCGTGACAGAGTTCTGCTTGCGTAAGCGATCACTCTTTCCTCGTAATCCTGGCGCTGTACAAGCACAGCTCCGAGGCCAACATTGCTGGCGTCAGTATGGAGCACTGTAGGGGCTGTGTCATCAAAATGGGCAAGCACGGGGGTCGTCTGTAGACGTTGCCGCAAGTCATTGAAAGCATCTTCCTGTTCGTCGCCCCAAACAAATGCAACGTCATCCCTCGAGAGACGAGTTAAAGGTGACGCAATGCGTGCAAAATCTGGAATAAATCACCGATAATATGCACAGAGACCCAGAAAACGCCTCACTGCCTTTTTATCTGATGGTGTTGGAAACTGTGCGACGGCGGCAACTTTTTCGGGGTCTGGACGAACTCCTGCGTAACTGACGACATGGCCAAGAAACTGCAGTTCCTCAAAGCAGAAGTGACATTTTTCCGGCTTGAGCGTCAGGCCTGCGGCCCGTATGGCCTGCAAGACCGTTTGCAATCGTTCAAGGTGTTCGTCAAACGTTGTAGAAAACACAATGACGTCGTCAAGGTATACTAGGCAGGTTCTCCATTTAAGGCCAGAGAGAACGGTATCCATGAGACGCTGGAAAGTAGCAGGAGCGGAGCACAAGCCAAATGGTAAAACCTTAAATTCGTACAGTCCGTCTGGCGTCACGAAAGTGGTTTTTTCACGATCCCTGGGGTCTACTTCAATTTGCCAATATCCGCTCTTTAAGTCCATGGAAGAGAAGTAACGTGCGTTTAGAAGCCTGTCAATTGAATCATCTATGCGGGGAAGCGGGTACACGTCATTTTTTGTAACCTGATTTAGCTTTCGATAGTCCACACAGAAACGCAGGCTGCCGTCCTTCTTTTTCACTAGAACAACAGGTGATGCCCAGGGGCTTTTCGATGGTTGAATGACGTCGTCTTCAAGCCTTTTTGGTTACCTGCTGTTCTATAGCTTCTCGTTCTTTTGAAGCCACACGGTACAAATTTCGATGGATTGGTCTAGCCGTGTCCTCTGTGATGATTCGGTGCTTGTTCAAGGACGTCCGACCAACTTTCGCGGTCGACGCAAAACAATCGTGGAACTCGTCTAGCAGCACAAGCAGGCGTTCCCGCTGTTGCTGAGTTAAAGTAGGGCTGACGTCAAGGTTAGGTGCTAGGTCACGTGGGTCTTGTGCAGGTGTTGCTTCGAGTGCTGCAGTCATGAACATCTGCGATCTCGTCGAAATGTGCCAACGTTGTGCCTTTTGGAAGGTGCCGTCGCTCGGAGGTGAAATTGGTAAACAGCAAGTTCGTTCGGCCGTCGGTGACATTGACTATTCCTCGTGCTACGGAAATCCCGTGAGTGAAAAGCAGCGAGGTTAGTTGGTCGGCGACTCCTTCACCGTCGAACGGTACGTCACATGCTACTGAAACGAGAATACACGATCGAGGCGGCACGACTATATTGTGGTCTTTGAGACGAAAGGAGAAAGGATTTGTGCTCTGGTGATGTATGATCAGTCAGACGAGCACTCTCGTAAAATGAAACCACGCGGTCCGGGATGTTGATTATTGCGCCATGCTCCCTGAGAAAGTCCATTCCTATAATTAAATCTTTGCAGCACTCTGGGAGAACAATGAAAGTCGCGACGAAAGAAGAATCTCCTATGCTGATTCTTGTTGTGCATCTTTCTGTGGGGAGCAGCAATTGACCACCCGCTGTTCTTATATGTGGTTCTGTCCATGGCGTTCTTACTTTTCTAAGATGATCAGCCAGCTTCCGACTTATTATGGAAAAATCAGCACCCGTATCGACTAAGGCCGTCACTTGCTCTCCGTCAATAATTACATTGAGGTCGGCGCTCACCATTTCGTCGTTGTTAATATTCGTCGGCGTCAAGTCGTTCTGTCGCGGCAGTACTGGGGACTTTTTATCGTCTTGTGGTCGGGCTGCGACCTTACCCCGAGAGGTCGCCGCCTTTAGTTTCCCCGGTAAGGGCTGGGCGACCTTGTTGCCCGAAAGTCAGCAAAAGTACGTCGATTCGGTGATGATGTCTGAGCAGGGGATGGAGAGCATGACCTGTGGGCGGAATCGGGCTGGCGATGAGGAGGCGACTCGTGATAGGGAGACCACGTTGTTGAAGGTCCTCGAAAACCAGGGTCGTCATGGCGAACAATGTAGTCGTCATTGGCACGGCGACCGTCGTACCCTGGCCGAGACGGGCGAAGCGATGTGTCGCGGTACCAACAATAGCGAGCTATATGGCCGGCACCACCACAGTTGAAGCAGAGAGGGCGCCGATCGACGGAGCGCCAAGCGTCCGTACTGCGAAATTGTGGGCGTCTTATGTACTGTCGTGGTGGTGAGTAAGGCGCGGCATGTGGTGGCTGGTGGCATGGAGACATCGGAGACATGGGCTGACGTCTGAAAGTCTCCTGCAATGGTTGCGACGAAGGTGCGGCTGTAGGTGGCTGGTAGTATGATGTAATGGGTGGGACGGGTGGTGGTCGGCGGACAGCGTCGGCGTAACTCAGTTGACGCTGATCGCGATCGAGATCACCTGCTGAAAAAGCATGCCTAAGTTCGTCACAAACGACTGCGGCAACGGCGGTCACTGGTGTATCCACTGGAGGGGTTCAAAGCTTCTGCATTTCTTCGCGGACAATATCTCTGATAAGATCACGTAGGGAGCCCTGATTGTCCAGAGTCACTGAAGCGGCGTTGATTGGGGTGGTAGTGGACGAGCGATCATATTGTCTCGATCTCTGGTGCAGAGCACGCTCAATGGCGGTGGCTTCTCTTATAAAATCGGCCACGGTAGTTGGGGCATTGCGCACAAGTCCAGCGAACAGTTGTTCTTTCACGCCACGCATAAAGTAGCGCAACTTCTTCTCCTCGGACATGTTGGGATCATCCCGACGACAGAGGCGCGTCACGTCTTCAGCAAACATTGCCACAGTTTCGTTAGGTTTTTGAAGCCTTAACTCAAGCAACTGCTGAGCCCGCTCTCGACGGTCGACGCTAGCAAAGGTGTCAATCAGCTGCTGACGAAAGTCATCCCATGTGGTTATACGGCCCTCTCGATTCTCAAGCCACGTGTGAGCGCCGTCATCGAGAGTGAAATACGTGCGGGCGAGCTTCTGTTGAGCATTCCACTGGTTGATGTCGGCAACGCGTTCGTAATGCTCAAGCCAATCTTCAACATCTTCGTGTGGAGCACCACTGAAGCGATCAGGCACAAGTGGCTGAAGAAGTGTTACCTGGGTTGGATTGGAAACGGGGCTGCCTTGTATCCCTTGGACCAACTGTGGCTGGCTAGCGGAGGCCATTGGTAGAGGTACGTAATGCCTGGTAGAATGTTCGTCGAAGGAGGTCAGCTCAGGAGATAGGCCTAGCAACCGCCGACTGAAGCGGTGCACTGGTGTCGTAACAGATGGCTGCGTGTCGGGACTTGATGAACGGCTCCCAGATGGGGTGTTGAGCATCGGCAGGCTTTCTACCCAGCGCCTCCACCAGTGTCGCGGTTCAACGTAAGCAGTGCACCGAGACGTTGAGTCCGAGAACCGACGGCGTGTGTTTTTTATGCAGGAGCCAAGAGCAGGCGAGCAAAAACAAAAGCACGTCGTCTTCTTCAGTCCCCCTTTTCACGAGACTGTTGGCGCGCACATCGTCTTCGTTCTTTGTTTCGTGCGCGGCAATATATATATATATATATATATATATATATATATATATATATATATATATATATATATATATATATATATATATATATATATATATATATATATATATATATATATATATATATATATATATATATATATATATGCGCATTAGGAGACAGATAACTTCTTCGACGCACTCGCCTCGCACTTTCATGTGACTTTTCATACACACAGCACTTGTTCAATTGCGTTAAATGAGGACCTCAAGTTTTAAGTAGCATGCACTGGGACAAATCATATATGTTTGGTTTGTCATGCATGTAATAATATTACACGCGGCGGTTTTTTATGCATTACGGTTACCTCACAACTTTCCGCATAAATGCAATTAAGTCGAAGGTGACCTCCTGAACAGTAAATATTTCATCATTCAATGAAACTTTTTAATTACTAAAGACAGTTAACAAATAATAAGGTTTTAATTAAATGTGAAGAAATCCTTCAGGAATCAAAGGTATATTGAGCATTATTATCTACTTAGCTTCCCGCTGAGCTCGAGTCCCTTTATTCGTCGCCACTTTGCAAGCATGCCACCGTCACTTCAAGTTGCCATAAGCAAGGCTGATTAGATTTATCGGAGACTAAAGCGAAAACCTTTCTTGGCGCTTCCAGTACGGCAAAACTAAAATATTTAGCAAGATTAGTTGCAATCATGTGATTACAGCAGCTTCGACAGAGCAGCGGTGATGGTAATTCTTTTTGATGAAACTGATTTTCCTGAAGCAGCAAATGCTTTTACCGATCCATAAAAAGTTTGTTCGTTTCCATCTTTAACCGCATCGACCAGTCACAGCAGAATAAAAACATGAACAAGTGATATAGTATTATAGGGCCCCTGCTCAGCGCTAGCCTGCTCTGCAGCGTTGCAGCACATGGCGGAGAGCGTCGCAAAGAGCCTTCAAGGAAATTGTCGCTGCTGAAATGTTGGAAAGCAATCACTATATTGTAACTTTTTTTCGTAATGTTTTCTTTTCCTCATAACAGTATAATTGAGTGACTACAGCGAAGAAAAATTTTGCCTTAGTGGTTTCCCCCCCCCCCCCCCAGCGTGCAGCTGACAGTGACCACTGTCGAAAGGAGATGGGGGGTCTCAGCCCCCTCAACTTTTTCAGTGGGGAGGGGCTCAGCCCCCCTTGCACTCCCGGCTGATACCTGAAATATTGCTACCTGAAATATGCCTGAAATATTCCACACGGGCATGCCACGCATAATTTTAGAAGAGCGCCAAGTGAGAGAGCTTGCATTCGCGGGGCACACAAACAGGCCCGGGAGGCCGGCAGCGACTGCGAACTGATGATCCGGCAGCCTTCCAAGCCGCGCCAAATCGCGAACGGGAATGCAGGCGCCACTGGCGGACGGATGCTGCAAACCACACCGCCGCTCGCGATGCCAAACCCGTGCAACGTCGTTGTGGCGTCAATGTCGTGATTGCGGGAGCGCGTGCGCCAGGGCGAACGCCCGCTTTCGGCAGGAGTTTTTGCAGTGGCACATTGGCTTAAGCTGCGACTGCATGTGGTTCGAGAACAACCGCTGTGATTAGCGCATTGCGAATCAGATTTAACCACTCAGTACACTCCTCCATGACCGTGATAATGCGAGGGACATTGTGGGACATGTGATATGAACACTGGGGTTAACCAAAGCCAAACATGCGTCTAACCTCATTAAAAAGCTCGAAAATGTAACCAGTAATTGTGATATGCTTCAATGGCACGTCGGGTTGAACCCACGGATAAACACTGGAGGCGCACGTTTCAGCTTTCGCTGGTTAACCATTTGTACGGAGTGCTTGGGAGGTGATTTTCTATCGGTTCTTTAGGGTGGCAAAAATACGTGTTGAGGAACGAAATGGCCCCACCATATCAGTCAAAAGAAATTTCTGCCCACAGAAAACACCGGGCTACGAAAGGTGATTTAGTAATGCTTCAAGCAGCATGACAGCGAGCTTGTACGTATGCGTGAGCATTTTCTCAGTTACTTGTTTCAGCATCCCTTATACTGTATATTTGGGCGCAGTAAACAGTGCAGAGTCACACCTTTATTTTCATAGCATTAACCAGTTCGGAACCCAACATAGCTACATTTTTTCTTATGCCCGGGTCAGTCGACACCGCTGCCATTGAAGAGTGAAAGGCACCAAGTCCGGGCTCGCAAAAGTATTCCGGAATATCGAAATGCATGCACTAAAAACCGATACTGTGATACATTTGTCTTGAACCTAACGGGCTACTTGTCAAATATATTTGCAAAAAGATGAAAAAAAAGTATTCCGGAATACAAATACAGGAATACAGATACTGGAATACCAGTGCTACAGGAAGTGTTGGAGTTCGGGAGTACCGATAAAAAAAGATTCCTCAGTGCCAGGACAACATTGCGATTGTTCTTTCACCAGATTGAAACTTGCAAGTCAGTGATACCCCCGAATCATTCACTAACACCGGTTAAACAAAATATATATATATATTTATTTTAGGGCAGAAGATCTGTGTTTCTGAGGTGGTTATAGCGTTAAGTATATTTAAACAGCAGGAACTTCTAAAATAGGCTACCAGTTAGAGAGCGTCGATTAGTCGAGGCCGCCACCCGAGCCCGCTGAACTAGAGTTCGCTGTTCCTCTAGTGTGGAGCTATTGAGTAGGGTCGTCCCCAGTCTTCTTTGGTGGGGTTGGGAAAGGGGGTTAATTTTGGGTTCATTTGGCAGGCCCAGACTATATGGTAAGTGTTGGCCACTTCCCCACAGTACTGGCACTGCCCACTTGTTTTTGGGTGTTCTTAGGGAATGTGACTTTCGTCGGCAAAGTCTAGCAACAAATTTCTGCCGCCTAGCTTTGGCGTTGCGCGCTTTGCCACATTCGTTATGCGTTTCAAGCGAAATGGAGGCCTGTGTCACAATTTTGACGTCGCTTAGAGGACCGTATAGCAAGTTTAGAAGTGTTTTTAACAAGTTGACAAATGTTTATCTAGTATTGCTCACTACAACAATGTGTTGGCGCTAATTTTTAAATGTTGAATAGGGAATGTGGCGCAATTGAAACGTATTTTTTTCTTATTGTTCTGAAATGGTGTTAGGCGGCGCTGCCATTTAGTGGGACGTTTAGTGGTGGCGCTGGGTACAGCCCCGTTTCAAACAGTTACTACACTCCCGTCTACACCACTATTAAAACTCAAACGGCGTGACTTTCGACGTTGTTAGCTCAGTCGAGCTGAATCGTGTTGGAGGGCTCCTGAACCGGTAGCCAGAAAGAGCGCCTCCTCCACGTTTCCGAGATTCGGCACGGGATGGTGATCGCCTTCAGGGACGAGCATACCCAGCTCTTGGCGACAGCCATCGAGCACGGCTGTGGCAGGAGCTAAGTGACGCGCTTAACCATGAAGGGCCTGCCTAGACAAACACTACGGACGATGAGTGGGGCGAAGCTTGAAAGGGTTTCATCGGTAAACCGCGAGTCGTCCGTCCGACTACGACAATGGACAGACATGCCGATGGACGACGGGGTGGCCACGACGACGGATTTGGGACTGGGCCACAGTGTAAGTGCATGAGACCCGCTGCTACGCCGCCACTATCAAAGAGGCACAAGCGTGAGTGGTCTGGGCGATTTACTCCTTGACATTGGTGTATTCGCAATGTTCATAGACTGTCGCGCCGGAATTCAGGAGCATCCTCTCGAGGATGATCAGTAGGCAGACGCTCCCTTGTGTGGCTGTGCTAGCCTCAATGTTAACGCCTTAGCAAGAAACGAACAGAAAAGCACTTTGCATGTATCGAGCATCAGTGAATATACGGGACCGTCCGTGACGCTATAAATCTGATTCGTTCTTGCGAGACGCAAATTTTTTCATAAAAATACGTGGCCACTCGCGCGTTCGATTAAAGCCAGCAGAATACGCTTGTCAGCTTCGAAGGGTTTTCTGCAGCCACTTTCGATAGTTAAATGTTATCGTCTGACTTGTGCGGTTAAAACTCGCCCTGTTTTACGTGGGTATAGCATTCGTCAGTGCTTTTGTGAATCCCATAACATTCGTTGTACGCAGAAAGTAGTGCGGGCTCACGATTTGCTCTTCCAAACCTTGGCCAATGCTGCTCCGCTTGGTTTTTACGTTGGTTGATAAATTGCAGCACACTGCAAGCGATTCGCTTCTTGCCGGGTGTCGGATCAAATTGCTCTCCGCACCTAGGTGAACGTGGTGAGTGACGCCGTGTTGGTGTTGTGCGTCGCGAGTGTCGTGTTGTTGGTGTTATCGAAGTTGTTCGATAGAGAGAATTCTTCAGATTACTTTCAGCAGTGGTCTTCAAAGAAACCGTCTTGACGTGGAGGATTTTGCACTGGACGTAGATGGTTGTCAACGCGCTGAGAGGGACAGCGACGGTGAACGATCAGCTGCTAGTTCGTGAGCAGAGAGTTGCACTTCACGTCCCGTCGTGAGTTAATGTTTTCTTCACGCTTGTAAGTCACTTTGATTGTATTTATTGTATAATATCCCTCAGCGAGCTCAAGATAGAAGCACAGTTTTTCTTGTGCATTGCACGTAGACCAACTACAGTGGATATTACGGAGCGCCGCATGCCGCCAACACGCTCGAGCTCGACCAGCGAAGTGAAATGGTTAGAGCGAAGACGGAGTGCCGCCCAGTTCATACGTTAATTAGAGTTCGCCCAGTTTTTTTGTAGCACGCGCACACTTACGCAAGGCGTCGTTGATGCATGGTGAATCAGCTGACACAATAACTGTTCGCACTGCGGCAAGATATTAGGTGGCGAGATTTTAGCAGTTACTATCGTTTGGGAAGGCACCACTTCGTTCCGATATATATTCATTCGAAGATCAAGAGTACATCCGCTGAAAGTGGCACCGGGCGTGCATCCTATTTTTTTCCTATATGCGAGTTCATGGTTTGATCATCCTCCCGCAGCTATTTTGCATCGCACGACGTACCACCTGTAGCCGGTGGGCATTGCAAATATTTGTAGGCCACTGGCACACTGGCAGTCCACGGATAGGGTCAAGTTCGTCACATAAGCTACGCACTCTTCATTTAGATGCACGAAAACATTGTAGGAACGCTTTTTCAGTCAACTATTCAAATACACCATTTACCTCACTTAGTCATCTCTGCACGGCTGAAGCAGCCACACAGGTGAGACAAAAAACCGTGGCAGAAAAAGGAAACACCATGTTCTGAAAGTTGCCGGGTGCTGAAAAGGCGCGAAGCGCTTACATTTCAAACCAATTCATGCCGCCTTGCAGCCATTTCAATCCACCCTCTTCGTCTCGGACGGTGTCTTTGACCGTTTCTTCGCATCCATCTGAAAAAAAAAAGCATGAAAGCAGACACGTGACACCTTAGCTCATGTGACGTAGTATTCATGTGACTGATTTCGTCACGGCGCTAATGGGCCAATCGCGCGCGACTCGACGCAACGGAATGCCTCCGTCCGAATTCAGAACGCGTGCATTATCGCACCACAAAAGAAACCATCGCAGCCCTTCCTATTTTGCCCACCGGCGGCGAACCTTTGCCTGCCCAGGCACAAAAAAATCTTCACAATTCCCCCGTCCTTTAGTAACGCGCTTCAGCTTGCTATACAATTGATACATTGTAACAAGGCCCGTGTGATGTCAGTAAGAACACGAAATGGTCAAAATTTCCAGTGCCCTTCATTATGGCTTCCCTCGTAATCAATCCTACCGCGGGTTCGGGATGCTGTCAGACAACGTAAAGGTATGCTGAAATACGTTTTTGATATGCATCTCGATACAGAAAGAGAGATGCTCAAAGATATTTCAGAAATATTATAGCTTTACTCTTGTGGAGAGATACTGCTCCACCCTGAAATGTCGGCTGTGTCGAACAGCGTGTCGCCCAGTTTCATGAAGTGCTCGCTTGATTAAGAGCTTTATGGGACCATTTACAATCTGCTCTCGCTTGTTGGCTTCAATACCACGGTGTACAGGAATAGAAAGAAAAACTATTCACCCTGACTATCCACTACGTGTTTCCACCTGTCGGCTCCCGTTTTGATTTTGTTGTGAAGAGTGTGTTTTTGAGAAATGAATGCAGTCTCAATTACCTAGACAGATGCTGAAAAATTTAAACTTAAAATTTTAATGTATGGTGATGCATCATGGGCTGAGAGCTGATTTGTTAATCTTATCTCTCGTCAGTCACTGACAGATATACCTCACCTTTTCGAATACTGGTGGTAAAATGCTTTAAATTGCAGTATAAATGAAAATAACATGTATTAAATATCACAATAAATGTGTTTGTTTTCAGTGGAAAAAAAACCTGTGTTGTGGTGCATGTTCTTGACATTTATCTTACGCCAATATATATCTACCTTTAGAAGGTGTGAAAAGATATTTGTCAATAAGTGGAAACGATGTCTACGAAAGGAGCTCTTTTATTTTTGTATAATGAGAAAGTTTGAAATGAACTAAGTGAGGCTGAACTCACGTGGTTTCCCGATGCCAAGTTTAACTGCAAGTTAAGGTGCCAAAACATGTATCTGTCTGCATCCTGCATGAGACGTGTCCACTGCTACGGGTACTATTGTATTCAATATAATGTGTTTGTGTGTCTACACAAAGATATGCATACTAAGTACCCTTGCTGTATCGACTCACTGAGCCACCAAGATATATACCCGAGATGCTTATGCCATTTAACACTAAATATTTGTATTTAATTGTATAACCATAAAAGGCAGTCTAAATTTCTATAGTCGGCTTTACAAAGAAGGCTTTGAGTAATATCACTGCATTTCAGTAAGCTTGATTATATATATATATGAAGCAACTAGCCTTCTTTGTGACTTAACAGAGAACTTTTTTGTGATTACCCTTTGCAGCTGTTGATAGCATGTCTCGTGCGTCTACCTATTCGAGGTTCTGTGAGAGTCAATATAGCAGGTGGCACGCACCCTTTCAATACCCTCTTAGAAGGGTGTTGAAGTATAAAACACCCTAACATTTTGCTGGACACCCTTCGTGTAGGGTGTCCAGCTAACACCCTTTCAGTAGGGTGTATCTAAAAACACCCATGGGGTGTCCCTCTGGAGATAAGCCAGTTTGCACCCTTAAGGGTGTAAAAATTTATTGTGTGTAGCAAGATATTCATAAGCATTGCGGAATACGTCACTGTCGGCACGTTCATGGCTCCAAGGCAGCGAATAGGTATTCAGCTGCGTGACATATTATAGTTTTCGTAACCCACGGATGTGCTGGATAATTGTCGTTCTACCGCCGAATCTTTCCTTCAGCATAGATATAGCGTCGGCGTAGCAAGATTTGGTCGTGGGCAAACCCGCGATGGCAGTCGCTGCATCACCAGATACAAAGTTCTTCTGGTAATAGAACTTTGAGGATGGCGTCAGATCGTTGTTGAAGTGATTGAGCTGTTCAAATAGGTGACCGGTAATATGGGCAATCGCAGGGTACTGTGGGATACGGTGGCTTCCGGTTCGACGCACCACGTGGGTTAGCAGCGGCAGGCGCGCATTTTTTACCGCTCCGTTAAAAAAAAAAAAACAACTCTCCGTGTGATGTCAGTGCTTTAGAAGTTGGTTTTTTGTTTTTGCTAACCCTGATTGGGACGATGACAAGCTACGAAAGCCATGAACGGCGAGGAAACGTTTTTATCGCATTAAAATGATCTGAAATGTTTTTATGCTGCTCGGGGGTACTGTCAGTTTGGCTAGCAAATCAGTCGATACAGAAAGCAACTTTCATTGTATGATACGTTACTGCAGATAAAAAATTACCATTTTGAAGATCCCAGGTATGGGGATGGCTGCAGCAGTGTGCTAATAGTTCATTTCGGGATCGCTGCTTCGGCCGACATCGTCGGTCGATCGGTATGAAGCGCAGCACTTATTGAGTGCATTAAGGTATCTCTTTTTTTTCTCGCCTTCTGCGCACTATCAGATGCATTTCTTAGTCGAAGCCAGATGCTTATTTAAACGCTGATCTTGATCAAGCTGCGCGGCACGGCTGCACATGAATAATCTAAACCCTGCGCTTGTTTAACGCACTTCTTCCTTTGATTACCGTCCTGGCGCACAGTTTGACCAAGATTAACGCAAGATTAACTCCTCCAGCACTTAGTGTAAACTTGCTCTTGAGTGAAGCTTTTGCCTTTTGTGTTATACATATGGGTGCAATTGCCGGCGCTCATCTCGTATGGCAGGTAGATTTCACCCGCGCGTTCCCATAATATCTTTGCTAGGCGCTCCCGCGCGACAAATTTATTTCTCAATATAATACTCACAGCAAATTCATATGTAGGCTTCTTTTAGTGTGGAATACACACGTGTCTGTGATAAAATTCTTTTCGCACACTCTGGAATCAACGTTCTGTGCATACTCAAAGGCTACCTGTCACCGTGGCTCTCTTCACAGCCACGGCCCACCTTATTTTTATTTCTTCGTTTCACGGCAATTGATTCGTGCGTTTGCATTTCACGCTCGAGTTGGGGCAGCCAACGGCTCAACAACCGACCATGTTTTATCAGGACAAAGATAAATGGGCAACCGCGCGCGAGAATCCTGAATAATCTGAGGCTTGCGGCGAAGCGCTTCACCGCCGTCTACTCTTCTTGAACCAGAAACCCGTAGCAGACGATGCATCCCACAATCCCTCGCTCTTTTACTGGTCACCCATTACTCCTAAAAGCCTGTCCATTGTGTGATGTCACCTGTTAAGGTTGGAATCAGCAGCTGCGGCAACCGCGGTGCCATAAATCTTGTGGTAGCTACGTTTTTAAATGTCGTTGATTGTGCATTTTCAGTACTCTGAACTTGGGCGTGGCTGTTCTGCTCCCGCTTCAACTGAGATATTTGGCAACGTAGCTCAGAATTCATGCTGACAGTTGCATCTTGATACTCTGCTATGGCTGTATACTCCTTCTCGGTATGTTCTGTCGGGATATACTGCTTCTATTGGTCGTTTATCTGGGAAAACTCGTCATTACTAGAGAAGATTCGCTGCTGTAAAGCTGTGAGCTTCGCGATGTTGACGCTAGCAGTGTCAAGCAAACTTCGCGCTTCCTGAATAATTTCTGTGTTCTGCGCGGGTAGTGGCGATCGCTTGTTTTTGAGTCGACCCACTCTGAGATCACTGCTGCTGGCTGCTGTCGTCCAACGCCGATCTTCACTGCCCGCGATGCGAAGCGAGAGTAGAAGCCCTGTGCGCTGTGCGTAGAAGTAAAGCTTTGCCACATAGGGGTTTAGACACCAAATTATGAGGACGCCATGATGTTAACTGGCGCGGACGAATTCAGCCAGAAGCCATCGTCGCCATGATCGATCACGATCGTGTTCTTTGCCTTCACTGACTGGCTGCGTTTATCGTATTTTCAACACATGCAGTGAATGAAGAGGGGGGCGAATGATGATAGCGGGTCTGTCCGTCGTCCATGCATCCGTCCATGTGCCTACTTGCTGGTCTGTCCGACGAGGAGCACAAGCTGCCGCGGTGCTTCACGGCCGCCGCTCTGCTTCGTCCATGCCCCACCAACAATCCGCCACGCACAGCGACAATCCAGGAGTCTGAGAGAGGCACTTGTTCCCCGCGCGCCTAGACACAGCCTGCGCAGCAGCCAATTGGAGAACAGCGGTACAACACAACCAGGGACGTAGCCAGACGTTTCTTTCTGGTGGTTCACACTTACTTTATTTGGGGGGGGGGGTCACAGGAAGCACCTTTTCTTTGTGACGTGACTATCGGTAGTAGTTTGAGCAGATTGTGTACAGTGTCAATTTTCATGAAAGGGAACACGGGAGCGCGTGGCATGCGCGCTCCGGCAGCTGCTGGCAGCGCGTTCAAGCGGGAGCGAGAGCAACCAGTCTCTTTTCGCGTCATCTCGCGGCGAGCAAAACAACCATTGATTGCCGATATGAAACTAGCAGCAATATTTCACCCTTCAAGGCGATTACCAGCTCTGGCGTAATCGCCTTTATGAGGAGGGGGGTTGCAATCTTGCCAGCGGTTCCATATCAGCAATGACGGTTTGTTTTGCTCGCCCCGAGATGACGCGAGGAAGAGACTGTGGTTTCTATGGCTCCCGCTTGAATGAGCAGGTGACGCGCTCCTGTGTTCCCTTTCATAAAAAAATGACGCTGTACATGGAAGTCATGTGACTTTTCCCCTTCCACATGCGTATGCTTGTGAAGAGAGTAAGTAAAAGTAAAGTAATCGCAGTAAAATACAATAAACGAGGCGTATGTACATGCAGTGGCCGTTTGTATAGCAACGGCCTCTCGTCACAACATGAACTAGTCTTCATGAACCCGCCCGATCGAAGAAGACATCGTTAATCTCTGTTAAGCGTGGATGGCGTAGTCGTTGTCGGGCCGAAGTGCGTTTCACAAGTCAAGGACGGCTACGCTTATGACGAGGCATACGCAGCATGCTTATGTACATTCATGATTACACTTAGGTTTTGCTACTTCGATGAGTGATTAATGTATGACTGTATGTGTTTGTGACTGCATGCTTATGGGAATGAGTTATATTTTAAGCTTCATATGTCAAGAAGTCCTGACGCAGTGATAGCTCTTAGTCAGCATTTTCTACTTTATCGCGCTCATCCAAACATGCTTGCGATGTGCAATAAGTAATTTTTTCGTAAGTTATGCTGCACTTTGGCAATACGATTTCGCACGCGTTATTTTTCTGGCAGACTTTCTCGTAACATTGGTTGGCAATACAGTTGCACTGTGACTTTTGATCGAAATGAAGTATATACTTCAATCGCACAGGTTGTATCTTGCAATCTGCGAGAGCAAGGTAATCATTGTGGAGAAATCTTGACTTTGTCTCAATCGGAAATGTACCTGGGACCATACTGTACCTACTCACATAGAAATAGCTTACTTGCTGCGTTGCTAGAAAACTTAAATACGCACAAAAAGGCGTAACATTCTCGTTTTTTTTTTTGTAGCTTTCGTGACTGCTCCCTGAAACCATAGGTTGCTGTAAGGTGTCTTCCGTTCTTTGCAAGTGTGGAGTCGTTATTTCTTTCTGCGTCAACAGATTCAGAACCGTACATATATTTCACTGCGCAGCGTCGATATGACATGCGACATGCCACGTGTACACTGTTCTAACTATAGTACGTGCATTTATGTTTGCAGCACTTACGCCGGGGCGAACAGGAGCAGCCTCGTACCAAACGAAATCTCGAGGCGAGTGATCGGTTCACTAGCGATGGAAAAAATGAAGTTTGGCCTCGTCCAGAGCATAGTGTACCATAATCCATTTGCGTGAACTCCAACGAGAACTGCCAGCGCATGCAGCACGAGTTTACCACACGCACCCGTGCCTGTCGGGCATTCTGATGCGAGTCGCTCAAACTTCACTACTAGTATCGACGCCTTCGCATTCATTCACATTTAAGAGTATGAGATGACAATGCAACGGAAACCACCAGCCTTTTGCAGGGGCGCAATCACAAACGCGAGACGTCTTGCGCGCGAAGTAAGATACTCAATAAATCTTTCCAAATCTCTCCGCTAGGTGAGAAACGGGCACAAGTGTTTGAGGCGAAACTATAGTGCCTAGAACATATATATTAGCGGAACTTTACCAACCGACATGTATCGGCGCTAAAGGTATCGTTTCTCGCATTCAGTGTCACTGCCCGAACTTTGCTGAGCGCGTTGCTTCCTAGTACTGCGAAGTCATCCCCTTGAAATGCGCTGCCTACATTGCTGTGTAGTTCGTGTTCTGTTCTTCATAAAACAAAGCCCACAAAACACGGGACAGAAAGAGGTCAAGGCAAGAGCTCTGTGTCGTTCAGCGCCCCTCTATGCGACTCAATGGCCGCGCCAAAACGCCGTAAGGTGACGCTAGAGGATTATTTGTGGAAAGGTGACGCTGCTCTCAATGCACGCTCGACAACTGTCAGAAAAACTACAGCAGCCCTAGAAACGGCTCCCAGCTGTAGTTCTGCACTGCCTGAGTACGACTTGTAGGACGAAAGAACTCCTGAAAACCAATCGGAGCATGGTGCATGCATGGAAACCGCGATTTTCGCGGTTTTGTAAGTTATGCTGCACATTGGCAATACGATTTCGCACGCGTTATTTTTCGGGCAGACTTTCTCGCTACCTTGGTTGGCATTACAGTTGCACAGTGACTTTTTATTGAAATGACATTGGTCTTTAAGTGGTTAACGGGCCAGGAACTGCAGGACGACGAGACTAGATGGCGTTTGGTAATGACGTCATAGCGCTAACTGAAGTTCCAACCTCTCTAATTAAAAATGCCCCTCCCCCTGGCTACGCCTCTGAGCGCCATCTAGAATATCTTCACTCAACTGCAGTTTGTATGTACGTTTATGAGACAGTGCAACCAATTATACTGTTCGGGAGATACTACCTTCTTTTTCTTTCTCGTTTTCTTCTTCCGCCGCCTGACGTAGGATCAGGTTAGACTAAGACGAGCTTCGCCCCAGGAGATCACAATTGGTCACTGCCTATATTGTCGTCACAGTGCGTACCTTTTGGTAGGTGCCTAACCCACTTGAGGTCCGGCGATCAATTGTGGTGCTTCGCGCCAACCGTGTATTGGTCTGGCGTGTTGTGGAGGAAAAAGCCAGCGTCTTTCAAAGCTTCCGTAAGTTGCTTCCCTTTGGAAGAATCTTGTATCCCCAGAAGACGCATGGTGCCTTGAAGCATCCCCAAATTAAAGCTTGACATTTAGTGTCTATTTTACTGAGGGGGATTTCCACATTACTTGATTTGGGAGAGATGTACGAGTTTTATATTTCATACGCCTCACCCTCTTTCTCGGTAGGAACCTGAATGCACGAGAAATAAACTGCAAAAAGGAGGCTGCGAACCACCGGGAGGTTTTTCGTATACGTAACACATCGACCCGATGAAACGTCAGGATTGCCTTATATTAAGCAATACTTGCCCGGCTCCCACACACAAATAATATCGCGGGTTTTCACAGCGGAAGCTGTACTGAGATCACAACTCGGGTCTAGCGCAGCGCCGTAGTTGTCCGCCGCCGCCGCCAGTGTCCGTAACCATACCGCGCGAAAGTGGCAAAAAACTTGGTACCAATGACACAGTGAGGCTCGAACCCGCGTCCGCTGGGCGCCAGCCCAGTATTCTACCACCAAGCCACACTGGTGTTTGGGACTTGTTGGCAAACTTGCCTTAGGCAGGCTTGATTTCGGGAAAGCAATCGCGTTAGTACGACATATAAAGCGTTTCCAAACAGTGAAAGAACAAGCAGTCGTCGCACAATGCGAATATCGGAACGAGTGGGTCGTCCAATGTTCCAACCAATTACAAGAGCTTGTTTTTGTTGAGATATTAACTGTTGTTGTTGTTGTTATTGTTATTGCTGTTAATATTATTGTTCTTATTGTTGTTGTTGTTATTATTGTTGTCGTCGTCGTCGTCGTCGTCGTTGTTGTTGTTGTTGTTGTTGTTGTTGTTGCTTGCCTCTGCACGTGGCTCGTACCCAAAGGAGGAAATTGGCCGATTATGAGATGAATTTACGCGGTACTTTCTGCGCTGCTTCGTTCCTAAAAAAGAGTGGCACATACCCATTTCGAGCATAATTCGTCATCGTCGTCAGCCACTGCATGACCAATTTGCAGAACATTTCTCGCAATAGTTTGGCGGATACCACACTTCTCACAAGAATGACCAAAAAGTAGCATAGCGAATGCCGGCCTACTACGCTAAAATTTTCATTACTAATGCCGTAGTAGGCATCAAGCAAGTAAGTGTACTTGCCGCCGTTACCCAATGAGTGTTTAGAAAAGGCTCTGAAATCCCGCTTTTTTAGCATTCGCTGTGACTGTGCTGCTCCTTCCGCGCAGGTCTGGCGTTTTTAGAGATAATGTATGATGTAAAGGGAGTCATTAACATGGTTGGGAAGGTATTGGTGGTTAGAAGAGGAGGAAGGCACCTAATTTCTGCAGCCCGGTCGGGAGCACGGCGCATTCTCGCCAATGGTGCAGTTCGACCCGGTGTTGTGCGGCGTGACCGCCCTTGCCGCACAGCTGGCCGAAACACTGTGGCCTGTGTTGCATTGCACACTCTCAGCAATCATGTGATGGCGTCGGGGAATGATATTCTGCAGACGCGCGATCAACCCACGAGGTGTGCTCCAACAAGAGTTCGGGACGAGTAACAGAAACTGCAGTGAATCCATACTGTGCCGCACTTGCAAGGAGGCGTCTACCCGTGATTCCCCTTTTTAGGGGCGAAGCTCCTTATGGCGTGGCTTGGGCGTCCCTCGTAGTACGTAACCACCAGTGGCACATACCCGAAATAGGTGTAACATTTGACCTCCAAGGTGGTGCCGGTGAGAGATTTCTTCTGTGCGTTGTTTAACAATAAAAAATAGTGCTCAATGTACATGTTAATGGCTGCTAATGGGGAATGAGAGACAGGAGCATTCGGCGTTTAGTCAACGCGCACGCTGCAATCCCCATTAGCAGCCATTGGCATGTACGTTGAGCACTATCGGACAAGAAAGTGTTGCTACACTATACTCGCTGGGTGTAACCTCCTTAGTTTCAGAAAGGTTTATCGAGCGTTGAGCCGCAGGGCCATGAATACAATGAACTAGTATATACCATGAATGAATTCGAGGTGGTTAAAGAGGGGAAGCAGATACGAAGCGCAAGCCGTAAGAAATTAAAAGCTGAATCCTCCTGTTTCTCATTTCACATTAGCAGCTACTGGCATGTGCATTGAGCACCATCTGGCAAGAAAGGGTTCCTACGTTATACTCGCTGGGTGTAACCTCCTTGGTTTTAGAAAGGTATAGCGAGCATTGGGCCGCAGTGCCATGAATACAGTGAACTAGTATAGTATACCATGAACTCGAGGTGGTTGAAGGTGGGAAGTAGACCCGAAGCGCAAGCCGTAAGAAAGTGTGCGTGTGCCACCTCTCGTTTAGTCCTTAGAATATCCGCTGGATGGTGGTGCTTCTATATGCGGAATATATGATAAAAAGATGCGAGATGGTGGGACTTGGAGTGTTCAATAGATGGGCGAACGGACACACAGACAGATGCATGGATGGACGCATGAATGGACGCAGTGGCGGCTGCATGGACGAACGCAGGGACGGGCGCACGAACAGACGCATGGACGGTCACACAGATGGACGCATGGACGGACGAATGCTTCGCCCCACTCTCTATAATTTGCTCCGTGGATATGCTGCCATTTTTTTGAGCGGGGTAACAGTTGCTTTTATCACTTCTAGTTGACCGGTGGCGAGTAGCGATATTTAAGCCATTTTCGTGTCGCGCACCCGTTTATGATGGACCATCACGACACGACCCGCCGCGATGTGCTTCGCCACGACCCCTTCGCTAGGCCGATGTGACGATGAAAGCATCCCACAAGGTCCGTAAATATGCCCAATTTGTTTGCTCGTGTGCCACGGTCAGTGAACGGTGGTGCGACGAGCCTGTAGTGGTGTGCAGTGAGAGTGTGTGCGTGTTTGTGTGCACGGTAGTGCGCGAGACGCTGTGTGTGTCGCCCCAGGCGATGTGCGTTCAGTCGCTTATTTCTCTCTTATCGAAACTATTGCCACGTAGCCAAGCCATGATCGTATGAACTGCTGCAGCCGAGCTGCTCTGCGGAGACACGGGGGTCGAGCCACACCGGCCGCAAGAGGAGGTCTACCTGGTCAAGGCCGGCATGCGTCATGGCTGGCCAGACACGAACAACGGTGCGCATACTTTTTATCTCGTAATAAAAGCCCCTACACTGAGGTGTTAAGAAGGCCATTCAAATGATTGTCGCTGCAGTCGTTGAACGCAGGTTGATTCGTGTCGGCGAAAATGGGCAAGCAGTTGTCCTTAGGTGCACATGTAAGCACGGTGCAAGAATACTTTACGTGAGTGAACGCCTTGACTATCCGGTACCCGATAATGTTCTGCCTCGCAAGGAGCTCGAGAGATGGTGGTGGTGGTAGTGGTTAGAATGAAGAGGAAAAAGGCACCTAAATTCTGTCTGCCTTCAGGCGACACGGCGCAGTGCCTTATAGGGGTGGGGGAAGGAGGGATAAAAAGAATAGAAGGAAAATAGACGAAGAAGTAGACAGGCAAGCGACGAAAAAAAAGAAGGAGATAGGAAAGTGGGGATCCGAGGGGAAAGTGGGAAAGTGGGGAAAGTGGGAGATCGCGAGGGCACAACCGTCCAGCTTGAAATCCTGCGAGCGAATCGCGCTCGAGAGATGCCGCTACAAACTTTGCGCTTGGTCCCCTTCTCCCTCTCGGTGTATGAAAGCTCCGTAAGTATGAAATTAGCGGTGCTCATTTATCGTCGCCGCAACACCCTCGCCGCACTGTCAACCTCCTCCCTTATCACTCCCTCTTTCGCGGCATCACTCTATGAGTGTCGCGTGGTTGTGATCGCGCGATAACCTGGTTTTCTTAGATTTGGAAACCGTCGCCCACGTGCCGTGCGTGCTTTGCGGAATTCGCCAGCTACCCGCTATGCTCCTCAGTCCGGCGAGCCATCTACCGGCATGCTGTAAGAGAGAACATAATCAGTCCCTCCACGCCAAGCGCTCGCTTCGCGGTGTTCGCACACCCAAAGTATTCTTCCACCAGGGGTTGAAGCAAGATGAACGTTTGTGAGTTGGTCATGCGTATTGGAAAGAAATGTTGTAATGTATGTATATATATATATATATATATATATATATATATATATATATATATATATATATATATATATATATATATATATATATATATATATATATATATATATATATATAGGATATGGCACAACGGGAGCGTTGTCAACAAGGATAAATATATTTATTTCCCAACAGTTTCGGAAGGGGTCCTCCCTTCATCAGGGGATGAGTTATACTGACATGAGTTTCCAAACTTCGTTGCTGCCGCGTCCCTCTCGCCTTGAAAGACGTTTGCGAGAGTGAGAGGGAACTAGAAAAAGGGGAAAAAAGTGGGGGGGGGAGAAAAAAGACGAAAAAAAGAAAGAAAAGAAAGAAACTGAAAAAGAGGAAGAACCACTGTCAACACTGAGAACGAAGCCAACTGTCAGTCTACATCCACATACTGTTCATATCACGTGCTGTTCAGTTCTCGACGTGTGTCCGGCCACCCAAGATTGTCGCCGCGGTGCCGGGAGGGTCCGTGACAGCGCGCGTAAAGAAAGGGGTTTCCCCGTCGGCGGGCGGCGTGCGTAAAGGAAAGGTTTCTTGTTAATGGGTCGGTCGGCTATTTACCTTTAATCTTCGTCCGTTTCCCTTCAATGGTCATGAAGTGGTAGGCGAACGTAAACACTTTGTATGTGCATGTGGGAAAAAAAACAAGAAAGGACAGTGTACACGTACGAGTCAGACAGAAAAAAGCATGGTGTCCAGCTATCAATCTTTGTCACCAATTTCCTCCTGGCTTACTTCTCGGAGGCAGGAGAGTCTTCCCCGGTCCTCGTTGATGCCGGCTACTACTGTACGAAATTTGAAAATAAAATATGCCTCACGCTGTTCGCGCTCGCGTCTGTTTGAGAAACCGGACTGCAAAAGAGTTACGCTGATATTTTCAAAACTGTGGTTTAGCAGGCGCAGATGTCTAGATAAAGGTAGCTTCGGCAGTGAAGTGGCGTGGTACCGGTGATTATTGAACCGCAGCCGAAATGGCGTGTCTGTTTGGCCGATATATTCTTGTCCGCAGATGTTGCAATGTAGCATGTATATTACGTTACTGGAGTCACAATTAAGGCTTTCAGTTATGCAGAATTTGAAATCCGAGAAGTTCGCTTTGGATTCACGTGTTGTGACCATCTGTGGGCATACCTTGCATCGAGCTTTTCCGCAGGAATGGCACCCTGATTGAATTTTGGGGGTGTTTGTTTTTGCTCTGACAAGAATGTCCTTCAGATTTTTATCCCGGCGGTGCACCACGTGAGGTGGCTTCGCAAAAATAGAAGTTAGTCGTTTGCTTTGCCTGATTATGTTGAAATGGCGGGAAAGTATGTTGTTGATTCGTGGCGCTGATGAGGAGTAAGTTAGTACAAGGTTCGTTTGGGAAGTCGTTTTAGATACTCTGTTTGGTCCCTTAATTATATCATTCCTGTTCACGTTGCGAGCACGTAGTATGGCATCGTCAATAATGTCTTCCGGATAATTTTGTTTCAATAAGGCATGCTTTAGGTGTTCTGCGTGTCTGTCAAATTCCCGCATATCGGTGCATATTCTTCGGTACCGGTAGGCCTGAGAATATGGAATACCCGTTTTGCAATGCTTTGGGTGGCTGCTGTTGAAATGTAGGTACATTTGACGGTCTGTAGGCTTTTTTGTAAAGGTTTGTTGACAAGCGGTCATTTTAGACCGTGACAGTGACGTTTAGACCGTGACAGTGAAGTTAATGCTAGTTTTGGAAATTTTGTGCGTGAATTTTATTGACGGGTGGCATTTGTTAAAATCCTCTATGAAGCGGAAAAGACTTCCCTCATCATGGTTCCATATCATAAAAATATCGTCTAAGTATCTTCTGTAGTAGAAAGGTTTCAAGGTGCGTCCCTCAATTAATGGGATTTCAAGTGAAGCCATAAGGGTGCTCGCGAAGTTTGGGGCCATTTTCGTGCCCATTGCAGTGCCACTGACCTAGAGGAAATGCTTGCCGTTGAACTCAAAATGGTTATAATTTAGTACAAGTTCAAGAAGTGTAAACAGTACCTCGCCCCTTACACTAGTTGATGAGTCAGATTTTACATATTCAGAAACCATAGCCGCTATTCCGTCATGGTGGGGTATGTTGGTGTACAGTGAGCAGACGTCCATGGTCACCAGAAAACTGCCACCTGGGATGTCGAGACTTGAAGTTTCGCAGATGAAGTGGTTTGTGTCCTTAGGTAATAGGAAAAATTTGGGGGGATGTTTTTTATTAAGGAATTGATGAATTCTGATATATTTTCTGTTGATGTGCTGTTACTGGATACTATCGGACGTCCCGGATTACCTGCCTTGTGTATTTTGGGGAGCAAATAGAATCGACCGGGAACCGAATGGGCCGGTAACATTGCTTTTAACATTTTGCCGGTAATTTTCTCGTCCCGGTGGAGATTGTTTAGGGTTACTTTTATCTCCCTTTCAAATTCGGGAGTCGGGTCCGTTGCAAGTTCTTTGTAGAATTTTGTGTCTGATAGCTGTCGTTCCCCTTCCTTTAAGTAGTCCGACGTGTTTAGAATTACTATGCAGCCCCCTTTATCAGCCGGTTTGATAGTAATTCCAGTGTTTTTTTGTAGTTCATTGAGTGCCCTTCGTTCTGACTTTGATATGTTGTTTCGAAATGGCCGATTTTTTTCATACGCTCTGATGATATCTTTTTGAACTGCTGATATATACCTATCGAGGTGTTTGTCCCTCTGCTCACCCGGACACCATGATTTGTCACCACCAATCACTCTATTCTCGTCCGTACAGTCCTTGCGATCATGAAAGTATTCACAGAGGCGGAGATTACGCGCAAAGTTATCGAGGTCTTGGTACAGTTCAAATTCATTGAATCTGCCGGATGATGGACAAAAGGTTAAGCCTCTCGACAAAAGTTGAAGCTGAGCGGGTGTGAGTGTTGTGTTTGACAGATTGGGGACATTTTTCTCATAAGTTTTCGGCTGCTCTTGGCTATCACGTGGCACGGGAGTGTCAGCGTCATATTCGAGAGTAAGGATGTTTTGATTAGGATTGCACTGTAGTTTCGAGTTCCCATTTTTCTCCTCAAAGTTAGGTTGTGGTACGGGTGGTCCGTGGCGTTCTTGTACGACCTCATTCCTATTTTCCTGTTGCAGAGCAGTGAAGCTACTGCAGTCCCGCTTGAATTTTCTATCTTTTACTACTGAAATTTCGCCTCTCTTCTTTAGTTCATATCTTTCCAGTTCTCTTGCCTCATGCTCTCCGAGATTAGATACCAATTTCTGCGTGGCCTCCGTGACACTGTATTCGGCGGCCTTACGCTCACTATGGTCCGCAATGACCCGAGTCAGTTGCAAGGACGCTTCTAGTGAAATACAACGGTGCAGCTGACGCTTTATTGAAGCAACAGCAAGATGGCGCCGATCATAAAGAGGAACGGGCCGAAGACTGATGATGGTTATTGATAGATGAGGAAGATGACGTACAATGAATTCTCACACTAATTTCCTCCGTCGACGGAAGCGGCCAGCCTGGCCGCGAATTACGCTGTGGAACGCATACAATAGGGCTTGAGACGCGAAACGTGCACAATCTCTGTCCCGCGGCAGCGTTGGTCAGTGGGGACATGAACAGGTGTGACAAGGTAGTTCACCGGTGAGGTCAGTTCGATAACTTTGTAAGGGCCAAGATTGCGTGACTCAAACTTTTCGCATAAGCCAGGCGTTCGCGCAGGAGTCCACAGAAGTACATTGTCGCCAGGGCGGTAGAGAACGACGCGGTGAGTGGCATCGTAACGATGTTTGCGATCTTCTTGGCTAGCTTCGGTGTTTACGCGGGCAAGACGACGGCATCGAGCAACGCGGGACAGAAACTGGTCGCAAACGAATGGTGAAGAGTTGATGGGGCCAGAAAAGAATGAAACGTCGAGTGGTGATGTCGGTTGGCGTCCGTATACTAGGAAAAATGGAGAATAGCCTGTGGTTCGTTGAACTGACGTATTATATGCATACGTCACAAAGGGTAGTATGGCATCCCAATTGCGATGGTCCGGTCGGATATACATGGACAGCATGTCACACAGCGTGCGATGAAATCTTTCCGTTAAGCCATTGGTTTGCGGGTGATAGCTAGATGTTGTTTTATGAACTGTTTTTGATGCTTGAAGAACTTCACTGAGCGTGCTTGAAAGAAATGCCTTTCCCCGGTCGCTCAAAAGGACACGAGGGGCTCCATGACGTAGATAAATAGCATTCAAGAAGAAAGTTGCTACTTCCGAAGCACTTCCTGAAGTGATTGAGGCCGTCTCAGCGTACCGGGTCAAGTGATCAACCGCGGTGACGATCCACCTCTTGCCGTCTGATGTAGTTGGGAGGGGCCCGAAGAGGTCAATTCCGACGACAGAGAACGGCTCTGATGGACAAGGAAGTGGTTGTAGGGTCCCGACTGGAGCAGTAGTGGGCCGCTTGCGGTGTTGGCAAAGTGCGCACGAGGCAATATATTTAGCTACTGTCGTGGAAAGACCTGGCCAGAAAAATCGACTGCGGATGCGTTCGTATGTTTTGTAGTAACCCAAGTGTCCTGACGTCGGGTCGTCGTGGGAAGCGCGCAGAACTTCAGTGCGTAGTGCGCGTGGTACGACGGGAACCCATCGGTGGCCTTCCGGGTGCAAAATGTATCGATATAGCACATCGTCCTCCAGCTTGAATAGTCGGAGTTGTTTCCGGAGCCTGGCATTAGGGGAAGACGAAGCACCGGTAAGCCGACCAATGATGTCAGTGCAATAAGAATCGGCTCGCTGGTGAGTAGCAAGTGCTGACGGATGGGTGGATGAAGGTAGGGAAGAAATGGATGATATCGACGAGGCGTCCTCCGTATAGCCAATTTGACAAGGGGATGTGACGTGCTCAGAAAACTGCGGCAAAGGGCATCGTGACAAAGCGTCGGCATCTTGATGTTGTCTTCCAGTCTTGTAGATGACGTCAAAGTCATAAGATTGTAATCGGAGAATCCAGCGGCCAAGTCGTCCCGACAAGTTTTTGATTGTGGACAACCAGCAAAGAGCATGGTGGTCTGTCACAACAGTAAAATGTCGACCATGTAGGTACGGACGAAATTTTTGGATGGACCAGACAACAGCCAAGCACTCTTGTTCGGTTATCGAGTACCTCTTCTCTGCAGTGGCCAGAGTGCGGCTTGCATACGCGACAACTTTCTCGCGAAAGGCATGGTCGCGCTGGAGCAGTACGGCGCCGATTCCTTGTCCACTCGCGTCAGTGTGTAATATCGTAGGTGCCTTGTCATCGAAATAACAAAGCACCGGTGGGGATGTCAGTGCCTGCTTGAGTTCTTGAAATGAGGCTTCGCATTGATCATTCCAATCGAAGGAACCGGTACTAGCAAGGAGCTTGTGGAGAGGAGCGGCAATAGTGGCAAAGTTGCGAATGAAGCGGCGAAAGTACGATGCGAGTCCAAGGAAACTGCGTAGTTCTTTGGAACGAAAGGGTCGCGGAAAGTTGAGGACTGCGGAAATTTTGTCCGGATCGGGCTGGATGCCATATTTAGTAACGAGATGTCCTAGAACTTTTATAGCTGTGTTGCCAAAATGGCACTTCCTTGTGTTTAGTTGAAGTCCAGCGTTGGAGAGACATGTGAGCACTTGATCTAGGCGTTGCAGATGATCATCAAAAGTGGAAGAAAACACGACGATATCATCGAGGTAGCATAGACAAGTTTTCCACTTGAGGCCACGAAGAACAGTGTCGATCATCCTTTCAAATGTGGCGGGAGCATTACATAGACCGAATGGCATTACGTTAAACTCGTACAGACCGTCCGGCGTAGAAAAGGCGGTCTTTTCTTTGTCTGCTTCGTCCATTGGTATTTGCCAATACCCGGACCGAAGGTCAAGGGTGGAGAAGTATTGGGCGCCTTGCAATGAGTCAAGTGCATCATCTATACGGGGCATCGGATATACATCCTTTCGGGTAATCTTGTTGAGCGCGCGGTAATCAACACAAAATCGTACTGATCCATCCTTCTTTTGTACCAACACAACGGGTGATGACCAAGAACTGGTAGAGGGTCGTATGATGTTTCTGTTTAGCATATCGGTCACGTTCTCCTCGATGATTTTGCGCTCGGCCAAGGAGACTCGGTAGGGACGACGGCGTACAACAGTCTGACCTTCAGTGTCGATGCGATGATGCGCAACTGTGGTCTGTCCTAGTGCCGAAGCATTGGCGTCGAAGGAGGCCTGGTGTTTCCTGAGCAAATTCAGCAACGCCTCACGCTGAGAAGCAGAAAGGTCAGGATTTATCCCGGGAGCAAAGGAGGAGGAAATAACAGACTGGGCCTGTTGTGGCTGAGCTGTCAAGGCGTGAAGAGAGACCAAAGATACCGGTTGGGTATCCACATAACATGACACTGCAGAACCTTGGGGTAGGAGGACGGGCTCTGGGGTAGGGTTCAGGCCAATGATTATCGCTGCACTGTCTTTGAACCGCACCAGGCTGGAGGGGACTACAACGCCGCGAGCTAGACAGCTGCTGGAAGGGGTGATAAGGACGTCACCATTCGCAATATTCGGAGAAGTGATGGTGATGAGTTGCTCTTGACCCGGGAGCAGTATGGATTCGGAAGCTGTGAAGAAACGCAATGGTTTTTCGTCGGCGCGTTCGCTGCAGTGGTCGGTCTCGGTCATTTCGACTACACGTTGACGGCAAGAAATTAATGCAGATGCTGATGAGAGAAAGTCCCAACCTAAAATTAGTTCATGAGCACATGAAATTAAGACAGCGAAGGTGATGTGATGAAGAATACCATCAATGAAGACACGCGCTGTACATTGGGCCGATGGTCTAATTATTGCTCCATTGGCCCCAATCAAAGATGATCCAAGGTAGGGTGTCTTCACTTTCCGCAATCGAGAACACAAGTCGGCACGCATAACTGAAATAGTTGCTCCCGTGTCCACCAAAGCCAACACCCGCACACCTTCCACAGTTACCAATAACATGTTTGATGGTCGTTCAGGAGGACTTGGGTCATTTCGCCGCGATGCAGTTTTCCCTCCAAAAACTGCACTGTTTAGTTTTCCGATCGCTGGGCAGCCAGTTGACAGACAGGCCGAAGTGGTGAAACAGAGCGTCGGAGTGGCGAAGGGGAGCGTGGTCGGGATGCACGTGTATTGTTGGTCGTGTTGGAAATGCGCACAGGAGACGGTGATCGGTGGTTGGAAGGACTGTCGGCATAACGGTAGTAACCACGAGCACATGTGTCGTCTCGTTCAAAAGCGGCATAACCACGACGTTCATCTTGCTGCCGACGTCGACAGACCCGGGAAATGTGTCCTCGAATTCCACAGTAGTAGCAAATAGGACGTGGGGCCCGCCAGGAAGAATGGTAGGTAGGGTTCGGTGGACGGGCGACTAGTGGTGCGAGATGTTCCTGATCAGGTACAGGTGGTGGTACTTGAGACGGCGAGGGTTGCATTGCAGCGATCTGTGCATACGAAGGGGGTTGGGCGCATGGTGGAGCACGGTGGGTGCTTTGAAACGCTGACATTTCTTCCCTAATAATTCCACGCAGATCGCTAGAGGCGGGTTGAGCGGGAACGTTGTTAGAAGGAGGTAAATTGTAGGCTTGCAATTCCTCACGAATTATGGCTCGAATGATGGATCGGAGCTCCATACTGTTTGCCAGGGGGTTCTCAGAGAAGTCGGGTCGTAGGGGGATTGACTGCAAGGTATCAAGCCGCTGGCATACCGAGACGACGTCGGAAACCGTCGAAGGGTTGTGTGCGACGAGGGCGTTGAAAGCGGTGGGTCCGATACCCTTCAGAAGGTGCCGGACACGATCACCTTCTGGCATGGTGTCGTCGATACGGCGGCAAAGTGCAAGCACATCCTCAATATAGGAAGTGTAGGACTCACCGCAATGTTGAACGCGTTCTGCCAGTTTCTTGCGAGCAACTTCTGAACGGACGGTCGGTGTACCGAAAATGCGTCGGAGCTGGTCTTTGAAGGAAGACCAATCGCGGAAGTCGCTCTCATGGTTCAGGAACCACGTCTTGGCAACCTGAGAGACGTAAAACTGGACGCGTGCTAATTTCGATGCCTCGTTCCAGTTGTTGTAGACACCTACGCGGTCATAGTTGTCGAGCCAGTCTTCAACATCTTCGCCAGGCACACCGGAGAAGATTGGAGGCTCCCGAGGGGGGTTGTTGACCGGGCTAGGGTTGGCGGCTGGTGGTTGCGCCGGCGGGTGGTTCGGTTGGGCTTGCTCTTGGGCCATGGTGCTCTGCTGGCGCAAGCGACGTCCCGAACGGAGCTCCAGGAGCTGGCTTTGGATGGAGAGAGGTCGAAGAGATCGGGAAGCACCTTCCACCACTTGAAATACAACGGTGCAGCTGACGCTTTATTGAAGCAACAGCAAGATGGCGCCGATCATAAAGAGGAACGGGCCGAAGACTGATGATGGTTATTGATAGATGAGGAAGATGACGTACAATGAATTCTCACACTAGTAATATTTTTTCCCACTTCCCCCTTTCTGCTTCACTTAGTGTAGACATTGAGGGGTTGCAGGCTAGGCGGAGGCCCTTAGGTGCAATTTCGTGAGATAGATATTTGGTTAGTTGTTCCGCGTGTTTTTCGTATTGCACCCGCTTTTCAATGATTTTCCTAATCGATAGAAATGAGTGGGACCATGCGTGTTTAAGACTGCCCGTACCTTTTGTTTCCCCATGTCATTTGGAAGCCGCCGCCTTGGTCTTCGCCGCATTCGTCCGCCTGGTGTTGTAAGGCCTCGCTGGTGGGAGTGGCGACGTCGTCACTGCTGGGACCCTGGATGGCTCTTTGTGTCCCTCGGCTCCTTGTTGTTGAGTGGGTTTGGCACTGGAGTTGTCCGTGCAAGCGATTGCCGCCGATCTTCACGCCGCCGACGTCCATCGCAGCTGCACCCTCGTGTGCTGTGCCAGCAGCGTGACTCCCTCGAAGCTTGCATGTAAGGCGTCAGAAGCCAGGAAGCGGCGCAGCGGGAGTGTTGATGCAAGGTATGCCCACATATGGTCACAACACGTGAATCCAAAGCGAACTTCTCGGATTTCAAATTCTGCATAACTGAAAGCCTTAATTGTGACTCCAGTAACGTAATATACATGCTACATTGCAACATCTGCGGACAAGAATATATCGGCCAAACAGACACGCCATTTCGGCTGCGGTTCAATAATCACCGGTACCACGCCACTTCACTGCCGAAGCTACCTTTATCTAGACATCTGCGCCTGCTAAACCACAGTTTTGAAAATATCAGCGTAACTCTTTTGCAGTCCGGTTTCTCAAACAGACGCGAGCGCGAACAGCGTGAGGCATATTTTATTTTCAAATTTCGTACAGTAGTAGCCGGCATCAACGAGGACCGGGGAAGACTCTCCTGCCTCCGAGAAGTAAGCCAGGAGGAAATTGGTGACAAAGATTGATAGCTGGACACCATGCTTTTTTCTGTCTGACTCGTACGTGTACACTGTCCTTTCTTGTTTTTTTTCCCACATGCACATACAAAGTGTTTACGTTCGCCTACCACTTCATGACCATTGAAGGGAAACGGACGAAGATTAAAGGTAAATAGCCGACCGACCCATTAACAAGAAACCTTTCCTTTACGCACGCCGCCCGCCGACGGGGAAACCCCTTTCTTTACGCGCGCTGTCACGGACCCTCCCGGCACCGCGGCGACAATCTTGGGTGGCCGGACACACGTCGAGAACTGAACAGCACGTGATATGAACAGTATGTGGATGTAGACTGACAGTTGGCTTCGTTCTCAGTGTTGACAGTGGTTCTTCCTCTTTTTCAGTTTCTTTCTTTTCTTTCTTTTTTTCGTCTTTTTTCTCCCCCCTCTTTTTCTAGTTCCCTCTCACTCTCGCAAACGTCTTTTATGGCGAGAGGGACGCGGCAGCAACGAAGTTTGGAAGCTCATGTCAGTATAACTCATCCCCTGATGAAGGGAGGACCCCTCCCGAAACTGTTGGGAAATAAATATATTTATCCTTGTTGACAACGCTCCCATTGTGCCATATCCCATACCTTCACGATCACGAAGACTAACTGGCCCATTGAATTATTTCTCCCACTATATATATATATATATATATATATATATATATATATATATATATATATATATATATATATATATATATATATATATATATTGTCACGGGGTCGTGACGTGACCAAAGACAGGAAACTTCGTGTTGGTAAAGGGAAAGTCTAATTACAGCAGCAGTCTTGCACAGATAGCAGTCTCGGACTGATAGCGGCGAACGCAGTGTCGGCCTTCGATCAACAACTGGCAAGCGGCGAAGCGCGTCGGCATTTATACCCTTGCCGTCGAATGTTCTAGCGTTATCGCTGGCGGTGGCGTAGGTTCCAGAACAATCTGTACCGTTCGCACAGTGGGCGTGAACTTATCGAAATGATCTACTACAGTCCGGAACCTTCTCGAAACGTGCAGGCGCGGTTTGCGCCGAGAATCGTGTGGTGTTTCGGTACGATAACAAAAACTTGAGAAATGGAACGTGGCATTGCCCCCCTCTGAAAAAAGGCATCGTCCCGATGCTTTAACTAAAGATTAAGGTACAATAATAATGCAAGAAAGTACAATGAATAAATTACAATAAAACAATAATACAAAAAACACTGTTTCAGTTTGTTAACGTGCATGAAACGGCTTGAGGCGCGCGACACGGACGACTTCAGGTCGCGATCGGCGTCATTGAGAGTTCGTGATGCCGTCGGGGACAACCTCGTAATCAAGTGGGCCGAGACGTCGAACCACCTTGTACGGTCCGAAGTACCGTCGCAGAAGCTTTTCACTTAGTCCACGTCGGCGTATCGGCGTCCACACCCAAACACGTTCACCGGGCTGGTATTCCACGAAGCGTCGTCGAAGGTTGTAATGGTGGCTGTCGGTCGTCTGTTGATTCTTGATACGGAGACGCGCAAGTTATCGGGCTTCTTCGGCGCGTTGAAGGTACTCGCTCACATCTTCGTCGGTGACGTTGGGTAACATGGCATCGAGCGTCGTTGCCGGGCTCCTTCCGTAGACCAATTTGTATGGAGATATCTGCGTCGTCTCCTGCACCGCCGTGTTGTATGCGAAGGTCACATACGGAAGAATGGCGTCCCACGTCTTGTGTTCGACATCGACGTACATTGACAGCATGTCGGCGATCGTCTTGTTAAGCCGCTCGGTGAGGCCGTTGGTCTGTGGGTGGTACGCTGTCGTCAAGCGGTGGTTTGTTTGGCTGTATGCCAAGATAGCTTGAGTTATGTCGGCAGTAAATGCCGTTCTTCTGTCTGTGATAAGGACCTCCGAGGCGCCATGACGTAGGACGATATTTTCGACGAAGAACTTAGCTACCTCGGATGCACTGCCTTTGGGAAGCGCTTTTGTCTCGGCGTAGCAGGTGAGGTAGTCGGTAGCTACCACGATCCACTTGTTTCCGAAAGCCGACGTCGGGAACGTCCCCAGTAGGTCCATACCAATCTGCTGGAAAGGTCGGCAAGGTGGATCAATTGGCTGCAGAAGTCCCGCTGGCCTTGTCGGCGGTGCCTTGCGTCGCTGACAGTCCCGGCATGTCCTCACATGACGAGTGACGTCGTTGGTAAGACGTGGCCAGTAGTACCTTTCTTGTATCCTCGCGAGCGTGCGGGAAACACCGAGGTGCCCTGCCGTCGGATCGTCGTGCAGGGCCTGCAGGAGTTCTGGTCGCAGAGCTGAAGGCACCACAAGGAGGTACTTAGCTCGAAGCGGTGAAAAGTTTTTCTTTTGTAGAAGACCGTTTCGTAGAAAGAACGACGCAAGTGCGCGCTTGAATACCTTCGGGACTTCGGCGGTCCTGCCTTCGAGGTATTCTATTAGGGCTTTAAGTTCCGGGTCGGCCCGCTGTCGTTCAGCGAAGTCGTCGGTAGTTATCGTTCCCAAGAAGTAGTCGTCATCCGAGTCGTCGGGTGGTAGTTGGTCGACAGGCGCACGAGAGAGACAGTCAGCGTCGGAGTGTTTTTTGCCGGACTTGTAAATGACAGTAATGTCATAT